>CM029022.1:56021759-58429259 GCA_016801055.1 Panax notoginseng
AGCCTAACATTCTTCCATTTGAACCTTGGTTCGGCCTGGTCAATGGTCAAAGCATGGTAGGCGTAAAACTCCCAGCTGACCTCTCAACATAAAATAAATGAATTCTACCATTTTCTCTTCTTTTTACAAAAGATTTGATAAAAATATGCCTTCTAAAATAAGCAAATATAAATTTATGCTCAGTTATAAAAGTTTATGAAATTTTATAGTTGTGTGAATATGGTTTCGTGTAAGCAGATAGATAATATGCTTAGATTAAGTATGCTTCTATGTAAGCATATATATATATATATATATATATATATATATATATATATATATATATATATATATATATATATATATATATATATATATAGTCCGGATCAGGGCACCTATATAAACTCTCTCTTATTTTTTCTCTCTCCTCAGTTCGACATATCAGGACATAACAAGACACCGTCGCTCCCAAAAACAAATCCCTCTCCCGCTGGTCTTCTCTCAGAAATCGATTTTGCGTCAATCTCTCTCTCTCGTCGCTTACTAGCTCTTCCGATTTCGCGTCTCTCCTGCTGCTCTGCTCCTTTACCATCTCACCACCACCATTGCTAGTAGCAAACGACAATCAGGTATGAATCTAGGGTTTATATTTGTTCGAATTTGTGAATCTCTCATGAAATCTCAGCCCTAACACAGACAAAACAGACCAAACTTCTCTCCTCTCCTAATTTGGGCCCTAAATTTGAACTAATTCAGCCCCAATTTTGACCTATTTTCTTTTTTTTTTTGTTAAAGTCAGGTATGAATCTAGGAATGTAAATTTCTATACTTCTGTACTAGTGAACCTCCTTCCCTTGGGAAAATGCTAAAGGTTATATAACAGCCGTAACAAGTAGTTTATGGGTCTAATGGTGTTTTCCACAAAACTAAATTTAGTTTAGAATAAATCTACGGTAACATCAAGATTAATGGTCGGAAGGTATGGGCACTAATTCAGTCCGAAAAACAGAGTAACATATATGTTTAAGAAATCTATTTCAGTTATAAATTAACATGTTATTCTATATAATTGGTCAAAGGGAGCTTTAGAGATTATTTACTTTTCAATGTATATCTCTTAGATGTGGCTAAAGCTATTCTCAACTGCATCTTTATACTTAATTTGATTAATGTGTTATCTTCGACATACTCTAAATGAATGAAAATTATCTATAATGCCTACATTTTGTTTTTCAGCACATATGTCTAGTATATATGATTATATATCATATGATTCCCTGCAGTCAGCGCATGACACATACCTATATAAAGTTTTCAGAGACAAGTCGTACACCAGTAGCTTTAATATGGGGTGTTTGGTGACTGAAATAGAATAACATGTTTAAGAAATCTTTGTGCTTCCCTTTTTGGGAAAAGTTGGCTGTTTCAAAATGTTTAGTTTTGGCTCGTGTTAAGAAGTTGAAGGATATTTTTGGGTCAATTCCAAAATGGCCAAATTGTATTATTTAGAGTCATTGTTTGCATGTTAGTGCTTCTATAAAATTGAATCATCTTTGAAAAGGATATTATGGTAAGCCCTTTCAAGGTATTTGTTTAAAATTGACTTTGGTATTTGTTTAAATTTGACTTTGCTATTTGTTTACATGTAGAATTGGAGTATCAAATAATGATGCTACTTAGGATCCAAGTGTGGATAATAATGATATTGATTCACCCCCAGGTGCAACTGAGATTGCTATGTGAATCATTAAATCTAAATTCTGAGGTAATTCTGCATACCTTTTTGTTCAAACGGGATATTTATCTTCTTTTTTTTCGTCACTGCATACTCATTTGTTGGTGTAATTTCATGCAGCCAGCAATACTGAGCAGCAGCAGCTGCAGCACAAAGCACACTACAAAGCAGCAGCAGCTGCAACAATGTAGCAGCACAGACCCAAACAGACTGGATTCGATAGCAGCTAGCAATAGCAACATAGCAGCAACACTATCAGGCACAAACTGCCAAGACTAACACAGCAGCAGCCATTCAGTAGCAGCCAGCAGTATTAACATAACAGCAACACATTTAGTAGTAGCCATCAGTATCAAGCACAAGCGTCAATTTATCACTTTTGCCTTGAAATGCGTCGACATGATGTTGTGAATATATAGAGCTGGTTGGAGAGCTTTAGATGTTAGCCCATGTTATGTTTCAACTGATGCTTTAGATGTTTGAACTTAATGCATGGGTACTGATGCTTTTTGTTAGCCTATGTTATGTTTCAACTTCTTAAACAATTACCTACCTTGTAGCAGAACTTGTTTAGATGCTGGTCTTTGTATCTTAAGATTCTAGTATGGTTTCTCTAGTAAATTGTTCTCACACACTTAATTTGTCTTTTTTTCCCTTTCCTATTTTTTGTGTGTTTAACTCGTCTAGTATGGATTCTAGTGTTTTTTCCCTTTCCTAGTAAAAGATATTTGCTCACTGTTTACAACTGTTTTGCACCAATGGGGGTGTTCGGACATGGATGCTTTCAAAGATTACTATTTAGAAAAATAAAGCTTTAGATTTATTTTTGGACGGTGCAATATTATGAACCTGATGAATTAAATCAAAATTTTCAATTTGAAGATTCAAAGTGCTAAGGCCATGGTGCAAAGCAGATTCCCTTGCACCAACTTTATACTTGATTAAAGTTTATAGAAGCAATAGCTTTTATAGCTATTTTTGCAGGAAATATATCATTTGCACCCAAATTCCATGTATATTTGCTTGCTATTGTCTTATGTAACATTCTTAATTTCCTTTCTTCCATGTATATTACTCCATGTATAGAACTAGATATTCAGTGCTTAGGTGCTGGGAATTGATGTTAATGCTAATATCACCACTTCTAACAACACAAAGACAACAATCCTTACAAATTCTAGAAGTTAACCCAAATTACAATATTTACTCCATCTTGGTTAAGGTTACAATAAATTATACTAGTTTAATCAGCCCAAATGACAATATTTACTCCATCTACAATAACAATATTAAAATCAATAACCAAGAACAAACAAGTGCAGTAATAAATTTTATTTCGTATTTTGCCTATTGCACTCATTTCCTCCATCTCTTGCTCCATTCTGTTAATCTTTCGAAGTAATCCGGGGATTATTTATCTTGATCTGTCATACATTGGAGGATCATACCAAGCAAAAAATTGACAAGCATTCCTCTGTAAACAAAGAAGACATCAATTTTATGTCCAAGTAAATAGAATGGAAGAGATATATAAAAAAATTAAAACCCTAACACACTTACTTTTCCATAATTCAGACATGATAAAAAATGGACTAATTGATTTTAGTTGATTTTAGTTGATTTTCTCGCTGTTATGTTACTGAATTAAAAAAAGCATATGATGAAGATAAGCAATTCACAAAAATTACTACCTAACGATAAAGAATTGATTTAGAAAAGTTGAACATAGAAGAATTGAAATGCAGTTCATATGGCCAATAGTAGACTAAACACATCTCTTTTGGCAAATTCTCCAAAGAGAATTTCTACATCATCAAATTCTCCAAGAAACCAAATCTATGTTAGGCATTTCATCAAACACTTGACAAGCATAAACAAAAACCCCACCTTTCACATAAACATTAATCACCGTGTTGCAAATATATATATATATATATATACAAAACCTCTGTATTAGCTTTCTGATCAAACTACTAGCTAGCTAGTACTTCAAATAATTGTTCTGCGTAATGGTATGATTCATATATATTATACTTCCTCCAAGTTGGCTGTAGAATTTACACTCACATGAAATACCGCCAGCCCAGACGGTTCTGTTTTTCATAAAATACAGCCAGCCCAATTACTTTCTTAAGGTCTGTTTGCAGTAGTACATTAGTTCCTCTTTCTTAATGTTATATTTAACTCAAATCAACACTTAAATTAAAGTGCAGCTACTGAGCACCTAATAACCGTTTATTCATACCTGATTCTAACAAAAAAAAAAGAAAATAGGTCAAAATTGGGGCTAAATTTGTTCAAATTTACGGCCCAAATTAGGAGAGGAGAGAAGTTTGGTCTGTCTTATTTGTGTTAGGGCTGAGATTTTATGAGAGATTCACAAAATTGGAACAAATATAAATCCTAGATTCATACTTGATTGTCGTTTGCTACTAGCGATGGTGGTGCTGAGATGGTAAAGGAGCAGAGCAGCGGGAGATATGCGAAATTGGGAGAGCTAGGAAGCGATGAGAGAGAGAGAGAGATTGACGCGAAATCGATTTCTGAGAGGAGAAGACCAGCGGGAGAGGGATTTGTTTTTGGGAGCGACGGTGTCCTGTTATGTCCTGATATGTCGAACTGAGGAGAAAGAAAAAATAAGGGAGAGTTTATATAGGTGAGCAAAGTATGCAAGGATCAGGGGCCCCTGATCCAGACTCTCTCTCTCTCTCTCTCTCTATATATATATATATATATATATATATATATATATATATATATATATATATATATATATATATATATATATCTTAGTGCAAATTTACAAAGATTTACTTTATAAATAAAGAATGTGAGAATGTGTTTCTATGTTAAATTCAGATAAAAGTTGAAATAAATTTTATAATGAATGTTTCTTTTTAAGCAGATATATTAAATGATGTTTGTGATATAAAAATTTAAATAACTTTTATATTATGCAACAAATATTTTTGAATAAATGAATTTATGTTCAAAAACTTGTAATGACAGATGTTAAGTATAATATATGAATCAGTTAAATAATACATGATATAACAAATAAATTTGTTTAACTCAAAGATATATAATAATATATTTTATCTATGATGTGAGTACGATAAATAAGGCTACTTAGGATTTTAAAGACCTTTCAAAAAAGTTTTATAGAATTTTTTTTCCGAATTGTTTTGATATCTAAGTACTGATCAAATTTATAGTTTCACTACTAATATTTATATAAATATTTTCAATAGACCACTTAGGATTTTAAAGACTGTTCGAAAAATTTCTTATGGAGAAAAATTTTCGAATTGTTTCGGTATCTAAGTACTGATCTACTTTACGATATTTATAAAAATAAATTATATCAATAAAAGGCCACTTAAGATTTGAAAGCTCGTTCGGAAAATTTCTTATAGAGAAAAAACTCAAAAATTGTTTCGGTATCTAGATATTGATCTACTTTATGATATTTATATAAATAAATTATATCAATAAAAAGCCACTTAGGATTTTTAAGGCCGTTCGAAAGATTTCAGATAAATACTTTCGAATTGTTTTGGTAACAAGACGAATTACGTGAATCATAATTTCGGGGACAGAATCCCTTTAAGGGAGGAAAGATGTGACGAACGAGACTTTTGTAATTAATTTTTAAATATTTATTGAATTAAATAAATATTTTGTTAATTTATTTATTGATTTAAATAAATATTTGATGGAATTGTGGTAGATTAATTTAATTAAGTATGTCACATTAATTAAATTAATGAGAAATAATGTTATAGTTCAAAGGGTGAATTTAATTGAGATAACTAAATTAAATGAGTTGTTAAATAATTTTAATGTTAACAATTAATTAGAGATTTAATGATTAGTCATAAATAATAAATGAGAATTTTAATCACATGTTATATTTAATTATTGAGAATTTTAATGATGTGATGATGTGATTTAATGGGTAATATTATCTTTTATTTAATTGAGTTTAAATAATATTATTTGATTAATTAAAGTGTGACAAATAAACTATATAATAAACAAATTAATTAAAATAAATGGGAAAGGAGTCTTTTATGAACAAACCAAATATTACCTAAGGAACATGGGAGCAGTTAATTCCCTGCTGCCTATGATTCCACTGGTTATATTATACGCATTATATTCTTTATTTTTTAGTCTGGAAAGCACAAACACAAAGAGAAAAGATAGAGATTTGAGATAATAGTGAGATTGAAGAAGGAGTTGGAGAATTAAAGAAGTTTCCTATCATCATTGTGTATCTAAACAGAGAAATCAAGGGTAATCCCTTGATCTTAAATTTTAATTTACTTCCTTAAAAGTTTTTCATGAAAATCAATTTTAACTCTCTATAATTGAATTTTATGGTCAATTGTTGAATATATGATGTTGTATATGTTTATAACATGATATATATATATATATATATATATATATATATATATATATATATATATATATATATATATATGATTTATGTTAGAGTAATCAAATCCATGCAATTGTGTTTAATTGGAGTTTTGAAGTTTACAGAGAAGTATGTATGAATGTGACTTAAAAGTATGAAAATTTATGTTTAAATTGTATATTAATCGGTAAATTGATGGATAATTATGTTTATTCATGTAAAAATGAAAAGAACGAAACTTGTATGGACTGATTTGGTTGAAAAATGAGTTCGTAGTAGTTGGTTTCGTTAAGAATGTCAAAAATAGAGTTTTTCACAAAAACATGAAAATTATGGCTTTAAATCTTGTTGTTTATGTGACTTAAGTTGTTAAAAACATGCTAAGAATGTTATAAATTGTTTCTGTTAAGTTTATAGTTTATGGGTAATATTGAATTCATTGTTTGCGTGAAGTTTTGGCCTAATTTGGCCATGTTATGTATTCTTCGCGAACTGTTGAAACTCCTTCGCAGTGCTATAACGCCGCTTAGTAGGCTTGTCTGCGCGCCACAGCACCTGTTCCTAGTATAATTGGCGCGCTGCAATGCCGAGACAGAGCTTCAGCGCCGGTTGTGGGCTTAGATGATGCGCGGCAGTGCCTGGTTGCGCCGGATCCCAGTTCATTCTGGGGCGCTGCAATGCCACTTAGCAAAACTGCCCTGAAAGTTTTATTTAATTGTCCAAGTCCAGATAATGTGATTTAAACCCAATCTATTGAACATGAAAATGTATTAAACATTATGTGATATTAAAACAGATTCTTAACATGTCAATGATGTTCTTACATGTTTAATTGATATGTCGAACGCATAGTTGACTCGTCGTTCGTGAAGTCTAATAATGTGTGAAAACTAATGTTGTGATTTGATTAATATAATCATAATAAGAGTTTAGTGAGAAGAAAAGGTACTTATGATGCCGGTTATGTTATAATTAACTGGTATTATGAATGTAAATGGTATGCATGATTAAATTGAGGAATATGAATAGTAATCGTGTAATCTACGCACGATGCAAGTTTTCTAATCCTAAACTTTATTTGAGCAAGTTTCTGAACCCTACTCTTATGTTGAGAAAGCTTCTTACCCTATTTTGATTACGATTACGCAAGTTTCCAAACCCTAATCTTACATTGAGCAAATTATTATTTTATATTATGTTATCATTGAGCAAGTTCTTTATCTCTAACTTGATTATAGATGTACAAGTTTTTCTAACTCTACTTTATTGAGCAAGTTTAACCTTAGCTTATTATTATTCAAGCAAGGTTTCTTATAATATTCAATGCCTATGTTTTTGTTAAGCCTTCTAATCCTTTATGAAAGCATAACTTTGATATATGGTGCTTATCCACTTATGATTCAACGGTATACTATCACAGCTATTGTATCCCTTTATAACATTATGTTGTTAACGAACTCTTGAATGATTATGAAATCATTTTTAATTTAACTAATCCTTAGTTGATGATTATTGAACTCTAAATTATCCTTGGGATCAATCCAAACCAAACTTCCTTTGGTGCGGACTCTAATGTTAAAGCTGAGATGAACAACCCTACTACGGGGGATTATATTACGCGATAACGTTAAGATGTTGTGCACATATATGGTACTAAGGGCTGATCCCCCTAGGTACGAGAAGTAAGGTCCATATAGTCTTACGACTGTTAAAGGTTTAAAGTAGAAATACTTGAAATCCTAGGACACAGTTCATGGTCTAGTGACCCTCAGATGTGATTTTGATTCCTGTTCTAATCATGATTCAAAAGCCGAGCTATCTTTTGTTCTGTACCCATTGTTTATTTGCATATTATTATTACTATTGTTAAACTTGTGGACAATTGTTGCTCACTCTTGCATAATAACATTGTAGCTAAGATTGAAAGAGTTGATGAGAGTCATCCACAAGTAAGGGCAAGGGCAAATCAAGCAAATGATGAAGACTTGTTTAGTATTTGAGAATGATTATGTTAAGACTTATGATGTTATATTTAAGACTTATTTGTTATTGATGTTTCCTCAGTTGATGTATTAAGGTTAGATGACCTGAGATTTATTTGTTTAAGTTGTTGTAACCCTTTATTGGGAGGATTTTTATTTAAGTTTTATTGGTATCTTTACTATAGGTAGATAGATGTTATTTATTTTGGTGAGTGAACACCAAATCTGTGGGAAATTCGAGTACCTAGATTTGAGAGGATCACAGGTTGGTATCAAAGCTATAGGTTATGAACCTTTGGTTGAGGAAAAACCTTAGGCAGTAACCTTATAGAATATTGAGAACACAGTGGTGATAAACTCTTATCAAGTTCTAAGAAATGAATTCCTTAATTCATTGAAGATAATAGAAGACTTTATGTGCTTATGTGATATACTTATGTGCTCGCGAGTATCGATTACTAACTAAAACTTAAAACTATGTTGTTAGGATGTCGGATGTTGGAGGATCTAGTCGGGCTGGGGAGGAGGAACCCCGAGTGCCTAAAGAGGAGGAGCCCCAAGACTTCCATGTCATCCGGGAGCAGTTGGTACAGAGAGAGCCATCTCCATTGATCACTATTATGGGTCAGGAGCATGAACCTGTAACTGATTCGGAGGAGGACCCTGAGGAAGAAGAGGAAGATGAGTTCCCATCGAACTCTATTGCAGCTCAGATGTATGACGAGGTGTATGACCATAACACTGAGTTTCAGGATAAAGTCAGAGAGTTAGAGGAGCTGACAGATGAACGCTAGACCACTATAGGTTAGAAAAATGAAGAAATCTGGAGTCTTGATGTACGTCCTGGAAATGTGGAGTGGAAGTTAGTTCACACGGAAAGTGACAATGAGCAGCTGATGGCAGAGATTGCGAAGCTGAAGGATGATCTGAAAGAAGAGTACAAGAGAGCAAGGGCTGAAGATGCTTACAAGGAGGCTTCCCAGCGTGCAGATGTAGCCGAGGAAGAGGTGCAGGTAAAGAAGGCCAAGATGGGGGAGATGGATTATGCATTCTACACCGCAATGAACAGAGCTCAGGACCAAGTTATGTACTATCCAGTCCAATTCGAGTACTTACCTTGGTATATGCTGGATCATAGGACGATGTTCCATATAATGGAAGAAGAGCACAGAGAAGTTGTTCGACGTTTTAATAGGTCGTGAAAGGAATGGTATGAGTTATGTGAATATCTATGGTAGTTAATGATGTAAATTCTAGTGTGAATATAAGCAATGGAATATGATGATTTAATCTTGAAGATTCTTTATCTCGGGATAGTTAATGTAAATAGCAGTGATGCTATCTCTCTATATTTTGAAAGTTATTAATGAATAAAATATCGATGTTTATTTAAGATGTTATGTGTTTAGTGATAATCTTAAAATGTTTAAGTGAAGTCTTAAATATTTAAGAGATCGAGTAATGATCTAATGAGCGTATATCTTAAACAGAAAATGCTGCAAAGACGACGTCCAACACATCAACAAGCTCAGGAAGGATCCACGAACATTAACAACAACAACGACGACAATGCCAACATTAATCCTATGCCGCACTGTTGGTAAATCTGTTAACCAGAGTATTTACGAATCAGCTGCAAGCTCAAGCTACCTCATTTAAGGATTTCAAGGCGGTAAGACCGCCAGAGTTTAGGGGATCCATGAATCCGGTTGAAGCTCAAACTTGGATTATGGAAATGAAGAAGGTATTTGACGTTGCGAGGGTCAATGATGACCAAAAGACCACCTTTGCAACATTTATGCTGAAGTCAGAGGCCAGCTACTGGTGGCAGGCAAACAAGGTTAGGGGAGGACAAGGTGTGATCACATGGGATAGGTTCAAGGAGATGTTCTTTGAGATGTATTTCCCAACGATCTCTTAGAACCAGATGGAGGTTCAGTTTTTGGAGTTGAAGCAAGGTAATATGATGGTGCCAGAATATGCTACAAAGTTCAACGAGTTGGCTAGGTTTGCAACTTATCAGGTGAATACGAATGAGAGGAAAGCTAAGAGGTTTGAACAAGGGTTGAAGCCTTGGTTGTATAACAAGGTGTCAATGTTCCAATTGAACACTTTTGCGGGAGTGTTGGAGAAGACAATTATTGCAGAAGGTGGAAGCGATGCTCTAACCAGGTACAATCAAGAACAGAAGAAGAAGAAGAAGTAGAAGAAGAAAAAGAAGAATGAAGGAGGGACCAACCAAGCTAGTGGCAGTAATAGTGCTGGTGGTAATAATCAGAAGAGGAAGTGGAATGATAGTGTCTACTGGAAATCAGCAAGTTAGAAGAAGAAGGTGGAAGCTTGTCCTACCTTCGGGAAGAATCACCTTGGGGTATGCATGAAGGGGAAAAGAGTTTGCTATAATTGTGATAAGGAAGGCCACATAGCGCCAAATTGTCCTAACCCTAAAAAAGGGGGCTTGCTTTACTTGCGGGTCAAAGGATCATCTGGCTAGGAATTACCCCAAGAAAGCAGCAGGAGGAGCAGGAGCCAGTAAAAAGTAAGGGAAACAGTGGTTGTAGAACCCTGGCTAGCACAGGATTAGCGTTGGCATTGTCGTTGTTGTTCTTAATGTTCATGGATCCTTCCTGAGCTTGTTGACGTGTTAGGCGTCTTCTTGGCGGCATTTTCTGTTTAATATTTACTCTTATTAGATCATTATTCAATCTCTTAAGTATTTAAGACTTAACTTAAACATTTTAAAATTATCACTAAACACATAACATCTTGAATAAACATCGATATTTTATACATTAATAACTTTCAAAACATAGAGAGATAACATCACTACTATTTACATTAACTATCCCGAGATAAAAAATCTTCAGGATTTAATCATCATATTCCATTGTTTATATTCGCATTGGAATTTACATCATTAACTACCATAGATATTCACATAACTTATATTATTCCTATCACGACCTACTAAAACGTCGAACAGCTTCTCTGCGCTCTTCTTCCATGATACGGAACATCGTCCTATGATCTAACATATACCAAGGTAAGTACTCGAATTGGACTGGATAGTACATAACTCGGTTCTGAGCTCTTATCATCTCAGTGTGGAATGCACAATCCATCTCCCCCATCTTGGCCTTCTTTGCCTGCATCTTCCTCGGCTATATCTGCACGCTGGGAAGCCTCCTTGTAAGCATCTTTAACCCCTGCTCTCTTGGCGTACTCTTCTTTCAGATCATCCTTTACCTTTGCAATCTCTGCCATCAAATACTCTTTGTCACCCTCCGTGTGAACTAACTTCCACTCCATATTTCTAAAACGTACATCAAGACCCCGAATTTTTTCATTTTTCTAACTTATAGTGGTCTAGCGTTCATCTTCCAGCTCATCTAACTCTCTGACTCTATCCTGAAGCTCAATGTTACGGTCATACACCTCATCATATATCTGAGCTGCAATAAGGTTCGATGGGAACTCATCTTCCTCATCTTCCTCCTCAGGGTCCTCCTCCGGATCGATCAGTCTCAGGCTCATGCTCCTGACCCATATCAGTGATCAATGGAGATGGCTTTCTCTATACCAACTGCTCTTGGATGACATGGATGTTTCGGGGCTCCTCCTCTCTAGGCACTCGGGGTTCCTCCTCCCCAGCCCGACTAGATCCTCCAACATCAAACATCCTAACAACATAGTTTTAAGTTTTAGTTACTAATCGATACTTGCGAGAACATAAGAATATCACACCAAAATCAGAGAATTCTTCTTCTATAATATTGAGCGTATTTCTTTAGTTTAAGGAAGCTTTGAGTGTAGAAAACAGTACAAGTTTTTTTCAAGAATATCCCCGCCCCATACCAATCAGAAATACTCTCCTTTTAAGGTAAGAGATATTATTTTTGTTCAATATTCGTAAGAAATAATATTTTCTTCCATACTCTGTAGTATGTAAGTAATATTATTTCGTTTCGTATTCCTAATTCTACACTTATGTTGATAAGTATTGCTTCTATACTATTTGAAATTAGTAGAATATCCTTGAAATTTGCGCTTCATCTAGTATCGTTTCACAAGAATATTTTTCTAGACATTCTTGTTAAATTTTAAGATTTTCATGTCGAGGTACTATTCACAAAGTACTATTCACGGGGTACTATTTACGACAAAAATTGATTTCTTTTCTGTCTAAATTATTTTTAATACATGAATATTATTCTTAAATTTTACTTCACAAAGAAGTTATCATGTTGACAATTTGGACATTTTTAAACTCTGGATAAATTAAAAATCTTTAATATTTATCCTTAATTTCGTTGGATTGATGTGACGACCCCAAAATAGGTATACATCACCCATTTTGAGTCGTCAAATACATGATACAAAATTCAAATATAAACTTAATTATACAATATGAGCTGAGAGTTTTAACACGAATATTGTCTTCTAGACAATATCCAAACTCAAATGGAAGTTCTTCAGGGAATACGTCAGGAAGTTTATTAACAATAAAAATATCATTCAAATTTGACGTATTTTTGTTTAAATCCGTGACATGGGCAAATAAAGCCTGACATCTGTTTTTCAATAAACGAATAACTTTATGGCTTGATATGACAGTAATTGACTTTAGTGATTTGGTTGCTTGAATTCGCATAATAGGTTGGTTAGGAATATGAAAGCTAACAACATTACGAAAATAATCAATTTTTGTATAATGAGTATTTAACCAATCAATCCCTAAAAGCACATCAAATGCAAGTATTTTCAAAGAGATAAGATCGACAGGTAACGTGAAGGTGCCGATTTGAATCAAACAAGACTTATAAACAGTGGATGTAATGAAGGTTTCTCCCAACAGAGTTTCAACAGATAAGTCAAACTCTAATTTCTACGGAGTTAAATTTAAACGTTGAGCGCAAGTAGGAGAAATAAAAGAATGGGTAAAACCGGTATCAAATAAGGTATATACTTTGTAAGAGTATATGATTAGCTTATACCCGTGATAACTTTGTTCGGGGTCCTCGCTTTTTAGGAGGTCACGACAAACGCTCTCCCTTGAACTACCAGCTTTGACTTGTCTGGGACGGCCTTTGGTGTCTCCTTCCCAGCTGGACTTGACTTCACTGCACGACAAAATTGGGCTAGGTGATATTTTCTTCCGTAATTATAACATGCTTTGGGCTGCATCGTGTAGTTTGGACTGATATGTCCCTCCCCTCCGCATTTGAAGCATACTATCGGTGGTTGTTCTCCTTCCTTAAAAACGGGTGTTGGTGCTACTGTCTTTCCATCATTGTTGAACCTTCTCTTTTTGGAATTTCCACTTCTATTATCTTGGCTATGATTACCACCGAAGTGGTTACCATTTCTGGTATGTTGATTCCCTCCACATTTGTTGTCACCGCTTCGATGACTGCTACCACTGGTATTGTTGATTTATCGGCTGCTCTCTCTTGGCTGGGTTGACTCATTATCGCGCTCTAATAACTGAGCCCTATTTACAACATCTGAATACAAACACAGTTTGTGAGAAATGAGGTATTGACGTATTTCATGTTTCAAACCTCTTAGAAACATCCACGTCATACGCTCCTCATTATCAACCAAATGGGACACAAACCGGGATAACTCTGCAAACTTAGCCTCATATTGTGACACGGTCATATTGTTTTGCTCCAACTTGATGAATTTTACCTCCTTTATGTGATGAATAATTTCGGGAAAGTACTTGTCATTGAACAATTCTTGGAACTTCTCCCAAGACATCTTGAGTGCGGCAGGCTGAGTACATTTTAGAGATTCCCACCAGTAATCTGCCTCTCCTCGCAACATGAAGGTGGCAAAGGAAATCTTTTGCTCCTCGGAGCATCCCAAGACATTAAATATCTTGGTGATCTGCTTTATATGTCTCTGCCTTAAGTGGTTCTTGCTTTCCCAAAAACTCCGATGGTCCCAGCTCCTTAAACTGCTTAGCGGTGACCATCCGTGAGTTGCCAGTGTTACCACTTGTATTTTGAACAGGAATCTCTCTCGCCTGATCTTGCATGAATTGTAGAAAGCCTCTGAACATCCCATCGTTCATCATTTAGTTGGTGTTGTTGTGTACATGAGGATTATTGCCTTCCTGATGCACATTATCTTGGTTATTGATCGTCGGTGACTCCACGGTCTCATGTGCTTCCGTGCTTATCTTAACATTCTCGGATGTCATTTTTAAACACTGCCACAAAATAAGGGTTAATTGACATGCCACATATTATCCCTATATTTTGACCGACCAATTAAATAACAAGTAAGCTTAGGTAGGTCATACTAGCGAAGTATTTACCCATCTCTTCCCTCCTAGTTCTAGCCTCACATCTCAGCTAGGGATCATATCCCTAAGCTTTGATACCAATTGTGACGTCCCCAAAATAGGTATGCATCACCCGTTCTGAGTCGCCAAATACATGGTACAGAATTTAAATACAAACTTAATTATACAACATGAGCTGAGAGTTTTAACACGAATATTATCTTCTAAACAATATCCAAACTCAAATGGAGTCCTCATTACAATTATTATCACACTATTTTTATAATATAGTGAGGACTACTACAACTACCATCTCGGACCGTCACTCAATTCCCCGACTAGTCTCGGCTACGTTCTCATTTCCTGAAGAGAACAATGAAAGTAAAAGGGTGAGCTCAACTAGCCTAGTAAGAAATATTATGACTAAGATAATGTAGAATAAATTATCGTTAGCATTCAACAGTGTTAAACTGATATAATATAATAAACAACAAGTTTAACTGCAGCGAAACAATCAATCCATTAGAAGAGTCAAGTAGAGCATGATATCTACTACCTTCTATGATTTAAAAAATTTATCATCAATTTTATCGTTGAGACTCAGCTCAATAAATAATCCACATCACTGAATTATCCATGTACTATGGGCCAAGGATATTCATTAGTATCACATCCACGTATTATCCATGCACTACGGGTCAAGGATATTCATGTTATCGCCAATGGTCATGATCATGCCAACAACTGTCCATTAATGCACTACGGGTAAATTAGGACTTTTATCACATCATTTATAACATTACAGGTCATGATTATACCAAATAATCCCTGGTTATAATCATACCAACCAACAATCCATCTATGCACTACGGGCCAAAGATGACTTTCATCACAATATAAGCATGAGGATGATGACAATGATATAAGAATTTAATTAAATGAGAGTAAGGATAAATTTTAAAAATTTATAATTCAATTTATATAAAATTCAATAATGTCCAAATTGTGAACATGATACTTCTTTGTGGAGTAAAATTCAAGAATAATATTGTATCAAAAATGATTTGGATCGAAAAGAAAATAATTTTTATCAAGAATAGTACCCCAGGTGAATAGTACTAGAGTGAATAGTATCTCGATAGTACCCCGTGAATAGTACCCCGATATGAAAAGATTAAAAATTATCAAGAATATTCAGAATAATATTTCTGTGAAAAGATACTAGATGAAACACAAATTTCAAGGATATTATACTAATTTTACGGAGTATAGAAGCCATACTTTAACAAAATAAGTGTAGAATTCAAAATCTGAAATGAAATAATATTACTTACATACTACAGAGTACGAAAGAAAATATTATTTCTTACGAATATTGAACAAAAATAATATTCCTTACCTTCAAAGGAGAGTATTTCTGACTGGTAGGGCGAGGATATTCTTAAAAAAAACTTGAACTGTTTTCTACAATCAAAGTTTCCTTAAACTCTAAAAAAATACGCTCAATATTATAGAAGAAGAATTCTCTGATTCTGATGTGATTTTTAATTCTAAACTAAGCATCCTATTTATAGGAGAATGGAAGGATACTATTTGAATTTAGAAAATCACGGACTGCACAGTGGACAATCACGGGTGCTGCAACTAATCGACTGAAAATTTTTTTGATTTACTATGCAAACACTATGCATAAAAAATATAATATATTCTATTTTTTATAAAAAATAAAACTTAATATATATATATATATATATATATATATATATATACACACACACACACACACACACACACACACACTTTATAACCTCCTACAAATGTTTTTGAAAAATGAGTAAGTGGGGGTCCAAATAATACGCCAAACTTACAATAAATACTTCATAAAAATCCCCTCTATTTATCTCAATTCACTTGGCTTCACAAAACACATTTTTGAACAATAATTATTCATCATTTATAACTTGCAATATTAACAACCAGATCATTCCTAGGAAAGAAGGAGCTTTCCGATAAGGATTTTTCCCTATTGGCGTGCAATTAGGTGACCAAATCCCTTTCCTCGACAGAACTTTCTAGACATTGTTAATAATACAAATAATAATATAAATAACTTTTTCGTCTCAATTACTGATTTAATAATATAAAATATTGTGCAGATGATACTGTGATAATAATTGAATCAATAATTTGAGATACTATGAAGCAATAATTGAGTATAACTGAGTGACTTCTCAAGTAAGCATCAAATACCGTTTGCTACTATGCAACCACGCGTTTTACTGTACTTTTATCACCGGGTATTTCAACAGTTAACAGTAAAAAGTTTGCCGTTATTTTTATAAAAAGATATTTATGTCATTTTTTAACTCCGACAATAATTCTGTTGTGGGGTCTACCAATGATTGTGCCATCGTACAAATATTTTTTGATAAAACGAATATTCCCCGACCAATCGAATATTTTATAATAACTTGCTTACTTTGCAAAATTTATAAATATTACCCACAATTATAATAAATTCACAACTTAATATTCAAAAATGATATATAGAGAAAAAATTCATCTTTATTCATAAAAGTTGGGGTATTACAATTGATGCTTATATCATTGTCATGATCCTCATGCTTATATTGTGATGAAAGTCATCTTTGTCCCGTAATGCATAGATGAACTGTTGATTGGTATGATTATGACCAGAAATTATGTATCGGTATAATCATGTCCTATAATGTTACAAATGTTATGGTAAAAGTCCTCATTGGCCCGTAGTGCATTGATGGACAGTTGTTGACATGATCATGACCACTGGTGATAATAACGAATATTCTTGGCCCGTAATGCATGGATAATTCATGGATGTGATAATAATGAATATCTTTGGCCCATAGTGCATGGATAATTCATGGATGAGATACTAACAAATATCATTGGCCCGTAGTGCATGGATATTTCGGTGATGTGGATTATTTATTAAATTGTGTCGCAGAGATAAAATATTGATGATGAACTCTTAAATCCTAGAAGATAGTAGATATCATGCTCTACTTGACTCTTCTAATGGTTTGTTTGTTCCACTGCAGTTAAACTTGGTGTCTATTGTATTCTATCAGTTTAATATTGTTGAAGGCTAACAATAATTTATTCTGCATTATCTTAGTCATAATATTCTTTACTAAGCTAGTTGAGCTCACCCTTTGCTTTCATTGTTCTCTTCAGGAAATGAGAACATAGCTGGAACTAGACGGGAAATGGAGTGACGGTCCAAGATGGTGGCTGTAGTAGTCCTCACTATTTTATAAAATAGTGTGATAATAATTATAATGAGGACTCCATTTGAGTTTGGATATTCTTTACGAGACAATATTCGTGTTAAAACTCTCAGATTATGTTACACCGACAGTTGTATAATTAAGTTTGTTTTTAAATTCTGTACTATGTATTTGGCGACTCAAAATGGGTTGTGTATACCTATTTTGGGGGCGTCATAATTTATCTTCAACACCTCTTGTAATCCAAGGAATGAAGGTCAAAAGAGTAAAAAACCCTTTGAAGGTGGCTGCACTATAACCATTGGTGTTGTTATTCAGGCCACAATATCCCATTATCAGCCTGAAAAGAGTCCCATAGAACTTGGGGAGGATAAGGGATCAACTTCAAATCAAACTACTGCTATATTAAAGGAAAACCCACTGTATCTACCTCAGCGAGTAAAGAAGCCAATCATCAAATCCAAGGGGAAAGTGTCCGAGGAGAAAGTTAAAGAATTCTTCCGCAAAATGGGGCATAATAAAGCCAAAGTGCTGCAAAGATTGAAAGAAGCACCCCAACAAATATCTATTCTGGACTTGGTATTGTCCTTTGAAGATCATCGCAAGGTCTTAGTGAAAGTACTGGAAGAGGCTCACCTGCCAAAGATGGTGGATACTGAAAAGTTTCATCATTTGGTATATCACATTTTCAACAGTAATGAGATATCTTTCACTGATGATTATATACCACTCGAAGGGATTGGTCATTGTAAGCCATCGCACATAGCAATGATGACTTCAGGATATGTGGTCAGAGGTGTGTTGATAGATGGAGGGTCTTCCTTGAACATTTGTCCCTATGCCACATTGGAAAGAATGAAGATCAATCCCAATCGAATCCGAAGCAACCACATAGTCATAAGAGCCTTTGATGGATCTCGACAAAATGCTGTAGAAAAAATTAAACTGCCAGTGGAGATCGGTCCACATACCTATTACATATCCTTTTAAGTCCTAAACATCACTACAGGATATAATTTGCTGTTGGGAAGGCCATGGATCCATAGGGCAGGAGCAGTTCCATCTACCCTTCATCAATAAGTCAAATACATCATCAACGGTAATCTGGTAACTATCAATGCTAAACCAGAATATCATGTTCATATAAAAAGCGATATGCCTCTAATCAGTCTCAATAAGAGAATTGAGCCTATCAGTTTTCAAGCCCCTAAGGTAAGCAACACTCAATATCAACCTATCGGGGCCCCATCTTTAAAGCCTAGAGTTTCCATCGAAGTAATGTCGGCAAGTCAGGAAATGATATCCTTGGGTTTCCAGCCTGGATAAGGATTAGGGAAGAGTCACTAAGGAATCAGAAGTCCAGTTCAAATTCCTAGCCAGACATGGAAGGCTGGATTGGGTTATTCCTCTATATCAGATCATCAGAACCCACACAAACATCCACTGGTTCCTTCTTCTACAATTCTGCTACCTAATCTTACAGATGCAGGATTTGTAAAGACTATGAGGAAAATTCCTATTTCCGTGGTGGGCATGCTGATTCCTAAGACCAAGTTGGCTAGTGGAAAAGAAGTCCTAATTCCGGATCAAGAAAGCGATGAAAGGAATAAGAGACTCAAATAAGAAATGCTAAATCGATTATCAAAGATGTACTTTCTGGTTCATACTGAAGGTATGAACGAGGATATCCCAGAAGATGACTATTCATAAGATCAAATCCTGACCCCTCGCTTAAATAGGGCTAAGAAGAACCGATCAAAGAAAAATATTGACCCTAATATAAATTCAGTTATGGTCATCATCAAAGAGGAGGAGGACATCAACTATCCCTTCATCACAGCTAGCTGTCCATAAAGACTTGACCCTAGGAAATTGGAGCAGCACTGTAACGACCGAGAAATTCGGATCTTTTGTAAAATACTTTGAAATAATTTAATAATGAATAAAATTCTATTATTGATTATTATTATGTGTTAGTAAATGAATGTCGTTCTATAACCTAGAAACGTCGTAGTATTTTAACTACGTGAAGGAGTTAAAGTATTTGAATTTTCAAGACGAAAATAAAAGTTTTTCGAGAAATTTTACGAAAAATACTATTCATCATTTTCTGCTCGGGAATTATTTTTGAACTTCCGAGAAATACATAACGCTATAATATCAAGGTGAGATGAATTACGTAATAATAATTCAAGTATGGAAAACGTAATATTTTATCTGCGGACTTAATTTGAGAACGTTAAGGATTAAAAATCTAAAGAAATAGAATTGTGGAATATTGTATAAAGTACAAGTCCAATATGAATAAAGGTGTAAACCATGTGGGATTAATATTAAGTCCAAGTGGTTTACAATATAAAGCCCAACATAAAGTAAGGTAAGCCCAAAAGAATAAGCTATGAAATTAAATCTAAAGCCCAATTAATGATCCATTAGCTAAATAGGATCCATGGGGCAACCCATGAGTGAACTTGTTGACCAAGAACTTTGTGTGATGGGCAAGAAAGTTGAGTGGTTAGCAAGATTACTTAGAGCGTAAGTCATGAATAATAAGGAGGTTACTTAAGGAGGTGGGATGTTCTAATGTCCATAATGCCCTAACCTTAGCCATCCTATAAATACCAAGCTTGGATTCATTATTTGCTTGTTCAAATTTCATCCAACAACTTCCTTACAAAACAACTTATTGGTTAGAGAGAATAAGCACTTTTAAGCTTAACTTCCATTGTTAGAATTTCAAGAAGGAGAAAGCTAAGCCACAAAGGTAAATGATCTTATATCTTCCATCTCTACCATGATAGCTTGATAGAGAAGTGATGAGCATGTATGCTAAGAACACAAAAGATTGGATAATCAGTGGACTTAAGCCTTATAAGTCTTGAATAAGTAATTCAAACCTAAATAAGTTATGAACTTATGAAGAATAACTATGAACTTATCATATGATTACCTTAAGAAGTGTGTATAATTAATAAGATGTAAGAATATTAGTTAAGGACTTAATTCATCATGAGTTATGAGAAATGAATTTTATACTTAATAAGTTATAAGCTCATGAAGAACACATAATGACTTAAATATGATAATAAGTTGTTGAAATATGTATGTTGAGATGTCTAATTAATGAATTGAATTCGTTTGAAATGATGAACAAATCGTTAGTAACGAAGTTTTGCTAGAAATCACACGATTGGACGATAATCGTCGAATTCGTGAAATTTTCAGATTTGAAGTTGGATTTTGTGTTTGAACTCGGAAACATTGGTTTTTGATGGAGATAAGTCGTATTTGGCATTATAGAGTTGCGGACACGAAAATGACCGGATTCCGACTTAGAACGAAGAAACGAGCGTTGAACGTTCACGAACGTTTATCATTTTCATTAAAAATGGTTTAATAGATGAATTTTTAGTTAACAAAGTAAAATAGATAAAATTTTTGCATGAACACGTAGAGTATGTAATTTGTTAACCGTAAGCTCTTGAACGAGCCAATTCGAACTTATAATGAAGAAGTTACGAGCCCGGGAGTTTCACAAAATTTTAAAACTGTAAAATTTTCTGGTGCACAGAGCTGGCGCTGCGGCGCCAGCCCAAGGCATAAAAGTTCACGCCGCAGCGTGAGGCTGGAACATGGGGCATTGTTAGTTGACGTCGCAGCGCGACACAGTGAAGGGCAAGTGGCGCCACAACGCCAAGGCCGGGGTTGGTGTACTGCTAACCCGCGCCGCAGTACGAGTCTACAAGAGAAGTTGGCGCTGCAGCGCCAGCCTTAAGAAAGTAAAGAATGAAAGTGAATTGATTAGTAATGAAGTAAAGCTTAATTATAACATTGTAAAGCCTTGTTAAACCTTAAGTTTGATAACTAAAGTTAAAGATAATCAAACAAACATGAACGTAATGATAATGTAAGTTATAATGGCAAGTCGGAACCAATAATAACGAATCTAGTACGTATTTAGATTGAGAAGAAGGGTAAGATTCTTTAGGAAACATATATGTTTATTCATGACCTAATGTGTTATGTGATGTTATCATCTACTGTAGTGACCTTAAGGACTTAAAGTGCACGTGTTATAATTATAGCAGACGTTAAAGGCAACTATTTTAACCCTTGTTTCAGTTTAATCTGGACAAGCTTTGTGATTCATGTATTCTTACGCATGAGTTAATGTCTGATGAAGTCAAAGGCCAATTGTTTCAGCTAAACTTATGATATGTTGGATTTCTTATAATCTATCAAGTATTGTCAATGTTTTACCAAACTAATATTGGTGTGGGTTTCAAAAGGAGACTGAGTATGCTAAATTATTTTGTCGTCAAACGATAGGCACGTGAGGTTGCCACAACTTAAATGTATACACGTTTAATGAATGTAGTGTTGATCAACATAGAGTACTATAGGCTGATCACCTAGACATGCTCGTAAGCTATGCCGAACTTACGGACTTAGTGTCGAGATGTCCTTTTCAAAGAACTTATGAAATGCTCATGGTGTTGGACCGGAATTGATGTTTTACTGAATATTATTATTGTAAAACATTTTGAAAGAAAAGAAGTGCTATTTTGAATCATCGATAGTACTTCATAACTATTGTTCAGTTATTGAAGATATGTGATTCCTATGTTTCAAGCATGCTATTTTACTAGAATGGTTGTACTTGCTGAGCTAGTTAGGCTCACTCTTGTTTGAACCATATGAATGCAGCTAAGATCGAACGGACAAACGGATCCGGCAAGGATAAAGGGAAACCTAAGGCGAACCCGTAGATTACTTATGTAATAGTATAGGGTTGTAATGATAATATTTGATATTATGACAAGGACAAATGTAACGGTTATAAAGAACATGGGGGAATGTTAATATTATTTTGAATATATATAAGACATATTCGTTCTTTTGAGGCATTTCAATTGAATGTTGGTGTAAACTGTAGCACCGTGTAGCACCATCTGTCGGGTTGAAAGATACCCAAATTTGGGGGCGTCACAGTTTGGTATCAAAGCATTAGGTTATAAAACTTAAGGGGAGATTTCAACCTTAAGCCATAACCTTAAGAAAAGTCAAAGAAATAAAAGATGGAAACTAACATTATAAAAATGCATTATATATGTTATGTGTTTTTATTATTCTACTGACATGTACTAATCGAACTTATTGTGTTGTTGTAGATGTTAGGAGAAAATAGAGACGTACAGGTAGTCAGCGAAGGGTCGATTAATCAGATAGAGACTATACCAAACCTATAGCGGCAGAGCCCGAAGTTTTAGTGGTTGAGTCTGGAGACTCAGAGAGCCTAGACTACATGTCCGTGTTCGACGACATGCTAGAAGAAGAGGTGGATGTAGTGTCCTTCAACCCAGTAGCAATAGCAGCACAGATGGCTCTGGGGGAGTTAATGATGTCACTTTTTATGTCAGTATTGGATAGAAACATCCATTACTGCCAGGAGGTTAAGGAGCTAAAAGCAGAGCTCCAGGCTGTCTTAGAGGATAAGACAAACATGGAGTCGATGTGGGAACAGGAACATGATGAGAGGATTTTGGCCAAGGACAAGGTCCATGAGCTGAAATAGGAGATCTTTGAGCTCAGGGGGGAGCTAAAGACCAAAAAGTAGAAGATAGGGAGAATGTCCTATATTCATAGGAGTTCTCATGTGGACTTCCAGCAGTAGGTAGCTGGTTATCCCATAGAGGCAGGGTAAACGTGACATACTATCAGCCGTGATATTATTACTGGTCTTGCCAAGGTGAATTTTGATAATGCCTTGAGGCAGATGTGATCTAGTAGTAGCTAGAGTAGTCTAGATATGTAAATATTATGTATCTAATAGTGACGTAAAACCCTTTTTTGTATAACAAAGGGTAGTCTTTTGTAAATTCTAATTTTTGGAAAGCAATTGCGGGATACTAATGTAATCAGCTTAGGCTGCATAATGTAAATGATGTAGTATTATACTACAAGAAATGAATCAATATAAGTTTTTTTTTCTGGAACATATTGAGTAATGAATGTTTAAGTTATTGTTAATCTTAATAATAACTAATTAACAGGAAATGAATAATAATGAAATGTGTTGATTGTTGTAACAGCAAAATACCGCCAAGAAGAGTACCACGTAATCAAGGTGCTAATGTAAATCAACCGGAGGGAGGTCCGGTTAACCCCATGCAGGAGTTTGTAAATCTTTTAACAGCAGCATTTAATAGAAATGGGGCTAATATCTCCATAAATCCAGGTGTAGTACGAGCTACTACGTTTAAATATTTCAAAAGTATGGGTCCGCCGGAGTTCAAAGGAATTATGGACCCTATCAAAGCCCAAACGTGGATGATGGAAATCGAGAAGGCATTTGTTATAGCAAATGCTGACGAGGCCCAAAAGGTTGCCTTTGCAACCTATATGATGAAAGGAGAGGCCAACTTTTGGTGGGAGGCCAATCAGGCTAGGGCCGGGATAGAGATGCTAACGTGGGTGAGGTTCAAGGAGATATTCATTGAGAACTACTTTCCCACGAGCATGCAGGGAAGGATGGAGATGCGGTTTTTGGACTTGAAATAAGGGGACATGACGGTTCCCCAGTATGCCACCAAGTTTAATGAACTGGCAAGGTTCGCTCCACGCCAAGTGGACACCGAGGTTAGAAAAGCTCGACGGTTAGAGCAGGGCTTGAAACCCTGGCTCTATAACTGTATTTCAATGTTCCAAAGTACTTCGTTTGGGACCTTTTTAGAGAAGGCGATAATCGCCAAAGGTGGTAGCGAGGCGTTGAACCAGTACCACAAGTATAAGAAGAATAAGGGGAAGATGGATGGGGGAGTAAAGGTCGAAGGTGCCAGCGGGAGTGGCGAAGGGTATAAACGGAAGGTGGTTAACTCTAGGAATATCGGAGTGAAGAAAGGAGACCCGAAGAGGAGGATGGACGCCTGCAAGACCTGTGGGAAGACTCACTTAAGAGTCTGTCTCAAGGGGAAGGCCATATGTTACAATTATGGATAGGAGGGGCACATTGCACCTAACTGTCCAAGTCTGAAGAAGAACCACGAATGATTTGTGTATGGGTCAACTGACCACATGGCAAAGAATTTCCCGAAGAAGGGGACGGACGGGAATAAGGGCGTCAATAGCGGTAAGTTAGCTATTGGGGGTCCAGCGCAGCCGGGTAGGCCGATGGCCCGTACCTTTAGCATGACAGTCCAAGATGCGATGGTATCGTGGGACGTATTCGCAGGTATTATTCTGATCAACAACCTAAATGCATGTGCTGTTTGATTCGGGTGCTACTTGTTCGTTTATCGCATGTGATTTTGCTAAACGATTAGGATTACTTCCCGAAAAGTTGCCAGTACCTTTAAATATTAAGGTAGCAAACGAAGAGATAATTCTTGTTGAAGATGTTCATAGGAGTTGTTGCGTAGACATACAAGATTGTAAATTATCGGTAGATTTGATACCGATAAAGTTAGGAGAATTCGACGTAATTCTCGGAATGGATTGGTTGGTTAACCATGGGACAATTATAGATTGTCAAAAGAAGAGCGTAAATATTAAAATGTTAAGACAACCTCATGTAATATTTTACAGTAATAAATCGCTGGGACGTTCGTGTTGTCTTACCATGACACATACTAGGAAACTGTTAAGGAAGGGGTGTGTAGGTTATCTGTGCCATGTTGTTGATACCTAGAGAGTGGGAGCGACCATGGAAAAAATACCTATAGTGAGTGAATTCATGGATGTATTTCCAAGTGAGTTGCCGGATCTTCCACTGGATAGGGAGACCGAGTTCGTAATAGACATTGTGCCAAGAGCGACACCAGTTTTCAGGGCACCATATCGTATAGCGCTAGTGGAGATGAAGGAGTTGATTGTACAGTTGCAAGAACTGTTTGACAAAAAGTATATTCAATCGAGTGTTTCTCCATGGGGAGCACTGGTACTGTTTGTTAAGAAAAAGGACAGATTGTTAAGATTTTGTATCGACTACCGAGAGTTGAACAAGGTAACGATAAAGAAAAAGTACCCATTACCTAGGATCGATGATCTTTTTGATCAGTTGAAAGGGGCAAAGTATTTTTTCAAAATAGATTTAAGGACGGGGTTGTTAGGTTTGTAATATTCATAAACGTAATCAAATTGCACAAAATAAGCGGAAGCATGGAAAATCAGAGTTTTAAAATTTTACAAACCATATTCCCGGATCATCCTTTATGCACAATTATTAATTAAACAAAAAGAAGAAGAACAAGAATCATACCCTTGAAGATTCGAGCTTCCTCAAGTACAAGTTCACCTCCAAATCCTTTCGCGTTCAACTTGAATCCACCAGGTTTGGTTCCTTCCTTTGATCAACGTTAGCCACCCAAGTGTTTAGCCTCTAGAGGTGATCCACCAAAGAAGAAGAAAGATTCAAGAAGATGGGTGTTTGGAAAACCCCTAATTTTTATCTCTATAGAAAAAGAGCGTACTGTCCAACAATTGAAATTGCGTATGTTGTGAAAAAGTCAACAACCACTCTTATCCATAATAAAACTCCTCTGATTTATAGATGTGTGCAATCCTCCTTAACAATAAATGAATTAAATTTTATTTTAATTAATTAAATTCCTTTAATTAATTAGGCTCTCAATCTTATTAGGAATAATTGATTAAACTCTTTTAATTAATTAGCCTCCTAATCTTATTAGGAATAAATGAGAGTACTTTTATTAATTAATTTCCCAAACTCCTTTAGGAATTAAATAATAATTATAGTAATAATAATAATAAGACTCCTCTTATTAATTTATATTTAATATTTCCAAAATATTAAATAATAAATATTAATCTATTTAATTTATTTTATCAACATAGATTAAATTAAATATACTTAACTTATTATTAAGATTATGTCATTAACTTCTTAAATAATTATTCTTCCTTTTATGACGTGACCCTTTAGGTTCTCCATATTAATCCGGTTGTGAATAAATCAATTAGAATAATTCTAATCTTATTTAAATAAATAAATTAAACTATTAATTTATTTAAATAGATAATATTTATTCTACAATAGGGATAAGCCTCCCTAGCGATTAATGACTTTTCAGATAATATAGATTTTAACATTAATCATAAAAGAACCTTTGAGTAAATAGTTACCGTATAATTCAATCCTTCCACCATACAATGTCCCAATTAAATATAAGACATGGAATTATTATCAAATCTTATTTTATTTAATTATATGTATTTCGACTTTTAAATGCACAACTCCAAATAATGCAAATTAGAAACTCCTTTCTAATTTCATTCTGCCTTGGCCAAAGACTACTGGGTTGTCATTTATCGAATCACATAGGACATTTCTCTTCTTTTACTAGAAGTGGTAGATTCTTTATTGATCATACATTATCTCCATGTACAACTTATTATATCCAAGCATATCCTTTGATATACCCTAAGGGTCTTAAGGAATAAGTCAAAGTATAACTCATTATACACAAGATACTATGATGATCTCAAGTCCAAGGATCACTTGTACTACTATCACTACAAGAATTCTTATTGACAGGCAAGTAAAACTCCATTAGATATTCCTTAGCGAGCTACGTTCAGTGAACTTATTCTCTAATAAGCACCTACATACTTGCTTTAGTGTCTCCACACAAATGATCATGAGATCAATCATCCTCATCCAATGAGCAAGCAACATATGTACCAATCTATCCGGATTCACTAATCCCAAATTTAGTAATCCAACGATTGGAAACTATTTTAGTTTTAAGCTTTCTAAGAATTTAGATCTCATTAGAATGATCATCATCATTACTCTAAAAGCATTGCTTAAAACTATGGGTTTATCACATATTATAAAACATCATCATGTAGATAATTAAAAGCCTTTAATAAATTAATACTTTTTATTAATAAATGAATAAGATTGCTACAAAGTATATGCTTTATCATCAAATATGATTGGCTTGTGTGCATACTACTTTCAATCTCCCACTTGCACTAAAGTCAATCGCCATGGTATCTCATACCCTTCTTCTCTAAGTGACGATTATCCTGCTGTTGGATAAGCTTTAGGTAATGGATATGTAATGTTGTTCTTGAGAGTTCACTATCTCTATAGTGATTTCCCATCTTTCAATGATTCCTATACTAAAGAAAGTGTCACAACACATGTTTAGATCCAAGATGAGACTTAGGAACTATTCCTAGTTCTGCAATGAACTTTTTATCTAAACAATCAACTTGCAACTTCATTTATAGCTATATACTTTGTCTTTATCACTTAACCAACAACTCTTTGTTGTTTGGAACCTTTCCAATTCACTGCACCACTGTTCAAGGTAACGTTTTACCTTAAAGTGGATTTTCTATTGTCTTGGTCTGTCTAAAAAACTTGAGTCTGTTAAGTACTCTAGTTTTAATTTAGACCTACCATGTATATGATCACATCCTTAGTGCCGGTTAAGTACTTTAAGATATTTTTCACTGACTCATAGTGAACTTCTCTAGAATATGACTGATCAACATCAGGTCTCGTACATTTCATTGGATACATGATAGTTACTCATGTGATCTCTCTTTTATGAGTCTATGGGGACTATTAAGAGAGATACACTCCAGGGCTCATCAACATGAGACATCCCATGGAGTTTCCCATGCTAAACAAATTTAGCATCAAATGAATATACGTTCCTTGGGTTAAGTCGAGCATCCTATTAAATCTATCTATATAGATGTGCATCCCAAATTAAGATACTCTTCCCAAATCATTCATGAAAGAATGTTTAGACAACTTTATCATTACTGATTGTAGCATTGGTATGTCATTCCTTATCCGTAGTATATCAACATATAATACTAAGAATGTCACGACGCTCCCACTGACCCTTTTATACACACTAGGTTTATTCTTGTTTTTAATAAAATCAAACTCTTTTGATTGTCTCATCAAAACGAATGTTCCATATTGAGAAGCTTTCTTCAATCCATTTCTCTAAGTGTCTACAACTCTTACCTCATCGTATATAACTGGATCATCATCTTTTATGATACGTACCTCATCATCATCGTCCATGATGAATCAATATCTCCCAGGTATCTTCGGTACTATTCTAGATTTACGATTCGGTTGTGGTACAATAGGTCTATCTACAGGTTCCTCTTATTTGATTTATAGTGCTTTGTGGTTCTTAAACTCTTCAAGATTCTATTATCCTTCCACTAGCCCCTTCAATGATAAACACCTTTATCTTAGAAGGCAGCATGTTTCGCAATATACACCTTTTCCTAAGTAGGATTGTAGAACATATACCCTAAACTTACTTTAGGATGTCCCACGAATCTGTACTTGTCTAATCTTGTCCCAAGCTTATCCTCTGAAACCTTTTTCACATAAGCTGGACAACCCCTTATCTTAACATACTTAAGATTAGAAATCCTCCCTGTCCATAACTCTTATAGAGTCTTGGGGTCGAATTTTGAGGTTACCTTTTTTGTAGATATATAGCCATTTCTAGAACATTATCCCAGAAGGTTACTGGAATGTCGGTAAAATCATTATGGATCGTACCATGTCCAATAAGGTATGATTTTTTCTTTCAGATACATCAATCAATTATTGCATATCAGGAGGCATCCATTGTGAGAAAACCATTTGAGATGATCTAGAAACTTATTGCACAAGTATTTATTCCTTGATCTAATCAAAGAATCTTAATACTTTGCCAATTTGTTTCACTTCTGAATTCTTTGAACCTTTCAGATAATTCACACTTGTATTTCAGCAAATGCACACATTCAACCTTTTGAATAATCATCTCCTTTTTCTTATACCGGTTTGTTCAATTTGCAAAATAATTTTTCATGTAAGTCAAGTACACAAAATTCATTAAGTAATATTCCAGTTCTATACAAAATATTATTATAAATAGAACAATAATTGTTCTTAATTATAATACCAAAGATTTCATTGTTCAACAATAAAATAGAAATAATGTTTCTAACGAGAACTGGAATACAATAACAACTTATTGACTTAATAGACTTGCCCGTAGGCAATGCTAAACAATAAGTTCCTATGGCTAATGTAGCAACCTTTGCTTCATTTTCCACACATAGGATTACTTATATTTGTTTAGCTTTCTACTTCTGCTTGGCCCCTTCATAAATCTATATTTATGATAACCAAATTCGGTATCCAATACCCAAGCAGAACCTTGACTTAAAGAAAAATATATTTTAAATCATGAACAAAATTATATTTGTAACCAAAACTTCACTAAGCTTCTTCTGGTTAGCTCTGCAAGATGCTTCTCGCAGTTTCTTTCCTGTGTCCAGGCTTACTGCAGTGGAAGCAAACTCTTTTGCTATCCGTATCAGTTTTATTCTTATTATCCTTTGTTTTTGCATTTCTATTTACCTTCTTTGAATCGTTCTTCTTTTTAGAAGAACCTTTGGCCTCTACTAGTAAGATATGGTCTTTCTTGGTTGGAACGTGACTCTCAACTTTTTTCAACATGTTAAGCAAATCAGCGAGGCTGATATCTAGCTTGTTCATATGAAAAATTCACAATAATTGTGAAAGGAGTCCGGGAGTGAGTGCAAGATCAAATCTTGGCTCAACTATCCATCCATGACAAAACCCGTTGTCCTAATTGATTAATCAAATTGATAATGTTAAGGACTTTTATCTGTACTGTAGTGTTATCGGTCATTTTAGATCGGAAGAGCTCCTTAGATATCTAATATCTATCAGTCCTATTTTTCTCACCATCAACTACTTGATGTGAAGGAATATAGTAGGAGCATCCATAGTTTCATGCTGACACTGAAGCTCGTTACTCATGGATGCGAGCATGATGTATTGAGCCAACTGTGCATCATCTTGCAAGTTTCTAAAAGTAATAATATCTTCCTCAGAGACATTGTCTGCAACCATTATAGGGATAGGCGTATTAAGGACATAAGATAGCTTTTCAGTCATAATAACTATTCTCAAATTTCTTAACCAATCCATTTAATTCGGTCCGATTAATTTAGCATCTAATATGCTACGCAGTGATAGTAATTTTAGACATTGTAAAATTCTGTAAATGGATTTTTAATTAATAACATTTTAGCATACATTCTTTTATTAATTACCAAAATAAATTAGGTCTTGTTTTAAATTGGTATCTCCCACTATTTTTTTTTCCAAACTATATTACCCTCACTTATATAGTTCGGCAAAATCTAATTAAAGATTTGCTAGTGAGAATAAGGATCTCATTTCAAATGTATATAGCCTTATGGTGACACAACAAACTATATATAAATAAATAGGTAGATAACTCTTGTCAATTACATCAACTATGTAACTCATAGTATTTTACCTCTTAGATCATAATGGTCAAGTGTGTGCACATCCGAACTAAAATAATTTAAGTTAAGTCCAACCTAGCACTCCATATATTCAAAAAAGAAAAATATTATCCTTGTGGTGATACAACAAAATAATATTGTTCAATTTTCTTTATAAGCATCAAATGTGATAAATTAACATCTTAAATACTTAATACTTGCCTTGTGGTGACACAACAAACTCATATTAAATATTTAATACTCTATTAATTTTATCATGTTAGAAGGCGACATTCAATATTCCAAATATCTTTGAATGCTTAGAACTTAATAAAAAATCTTTGAGTGGTTTGTTATTAATTTATCTCATCTTGTTTGGCGCGCATGCAAACACACACACACACACACACACACACACACACACACACACACACACACACACACACACACACACACACACACACATATATATATATATATATATATATATATATATATATATATATATATATATATATATATATATATATAATACGCGTCATAATAATTAACATGCGAAGCATGTTTGCATAATATATAATATATATAGTGTAAGCATGCACATATACAATACAATATTCTACCCGGATTGATTATGGACTTTTATTCTAGTTTGGTTCACTAGAGCCACCAAGTGAACCAAAAGGCCAAACCCTAGGGATGCAAGAATTAATATTTAAATATAACTATTACATTTAAACTCGGGCTCCATTACAAACGGGTCTTCAAGCCCTACTTGCTCCTTGATCTCTAATTCTTCAAAATTAATTCTAACTATTCCTATTACAAAATTATTTAAAATAAATAGAAATCTTGATCAGCGGTCAAGGGGAAATACATAGGAGAATTGTAAGACCCCGAATTTTATGAAATAAAAGTATTCAATTTTTCTTATAGTTACTATTCAGTAAATGGTTAAATTGATAAAAGTTAAAGTTAAGGGTGATATATGAATTTTTTTCAAAAATACGCAAGTGGTTATAAAATATTCATTGTTGTCGGGGAATATTCGTTTGGTCGTGGAATATTCTTGCTGTCGGGGAATATTCGTACGACGGCGTAGCCTTGTGTGGGCCCCATAACGAAAAGCGATTGGATGAAGAAAACGACAAGTATAAGTTGTTTATAATTAACGGCGTAGTTATTACCGTTAATACTGTTAGAATACCTGGTGGTTAAAATACAGTAGCACACGGTATTGCACCAATTATTGATTCTTATGAAGGAAGACACTACTCAATAATTGTTACAGTAGTTACCGTTCAATATTTTATTTTATTGATTCAATAATTGCTGCATTGATATTTTATATTATTGTTATTTCAATAATTGTCACTGCACAGTATTTTCCATTATCAGATCAATAATTCATATTATTTGAATAATATTATTAGATAACATTATTGGCAATGTCTAGAAAGTTCTGTCTAAGGAGAGGTTTGGTCACCTAATTGCGCGCTAGTAAGGAGAAATTCTTATTGGAAAGCCTCCTCTTTCCTGGGAACGGTCTGGTTGTCATAAATGTGATTCTGTAATATTATTTGTGAATAATTAATTATTGATTCATATGATAAGTAAATATTTATTTTATGTGGATATAAATGAGGGATATATTTTTGTGGTTAAAAATGAAGGAGTTAATATTGAGGTGTTTTATTTGTATTTTTGTCGGAATGGAGGTATTGAAAATCAAATTAGAGTTTTTGAGATATTTTGCGAGGGTTATAATTTTTAATCCGACCGTTGGATCGTGGTAATATTTGGATATGTTATACATATATAAGATGAGTATATGTCCACAAATTTTGAACCGTTAAAAATAAACGTATGATTTGTTATGAATTTTACGAGATGACTGGTTCAGAAATTGTTGAATTTTCGGAGTTAATCATTTTGGTGAAAAATTCTAAAATTGGTGGGCCCCATTCTTGGTTGGTGAAGAAATGTGCTGAGATTTTTATTCAAATGTGGTGGGTGGGAATAGTAGCAGGTAAAGCCATCAGGTTGCAGGTTAAGTCTGCTTCGGCGTGCTAATATTTTCCTATAAATAGAGGGCTAATTTAGAATTGAAAATCATACTAGAAACATAAGCTTTCTCTCTCTATATTATGAAGCATATTTTGTGAGTATTTAGATACTTTGAGAGTTGCTATTCAATGCAAGTTTCTTTCGGCTTTGTATTTCAATCAGAAATACTGCACTTTTGAGGTAAGAGATATTAAGGGATGTTATATTCTTCATAATGATGTTATTCTTTCAATATCATTATACTGAAATATTGGTATATATTTTATTGTGAAATTTCTATCTTTTTGAGTCGGGGTTACTATTCACGTATACAGCACTATTCACGTATACGATACTATTCATGTATATGACACTATTTACGTATATGACATTATTTACGTATACGGTACTATGTACGAATACAGAGTACTATTCACGAGTTACTATTCATGAGTTACTATTCACGAGTTACTATTCACGACAAAAAAATAGTTTCTTTTTCTGACCAAATTATCGTTGATTTATGATTGTTGCTCTCGAAAATAAATGCAGTTGTTGATCATATTATTTTTATTATCATATATAACATTTTTATAACCCTGATGCTGAATTTCTCTTTCACTTGAGTGTAAAGATGGGTAAATTATTGGTATGATCGTGACTGAGGAATGTCTTTGACCTGTAGTGCAAAGATGAATTGTTAACTGGTATGATCATGACCATTGAATTTATAATTGAATATCTTTAGCTTAAGTGTAAAGATGAATTGATTAACATGGTTATAATTATGGTGTATATAAATTCTGAAATGATTATATATTTCTTTGAGATATGAATATATTTGGCCTGTAGTGCAAATATGAACTGTTGAGGAATATCTTTGGCTTGTAGTGCAAAGATGAATTGTTGATGAATATCTTTGGCCCGTAGTGCAAAGATGACTTATTGTTGAATATCTTTGGCCAGTAGTGCAAAGATGAACTGTTGACGAATATCGTTGGCCTATAGTGCAAAAATAAATTTATTAATATAATTATGAACAAGAACTGTGATTTAGTATAACCATGATCTTTGATATTTCAGGTAAAGACATATGAGGAAAATTATCTTCGTCTTGGATGCGAAGAGGAATTTACAATTACAATTATGATTATGAGTTATTCATATAATTGTGAAAAGGAACTGTTGATTAATGTTACAGGGATAAAACATTATTGGTGGACTTTTAATGTGGAGAAGATAATAGACTTTATGGTCTATTTGACTCTTCTAATGGTTTGCTCGTTCCGCTGCAACTATGGTTGAAATTTTTTATCATTTACCATACGTTCTAAATCTCTGATTTAATTCTGTTGAAGGCTATTGATAATTTATTTATCTTTAGTCATGATATTCTTTACTGGGCTAGTTGTGCTCACCCTTCTGTTTCACAATTCCTTTTAAGTAATAAGAGTGTAGCTGGGTTGAGCGGGGGTAACAGGAGAATAGAACGGTGGTCATCGTTTAGTAGTTATATTTGGTGAATCATCTAGGGTAAGGCGTACCCAACGTTGGAAGGGTGTTTTGCCACTGTGAGGTGTTGTCCACGGTTGGGACATGTGTCACATTTGGTATATATTTGTATCCAAACTCATAACATATGTGTTGTTGTATTTAATACGACAATTGTTGTAATAAAGTTGTAGTTATTTTCTGTACCATGTATTTGGCGACTCAGAATGGGTTGGATGAAATGGACCTATTTTGGGGTCGTTACAAGGATGATAGAATTTATATTAAGAAAAAATTAGAGAAGACGAGGTACGCAGATCCCATTTAATAAAACTCATACATTCATGCATCCAACTAAAATAAAATCCAATCACATTGGTCAATAGTCCATAATCAATCCCATTTATTATCATACACATCACCATATGCATCAATAAATAACATTCATCTCATGAATAATAAACATTCAATATATATATTGATATCACTTAATGGACAAATTTAGTTAGCATAAAATCTAATTTTGAATCAAAATAAACTCCTTTATTTTAATCTAAATTTAAATCAAAATAAACTTCTTTTATTTTAATTTATCCAATTTTGAATAAAATAAACTATTTTATTTTAATCAAAATCTTTAATCAAAATAAACTCCTTTATTTTAATTAATTATGGAATCCATTTTCAAGTAAAAAAAAAAACTCCTTTACTAAAAGAAATATGGATTCTCTTTCCTATTCACAAATAAACTCCTTTATTTTGAATAATATGAAATCTTATTCCATATCTAAATAAACTCCTTTATTTAAGAAAACATGAATTCACTTTTCTATTCACAAATAAACTCATTTATTTTAGAAAACATGGAATCTAATTTCAACTCCAATTAGTTATCATGGAATCTAATTCGAACTCTAATTAGTTAGCATGAAATCTAATTTTAAAATTAAAATAAACCTTTTATTTTAAGATTAAATAAACTTTTTATTTTAATATTAAAATAAATATTTATTTTAATTATAAAATAATTAAGAATTAATATATATATATATATATATATATATATATATATATATATATATATATATATATATATATATATATCATATACATATATTATATATATACTAACACGTGAGATTGTTAACTCCTAGCTAACTATTAGGTATGTATATATGACTAGGATATGTATATATATAATATTAACCTCCATGTGAATGATCAACAAAATACCGAATTTCAAAACCAAATTGACTACGACCTTTTTTTTTTTTCAAAAAAATTTATACAATAAAATTATGCCTAATTAAATTGTTCTAAACCCATATCAATATACATATCAAATCAAAACAATTAATAATTCGCATAAAGGTTTAGCTTTGATGCCACTGTTAGATTTACAATATTCATAAACGCAATCAAATTGCACAAAATAAGCGAAAACATGGAAAATCAGAGTTTTAAAATTTTACAAACCATATTCTCGGATCATCCTTTATGCACAATTATTAATTAAACGAAAAGAAGAAGAACAAAAATCATACCCTTGAATATCCGAGCTTCCTTAAGTACAAGTTCACCTCCAAATCCTTTTGCGTTCAACTTGAATCCACCAGATTTTGTTCCTTCCTTTGATCAACCTTAGCCACCCAAGTGTTTGGCCTCTAGAGGTGATCCACCAAAGAAGAAGAGATATTAAAGAAGATGAGTGTTTGACAAAACTCTAATTTTCTATCTCTATAGAAAAAGAGTGTACTATCCAACAATTGGAATCACCTATGTTGTGAAAAAGTCAACAACCACTCTTACCCATAATAATACTCTTCTTATTTATAGATGTGGGCAACCCTCCTTAACAATTAAGGAATTGAGTTTTATTTTAATTAATTAAATTCCTTTAATTAATTAGGCTTTCAATCTTATTAGGAATAATTAATTAAACTCTTTTAATTAATTAGCCTCCTAATCTTATTAGGAATAAATGAGAGTACTTTTATTAATTAATTCCCCAAAGTCCTCTAGAAATTAAATAATAATAATAGTAATAATTATAATAAGACTCATCTTATTAATTTATATTTAATATATCTAAAATATTAAATAATAAATATTAAGCTATTTAATTTATTCTATCAACATAGATTAAATTAAATATACTTAACTTATTATTATGATTAAGTCATTAACTTCTTAAATAATTATTCTTCCTTTTATGGTGTGACCCTTTAGGTTCTCCATATTAAACCGGTTGTGAATAAATCAATTAGAACAATTCTAATCTTATTTAAATAAATAAATTAAACTATTAATTTATTTAAATAAATAATATTGATTCTACAATAGGGATAAGCATCCCTAGCGATTAACGACTTTCCAGATAATATAGATTTTAACATTAATCATAAAAGAACCTTTGAGTAAATAGTTACCGTACAATTCAATCCTTCCACCATACAATATTCCAATTAAATATAAGACATAGAATTACTGTCAAGTCTTATTTTATTTAATTATATGTATTTCGACTCTTAAATGCACAAAACCAAATAATATAAATTAGAAACTCCTTTCTAATTTTATTCTGCCTTGGCCAAGGACTACTGGATTGTCATTTATCGAATCACATAGGACATTTTTCTTCTTTTACTAGAAGTGGTAGATTCTTTATTGATCATGCATTATCTCCGTGTACAACTTATTATACACAAGCATACCCTAAGGGTCTTAAGGAATAAGTCAAAGTATAACTCATCATACACAAGATACTATATTAGATCTCAAGTCCAATAATCACTTGTACTATTATCACTACAGAAATTTCTATTGACAGACAAGTAAAACTCTATTAGGTATTCCTTAGCGACCCACTTTCAGTGAACTTATTCTCTAATAAGCACTTACATACTTGCTTTAGTGTCTCCACACAAATGATCATGAGATCAATCATCCTCATCCAATGAGCAAACAACGTATATACCAATCTATTCGGATTCACTAATCCCCAATTTAGTAATTCAACGATTGCGAACTATTTTAGTTTTAAGCTTTCTAAGAATTTAGATCTCATTAGAATGATCATCATCATTATTCTAAAAGCACTGCTTAAAACTATGGGTTTATCATATATTATAAAATAGCAGCATGTAGATAATTAAAAGCCTTTAATAAATTAATACTTTTTATTAATAAATGAATAAGATTGTTACAAAGTATATGCTTTATCATCAAACTTGATTGGCTTGTGTGCATACTACTTTCAATCTCTCACTTGCACTAAATTCAATCGCCATGGTATCTCATACCCTTTTTCTCTAAATGACGATTATCTTGCTGTTGGATAAGCTTTAGTTAATGGATATGTAATGTTATTCTTGAGAGTCCACTATCTTTATAGTGATTTCCCATCTTTCAATGATTTCTATAATCAAATGAAAGTGCCACAACACATGTTTAGATCCAAGATGCGACTTGGGAACTATTCCTAATTCTGTAATGAACTTTTTATCCAAACAATCAACTTGCAGCTTCATTTATAGCTATATACTTTGTCTTTATCACTAAACCAGTAACTCTTTGCTGTTTAAAACCTTTCCAATTCACTGCACCACCGTTCAAGGTAGCGCTTTTCCTTAAAGTGGATTTTCTGTCGTCTTGGTCTGTCTAAAAAACTTGAGTCTGTTAAGCCCTCTAGTTTTAATTTAGATCCACCATAAATTTTAATCAAATCCTTAGTACCAGTTAAGTACTTTAAGATATTTTTCACTGTCTTACAGTGATCTTCTCAAGAATATGACCGATCATCATCAGGTCTCGTATATTTCATTGTATACATGATTGTCACTCATGCGATCTCTCTTTTATGAGTCTATGGGGACTATTAAGAAAGATACACTCCAAGGCTCATCAACATGAGACATCCCATGGAGTTTGCCACACTAAATGACTTTAGCATCAAATGAATATACGTTTCTTTAAGTCAAGCATCCTCTTAAATCTATCTATATAGATTTGTATCCCCAATTAAGATACTCTTCCTAAATTTTTTATGGAGTAATATTTAGACAAGTTTATCTTTACTGATTGTAGCATTAGTATGTCATTCCTTATCCATAGTATATCAACATATAATATTAGGAATGTCACGGCGCTTCCACTTACCCTTTTGTACACACTAGAACTCTTACCCCATCGTATGTAACTGGATCATCATCTTCTATGACACGTATCTCATCATCATCATTCATGATAAATTCATACATCCCAGGTATCTTTGGTACTATTCCAGATTTACGATTCGGTTGTGGTACAATAGGTCTATCTACAAGTTCGTCTTATTTGACTTATAGTGATTTGTCGTTCTTGAACTCTTTAAGATTTATTATCCTCCCACTAGTCCCTTCAATGATAAACAACTTTATCTTAGAAGGCAACATGTTTCGAAATAAACACCTTTTGCTAAGTAGGATTATAAAACATATACTCTAAACTTACTTTAGGATGTCTCACAAATCTGTACTTGTCAAATCTTGTCCCAAACTTATCCTTTGAAACTTTTTCACATAAGCTGGACAACTGTGAGACCCCAGATTTTATGAATAAATATTTAATTTTCTCGAAATAATTATGGTGTGGATTTGATATAATATTATAGTTGTGGATATTATTTATAAATTTTACAAAGTAAGCAAGTTGTTTTAAAATATTCGTTTGGTCGGGGAATATTCTTTTTGTCGGAGAATATTCGTACGACGGCACAATCATTGGTGGACCCCACAATAGAAGTATAGTCGTAGTTAGAAAACGACAAAATTATCTTTCTATAAAAATAACGGCTGAAGTGTTACCGTTAAAACCGTTAAAACTGTTGAACTACCCGGTAGTAAAAGTACAGTAATACGCGTGGTTACATAGTAGCACACGGTATTGATTATTGATGCTTACGTGAGAAGTCACTCAGCTATACTCAATTATTGCTATAGTAATTGCTGCATCATATCTCTTAAATTATTGTCATAGTATCATCTGTATAATATGTTATATTATTAAATCAATAATTGAGACATTGTGATAAGTTTGGTTATTTTTATGGGGGGCCATATGTCATCATCTAAGAGTCTCTTCGTCAATAGTAATTACCGTCGTCAATAGTATTTACCTTGGTTAATAGTATTTACCTTGGTCAATAGTATTTACCTTGGTCAATAGTATTTACCTTGGTCAATAGTAATTACCGTCGTCAATAGTAGTTGTCCCTTCAATATTACCAAGAGTCATTTGACCCTTCGTTAAGACCAAGAGTCATTTGACCCTTCAATATTACCAAGAGTCATTTGACCCTTCGTTAAGACCAAGAGTCATTTGACCCTTCGTTAAGACCAAGAGCCACCCTCAGTTTTTCTATAAATAGAGGCCTAGGGCTTCATTATTTTTCACGATTCATTCAAGCTATAGAGAGAGAAAGTATAGAGAGAATAAGAGAGAGAGAATAAAAGTATTATGCTACTTCACTTTTCCAATATCCAGTTCTTTTAAGGTAGGGAATATTATTTCTTTTATATTCATGAAGAGAACTTCTGTTATTCCATTCTTTATTATTCTGTTGGAATAACCAGTATACGCGGTCTACCCTATACTTGGTGACATTCTTCTATTATTCTGTTGGAACATCCTGTCTGTGTGTTTTACACCGGACCTGGTTCCGTTTTTATTATTATTCTATTGGAACATCCTGTCTGTGTGTTTTACACCGGACCTGGTTCCGTCTTGTTATTATTCTGTTGGAGCATCCTGTCTGTGTGTTTTACACCGGACCTGGTTCCATTATTTATTATTCTGTCGGAATATCCTGTCTGTGCGTTTACGCCGGACCTGGTTCCATTATTTATTATTCTGTTGGAATAACCTGTCTGTGCGGTCTATCGCATGCATGGTGATTTTTTTTATTATTCCATTCTTTATTGTACTCAGTTGGTTAAGTTTTGACTTCTATACTCCATGAAATTTGTGGAATATCCTTGATAATTGCGTTTCATCCAGTATCTTTTTATGAAAATATTCTTCTAAACATTCTTGAATTTTACTCCACAATGCAGTATCATGTTGACAATTTGGACGTTGTTAATTCTTGGATAAATTAATTCTTGAACTTGTTTTATTGAATTCTTATATCACTGTCATCATCCTTATGTTTATATTCTGTTGAAAGTCATCTATGGCCTGTAGTGCATAGATGGACTTGGTATGATTATGACCAGGGATTATTCGGTATAATCACGACCGTAATGTTACAAATGATGTGGTAAAAGTCCTCATTGGCCCGTAGTGCATTGATGGACAGTTGTTGGCATGATCATGACCATTAATGAATACACGAATATCCTTGGCCGTAGTGCAGGGGTGATTCGATGATGTGGATTATTTTATTAAGCTGAGTCCCAGCGATCACAGTGTTGAAAAACCTTTTAAATCATAAAAGATAGTAGAGTTTATTGTCTACTTGACTCTTTTAATGGATTGCTTGTTCCGCTGCAGTTAAACTTGATGTCTATTATATTTTATCAGTTTAACATTGTTGAAGGCTAATGATAATTTATTCTGCATTATCTTAGTCATAATATTTCTTACTGGGCTAGTTGAGCTCACCCTTTCTTTCACTGTTCTCTTCAGGAAATGAGAACGTAGCTGGGGCAAGTCGGGGAATGGAGTGATGGTCCGAATGATAGTATTAGTTAGTAGCCCTCACTATTCTATGTAATAGTGTGTTAATAAATGTAATGAGTACTCCTTTTGAGTATGAATACTCTCTAGAAGATAATATTTGTATTCAAACTCACAGTTTATGTTTTGTCGTATTGTACACGACAGTTGTATTAGTAAGTTGTATTTGTATTCTGTACCATGTATCTGACGACCTAAGATGGGTGATGTATACCTAATTTTGGGGGCGTCACAGTTGGTATCAGAGCTTAGGGATATGATCCCTGGCTAAGATGTGAGACTAGAACTAGGAGGGGAGAGACGGGAAATTCCTTCGCTAGTATGACCTACCTAAGTTTATTTGGTATTTAATTGGTCGGTCAAAGTATATGGATAATATGTTACATGTTAATTAACCTTTGTTTTGTGGCAGTATCTGAAAATGACATCTGAGAATGTTGAGAATAGCAATGGAGCACAGGAGACCGTTAATTCTCCCCAGATCAATAATCAGGACAATGTGCAACAGGATGGCGATAATCCTCCTGTAAACAATAACACTGATCAATTGACGAATGACGGTACGTTTAGGAGTTTTTTAGAATTCATGCAACATCAGGAGAAGGCGGCTCCTGTTCATAATGCAGGAGGAAACAATGGCAACCCACGGTTGGTCACCGCTAAGCAATTCAAGGAGCTGGGACCACCGGAGTTTTTGGGAAAGCTAGAACCACTTAAGGCGGAGACGTGGTTAAAGCAGATCACCAAGATATTTGATGTCTTGGGATGCTCCGAGGAGCAAAAGGTTCCCTTTGCCACCTTTATGTTGCGTGAAGAGGCAGATCATTGGTGGGAATCTATAAAACGTACCCAGCCTGACGCACTCAAGATGTCTTGGGAGAAGTTCCAAGAGCTTTTCAATGACAAATACTTTCCCGAAAGTGTTCGTCACATGAAGGAGGTGGAGTTCATCAAATTGGAGCAGAATAATATGACCGTGTCACAGTATGAGGCTAAATTTGCTGAGTTGTCCCGGTTTGCGTCCCACTTGGTGGATAATGAAGAGCGAATGACGCGAATATTTTTACGAGGTTTGAAACCTGAGATACGTCAATATCTTATTTCTCATAAACTGTGTTTGTATTCAGATGTTGTAAATAGGGCTCAGTTAGTGGAGCGCGATAACGAGTTAACGCAACCAAAAGAGAGCAGCCGGAAAAATGATAATACCAGTGACACAGTTATCGAAGCGGTGATAATAAGCGTGGAGGGAATCAACATGCCAGAAATGGTAACCACTTTGGTGGTAATCATGGTCAAAACAATGAGAATGGACATTTCAAGAAGAGAAGGTTCAACAATGACGTGAAGACGTCGGCACCAGCACCCGTTTCAAAGGAAGAAGAACGACCACCGGTCGTATGTTTTAAATGCGGACAGGAGGGACACATCCGTCCAAACTGTACGCAGCAATCCAAAGCGTGTTTTAATTGCGGAAGAGAAGGTCACTTAGCCCGATTTTGTTGTTCACCGAAGACAAGTTCAGATAGGATGGAGGCACCAAAGACCGTCCCAGAAAAGCCAAAGCCAGTAGTTTAAGAGAGAGCATTTTTTTCGTGACGAGGAACCTGAATAAAATTATCACGGGTATGTTAGTCATAAACTCTTGCGAAGTCTATACCGTGTTAGATACCGGTTCTACTCACTCTTTTATTTCACCTAGTTGTGTTCAATATTTGAACTTAACTCCGGAGAAGTTAGACTTTGATTTCTCTGTTGAAATTCTGTTGGGAGAAACCTTTGTTTCCTCCACTATTTATAAATCTTGTTCAAATCAACACTTTCACGTTACCTGTTGATCTTATCTCTTTGAAAATACTTGCATTGATGTGATTTTTGAAAACGATTGGTTAACTGCTCATCATGCTTTTCGTAAGGTTGTTAGCTTTCATATTCCTAACCAACCTATTATGCGAATTCAAGTAACCAAATCATTATGGACTGCACCATGTCCAACAAGGTATGATTTTTTCTTTCAGATACATCAATCAATTATTGCGTATCAGTAGGCGTCCATTATGAGAAAATCATTTGATATGATCTAGAAACTTATTGTACAAGTATTCCTTCCTCGATTTGATCAAAGAATTCAAATACTTTGCCAATTTATTTCACTTTTGAATTCTTTGAACCTTTCAAATAATTTACACTTGTATTTCAGAAAATACACACATTCTACCTTTTGAATGATCATCTCCTTTTCATATACTAGTTTATTCAATTTGCAAAATAATTTTTCACGAAAGTCAAGTATACAAAATCTATTAAGTAATATTTTAGTTCTATACAAAACGTTATTATTATAAATAGAACAACAGTTTTTCTTAATTATAATACCAAAAATTTTATTGTCCAACAATAAAATAGAAATAATATTTCTAACGAGAACATGAATATAATAACAACTTATTGATTTAATAGATTTGCCCGTAGGCATTGCTAAACTATAAGTTTCTATGGCTAATGTGTCAACCTTTGCTTCATTTCCCACACATAGAATTACTTATATTTGTTTAGCTTTCTACTACTGATTGGTCCCTTTATAAATCTCTATTTATGATAACCAAAGTCGGTATCCAATACTCAAGTAGAACCTTGACATAAAAAAAATTTATTTTAAATTTTGAACAAAATTGTATTTGTAATCGAAACTTCACTAAGCTTCTTTCGGTTAGCATCTGCAAGATGCTTCTTGCAGTTTCTTTTCCAGTGTCGTGGCTTATTGCAGTGGAAGCAAACTCCATTGCTATCCATATCAGTTTTGTTCTTATTATCCTTTATTTTTGTCTTTCCATTTACCTTCTTTGAATCATTCTTCTTTTCAAAAGATCCTTTGGCCCCTACTAGTAAGACTTGGTCTTTCTTGGTAGAAAGTGACTCAGCATTTTTAACATGTTAAGCAAATCAGCGTGGCTGATATCTAGCTTGTTCATATAAAAAATTCACAACAATTGTGAAAGTAGTCCGGGAGTGAGTGCAAGATCGAATCTTAGTTCAACTCTCCATCCATGACAAAACCCGTTATCCTAATTGATCAATCGAATTGATTATGTTAAGGACTTTTATTTGTACTGTAGTGTGATCGGTCATTCTAGATCGAAAGAGCTCCTTAGATATCTAATATCTATTAGTCCTACTTTCCTCACCATCAACTACTTGATGTGCAGGAATATAGTAAGAGCATCCATAGTTTCATGCTGACGCTGAAGCTCGTTACTCATGGATGCGAGCATGATGCATTGAGCTAACTGTGCATCATCTTGCCACTTTCTAAAAGTAACAATCTCTTCCTCAGAGGCATTTTCTGCAACCATTTCAGGGATAGGCATATTAAGGACATAAGATAGCTTTTCAGCCATGAGAACTATTCTCAAATTCCTTAACCAATCCATTTAATTCGGTCCGGTTAAATAACATTTAATATGTTTCACAGTGATAGTAATTTAGACATTGTAAAATTCTGTGAATGAATTTGTAATTAAAAATATTTTAGCATACATTCTTTTATTAATTACCAAAATAAATTAGATCTTATTTTAAATTGGTATCTCTCACTATTTTTATCAAACTATATTACCCTCACTTATATAGTTCGCCAAAATCTAATTAAAGATTTGCTAGTGAGAATAATGATCCCATTTCAAATGTATATAGCCTTATGGTGATACAACAAACTATATATAAATAAATAGGTAGACAACTCTTGTCAATTACATCAACTATGTAACTCTTTGTATTTTGTCTCTTAGATTATTTTGATCAAGTGGTGGCACATCTGAATCAAAATTATCCAAGTTAAGTCCAATCTAGCACTCCATATATTCAAAAAAGAAAAATATTGTCCTTATGGTGACACAACAAAATAACATTGTTTAATTTTTTTTTTATAAGCATCAAATGTGATAAAATTAACATTTCAAATAATTAAGATAAGCCTTGTGGTGACACAATAAACTTATAATAATTAATTGATACTCTATTATTTTTATCATGCTAGAAGGCAACGTTCGATATTCTAAATATCTTTGAACGCTTAAGACTTAATATAATAAATTTGAAGGGTTTGCATGTTATTAATTTGTCTCATCTTGTTTAGCGCGCTTGCACACACACACACACACACACACACACACACACACACACACACACACACACACACACACACATATATATATATATATATATATATATATATATATATATATATATATATATATATATATAATAGGCGTCATATTATTAAGCATGTGAAGCATGTTTGCATAATATATAATATATATAATACTAGCATGCATATATAGAATACTATATTCTACCCGGATTGATTATAGACTTTATTCTAGTTTGGTTCACTAGAGCCACCAAATGAACCAAAAGATCAAACCTAAGGGTGCAAGAATTAATATTTAAATATAATTATTACATTTAAACCCGTGCTCCATTACAAACTGGTCTTCAAGCGCTCCTTGCCCCTTGATCTCCAATTTTTCAAAATTAATTCTAACTATTCCTATTATAAAACTATTTAATATAAATAGAAACCTTGATCAGCAGTCAAGTGGAAGTACATAGGAGAGATATAGAATTTATATTAAGAAAAATTAGAAAAGACGAGGTACGCAGACCCTATTTAATAAAACTCATACATTCATGCATCCAACTAAAATAAAATCCAATCACATTTGTCAATAGTCCATAATCATTTAGGATATCCCAATCATAAAAGAACCTTTGAGTAAATAGTTACCGTACAATTCAATCCTTTCACCATACAATATCCCAATTAAATATAAGACATGAAATTACTGTCAAGTCTTATTTTATTTAATTATATGTATTTAGACTCTTAAATGCACAACACCAAATAATATAAATTAGAAACTCCTTTCTAATTTTATTCTGTCTTGGCCAAGGACTACTGGGTTGTCATTTATCGAATTATTTAGGATATTTCTCTTCTTTTACTAGAAGTGGTAGATTCTTTATTGATCATACATTATCTCCATGTACAACTTATTATACCCAAGCATACCCTTTGATATACCTTAAGAGTCTTAAGGAATAAGTCAAAGTATAACTCATCATACACAAGATACTATGATGATCTCAAGTCCAAAGATCACTTGTACTACTATCACTACAGGAATTTCTATTGACAAGCAAGTAAAACTCCATTAGGTATTTCTTAGCGAGCCACGTTCAGTAAACTTATTATCTAATAAGCACCTACATACTTGCTTTAGTGTCTCTACACAAATGATCAGGAGATCAATCACCCTCATCCAATGAGCAAGCAACGTATGTACCAATCTATCCAGATTCACTAATCCTCAATTTAGTAATCCAACGATTGGGAACTATTTTAGTTTTAAGCTTTCTAAGAATTTAGATCTCATTAAAATGATCATCATCATTATTCTAAACGCATTGCTTAAAACTATGGATTTATCACATACTATAAAACAACATCATATAGATAATTAAAAGCCTTTAATAAATTAATACTTTTTATTAATAAATGAATAAGATATTTATAAAGTATATATTTTATCATCAAACATGATTGGCTTGTGTGCATACTACTTTCAACCAGATGAAGAAGCGGTTAACCAATGAAAAAGATATGAAGTACAGTTTTGATAATGAGGGATTATTAAGATTTGAGAGAAGAATTTGGGTTCCAAACGAGACAGAATTAAAGGAGCAAATTTTACAAGAGGCTCATAATTTGAGGTACTCGATTCATCCTGGTAGCACTAAGATGTATCAAGACCTTCGACAGAGTTTTTGGTGACTGAATATGAAGAGAGAGATAGCTGATTATGTGAGTAGGTGCTTAACTTGTCAAAAAGTTAAGGCCGAACATCAACGACCAAGTGGCTTGTTACAGTCATTGGAGATTCTGGAGTGGAAGTGGGAGCATATCACGATGGACTTTGTGGTGGGACTTCTGACTACTCAGAAGGGATATGATGCGATTTGGGTAATAGTGGACCGATTGACGAAGTCAGCTCACTTTTTGCCAATTTGGGTTAAGTATAACTTAGACCAGTTAGCTAAACTTTATGTTAAGGAGATTATTTCCAGACATGGAGTACCAGTTTCGATTGTGTCAGATCGTGACCCACGATTCATGTCGAACTTCTGGAGAAGTCTGCAAGAACAGTTGGGAACACAACTGAAGCTGAGTACGACATATCATCCACAAACCGATGGGCAGAGCGAGAGAACAATTCAGACGTTAGAAGATATGTTGAGATCTTGCGTCATGGATTTCAAGGATAGTTGGAATGATCATCTACCATTAGTAGAGTTTACATATAACAACAGTTATCATGCAAGCATAGGTATGCCGCCCTACGAAGCCTTGAATGGAAGGAAGTGCAGAACACCATTGTATTGGGATGAAGTGGGAGAACGCCGAATGCTAGGACCAGAATTGGTGCAGCAAACGGTGGATATAGTAAAGTTGATACGGATGCGTCTCGTGGCAGCTCAAGATAGACAGAAGAAGTATGCAAACTTACATCAAAAAAACAGAGAGTTTGAGGTAGGCTCGTACGTATTTCTAAAGGTATCTCCCTGGAAAGGAAAGATACGCTTTGGAAAGAAGGGAAAGCTAAATCCAAAGTTTATAGGACCTTTTGTAGTGTTAAAACGGGTAGGTGAGGTAGCTTATATGGTAGCTTTACCTCCAGCTCTAGATTGAATACATAACGTATTTCACGTATCAGTGTTACGTCCTTATAAGCCGGATTATAAGCACGTAATAGAGTATGAGGCTATTCAGATTGAGAAGGACTTAACGTATGAAGAGATGCCGATTCAAATCATCGATAAAAAAGAGCAAGTTCTGCGAAATAAAGTCATATCTTCAGTAAAGGTGTTATGGAAGAACCACGATGCCGAAGAAGAAATGTGGGAATTGGAAGAAGAGATAAGGAAGGATTATCCGCAGTTATTTGCGTAATGTGAGACGAGATTCTGGGGACAAAATCTTTATAAAGAGGGAAGAATATAACGACCGAGAAATTCAGATCCTTTGTAAAATACTTTTAAATAATTTATTAATGAATAAAATTCTATTATTGATTATTATTATGTGTTAGTAAATGAATGTCGTTCTATAACCTAGAAACGTCGAAACGTTGTAGTATTTTAACTACATGAAGGAGTTAAAGTATTTGAATTCTTAAGACGAAAATAAAAGCTTTCCGAGAAATTTTATGAAAAATACTATTCATCGTTTTTCGCTCGGGAATTATTTTTGAACTTCCGAGAAATACGTAACGTTATAATATTAAGGTGAGATGAATTACGTAATAATAATTCAAGTATGGAAAACATAATATTTTGCATGCGGACTTAATTTGGGAACGTTAAGGATTAAACATTTAAAGAAATGGAATTGTGAAATATTGTATAAAAGTACAAGTCCATTATGAATAAAGGTGTAAACCATGTGGGATTAATATTAAGCCCAAGTGGTTTACAATATAAAGCCCAACATAAAGTAAGGTAAGCCCAAAAGAATAAGCTATGAAATTAAATCTAAAGCCCAATTAATGATCCATTAGCTAAATAGGATCCATGGGGCAACCCATGAGTGAACTTGTTGACCAAGAACTTTGTGTGATGGGCAAGAAAGTTGAGTGGTTAGCAAGATTACTTAGAGCGTAAGTCATGAATAATAAGGAGGTTACTTAAGGAGGTGGGATGTTCTAATGTCCATAATGCCCTAACCTTAGCCATCCTATAAATACCAAGCTTGGATTCATTATTTGCTTGTTCAAATTTCATCCAACAACTTCCTTACAAAACAACTTATTGGTTAGAGAGAATAAGCACTTTTAAGCTTAACTTCCATTGTTAGAATTTCAAGAAGGAGAAAGCTAAGCCACAAAGGTAAATGATCTTATATCTTCCATCTCTACCATGATAGCTTGATAGAGAAGTGATGAGCATGTATGCTAAGAACACATAAGATTGGATAATCAGTGGACTTAAGCCTTATAAGTCTTGAATAAGTAATTCAAACCTAAATAAGTTATGAACTTATGAAGAATAACTATGAACTTATCATATTATTACCTTAAGAAGTGTGTATGATTAATAAGATGTAAGAATATTAGTTAAGGACTTAATTCATCATGAGTTATGAGAAATGAATTTTATACTTAATAAGTTATAAGCTCACGAAGAACACATAATGACTTAAATATGATAATAAGTTGTTGAAATATGTATGTTGAGATGTCTAATTAATGAATTGAATTCGTTTGGAATGATGAACAAATCGTTAGTAACGAAGTTTTGCCAGAAATCACACGATTGGACGATAATCGTCGAATTCGTGAAATTTTCAGATTTGAAGTTGGATTTTGTGTTTGAACTCGGAAACATTGGTTTTTGATGGAGATAAGTCGTATTTGGCATTATAGAGTTGCGGACACGAAAATGACCGGATTCCGACTTAGAACGAAGAAACGAGCGGTGAACGTTCACGAACGTTTATCGTTTTCATTAAAAATGGACTAATAGATGAATTTTTAGTTAACAAAGTAAAATAGATAAAATTCTTGCATGAACACGTAGAGTATGTAATTTGTGAACCGTAGGCTCTTGAACGAGCCAATTCAGACTTATAACAAAGAAGTTACGAGCCTGGGAGTTTCAGAAAATTTTAAAACTGTAAAATTTTCTGGTGCACAGAGCTTGCGCTGCGGCGCCAGCCCAAGGCATAAAAGCTCGCGCCGCAGCGTGAGGCTGGAACATGGGGCATTGTTAGTTGGCGCCGCAGTGCGACACAATGAAGGGAAAGTGGAGCCGGGGCTAGTGTACTGCTAACCCGCGCCGCAGCGCGAGTCTAGAAGAGAAGCTGGCGCTGCAGGGCCAGCCTTAAGGATTTCATAGAAAAGAAAAATTACAAGTAAAGAAAGAAAGTGAATTGATTAGTAATGAAGTAATGCTTAATTATAACATTGTAAATCCTTGTTAAACCATAAGTTTGATAACTAAAGTTAAAGATAATTAAACGAACATGAACGTAATGACAATGTAAGTTATAATGGCAAGCCGGAACCAATAATAACGAATCTAGTACGTATTTAGATTGAGAAGAAGGGTAAGATTCTTTAGGAAACATGTATGTTTATTCATAACCTAATGTATTATGTGATGTTATCATCTACTGTAGAGACCTTAAGGACTTAAAGTGCACGTGTTATAATTATAGCAGACGCTAAAGGCAAGTATTCTAACCCTTGTTTCAGTTCAATCTGGACAAGCTTTGTGATTCATGTATTCTTACGCATGAGTTAATGTCTGATGAAGTCAAAAGCCAATTCTTTCAGCTAAACTTACGATATTTAGATTTCTTATAATCTATTAAGTATTGTCAATGATTTACCAAACTAATATTGGTGTGGGTTTCAAAAAGAGACTGAGTATGCTAAATTGTTTTGTCGTCAAACGACAGGCACGTGAGGTTGCCACAACTTAAACGTATACACGTTTAATGAATGTAGTGTTGATCAACATAGATTACTATAGGCTGATCACCTAGACATGCTCGTAAGCTATGCCGGACTTACGGACTTAGTGCCGGGATGTCCTTTTCAAAGAACTTATGAAATACTCATGGTCTTGGACCAGAATTGATGTTTTACTGAATATTGTTATTGTAAAACGTTTTGAAAAAAAAGAAGTGCTATTTTGAATCATCGATAGTACTTCATAACAATTGTTCAGTTATTGAAGATATGCGATTCCTATGTTTCAAGCATGCTATTTTACTAGAATGGTTGTACTTGCTGAGCTAGTTAGGCTCACTATTGTTTGAACCATATAAATGCAGCTAAGATCGAACGGACCAATGAATCCGGCAAGGATAAAGGGAAGGTTAAGGTGAACCCGTAGATTACATATGTAATAATATAGGGTTGTAATGATAATATTTGATATTATGACAAGGACAAATGTAACGGTTATAAAGAACTTGGGGGAATGTTAATATTATTTTGAATATATATAAGACATATTCGTTCTTTTGAGGCATTTCAATTGAATGTTGGTGTGAACTGTAGCACCGTGTAGCATCATCTGTCGGGTTGGAAGATACCCGAATTTGGGGGCGTCACAAGCACTTCTTGCATCTACCGAAAAGGGTAAAAAGGGTAGAAAATGCATCTGCCCTAAATTGTAGATATTATTAACTGCTTACTTTTGTTGCACAGTACTAGCAGTTACTTTCGCCATGCATTTGTTAACGCTTTGTAAGATCAAACAATCTTATATATTAAGTGAAATCATTTTGTTTTCAGGACTCTAAAGTTGGATCTGTCTAGCCTTGATGATGGAATGCAAAATCTCCACAATGACTACAACTTTGATGTAGAGTTGGACTTTGACTTAATGGGGATTGAGAAAGAAGAGATAGAGGACTATGAGGTGCCTTAGAAAATCAAAGAATGGGTCGAAGATAAACCCAAACCAAACCTTGATCAAACCACCTCTATCAATATCGGAACCTCAGAAAATCCTAAAGAAATCCAGATAGGCATGGACCTTACCCCAAGGCAAAGAAAAGACCTGATTGCTCTACTAACCCAGTTCTAGGATGTGTTTGCATGGTCACATAAGGATATGATCGATTTGTCTACTGATATTATCATTCATAGCCTACCCATTAAGGAAGGATTCAAGGAAGTTAAACAGAAGCTTAGGAGACTAAAATCTGAGTGGAGTCTAACAGTCAAAGAAGAAATTGTTAAACAATTCAAAGTCGACATCATCATGGTATCAACTTACCCTGTGTGGCTGTCCAATATAGTTCTTGTGCCTAAGCTCGGAGGGAAGGTGCTAGTATGTATGGATTATCGGGATTTGAACAAAGCTTGTCTCAAGGATAATTTCCCAGTACCTTTTATCCACATACTAATAGACAACACGACCCAATATGACATGTCTTCTCTTAGTGACTGCTTCACTAGGTGCTATCAGATCATAATTGCTAAAGAGGACGAGGAGAAAACAGCCTTCATCACTCCCTGGGAACCTTTTGGTACATATGTTTATGTTTTGGCTTTATCAATGCCGGTGCCACCTATCAACGAGACATGATGGCCATTTTCCATGATTTGATGCACAAAGAAATAAAGGTCTGTGTGGATGACATCATCGTCAAATCCCAAAAGAAATATGACCATATCGACCATCTCAAAAAGCTTTTTAACCAATTATAGAAATATAACTAGAAGTTGAATCTGGCCAAGTGTGCCTTCAGTGTCAAGTCAGGCAAGTTTTTGGGATTTCTAGTAAGCCACAGAGGCATTGAACTGGATCCCGTAAAAATTGAGGCAATCACTGAGATGCCCGTGCCCCAAACAGGAAAGAAAATACGGGAATTTCTGGGGAGAATCAATTTCATCAACAAATTCATCTCTTAACTCACAGTAACGCGTGAGCCCATCTTTAACTGTTAAGGAAAAATTCCTCCATAAAGTGGAATGAAGAGTGCAAAAAGCCTTCCTTTCCATCAAAAAGCAATTAGTCAAAGCTCCTGTCTTGGTACCTCTAAGGGATAAAGTTCCTATATTTATGTACCTATCAGTCAATGACAATGCTATGGGTTGCATACTGGGACACAAAGATGATAGAGGCAAGGAAAGAGCTATTTATTACCTCAGGAAAAGATTCAGTAGCACCGAGCAGAAGTACACTTTGATTGAAAAGACCTGTTGTGCATTAGCATGGGCCACCATGACGTTACAACATTATCTCCATGGGCACATAACTTATCTCATATCCTGCATGGATCCTCTGAAATACATATTCAACGAACCCATGTTAAATTTCTGACTGTCCAAATGACATTTGATCCTCCAATAATTTGACATCATCTAGGTGACTCAAAAGTCTATCAAAGGTCAAGGAATTGCGGATCAATTAGTCGAAGCACCATCAGGGAATTTCGAACCCTTAGAAACGTATTTCTCGGATGAAGGAGTAATGACAATTCAACGAATCCATCTGGAAAATACAGTCTGATCTTGGAAATTGTATTTTGATAGAACCGTAAACATGGAAGGTACCGGAGTAGGGGCGGTTCTGGTATCTATTTTAGGAGAATAGTATCTCATGACTATCAAGTTGCAGTTTGTCAATACCAACAACATAACTGAGTATGAAGGCTGTATAATGGGATTGAAACTGGCTTAATCCATGGATATTAAACGGTTAGCTATCTTTAGGGATTCCGAGCTAGTTATCAAACAAACCACTGGACCATATTACACCAAAGAGTTGCATTTGTTGCCTTCATATCGACAAGTTATCAAGATGGCTATGGAGTTCAAAGAAATATCCTTCCTCCACATCCCTCAGAACAGGAATAATTTCGCTGCTGCACTAGCAACCCTGACTTCCTTGATCAACGTATCTGAAAGGGGAAGAATCCCAGATATCAAATTTGCAAGCCAGAAGGCACCAGTCTATGGGAATTACATTGGAGAAGTATCAGATGAAACTACTTCAATGAAGGTTAGAATGATTGACATTGCAAACCTTTGGTAACAACTCCAGCGTAGCATCAGGAATGGTCCAGTGATGTATGTGACGCCCCCAAAATAGGTATACATCACCCATTCTGAGTCGCCAAATACATGATACTGAATACAAATACAAACTTAATTATACAACATGAGCTGTGAGTTTTAATACAAATATTATCTTCTAGACAGTATTCAAACTCAAAATAAGTCCTCATTACATTTATTATCACACTATTTCACATAATAATGAGGACTACTAAAGCAAACATCTGGACCGTCACTTCGTTCCCCGACTAGTCCCAGCTATATTCTCATTTCCTAAAGAGAACAATGAAAGAAAAAGGTGAGCTTAACTAGCTCAGTAAGAAATATTATGACTAAGATAATGCAGAATAAATTATCGTTAGCCTTCAACAGTGTTAAACTGATAAAATATAATAAACATCAAGTTTAACTGTAGCGGAACAAGCAATCCATTAGAAGAGTCATGTAGAGTATGATATCTACTATCTTCTATGATTTAAAAGAATTTATCATCAATTTTATCGCTGAGACTCAGCTTAATAAATAATCCACACCATCCCTGCACTACGGCCACAATCACAAATTATCCATGCACTACGGGCCAAGGATATTTGTGTTTTCATCAATGGTCATGATCATGCCAACAATTGTCCATCAATGCACTATGGGCCAATGAAGACTTTTACCACATCATTTATAATATTACTGTCATGATTATACCGAATAATCCCTGGTCATAATCATACCAAGTCCATCTATGCACTACGGGGCACATATGACTTTCATCATAATATAAACATGAGGATGATGACAATATATGACATAAGAATTCAATAAAAAGAAAGAAAAGGATAAATTTTTAAAGATTTATAATTTAATTTATCCAGAATTCAATAACGTCCAAATTATTAACATGATACTGCTTTGTAGAGTAAAATTCAAGAATAATATTGTATCAAAAATGATTTGGACCGAAACAAAATCAATTTTTGTTATGAATAGTACCCCGAGTGAATAGTACCCCGTGAGTAGTACCCCGTGAATAGTACTCCGACATAAAAAAGTTAAAACTTATCAAGAATGCTCAAAATAATATTTCCATGAAAAGATACTGGATGAAGTGCAAATATCAATGATATTCTACTAATTACATGGAGTATAGAAGCCAAAAATTAACAAAATAAGTGTAGAATTCTGAATCTGAAATGAAATAATATTACTTACATACTACAGAGTATGGAAAAAAATATCATTTCTTACGAATACTGAACAAAAATAATATCTCATACCTTGAAAAGAAGAGTATTCTAACTGGTATATCGAGGATATTCTTGAAGAAAACTTTCACTATTTTCTACGCTCAAAACTTTCTAAAACTCGAAAGAAATACGCTCAATATTATATAAGAAGAATTTTCTGATTCTGGTGTGATTTTCAATTCTAACTAAGCATCCTATTTATAGGAGAATGGAAGGATACTATTTAGAAACGGACTGCACAGTAATTTTAAAAAGAAAATCACGGGCGTCAGCCGATTTTTTTTAAAAAATTTTGATTTTACTATGCAAACACTATACAGGCACTATGCAAAATACTATGCATAATAAAATATAATATATTCTATTTTTTTATAAAAAAACAAAACTAATAAAACAAAACATCCTTATCACCTAAAACCATCCGTGAATTCTCCCCTGAGAATTTATTTTCAACTTTCGTGGGCCCCACATGTGGTCCCCACCTTTATTACATAAAATAACTTTTTATCGATTATTTTGAAAAATGAGGGTCCATAAAATAAGAAAAATTTACATAAATACTTCATAAAAATCCCTTCAATATTTTTAACAACCTTTATTCATATTATTATAACTCACAATATTAACAAGCAGATCATTTCAGGAAAGAGGGGGCTTTCCGATAAGGATTTCTCCCTATTGGCGCGCAATTAGGTGACCAAACCTCTCCTCGACAAAACTTTCTAGACATTGTTAATTATGCAAATAATAATATGAATAACTTGTCATCTCAATTATTGATTTAATAATATATAAAATATCGACAATAATTGAATCAAATAACGTGAGATACTATGCAACAATTACTGTAGCAATAATTGAAAAAAACTGAGTGACTTCCCACGTAAGCATCAATAATCAATACCGTGTGCTACTATGCAACCAAGCGTATTACTGTACTTTTAGCGCTGGGTATTTCAACAGTTAACGGTAAAACTTCCGCTGTTATTTTCATAAAAAGATATTTTTGTCGTTTTCTCAATCCGACATTAATTCCGTTGTGGGGGTCCACCAATGATTGTGCCATCGTACGGATATTCCTTGTTAAAACGAATATTCCCCGACCAATCGAATATAATACAACAACTTGCGTACTTTACAAAATTTATAAATATTACCGACAACTATAACATTATATCAAATTCACTCTTTAATATTCAAAAATGATATTTATAGAAAATTCATCTTTATTCATAAAAGTTGGGGTCTTACAACCTCCCATTCTTATGAAATTTCGCCCTCAAAATTAGGGTACATACCTGGTATGACGAAGAGATGAGGATACCTTGATCTCATTTTAGATTCTAACTCCCAGGTCATTTCCTTAACATCGTGGTTTCTCCACAAAACTTTAACTTGAGGAATAACCTTGGAGCGTAGAATATGTTCCTTCTTATCCATGATTTTAATAGGTACCTCTTTATACGTTAAACCTTCCGCTATCTCGTCTGGTTTTAACTCAATAATGTGGTTCGGGTCTTCCACATATTTACGTAATATGGATATGTGAACAATGTTATGAGCACGAGACATACTTAGCAGTAAAGTGAGTCTATAGGCCACCGTTCCTACTCAGTCAAGGATTTTAAATGGGCCAATGAATCAAGGATTGAGCTTTCCTCTCTTTCCAAATCTCGTAACTCCCTTCCATGGTGCCACACGTAACAACACATGCTCTCCAACATTGAATTCCACGTCTTTTCGATGAAGATCAACATAACTCTTTTGTCGATCTTGTGAGATCTTTATACGTTGTCGGATCATTTGAATCTTCTCCGTAGTCATACGTACTAACTCCGATCCCAACAACGTTGCTTCACCCACCTCATCCCAATATACTGGAGAACGACACTTGCGTCTATACAACGCCTTGAATGGAGCCATGCCGATACTTGCTTGATAACTGTTGTTGTAGGAGAATTCCATTAATGGCAAGAACTTGTCTCAACTTTCTTTGAAGCCAAGGACACAGAGTCTTAATAGATCCTCAAGCGTTTAAATAGTCCTCTCCGACTGCCCGTCCGTCTGAGGGTGATATGCCGAACTAAATCGTAAATTCGTGCCCATAGATTTTTGCAAACTAACCTAAAATCGTGAAGTGAATCTTGGGTCTCGATCAGAAACTAAGGATACTGGCATACCATGCAGTCTTACAATTTCATTTATGTACATACGAGCAAGATGCTCAAGTAAAAAAGTTTCTCGTATAGGAAAGAAATGAGCAGACTTAGTCAATCTATCAACAATGACCCAAATTGCATCTATGCCTTGAGAAACCTTGGGAAGACCAGTAACGAAATCCATGGTATTGTTCTCCCACTTCCATTCTGGAATTTCAAGTGGTTACAATGGACCTTTTGGCACTTGATGCTCCGCCTTGACTCGTTGACAAGTTAGACATCTTGAGATAAACTCCGCGATCTCTCTCTTCATATTGCTCCACCAAAATGTATGTCGAAGATCACGATATATTTTGGTACTCCTAGGATGGATTACAAACGGTGTGTTGTGCGCCTCCATCATAATTTTATACTTTAAGTCAGAATCATTAGGAACACAAAGTCTGAAGTTGACTCGAAGTATTCCTTCTTCATCGATTCTTGCTTCAGGGACAACACCTTCTCGCACTTTCTTTCTCATACGCATTAGCTCTAGGTCTGTAGCTTGAGCAGCTTTAACTTTATCGATTAAAGTCGGTTCAACTCGTATATTTGACATCATCACGCGGATCCCTGGAGTCTTTAACTCTATCTACATCCTTTGCAAGTCATATAAAATGGGCCTTTGCGTTGACAATATCGCACTCGTACCCGCATATGATCTTCTACTCAATGCGTCAGCTACTACGTTCGCTTTTCTAGGATGATATTAAATAGTATGATTATAATCTATCAACAGTTCGAGCTAACGTCGTTGTCGCATGTTGAGTTCCTTTTGGGTGAAGAAATATTTGAGGCTTTTATGATCCGTATAGATCTCCACTTTCTCCCCATACAGGTAATGCCTCCAAATTTTAAGTGCGAAGATAACAACTACCAACTCTAGATCATGAGTAGGATAATTTCAATAGCTGCCAACGTCACTGTTGGTGTTCTTGAGCCTCAAGAACACTGACAGTCAGTGCTCTAGGCGCTCAGTTTGACCACTTGAAATTCTCTTCTCAATCATGTTCTGGGAAATCTAAGACTCTGATATTGTAGTATTGTTGTGACACTACAAAATCCAACCATTACCTTGGTCATACAACAACTCAGATGCCAGATATGATCCTTCAAAGTCGCTGTCAGACAGCTCCTGGGTTTTTTGGGTAACCCAGAAACCCAGACAGTTCGACTAGGCACTTTCTATCTCATTTAATCATAGGTTCTGGACATCAACTTGTTATTTTCATGGTTCATAATGTAGTACACATGTCAAAGAACACATATACATCAACAGATCAATCCAACTACATTATAGTTTTAAGATTTAACCCGGTCAAACCCTGTCAGAAACTTAGTTCATCCGGTTTCTGGGTTTTCCAGAAACTCCACTTTGTGAACGAATGGTCTAGTTTGACCACTTACTACCCTCGATCTGTTGACTGTTTGTGGAATCTAAAGCCATGGATCTAGAGTCCATATAACAGACTACAATCTAGATGCAATAACATTAACAAAAAGCTTAACATCTGACAAATCAAGGCATTTAAAAATCTTGTCAGACCCTGTTTATGGATTTCTGGGTTACCTAGAAATCATCCGGTCATGCTCGGTCAACGGAGTTTGACCAACAATATCTTACAATCTAGACATGGAATAGTTTTGATTCCACTTCCAGATTACAGTCCTCATGTCAGAATACAAGTCTAAAACATAAAACAACAAAAATCAAAACAGAGAAGAATCTATGGACTCTGACATTAACTTGTCAGGCCATTTTCTAGGGTTCTTAGGCAGTTTTGAAAAACTTCATTTTCACCTATTTTGATGTTATAGATCTATGATAGATCATCATAAAACATCTTCTAACTCTTATATAAACACATAAACATGTACTTGGCTTAAGCATGAAAGATCAAAAGTCAAGTTAGGGCTTATACCTTCTCTTATCAAATCTTGAATCTTACTCTCCAATCTGTTCTTAAGAATGATAGGGGAATTTACAAGTGACTGATATGCTTGGAAATTTCGAAGGTTTGGTTGAGAGAAAAGTAGGTTAAGTGTTAGATAGCAAAATGAGCAGCTTTAGTAACTTTCACTCTCTTTATCTCCTATAATTTGATACAATGTATGTAATACATGCAAGGTGGCACATATAAGATCAGATTTGTATAGATTTGCAGCACATGAACTTACCTAACATTGGTGAGTCATGCCTTCTAGAAAAACATTTAGCATACAAGTAAAAAAAGGGTATTTTAGTCTTTTTGCTTCTTATTTTAATGGAAACCTTGTCTTTTCATCCCAACCCTTAGGGTTTAACCCTAAGGTTAAATTTTTTTTTCTAGAATTTCTAATTCGGATTTAAAATAGAAAATTAAGATTTCTAAATTATAATTATGGTTTCCTAATTAATCACTAGGGTTTACTATATTTATACCCTATCCGATCAATCAATCATTGATCATTAATTCTATACAGTAAAAACATGTACTCATCAATATAATTATTATAATTGTATTTTCTACCGAATCCCTATCCGTATCTAGGGTTTGGGTTTCTATTCTTTGTTAAGCACAACTCTACTCGTGTTTCTCAGTTAATACTCAAATTGACTACTTCTCTTAGACTCGTATCACAGATACTCAGCACAATATTTATAGTCAATATCAATATTAAAAAAAAAGTATTCGTAAAATTTGAATTATTCAAAATTATGGGTTATCACACCCGGAACTGATGAATATGAAGAAGAAGGTGCAAGAAGGCGTTATTCCAGAAGTAAGAGTCGATGAAGAGAGAAAATCTCAACCCTCGATTTATTGGTCCATTTAAAATCCTCGATTGAGTAGGAACTGTGGCCTATAGATTCGCTTTACCGCCAAGTATGTCGCATGTTAATAACGTTTTTAACGTATCGATGATACATAAATATGTGGACGAACCGAACCACATTATTGAATTAGAACTAGACGATATAGCAGAAGATTTAACGTATGAGGAGATACCTGGTGAAATCTTGGATAAGAAGAAACATATTCTATGCTCAAAGGTTATACCTCAAGAGTTAGAATCTGAAATGAAAATAAGGTATTCTAACCTCTTCGACATACCAGGTACGTACACCAATTTCGAGGACGAAATTTCATAAGAAGAGGTGGTTGTAAGATCTCAACTTTTATGAATAAAGATTTAATTTTCACAAAATATTTTTTTAATATTATGGTGTGGATTTGATATAATGTTATAGTTGTGGTTAATATTTACAATTTTTACAAAGTATGCAAGTTGTTATAAAATATTCGTTTGGTCGGAGAATATTAGTTTTATCAGGGAATATACGTACGACGGCATAATCATTGGTGGACCCTACAACGGAATTACTGTTGGAGTTGAAAAACGACAGAAATATCTTTTTATAAAAATAACGACGAAAGTTTTACCGTTAACTGTTGAAATACCCGGTGGTAAAAGTACAGTAATACGCGTGGTTGCATAGTAACACTCGGTATTGTACAATATCTTTGATTATTGATGCTTGCATGAGAAGTCACTCAATTTATTTCAATTATTGCCACAGTAATTGCTGCATAGTATCTCACGTTATTGATTCAATTATTGTCACAATATTTTATATTATTAAATTAATAATTGAGACGACAAAGTTATTCGTATTATTATTTGTATTAGTGACGATGTCTAGAAAGTTCTGTCGAGAAAATGGGTTTAGTCACCTAATTGCGCGCCAATAGGGAGAACTTCTTACCGGAAAGCTCCCTATTTCCTAGGAATGATCTGGTTGTTAATATTGCTGTAAAGACCGGGAATTTTCAAACAAATTATATCTATATTTTTACGAATAAATTTTTTTTTATTTAATTATTAATTATTGTGAATATTGTTATCAGTAATAATATTTTGTAATATATGTGATATGGATTTAGCAGGATAGTCAATTTAATTTTATAAGTTGACTGAGAATGAAAGTTAAGTTGGATATGTTCAAAAGCCTAACTCTGGATTTTGAATAAAGATTTGTGTATTAATACAATAATAATTGTACTTCAATACTAGACATATGTTTTGTATGTGTGTGACATGTTCATTGTTGATCGGATATAGCAGAGTATTAGAAAACCCTAAGTTTGAATTGACAAACCCTAACACTAGATTTAAATAGAAAATGAAGATTGATTATTGTTTGTGTGTAGATGATTAAGGAGATATGTTAGTGATTATGAATCTAATTAGGGAAAACCCTAACGATTATCTAGAAACCTTAATTTGATCTTTGGGAAACCTTAAACCCTAATTTTCAAACACTAATCGGTGATTAGCAAGCCCTAATGATAATTAGTAAATCCTAAGACTTAAAATTTATGCGAAATATATGAAATTACCAAACTACCCATAAAAATTTAGAAGGAAAAGACCAAAATACCCTTTAGTGTGCAAAATGACCAAATTACCCTTTTACTTAACTTGTAAGCTAAAAGGTTTTCTAGAGTGGCATGACTCATCACTTGTGCATATCCAATGTGCTAAAATATCAGCCAAGATCAGATTACAAGTGCCACCTAGCTTTACTTACATCCCTTTTATCTAACTTAGAGAATTAAAGAAAGAGAAAGTCTAAACATTTGGCTCATTTACTATCTATCACCAACCAACTTTTCTCTCAACCAAGCCCACGAAATCTCTAAGTATTTCAGTCCCTAAACAACCCCCTAGAACATCAAGTTTAGTAGAAGAGAGTAAAGATCAAAGCTTGAACTAGCTAAAAAGGTAAAACCCTAAACTCATCTTAGATCTTGTATGCTTAATCAAAGTTTGTGTTTATGTGCTTATATAATTGTTAGAAGATGTTTTATGCTGATCTATGATGATATATCATAGACCTGTAACATAAAAATGCTAAAAAAATTAAGTTTTCCAAAACTGTCAAGAACCCTAGTTCTATGGCCTGACAACCGAATGTCAGAGGCCATAGATCTTGATCGGTTAATGATTTTGTTTGTTTTATGTTTTAGATCTGCAGTATGCTATGAGGACTTTGATCTGGAACTGGAAGGGTCAGATCATGTGTAGATTTCAAGTTATGGAAGGTCAAACTACGTTGACTGACCATGACTTGCAGTTTTCTGGGTAACCCAGAACTTACCAGAAAGCTTTGACAGCAAGTTCATGGGCCCAGATCTTTCTTGTGTTTATTAATTTGATTATGTTATTATAACAGGGTTGTTGTATGTTATATGGACTACAGATTAAAGCCTTTAGATCACCTAAATAACATACAGAATAAAAGTAATTGATGGTCAAACTAGCTTGGACGAACACGATTACAGTTTTCTGGGTAACCCAGAAAACTCAAGAACACCACTTCTGACATGGTTTGACCAGATGCTAGCTTATGATTCTGATGTAGTTTGATTGACCTCATGTATTATATTTGTACCCTGACATGTAGACTACAAGCTTGAACCGTTAGAACACCAAAACATTAAGCAGAACTCGATTAAATTAAGGCACAAAGTAGCTATCAAGCACTGCCTGGGTTTCTAGGTAACCAAGAAAATCCAGGAAGGGCCTGACAGCCACTTTGAACCTCCAGATCTTGCTTGTATGTTGTAATTTGACCCTGATAATTAATGATTCATGTAGTATTACATCAATACTACATGATCATTACAATACCATGCCCAGAAACAACATGATCAGTGAGTTACGATCGGTTAAACATGGCACCTTAGCAACTACCTTTGAATGTTCTTGAGCCTCAAGAACACCTAAGGCGACAAATTCTGTCGCTAAAAGCTTTAACGACAGATTTATTAATTTTAATTAAATAATTTTTCAAAAATAATTTAAAAATAGAAATTTATTTCTGAAAATTACAAAATTAATTTTAAAAATTATTTTAAGTTATAAAAAATTAACTTTTGATAAATTGGCATATTTTTCAATATTATTATTATTTATTTAAATATTGATGATATTAAATTTATTTAATAAATGTATTATATAAATTGGTTAAAATGATTTTTATATTATTAAATTTATTTTAAATGATAATAAAGAGTTTAAAAATATTTTAATTTATAAATCATAACTTTTAATACTTTGAGATAATTTTCATTAATAATTTAATATTAAGGATAATAGATTTATTTAATAATTATATTAAATAAATGGTTTAAAAATGATTTTTATGATTTCAAAATCATTTAAAAATAATATAAATGATTTAAAACTATTTTAAGTTATAATAAATGACTTTTAATATTTTAATGATAAATACATTAATATTTGAATATTAATGGTAAATACTTAAAAATGATTTTAATTGTTTTAAAAATTATTTAAGGGGAAAATTAGTATTTTAAAAATATTTTGAGTTATTATAAACAATTTTAATATTTTATCAAGTATTTCATTAATATTTAATATTATTTAAATATTAATGATAATGGAATTATTCTGTATTTAAATCATTTAAAAATGATTTCAATGTTTAAAAAATCATGATAAATAACAATAATTATTTAAAAATTATTATAAGTCTTTGAAAAATAATATGACATATATTTAAATTATCTTCTATAATATTGAGGCTACAGAATAAAGTTTCATTAAAAATAAACTTGTTAATTATTCGATAAAGCCGTCGGTACACCGAAACGAGTCCGAAATTGATACAGATATATATAGTTTGATATTATAAATGATTGTTTATGTTCTAATAACTGATATAGCTATGTGACAATGTGCTTAAGATATGTGATGACTACAAATAACAATGTTATGTGTTATGATATATTATTCTAATCAAGAGAATAATCTTATTAATAATAGGTCATTATATAAAAGATAAAATTAAGTTGTGTAAGAAACAGATCAAACAAGTATCCTTAATTTTTGTATCTACTTATGCAATTATCCTGTGTAAGTAAATTATTAAATTATATTCCTGTTGTACAAACTTCTTAATGCTATTGTTATTGATCAAGATATATCCTGTGTATAGATTGATAGGTTTAGTTATACAAGTGTCCTCACTTGGATAATGGTTGTATTTAATCACATGTTGATACATTCTTGTTAAATTTCGCTATGTATACATTTTTTGAAAACCCGTCTAAGCTATTTGACTCAGCTAGACCTAGATTAAAAAGTATCGTAGAACATAATAGAACATTATTGTCATCCGACTGCATTGTTTCGGTTTGGATTCTAGATTGAATATGAACATCCCGATCATGGGAAACTTTTATGTGCCCAAGGCGGATATGATGAACAAAAACATCATTCTAAAATATAGTGTTAATCAATACTGGGCATACCGGCTGATCACCCTCCGTGCCCGTAAGTTATGACGGTTTACGGATGAATTTCTGTAGAACTTTTTGGAAAATTAAAAACCAAGTGCATAGTCTGTTGACTGCTCTCCATTTATAGTTTGTACGTAGTTTCAAAAATTTAAAATAGAATGGGTATGTTGTACAGTATTGTTTTAGTTTACTTCACAACTATTGCTTCGTTGTAGAAGTGTTGTATAAAGAAAATATTTATTTATTTCAGCTAGTCTTTATTCATTACTATTACTTGCTAGACACTCAAATGCTCATTCTTGCTTTAAATTTAAATGTTTTAAATTAAGGTAGATGGACCTGAAGGTTCCGGCAAGGACAAAGGGAAGGGCAAGTTGAAGAATTAGATTGTTTAATGTTACTTGTAATAACTGTACTTTTGATAAGCTACTTATTATTATAACATGTATGACTTAAAGGTTCACGACTCTGGGGATGTAGATAACTTTGATATAATACTTTTGTTTAATTAATACATAAGAAGTTTGAATGAATGTTTCGTGTAGCACCAAGTACGGGTTTCAAGTACTTGGATTTGGGGGCGTCACAGGTTGGTATCAAAGCTTTAGGTTAGAAACCTTAGGTGGGGGTACCTTAGGCTATAACCTTAGGACATAGAAAAACATTGAAAATATAAATAACTCATATAGAGTTTAAATGGAGAGGAATTAAATAAATTCATCATAAAACAAAGTAAAAGATAACTTATATAAAACTATTATTTGCAGTGTGTATATAATATCTATTATATGTACTAATCAAGATAATTTATGTGTAGATGTCAGGCGAAAAAGGATTATTATACGCTTATAACATGAAGAAGGATCAAATCCATACACCCGAGCTAATATCAAAGCTAATAGCTAAAATAGAGGCTCACATGGAAAGTAACCTTGATAAGGTGATCATTTTGGAAAATATAGTACCAGACCCAGAAACAGTGGAACTAACAGATAGTGATTCAGACACCGAAGTTGGATCTGATCAAGCATCAACCGAAGTGCAGAATCTGCGGGATCATGTTTCTTCTTTGGGAAAGTTGTGGGAAATAGAAAAGATATTGAATAGTCAATTGCGGAAGGCGTTAATCGAAACAATGGAAGAATAAGATAAGTTTACAATCCAAATTGATCAGATGGGAGCAAAAAGCAACAAATCATGTGCAGCTCTGAGCAAGAAATGGAAAAGAAAGATGAACAACCGTGAGTTAGAAAATTCTATTTATAATCAAGAAAACTTTAAGAAAATAGGAAAGTGTACAAACTGTAAAAGGAAACATAAAGGCATATGCATGACAGGGAAAAAGATATGTTACAGTTGCGGATATGAGGGACATTTCTCTCCTCATTGTCCCAATTTTAAGCAAGGTGCATGTTTTATTTGTGGGTTAGAAAGTCATCGGGCGAAGGGTTGTCCATGATCAGGAGAATGTGTAGGAAATAAGTAGGATTAATATTTGGATATGTATGCTTGATAATATAATATGTATGTATGCGTAATGAAATATTATCAACTTTTGTTTAAGTATACTAGTGATTCCCGACTTTTGTTATCATAAAAGGATAGCGAATGTTTAAATAGCGATATAAGTTATGTGATGTAAAATACAACGAATTAGTAAAATGAATATGAATATATTTTGAGTACATGATTGTTTGAGTTTGAAATTATGCGTGGTATGATAGGACAAAATAAAGAATAATGTATGGTTTTATTTAATCAAATCATGCCGCCAAGAAGACAAAACCGAAACCAAATAGCAGAAGAATCTGTTAACAATGCTGGAGAACAACAATAACCAGACCCAATGTAGAACTTTGCGAATATGGTAGCTCAAGCTATGCAGCATGGAATGCCAGCCGGTGGAAATTAACCAAACAATCGCTTTGTAAACTTTAAGGACTTCAAAGCAGTAGGACCACCAGAATTTAGAGGGACAACTGACTAGAAGCCCAGACTTGGGTAAAGGAGATTGAAAAGGCGTTTGTGATCGCTAGGGTAGATGAGGGGCAAAAGATAGCTTTTGCCACTTATATGATGAAGGGGGAGGCGAATTTCTGGTGGGAGGCAAATCAAGTTAGAGCTGGAGAAGGAGAGGTCATATGGACTAGGTTTAAGACGTTGTTCTTTAAGAATTATTTCTCGTCTAGTATGCAGGCTAGGATGGAGGTAAAATTTTTACAATTAAAGCAGGACAACATAACAGTTTTGGAGTATGCCACAAAATTTAATGAATTAGCTAGATTCGCTCCACACCAAGTGGGCACGGAAGCTAGGAAGGCAAGAAGGTTTGAGCTGGGCTTAAAATCCTGGCTCTACAATAAGGTGGCGGTGTTACAAATTGTTACTTTTGCAGCACTTTTAGACAAGGCAATCATAGCCGAAGAGTGAAGTGAGGCTATGAGTCTATACAACAAGGAGAGGAAGAACAAGGTGAAGGTTGAGGGAGCAGTAAAGGTGGAAGGAAGTAGTGGTAGTAGGAATAGGAGCGTGAAAAGAAAAGGGGACAATTTTAAGAATATCAAAATTTAGGAAGAGGGTGTGAAGAAGCAGATTATTCAATGTGGAAACTATGGGAAGAATCATACGGAAGAGTGTCTGAAGGGGAAGTTTGTGTGCTACAAGTGTGGGCAGGAAATACATATCTCTCCTAACTACCCTAATCCAAGGATGAGTAGTGGTTGTTTTATTTGTGGGTCAACAGAGCATAAGGTGAGGGAGTGTTCGAAAAGGAGGGTTGATGGGGGAAGTGTGAATACGGGGAAAAGCAGCGGGACATTAGCCATAACAGGACCAACTTTAACCAACAACCTAACAAAATTAACTGCAAGAGTCTTCAGTATGACAGTTCAGGATACGGTAGCGGCCGATGATGGAGTTCCAGGTATGAACCCTATTTTCTTATCGCAAGTTTGTTAATATAAGTATGTGTACGTTAAGAACCCTTGAATATAGACATACGAAACAATATAAGAATTCATTAATAAAAAGATTTTTGAAGGCGGAATTTGAGTTCTAGATTCGTAACACAAATCTTATAAAGAGGGGAGAATATAGTAATTCAATAAAGGTTTAAGGATAAAACATTAATAGTAGGTGTAAGGTAAAGGTGATTCCGGGGACGAAACCTTTATAAGGAGGGGATAATGTAAAGACCGGGAATTTTCAAACTAATTATATCTATATTTTTACGAATAATTTTTTTATTATTTATTTAATTATTAATTATTATGAATATTGTTATCAGTAATAATATTTTGTAATATATGCGATATGGATTTAGCAGGATAGTCAATTTAATTTTATAAGTTGACTGAGAATGAAAGTTAAGTCAGATATGTTCAAAAGCCTAACTCTGGATTTTGAATAAAGATTTGTGTATTAATACAATAATAATTGTACTTCAATACTACACATATGTATTGTATGTGTGTGACATGTTCATTGTTGATCGGATATAGCAGAGTATTAGAAAACCCTAAGTTTGAATTGACAAACCCTAATTTGAAATTTAAATAGAAAATTAAGACTGATTATTGTTTGTGTGTAGATGATTAAGGAGCTATGTTAGTGATTATGAATCTAATTAAGGAAAACCCTAACGATTATCTAGAAACCCTAATTACTAAGTTAGAAACCCTAATTTGATCTCCCGGAAACCCTAAACCCTAAACCCTAATCGGTGATTAGCAAGCCTTAATGATAATTAGTAAATCCTAATACTTAAAATTTATGGGAAATATATGAAATTACCAAACAACCTTTAAAATTTTAGAAAAAAAAGACCAAAATACCCTTTAGTGTGCAAAATGACCAAATTACCCTTTTACTTAACTTGTAAGCTAAAAGGTTTTCTAGAATGGCATGACTCATCACTTGTGTGTATCCAATGTGCTAAAATATCAGCTAAGATCAGATTACAAGTGCCACCTAGCTTTACTTACATCCCTTTTATCTAACTTAGAGAATTAAAGAAAGAGAAAGTCTAAACATTTGGCTCATTTACTATCTATCACTAACCAACTTTTCTCTCAACCAAGCCCACGAAATCTCTAAGTATTTCAGTTCCTAAACAACCCCCTAGAACATCAAGTTTAGTAGAAGAGAGTAAAGATCAAAGCTTGAACTAGAAAGGTAAAACCCTAAACTCATCTTAGATCTTGTATGCTTAATCAAAGTTTGTGTTTATGAGTTTATATAAGTGTTAGAAGATATTTTATAATGATCTATGATGATATATCATAGATCAATAACATAAAAATGCTAAAAAGATCAAGTTTTCCAAAACTGTCAAGAACCCTAGTTCTATGGCCTGACAATCGAATGTCAGAGGCCATTGATCTTGATCGGTTAATGATTTTGTTTGTTTTATGTTTTAGATCTGTAGTATGCTATGAGGACTTTGATCTGGAACTGGAAGGGTCAGATCATGTGTAGATTTCAAGTTATGAAAGGTCAAACTACGTTGACTGACCATGACTTGCAGTTTTCTGGGTAACCTAGAACTTGCCCAGAAAGCTCTGACAGCAAGTTCATGGGCCCAGATCTTTCTTGTGTTTATTAATTTGATTATGTTGTTGTATGGTATATGGACTACAGATTAAAGCTTTTAGATTACCTAAATAACATACAGAATAAAAGTAATTGATGGTCAAACTAGCCTGGATGAACACGATTATAGTTTTCTGGGTAACCCATAAAACTCAAGAACACCACTTCTGACATGGTTTGACCAGATGCTAGCTTATGATTCTGTTGTAGTTTGATTGACCTGATGTATGATATTTGTACCCTGACATGTAGACTACAAGCTTGAACCGTTAGAACACCAAAACATTATGCAGAACTCGATTAAATTAAGGCACAAAGTAGCTATCAAGCACTGCCTGAGTTTCTGGGAAACCTAGAAAACCCAGGAAGGGCCTAATAGCCACTTTGAACCTCCAGATATTGCTTGTATGTTGTAATTTGACCATGATAATTGATGATTTATGTAGTATTACATCAATACTACATTATCATTACAATACCCTGCCCAGAAATAACATGATCAGTGAGTTACGATCGGTCAAACATGGCACCTTAGCAACTGCCTTTGAATGTTCTTAAGCGTCAAGAACACCTAAAGCGACAGATTCTGTCGCTAAAAGTTTTAGCGACAGATTTATTAAATTTAATTAAATAAATTTTCAAAAATCATTTAAAAATAAAAATTTATTTCTGAAAATTACAAAATTAATTTTAAAAATTATTTTAAGTTATAAAAAAATTAACTTTTGATAAATTGGCATATTTTTCAATAATATTATTATTTATTTGAATAATAATGATATTAAATTTATTTAATAAATGCATTAAATAAATTGGTTTAAAATGTTTTTTATATTATAAAAATTGTTTTAAATGATAATAAAGAGTTTAAAAATATTTTAAGTTATAAATCATAACTTTTAATACTTTGAGATAATTTTCATTAATAAATTAATAAAAATGATAAAAAATTTATTTAATAATTATATTAAATAAATGGTTTAAAAATGGTTTTTATGATTTAAAAATGATATAAATAATTTAAAAATATTTTAAGCTATAATAAATGACTTCTAATATTTTAATGATAAATACATTAATATTTGAATATTAATGGTAAATACTTAAAAATAATTTTAATTATTTTAAAAATCATTTGACTCAACTAGACCTAGATTGAAAAGTATCGTAGAACATAATAGAACATTATTGTCACCCGACTGCATTGTTTCGGTTTGAATTCTAGATTGAATATGAACATCCCGATCATGGAAAATTTTTATACGCCTAAGGCGGATATGATGAACGAAAACATCGTTCTAAAATATAACGTTGATCAATACAGGGCATACCGGGCTGATCACCCTCCGTGCCCGTAAGTTATGACGATTTACGGATGAATTTCTGTAGAACCTTTTTGAAAATTAAAAACCAAGTTCATAGTCTGCCAACTGCTCTCCATTTATAGTCAGTACGTAATTTCAAAATTTTGAAATAGAATGGGTATGTTATACAACATTGTTTCAGTTTACTTCACAACTATTGCTTCGTTGTAGAAGTATTGCACAAAGAAAACATTTATTTATTTCAGCTAGTCTTTATTCATTGTTATTACTTGTTGGGCACTCAAATTCTCATTCTTGGTTTAAATTTAAATATTTTTAGTTAATGTAGATCAACCTGAAGGTTCCGACAAGGACAAAGGGAAGAGCAAGTTGAAGAATTAGATTGTTTAATGTTACTTGTAATAACTGTACTTTTAATAAGCTACTTATTATTATAAAATGTATGACTTAAAGGTTCATGACTCTGGGGATGTAGATAACTTTGATATAATACTTTTGTTTAATTAATACATAAGTAGTTTGAATGAATGTTTCGTGTAGCACCAAGTACGGATTTCAAGTACTCGGATTTGGGGGCGTCACAGGTTGGTATCAAAGCTTTAGGTTAGAAACCTTAGGTGGAGGTACCTTAAGCTATAACCTTAAGACAGGGGGAAACGTTGAAAATATAAATAACTCATATAGAGTTTAAAAGGAGATGAAATAAATAAATTCATCATAAAACAAAGTAAAAGATAACTTATATAAAACTATTATTTGCAGTGTATATATAATATCTATTATATGTACTAATCAAGATAATTTATGTGTAGATGTCAGGAGAAAAAGGATTATAATACGCTTATAACATGAAGAAGGATCAAATCCATACACCCGAGCTAATATCAAAGCCAATAGCTGAAATAAAGGCTCACATGGAAAGTAACCTTGATGAGATGATCATTTTGGAAAATATAGTACCAGCCCCAGAAACGGTGGAACTAACAGATAGTGATTCGGACATCGAAGTTGGAGCTAATCAAGCATCAACCGAAGTGCAGAATCTGCGGGATCAGGTTTATTTTTTGGAAAAGTTATGGGAAATAGAAAAGATATTGAATAGTAAATTATGGAAGGCGTTAATCGAAACAATGGAAGAACAAGATAAGCTTAAAATCAAAATTGATCAGATTGGAGCAAAAAGTAACAAATCATGTGCAGCTCCGAGCAAGAAGTGGAAAAGAAAGACGAACGGCCGTGAGTTAGAAAATTTTGTTTATAATCAAGTAAACTTTAAGAAAATAAGAAAGTGTACAAACTGTAAAAGGAAACATAAAGGCATATGCAGGACAGAGAAAAAGATATGTTACAGTTGCGGACATGAGGGACATTTCTCTCCTCAGTGTCCCAATTTTAAGCACGGTGCATATTTTATTTATGGGTTGGAAGGTCATTGGGTGAAGGGTTCTCCAGGATCAGGAGAAGGTGTAGGAAATAAGTAGGATTAGTATTTGGATATGTATGTTTGATAATATAATATGTATGTGTGTGTAATATAATATAATAAACTTTTGTATAAGTATACTAGTCAATCCCGACTTTAGTGGTCATAAATGGATATCGAATGTTTAAATAACGATATAAGCTATGTGATGTAAAATACTATGAATTAGTAGAATAAATATGAATATATTTTGAGTTCATGATTGTTTGAGTTTGAAATTATGCGTGATATGATAGGACATAGAATAAAGAATAATGTGTGGTTTTATTTAATCAGATCATGCCGCCAAGAAGACGAAATTGAAACCAAAGAGCAGTAGAATATGTTAACAATGCTGGAGGACAACAACAACCAGACCCAATGCAAAACTTTACGAACATGGTAGCTCAAGCTATGCAACATAGAATGCCAGCCAGGGGAAATCAACCGGACAATCGATTGGCAAACTTTATTGACTTCAAAGTAGTAGGACCGCCAAAATTTAGAGGGATAACTGACCCTATAGAAGCCCAGACTTGGGTAAAGGAGATAGAAAAGGCGTTTGTGATTGCTAGGGTAGATGAGGGGCAAAAGACAGCTTTTGCCCCTTATATGATGAAGGGGGAGGCGAATTTCTAGTGGGAGGCAAATTAAGTTAGAGCTGGAGAAGGAGAGGTCACATGGACTAGGTTTTAGACGTTGTTCTTTGAGAATTATTTCTCGTCTAGTATGCACGCTAAGATGGATGTAACGCCCCCAAAATAGGTATACATCACCCATCTTGAGTCACCAAATACATGGTACTAAATACAAATACAAACTTAATTATACAACATGATCTGACAGTTTTTACACGAATATTGTCTCATAGACAATATCCAAACTCAAATTCAATCCTCATTATATTTATTATCACACTAAATATTGAGGACTACTAAAACAATCATCTCGGACCGTCACTCTATTTCTCGACTAGTCTCGGCTACGCTATCATATCCTGAAGAAAACAATGAAAGCAAAGGGTGAGCTCAACTAGCCCAGTAAGAAATATTATGTCTAAGATAATACAGAATAAATTATCGTTAGCCTTCAACAGTGTTAAATTGATAAAATATAATAAATATCAAGTTTAACTACAGCAGAACAAGCAATCCATTGGAAGAGTCAAGTAGAGCATGAAATCTACTATCTTCTATGATTTAAAAGTTAATCATAAATTTTATCGCTGAGATTCAGCTTAATAAATAAACAACATTATTGAATCATTCCTGCACTACAGGCCAAGGATATTCATTAGTATCACGACCAAGAATTATCCATGCACTACGGGCCAAGGATATTCATGTTTTCACCAGTTGTCATGATCATGCCAATAACTGTCCATCAATGTTCTACGGGCCAATGAAGACTTTTACCACATCATTTATAACATTACGGGTTATGATTATACCGAATAATCTCTGGTCATAATCATACCAATCGACAATTCATCTATGCACGTAAGCCAAAGATGACTTTCATTACAATATAAGCATAATGATGATGACAATGATATAATAATTCAATTAAAAGAAAACAAAGGATAAATTTTTAAAGATTTATAATTTAATTTATCCAAAATTTAATAATGTCCAAATTGTCAACATGATACTGCTTTGTGGAGTAAAATTCAAGAATAATATTTTATCAAAAATAATTTAGACCGAAAAGAAATTAATTTTTGTCATGAATAGTACCCTGAGTGAATAGTAACAGAGTGAATAATACCCCATGATTAGTACTTCAGGAATAGTACCCCGTGAATAGTACACTGATATGAAAAAGTTAAAAATTATCAAGAATATTCAGAATAATATTTTCATGAAAAGATACTGGATGAAGCACAAATTTCAAAGATATTCTACTAATTGCATGGAGTATAGAAGCCAAAACTTTAACAAAATGAGTATAGAATTCAGAATCTGAAACGAAATAATATTACTTACATACTACAGAGTATGAAAGAAAATATTATTTCTTACGAATATTGAACAAAAATAATATCCCTTACCTTAAAAAGAAGAGTATTCTGACTGGTAGGGCAGTGATATTCTTGAAGAAAACATAAACTGTTTCCTACGCTCAAAGCTTCCTTAAACTCTAAAGAAATACGTTCAATATTATAGAAGAAGAATTCTTTGATTCTGGTGTGATTTTCCATTCTAACTAAGCATCTTATTTATAGGAGAATGGAAGGGGCACTATTTAAGAAAAGAAATCACGGACGCAACAGTTTTATAATTCACGGGCGTCTTATGCAATTCACGGATGACTAAATATTTAAGTAAAACAAAAATAAAAAAAATATAATATATATATATATATATATATATATATATATATATATATATATATATATATATATTCATCACATGCCTTATACGACACTATACCTCCACACACCAAATTTTTCAACACACACACACACACACATTTTTCCCATATTTCCCCTCCCCCACCCACATCACTATCATATATATATATATATATATATATATATATATATATATATATATATATATATATATATATAACCAAAAAATGAGATAACTTTCTTTCAACGATTTTGAGTAAGTGGAGGTCTATGTAATAAACAAAATTTACAACAAATACTTCATAAAAAAAATTCCCTTAATATTTTTAACAATATTTATTCATTATTATTATAACTCGTAATATTAACAACCAGATCGTTCTCAGGAAAGATGAGACTTTTCGATAAGGATTTCTCTCTATTGGCGCGCAATTAGGTGACCAAACCTCTCCTCGATATAACTTTTTAGACATTATTAATTATGCAGCTAATAATATGAATAACTTATAATCTCAATTATTAATTTAATAATATAAAATATTGATAATAATTGAATCAAATAATGTGAGATACTATGTAGCAATTACTGTAGTAATAATTGAAATAAACTGAGTGACTTATCACGTAAGCATCAATAATCAATACCGTGTGCTACTAGGAAACCACACGTATTCCTGTACCTTTATCACTGAGTATTTCAACAGTTAATGGTAAAACTTTCGCCGTTATTTTATAAAAGATATTTCTATCGTTTTCTAACTCCGACAATAATTTTGTTGTGGGGTCCACCAATGATTGTGTCGTCGTACGAATATTTCATGTTACAACGAATATTTCCCGACCAATCGAATATTTTAAAACAACTTGCATACTTTGCAAAATTTATAAATATTACCCACAACTATAATATTATAACAAATCCATACCATAATATTAAAAATGATATTTCGAGAAAAATTAATCTTTATTTATGAAAGTTGGGGTCTTACAATCTCCCCTTCGTATAAAATTTCATCCTCAAAATTAGGGTAGATACCTGATATGTCGAAGAGGTGAGGATACCTTAATTTCATTTCAGATTCTAACTCCCAGGTCATTTCCTCAATATCGTGGTTTCTCCATAAAACTTTAACTTGAGGTATCACCTTGGAGCGTAGAATATGCTCTTTCTTATCTAAGATTTTAACAAGTACCTCTTCATACGTTAAATCTTCCGCTATCTCATTCGGTTCTAATTCAATAATGTGGTTTAGATCTTCTACATATTTACGTAACATGGATATATGAAAAACATTATGAACACGAGACATACTTGGTGGTAAAGTGAGTCTATAGGCCACAGTTCCTACTCGGTCAAGGATTTTAAATGGGCCAATGAATCGAGGATTGAGCTTTCCTCTCTTTTCGAATCTTGTAACTCCTTTCCATGGAGTAACACATAACAACACATTATCACCAACATTGAATTCTACGTTCCTCCGATAAAGATTAGCATAACTCTTTTGTCGATCTTGTGAGGTCTTTATACGTTGTCGAAGCATCTTAATCTTTTCTATTGTCATGTGTACCAATTCTGGTCCCAACAACGTTTCTTCACCCACCTCATCCCAACATACTGGAGAACGACACTTGCGTCCATACAACGCCTCGAATGAAGCCATGCTAATACTTGCTTGATAACTGTTGTTGTAGAAAAATTCTACCAATGGCACAAACTTATCTCAACTTCCTTTGAAATCAAGGACACAGAATCTTAATAGATCTTCAAGAGTTTGAATAGTCCTCTCCGACTATCCGTCTGTTTGAGGATGATATGCCAAAATAAATCATAAATTCGTTCCCATAGCTTTTTGCAAACTAACCCAAAATCGTGAAGTGAATCTTGGGTCTCGATCAGAAACTATGGATACTAGCATACCATGCAGTCTTACGATCTCATTTATGTATATACGAGCAAGACGTTTAAGTGTATAAGTTTCTCGTATAGGTAAAAAATGAGCAGACTTGGTCAATCTATCAACAATGACCCAAATTACGTCTATGCCTTGAGAAACTTTGGGAAGACCAGTAACGAAATACATGGAAATGTGCTTCCACTTCCATTCTGGAATTTTAAGTGGTTGCAATGGACCTTTTGGCACTTGATGCTTCGCCTTAATACGTTGACAAGTTAAGCACCTTGAGATAAACTTCATGATCTCTCTTTTCATATTGCTTCACTAAAATGTATGTCGAAGATCACGATACATCTTGGTACTTTCGGGATGGATTGTAAATGGTGTGTTGTGCTCCTCCATCATGATTTTATACTTTAAATCAGGGTCGTTAAGAACACAAAGTCTGGACTTAACTCTAAGTATTCCTTCTTCATCGATTCTTGCTTCTGGGATAGCACCTTCTTGCACTTTCTTCTTCATACGCATCAGCTCCAAGAATGTAGCTTAAGAAACTTTAACTTTATCGATTAAAGTCGGTTCTACTGGTATATTTTCCATCATTACGTGGATCCCTGGAGTGTTTAACTCTATCTCCATCCTTTATAAGTCATACAAAATGGGTCTTTGCATTGACAATATCGCACTCGTACCCGCATATGATCTTCTACTTAATGCGCCAGCTACCACGTTAACTTTTCCAGGATGGTATTGAATTGTATGATCGTAATCTTTCAACAACTCAAGCTAACGTCGTTAGCCTTCAATAGTGTTAAACTGATAAAATATAATAAACATCAAGTTTAACTGCAGTGGACCAAGCAATCCATTAGAAGAGTCAAGTAGAGCATGAAATCTACAATCTTCTATGATTTAAGAGTTGATCATAAATTTTATCGTTGAGACTCAGCTTAATAAATAAACCACATCATCGAATTATCACGACCATAAATTATCCATGCACTACGGGCCAAGGATATTCGTATTTTCACCAATGGTCATGATCATGGCAACAACTATCCAACAATGCTCTACAGGTCAATGAGGACGTTTACCACATCATTTATAACATTACGGGTCATGATTATACTGAATAATCCCTGGTCATAATCATATCAATCAATAGTTTATCTATGCACGTAAGCCAAAGATGACTTTCATCACAATATAAGCATGAGGATGATGACAATGATATAAGAATTCAATTAAAAGAAAGCAACTGATAAATTTTTAAAGATTTATAATTTAATTTATCCAGAATTCAAAAACGGCCAAATTGTCAACATGATACTGCTTTGTGGAGTAAAATTCAAGAATAATATTTTATCAAAAATAATTTGGACCGAAAAGAAATTAATTTTTATCATGAATAGTACCCCAGGTAAATAGTAATCGAGTGAATAGTACCCCATGATTAATATTTTGGGAATAGTACCCCGTTAATAGTACTCTAGCATGAAAAATTTTAAACTTATCAAGAATGCTCAGAATAATATTTTCATAAAAAGATAATGGATGAAGCGCAAATTTCAAGGATATTCTACTAATTTCATGGATTATAGAAGTCAAAACTTTAACAAAATGAGTATAGAATTCAGAATCTGAAATAAAATAATATTACTTACATACTACAGAGTATGGAAGAAAATATTATTTCTTACGAATATTGAACAAAAATAATATGAAGAAAACTTGAACTGTTTCCTACGCTCAAAGCTTCCTTAAACTCTAAAGAAATACGCTCAATATTATAGAAGAAGAATTATCTGATTCTGGTGTGATTTTCCATTCTAACTAAGCATCCTATTTATAGGAGAATGGAAGGGGCACTATTTAAGAAAAGAAATCACGGACGCAACAGTTTTATAATTCACGGGCGTCTTATGCAATTCACGGATGACTAAATCTTCAAGTAAAACAAAAACAAAAGATATATATATATATATATATATATATATATATATATATATATATATATATATATATATATATATATATATGCATCACATGCCTTATACGGCACTTTACCTCCACACACCAAATTTTTCAACACACACACACATTTTTCTCATATTTCCCCCTCCCCCACCCCACATCACTATCATATATATATATATATATATATATATATATATATATATATATATATATATATATATAATTCTTGTATATATATATATATATAAAACAAAAAAATGAGATAACTTTCTCCAGACGATTTTGAGTAAGTGGGGGTCCATGTAATAAATAAAATTTACAATAAATACTTCATAAAAAAAATGCCCTCAATATTTTTAAAAATATTTATTCATTATTATTATAACTCGCAATATTAACAACCAGATAGTTCCCAGGAAAGATGGGACTTTTCGATAAGGATTTCTCCATATTGGCGCTCAATTAGGTGACCAAACCTCTCCTCGACAGAACTTTCTAGACATTGTTAATTATGCAGATAATAATATGAATAACTCGTAATCTCAATTATTGATTTAACAGTATAAAATATTGACAATAATTGAATCAAATAACGTGAGATACTATGCAGTAATTACTATAGCAATAATTGAAATAAACTGAGTGACTTCTCACGTAAGCATCAATAATCAATACCGTGTGCTACTATGTAACAACGCGTATTCCTGTACCTTTATCACCGGGTATTTCAACAGTTAACGATAAAAATTTCGCCGTTATTTTTATAAAAAGATATTTATGTCGTTTTCTAACTCCGACAATAATTCTGTTGTGGGGTCCACCAATGATTGTGTCGTCGTACGAATATATCCTATTACAACAAACATTCCCTGACCAATCGAATATTTTATAACAACTTGCATACTTTGCAAAATTTGTAAATATTATCAACAACTATAATATTATAACAAATTCACACCATAATATTAAAAATGATATTTCGAGGAAAATTAATCTTTATTTATGAAAGTTGGGGTCTTACAATAGAGGTAAAATTTTTGGAGTTAAAGCAAGACAACATGACAGTTTTGGAGTATGCCGCAAAATTTAATGAATTAGCTAGGTTCGCTCCACACCAAGTGGACACGGAAGCTAGGAAGGCAAGAAGGTTTGAGCTGAGCTTAAAACTCTGGCTCTACAATAAGGTGGATGTGTTATAAAATGGTACTTTTGCAGCACTTTTAGACAAGGCTATCATTGCCGAAGAGGAATGTGAGGCCATGAGTCTATACAACAATGAGAGGAAGAACAAGGTGAAGGTTGAGGGAACAATAAAGGTGGAAGGAAGTAGTGGTAGTGGGAATAAGAGCGTGAAAAGGAAAGGGGACAATTTTGAGAATATCAAAATTAAGTAGGAGGGTGTGAAGAAGCAGATTGTGTAATGTGGAAACTGTGGGAAGAATAATACAGGAGAGTGTCTAAAGGGGAAGTTTGTGTGCTATAAGCGTGGGCATGAGGGACTTATCTCTCCTAACTGCCCAAATCCAAGTATGAATAGTGGTTGTTTTATTTGTGGGTCAACAGAGCATAAGGTGAGGGAGTGTCCGAAAAGGAGGGTTGATGGGGGAAGTGTGAATACGAGGAAAAGCAGCAGGACATTAGCCATAACAGGACCAACTTCAACCAACAACCCAACAAAATCAACTGTAAGAGTCTTCAATATGATAGTTCAAGTTACGGTAGCAACCGGTGATGGAGTTCCAGGTATGAACCCTATTTTCTTACCGCAAGTTTGTTAATATAAGTACGTGTACGTTAGGAACCCTTGAATATCGACATACGAAACAATATAATAATTCATTAATAAAAAGATTTTTGGAGGAATTTGAGTTCTGGATTCGTAACACGAATCTTATAAGAAGGGGAGAATATAGTAATTCAATAAAGGTCTAAGGATAAAACATTAATAGTAGGCGAAAGGTAAATGTGATTCCAGAGACGGAATCTTTATAAGGAGGGGAGAATGTAAAGACCGGGAATTTTCAAACAAATTATACCTATATTTTTACGAATAATTTTTTTTATTATTTATTTAATTATTAATTATTGTGAATATTGTTATCAGTAATAATATTTTGTAATATATACGATATGGATTTAGCAGGATAGCCAATTTAATTTTATAAGTTGATTGAGAATGCAAGTTAAGTCGGATATGTTCAAAACCCTAACTCTGGATTTTGAATAAAGATTTGTGTATTAATACAATAATAATTGTACTTCAATACTAGACATATGTATTGTATGTGTGTGACATGTTCATTATTGATCGGATATAGCAGAGTATTAGAAAACCTTAAGTTTGAATTGACAAACCCTAATTCAAAATTTAAATAGAAACTAATTTATGTGTAGATGATTAAGGAGATATGTTAGTGATTATGAATCTAATTAGGGAAAACCCTAACGATTATCTAGAAACTCTAATTACTAAGTTAGAAACCCTAATTTGATCTCTGGGAAACCCTAACTCTAATTTTCAAACCCTAATTGATGATTAGCAAGCCCTAATGATAATTAGTAAATCCTAAGACTTAAAATTTATGCGAAATATATGAAATTACCAAACTACCCATAAAAATTTAGAAGGAAAAGACCAAAATACCCTTTAGTGTGCAAAATGACCAAATTACCCTTTTACTTAACTTGTAAGCTAAAAGGTTTTCTAGAGTGGCATGACTCATCACTTGTGCATATCCAATGTGCTAAAATATCAGCCAAGATCAGATTACAAGTGCCACCTAGCTTTACTTACATCCCCTTTATCTAACTTAGAGAATTAAAGAAAGAGAAAGTCTAAACATTTGGCTCATTTACTATCTATCACCAACCAACTTTTCTCTCAACCAAGCCCACGAAATCTCTAAGTATTTCAGTCCCTAAACAACCCCCTAGAACATCAAGTTTAGTAGAAGAGAGTAAAGATCAAAGCTTGAACTAGCTAAAAAGGTAAAACCCTAAACTCATCTTAGATCTTGTATGCTTAATCAAAGTTTGTGTTTATGTGCTTATATAATTGTTAGAAGATGTTTTATGCTGATCTATGATGATATATCATAGATCTATAACATCAAAATGCTAAAAAAATCATATTTTCTAAAACTGTCAAGAACCCTAGTTCTATGGCCTAACAATCGAATGTCAGCGGCCATAGATCTTGATCGGTTAATGATTTTGTTTGTTTTATGTTTTAGATCTGTAGTGTGCTATGAGGACTTTGATCTGGAACTGGAATCAGGGTCAGATCATGTGTAGATTTCAAGTTATGGAAGGTCAAACTACGTCGACCAACCATGACTTGCAGTTTTCTGGGTAACCCAGAACTTACCGAGAAAGCTCTAACAGCAAATTCATAGGCCCAGATCTTTCTTGTGTTTATTAATTTGATTATGTTATTGTAACAGGGTTGTTGTATGTTATATGGACTACAGATTAAAGCCTTTAGATCACCTAAATAACATACAGAATAAAAGTAATTGATGGTCAAACTAGCTTGGACGAACACAATTACAGTTTTCTGGGTAACCCAGAAAACTCAAGAACACCACTTCTAACATGGTTTGACCAGATGCTAGCTTATGATTCTGATGTAGTTTGATTTACCTGATGTATGATATTTGTACCCTGACATGTAGACTACAAGCTTGAACCGTTAGAACACCAAAACATTAAGCAGAACTCGATAAAATTAAGGCACAAAGTAGATCTCAAGCACTGCCTGGGTTTCTCGGTAACCCAAAAAACCCAGGAAAGGCCTGACAGCCACTTTGAACCTCCAGATCTTGCTTGTATGTTGTAATTTGACACTGATAATTGATGATTCATGTAATATTACATCAATATTACATGATCATTGCAATACCCTGTCCAAAAACAACATGATCAATGAGTTATGATCGGTCAAACATGGCACCTTAGCAACTACCTTTGAATGTTCTTGAGCCTCAAAAACACCTAAGGCGAGAGATTCTGTCGCTAAAAGCTTTAGCGACATATTTATTAATTTTAATTAAATAAGTTATAAAAAAAATTGACTTTTGATAAATTAGCAGATTTTTCAATAATATTATTATTTATTTGAATATTAATGATATTAAATTTATTTAATAAATGTATTAAATAAATTGGTTAAAAATAATTTTTATATTATAAAAATTATTTTAAATGATAATAAAGAGTTTAAAAATATTTTAAGTTATAAATCATAACTTTTAATACTTTGAGATAATTTTCATTAATAATTCAATATTAAGGATAATAGATTTATTTAATAATTATATTAAATAAATGGTTTAAAAATGGTTTTTATGATTTAAAAATGATATAAATGATTTAAAAATATTTTAAGTTATAATAAATGGCTTTTAATAATTTAATGATATATACATTAATATTTGAATATTAATGGTAAATACTTAAAAATGATTTTAATTGTTTTAAAAATTATTTAAGGGGAAAATTAGTATTTTAAAAATATTTTGAGTTATTATAAATAACTTTAATATTTTGTCAAGTATTTCATTAATATTTAATATTATTAAAATATTAATGATAACAGAATTATTCTGTATTTAAATCATTTAAAATGATTACAATGTTTAAAAAATATGATAAATTATAATAATTATTTAAAAATTATTATAAGTCATTGAAAAATAATATGACAGATATTTAAATTATCTTATATAATATTGAGGCTACAGAATAAAGTTTCATTAAAAATAAACTTGTTAATTAGCCGATAAAGCCGTCAATACACATAAACGAGTCCGAAATTGATACAGACCTATATAATTTGACATTATAAATGGTTGTTTATGTTTTAATAACTGATATAGCTATGTGACAATATGCTTAAAATATGTGATGACTACAAATAACAGTGTTATGTGTTATGATATATTATTCTAATCAAGAGAATAATCTTATTAATAATAGGTCTTTATATAACAGATAAAACTAAGTTGTGTAAGCAGCAGATCAGGCAAGTATCCTTACTCTTTGTATCTACTTATGCAATTATCATGTGTAAGTAAGTTATTGAATTATATTCCTGTTGTACAAACTTCTTAACGCTATTGTTATTGATCAAGACATATCTTGTGTATAGATTGATAGGTTTAGTTATACAAGTATCCTCACTTGGGTAGTGGTTGTATTTAATCACATATTGATACATACTTATTAAATTTCGCTATGTATACGTTATTTAAAAACCCGTCTAAGCTATTTGACTCAGCTAGACCTAGATTGAAAAGTATCGTAGAACATAATAGAACATTATTGTCATTCGAAGGCATTGTTTCGGTTTGGATTCTAGATTGAATATGAACATCCCGATCATGGAAAACTTTTATGCGCCCAAGACGGATATGAGATGAACAAAAACATCGTTCTAAAATATAGTGTTAATCAATACAGGGCATATCGAGCTGATCACCCTCCGTGCCCGTAAGTTCTGACGGTTTACGGATGAATTTCTATAGAACCTTTTTGAAAATTAAAAATCAAGTTCATAGTCTATCGACTGCTCTCCATTTATAGTCAGTACGTAGTTTCAAAATTTTGAAATAGAATAGGTATGTTGTACAGTATTGTTTCAATTTACTTCACAACTATTGCTTCGTTGTAGAAGTGTTGCACAAAGAAAATATTTATTTATTTCAGCTAGTCTTTATTCATTGCTATTACTTAGTGGGCACTCAAATGCTCATTCTTGCTTTAAATTTAAATGTTTTCAGTTAAGATAGATCGACCTAAAGGTTTCGGCAAGGACAAAGGGAAGGGCAAGTTGAAGAATTAAATTGTTTAATGTTACTTGCAATAACTGTACTTTTGATAAGCTACTTATTATTATAAAATGTATGACTTCAAGGTTCACGACTCTGGGGATGTAGATAACTTTGATATAATACTTTTGTTTAATTAATACATAAATAGTTTGAATGAATATTTCGTGTAGCACCAAGTACGGGTTTCAAGTACTCGGATTTGGGGGCGTCACAATTGCAAGTTATAATAATGATGAATAAATGTTATTAAAAATATATTTTGTGAAGCCAAGTGAATTGAGATAAATATCTCCGCTATACTAATCGGAATTGTTCTCTTTTTAAGGTAAGGGGTATTATTTATTTCATATTCACTTACGATATTATTTTTCGTATTCGTAAGGAATTTTATTTTCGTTCAATATTCGTAATAAATATCATTTTCATTCAATATTCGTAAGGAATATTATCTTTTTTCAATATTCGTAAGGAATATTATTTTCGTTCAACAGTTGTAAGGGATATTATTTTTGTTCAATATTCGTAAGAAATAATATTTTCTTCCATTCCCTGTAGTATGTAAGTAATATTATTTCGTTTCAAATTCTGAATTCTACACTCATTTTGATAAGTTTTGCTTCTATACTCCTTGAAATTAGTAGAATATCCTTGAAATTTATGCTTCATCTAGTATCGTTTCACAAGGATATTTTTCTGAACATTCTTATTAAATTTTAAGCTTTTCATGCCGGAGTACTATTTATGGGTACTATTCATACGTACGACACTATTCATGCGTACGATACTATTCATTCGTACAGCACTATTCCTGAAGTACTATTTATGAAGTACTATTCATAGGATACTATTCACCCGTGTACTATTTACTTGAAAAATTGATTTCTTTTCTGTCCAAATTATTTTTGATACATGAATATTATTCTTGAATTTTACTCCACAAAATAGTTATCATGTTGTTAATTTGGACATTTTTAAAATTTGGATAAATTTAGTCTTTAATATTTATCCTTGATTTCGTTTGATTGATGCTTATACCATTGTCATCATCCTCATGCTTATATTGTGATGAAAGTCATCTTTGGCCCGTAGTGCATAGATAGACTGTTGATTTGTATGATTATGACTATGTATCGATATAATCATGACCTGTAATATTATAAATGATGTTGTAAAAGTTCTTATTGGCCCGTAGTGCATTGATGGACAGTTGTTGGTATGATTATGACCATGCATTCTTTTCGGCCAAGGGTGTAAGGATGAATTGTTTTTTGGCATGATCATAACCATTGGTGATAATAACGAATATCCTTGGCCCGTAGTGCATGAATGATTCGTGGATGTGATAATAATGAATATCCTTGGCCCGTAGTGCATGGATAATTCAGTGATGTGAATTATTTATTAAGCTGAGTCTCAGCGATAAAATTGATGATAAACTTTTAAATCATAGAAGATATGAGATATCATACTCTACTTGACTCTTCTAATGGATTTCTTATTCTGCTGCAGTTGTTGATCTAAAACTTTTTGTCTATTGTATTCTATCAGTTGTTATACTGTTGAAGGCTAACGATAATTTATTCTGCATTATCTTAGTCATAATATTCTTTACTGGGATAGTTGACCTCACCCTTTTCTTTCATTGTTCTCTTCAAGAAATAAGATTATAGCTGGGACTAGTCAGGGAATGGGGTGATGGTCCAAGATGATTGCTATAATAGTTCTCACTATTCTATAAGAATAATGTGATAATAATTGTAATGAGCACTTATTTTGAGTTTCGATATTGTCTAGGAGACAATATTTGTATTAGAACTCATAACTTATGTTTTGTCGTATTCTGCACGACACTTAACAATTGTATAAATTAAGTTTGTATTTGAATCTTGTACCGTGTATTTGGCGACTCAGAATGGGTGATGTATACTTATTTTGGGGGCGTCACATGTTCGGCTTGATTGCTTTTATTTTCGAGATGTGAAGCATCTCAAGAAAATAAGATGCATAGCAGTGTCGAACTCCTTATGGGCATGAGAGTCATTTAAGGAAATTCAGACACCGTGAATAATTTACAAGCTGGCTGCAGCTGAAAATGTCTATCACGGGAACCAAATCTAGATTCAGGAGCTGAATTTATGATCACATGATTCCTAGGCTCACATAACAAAGCAATATATGCAAAAAGCTAGAAAACAGATTAGATTTGAGTAAATCTGAGCATTCCAGCTTCAACGGTTCCAGTTTAGTCACCATGAATCGGTCAAAGTGAGAAATAGCCAGATTTAGGCAAATCTAGCCCGCAGACAAATAAAAGCTAGGAAAAGAACTAGATTTGAGTAAATCTAAACCATTCCAGCTTCAACGGTTCTATTTTAGTCACCATAAGCCGGTCAAAGTGAGAAATAGCCAGAGATAGCTAAATCTAGCCCGCAGGCTGAATAACAGTTATATATATATAAAAATTGTAAATATATATATATATACTGCCACAAAGTAGACTCCAGGCAGGACTTGAAATGAAATATATATATATATATATATATATATATATATATATATATATATATATTATCAAACTATGCTTCGATTGGGCCCGAATGTAATATAAGCAGTAAAAAACTACGGATCGACGATCCAGGCATACCCACACAACACAACTCTCAACGTGAGTGTATATATATATATATATATATATATATATATATATATATATATATATATATATATATACAGAAGTGAGAAAAAGCTTAAAAATCTAAAATATCTTACAATGGGCTGCCAAGAAGACTTCAGATAGCTTTTGAAGCTTGAGAACTCGGTTTCCACCGGTTAAATTTTAGTATTTAGCAAAACACGAGCTTACAAGTGTTTAAAAAGAAGAATCACTCAGTTTAAAGCACTCTAGAAGTGTTTACAGACTAAAATAGACATAAATTTCTCTCCTTTTTGTATTTCTTTTTTTTTCAAATGAGCAACCAAAGGCTCATATTTATAGACCGAATGGCCGCGAGTCTACCCGGGGTGGCCACGGGTCAACCTGCAACTGCCCGGGTTGCCTTGGGCCATGGGGGTCCCGTCGTCTCGAAGTACGTGCACTCGTGCAACGCGTTGTCCGCTTAAACCTTCATAACTTTCAATCCGGTCATCCGATAGAGGCGTGTTGTACCTTTCTAAAATGTTATTGTCGGGAGCTACACAATGACATGGGATAAGAGATTGTACGAAGTCGAGAAGATGGGTCCATGACCAGATCTTTAAGTCTTCAAATTCTATCTGGTGTGTTATCTTGTGTAGTAGTTACTCGGTATTTGAGCTATGGTTCTTGTGGGATAATTCTGTATGAAATATGGGTTAAAATGATGTTAAGACGACGTGAATATAGTATTGAGGTGGCAAAATGACGATTTTGCCCTTCACCGGGGTTATCTTTAGCTCTGTGCAGATGTAGCAATCGTTGCTCAGGGTTATCTCTGAGATTGGGCTGATGTAAGGGTTGAATGTCCTCAGGGTCATATCTGAGGTGTCTTGACCTCCTGGGGTTATCTCTGGGGTTGGAACTAACTTTTTCGGGGTTATCTCCAGGCTTGAAACTGACTATTCCGGGGTTATCTCCGGAACTGGAACTGCTTCCCTTGGGGTTATCTCCGAGGTTGGAACTGATTGTCCTGGTATTGTCTTTGGGGCTGTAATTGAGTGTCTCGGGGTTGTCTCCAAGATTGAAAACTGAGTATTTCGGGGTTGTCTCCGGGATTGAGCTGATTTGACTTCTAGGATTATCTCTGGAAGACGATTTTTCCCTCCTACAAGGTTAGTAACATGAATGCAAAAGTTTGAGTGTCTACAGATGCCCCTATGTATCATATTCATGCAATGTAATGACATAGATAGGACAAAGATTGCTAGACACTTGAAACGTGACAGGATAATCATGATGCAAATGTGTTGCAGCATGATGTGAATGTTATGTTGAATGCATGAAATGGAGTTTGCTCCATAAAATAAGACCAGAAGATGTTGACATTAGGGGTTATCACCAAAGTCATTAATCCTCATTACAGGCTTTCCTACCGAAGATGTTCTTCTCATGTGCGAGAGGCTCTTGGGGAATTATGCTTTGTCTGATGAAGATTTGTATAACAGATTCCATCATCGGTCCTCCCTAATGAGAATGGTTTTCCCTAGTTTGTATCGCCAAGTTTTCCAGTGCTTTGTTGGAGTTACTGCCAATAGTTTGTGTTGTCAGGGCTGCCTGACCTTCATTGAAATGTCCTTCAACTACTACCATCATCGGACCATCTCCGATGCTTCGTTGGATTTGCTTGCCAACGGCTTATAATATTAGGGCTGCCTGATCTTCGTTGAAATGTCCATCTACTGCTACCATCATCGGACCACCTTTGATGCTTCGCTAGATTTAATTGCCAACGGCTGAAAATGTCAAGGTTGTTTGACCTTCGTTGAAATATGCTTCAATGGTTGAAATCATCGGACCACCTTCGATGCTCCGTTGGATTTACTTGCCAATGGCTAATAATGTCAAGGTTGCTTGACCTTCGTTGAAATGTGCTTCAACAGTTGAAATCATCGGACCACCTCCGATGCTCCGCTGGATTTAATTGCCAACGACTGATAATGTCAAGGCTGCTTGACCTTCGTTGAAATGTGCTTCAACAGTTGAAATCATCAGACCACCTCTGATGCTCTACTAGATTTACTTGCCAACGGCTGATAATGTCAAGGCTGCTTGACCTGCGATGAAATGTGCTTCAACAGTTGAAATCATCGGACCACCTTCGATGCTCCGCTGGATTTACTTGCCAATGGCTAATGACATCAGGGCTACCTAACCTTCGTTGAAATGTGCTTCAATGGTGAACATGTATGAAATCCCGTTGGGGAGAGATTTTTGACAAAACGTATGGTTGATATTGGAATTACACCCCCAAGTTGATGGCATTGGACCTTTATGAGGTATTGCCAAAGGTAGCTTGCAATAGTTGTGATCATTGGCTTTTTGAACCCTGTGTTTGGGTGAATACCAATGATTGATATGTAGACCCGCAGTATGGTCTCCGAAAATTAGGATTTTAGGCTTTTCCACTTAATCGCGTAGCGTCTTTTTTCTTTATTTAACTTTTCAGCTTGTGGGACCTCTTTTGTAACTCAAATTTGATAGAGCCAGAGGGGGTGGGGACCACCCAAGATAGCCGCAGGTGGACCTGCGATAACCGTAGGTAGACCCGCGGTCATCCGTGTGTATTTCAAGGCCTTTCCCTTTCACAAGTCATTTTCACTTGACGCCACACAGCGAATCTAAGAGTTCTTCTTTAAATCTACTGAGTTCGGGCTATTTTCTGCAAAATTTGTCACCGTACAAATGTTTTGCACTATCCTGGTAATATATGCATGTCTTCTTTTCCAGTTTTTTTCGTTGAAAAGTAAGTTATCACATGAAATGCTTTTAATCACATAGTAGTGAATATGCATGCTCATATGACTTGATAAAAAATATTCAACATAGTAAAGGTTAATATTTAACCATGCTAAACATATTGATGTGAAAAAATTGACTTTTGAAACAGTTAATTTGGTACCTTTTTCTGCTATTTCTTATCCTATTTGAGGACAAATGAGCAAAGGTTATAAAGCAAAGTAGTCTTGGTAATTAAACTACACTTATGGATTATGACTTTGACATTTTTCATGAATATAGGATGTTTGTGACTGTGAAATGGTGTTCTACTAAATGGCCACCTAGTCATGCCTACGTGCATGTGGATAGTCCTTTTTACAAAGGAGACTCTGGCGAAATTTTTTCATGAGTTTAGGCATTGAATAAACATGAATTTTTAACTCTATTGTAGGCGTATGTTAAAATAATACATGCATGCATATAAACATAAAATATATTTAATGAGCTCCAGGTTAGAATTTACCACACTCTTTTTGAGGTGATTTGGAGACTTGTGTCCACATATATGATCCAGACCAGCCAAGCAGCTCCCGTAGGACCTCTTCAAGTGTGAAGAGGAGAGCTTCTGATGTGCCTCGGCCTAGCCCAGCCCGACAGCCTCGTCGATTAACGGAGTTAGTGATTCGTCATATTCGGGTTGACGTACCGGATGTTGGGGTCGAGGAGGAGGATGTATCAGTTGCGGATCTTGCCCCTACTGCTTCTATTCCCCACAAAAATCTTTCAGCCATTAATGTGACGATTCCAGAGCTTCTGGATTATTTGAGTCGTCACCCCTCGATCTATTTGCATGCGAACGAGGTAAAAGTTATGCAATTCTTCCTTTTTCCTATTGATGAGAAGTAAAGGTTCTGATGTTGATTTGTATTGCGATGCGGGTTCTCATCTTTATGCAGCCTCGAGGGAACTGATTTAGCATACATTCTCTGTACCAAACTCTTCATCAGAGTACCGAGAGATTATGTATGATTGGGGTTTTGAGGCGTTCTTTTATATCCTCCCTCGTCGTTGTCCCTAGGGTTACCTTAAGGTATAGTCTGAATGCTGGTTTCACCAGACTCAGTCTCTCTATTTGCTGGATTACGAGGTGATGATGACACCGTGGGATTGGCAGTTTATCACCGGTATGGACTTTTTTTGGGGCGCAAGTGCCTTATGTGGCTGACATTTTCCCTACTTCCGTTAAATCCTTACTAGGAGTCCAGGTTACGGCGCTAAAAAAGTAGGACAGTTCGTACAGGTCCTTTGAGTGTAGACGCCATGAGTGGGGTGTTGAGTGAGCCATTGCCCGATGACAAAAGAGTCAGGGATCGCATTCTTCGGTGATTGTTCCTGGTCATCCTCCGGGGTTGTTTCCTATCGAATAACTCTTCCACGTTATCGTTCGCTTTAGTAAGCGTAACACGGCCTATTTCCTCAGGGGATTGCGTATACGCTCACAGGGCTTGACAGAGGCTTGGCTAGGATTTTACCCATTCCTGCTAGTGAGTATTTCTCTGTTGATTTCCCTTATTCGAGTTAAGAGTGTTGACTGACTGCAGTTATTTGATCTTGTATTGGCAGTTTTGATGAGAGGCTTCCATGTCTGCATCTCGTTAGCCTATTAGGTTTAGACACCTATCCACGGGGACGACGATGGCATTATTCCACGTTGGTGGAGGTTCCTGTAGCTGAGGGTTTCACCCATTCATGCTTACAGTTGGAGTCGTTGACAGTCGATGTCATTACATGGGTTCCTAATTCTGAGGACTATTTGACTATTGGCTTTAAGGGTGATTTCCCGACTGGTGCCGAGTATGTGATGTCCACCCGTCGGATTCGTCTCTTCACAGATAGAGGATGAGAGCTTTATTTAGGAGAGCGTGATATCAGAAGCACCACAGGAGAGATTTGTATACCGATCTATCCTCCTACCAAGCGTTATTGGCATGTGTCGCAGCCACTGATCAGTGATATCCCGTTGGTGGGAGTTCATGGATTTACTTTGTCAGAGGAACCATTCATTCAGGAGGCATTTTACCACTGGTGGTTCCCTCGTACCATCAGAGCTTAGACCCACGCCACACAGTTTATAGAGGATATGGTTTATGGCTTTGCCATGATGGCGGATTGGATTGCCTGCGCCTGAGAGCCTACACATTTGATGCAGATTGATAGCTTGACCCAACAGTTGGACCGAACACATTTTTTCATCCGACATTTAGGCATAGATCCTTCCGAGGCGGATACTTTTGATCCTTCCAGCTCAGGGGCTGGCCCTTCAGGTGGCCCATATTAAGATGGTTTTGCCGGTGAAGATCCTTAATTCGTTTTATCGGCCTGATATTCCTACAGGCGAAGATACGGTGACTCAGGAGGAGTTGCATCAGATGCATAGGTTAGATGATGTAGATATCAACACTATTGACTTCTTCTAATGTATTTCTCATTATATCTTTTGACAAGCCTCTGTTAGATATTGGGTGGCTATGCCCCATTCTCGTTATATCTTTTGATAGGCCTCTGTTAGTTATTGGGCGGTTGTGCCCCATTTCCCTGTATTTTCCAACTGTATACAAAGATGATGTATTTAGATGATGATGTACTTAGGAATGTATGTATATTTTTTCATTCCCTACATCATATTGTCATCTATTATTTATCATGCATATATTATGTTATGCATATGTATTTCCAGAGATGAGTTCAGCATTGACCCTTGGATGGTCTTATGACAAGGCCCTACAGATGTCTTCATCGATAGTTAGCCGGATAGAGCATACCCCACCAGTATTAGTGGCCTCATCACTAAGATTGTGGTGTGACAACTTATCCTCCCTGGATCGAGTGACAGTTGACCAACTGTTGTGTCACTCTATGACCCCCCTGATGTTCCAGGTTCTATTGGGTTTTGTAAAGGGCATGTTAGAGCATTGGGTACCGGAGAGGCATGTGTTCTGGTTTGAGACCCAGGAGTTGATTCCTACCTTGGAGAAGTATGAGCGTCTGACAGATTTTCCATTAGATAGGCATTACGCTCGGATGGCTGTCAGTGATATGAGCCGGTAGTATATGACCCTCACAGGTTTGAGGCGCAGAGTTGCCCTGGATGAGATCTCCTCAGGGCATGTAGTGTCCATGCATTTTCTGATTGACAGATTTGGCTCATTGGACAGTTATGTGCAGTACTCCAGGGATTTCACCACTTTGAAGGATGATTGGCGTGTTGCCAGAGGAGATGTACTCTTGATGTGGCTGGTGGCTTATCTGTATATGCCATTATACATAGACCATTTAGACATCGACGTGATTATGGCAGTGCTGGCTCTCCGGGAGGGACATACCATTTTACTGATGATTCCAGTAGAGACCTTGAGGTAGGCCACGTATTTCCAGTCCCATTCTGCTGGGGTATTTACAGGCATTTCGGTCATGTTGTACGTGTGGTTTATGACACACTTAAGACCGATTGGCATATTTTGACGCCATGGGTATTATTTTTCCTATGAGATAGCTATGTCCTACTCCTTTCAGCTGGCGGAGTGTACAGATATAGCTTCTTGGTCAGTTTTCTTGTCAAGGATCGAGGATCCATTTGATATTCTACCATGTTCAGGGATTAGTTCTCCCTACAGCTTCATCACTCATGCATCTGGCATGGATTATCTTCCTCTGGCTGGTTTGAGGGACGTGACCACATATCACCCACTGGCTGTGATGGCACAATTTGACCAATTTCAGGATGTTCATCCCTTTAACGGTGCATTGGGTCAGCGTTTGTCATCTCGACTTTTGTCAGCAGAAGATTTGTCCAGGGTTTATGCCTATTGGGCCCAGCATGAGAGGGCTAATTTTACTACTAGCCATCCAGGTCGTTCTACAGAGTACTCTACATGGTTGGAGGCAGAGATTACATCGACTAGGGTTGTATCCTCAAAGCCAGAGATTGATTCTGATAGTGGGGAGCCTATGGAGGACCCTGATTCTCCCACTAAGGATGAGCTATGAGTTGGGTTGACATCAGCTCTTGTTGATTCCCCCAGTATTCCTACTGTTGTGACTCCACATTCAACAGAGTATTTAGAGCAGAGTCTACATCTGATGACATATGAGAGGGATCATGCTAGGGCCTTGATGTTGACAGCTCTTTCTAGCAAAGATGTCGCTCTAGTTGAGAGAGATGATGCTCTAGCTTATAGAGATACCGTTGTTGCTGAGCGGGACGAGGCTCGATCATCTAAGGATGCAATTTTTATTGAGCGGGATGGTGCTCTATCTGCCCGAGATACCGCTATTACAGATAGTACTGCATTGAGGTTCCATACTGCTGATATCATTGCAGAGATGAGCACGTTCATTGATGAGCATAGTGTCACCATGTAGATGGTTATGGATCTCTTGGCTCATGTTAATACCCTGGGGCAGGAGCTCATTGAGTTACCCTCTTCTTCTGAGAGGGAAGACATGTTAGACTTAATGGCTCGCTTATCCACGGGTTTGTAGATTAACTTTGATTTTCCAGCGTAGACTAGCTTAGCCATTTTTGTCATGTACAGGACACATTGTATATATCAAACAGTATTATATGGCAAGGAAATATGATTTGGTTCACTTCCCTTTTAGTTATGCCTTGTTACTTGCTTGATAGTTGTCTATTCTCCAGGGCTTGTGATCTTGATGTATTCTGAACTCCCCCTTGATGGATGGACATTGAGATGTTTCAGGATCTTTCAGAATGGATCGTTGATCTGTGTATTCCCTATCCTTTAGTATCTTGAGACTGGTTTCTTGTATGTGGTTATGGAGAGGATTATGGCTTTCCTCTTTGAGGTTGACCGCCCCACAGATGGTCGCCGGTACTCCTTTGTATTGAGGAGCCCAGGTAGTTCCATCTCTTATGGATTGGTGTTTCTCTTTGAGGACTCAATCGCAGCTTAGATGGTCGTCAGTTCTCCCATTGGTATGGGGAGACCAGGTAGTTCCATCCCTCTGGTCTAAGCCGATGATGTGTGGTTTGAAGGTTTAAAGGATGATCCCAGTACCGTTGATAAGTTTTTATATTTTGGTAGGGGGTGAGACCGCACCATGAATGGCTGCCTACAAACTTCTATTGATGAGGGGAGATCAGGTTTGCGTAGTTCCAACCTAGTGTGAAAAGGTTGAAAGTTGTAGGTGGTAAAGAGGGTGTAGAGATTTTTTTTATCTTTTCTGTAGTTAGACCGGACCATAAAAATGGCTGCCTATGTACTCCCATGTATTGGGGAGATCAGGTCTGCGTAGTTCGCCCCTGGTGGGACAAACTGAAGTTGTGAAAAGTTTGATCCCTAGTGGGACCAACTGAAGTTGTGAAATGTTTGATCCTATTGGGACAAACTGAAGGTGTGAAAGGTTTGATCCCTAGTGGGACAAAATGAAAGTGTGAAAGGTTTTATATATAGTGAGAAAGGTTTTGAAAACCTGAATTGACTGATGGAATCTGATTATTCGAAGCCAGGATGCCGGTTTGTAGGTAACTTCAGGCATAATACCGTTTCACGGTGTCCAAGTTGATGAGTTGAGGAAATTCCTCGCCATCCATCTCTTGTAATCTGAGGGCTCCTCCTGTCAATACCTTCTTGACAACAAACGGGCCTTCCCAGTTTGGGGTGAATTTTCATTTGGATTGATCTTGGTTGGCAAGAACCTTCTTCAAGACCAAGTCATGTTCTTTGAATTGTCGTAGTCAGACTTTCTTGTTGTAGGATCTAGCGATCCTCTGTTGGTATAACTGACCATGGAAGATGGATGCGGCCCTCCGTTCATCTATTAGAGACAATTAGTGGTACCGATCTTATAACCATTGGTCTTCATCTAACTGAGCGTCTATCAAAACTCTGAGGGATTCTATTTCTACCTCTATGGGGAGCACTGCTTCCATTCCATAGGTTAATGAGTATGGGGTTACCTCAGTGGAAGTGCGCATTGACGTTCTGTAGGCTAATAGAGTTAGAGGCAACATTTCAGGCCATCATTTATGATTGGCAGAAATCTTTTGAATGATCTTTTTGATATTCTTATTAGCCGCTTCAACAACATCATTCATATTTGGACGATGGATGACGGAGTTGAGATGTTTGATGTGGAATTTACTTCATAACTCCTCCATCATTTGGTTGTTGAGGTTTTTGGCATTGTATGATACAATCACCTCTGGTTGTCCGTATTGACAAATGACATTGTTTCTGATGAAACCGATGATCACCTCTTTAGTAATCCTGGGGGGAAGAGGCTGCTTTTACCCACTTGGTGAAGTAGTCGATCATGGTGAAGATAAATCGATGACCATTGCTGGCTTTGGGCTCGATGGGCCCGATCACGTCCATTCCCCACATTGAGAAGGGTCAGGGCAAACTCATATTGTGGAGCTCCCTTAGAAGGGCATGGATAACATTCCCATGAATTTGGCATTGGTAACATCTCTTGACGTGATCATCACAGTCATCCATGAGCCTCTGAGCTTGGTTTTTGTCTAGACATCTGAGAAGGTCTAATCCCGCATCTCTTTTATAGAGTGCATCTCCACTCAAGTAGAATTTCATGGCCATTCTATGGATCTGCATTTTTTAGCCTGACTCGTCTCGACGGGTGTAGATCCATCTCATAGATACTCCTTGATATGCTGATACCAAGGGTGTTGAATGGGAGGCAGCTCATCCGATACTTCTCCAATGTAGTTCCCGTAAGCTAGAGCCTTTTGCCGGGTAAATGTGATATTTGGCATGTCTTCCTTATCAAGTATGTTGATTAAGGAGGTCAAAGGTGCTAGTACATCTGTAAAGTTATTCGTATTCTGAGGAATGTGGACGAAGGATATTTCTTCAAACTTCGAAGCCATCTGGATAACATGCTGATGGTAAGGCAGCAAATGTAGTTCTTTAGTGTGATAGATCCCAGTGGTTTGTCTGATTACCAATTTGGAATCTCCAAAGACAGTTAACCATCTAACGCCCATGAATTGGGCTAGTTTTAATCCCATGATACAGCCTTCATACTCAGTTGTATTGTTGGTTTTGGCAAACTACAATTTGACGGCAACGGGATACTGCTCCCCCGAAATGGATACCAGAACTTCTCTAGCTCCAGAACCTTCCATGTTTACAGATCCATTAAAATACGTCCTCCATGATTGGTGTGTATTGTTCTGATGGTGTTGCTGAACTGTCATTACCCTTTCATCGAGTAAGTATGTTTCCAAAGGTTTGAAATCTCTTGAAGGTGTGAAGGCTAGTTGATCTGCAATTTCTTGACCTTTGATAGACTTTTGAGTCACGTAGATGATGTCAAATTGTTGTAGGATCAACTGCCATTTGGACAGTCAACAATTCAACATGGGTTTGCCGAATACATACTTGAGGGGATTCATGTGGGATATGAGATGGGTTGTGTGACCATAGAGATAATGATGTAATCTCATGGAAGCCCATGCTAAAGCACAAAAAGTTTTCTCAATCAGAGTGCACTTGTGTTCACTGATGCTGAATCTTTTGTTGAGGTAATAGATAGCTCTTTCTTGGCCTCTATCGTCTTTTTGTCCCAGCATGCAGCCCATAGCATTGTCATTGATTGATAGGTACATAAACAGGGAAACATCATCCCTAGGAAGTACCAAAACAGGAGCTTTGATTAGCTGCTCTTTGATTGCAAAGAAGGCTTTCTAACACTCATCATTCCATTTCTTGGAGGAGTTCTTCCTTAGCAACTTGAAGATGGGTTCACAGGTTACTGTGAGTTGGGAAATGAATCGGCTGATGAAATTGATTCTTCCTAGAAATCCCCGTATTTCCCGCTCTATTTGGGGTATGGGCATTTCAGTGATGGCTTGGATTTTTGCAGGATCCAACTCAATGCATTTATGGCTTACTAGGAATCCTAGAAATTTGCCTGATTTGACGCCAAAGGCGCATTTGGCTGGGTTTAGCTCCAAGTTGTACTTACGCAATCGGCTGAAGATCTTTTTGAGATGATCTAGGTGGTCTTCCTCCCTTCATGATTTGACAATGATGTCATCCATATAGACTTCTATCTCTTTGTGCATTAGATCGTGGAAAAGAGCCATCATGGCTCGCTGATAGGTAGCTCCGGCATTGATGAGGCCAAATGACAACCATCTGTAGCAAAAGGTTCCCCATGGAGTGATGAATGCAGTTTTCTCACGATCCTCTTCAGCAACCATTATTTGATGGTACCCCGCAGAGCAGTCAGCAAAGGAGTACATATCATACTGAGTTGTATTGTCAATGAGTATGTGGATGAACGGTACAGGAAAGCTATCTTTGAGACAAGCTTTGTTCAAGTCCTTGTAATCCACGCAAACTCGCACCTTGCCTCCGGGTTTAGGCACGGGGACTATGTTGGATAGCCACTCAGAGTATGTTGATACCATGATGATGCCGGCTTGAAATTATTTCACTATTTCTTCTTTGACTTTCAAACTCCACTCAGGTTTTAATCGCCTAAGTTTCTGTCTGACTGGCTTGAATTCCTCTTTGATGGGAAGGCGATGAATGACGATGTCAGTTGACAAATCGACCATGTCTTCATGAGACCATGCAAACACATCCTGAAATTGGGTCAATAGAGTAACCATGTCATTCCTTTGGCTTGGAGTAAGGTCCGTACCAATCTGGATTTGTTTGGAGTTTTTTGAGGTTCCAAGGTTAAAAGAGGTGGTTTGATCAAGATTTGGCTTGGGTTTATCTTCGACCCATTCTTTGATCTCCTGAGGTATCTCATTGTCCTCTTGCTCAATCTCCATCAAGTCAAAGTCCAACTTTACATCAAAGTTGCAGCCCTTGTGAAGAATAGGCACCTCATCAGCAAGTTTAGGCATATCTAAAATTAGAGTCCTGAAATAAAATGCTTTCACTTAATATATGAAACTGTTCAATCATACAAAGTGTTAGCATAAAATGACAAGAACAACTGCTAATACTATGCAACAAAAGTAAGCAGTTATTACTATCTACAAGGCAGATGGAGTTTATGCCCTTTTTACCCTTATCGACAAATGCAAGGAGTGCTGCTCTAATTGCCAAGGGTCAAGTCCTAGTGGACAGTTGTGATGAAGAGGTTGTTATCATCCTCCTTCTCTTGAATGATGACCATGATGTCTGGACAGTCGTCATCTAAGATATCCTTGTTCATACCCTCGGTATGTGCCAGGAAGTACATCTTCGACAACAGCCTCTTAATGTCTTTTTTACGTCTTTGATTCCTTTCCTCCACATCCGGGTCTAGAATTAGGACTTCCTTTCCTTTAACCGGTATCGGCTTAGGAAACAGTATAGCTACCACAGGGGTAGGAACTTTTTGTAGAGGCCGTATAGGATTAGCACCTGTAGGTTTAGGCAATAACCTTGTAGATAAAGGAACCGGTGTATATTTGTGTGGGCTCCTGTGACTGGACCCAAAGGAGTAGCCTAGTCCGGATGTTCTTGTCTAGCTAGGAACTTGAATTGGGCATTTGATTACCTGGTGATCCTTTCCTAACCCTTGTCCAGGTTGAAACCCAAGAATATCATCTCTTGACTTACCGACATTACCTCCACAGAAACTCTAGGTTTCAGAGGTGGATCCCCAATTGGATGATAGTGAGTGTTGCTCAGGTCAAGGGCCTGGAAGCTGACAGGCTCAACTTCTTCATTGAAACTGATGAGTGGTATATTACTTTGAACAGGATATTTTGGCTCGGCATTGACAGTGACAAGATTACTGTTGATGATATACTTGAGCTGCTGATGAAGAGTGGATGGGACGGCTCCCTCCATATGAATCCAAGGTCTTCCCAATAGTAAATTATATCCTGTAGTGATTTTGAGCACTTGTAAGGATACGTAGAATGTATGTGGACCGATTTCCACGAGTAATTCAATCTCTCCGACAGCATTTTGCCGAGATCCATCAAAGGCTTTGATGATTATATGGCTGCTTCGAATCCTGTTAAGATTGATGTTCATTTTTTCCAATGTGGCATAGGGGCAGATGTTTAGGGATGATCCTCCATCTATTAGCACTCCTCCGACCACATATCCAGAAGGCATAACTGCTATGTACAACGGTTTGCAATGACCCGTCCCTTCGGGAGGTATGTCATCATCAGTGAAGGATATCACATTGCTATTGAAGATGTGATTTACCAGATGATGGAATTTCTCAACATCCATTGTCTTTGGCAAGTGGACTTCTTCTAATACTTTCAGTAAGACCTTCCGGTGATCTTCTGAAGAGAAAACTAAGTCCATTATAAAGATCTATTATGGAGCTTCTTTCAAGATTTGAACCACCTTGGTTTCATTGTGTCCCATCTTGCGAAGGAATTCTTCAATCTTCTCCTTAGGCACTTTCCCCTTAGATCTGATGATAAGCTTCATCATTCGTTGAGGAAGATACAGTGGATTTTCTTTAGACACTTCAGCAGTTGTATTTGACGTTGATCCTTTAGCCTCTCCGTAATTCCATGGGACTTTGTTAAGGCTAATAACAGGATATTGTGGCCTAAATGGCAATATGATTGGCTTTGGTGCAGCCACTTTCAAAGGGTTTTCAACGCCTTTGAGCTGAATAGGTTGAATTATATGTGGTGTGGCAGCCAAATCTCCTTCAGAGGATACAACTGCTACAACTTCCTTTCATCTTGGAGGAAATGTGTCCCCACTCTCAGATGATATAGAGTCATTGTCTGCCATTTGTAGGTCACCGCTGTCAATCATGTTTTGAATAAAATGGCGGAGTGCCTAGCATTCGTTAGTGTTGTGACCGCAAGAGTGGGAGTGGTATTGGCATACTTCAGTAGCATCAAATCTTTTTTAGTGTGGATTGACTGGAGGTAGTAATGTTGTGATCTTTCCCTCATTGATCAGCATCTGCAATATTTCTTCCATCGGTTGGCCTAAATAGGTGAATTCCCTTTTGTTGGCAATGTCTCGACAGGCTTTAGCTTTTGCTTTTCTTGCAAACTTTTCCTCCAGTGTTTCATTTTCTTGAGTAAGTGATGGAGTACTTGTGATAAGAGAAAGGAGGCTAGCATGCTCCTGACTTAACAACTGACGTATGACTTGGTGTTGATGAATCACCAGTTCTACCAATTGATTGACTTGTTCGCCAAGAGACTTTAACTCTCGTTCCATTATGAATTGGAACTCTGAATAATCCCATCTATCGGAATTATCCTTGTTGATTTGGGATGAACCATCCATATACTTGAGGTATTTGGAGTTCTCTCCACTGCCCCTGTTGATCATGTTAACCTCCTCTTCCTTATGTTGAGGGAGAGGGTTGTCTTGAACATGTGGTTAGTCGGGCTTGGTTACACGTTCTCACCATTGTCCATTAAGTCCTAGATCTTATGCTTAAAGGCCCAACAATCCTGAGTGTCATGGTATGGATCTCCAGCATGGTAAGCACATTTCTTGCTTGTATTGAAACCCTTTCCACTTGGGTTGGCTGGTGGAAGGAGATGAGTGATTTTCTTCTGAGCTGTCAGAAGTTTGAGAATATTTTCGAGTGAGTCCCCTAAGGGTGTGAACACTCTTGAGCGCTTGACTTCTCCACTCTTTGGCAATGGAGGGTTTGAAGACTGTGCTTGAAAAGGGGAATAGTTTCTCCTCTGAATAGGCAAGTTTTGATTGCCTTTTTCTCCTTGTAGTATCAAGAAAACATCCTCTTCTTTCTTCTCATGGACCATCCGGGGGTTGTTCCCATAACTTCCATATTAGATATGTTAAGCTACGGCTTTTAAAGCGGCAAGGTCTTGAATCTTCCCAAATTTCAATCCCATTTTGGCCATTTCTCTGTGCTTAATCATTTCTGAGAATGGATTTCCTATTCCAACTAGGACCCTCTCATAAAATGGAGCTTCCTAAATTATCTATGAAGGTCATCACCATTTCAAACTCTGTCATGGATGGGATAACTTAAGCAGCCAGACGCCTCCATCTTTGGGCATACTATCTGAATGACTCATTGACTTGTATCTAGGCCTTGGTAATTTGATACCGGTCTGGAACCATCTGAGTTTGAAAGCAGTATTGACTGAGGAAAACATGGGCTAACTCCTCCCATATATGAATTTTGGAGTTATCCAATCTGGTGTACCATGCTCTGGCTTCTCCACTTAGACTTTTCTGAAATAGCTGCATTCTGAGCTTTTCATTCTCGGCCTAAGATCCGAGCTCTCCAATGAACACCTTTAAGTGGGTATAAGGATCTCCCAATCCATCATATTTCTCAAAATCAGGAGTCATGAATTTCTCCGGATAATGAACCCCGGGGAAGATGCAAAGGTCTGAATATGAAATACTTCCGTGTGTTCCAATCCCTTTGATGAACCGAATGGTCTCTTCCATTTGTAGAACCTTCTTCCGAATATCACCAGTGTCTTGATCTTCTTTAAGATGGGTGATTTTAGGGGTTTTGTTGGTCTTATCAGACTGAGACTTAGGTGCTGGAACTTCTTTGTCCGGACCCTGGATTCCTCCATGTGTAGAGGATTCTGTGTGGATGGGTATCTGTGGATCTTGAGTTGACTTGTGTAATTCTTTGAGCAGAACAGCCAACTCTGTGAGTTGATTGCTTAATCCTTTAAACTCCTCGCGAGAGACAGGAGTAGGATTAGGCTGGCTAGATGTAGCCATGTTTGGCTGTAGGCTTAGTGCCTTCTTGGACTTTGAACGGATAATGGGACCAATCATTTCCCTACAAAAAGACTTACGTAGTTTAGTCTGAGGAAACGTGGCAATGTTGCATGCTGTGTAATGTGTCCATTTTTAAGGAGTATTATCCTGCAAAACGGATGTAAGCTGTTTTAATGACAAGATATCATGACAGCTTTTAATATGCATGTTCACATTTTGCATTATATTTTCCATTACATTGAGATTAACATGAAAATGAAATTACAAGTAATTGAAATGGGAAGGTATGAAGAGACTTCCCTCCGCGTTTGGTTTATCAGAGGCTGATCTATCTTAGGTTACTCTCGCGGCTTTTTGGCATGAAGGTCCCCAGATCATCGCAATTTACTCAATGGGAAGTTAATCCGATCTTTCAACTAGAACGAACCTGGGTGGTGCCTTTCCTGAGCCTCGTGGAATTAGTATCCCGACGAGTCCAGTAATCAAACACCGACGGGATAGCCTCCTGGTGGATGGACAACACAACATACATTCACATACATCGCGTCTCACCTTATGGAAATGATGACATGTGCGAAGCACTAATATCACAGGCAGATATGGTGTGAAGCACTAAGTGAAGTAAATAAAGCATTAATACACATTCATTCAAATGTAAATGCAACATCCACACATAAGCAGATTAAAGTTTTGAAAAGCTTTTAATAGCGACTTAAGCCCTCTTACTGGGTCCCCAGCAGAGTCGCCGCCTGTCGATGTTGGGATTTTTATTTGTCTCTTTCTGTTCTTGTCTTTTGGTGTTCTCATGTTAGGTGAGATTTGTTTGAAAAAACAAGTTTGAAAAGGTCCAACATGTATATGTCGACGATTTGACTGTAAGAGTTGCCAGTTGGTTATTTTTAAATGGTTGCACCAACTCAATCGAGAAAAGGTTTGCACAAAGACCTAGTGATGTGACACTATTTAACTAGTCTGTAAAACCAAAATTCGTTAGGGTCCGGGGGCTTGATTAAGCGGATGGAAGGTTTAGGCATGCCCCGACTTCCGTGATAACATGGTTACCGCCACTTTTCATTAAACTTTTATATGTTTATGTGTGTGTGTGTAGGTCTATGTGCAGTTATTTAGAAGTAGTGATATGCCTCATTCGCACCTATATACAAAGGGTTTGACTTTTGTATAAAAGTTCAATTTTAACTAGATATGGCAGTGATGTTTTGTAAAACAAGTTTTTCAAACCCTTATGCTCAATAGTAATTGAGGCATTTGATACTTCCATTTTATTATGTGTTCGGTTTGATTGCTTTTATTTTCAAGATGTGAAGCATCTTTAAGAAAATAAGATACATAGCAGTGTCGAACTCCTTATGGGCATGAGAGCCATCTAAGGAAATTCAGACACCGTGAATAATTTATAAGCTGGCTGCAGTTGAAAATGTCCATCACAGGAACCGAATCTAGATTCAGGAGTTGAATTTGTGATCACATGATTCCTAGGCTCACATAACAAAGCAATATGTGCAAAAAGCTAGAAAACGGATTAGATTTGAGTAAATCTAAGCATTCCAGTTTCAACGGTTCTAATTTAGTCACCATGAACCGGTCAAAGTGAGAAATAGCCAGATTTAGGCAAATATAGCCCGCATGCAAATAAAAGCTAGGAAAAGAACTAGATTTGAGTAAATCTAAACCATTCCAGCTTCAACGGTTCCAATTTAGTCACCATGAAGCCGTCAAAGTGAGAAATAGCCAGATTTAGGCAAATCTAGCCCACGGGCTGAATAACAATTATATATATAAGCTGTAAATATATATATATATATATATATATATATATATATATATATATAAGCAGTAAATGGTCACGAAGTGATCTCTAGGCCTGACTGAAATATAAATAAATATACAAAAGCTATAAACGCACTGGATATCACACCCAGGCTCAATCGAACAGAGTTCAATAACAATTTATATATATATAAGCAGTAAAAAGTCACGGATCGACGATCCGAGCATACCCACACAACGCGACTCTCAACGTGAGAAGATATATATATATACAGAGGTGAGAAAAAGCTTAAAAATTCTAAATATCTTACAGTGGGCTGTCAAGAAGACTTTAGATAGCTTTTGATGCCTGAAAACTCAGTTTCCACCGATTAAATTTCAGTATGTAGCAAAACACGAGCTTACAAGTGTTTAGAAAGAAGAATCACTCAGTTTAGAGCACTCTAGAAGTGTTTACAGACTGAAATGGATAGAGTTTTCTCTCTTTTTTCTATTTTTTATTTTTTCAAATGAGAAACCAAAGGCTCATATTTATAGACCGGATGGCTGCGGGTCTACCTGCTACTACCTGAGTTGCCCTGGGTCATGCGGGTCTCGTCATCTCAAAGTACGTGCACTCGTGCAACACGCTATTCGCTTGAACCTTCATAACTTTCAATCTGGGCATCTGATGGAGGCGTGTTGTACCTTTCTGGAATGTTGTTGTCGAGAGCTACACAATGACATAGGATAAGAGGTTGTACGAAGTCAGGAAGATGGGTCCATGACCAGATCTTCAAGTCTTCAAATTATATCTGGTGTACTATCTTGTGTAGTAGTCACTCGGGATTTGAGCTATTATTCTTGTGGGGTACTTCTGTATGAAATGTGGGTTGAAATGATGTTGAGATGACGTGAATGTAGTATCGAGGTGGTAAAATGATGATTTTGCCCCTCACCGGGGTTATCTCTGGCTCTGTGCAGATGTAGCAGCCGTTGCTCAGGGTTATCTCTGAGATTGGCCTGCTGTGAGCGTTGAATGTCCTCAGGGTCATATCTGAGGTGTCTTGACCTCCCGGGGTTATCTCCAGGGTTGGAACTGACTTTTTCGGGTTTATCTCTGGGCTTAAAACTAACTATTCCGGAGTTATCTCTGGAACTGGAACTGCTTCCCTCGGGGTTATCTCCGAGGTTGGAACTGAGTGTCCTGGTGTTGTCTCCGGGGCTGCAATTGAGTATCTCGGGGTTGTCTCCGAGATTGAAAATTGAGTATACCGGGGTTGTCTCCAGGATTGAGCTGATTTAACTTCTAGGGTTATCTCTAGAAGACGATTTTGCCCTCCTGCAAGGTTAGTAACAGGAATGCAAAATTTCGAGTGTCTACGAGACGAATTTAAAATAGCCTCAATAAAGTAAAATAAAAATATGTCAACCTTCGTTACACAAAAAGATCCATTGTAGACTTAAAAAGTAAATTAGTTCATGATGAATGAAATATAAACTGAAATCCACAAAGATACTAGCATCCTAAATACAAAGATGAATATGAAAAAGAAAAACTGTAAATAGAACCACAGCTCTTCTTCAATCCCATTCGTAATCTTCGTGCTCCAAATCCTCGCTTCAATCCCCCAAGACGTGATCCAAAGTTAGGGTTTTTTCTAATGATGGTCATCTCTCCCTTTTCTGCCCCTGAATATGCCTATAATACTCTACTAATTGCCTCCTGAATCCACCAGCCACAGATCTCTAAAGTTAGGATCAAACCTGGAAACTTCAACTGTATGTTGCGTAGCCCGCCCCGGTGGGTGTTTTTGAACTAAGGAAGCCCGCCCCGACGGGTATTTAAAATCCTTGATGACGTGTACCCCTGCCCCGACAGGTGAATTGGCTTGGTGAAGGCCCGCCCCGGAGGGTATGATTGTTGGAATTTCCAATTTTGCCCTTTCTTACCCCCAATTGCTGCATTAGCCATCTTAACCTGACCCTACAATACGAACACAACACAACACATAAAATAATACTAAAAATAACACAAAATAGCAACTGTTTAGGCCTGAAAAATAACCAATTCGTAGGTATGAAACCCACTCATCAAATACCCCCAAACTTAGATAGAGCTTGTCCTCAAGCACAACACACCGCACATGCAAACTACCTAAAAGCCTACGAATCCAGCTGTCAAATAATATAAAGTTTAACCAGATTGCCTCAGAGAAATCACAATAGACATGAACAATAAATCTCACCAAGACACATCAACAATCTCATATCAATCTCCAAATCAACACCTGTTATTACTGAGGTGTGTGTGTGTGTGTGTGTGCTCAACAACCATAAAAATTGACTAAAAATCAAATATGTCACATAATATGCTTCTTTAAAGGGAAAACACAGTTTAACATAAAGAAATCTGTAAACAAAAAAAGCTCCAGCTAAGACTCAGTAAATACTAAATCAGAAGTCAATATGGGATATTTTTGCTACCTTTATTCAATCACGGGGGCATTTTGCTTTTTTTCCTATATTTCTTACTTACACATGATTGTTCAATGTCTGGTCCTCTTAGGCTTTTCAGTGCTACCCATTAGTGAGCTTTCGACCAACGACTCCCAAACCAGATGGCTTTAGGGCACTGAGTGTAGAGACATCCCCTAGGGCGTACTTATTTAAGTAACAAAGGCCATATAACTAAACTAGTCACGGTGTTTATTCATTATTTTTTTCATTTTTCATTTGATTTTCTTCTCTCTCTTTTTTTACTTTTCACGTAGATAGATCCCATATCTTCCCCCAAACTTAGGTCTCCACCTAATCCTAGCCTTCACCACTAGTTCACTGAATTTCTTTCATTAAACTCTCAATTTACCTTAAGAAGTCAATTACGTGTATATTTCAACTAAGCTAGTCAACATGGTCATCCTATTGTGTTATCCGGTTACATCAGTTTTAAACAGGCACAGATTTAGTTCATGCTATGAAATCACTTTTATGTCCTAGCTGTCAATAATACTCATTGTCTAAGCAACTCAAATCTCATTATCGACCAAATTAACTTCAACCTAATTAACTAACAAGTTGGAATCATGTAGAATGCACTAACTATATACAACACATTAATCCTAACTAATATTTTTATGATTTTCCATTTTTTCAAGTTTTTTTTAATAAATAAATAATAACTGAAAAAAAAACTAATCAACAAAAAGAAAGACTACATGAAGATTACACTAAATATGAACAATTAACATGTAATGCACTAAATATGAACAATTAACATGCAATGCTAATTAATGCAAAAATTACACTAAATATGAACTAAAGATGCAAATACAGACACCCCCAAACTTAAAATTAAATAATGTCCTCATTGTAAAAATAAATAGAATTGAAGTATAGAGGACTTCCTTTAAGTGGCTAAGCATCAGGTTCAAATGAAATTTAAGTAGGCACACTTAGAAGAGGGGTTGAATAAGTGTAGGAACAAACAATGTCCAACTTTTGACAAATAAAAAATTCCTTTGGATATTCGATGCAGGAGGCTGGATTCCAAATCCTTATATATTGAAATATTAAGACAAGATGTTGAATTGATGTAAGACTTTCCAAAATACTTAATTTAGAGACTTAGCCTTTTTCAAGGTGTGATTATGTGAAAACAATTTGCTGAATTAGTTTTGTAAATTTATAGATATTGAATGCAGGCTGTTGGATAGTTAGCAGAATGATAAGATAATTTAGCACAATAGGTAATCACATGAACACATGAATTTTTACGTGGTTCAATTACTACCCTCTATAATAGTAGTCTAATCCACGTTCAATACCAACTAGTATTGGAGACTCACTTTTATTAAATAATTTTAAATATAATACAAGTTTCAACCACATGAGCACCTTTGCTCCTTGTGCACCTATGCACCCTCAAGCACCTATGCTTTCTTCGAACTTGATTGTAACAATACAATAATCCAAACCGGATTACAATTCAGATGATATTGATTTGTAAGAGAAATTTAAAATACAAATAGAGGTCTATTGATTTAAGCAATTTATCTCTTAACAATGCAAGGCTCTAGTATTCAATGATATGCAAGAAAGATATTACCAGAGTGTTTGCTACAAGATCACCTCAGAAATAAACAACAATAGCTTCTTCAATAGAGTTGTAGTCAACAGTAGGAAGAAGAAGAAACACACGTTTATTGTAGTTTAGATATTTACAAGGGCAGTATGTATTTCTTATTTTTCTTATCAATAGGTCCAGTTCTTTTATAGGTAAACCGAGTGTGTTACCGTTGCATGGAGCCTAGCCTGTAATATGACCGTTTGAGACATTTTGCACAAATCGTGCATTTTTAGAAAAGTATCCAGATTTCATGTTAATCACAGTATGTTCCAGTTATATGAAACTGCTATGACCAATAATGGATATTATGCTGACATCGTGATAAATTAGTGATTGGTGAGGAGTTAGGCTTGATTGAATGTCCATCACGTGGTGACTCCTATATTATATCCTGCATTACCATAATATGGGGATTCGTTGTGTATTAGCAGCTTAATTATAGCCAACTAACATATTAATTACCATATTCTACAGTCTTCAAAACCAACACAACCGCTAAGGTTATTACCATACCGAGTTAATATAACAGTGGTTTAGATACAGTCTAATCACTTTCCTTAATTTAGGCAATTATATGACGCATGATTCATGGTATTTATTTAACCACTATTTACCCCAAGATACCATATTTGGTTTACTAGAAATAGATTCCTTAGATTATGAAGCATGAGTTAAGGCAATTACTTTTAAACGTTTACACCATGATCTTTAGTAAATCTGCCTAACAAAATATGGTAACAATATTTAGCATTTTTGTTAAAACTCCGGATTAATATATAATCAAAATAATTATATATATGTGAAATGCACATGCCCTAAAGCCTTGTATTGAGAAGTAATCAATGCTAAGATCTTACATATATTTCCTAGGACACAAAGAGCCTTTCATTCTTCAAAGATTTCAAGACTTATATTTTCCTCCTTGATGATCCTGTAAAGCCATCTCTTTTCCTGACATTTCATAGAGCATGATTAGAGGAATAATATGGTCATCATCAAAACATTTAGGATGGAGTTTGACATAAGTTAACAAGGTTCAACCTCCTCATCAGAGTCGGAGGGTGGATAAGCAAGCAATGGTTGTGGAACAAAAAATTGAAACGGCTCAGCATTGGGATTTAGTCAAGCAAACGCTTCCGCCAAGGATGCATTAAAGCTATTCTGAGTGGCAAATGCATGATCCTACCTTGCCACGATCGTCTTGAGTTTTCTATGCTCTACTTTATCCCTCATATCCAAATGCTGCTGAACATGAACTTTGTCTTAAGCGATGAAGTAGGAGCAGTAACCTTTTCACCCTCAGGAACTTCATCAGCCTGAAAATCCTCATCTTCAAAATCAGCAGCTTCTTCCTCATCATCCTCCCAAGCCTTAGGAAATATGAACCCCAGTCCTCTTGGATGAGACTCGCCTCCTGGCCACACTGAATATCTTGTAATAAGCCTAGGGTCCAGCTGAAGAGGTTGTTGTACAGGCTCATTTGTAATCCACCTAACCCTGCTTGACGACACAGACCACAGATAAGCGACGAATGTGGAATCCCTCCTGAAGTCGGTCCTCTCAAACAACACTGGATAGAAAAACTAAAAACTTCCCCAATGTTGATGTCGAAATCCTTGACAATTGAATATAACAATAACACCTTTTCTTTTGTTACTTCATTGGTGTACTGAGAAGGCAAGAGTGTCGTACACAAGAAAGCATACCATATTTTTCCATATCCACTCAGATCATTGCTCATGAATAAGGTGTCTCCCTTCTTTCCCTTCACCCAAGTAGTGTCAGGCTTGTAAATCTCCTTCAATATCTAGTCATAGTCAAGACCACTGTCTCGTAATGCTGCATACTGACAAACTTATACGGCCCTCACATCGTAAAACTGATTAATCACCTCAGCACTAAACGGCACCATCTTACCCCTGACAAATGCTACGAACGGGGCTTTGTCCTCGGCATTTGCATAAAACTCTTTGACCACAGTCACCACTGCCAGTTCAGGCTGATCTGTGAAAGTATCCCAGTCTTGTTCATGTATTTGTCTCCTCATATGCCCATCAAAAGACTTGGGCCTTAATCCTCGCTCCGGTGTGAGTGCTTTCGTAGCCAAGTAATTAAACTTGTTCGCCGTCGCGGCACTCACAAACTTCCTCTTATCGAAATTCCTCACTGATGGCGACGAGCCTTCGCCCCTTTGTCTCTTTACTGGCATTTTCAGAGCCATTGGGTTGCAACTCAATCAATTCCCCCAAACTTAGTTGTTGATGCATTATATCAAACAGTTGGTATGGGTATGAAGAATAGTTGCCAATAACTACCCCCAAACTCAGTTATCACCCCAATTGACAATAGCAAATACCAAATTTGAATGCTTACCCAAGTTTAGATTCTGTGTTGTTGCTAGTTAGGGATGTTATCCAATAGTTTTGTGAGACCCCAGATTTTATGAATAAATATTTAATTTTTCTCGAAATAATTTTTTTTATATTATGGTGTGGATTTGATATAATAGTTATGGGTAGTATTTATAAATTTTGCAAAGTATGCAAGTTGTCATATTATATTCAATTGGTCGGGGAATATTCTTTTTGTCGGGAAATATCCGTACGACGGTACAATCATTGGTAGACTCCACAACGGAATTATTGTCGGATTGAGAAAACGATAAAAATACTTTATGAAAATAACGGCGGAAGTTTTACCGTTGATACTGTTGAACTACTCGGTAGTAAAAGTACAGTAATACGCGTTGTTGCATAGTAGCACACGGTATTGATTATTGATATTTATGTGAGAAGTCGCTCAGTTTGATTCAATTATTGTTGATTAATAATATGAGTTATTATAATGATAATGACGTTTTGTTTTATTCGTATTATTAACGTAATAAAACAGAAACATCTTTTTATATAAAACAGAATACTTTATTAAAGTTATTCTATAAATAGAATATATTATATTTTATTATGCATAGTGTTGCATAGTGTTTTGCATAGTGTTGCATAGTATTTGCATAGTAAAAATCTTTTTATATAAATAGAATATATTATATTTTATTTAAAAGATTTTTCTTTAAATATGGACCGTCAGATTAAAGTAAATCAATCTGGACCGTTCATGGATTAGTTACTATGCATTCCATTTTCCTATAAATAGAAGCTCATTCCTTCATTATTTTCTTACGAATTCACTGAACTCTAGAGAGAGAAACTATAGAGAGAAACTATAGAGAGAGAGAAGAAGAGTATTCTGCTACTTAACTACTTCCTTATTTCAGCTCTTCTTTAAAACGGTAAGGGGTGTTATTCTTTCTTATTCATGAAGAGAACTGTTGTTATTCCATTTCTTATTATTCTGTTGGAATAACCTGTATACGCGGATCTACCCTATACTTGGTGACATTCTTCTATTATTCTGTTGGAACATCCTATCTGTGTGTTTTACACCGGACCTGGTTCCGTTTTTATTACTATTCTGTTGGAACATCTTGTCTGTGTGTTTTACACCGGACCTGGTTCCGTTTTTATTACTATTCTGTTAGAACATCCTGTCTGTGTATTTTACACCGGACCTAGTTCCGTCTTGTTATTATTCTGTTGGAACATCATGTCTGTGTGTTTTACACCGGACCTGGTTCCATTATTTATTATTCTGTCGGAATATCCTGTCTGTGCGTTTACGCCGGACCTGGTTCCATTATTTATTATTCTTTCGGAATATCTTGTCTGTGCGTTTACGCCGGACCTGGTTCCATTATTTATTATTCTGTTGGAATAACCTGTCTGTGCGGTCTATCGCATGCATGGTGATTTCTTTTGTTATTCTATTATTTATTATACTCAGTTGGTTAAGTTTTGACTTCTATACTCCATGAAATTTGTGGAATATCCTTGATAATTGCGTTTCATCCAGTATCTTTTCAAGAAAATATTCTTCTAAGCATTCTTGAATTTTACTCCACAAAACAGTATCATGTTGACAATTTGGACGTTGTTAATTCCTGGATAAATTAATTCTTGAACTTATTTTACTGAATTCTTATATCATTGTCATCATCCTCATGTTTATAAAATGTTGAAAGTCATATGTGGCCTGTAGTGCATAGATGGACTTGGTATGATTATGACCAGGGATTATTCGGTGTAATCATGACCGTAATGTTACAAATGATGTGGTAAAAGTCCTCATTTGCCCGTAGTGCATTGATGGACAGTTATTGGCATGATCATGACCATTAATGAATATACGAATATCCTTGGCCGTAGCGCAGGGGTGATTCGATGATGTGGATTATTTTATTAAGCTGAGTCCCAGCGATCACAGTGTTGGAAAATCTTTTAAATCATAAAAGATAGTAGAGTTTATTTTCTACTTGACTCTTTTAATGGATTGCTTGTTCCGCTGCAGTTAAACTTGATGTCTGTTATATTTTATCAGTTTAATATTGTTGAAGGCTAATGATAATTTATTCTGCATTATCTTAGTCATAATATTTCTTACTGGGCTAGTTGAGCTCACCCTTTCTTTCACTGTTCTCTTCAGGAAACGAGAACGTAGCTGGGGCAAGTCGGGGAACGGAGTGATGGTTAGAATGATAGTATTAGTTAGTAGTCCTTACTATTCTATGTAATAGTGTGTTAATAAATGTAATGAGGACTCCTTTTGAGTATGAATACTCTCTAGAAGATAATATTTGTATTCAAACTCACAGTTTATGTTTTGTCGTATTGTACACGACAGTTGTATTAGTAAGTTATATTTGTATTCTGTACTATGTATCTGACGACCCAAGATGGGTGATGTATACCTAATTTTGGGGGCATCACAGTTGGTATCAGAGCTTAGGGATATGATCCCTGGCTAGGATGTGAGAATAGAACTAGGAGGGGAGAGACGGGGAATTCCTTCGCTAGTATGACCTACCTAAGTTTATTTGGTATTTAATTGGTCGGTCAAAGTATATGGATAATATGTTATATGTTAATTAACGCTTGTTTTGTTGCAGTATTTGCAAATGGCATCCGAAAATGTTGAGATAAACAATGAAGCACATGAGACCATTGAATCACCAATGATCAATGCTCAGGGTAATGTGCAACCAGAGGACAATAATCCTCATGAAAATGATAACACCGATGAAATGGTGAATGATGGGATGGTCAGAGACATTATGCGATTCATGCAACAATAAAATAACTCTCGGACGGTCACCGCTAAGCAGTTCAAGGAGCAATTCATGCAACAACGGGCGAGAGCGGCTCCTATCCAAAATGAAGGAGGAAAAAATGACAACCCACGGTTGGTCACTGCTAAGCAATTCAAGGAGCTAGGACCACCGGAGTTTTTGAGAAAGCCAGAACCACTTAAGGCGGAGACGTGGTTAAAGCAGATCACCAAGATATTTGATGTCTTGGGATGCTCCGAGAAGCAAAAGGTTCCCTTTGCCACCTTTATGTTGCATGAAGAGGCAGATTACTAGTGGGAATCTGTAAAACGTACCCAGCCTGACGCACTCAAGATGTCTTGGGAGAAGTTCCAAGAACTGTTCAATGACAAGTACTTTCCCGAAAGTATTCGTCACATGAAGGAGGTGGAATTTATCAAGTTGGAGCAAAACAACATGACCGTGTCGCAGTACGAAGCCAAGTTTGCCGAGTTGTCCCGATTTGCATCCCACTTGGTGGATAATGAAGAGAGAATGACGCGGATATTTTTAAGAGGTTTGAAACCGGAGATACGTCAATATCTTATTTCTCATAAACTGTGTCTGTATTCAGATGTTGTAAATAGGGCTCAATTAGTAGAACGCGATAACGAGTCAACGCAACCAAAAGAGAGCAGCCAGAAAAATGATAATACTGGTGATAACAGTCATCAAAGCGGTGACAATAAGCATGGAGGGAATCAACATGCCAGAAATGGTAACCACTTCAATGGTAATCATGGTCAAAATAATAAGAATGGACATTTCAAGAAGAGAAAATTTAACAATGATAGAAAGACGTCAGCACCAGCACCCGTTGTTAAGGAAGGAGAACGACCACCTATCGTATGCTTTAAATGCGGAGGGGAGGGACACATCAGTTCAAACTGTGCGATGCCATCCAAAGCATGCTATAATTGTGGAGGAGAAGGTCACTTAGCTCGATTTTGTCGTTCACCGAAGACAAGTTCAGATAGGATGGAGGCACCAAAGACCGTCCCAGAAAAGCCAAAGCCAGTAGTTTAAGAGAGAGCGTTTTTTTTCGTGACGAGGAACCTGAATAAAATTATCATGGGTATGTTAGTCATAAACTCTTGCGAAGTCTATACCGTGTTAGATACCGGTTCTACTCACTCTTTTATTTCACCTAGTTGTGTTCAATGTTTGAACTTAACTCCGGAGAAGTTAGACTTTGATTTATCTGTTGAAATTTCGTTGGGAGAAACCTTTGTTACCTCCACTATTTATAAATCTTGTTCAAATCAACACTTTCACGTTACCTGTTGATCTTATCTCTTTGAAAATACTTGCATTGATGTGATTTTTGGAAATGATTGGTTAACTGCTCATCATGCTTTTCGTAAGGTTGTTAGCTTTCATATTCCTAACCAACCTATTATGCGAATTCAAGTAACCAAATCACTAAAGTCAATCATTGTCATATCAAGCCATAAGTAAAAATCCCCGTTCCTTTCATTGTTGACTTCCTGGTGTGGAATGCACCGAAGCTAGACTTTCCGTAGAAGACGTTGTAAATGACGATGGCAAGTTGATAGGTATCAATGTGACGTGTTATCCAAGTCTTGGATGAGGGTCACAGTTTTAAACGATATTTCTATTGTTAATAAATTTCTTGACGTATTCTTGAAGACTTCTTAGCCTACCCCAGAGCGTAAAAATTGAATTTTGTATTGACCCCAGTACAAAACTCATTTCTTAAACCCTCAAATATTTCTTCAACTAAAACGAACGTATTATGCGCCAAAGACATTGGCTCGAGCTGTTGAAGATTACGATCGTACCATTCAATAACATCGTGGAAAAGCGAATCTGGTAGCTGACGCGTTGTGTAGAAGATCGTATACGGTTACAAGTGCGAATATACGAACCCACGTGAAGATAACGAATATACGATTAAAATCGACTTTAATCGATAAAGTTAAAGTCGCTCAAGCTACATACTCAGAGATGATAAATGTGAAGAAGAAGGTTCAAGAGGGCGTTATTCTAGAAGCAAGAATCGACGAAGAGAGGAAATCTCAACTCTCGATTTAATTGGCCCATTTAAAATCCTCGATGAAGTAGGAACTGTGGCCTATAGACTCATTTTACCGCCAAGTATGTTGCGTGTTCAGAACATTTTTTTTACGTATCGATGTTACGTAAATATGTGGACGACCCGAACCACATTATTAATTTAGAACCGGACGAGATAGCGAAAGATTTAACGTATGAGGAGATACGTGTTAACATCTTGGATAAGAAAGATCATATTCGATGCTTAAAGGTTATACCTCAAGAGTTAGAATTTGAAGTGAAGTCAAGGTATCCTCACATGTTCGGCATACCAAGTACGTACGTAAATTTCGAGGGCGAAATTCTATAAGGAGGGGAGATTGTGAGACCCCAGATTTTATAAATAAATATTTAATTTTTCTCGAAATAATTTTTTTTATATTATGGTGTGGATTTGATATAATAGTTATGGGTAGTATTTATAAATTTTACAAAGTATGCAAGTTGTCATATTATATTCAATTGGTCGGGGAATATTCTTTTTGTCGGGGAATATCCGTACGACGGTACAATCATTGGTGGACCCCACAACGGAATTATTGTCGGATTGAGAAAACGACAAAAATACTTTATGAAAATAACGGCAGAAATTTTACCGTTGATACTGTTGAACTACTCGGTAGTAAAAGTACAGTAATACGCGTTGTTGCATAGTAGCACACGGTATTGATTATTGATATTTATGTGAGAAGTCGCTCAGTTTGATTCAATTATTGTTGATTAATAATATGAGTTATTATAACGATAATGACGTTTTGTTTTATTCGTATTATTAACGTAATAAAACAGAAACATCTTTTTATATAAAACAGAATACTTTATTAAAGTTATTCTATAAATAGAATATATTATATTTTATTATGCATAGTGTTGCATAGTGTTTTGCATAGTGTTGCATAGTGTTTGCATAGTAAAAATCTTTTTATATAAATAGAATATATTATATTTTATTTAAAAGATTTTTCTTTAAATATGGACCGTCAGATTAAAGTAAATTAATCTGGACCGTTCATGGATTAGTTACTATGCATTCCATTTTCCTATAAATAGAAGCTCATTCCTTCATTATTTTCTTACGAATTCACTGAACTCTAGAGAAAGAAACTATAGAGAGAGAAAAGAAGAGTATTCTGCTACTTAACTACTTCCTTATTTCAGCTCTTCTTTAAAACGGTAAGGGGTGTTATTCTTTCTTATTCATGAAGAGAACTATTGTTATTCTATTTCTTATTATTCTGTTGGAATAACCTGTATACGCGGATCTACCCTATACTTGGTGACATTCTTCTATTATTCTGTTTGAACATCCTGTCTGTGTGTTTTACACCGGACCTGGTTCCGTTTTTATTACTATTCTGTTGGAACATCCTGTCTATGTGTATTACACCAGACCTGGTTCCGTTTTTATTACTATTCTGTTGGAACATCCTGTCTGTGTATTTTACACCGGACCTGGTTTCGTCTTGTTATTATTCTGTTGGAACATCCTGTCTGTGTGTTTTACACCGGACCTGGTTCCATTATTTATTATTCTGTCGGAATATCCTGTCTGTGCGTTTACGCCGGACCTGGTTCCATTATTTATTATTCTGTCGGAATATCCTGTCTGTGCGTTTACGCCGGACCTGGTTCCATTATTTATTATTCTGTTGGAATAACCTGTCTGTGCGGTCTATCACATGCATGGTGATTTCTTTTGTTATTCTATTCTTTATTATACTCAGTTGGTTATGTTTTGACTTCTATACTCCATGAAATTTGTGGAATATCCTTGATAATTGTGTTTCATCCAGTATCTTTTCAAGAAAATATTCTTCTAAGCATTCTTGAATTTTACTCCACAAAGCAGTATCATGTTGACAATTTGGACGTTGTTAATTCCTGGATAAATTAATTCTTGAACTTGTTTTACTGAATTCTTATATCATTGTCATCATCCTCATGTTTATAAAATGTTGAAAGTCATCTGTGGCCTGTAGTGCATAGATGGACTTGGTATGATTATGACCAGGGATTATTCGGTGTAATCATGACCGTAATGTTACAAATGATGTGGTAAAAGTCCTCATTCGCCCGTAGTGCATTGATGGACAGTTATTGGCATGATCATGACCATTAATGAATATACGAATATCCTTGGCCGTAGTGCAGGGGTGATTCGATGATGTGAATTATTTTATTAAGCTGAGTCCCAGCGATCACAGTGTTGAAAAATCTTTTAAATCATAAAAGATAGTAGAGTTTATTTTCTACTTGACTCTTTTAATGGATTGCTTGTTCCGCTACAGTTAAACTTGATGTCTATTATATTTTATCAGTTTAACATTGTTGAAGGCTAATGATAATTTATTCTGCATTATCTTAGTCATAATATTTCTTACTGGGCTAGTTGAGCTCACCCTTTCTTTCACTGTTCTCTTCAGGAAACGAGAACGTAGCTGGGGCAAGTCGGGGAACGGAGTGATGGTTCGAATGATAGTATTAGTTAGTAGTCCTCACTATTCTATGTAATAGTGTGTTAATAAATGTAATGAGGACTCCTTTTGAGTATGAATACTCTCTAGAAGATAATATTTGTATTCAAACTCACAGTTTATGTTTTGTCGTATTGTACACGACAGTTGTATTAGTAAGTTGTATTTGTATTCTGCACTATGTATCTGACGACCCAAGATGGGTGATGTATACCTAATTTTGGAGGCGTCACAATTTTCACAAACCCTCTTCTAGTCCCTTGTTGTTTGAATGCTTAATAGATATAATGAAACCCTATATTTTGAAGAGATACCCAAATTAGAGATGATTATTAAAATCCGAAGTGGGTTTTATATAGGAAAGTGGATTATGGGTCGAAAATGGTGGAGAATGGGAGTTGAGGGGTGTAATCATGGGTTTGGGCTTGATTTGCTCTATAATTGCCGATGGGGCTGGCCTTGACAAAGGGAACCCCTGCCGAGGCGGGAGTTTGTAGGTTATTTTTGCCCGCCAGGGCGGGTGTTATAAACTGCCAGAATTATTTTTCTTCTTCTTCTTTTGATGTGCTCGGCACGTGCATTATGCAATGAACTCCCTTTCAATTTCTTGTAACTTTATTTTACCATCTTTTGTATGCAATTCCCTCCATTGTTCTCAACCTCATTACCTGAAATCATACATAGACCAAAATCAGAGTGAGTATTATGGAGAATGAGCAAGAAAGCTTTTATTAATGCAAATCTACTAACTAACTAACTATCTAATAAACAATCCTATAAATTGCAAAAATTGACAACAAATTATTGACACTGATAACTAATCTACTGAATTGCACAATTGCAAACTAAATACTGAAATAACGTAAAAATTGGGTTGCCTCCCAGTAAGTGCTTGATTTTGAATCTTTCAGCATGACTACTTCCTGTTTCATGACGAAACGGCAAGAGTAATTGAGATTGCTTGGTGATCGAGGTCAGGACTTCAGTAATGCTTTAAGCGTTGTCCGTTTTCTTTGAAGGTTTCTATCAGATTCCAGCTAAATAATTCAACAGCGCCATGTGGAAAGACTGTTTTCATTGTGAATGGTCCCGACCATCTGGATTTGAGTTTCCCGGGCAAAAGTCTCAGTCGAGAGTTGAATAATAGCACTGATTGGCCCGGTTTGAACTTCCTAATCACAATTTTCTGGTCGGACCACTTCTTGACCTTTTCTTTATACAATTTTGAGTTCTCTTATGCATGCAGGCAAAATTCATCTAACTCGTTGAGTTGTAGAAGTCTTTTCTACCCCGCTGCTGTGAGATCAAAATTTAGCTTCTGTATAGCCCAATATGATTTATACTCAAGTTTAACTGGGAGGTGACAAGCTTTTCCATGACGGGCTAAGATGGAGATATATCGATCAGTGTCTTGTATGTTGTGCGATAAGCCCATAGAGCGTTATCAAGTTTCAGAGACCAATCTTTTTTATTCGGGTTCACTATTTTCTCCAAAATCCTCTTCACCTCTCCATTCGATTGTGATAGCCCAGGATTTCGAATAATCTGAATTTTTACGAATAATTCTTTTTTTTTTAATATTGATATTGATTATCAATATTGAGCTGAGAATTTGTGATTCGAGTTTAGAGAATGAGTCAATTTGTGTATTGACTGAGAAATAAGAGTAGAGTTGTGCTTAATTAAGAATAGAAACCCTAACCCTAAGTCCGGATAGGAATTCGATAGAAAATACAGTTATTATAACTGTATCGTTAAGTACGTGTTCGTACTATACAAAATTTGGATCAGTGATTGATCAGATAGGGTACAACACTAGCAAACCCTAATACGGGATTAGAAACCCTAGTTTCAGGATTAAAAACCCTAACGTACAGTTAGGAACCTTAATCGAATGTCGAGAAGCCGTAATTTTAAATTCGGGAACTTTAAACCCTAATTAGGAAACCCTAATTGAGAATACCAAACTTTAATGGTAAGAATTAAGAGAAGTTATGTTAAAAGACTAGAATACCCTTAAATTTGTAAGGGAAATTATGAAATTACCCTTTTAGGGGCAAAAAGACCAAAATACCCCTTTACTTAAGTTATAAGTAAAGAGATATGATAAATCTTGTGACTCACCAAGGTTAGGTGAGCCCATGTTCTGATATTTCAATACAAATCTGATCTATATATGCCACCTTGCACACTTGGATTCATTGCATCTAATTTATAAGTGATTTAGGAGAGAAAAAGTTCATCAAAATTGCACATTTGCTCTCTAACTCTCAACAAACCTCTTTTCTCTCTAAACCTCTGAAATTGCTAAGTGTTTCAGTCACTATTAGAGCCCCATCATCCCTAAGAACAGATTGGAAAGCTAAGATCCAAGATTGGACAAGAGAAGGTAAAACCCTAACCCTTCTTAGATCTTGTATGCTTAGGCCAAGTTTATGTTTATGTGTTTATATTCATGTTAGAAGATGTTTTATGATGATCTATCATAGATCTATAGCATCAAAGGCCTCAAAAGTGAAGTTTTCAAAATTGTCCATGAACCCTAGAAAATGGTCTGACAAGCTAATGTCAGTGGCTCTAGATCCTTATATGTTTTTTATTTGGGTTGTTTTATGTTTTAGACTTGTAGTCTGACATGAGGACTGTAATCTGAAAGTGGAATCATAGTTATTCCATGTCCAGATTGCAAGATATTGTTGGTCAAAGTCGATTGACCGACCATGACCGAGTGATTTCTAGGTAACCCAGAAATCCATAAATAGGGTCTGACAAGTTTTTCTAAGGACTTGATCTGTCAGTGGTTAAGTGATTTGATAATGTTGATGTAACTAGCTTGTAGTATGTTATATGGACCATAGATCCATGCCTTTAGATCCTTTAAACAATCAACAGATTGTAAGTAAGAGATGGTCAAAGTAGCCATTCGAGCCTAACTTTGAGTTTCTGGAAAATCCAGAAACCGTAAGAACAATGATCCTGACAGGGTTTGACCGGGCTTAATATGGAAAATGTGTTGTTTTTGAACTGATCTGTTGTTGTATTTATGTTCTAGGACATGAGTACTACAGAGTTGAACCATGAGACCACATGAATCATAACCGGAACATAGGATTAATTGAACTGAAAAGTGGCACCATGAAACTGCCTGGGTTTCTGGGTTACCCAGAAAACCCACGGAATGTCTGACAATGACTTTGAAAGCCCAGATCTTTGTGATGTTTGGTTGTATAACCTATATTATTGTTGCTATTTGTAGTGTTACATACACACTACCAAATCAGTGTCTTAGCTAGCCCAGAACATGCCTGAACTGAGAATCAAAGTTGGTCAAACCGAGACCCTTGAGAACTGGACTGTCAGTGTTCTTGAACTCAAGAACACCAACAGCGACAGAAAGCGTCGCTACAGGCAACAGCGACGGTTTTGAATGTTTTTAATTTCTTATTTTTTGAAAAATGATTAAAAATAGAAATAAATTTCTAAAAATTACAAAAATAGTTTTAAAAATTATTTTAAGTTATGAAAATTAACTTTTGATAATTTGGGATATTTTTCATTAATATTTATAATTATTTGAATATTAATGATATTTAATTTATTTAATTAGTGTATTAAATAAATTAGAGAAAAATAATTTTAATAATATAAAAATTATTTTAAATAAGAATAAAGTGTTTAAAAATATTTTGAGTTATAAAATGTAACTTTTAATATTTTTGAGTAATTTTCATTAATAATCTAATATTAATGATATTATATTTATTTAATTATTATATTAAATAAATGAGTTAAAAATAGTTTTATTGATTTAAAAAAAATTATTTAAAAATGAGAAAAGTGATTTAAAAATATTTTAAGTTATAATTAATGACTTTTAATATTTTGATAATAATTTTATTAATATTTAAATATTAATGGTGATGGTTTAAAAATGATTTTAATTGTTTTAAAAATCATTTAAGTGGAATATTGGTGATTTAAAAATATTTTGAGTTATTATTAATAACTTTAATATTTTGAGATGAATATCATTAATATTTTAATATTATTAAATATTAATGATGATGGAATTATCCGTAATTAAATTATTTAAAAATAATTTCAGTGTTTGAAAAATTATTATAAAATATAATAATTGTTTGAAAATTATTAAAAGCTTTCGAAAAATAGTATGAACGATATTTGACTTATCTAAAATAATATTGAAGCTTTGAGACTGAGTTTATTTGACAATAAATGTGTTAATTGTCGGATAGGGTGACCGGTATACCGAGAATAGGCCGAAGTCCAACCAGACCGAACTAGTTAAACTTGAGAAATGTTTATACAGGTTATAAACACTGATGTGACTATGTGGTAATGTGACTAGGAGAAAGATTGTCTGTAAATTATAGTGATACATGTGATGAAATATTGTGCTAATTGTAAGACCGATATTGTGATTATAGGTCTTGTGAACACAAATAAGTATATTGAGTAGCAGTAATCAACGAAGAAGACAAGTTTCTTAACTCAACCTTGAGTTAAATCTTTTTAAATATTATGGTGGTTAATTATTGTTGATTAGACCACGTGTGAGAATTATTGTTGATTTTTCATAGTTAGTGCATGTTTATTAATTCAAATTGAATTAATGATTCTGAGAATATACTTGGAGAATAACTGTTGTTGGATATTTACATCCGTAGAAGCTATTATTGATTGTAAATAGTACAATCAAATTATGTCTATTGTTAAATCGTGTTGAAAAATGTCTTAGCTAATTGTTCTGGCTAGACGAATATTTGTTAGAACTTGATAGGTTTGAGAAGAGAAGAGAATTCAATTATTATTGATAGATCGATGCCAATTGTTTCGGCTAGATCGAAAAAGAAAACTTGATAGGTTTGAGAAGAGAAGAGAAGATAAGTGATTAGATATTGAAATCATTGTATTTCGTTGTTTGATAGGTATAATTTTATTTTATATTTTGATGATAACAATTATGTTTTAAATAAATATGCAATTATTTATTTATTTTATTATTTTCTATTTTTACTTGAATTAATTTTTATTGACCTTGATAAAATTATATGTCAAGTGTTAAATAAATTAATTCATATATTATTCAAGGAAAGGATACCCTATTCCTTTTTCTAAAAGTTAAAGTTGGGAAAAATGTTTCTATGCATGAATACTTCATATATACTAAAACATATAAAATACTTATTATATGTATATATGTAACCGGATATTTATGTATATATATATATATATATATATATATATATATATATATATATATATATATATATAAGATAAAAGTTTAATGCATGCATGTGCCACCATTTGTGTTAAGTAACCGTATATATATAAACCAAATGGATGCATGTGCTGCCACCATTTGAAACCATGCGTGTGCAATGTGACAATCTTTGAGGGACTAAAATGCGTAAAGGCTTGCTGGCTATATTAGAAACATGTGGTCAAAACTTTGCAATAAATGATAAGTTAAAGATTTGGCGACCGGGCAAAATTGAGTCTCCTACCTCGTAAAAGCTTAGCTAATCTGGACCATTCAATTCAAAAATATTTGATCATAACCGTGCATTCAAAAAATTAGTTTTCAAAATTACAATTTTGCCCCAACTTCAAAAATTCTATAAATATGGAGTATTTCATTCATTTGGTTTTTACCAATTTAGTGAAAATAAAATCATACTCTCCTTGCCTACATTCTCTCTAAGCTTCATATCTCTTCTTACAAAAGTTCTGATTATTTTTGAAGAGAAAAATTGGTCCAAGTATTGAGATAAGTTTAATTTCTATTGAATTATTTCTTACTTGCATTATATCTATAGATATACAAATACATATTGTTCTACACAATTCTATATATCTATATTTTATCTATTTGTCAAATAAAAGGATACTTGGGCGCCGCAAGGCCACGGAGATACACCTCTACGGAGAGGAATTTGAACCGTACGATTTCTTATAGTCTTCAGTAACCTTTTATTCACATTATTTATATAAATATTCTAAAATAGACACGACACTTGATAGCTCAAAACAACACTGAGATATTGCTACAAAAAGAGTAGTCATCTGAACCGAATTTGAGAATCGTAGTGGTCTATTAAAAATATTTATATAAATATCAATTGTGAAAATTATAAATTTTGTCATACTTAGACGATGCAAGGCTACGGAGATACACCTCTACTAAGAGAAATTCGAATCGTATGATCCTTATAGTACTAAGTGACATTATCTATAAAAGTTCACATAATAGATAAAATATTCTTATATATTATTTGAGTTAAACAAGTAATATTTGTTATATCTGTTTATGCTTAACTGAGATTATACTTGATGAATATTGTTTAAATTAATTTGTTCTTTTCTACAAGTATTGATAATTTATAAAGACTAACTAAGGAACAATTATATATTATCCATAGAAAAACACTCTTTATTTTATAGAATTGATAATTCTTTATAAAGTTCCTTAAAATCTTATATTTACTTAATCAGAAGCATCAGTGGATCTAAACAAAAGTTATATCTACCTTAAAAAGGCTTATTGTTGAATATAAAAGTCCTTGAACTTTTATACTAATATATTTGCTCTTAATTTTCTATCTGTTTATTTGAGAAGCATTAATCTGTACTTAACTCTTATTAGCTTATTGAAGAAGCACATTATTATAAACTCATTTGTAAACAGGGAAAGAATTAGAGTTAGTTGATTTTATGTACCTGTGAGAAAGACAAGTAATTCTTCGATCGAAACCAGAGTCTTAGAGAGGTCAGCAGGAAGTTGGGTCTCTAGTGTACTTGTGAGGTGAGGAAGAGACTATTGTTTCAAGACCAGATCATAAAATAGAACTGAACTCAAAAGGTGGTACAACTAGACTTGAGGAAGGAGCAGGGAGCTTGCTGTCCAAGATAGAATAGTTGAATAGTTGGAAGTTTGTCTATAAAAATTTGTAAAGGCTTCTCCGCCTGTTGAAGGAGTTTTTATTACTGATAATAATAGGATCTCAAGTTCCAAGTAGGGACTTGAGACTGGACGTAGCAACATACCAAGGGGTGTATGTTGTGAACTAGATAAATCTCTGTGCATTGTGATTGAATTTTTATTATCTTGCATGCTAATTGCAAAAATTGCTAATTAATAACTAAAAATTTAAAAAGGCTTAAACATAATTTTTTTTTATTGATAATAATCTATTCAACCCCCCTTCTAGATTATTATTGACCTTTCAATTGGTGTCAAAGCAGTGCTCTTTAACTTGTTTGTTGAGTATAAACAGGCATACTTAAGAATAGATCCATGGCCTACAATGTTACTGGTTGCGGGAAAGGATTGTCTATGTCCAGACCTCCTCTATTTGATGGTACCAACTTTGCCACTTGGAAAAACAGATTCAAAATCTATGCCAAATCCCAAGGAATCAAAATCTGGTGTGCCATTGAACGAGGTGTGCAAATTCTAACCAAAATTGAAAGAGAAAAGACTTTCGAGAAAGACATATATGAATTCACCACTGACAAAAAAGAGATCATGAATATTGTATTCCGTGCAGAACAAGTGCTAACCAGTGCTTTGATCGAAAAAGAATATAAAAGAGTTAGTAACTGTAAAAATGCAAAAGAAATTTGGGAAAAATTGATTGTAACCTATGAAGGTACCAATCACATCAAAGAAACCAGAAAAGATGCTCTAATTCAAGAGTATGAAAGCTTCAAGCTTGAAGAATGAGAAAAGATCATTGATATGGAAACTAGATTTTCCAGAATCATTGATGAGCTAGAGCAATTGGGAAAAGCATACACTACAAATGAGAAAAACAGAAGAATTCTCAAAGCCCTTCCATCCATCTGGAAAATGAAAGTCACTGCAATAAAAGAAATGCAAGATCTAACTACATATCCTATGGATAATCTCATCGGGAATCTTCGTGCCCACGAAGTTGATATGTTCGTTGAAAAAGTTGGATCAGATACATATCTCAAAAAGAAAGGAATCGCCTTTAAAGCTCTTTTGGTGGATCAAGAAAGTGATGATGAAGAATTAAATGAAGAACTTCTCAATCTAGACAACAATGAAGTTACTCTGATGTCCAGATAACTCAGAAGAGTAATTTAAAGCAAAGAAAGAAAATATGGCAAAGGCTTCATGAAAACAAACAACAACTTCAACAACTTCAAAGGCAAACAATTTTTCAAACCAAAGACGCGAGGAGGAATTTCAAAGCAAGTAACAACAACTTTAGAAGTACCAATCCAAATGAAAATTCAAACACATGTTTCGAATGTAAGCAGCCTAGTCACTTCAAGAAGGAGTGTCCAAAACTAGTCAACAACAAAGTTCTTATAGCTGAAGAAGGATGGGATCTAAGTGACGAGGAAGAAACTGCTGAGCAAATCAAAGAAATTGCAAATCTCTGCTTAATGGCAGATAATGACATCACTAAGATCTGAGGTAAATTTTGAACACCAACTGCCTAGCACTTCATTTTCTTCATACACACCAAAAAATATAAATGAAGAACATTATGAATTACAAGAAGCTTATAGTCATTTATATGAAAGTAATGAACTGTTAAAAGAAGAATTAGAAAGATTAAGAAAAATAAATACAAATCTTGAAATTGAAAATACTAATTTAATTATCACTAACGAACGTTTAAATGAAATAAACTTAGAACATAAAGAAGAATTAGAACAACTTAAGAAAATTAATAAAAATCTTGAAATAGAAAATTTCTCACTTATTCTCTTAATTGAAAATCTTGAAATTGAAAATTCAACACTTATTGTAATCAATGAAGATAATCAAGTACAAGATCAAGTTGTAATTGAAAAAATTAAAAATAAAAATTCAAGTTTAAAGTTAGAAATAGAAAACCATAATTGCATAATTGAAAACTTAACCAAAGAACGTGAAGATTTAAATAATATAATTTATAAATTTATAAAAGGAAAGAAAAATCTTGATGTCATGTTAAATCAATAAAAATGTAGCTTTAATAAAGAAGGTTTAGGATATACAGGTGAAACAAGTGAATCAAAAGATAAAGTATTGTATCACGTTAAAATTAAAGAAAATGAAAGTCATATATCTCCCTTCACAAAATGTTCCTATTGTAACAGAAATGGTCATTCTTTTTATATGTGCAATGTTAGAAATGGAAACTATAAAGAAAAATGATTTGGGTTCCCAAAGGAACATATACTGCACCAACCATCACAAGAAGAGAATTTCACAAACAACATGATCATACTTCTCACAATCCAGTTACTCATAGAATGCTTTTATCAACTAAAATTGATTATCCTATGCCGAGTTTTGTAAAGGAAACTTCAAATGCTCCTTATACAAAATAGAAAACTCACCCTAAGGACCCTTCAATTTAAAGGGTACCAACTTGTGAAATTAGTACATATATTGCAGGTATGTCTTGTAGCTGATACGAATAAAAGTAAATGGTATCTTGATAGTGGATGCTCTAGACATATGACTGGAGACAAATCCAAATTAAGAAATATGCAAGCTACAGACTTTGGTGAGGTAACTTTCGGTGATAACAATAAAGGTAAAATAATTGGAGTTGGATGTGTTGGTAACAAACACATAACCATTTCCAATGTTCAGTTAGTTACTGGACTCAGGTATAATCTTCTGTCTATCAGTCAACTATGTGATAGTGGTTTTAAAATATCCTTTAGTACACATAACTGCTCTATTTTTGATCAAACTGGTAAATTAATCTTAGATTGTCCTAGATATCAAAACGTGTATACTTGTGACTTAGATGCATACTCTCACTTAGATAACATATGTCTTGTATCTATAAATGAGGATCTTTGGCTATGGCATCGCAGACTAGGACACATTAATATGAAACTCATAAATAACATTTCTTCTAAAGAACATGTCTGTGGTCTTCCTAAATTAAAATTTTTTAAAGGCCACATCTGTGAAGTTTGCGAATTAGGTAAACAAATTCATATATCCCATAAACCTAAATTCACTGTGTCAACCTCTCGACCCTTAGAATTGATACACATGGACCTTGTTGGACCTATCCCTAAACACATCATGGGTGGTGTTGTATATATTCTAGTTTTGGTTGATGATTATTCATGATTTACATGGGTTGATTTTTTAAAATTTAAAAATGAGGCTATTAATTCTTTTTCTACTCTATGTAAAAAGATTCAAAATCAACAGGGGAGTTCTATTGTTTATATTCAATCTGATCACGGAAGAGAATTTGACAATTCTGATTTCATTATGTTCTGTGATGAGAACGGTATAAGTCATAACTTCTCTGCTCCTTATACACCTCAGTCAAATGGTGTAGTTGAAAGAAAAAATCATTCTTTGCAAGAAATGGCAAATACCATGTTAAATGAATACCGTCTTCCAAAGTATTTCTGGGCTGAAGCAATGGCAACATCATGTTACATATTAAACAGAGTTTTATGAAGACCTTTTTTGCTCAAAACTCCCTATGAGCTCTACTATAAAAGAACTCCAAAAATAAACTATTTTCGTGTTTTCGGGAGCAACTATTTTATTCTAAACACCAAAGAACACTTATTAAAATTTGATCCTAAATCTAATGAAGGAATATTTCTTGGATACTCTCTTAATAATAAAGCATACAGAGTTTTCAACAAAATAAGTCTAGTTGTTGAAGAAACAATGAATGTAACTTTTGATGAAACTCAGCCTTCTCCAAAATATAAAGAGCTGACTGATAATGATGTTGTCATTGAAGATATTCTCAGAAATATGGAAGAACCAAGACTAGATAATGCATCTCTACTTATTGTTAAGAATCCCCTTGAAAATCCAAACCCTCAATTGAATGATTTGCCCAAAGAGTCTTATGTTATTAAAAATCATCCTATAGAAAATGTTATTAGTAATATTGAAAAAGGAGTTATCACTAGATCACAAGCAAATAATCTAGCTGGTCATTTGCCTTTTTTGTCTCAAAGTGAACCTAAATTGATAAAAGATGCCTTACTAGATGAAGACTGGATAATGGCTATACAAGACGAACTTAAAAAATTCACTAGAAATAAAGTATGGGAATTAGTCCCACAACCCGAGAATGTTTCAATCATTGGAACTCGATGGGTATTTCGTAATAAACTTGATGAAAATGGAACTGTTATTCGTAATAAAGCAAGATTAGTTGCACAAGGATATAATCAAATGGAAGGAATTGACTATGATGAAACATATGCTCCTGTTGCTAGAATTGAATCTATTCGTATGTTATTAGCATTTGCATGTCATAAGAATTTTAAACTATTTCAAATGGATGTGAAATCTGCATTCTTAAATGGTGTTATAGAAGAGAAAGTTTATGTTAAACAACCTCCTGGATTTGAAAATTTTAGTCATCCTGAATATGTTTATAAATTACATAAAGCTCTATATGGTTTAAAACAGGCTCCCAGAGCTTGGTATGAAAGGTTGAGTAAATTTTTGTTGAAAAATTACTTTAAACGAGGAACTGTTGATACTACCTTATTTACTAAAAATAAAAATGATGATATTTTGATAATTCAAATATATGTTGATGATATTATTTTTGGTTCTACTGACATTACTATGTGCAATGATTTTTCTGAAAGTATGAGTAAAGAATTTGAAATGAGTATAATGGGAGAATTAAGCTTCTTCCTCGGACTGCAATCAAACAAGGAGAAAAAGGTATTCATATATCTCAGTCCAAATACTGTAAAGAAATTATCAAGAAATTTGGCTTAGAATCAGCAAAACCTCTTAACACTCCTATGTCAACAATGGATAAATTAATTACTGACGAAAATGGAAAATCTGTTGACTAAAAGAAATATAGAGGAATGATTGGAAGTCTATTATTTATAACTGCTAGTAGACCTGACATCATGTTTAGTGTTTGTAAATGTGTCAGGTTTCAAGCTGATCCTAAAGAATCTCACCTAACCGTAGTGAAAAGGATTTTTCGATATCTTAAAGGAACCACTAAATTGGGTCTATGGTATCCTAAGGATCAACCATTTAATCTAGTATGTTTTTCAGACTCTGATTATGCAGGTCATCATGTTGATCGAAAAAGTACCAGTGGTACCTGCCAATTCCTAGGGGATGCTTGGTTTCTTGGTTTTCCAAGAAACAGAACTCGGTATCTATTTTAACCACCAAAGCTGAATATGTTGCAGCTGCACGATGTTGTGCTCAAATACTGTGGATGAAACAAACCCTTGCTAATTATAACCTGAAATTTGACTGTGTGTCAATTTTATGTGATAATACTAGTACTATAAATCTAAGCAAAAATACTGTCTTGCATGCTAGATCAAAACATATAGACATTAGGCATCATTTTTTACGTGATCATGTTAATAACGGAAGTATTAAGCTAGAACACATTGATACTGAATTAAATATAGCCGATATATTTACTAAACCACTAACTTCGGAAAGATTCTGCAAATTAAGAATTGAGCTAGGAATGCTAGATATTTCTTCTTAAATTTTTTTATTCTAATTTATCTTCCACTTAATTATTTTTAATTAATTTTTGGTAAATTTCTTTCAAAGTTAATATTTTTTTGTAAATATACATATTATTTTAACAATATTTAAATAAAAATTGTTATATTATTAAGGTATATATATATATATATATATATATATATATATATATATATATATATATATATATTAAGGATTAAATCTGCACCTTTAAGATCATGCAAATCCAAGGGCCAAAATTGATCAATCCGCGTCTCTCTCATCAAACCAATCAGACTTCACCATCATGAAGCACACGGATTATGAATCAGAATCTTTAGATCAACACTAAGCATTAATATCAGCCTTTGGATCATGTTTTAAAAAGAAGCACAACTCAGACTCAGTTATGGCCGTTGATCTTAATCTGCGCAAACTTCTCCATCGTTGGATCTATCCGGTAAGATAAACTATATATACACTATTTTAATTTTTTAATCATTTTGCTTCACTTCTCTTTCTCTCTCTTCTCAGCTCTCTCATCTGATTCTCTCTTTCTCTCTCACCTCTTAGTTCGTCTTCTCCAGCTTACCCTTTATCATCTCTGATCTCTCTCTTCGACGTCATTCTATCTCCTATATCGATCCACTCATCTTCCTAATCATGATTTTCTACTAAAAAAAATTTCAAGTCTCAAAATTCTTAGAATTTCTGTCAAAATGATTTTCTGTCTATTTTTGTTTAGATCTGAAAATTCTTGTTCTACAATTTTCGAACACTTGCATGTATTCTTCTAAGATTCTCAAACTTTTTACCAAAAAATCGTTTCCCCAGTCTTAAAATTTATAGGGTTTCAATTTTTGTTAGATTTCTGAACACTTGTAGGTATTTTTTTTAATTTTTTTTCTCAGCCTTAATATAATACGCAAAATCGTCTATATTTTTTTAGGTACAAAACTTTTGAGTTCTATCTATCTGAATTTTTAATGGTTAGGGTTCATGGGTTCAAAATATTTTTTTTCGGTCAACAAACATTGTTGTTCTATTTTTAAATCATGTAAAAAAAAAATTTGGCCGTACCACAAATACGTTCTTAGGATTTCTTCTGACAATCACACCCTTCTTAAATTATGCCCGTCTCAAAAAGTTCTGGTTAGGATTTCTCTGAAATCGTCTTACAAGTCATCTTCATCTACCTCATCAGATCCCCTAAAGTTTATGGTATGTTCCGTATGCATTTTTGTTACTTCTATTTTTTAACAAATCCATGTTATTCACCAATTTTTATGTTCTCCAAATTTTTTTTACCTTTTCCGTCACAGTAATATATTTTTTTTAACTAATCTCACATTTATATATATATATATATATATATATATATATAACTATATATCTATATGTCTCTACATTTTTGTTGGACTCGCTGCTGCTTTCACTTAGAAATATGTACGAAGAACTTATCATACTAACATTGGTATAATGTTGATACCAACTCAGGTATAAACTCTCTTTCTCTCTGTATATTCTTACTTGTGTGGATACTGATGTCCACTGGATTTACTTTTGTCTGTCTTATATATTATGTGGATACTGAGGTCCACTGGATTAATTGCTTTATTGCTATTTGCTCTCTCTTAAGATTTGTTATAAATGAAAAATCTTTCAAATTACCTGCCTCCTTGAAAAACTGTATTCTGAAATGATAATTTCTTGCTGTGTTTATCAAAATGGTTTTAAATGATACATCCTTCAGGCTTTGGTAATTATTCTTAAGTTTGACTTAAATCTTTTGTTCTCTGTGTTCTTCATATGACATGTGGATATTTTTTTACTACTCACTCTACCTTATTAAATGACCGATTTTTAAACAGTGTTTATACTACTGTTTAACTTAAATATTTTTACTGGTTTTCAGTTTTATTTCCTCCCACCTCAGTTTATTCAATGCTTCCTTTACTTGATTACTTGGAGTGTATATTACCTGTCGCGCCTCATCCCTCTTTTCTCTACCTAAATATATAAGCTCTTTCAAAAATGTTGCGTTTCAATATAACTTCTCTCTTCAGCTTAATATTTTCCCCTATATTTCCTGCATTCATACTTATCATGTCTAATCTTTTTTCTTCCAAAAGAAAAGTTCTACCACTAAATTCTGAACTTCAATTTTTAAATGATGTACCTCATCTTACTACTCCCTCTGCCCAGTCAAAATATCGGTCTATGAGACACAACCTGTGTCCAGGAAATGTGATCACATTTCACAGCTTTCCAAAACTGTTTGATATTTTCAAAAATGTTGGGTGGGAATGTTTGGTTTCATTCTATGACAAGTCTATTTTTCCCAGTCTTGTGGCTGAATTTTATGCTCATATGGAGTTTTCACATGACTCCTCTGGTTTATTAAAGACCATTACTACTTGTATTCAAGGACAGACTTACATCATAGATGAATTGCTTCTTGTTCATGCTCTTCAGTTATATCCATCTACTCTTGAATTGCCTCGAATTAATTCATATCTTCATCCATCTAACATATCTGTCGAAGAATGCATGTTATTCAAGTTTAATTTAGCTGTGGTAACTGATCAAATGGTACCAGCTCTGTTATTTGACTATTCATGCAAAGTTGGTCTGGAGTTTTTAACTGCTGAGTGTCAATTTCTAGGCAAAATCTTAAGAAACAATTTTATGCCTGTTCGGGATGATAGAAAAATGCTACCTTTTGATCTAGAACTCATCAAAAGTCTGTTAAATGAATGTCTGCCCTATAATCTAGCCTACTTCTTATTGTCTTCATTTGAATACTGTTTTCAAAACAATTGCCTTCACATATCTTTCACTATTTGAATCTTCCTTTGTCCACTCTTCAGTCTCAATTAGTCCCTACCAGCAACATAGTGTCTCATCTCAATCTACCACCACAGCCTCTCATCATTTTAAACCACTTGATCATGAAAATCTTGAAGTCAACATCAACATGGCTACCAAAATCGATTCCTTAAATAGTATGAATCAACTTTTGCTGCAAAATCAGTCTCTCATGTTGGAAAAATTAGAAGATGTCCAGTTCTCTTTGCACACAGTTAAATCTGTGGTTTGCTTACTCTTGGAGCACAACAACTTGTTGATGGATCCCTTCAATGTCAGTACCACTACTGACTTCACAGTTCCTGTTCCTCCACCAACTGATCCTAAAGGAAACATTCCTGATCTGTCTCATTTCTCTCCTCTCGATCTTGAGGAAATCTGACTTTGTACTAACTCAACTAACTATTTGGCTGTCTATAATCCTTAATCCCTCTCCCGTCTACTGTTTCACATTACTACTCCTACTATTTTTTTCACTTGGTTTATATCAGTTTTACCTAATTATCTTTATAGGACTTCTAACATATTTTCTGCAGATTTACACTTTTCTTTTCCCTGAAATTTTTATAATGACAAAGGGGAAGAAGAAAAATATGATTTTATAACTGCTATGAATGGATTATATATGAACTGCCATGAATGCTATAAACTGCCATGAATGAATTAACTGCCATGAATGGATTTTATTAACTGCTATTGATTGAATCTAAACTGTAATAAAGGGTTCATAGTTTAAGGGGGAGTTTTTAAAACTAAAAATATTTCTATAATTGTCATCATCAAAAAGGGGTAGATTGATACGTATAATTTTATTTTATATTTTGATGATAACAATTATGTTTTAAATAAATATGCAATTATTTATTTTATTATTTTCTGTTTTTACTTGAATAAATTCTTATTGACCTTGATAAAATTATATGTCAAGTGTTAAATAAATTAATTCATATATTATTCAAGGCAAGGATACCCTATTCCTTTTCCTAAAAGTTAAAGTTGGGGAAAATATTTTTATGCATGAATACTTCATATATACTAAAACATATAAAATACTTATTATATATATATATATATATATATATATATATATATATATATATATATATATATATATATATATAGGATAAAAGTTTAATGCATGCATGTGCCACCATTTGTGTTAAGTAACCGTATATATATAAACCAAATGCATGCATGTGCTGCCACCTTTTGAAACCGTGTGTGTGCAATGTGACAATCTTTCAGGGACTAAAATGCGTAAAGGCTTGCTGACTATATTAGAAACATGTGGTCAAAACTTTACAATAAATGATAAGTTAAAGATTTGGCGACCGGACGAAATTGAGTCTCCTACCGCGTAAAAGCTTAGCTAATCTGGACCATTCAATTCAAAAATATTTAATCATAACCGTGCATTCAAAAAATCAGTTTTCAAAATTACAATTTTGCCCCAACTTCAAAAATTCTATAAATAGGGAGTATTTCATTCATTTGGTTTTTACCAATTTAGTGAAAAGAAAATCATACTCTTCTTACCTACATTCTCTTTAAGCTTCATATCTCTTCTTACAAAAGTTCTGATTATTTTTGAAGAGAAAAATTGGTCCAAGTATTGAGATAAGTTTAATCTCTGTTGAATTATTTCTTACTTGCATTATATCTATAGATATACAAATACATATTATTCTACACAATTATATATATATCTATATTTTATCTATTTGTCAAATAAAAGGATACTTGGGCACCGCAAGGCTACGGAGATACACCTCTACGAAGAGGAATTCGAACCGTACGATTCCTTATAGTCTTCAATAACTTTTTATTGACATTATTTATATAAATATTCTAAAATAGACACGACACTTGATAGCTCAAAACAACACTGAGATATTGCTCCAAAAAGGGTAGTCATCTGAACCGGATTTGAGAATCGTAGTGGTCTATTGAAAATATTTATATAAATATCAATTGTCAAAATTATAAATTTTATCATACTTAGACGACGCAAGGCTACGGAGATATACCTCTACCAAGAGGAATTCGAACCGTACGATTCCTTATAGTACTAAGTGACATTATCTATAAAAGTCCACATAATAGATAAAATATTCTTATATATTATTTGAGTTAAACAAGTAATATTTGTTATATCAGTTTATGCTTAACTGAGATTATACTTGATGAATATTATTTAAATTAATTTGTTCTTTTCTACAAGTATTGATAATTTATAAAGACTAACTAAAGAACAATTCTATATTATCCATAGAAAAACACTCTTTATTTTATAGAATTGATAATTCTTTATACAGTGCCTTAAAATCTTATATTTGCTTAATCAGAAGCATCAGTGAATCTAAACAAAAGTTATATCTACCTTAAAAAGGCTTATTGTTGAATATAAAAGTCCTTGAACTTTTATACAGATATATTTGCTCTTAATTTTCTATTTGTTTATTTGAGAAGCATTAATCTATACTTAACTCTTACTAGCTTATTGAAGAAGCACATTGTTGTAAACTCATTTGTAAACAAAGAAAGAATTAGAGTTAGTTTATTTTATGTACCTGTGAGAAAGACAAGTAATTCTTCGACCAAAACCAAAGTTTTAGAGAGGTCAGCAGGAAGTTGGGTCTCTAGTGTACTTGTGAGGTGAGGAAGAGACTGTTGTTTCAAGACCAGATCATAAAATAAAATTGAACTAAAAAGGTGGTACAACTAGACTTGAGGAAGGAGCAGGGAGCTTGCTGTCCAAGATAGAATAGTTGAATAGTTGAAAGTTTGTCTATAAAACTTTGTAAAGGCTTCTCCACCTGTTGAAGGAGTTTTTATTACTGATAGTAATAAGATCTCAAGTTCCAAATAGGGACTTGAGACTGGGCATAGCAACATACTAAGGGGTGTATGTTGTGAACCAGATAAATTTATGTGCATTGTGATTAAATTTTTATTATCTTGCATGCTAATTGCTAATTAATAACTAAAAATTTAAAAAGGCTTAAACATAATTTTTTTTAACTAATAATAATCTATTCAACCCCCCTTCTAGTTTATTATTGACCTTTCATTGTTAAATCAAATTTTGATTCAAAGACTGAGAAGAACAACCTTTTATATAAAGGGAACATATTTGGTCGTATATTCGGCCTTTGCGCGCGTTTAAATATTATGCATAATATAGGGTATAATGAAGTTGATCACTTTATATACTTGCAGAGGGATATGATTTAATCTTTATGGTTATCTGATACACCTGGATATATCAAAGTAAATCTTTGATAGTTACTCGAGAAGAGAAGTTATAGATCCTTTGTGATCACTCAACATAAACTCTGAAAAATATTTCCAACCTATTATTTGGGTATATCAGAGTAAATCTTTGATAGTTACTCGAGAAGAGAATTTCAAGATCTTGTAAGATCATTCATCATAAACTCTGGAGAGTATTTCTAAATTGTTATTCAATAGAATATCGTAGAAACTTTGAAAGCATTGTATCCTTTCGTTAATGTGTTGCTTAGGTTGTGAGAAGATTGGTTAGAGAAGAATGAATTGTTCAGTCATTTCAAAGTTCCCCGGACTTTGGAATTATTCTATTGAATTAGATAGTCTGTTGTTCTGATTCTTATACATTCATTATATATCTTAACTTGCGGGGCAAATTTATTGCTCACCCTTACTAAATAAAACATTTTAGCTAGGAACGAAGTTACTGGAAGTGCTGAGAAGAACAAAGGCAAAGGCATATTGTTGGAATAGTGTAATGAAACATTATTAATATGTTGTATTTTGTAAACCCTTTTTGTATATCTAAAGGGTATGTTTATGATATAAAGGTTAGATAACCTGGGGCGAATGTATTAACTATATCAGTTAATGTGGTGTAAATTCCTATTCATAATTAATGGTTAGTTAGATGATATTTATATTGTGGATCGTGAGAACCAAACTCGGGAGTCAGGTAACCCGAATTTAGGGGCGTCACATCGATACTTCTACTTGGCCACTAGTTTGGGGGTGATAAGCAATAGCAATTCTATTGTTGACCCCATGTTGGGTGTAATCTAATTATGCATGGCACGCAAGTATACATGATCAACAATTAATATACTGATAAGTAAAGTATCGTTCCCATAGAGACAAATATTGAATTTTAACCTAACAATTACCAATCTTGTATTATCTCAGTTTTATTAAACTAATGATTTAAGGATGAAATTAATGAAAAACTACTAAATAAAGAAAAATCAACTAACTACCACAAACTTTAATCAGATATTGGAGAATTAAGCCTACAATTTCACTTCACGCTTCACTTAGATTGTCACACTTATTTTTAATTCAAATTAACTAGTCCAGTTCTTTAATCAAGAACACGAAAGTAGATATAACCATCTCTTGATGCACTATACCTGTATCAACTTAAATCCACAGATGATAGAATTAAGTAGAACACCCTAATTAACTAATTCACTATATCTCTATGTGAATTACAATTAAATAAGGTTTAATCTCTAGTTCTCATACGATTACATGCGATGTATAGGTATATCTCTATCCTAGACATAAATTATGAATTCTAACAAAACGCAGAAATCACAATCACATGCTATTATGATTAAGTCTAAACCCATATTTCATCTCTCGAGTTTATATGGGTTACAAAGAATTGGTGATCAAGCAACTCATAAATTAAGCATAAACCGTAATAGACGAACTAAAAATAGCATCATCAAATTAAAATAGAAGCATAACAATCCTCATTACGCAATAAGATCCATCATAGGATTAATAAGAGAATTTAGTTCATAGCTAATGAATTAAAAACTGAAAAGATCAAGGAATCTAGCATCCTAATTACAAAATTGAATTCAAAGAATAAAAATAGTAAAAAGAACCACCGCTTTTCTTCTATTCACTCTGAAATCTTTGTGCTCCAACCTCCTTGTGTCAATTCCTCCAAATTCTTTTCAAAAACTAGGGTTTGTTAATTCCGATGTTGAATGATGATTGTGTTCAGCAATATATCCTTTCTGTAACTGAATAATCTCCTTATCTTGTCCCAATCACGTACAAAGTCCACAAGCTTCGTAATATCAGAAGTAGAATTGCATCAGAAGACTTCCAACTTGTCGCGCACTCCATCCCCGGCAGGCCTTTTACTCTTGGGAAACCCCGCCTTGGTGGGCATCAATATTGTTGCTGACGTGGACCCCCGCTTCGGCGGGTTACTTTATACTCTAAACCCCCGCCCCAACGGGCATATACTCTATTTCTGCTGCTTTTGCTACCTTGCCAATCAAACCTCGCCTTAGCCAACACAAACTGAACCTGCACACAGACACAACACACACGCATAAAACGATACTAAAACATACGGATTAGCAACCATTTAAGTCCAAAAAAGTATCCAATTTGTAGGTATGAAACCTGTGACGCCCCCAAAATAGGTATACATCACCCATTCTGAGTCGCCAAATAAATGGTACAGAATTTAAATACAAACTTAATTATACAACTGTCGTGTAAAATACGATAAAACATAACTGAGAGTTTTGACATGTATATTGTCTTCTAGACAATATCCAAACTCAAATGGAGTCCTCATTACATTTATTATCACACTATTTCATAAAATAGTGAGGACTACTATAACCACCATCCTGGACCATCACTCCATTCCCCGACTCGTCCCCGCTATATTCTCATTTTCTGAAGAGAGCAATGAAAACAAAGGGTGAGCTCAACTAGTCCAGTAAGAAATATTATAACTAAGATAATACAGAATAAATTATCGTTAGCCTTCAACAATGTTAAACTAATAAAATACAATAAACATCAAGTTTAATTGCAACGGAATAAGCAATCCATTAGAAGAGTCAAGTAGAGTATGATATCTACTATCTTCTATGATTTAAAAAGTTTATCATCAATTTTATCGCTGAGACTCAGCTTAATAAATAATCCACATCATTGAATTATCCATGCACTACGGGCCAAGGATATTCATTAGTATCACGTCCACGAATTATCCATGCACTACGGGCTAAGGATAATCGTGTTATCACCAATGGTCATGATCATGCCAACAACTGTCATTCAATGTATTATGGGCCAATGAGGACATTTATCACATCATTTGTAACATTACAGGTCATGATTATACCAAATGATCCCTAGTCAAAATCATACCAATCAACATTCCATCATACACTACGGGCCAAAGATGGCTTTTACCACATCATAAGCATGAGGATGATGACAATGATATAAGAATTCAATTAAATGGGAGCAAGGATAAATTTAAAAGATTTTATAATTTAATTTATCCAGAATTCAATAATGTCTAAATTATCAACATGATACTACTTTGTGGAGTAAAATTCAAGAATAATATTGTATCAAAAATGATTTGGACCGAAAAAAAACTAATTTTTGTTATGAATAGTACCTCGGGTGAATAGTACCCAAGTGAATAGTACCCCAGGAATAGTACTTCAGGAATAGTACCCCGTGAATAGTACCCCGACATGAAAAGATTAAAAATTATTAAAAATGCTTTGAATAATATTTTCATGAAAAAAATACTAGATGAAGCGCAAATTTCAAGGATATTCTACTAATTTTAAGGAGTATAGAAGCCATACTTTAACAAAATAAGTGTAGAATTTAGAATCTGAAATGAAATAATATTGCTTACATACTACAGAGTATGGAAGAAAATATTATTTCATACGAATATTGAACAAAAATAATATCCCTTACCTTAAAAAAGAGAGTATTCCAACTGGTATAGCGGGGATATTCTTAAAAAAACTTGTACTGTTTTCTACATTCAAAGCTTCCTAAAACTCGAAAGAAATACGCTCAATATTATAGAACAAGAATTCTCTGATTCTGGTGTGATTTTCAATTCTAAACTAAGCATCATATTTATAGGAGAATGGAAAGGATACTATTTAGGAAAAATCACGGATGCACAGTAAAATTTTCGACGAAATCATGGACGTGTTAGGTTTGTAATATTCATGAACGCAATCAAATTGCACAAAATAAGCGAAAACGTGATAAACAAGAGTTTTAAAATTTTACAAACCATTACCCGGATCACTCTTTATGCACAATTATTAATTAAATGAAAATATAAAGAACAAGAATCATACCCTTAAAGATTCGAGCTTCCTCAGGTACAAGTTCACCTCCAATCTTTTTCGCGTTCAACTTGAATCCACCGGGTTTGGTTCCTTTCTTTGATCAATGTTATCTACCCAAGTGTTTGGCCTCTAGAGGTGATCCACCAAGGAAGAAAAAATATTCAAGAAGAAGGGTGGTTGGCTAAACCCTAGTTTTCTATCTCTATAAAAAAATAATATACTCTCCAACTATTGGAATTGCGTATTATGATATCTGATATAAGACTCCCCTTATAAAGATATCGGGTAACCCTATTTAATTAAAAATAAGGTATTATTTATTTAATTAAACTCTTTTAATTAAATGGGGCTCCCTAATCTTATTAGGGATAATTAATTAAACTCATTTAACTAATATTTCCTCCTAATCCTATTAGAAATAAATGAGAGTACTTATATTAAATTAATTCCTAAACTCTTTTAGAAATTAAAATAATAATAAGTGTAATAATATTAATAAGACTCATCTTATTAATTTATATTTAATATTTCTAAAATATTAAATAATAAATATTAAGCTATTTAATTTATTCTATCACCATAGATTAAATTAAATATACTTAACATATTATTACGATTATGCCATTAACTTCTTAAATAATTATTCTTCATTTTATGGTGTGACCCTTTAGGTTCTTCATATTAAACCGGTTGTGAATAAATCAATTAGAACAATTCTAATCTTATTTAAATAAATAAATTAAAAAAATTAATGTATTTAAATAAATAATATTTATTCTACAATAGGGATAAGCCTCTCTAGCGATCAACGACTTTTCAGATAATATAGATTTCAACATTAATCATAAAAGAACCTTTGAGTAAATAGTTACCATACAATTCAATCCTTCCAGCATACAATGTCCCAATTAAATATAAAACATGGAATTACTGTCAAGTCTAATTTTATTTAATTATATGTATTTCGACTCTTAAATGCACAACTCCAAATAATGCAAATTAGAAACTCTTTTTTAATTTTATTCTGCCTTGGCCAAGGACTACTAGGTTATCATTTATCGAATCACATAGGGCATTTCTCTTCTTTTACTAGAAGCGGTAGATTCTTTATTGATCATACATTATCTCCATATACAACTTATTATACCCAAGCATACCCTTTGATATACCCTAAGGGTCTTAAGGAATAAGTCAAAGTATAACTCATCATACACAAGATACTATGATTATCTCAAGTCTAAGGATCACTTGTACTACTATCATTATAGAAATTTCTAATGACAGGCAAGTAAAACTCCATTAGGTATTCCTTAGCGAGCCACGTTCAGTGAACTTATTCTCTAATAAGCACCTACATACTTGCTTTAGTGTCTCCACACAAATGATCATGAGATCAATCATCCTCATCCAATGAGCAAGCAACGTATGTACCAATCTATCCGGATTCACTAATCTCCAATTTAGTAATCCAATGATTGGGAACTATTTTAGTTTTAAGCTTTCTAAGAATTTAGATCTCATTAGAATGATCATCATCATTATTATAAAAGCATTGCTTAAAACTATGGGTTTATCACATATTATAAAACAGCATCATATAGATAATTAAAAGCCTTTAAAAAATTAATACTTTTTATTAATAAATGAATAAGATTGTTACAAAGTATATATTTTATCATCAAATGTGATTGGCTTCTGTGCATACTACTTTTAATCTCCCACTTGCACTAAAGTCAATCGTCATGGTATCTCATACCCTTCTTCTCTAAGTGATGATTATCCTACTGTTGAATAAGCTTTAGTTAATGGATATGTAATGTTGTTCTTGAGAGTCCACTATCTTTATAGTGATTTTCCATCTTTCAATGATTTCTATAATCAAATAAAAGTGCCACAACACATGTTTAGATCCAAGATGAGACTTAGGAACTATTCCTAGTTCTGTAATGAACTTTTCATCCAAACAATCAACTTCCAGCTTCATTTATAGCTATATACTTTGTCTTTATCACTAAACTAGCAACTCTTTGCTATTTGGAACATTCCCAATTCACTGCACCACCGTTCAAGGTAACGCTTTACCTTAAAGTGGATTTTCTGTCGTCTTGGTATGTCTGAAAAACTTGAGTCTTTTAAGCCCTCTAGTTTTAATTTAGACTCACCATAAAATTTAAACACATCCTTAGTGCTGGATAAGTACTTTAAGATATTTTTCACTGACTCATAATGAACTTCTCCATAATATGACTGATCAACATCAGATCTCATACATTTTATTGTATACATGATAGTTACTCATGTGATCTCTCTTTTTGGAGTCTTTGGGGACTATTAAGAGAGATACACTCCATGGCTCATCAACATGAGACATCTCTTAGAGTTTGCCATGCTAAACGACTTTAGCATCAAATGAATATACATTCATTGGGTTAAGTCGAGCATCCTCTTGAATCTATCTATATAGATTTTATCCCCAATTACGATACTCTTCCCAAATCATTCACGGAGGAATGTTTAGACAACTTTATCTTTACTGATTGTAGTATTGGTATGTCATTCCTTATTCGTAGTATATCAACATATAATACTAGGAATGTCACGACGCTCCCACTGACCCTTTTGTACACACTAGGTTCATTCTTATTTTTGATAAAATCAAATTCTTTTGATTATTTCATCAAAACGAATGTTCCATTTTTGAGAAGCTTGCTTCAATCCATTTCTTTGAGTGTCTACAACTCTTACCTCATCGTATGTAACTGGATCATCATTTTCTATGATACGTACATCATCATCATCATCCATGATGAATTCATACCTCCCAGGTATCTTCGGTACTATTCCAGATTTACGATTCGGTTGTGGTACAATAGTTCTATCTACAGGTTTCTCTTATTTGACTTATAGTGTTTTGTGGTTCTTGAACTCTTCAAGATCAATTATCCTCCCACTAGCCCCTTCAATGATAAACACATTTATCTTAGAAGGCAGCGTGTTTCACAACAAACACCTTTTGCTAAGTAGGATTATAGAACATATACCCTAAACTTACTTTAGGATGTCTCACAAATCGACACTTGTCAAATCTTGTCCCAAGCTTATCCTTTGAAACCTTTTTCACATAAGCTGATCAACCCCTTATCTTAACATACTTAAGATTAGGAATCCTCACTGTCCATAACTCTTATAGAGTCTTGGGGTAGGATTTTGAGGTTACCTTTTTCGTAGATATACAGCTATTTCTAGAACATTATCCCAAAAGGATACTAGAATGTTAGTAAAATTATTATGGACCGCACCATGTCCAACAAGATATAATTTTTTCTTTCAGATAAATCAATCAATTATTGCGTATCTGTAGGCGTCCATTGTGAGAAAACCATTTGAGATGATCTAGAAACTCATTGTACAATTATTCATTCCTTGATCCGATCAAAGAATCCTAATACTTTGTCAATTTGTTTCATTTCTGAATTCTTTGAGCCTTTCAAATAATTCACAATTGTATTTCAGCAAATACACACGTTCAACCTTTTGAACGATCATCTCCTTTTCTTATACTAGTTTGTTCAATTTGTAAAATTATTTTCACGTAAGTCAAGTATACAAAATCCATTAAGTAATATTCCAGTTCTATACAAAATATTATTATTATAAATAGAACAACAATTGTTCTTAAATATAATACCAAAGATTTCATTGTCCAACAACAAAATGAAAATAATATTTCTAACAAGAACTGGAATACAATAACAACTTATAGACTTAATAGAATTGCCCGTAGGCAATGCTAAACTATAAGTTCCTATGGCTAATGTAGCAACCTTTGTTTAATCTCCCACACATAGAATTACTTATCTTTGTTTAGCTTTCTACTTCTACGTGGTCCCTTCATAAATCTATATTTATGATAACCAAAGTCGGTATCCAATACCCAAGTAGAACCATGACTTAAAGAAAAATGTATTTTAAATCATGAACAAAATTATATTTGTAACCGAAACTTCACTAACCTTCTTCTGGTTAGCTCTGCAAGATGCTTCTCGCAGTTTCTTTCCAGTGTCCAGGCTTATTGCAGTAAAAGTAAAATCTTTTGCTATTCATATCCGTTTTGTTCTTATTATCCTTTGTTTATGTCTTTTCTATTTACCTTCTTAGAATCGTTCTTCTTTTAGAAGATCCTTTGGCCCCTACTAGTAAGACTTGGTCTTTCTTGGTTGGAAAGTGACCCTCAACATTTTTTAACATGTTAAGCAAATCAGCGAAGCTGATATCTAGCTTGTTCATATGAAAATTTTCACAACAATTGTGAGAAGGAGTCTGGGAGTAACTGCAAGATCAAATCTTGGCTCAACTCTCCATCCATGACAAAATATATTGTCCTAATTGTTCAATTAAATTAATCATGTTTAGGACATGTGTCTGTACTGTAGTGTCGTTGGTCATTCTAGATCGGAAGAGCTCCTTAGATATCTGATATCTGTTAGTCCTACTTTCCTCACCATCAACTACTTGACGTACAGGAGTATAGTAGGAGCATCCATAGTTTCATGCTGATGCTGAAGCTCGTTACTCATGGATGGGAGTATGATGCATTGAGCCAACTGTGCATCATCTTGTCACTTTCAAAAAGTAACAATCTCTTCCTCAGAGGCATTGTCTGTAACCGTTGCAGGGATAGGCGTATTAAGGACATAAGATAGCTTTTCAGCCGTGAGAACTTTTCTCAATTTCCTTAACCAATCCGTTTAATACGGTCCAGTTAAATAGCATCTAATATGCTTCGCAGTGATAGTTATTTAGATATTGTAAAATTTTGTAAATGAATTTGTAACAACATTTTAGCATACATTCTTTTATTAATTATCAAAATAAATTAGGTCTTTTTTTAAATTGGTATCTGTGATACCCCCAAAATAGGTATACAACACCCATTCTGAGTCGCCAAATACATGGTATAGAAAGCAAACTACAACTTCAATAATACAATTGTCGTGCAAAATACGACAACACATATTGTGAGTTTAAATACAAATATTGTCTTCTAGACAATATCCACACTCAAATAAGTCCTCAATACAATTATTTAAACACTATTTTACAGAAATAGTGAGGACTGCTAAAACATCTTTCTAGAACCATCACTCCATACCCCGACTAGATCCTGCTATGTTCTCACCTCCTGAGAAGAAAAATGGAACAAAAAGGAAAAGGGTGAGTTCAACTAGCCTAGTAAAGAATATTATGACTAAGATAATATACAACAAATTATCGTTAGTCTTCAACAGGGAAAAATCTGATAGAATATAATCGACAACAAGTTTTAGATCAATAACTGCAGCGAAAATAGCAAACCATTAGAAGAGTCAAGTAGAGAAAGAATTCTACTATCTTCTAAGATTTAAAAGTTCATCATCAATGTTTTATCCCTGTAACATCGATTAATAATCATCTTTAACCAAATATTCATCTTTGCACTACAGGCCAAAGATATTCATTTGTATCACCAGTCGGTCATGTTCATCTCAACACCTGTTCATCTTTGCACTACGGGTCAAAGATATTTATCAGTTAATCATTCATCTTTGCACTACAGGCCAAAGATATTCAGTAGTATCATCATTTAGGACTGAGGATGATGAAAAATATTTTAAAGGAAACGAATCCAGTGAGACAGAAGGACAAATATTAGGGATTCGTAAAACAGTTTATCCAAGATCAATAATACTTCATAATAATCAATTGTGAAGTAGAATTCAAAAATAAAGATCAAAATATGGATACAATCAAAGATAGTAACCATAATAGACATCTTGGACAAAAAGAAAAAATTTTATTTTTTGGTGAATAGTGTCGTATTCGTGAATAGTACCGTATACGTGAATAGTGCCATATACGTGAATAGTAACCCCGACACAAAAAGTTCCAAATTTGATAAAAACTCATATCAATATTTTAGCATAATGATATTGAAGAAAATAATATCATTAAGAAGAAAATAATATCTCTTACCTCAAGATATCAGTACTTCTGGTCGAAATACCGGTATAAGGCTGAAAGAAACTTGCTCTGATGAATAGAAACTCTCAAAGTATCTAAATACTCACAAAATACACTCAATAATCTAGAGAGAGAAAGAGAGAAAACTTGTTTCTGGTGTGATTTTCAATTCTAACTTAGCCCTCTATTTATAGGAAAATGTTAGCACACCGAAACAGACTTAACCTGCAACCTGATGGCTTTACCTGCTACTATTCCCACCCACCACATTTGAATAAAAATCTCAGCACATTTCTTCACCAACCAAGAGTGGGGCCCACCAATTCTAGAATTTTTCACCAAAATGATTAACTCCAAAAATTCAACAATTTCTGAACCAGTCATCTCGTAAAATTCATAATAAATCATACGTTCATTTTTAACGATTCAAAATTTGTGGACATATACTCAACTTATATATGTATAACATATCCAAAAATTACCACGATCCAACGGTCGGATTAAAAATTATAACCCCCGCAAAATATCTCAAAAACCCTGATTTTTAATACCTCCATTCCGACAAAAATACTGATAAAAACCTCAACATTAACTCCTTCATTTTTAACCACAAAAATATATCCCTCATTTATATCCACATAAAATAAATATTTTCTTATCATATGAATCAATAATTAATTATTCACAAATAATATTACAGAATCACATTTATGACAACCAGACCGTTCCTAGGAAAGAGGGGGCTTTCCAATAAGGATTTCTCCTTACTGGCGCGCAATTAGATGACCAAACCTCTCCTTAGACAGAACTTTATAGACATTGTCAATAATGTTATCTAATAATATTATTCAAATAATATGAATTATTGATCTGATAAAGGAAAATACTGTGCAGCAATAATTATTGAAACAACAATAATATAAAATATCAACGTAGTAATTATTGAATCAATAAAATAAAATATTGAATAATTACTACTGTAACAATTATTGAGTAATACCTTCTTACGTAAGAATCAATAATTGGTGCAATACCGTGTGCTACTGTATTTTAACCACCAGGTATTCCAACAGTATTAACGGTAACAACTACGCCGTTATTTATAAACAACTTATACTTGTCATTTTCTTCATCCAATCGCTTTCCGTTATGGGGCCCACACAAGGCTGCGCCGTCGTACGAATATTCCCCGACAGCAAGAATATTCCACGACCAAACGAATATTTCCCGACAAAATGAATATTTTATAACCACTTGCTTATTTCGCTAAATTTGCACATTTCACCCATAACCAAAGTATTATATCAAATTAACCCCTTATTATTCACAATAATATTTAGAGAAAATTTGATTTTATTCATTAATAAGTTGGGGTCTTACAACCTCCCCTCCTTATGAAATTTCGTCCTCGAAATTAATGTACGTACCTGATATTTTGAAAAGGTGAGGGTACCTCACTTTCATTTCTGATTCCAACTCCCAGGTCATTTCTTCAATAGCATGGTTTCTCCACAAAACCTTAACTTGTGGTATAACCTTCGTGCGTAGGAAATGCTCTTTCCTATCCAAGATCTTAACAGGTACATCCTCGTACGTTAAATCTTCAGCTATCTCGTCTAGTTCTAACTCAATAATGTGGTTCGGATCTTTAACATATTTACGAAGCATAGATATGTGAAAAATATTATGAACACGAGACATGCTTGGAGGTAATGTGAGTCTATATGCCACATTTCCTATTCGCTCAAGAATCTCAAATGGACCAACAAATTTTGGATTGAGCTTTCCTCTCTTCCCAAATCTTGTAACTCCCTTCCATGGTGTAACACGTAACAATACATGATCCCCAATATTAAATTCCACGTCCTTTCGATGAAGATCCGCATAACTCTTTTGTCGATCTTGTGCCGTTTGTATACGTTGTCGAATCGTTTGGATCTTCTCTGTAGTCATGCGTACCAACTCTGGTCCCAACAATGTTGCTTCACCCACCTCGTCCCAGCATACTGGAGAACGACATTTTCTTCCATACAAAGCCTCGAATGGAGCCACACCTATGCTCGCCTGATAACTGTTGTTGTAGGAGAATTTCACCAATGGAAGGTACTTATCCCAACTCCCTTTGAAATCTAGGACACAGAGTCTTAATAGATCTTCAAGAGTTTGAATAGTCCTCTCTGATTGTTCGTCCGTTTGAGGATGGTATGCCGAACTGAATTGTAAATTCGTGCCCATAGCTTTCTGCAAGCTAACCCAAAATCGTGAAGCGAATCTTGGGTCACGATCTGAAATTATGGATACTGGCATGCCATGTAATCTCACAATCTCGTTCACATATATACTAGCAAGACGTTCAAGGGAATAAGTCTCACGTATCGGTAAGAAATGAGCAGACTTGGTTAATCTATCAACAATAACCCAAATCGCATCTATGCCTTGAGAAACCTTGGGAAGACCTGTAACGAAATCCATGGTAATGTGTTCCCACTTCCATTTCGGGATCTCAAGTGGTTGCAATGGAACCCTTTGGCACTTGATGCTCCGCCTTTACACGTTGACAAGTTAAACACCTCGAGATAAACTCCGCGATCTCTCTTTTCATATTGCTCCACCAAAATGTATGTCGAAGATCGTGATACATTTTGGTACTCCCAGGATGGATTGCAAACGGTGTGTTGTGTGCCTCCATCATGATTCTATGCTTTAAGTCAAAATCGTTAGGAACACAAAGTCTGGAGTTGACTCGAAGTATTCCTTCTTCATCGATTCTTGCTTCTGGAATAGCACCTTCTTGCACTTTCTTCTTCATACGCATCAGCTCTATGTCCGTAGCTTGAGCAGCTTTAACTTTATCGATTAAAGTCGGTTCTACTCGTATATTTGATATCATCATGTGGGTACTTGGAGCCTTCATCTCTATCTCCATCCTTTGCAAGTCATATAAAATGGGTCTTTGTGTTAACAACATTGCACTCGTACCCGCATATGATCTTCTACTCAACGCGTCAGCTACTACGTTTGCTTTTCCAGGATGATATTGGATGGTATGATCGTAATCTTTCAACAGCTCGAGCCAACGTCGCTACCGCATGTTGAGTTCCTTTTGGGTGAAGAAATATTTGAGGCTTTTATGATCTGTATAGATCTCCACTTTCTCCCCAAACAGGTAGTGTCTCCAGATCTTCAACGCGAAAACGACTGCTGCCATCTCCAAATCATGAGTAGGATAATTCCTCTCATATTCTTTGAGTTGTCGCGAGGCATAGGCTATGACTTTCCCATGTTACATGAGAACACATCCTAACCCTTTGCCTGAAGCATCGCTGTAGATAACAAATCCATCCGAACCAGATGGTATTGTAAGAACAGGTGCTAAAATGAGTCTCCTCTTGAGTTCTTGAAAACACTTCTCACATTCCTCACTCCATACGAATTTTGCATCTTTTCGAGTCAGCTGAGTTAACGGAGTAGCGATTCGAGAAAATCCTTCCACAAATCTCCGATAATAACCAGCTAAGCCCAAAAAGCTACGTACTTCGGTTACCGACTTCGGTTGCTCCCAACTTTGTATGGCTTCAATCTTCGCCGGGTCGACAGATACTCCATGTTTTGACACCACGTGCCCAAGGAATGCTACTTCCTCAAGCCAGAACTCGCATTTTTTCAATTTGGCATATAGCTTATTTTCACGAAGCCTTTGTAGTACCAGCTTCAAATGGCACTCATGATCTTCACGGCTTTTGGAATAGATGAGGATGTCATCAATAAAGACAACAACGAACTGATCTAAATATTCTTTGAATACACGGTTCATCATATCCATGAAGGCAGCAGGAGCATTAGTCAATCCAAAAGACATGACTAAGAATTCATAATGCCCGTACCGAGTTCTGAAGGCAGTCTTTGGAATATCCTCAGTTTTAATCTTCAGCTGATGATATCCAGAACGAAGATCGATCTTTGAAAAGAATTGTGCTCCTTGCAACTGGTCAAACAGGTCATCAATACGAGGTAGCGGATACCTATTCTTGATAGTGACATGATTCAATTCTCGATAGTCGATACAAAGTCGCATATTCCCGTCTTTCTTCTTTACGAATAACACAGGAGCACCCCAAGGAAATGTACTAGGACGAATAAAACCTATGTCCAACAACTCCTGTAGTTGGACTTTTAACTCCTGAAGTTCAATAGGAGCCATTCGATATGGGGTTTTAGAAATGGGCTTTGTACCGGGTTCAAGGTCAATAAAGAATTCAACTTCACGTTCTGGGGGTAGACCAGGAAGTTCTTCAGGAAATACATCGGGAAATTCTCTAACAATAGAAATATTATTCAAATCTGACTTGTCTTTGTTCAAATCCATAACATGGGCTAAGAAAGCTTGACATCCATTTTTCAATAAACGAATAGCTTTGTGGCTTGATATGACAGTGACTGATTTTAGTGGTTTAGTAGTTTGAATTCGTATGACAGGTTGGTTAGGAATATGAAAACTAACAACCTTACGAAAACAATCAATTTTAGCATGATGAGTGGTTAACCAATCAATTCCTAAAATCACATCAAAAGCAAGTATCTTTAAAGAGATAAGATCAACAGGTAATGTGATAGTGCCAACTTGGATCATGTAAGATTTATAAACTGTAGATGTAACGAAAGTTTCACCCAACGGAGTTTCAACAGATAAGTCAAAGTCCAATTTCTCCGGAGTCAAGTTTAAACGTTGAGCACAAGCAGGAGAGATAAAAGAATGGGTAGAACCGGTATCTAGTAAAGTATAAACTTCGCAAGAATTCAAGATTAGCTTACCCGTGATCACCTCGTTCGGGTTTCTCGCGTTTTGGCCAGTCACGACAAACGATCTTCCAGGAACCGCTGATTTTGACTTATCCGGGACAGCTTTTGGAGTCATCATCCTCGCTAAACTTAATTTTGCTACAGAATACTCTCAAGCTATATGACCCTCCTTTCCACAGTTATAACATTCCTTGGATTGTTGTGGGCAGTTTGGGCTGATATGTCCCTCTTTCCCACATTTGTAACATACGACCGGTGGTCGTTCTCCTCCCCTAGAAACAGTTGATGTTTGTGTTGACGTCTTCACGTTATCATTGTTGTACCTTCTCTTCTTGAAATCTCCTCCCGACTCGTTCCTTTTATTATCACGACCACGATTACCACCAGAGTGGTTACCGCTTTTATCCGAATGTTTTCCTCCCTGTTGGTTTTCATTGCTTCGATGACTGTCGCCACCGGTATGACCCTGGTTGTGGTCCCTCGGTTGCACATACTCATTATCTCGCTCTAATAATTGAGCCCTGTTTACAACATCTGAATATAAAAAAAATTTATGAGAGATAAGATATTGTCGAATCTCGGGTTTTAGACCTCTCAGAAACATCCTTGTCCATAGCCCATAAAATTCAATCACTCATTTAATGGGCATGAACTGTAAAAATACCTCAACATTAACTCCTTCATTTTTAACCACAAAAATATATCCCTCATTTATATCCACATAAAATAAATATTTTCTTATCATATGAATCAATAATTAATTATTCACAAATAATATTACAGAATCACATTTATGACAACCAGGCCGTTCCTAGGAAAGAGGGGGCTTTCCAATAAGGATTTCTCCTTACTGGCGCGCAATTAGATGACCAAACCTCTCCTTAGACAGAACTTTCTAGACATTGCCAATAATATTATCTAATAATATTATTCAAATAATATGAATTATTGATCTGATAAAGGAAAATATTGTGCAGCAACAATTATTGAAATAACAATAATATAAAATATCAACGCAGCAATTATTGAATCAATAAAATAAAATATTGAATAATAACTACTGTAACAATTATTGAGTAGTGCCTTCTTACGTAAGAATCAATAATTGGTGCAATACCATGTGCTACTGTATTTTAACCACCGGGTATTCCAACAGTATTAACGGTAACAACTACGCCGTTATTTATAAACAACTTATACTTGTCGTTTTCTTCATCCAATCGCTTTCCGTTATGGGGCCCACATAAGGCTGCGGCGTCGTACGAATATTCCCCGACAGCAAGAATATTCCACGACCAAACGAATATTCCCCGACAAAATGAATATTTTATAACCACTTGCTTATTTTACAAAATTTACACATTTCACCCATAACCAAAGTATTATATCAAATTAACCCCTTATTATTCATAATAATATTTAGAAAAAATTTAATTTTATTCATTAATAAGTTGGGGTCTTACATTATTTATTTAAATAAATTAATTTTTTAATTTATTTATTTAAATAAGATTAGAATTGTTCTAATTGATTTATTTACAACCAGTTTAATATGGAGAACCTAAAGGGTCACACCATAAAAGGAAGAATAATTATTTAAGAAGTTAATGATATAATCGTAATAATATGTTAAGTATATTTAATTTAATCTATGGTGATAGAATAAATTAAATAGCTTAATATTTATTATTTAATATTTTAGAAATATTAAATATAAATTAATAAGAGGAGACTTATTAATATTATTACAATTATTATTATTTTAATTTCTAAAAGAGTTTAGGAACTAATTTAATATAAGTACTCTCATTTATTCCTAATAGGATTAGGAGGGAAAATTAGTTAAAGGAGTTTAATTAATTATCTCTAATAAGATTATGGAGCCCATTTAATTAAAAGAGATTAATTAAATAAATAATACCTTATTTTTAATTAAATAGGGTTACCCGATATCTTTATAAGGGGAGTCTTATATCAGACATCATAATACGCAATTCCAATAGTTGGAGAGTACATTCTTTTTCTATAGAGATAAAAAACTAGGGTTTAGCCAACCACCCTTCTTCTTGAATATTTTTTCTTCCTTGGTGGATCACCTCTAGAGGTCAAACACTTGGGTGGCTAACGTTGATCAAAGAAAGGAACCAAACCCGGTGGATTCAAGTTGAACGCGAAAAAGATTGGAGGTGAACTTGTACTTGAGGAAGCTCGAATCTTCAAGGATATGATTCTTGTTTTTCATATTTTTGTTTAATTAATAATTGTGCATAAAGGGTGATCCGGGTAATGGTTTGTAAAATTTTAAAACTCTTGTTTATCACGTTTCCGCTTATTTTGTGCAATTTGATTGCGTTCATAAATATTACAAACCTAACAGTGGTATCAGAGCCAAACTTTTATGTAAATTATTAATTGTTTTAATTTGATATGTGTTTAAAAAAATTTAATTGGGTATAATTTTGTTGGATAAAATTTATTAAATAAAAAAAACGAATGCTGGTTTTAAAATCGGTAATCCCGATTCGTGAACTTGACAGGAAGCTTATATATATATATATATATATATATATATATATATATATATATATATATATATATATATATATATATATGCCTGCAAACTGATTTCATTTTTTTTCAAAAGGAATGATCATGTACTTTTATATAAGGTTCCATGATTACAATTATATTTAATATATATATAGTGGTTAGCAATCATTCTACAGGATTACTTTTTGAAAAAATTAAATAAGTGATTTATATATATATGATTCCTATCTTGATGCATCCACGTGATTTCATAAATTAAATAAGTGATTTATATATATGATTTCGTTAGTTACAGTATTCATGGAAATCATGGAAGGATTCAGTATAACTTATATATACTTATGATATATTAACGGTAATAATATGTATATATATTAATGGTTATTATATATATATATATATATATATATATATATATATATATATATATATATATAATGTTATTAATTATTTTATAATTAAAATATAATATTTATTTTAATCTTAAAATAAAAAGTTTATTTTAATTTTAAAATAAAACGTTTATTTTAATTTTAAAATTAGATTTCATGCCAACTAATTAGAGTTAGAATTGGATTCAATGATAACTAATTAGAGTTAAAATTGAATTCTATGTTTCTTTAAATAATGGAGTTTATTTAGATATGAAATAAGATTTCATGTCATTCAAAATAAAAGAGTTTATTTGTGAATATGAAAGAGATTCCGTATTTCCTTAAATAAAGGGGTTTATTTAGATATGGAATAAGATTTCATATTATTCAAAATAAAAGAGTTTATTTGTGAATAGGAGAAGAATCCATGTTTCCTTTAAAATAAAGTAGTTTTATTTTTTTTGGAATTGGATTCCATAATTAATTAAAATAAAGAAGTTTATTTTGATTAAAGATTTTGATTAAAATAAAATAGTTTATTTTATTTAAAATTAGATAAATTAAAATAAAATATGTTTATTTTGATTTATATTTGGATTAAAATAAAGGAGTTTATTTTGATTCAAAATTAAATTTTATACTAACTAAATTTGCCCATTAAATGATATCAATATATATATTGAATATTTATTATTCATGAGATGAATGTTATTTATTGAAGCATATGTAGATGTGTATGATAATAAATGAGATTGATTATGGACTATTGACCAATGTGATTGAATTTTATTTTAGTTGGATAAAATGAGTGATTGAATTTTATGGACTATGGACAAGGATGTTTCTGAGAGGTCTAAAATCCGAGATTTGACAATATCTTATCTCTCATAAATTTTCTTTATATTCAGATGTTGTAAACAGGGCTCAATTATTAGAGCGAGATAATGAGTATGTGCAACCGAGGGACCACAACCAGGGCCATACCGGTGGCGGCAGTCATCGAAGCAATGAAAACCAGCAGGGAGGAAAATATTCGGAAAAAAGAGGTAACCACTTTAGTGGTAATCGTGGTCGTGATAATAAAAGGAGCGAGTCGGGAGGAGATTTCAAGAAGAGAAGGTACAACAATGATAACGTGAAGACGTCAGCACAAACATCAACTGTTTCTAGGGGAGGAGAACGACCACCGGTCGTATGTTACAAATATGGAAAAGAGGGACATATCAGCCCAAAATGTCCACAACAATCCAAGGTATGTTATAACTGTGGAAAGGAGGGTCATATAGCTCGAGAGTGTTCTGTAGCAAAACCAAGTTTAGCGGGGATGGTGACTCCAAAAGCTGTCCCGGATAAGTCAAAATCAGCGATTCCTGGAAAAGCGTTTATCGTGACTGGCCAAAATGCGAGAAACCCGAACGAGGTGATCACGGGTAAGCTAATCTTGAATTCTTGCGAAGTTTATACTTTACTAGATACCGGTTCTACCCATTCTTTTATCTCTCCTGCTTGTGCTCAACGTTTAAACTTGACTCTGGAGAAATTGGACTTTGACTTATCTGTTAAAACTCCGTTGGGTGAAACTTTCGTTACATCTACAGTTTATAAATCTTGCATGATCCAAGTTGGCACTATCACATTACCTGTTGATCTTATCTCTTTAAAGATACTTGCTTTTGATGTGATTTTAGGAATTGATTGGTTAACCACTCATCATGCTTGTGAGACCCCAGATTTTATGAATAAATATTTAATTTTTCTCGAAATAATTTTTTTATATATTATGGTGTGGATTTGATATAATAGTTATGGATAGTATTTATAAATTTTGCAAAGTATGCAAGTTGTCATATTATATTCGATTGGTCGGGGAATATTCTTTTTGTCGGGGAATATCCGTACGACGGTACAATCATTGGTGGACCCCACAACGGAATTATTGTCAGATTGAGAAAACGACAAAAATACTTTATGAAAATAACGGCGGAAGTTTTACCGTTGATACTGTTGAACTACTCGGTAGTAAAAGTACAGTAATACGCGTGGTTGCATAGTAGTACACGGTATTGATTATTGATGCTTACGTGAGAAGTCACTCAGCTATACTCAATTATTGCTACAGTAATTGCTGCATCATATCTCTTAAATTATTGTCATAGTATCATCTGTATAATATGTTATATTATTAAATCAATAATTGAGACGTTGTGGTAAGTTTGGTTATTTTTATGGGGGGCCATATGTCATCATCTAAGAGTCTCTTCGTCAATAGTAATTACCGTCGTCAATAGTATTTACCTTGGTCAATAGTATTTACCTTGGTCAATAGTAATTACCTTCGTCAATAGTATTTACCTTGGTCAATAGTATTTACCTTGGTCAATAGTAATTACCTTCGTCAATAGTATTTACCTTGGTCAATAGTAATTACCTTCGTCAATTATATTTACCTTGGTCAATAGTAATTACCTTCGTCAATAGTATTTACCTTGGTCAATAGTATTTACCTTGGTCAATAGTATTTACCTTCGTCAATAGTATTTACCTTGGTCAATAGTAATTACTTTTGTCAATAGTAGTTGTCCTTTCAATATTACCAAGAGTCATTTGACCCTTCGTTAAGACCAAGAGTCATTTGACCCTTCGTTAAGACCAAGAGCCACCCTCAGTTTTTCTATAAATAGAGGCCTAGGGCTTCATTATTTTTCACGAATTCTTTCAAGCTATAGAGAGAGAAAGTATAGAGAGAATAAGAGAGAGATAATAAAAGTATTCTGCTACTTCACTTTTCCAATATCCAGTTCTTTTAAGGTAAGGGGTGTTATTCTTTCTTATTCATGAAGAGAACTGTTGTTATTCCATTTCTTATTATTCTGTTGGAATAACCTGTATACGCGGTCTACCCTATACTTGGTGACATTCTTCTATTACTTTGTTGGAACATCATGTTTGTGTGTTTTACACCGGACCTGGTTTCGTTTTTATTATTATTCTGTTGGAACTTCCTGTCTGTGTGTTTTACACCGGACCTGGTTCCGTTTTTATTAGTATTCTGTTGGAACATCCTGTTTGTGTGTTTTACACCGGACCTGTTTCCGTCTGGTTATTATTCTGTTAGAACATCCTGTCTGTGTGTTTTACACTGGACATAGTTCCATTATTTATTATTCTGTCGGAATATCCTGTCTGTGCGTTTACGCTGGACCTGGTTCCATTATTTATTATTCTGTTGGAATAACCTGTCTGTGCGGTCTATCGCATACATGGTGATTTCTTTTGTTATTCCATTCTTTATTATATCAGTTGGTTAAGTTTTGACTTCTATACTCCATGAAATTTGTGGAATATCCTTGATAATTGCGTTTCATCCAGTATCTTTTCATGAAAATATTCTTCTAAGCATTCTTAAATTTTACTCCACAAAGCAATATCATGTTGACAATTTGGACGTTGTTAATTCTTGGATAAATTAATTCTTGAACTTATTTTATTGAATTCTTATATCATTGTCATCATCCTCATGTTTATAAAATGTTAAAAGTCATCTATGACCTGTAGTGCATAGATGGACTTGGTATGATTATGACCAGGAATTATTCGATATAATCATGACCGTAGTATTACAAATGATGTGGTAAAAGTCCTCATTGGCCCGTAGTGCATTGATGGACAGTTGTTGGCATGATCATGACCATTAATGAATACACGAATATCCTTGGCCGTAGTGCAGGGGTGATTCGATGATGTGGATTATTTTATTAAGCTGAGTCTCAGCGATAGCAGTGTTGAAAAACCTTTTAAATCATAAAAGATAGTAGAGTTTATTTTCTACTTGACTCTTTTAATGGATTGCTTGTTCCGCTGCAGTTAAACTTGATGTCTATTATATTTTATCAGTTTAGCATTGTTGAAGGCTAATGATAATTTATTCTGCATTATCTTAGTCATAATATTTCTTACTGGGCTAGTTGAGCTCACCCTTTCTTTCACTGTTCTCTTCAGGAAATGAGAACGTAGCTGGGGCAAGTCGGGGAACGGAGTGATGGTTCGAATGATAGTATTAGTTAGTAGTCCTCACTATTCTATGTAATAGTGTGTTAATAAATGTAATGAGGACTCCTTTTGAGTATGAATACTCTCTAGAAGATAATATTTGTATTCAAACTCACAGTTTATGTTTTGTCGTATTGTACACGACAGTTGTATTAGTAAGTTGTATTTGTATTCTGTACTTTGTATCTGACGACCCAAGATGGGTGATGTATACCTAATTTTGGGGGCGTCACAGTTGGTATCAGAGCTTAGGGATATGATCCCTGGCTAGGATGTGAGAATAGAACTAGGAGGGGAGAGACGGGGAATTCCTTCGCTAGTATGACCTACCTAAGTTTATTTGGTATTTAATTGGTCGGTCAAAGTATATGGATAATATGTTATATGTTAATTAACCCTTGTTTTGTTGCAGTATTTGCAAATGGCATCCGAAAATGTTGAGATAAACAATGAAGCACATGAGACCATTGAATCACCAACGATCAATGCTCAGGGTAATGTGCAACCAGAGGATAATAATTCTCATAAAAATAATAACACCGATGAAATGGTGAATGATGGGATGGTCAGAGACTTTATACAATTCATGCAACAACGGGCGAGAGCGGCTCCTATCCAAAATGAAGGAGGAAACAATGACAACCCACGGTTGGTCACCGCTAAGCAATTCAAGAAGCGAGGACCACCGGAGTTTTTGAGAAAGCCAGAACCACTTAAGGCGGAGACGTGGTTAAAGCAGATCACCAAGATATTTGATGTCTTGGGATGCTCCGAGGAGCAAAAGGTTCCCTTTGCCACTTTTATGTTGCGTGAAGAGGCAGATTACTGGTGGGAATCTGTAAAACGTACTCAGCCTGACGCACTCAAGATGTCTTGGGAGAAGTTCCAAGAACTGTTCAATGACAAGTACTTTCCCGAAAGTATTCGTCACATGAAGGAGGTGGAATTTATCAAGTTGGAGCAAAACAACATGACCGTGTCGCAGTACGAAGCCAAGTTTGCCGAGTTGTCCCGATTTGCATCCCACTTGGTGAATAATGAAGAGAGAATGACGCGGATGTTTTTAAGAATTTTGAAACCAGAGATACGTCAATATCTTATTTCTCATAAACTGTGTTTGTATTCAGATGTTGTGAATAGGGCTCAGTTAGTGGAGCGCGATAACGAGTCAATGCAACCAAAAGAGAGCAGCCGAAAAAATGATAATACTGGTGATAACAGTCATCAAAGCGGTGACAATAAGCATGGAGGGAATCAACATGTCATAAATGGTAACCACTTCAATGGTAATCATGGTCAAAACAATAAGAATGGACATTTCAAGAAGAGGAAATTCAACAATGATGGAAAGACGTGAGCACCAGCACCCGTTGTTAAGGAAGGAGAATGACCACCTATCATATGCTTCAAATGCGGAGGGGAGGGACACATCAGTCCAAACTGCGCGATGCCATCCAAAGCATGCTATAATTGTGGAAGAGAAGGTCACTTAGCCCGATTTTGTCGTTCACCGAAGACAAGTTCAGATAGGATGGAGGCACCAAAGACCGTCCCAAAAAAGCCAAAGCCAGTAGTTTAAGAGAGAGCATTTTTTTCGTGACGAGGAACCTGAATAAAATAATCACGGGTATGTTAGTCATAAACTCTTGCGAAGTCTATACCGTGTTAGATACCGGTTCTACTCACTCTTTTATTTCACCTAGTTGTGTTCAATATTTGAACTTAACTCCGGAGAAGTTAGACTTTGATTTCTCTGTTGAAATTCCGTTGGGAGAAACATTTGTTACCTCCACTATTTATAAATCTTGTTCAAATCAACACTTTCACGTTACCTGTTGATCTTATCTCTTTGAAAATACTTTCCTTTGATGTGATTTTTAGAAACGATTGGTTAACTACTCATCATGCTTTTCGTAAGGTTGTTAGCTTTCATATTCCTAACCAATCTATTATGTAAATTCAAAGTAACCAAACCACTAAAGTCAATCATTATCATATCAAGCCATAAATAAAGAGCCCCGATCCTTTCGCTGATGACTTCCTTGTGTGGAATGCACCGAAGCCAGACTTTCTGTAGGCGACGTCGTGAATGACGATGACAAGTTGATAGGTATCAATGCGATGTGCAATCCAAGTCTTGGATGAGGGTCACAGTTTTGAACTATATTTCTATTGTTAATAAATTTCTTGACGTATTCTTGAAGTCTTCTTAGCCTACCCCAGAGCGTAAAATTGAATTTTGTATTGACCCCAGTACAAAACCCATTTCTTAAACCCTCAAATATTTCTTCAACTAAAACGAACGTAACATGCGCCAAAGACGTTGGCTCGAGCGGTTGAAGATTACGACCGTACCATTCAATATCATTGTGGAAGAACGAACGTGGTAGCTGACGTGTTGAGTAGAAGATCGTATGTGTTTACGAGGGCGATGTTGTTAAAACAAAGACTCATTTCGTATAACTTACAAATGACGAAGATAGAGTTAAAGACTCGAGGGACCCATATGAAGATAACGAATATACGAGTAAAATCGACTTTAATCGATAAAGTTAAAGCCGCTCAAGCTACATACTCAAAGCTGATAAATGTGAAGAAGAAGGTTCAAGAGGGCGCTATTCTAGAAGCAAGAATCGACGAAGAGAGGAAATCTCAACTCTCGATTTAATTGGCCCATTTGAAATCCTCGATAAAGTAGGAACTGTGACTTATAGACTCGTTTTACCGCCAAGCATGTCGTGTGTTCATAACATTTTTTTCTCACGTATCGATGTTACGTAAATATGTTGACGGCCCGAACAACATTATTAATTTAGAACCGGACGAGATAGCGGATGATTTAATGTTTGAGGAGATACGTGTTAAAATCTTGGATAAGAAGGATCATATTCGACGCTCAAAGGTTATACCTCAAGAGTTAGAATTTGAAGTGAAGTCAAGTTATCCTCAAATGTTCGGCATACCAAGTACGTACGTAAATTTCGAGGGCGAAATTCCATAAGGAGGAGAGATTGTGAAACCCCAGATTTTATGAATAAATATTTAATTTTTCTTGAAATAATTTTTTTATATATTATGGTGTGAATTTGATATAATAGTTAATGGGTAGTATTTATAAATTTTACAAAGTATGCAAGTTGTCATATTATATTCGATTGGTCGGGGAATATTCTTTTTGTCGGGGAATATCCGTACAACGGTACAATCATTGGTGGACCCCACAACAGAATTATTGTCGGATTGAGAAAACGACAAAAATACTTTATGAAAATAATGGCGGAAGTTTTACCGTTGATACTGTTGAACTACTCGGTAGTAAAAGTACAGTAATACGCGTGGTTGCATAGTAGTACACGGTATTGATTATTGATGCTTACGTGAGAAGTCACTCAGCTATACTCAATTATTGCTACAGTAATTGTTGCATCATATCTCTTAAATTATTGTCATAGTATCATCTGTATAATATGTTATATTATTAAATCAATAATTGAGACGTTGTGGTAAGTTTGGTTATTTTTATGGGGGGTCATATGTCATCATCTAAGAGTCTCTTCGTCAATAGTAATTACCGTCGTCAATAGTATTTACCTTGGTCAATTGTATTTACCTTGATCAATAGTAATTACCTTCGTCAATAGTATTTATCTTGGTCAATAGTATTTACCTTGGTCAATAGTAATTACCTTCGTCAATAGTATTTACCTTGGTCAATAGTAATTACCTTCGTCAATAGTGTTTACCTTGGTCAGTAGTATTTACCTTGGTCAATAGTATTTACCTTCGTCAATAGTATTTACCTTGGTCAATAGTAATTACTTTCGTCAATAGTAGTTTTCCCTTCAATATTACCAAGAGTCATTTGACCCTTCGTTAAGACCAAGAGTCATTTGACCCTTCGTTAAGACCAAGAGCCACCCTCAGTTTTTCTATAAATAGAGGCCTAGGGCTTCATTATTTTTCACGAATTCATTCAAGCTATAGAGAGAGAAAGTATAGAGAGAATAAGAGAGAGATAATAAAAGTATTCTGCTACTTCACTTTTCCAATATCCAGTTCTTTTAAGGTAAGGGGTGTTATTCTTTCTTATTCATGAAGAGAACTGTTGTTATTCCATTTCTTATTATTCTGTTGGAATAACCTGTATACGCGGTCTACCCTATACTTGGTGACATTCTTCTATTATTCTGTTGGAACATCCTGTCTATGTGTTTTACACCGGACCTGGTTTCATTTTTATTATTATTCTGTTGGAACATCCTGTCTATGTGTTTTACACCGGACCTGGTTCCATTATTTATTATTCTGTCTGAATATCTTGTCTGTGCGTTTACGCCGGACCTGGTTCCATTATTTATTATTCTATTGGAATAACATGTCTGTGCGGTCTATCGCATGCATGGTGATTTCTTTTGTTATTTCATTCTTTATTATATCAGTTGGTTAAGTTTTGACTTCTATACTCCATGAAATTTGTGGAATATCCTTGATAATTGTGTTTCATCTAGTATCTTTTCATGAAAATATTCTTCTAAGCATTCTTAAATTTTACTCCACAAAGCAGTATCATGTTGACAATTTGGACGTTGTTAATTCTTGGATAAATTAATTCTTGAACTTGTTTTATTGAATTCTTATATCATTGTCGTTGTAAGACCCCAAATTATTAATAAATGAAATTTAATTTCCTCTATTTATTATTTTGAAATAGTAAGGGTTGATTTGATTAATGTGATTAGTTATGGGTGAAATGCGCAAATATTTTAAATAAGCAAGTGGTTATAAAATATTCATTGTTGTCGGGGAATATTCGCTTGGTCGTGGAATATTCTTACTGTCGGAGAATATTCGTACGACGGCGCAGTCTTTTGTGGGCCCCATAACGGAAAGCGATTGGATGAAGAAAACGACAAAAATAAGTTGTTTATAAATAACGGCGTAGTTGTTACCGTTAATACTGTTGGAATACCCGGTGGTTAAAATACAGTAATACGCGTTGTTGCACAGTAGCACACGGTATTGCACCAATTATTGATTCTTACGTAAGAAGGCACTACTCAATAATTGTTACAGTAATTACTGTTCAATATTATATTTTATTGATTCAATAATTGCTGCGTTGATATTTTATATTACTGTTGTTTTAATAATTGTCACTACACAGTATTTTCTATTATCGGAACAATAATTCATATTATCTGAATAATATTACTAGATAACATTATTGGCAATGTCTAGAAAGTTCTGTCTAAGGAGAGGTTTGGTCATCTAATTGCGCGCCAGTAAGGAGAGATCCTTATTGGAAAGCCCCCTCTTTCCTGGGAACGGCCTGGTTGCCAGTACTGTTGTTCTGTAATATTATTTGTGTATAATTAATTATTGATTTACATGATGAGAAAAATAGTGATTTTATGTGGATATAGATGGAGAAAATTTTTAATGTGACAATTGTTGAAAAGTAATATTTTATCTTTTTCTGATAAAATAATTCATTTAAATATATTATTTTAATAATATATTGATGGTGATATTTTTACAATGAATGTGAGATATATGAGTATATGAGGAGGAAGAGTATTTTTGTGGCATTAAATGATTAACACATGTTTTGTGTGTTGGTGGACACTATTCTTGACCGAAAATTTATTATTGACTGTAAAGTCGCCCGTTTGTGGATTTCGGTCAATTTCTGTTTGGAATTTGGAAAAACTTTCTTCTGCAAAGTTGTAGAGAATTGAATTTCCTATAAAAACTCGGGAGATTCGAATTTTCTGAATAAAGGACTATTTATTATGAATTATTGAAGTTCCGAAGTTCCGAAATAATTAATTTTTGGAGTTTAAAATATTTTTTTAAGAAAAACGTTTTTTGTTGCAATTGAGTGGCTCACATGTGTTATACATGATCTGAAATCAGATTTCTTAGGTGGGCTTGAATATTTTTAAGAAATATTATTATTTTATTAAATTTTCTGCTTTGGTGTTCTAAGCATTTTCCTATAAATAGGGTGCTTAGGTTAGAATTGAAAATCACACCAGAAACACAAGTTTCTCTCTATTTCTCTCTCTATATCGAGCGTATTCTTGTGAGTATTTGATACTTTGAGTGTTGCTATACGGTGCAAGTTTCCTTCAGCACTATATCTAGTATTCCAGTCAGAAGTACCGTATTTCCGAGGTAAGGGATGTTATTTCTTCTTAAATGATATTATTTTCTTCAATATCATTATGCCGAAGTATTGATCTGAACTTTTTATCAAATTTGGAACTTTTCATGTCGGGGTTACTATTCATGAGTTACTATTCACGAGTTACTATTCACGAGTTACTATTCACCGAAAAATGAAATTTTCTTCTTTTCGTCCAAAATATCTATTCTGGATACTAGCTTTGATTGTATCCATGTTTTGATCATTCTTGAATTTTACTCCACTATGATTGTTTATGAGGTATTTTTGGACATGGATAAACTGTAATACGAATCCCTAATATTTGTTATTTTGCTTCACTGGATTCGTTTCCTTTAAAATATTTTTCATCATCCTCAGTCCTAAATGATGATATAATTGAATATCTTTGGCCTGTAGTGCAAAGATTGATAATTTCTGATGAATATCTTTGGCCCGTAGTGCAAAGATGAACAGGTGTTGAGATGAACATGATCGACTGGTGATACAAATGAATATCTTTGGCCTGTAGTGCAAAGATGAATATTTGATTCCAGATATATATTGATTGATGTTACAGGGATAAAATATCGACGATGAACTTTTAAATTCATATATAGAAGATAGTAGTTTGCATTCTCTACTTAACTCTTCTAATGGTTTGCTGTTTCCGCTGCAGTTATTGATTTAAAACTTGTTGTCTATTGTATTCTATCAGATTTTTCCCTGTTGAAGACTAAGGATAATTTGTTGTATATTATCTTAGTCATAATATTCTTTACTGGGCTAGTTGAGCTCACCCTTTTCCTTGTTGTTCCATTTTCTTCTCAGGAGGCGAGAATGTAGCGAGTACTAGTCGGGGTGTGGAATGATGGTTCAAGACAGTTGTTTTAGTAGTCCTCACTATTTTGTAAAATAGTGTATCAATAAGTATAATGAGTTCTTAATTGAGTATTAATACTGCCTAGATGATAATATTTGTATTTAAACTCACAGTATATGTGTTGTCGTATTTTGCACGACATTTGTAATAATAAAGTTGTAGTTATTTTCTGTACCATGTATTTGGCGACTCAGAATGGGTTGGATGGATTGGACCTGTTTTGGGGGCGTCACAGTTGGTATCAGAGCTTAGGGATATGATCTATGAAGGAGATCGGGGAATAGAACTAGGAGGGGAGAGACGAGTAAATCCTTCGCTAGTGTGTCCTACCTAAGCTTATTTGTTGGTCGGTCATAATATAGGGGTATTATGTGATATGCTAATTTGTTAAATTAACCCTTATTTTATGGCAGTATTTGAGATTGTCGACTGAGAATGTTAACAGTGGAGCAAATGAAACCGTGGAGACACCTGTACTCACCAACGAGGAGAACTTGCAACAGGCTGGCAATGTTCCTCCTGTGAACAACACCAGTGAGCAGACGATGAACGATGGGATGTTTAGGAGTTTTTTTTCAGTTCATGCAAAACCAGACGAGGGAGACTCGTGTACAAAATACGGGTGAAAATGATAGCAATGCGCGGCTTGTCACAGCCAAGCAGTTCAAAGAGTTGGGACCACCAGAATTCTGGGGAAAGCCGGATCCGATTAAGGCGGAGACGTGGGTCAAGCAAATTACCAAGATATTCGATGTCTTGGGATGTGCGGAGGAACAGAAGGTTCCATTCGCCACCTTTATGTTCCGTGGCGAGGCAGACTACTGGTGGGAGTCTGTGAAGCGTACCCATCCAGCCGCACTCAACATGTCTTGGGAGACATTTCAGAAACTATTCAATGACAAGTACTTTTCTGAAAGTATTCGTCATATGAAGGAGGTAGAGTTTATTAGACTGGAGCAGAATAACATGACGGTGTCCCAATACGAGGCGAAATTTGCAGAGTTGTCCAGGTTTGCACCTCATTTGGTAGAGAATGAGGAACGTATGACGCGGATATTTCTGAGAGGCTTGAAACCCGGCATACGTCAATATCTCATTTCTCATAAATTTTCTCTCTATTCAGATGTTGTCAACAGGGCTCAATTATTAGAGCGAGATAGCGAGTATGGTCAATCGAGGGACCACAACCAGGATTATACCGGTGATAGCAGTCATCAGAACAACGATAACCAGCGGAGAAAGAAGAATACGGACAAGAACGGCAACCACTCTGGTGGTAATCGTGGCCATGAATATAGAAGAAGCGAGTTGGGAGGAGATTTTAAAAAGAGGAGATTCAACAATGATAATACGAAGACGTCAGCACCAGCAGCAACTGGTTCCAAGGGAGGAGAACGACCACCGGTCATATGCTATAAGTGCGGAAAAGAAGGACATATCAGCCCAAACTTTCCACAACAGTTTAAGGTATGTTATAACTATGGAAAGGAAGGACATATCGCTCGAGATTGCACTGTAGGGAAACCAAGTCCAACGGGGGTGGTGACTCAAAAAGTTATCCCAGAAAAGTCAAAGTCAACGGTTCCTGGAAGAGCGTTTTTCGTGACTAGTCAGAATGCGAGGAACCCGAACGAAGTTAGCACGGGTTAGTTAATTATAAATTTTTACGAAGTCTATACCTTATTAGATACCGGTTCTACCCATTCATTTATTTCTCCTGCTTGTGCTCAACGTTTAAACTTAACTCCGGAGAAATTAGACTTTGATTTATCTGTGGAGACTCCGTTAGGGGAAACTTTCATCACATCCACTGTTTATAAATCTTGTTTGATCCAAGTTATCACCATCACATTGCCTGTTGATCTTATCTCTTTAAAGATACTTGCTTTTGATGTGATTTTAGAAATTGATTGGTTAACTACTCATCATGCCAAAATTGATTGTTTTCGTAAGGTTGTTAGTCTTCATATTCCTAAGCAACCTGTTATTCAAATTCAAGCAACCAAACCATTGAAGTCAAACTCTTTCATATCAAGCCGTAAAGTCATTCGTTTATTAAAAAACGGATGTCAAGCTTTCTTAGCTATGTTATGGACTTGAACAAAATACGTCAGATTTGAATGATATTTCTATTGTTAGTAAATCCCTGACGTATTTCCTGAAGAATCTCTTGGCCTACGTGTGATATTGAATTTTGTATCATTTTTGAATCTGCTACAAAACTCATTTCTAAAATCTCATATCGAATGGCTCCTATTGAACTTCAGGAGTTAAAAACCCAACTATAGAAGTTGATAACCGAGCCTCTATCTGGTGACTTCCTTTGTGGAATGTACTGAAGCCAGACTCTCCGTAGGGGACGCCATATTCGTGCGGTAGTAAACTGATAGGTGCCATTGTGACGTGATATCTAAGATTGGGATATGAGTCACAGTTGAGAGCAACCTAAGTTAGTAATCGAAATACGTAGCTTTCTGGTTATTATCGGAGATTCGTAAAAGGATTTTCTCGAATCGCTACTCCATTAACTCAGCTGACTCAAGAAGGATATCAAATTCGTATGGAGCGAAGAATGCGAGAAGAGTTTCCAAGAGCTTAAGAGGAGACTCATTTCGGCACCTGTTCTGACAATACCATCTGGTTCAGATGGATTTGTTATCTACAGCGATGCTTCAGGCAAAGGGTTAGGATGTGTTCTCATGTAACGTGGGAAAGTCATAGCCTATGCCTCGCGACAACTTAAAGAATATGAGAGGAATTATCCTACTCATGATCTAGAGTTGGCAGCAGTCGTTTTCGCGCTAAAGATCTGGAGGCACTATCTATATGGGGAGAAAGTGGAGATATATTCAGGCCATAAAAGCCTCAAATATTTCTTCACTCAAAAAGAACTCAACATGCGACACCGACGTTGGCTCGAGCTGTTGAAAGATTTCGATCACACCATTCAATACTATCCTGAAAAAGCGAACGCGGTAGCTGACGCATTGAGTAGAAGATCATATGCAGGAACGAGTGCGATAATGTCAAGTATACGCGTAGAATCAACTTTAATCGATAAAGTTAAAGTTGCTCAAGCTACAGACCTGGAGCTGATGAATATAAAGAAGAAGGTGCAAGAATGTGTTATTCTAGAAGTAAGAGTCGATGGAGAGAAGAAAACTCAAGCCTTTAATTTATTTGAAATCCTCGATCGAGTAGGAACTGTGGCCTATAGACTCGCCTTACCGCCAAGTATGACGCGTGTTCATAACGTTATTCACGTATCGATGTTACGTAAATATGTGGACGACCCGAACCACGTTATTGAGTTAGAATCGAACGAGATAGCCGAAGACTTAACGTACGAAGAGGTACCTGTCAAGATCTTGGATAGGAAGGAGCATGTCCTACGCACGAAGGTCTTACCACAAGTTAAAGTTTTGTGGAGAAACCATGCTATTGAAGAAATGACCTGGGAGTTGGAAACGGAAATGAAAGTGAGGTATCCTCATCTTTTCGAAACACCAGGTACGTATGTCAATTTCGAGGACGAAATTTCATAAGGAGGGGAGGTTGTAAGACCCCAAATTATTAATAAATGAAATTTAATTTCCTCTATTTATTATTTTGAAATAGTAAGGGTTGATTTGATTAATGTGGTTAGTTATGGGTGAAATGCGCAAATATTTTAAATAAGCAAGTGATTATAAAATATTCATTGTTGTCGGGGAATATTCGCTTGGTCGTGGAATATTCTTACTGTCGGAGAATATTCGTACGACGACGCAGTCTTTTGTGGGCCCCATAACGGAAAGCGATTGGATGAAGAAAATGACAAAAATAAGTTGTTTATAAATAACGGCGTAGTTGTTACCGTTAATACTGTTGGAATACCCGGTGGTTAAAATACAGTAATACGCGTTGTTGCACAGTAGCACACGGTATTGCACCAATTATTGATTCTTACGTAAGAAGGCACTACTCAATAATTGTTACAGTAATTACTGTTCAATATTATATTTTATTGATTCAATAATTGCTGCGTTGATATTTTATATTACTGTTGTTTTAATAATTGTCACTACACAGTATTTTCTATTATCGAAACAATAATTCATATTATCTGAATAATATTATTAGATAACATTATTGGCAATGTCTAGAAAATTCTGTCTAAGGAGAGGTTTGGTCATCTAATTGCGCGCCAGTAAGGAGAGATCCTTATTGGAAAGCCCCCTCTTTCCTGCGAACGGCCTGGTTGTCAATACTGTTGTTCTGTAATATTATTTGTGTATAATTAATTATTGATTTATATGATGAGAAAAATAGTGATTTTATGTGGATATAGATGGAGAAAATTTTTAATGTGACAATTGTTGAAAATAAATATTTTATCTTTTTCTGATAAAATAATTCATTTAAATATATTATTTTAATAATATATTGATGGTGATATTTTTACAATGAATGTGAGATATATGAGTATATGAGGAGGAAGAGTATTTTTGTGGCATTAAATGATTAACACATGGTTTGTGTGCTGGTGGACACTATTCTTGACCGAAAATTTATTATTGACTGTAAAATCGCCCGTTTGTGGATTTCGGTCAATTTCTGTTTGGAATTTGGAAAAACTTTCTTCTGCAAAGTTGTAGAGAATTGAATTTCCTATAAAAACTCGGGAGATTCGAATTTTTTGAATAAAGGGCTATTTATTATGAATTATTGAAGTTCCGAAGTTTCGAAATAATTGATTTTTGGAGTTTAAAATATTTTTTTAAGAAAAACGTTTTTTGTTGCAATTGAGTGGCTCACATGTGTTATACATGATCTGAAATCAGATTTCTTAGGTGGGCTTGAATATTTTTAAGAAATATTATTATTTTATTAAATTTTCTGCTTTGGTGTTCTAAGCATTTTCCTATAAATAGGGTGCTTAGGTTAGAATTGAAAATCACACCAGAAACACAAGTTTCTCTCTATTTCTCTCTCTATATCGAGCGTATTCTTGTGAGTATTTGATACTTTGAGTGTTGCTATACGGTGCAAGTTTCCTTCAGCACTATATCTAGTATTCCAGTCAGAAGTACCGTATTTCCGAGGTAAGGGATGTTATTTCTTCTTAAATGATATTATTTTCTTCAATATCATTATGCCGAAGTATTGATCTGAACTTTTTATCAAATTTGGAACTTTTCATGTCGGGGTTACTATTCATGAGTTACTATTCACGAGTTACTATTCACAAGTTACTATTCACTGAAAAATGAAATTTTCTTCTTTTCGTCCAAAATATCTATTCTGGATACTAGCTTTGATTGTATCCATGTTTTGATCATTCTTGAATTTTACTCCACTATGATTGTTTATGAGGTATTTTTGGACATGGATAAACTGTAATACGAATCCTTAATATTTGTTCTTTTGCTTCACTGGATTCGTTTCCTTTAAAATATTTTTCATCATCCTCAGTCCTAAATGATGATATAATTGAATATCTTTGGCCTGTAGTGCAAAGATTGATGATTTCTGATGAATATCTTTGGCCCGTAGTGCAAAGATGAACAGGTGTTGAGATGAACATGATCGACTGGTGATACAAATGAATATCTTTGGCCTGTAGTGCAAAGATGAATATTTGATTCCAGATATATATTGATTGATGTTACAGGGATAAAATATCGACGATGAACTTTTAAATTCATATATAGAAGATAGTAGTTTGCATTCTCTACTTAACTCTTCTAATGGTTTGCTGTTTCCGCTGCAGTTATTGATTTAAAACTTGTTGTCTATTGTATTCTATCAGATTTTTCCCTGTTGAAGACTAAGGATAATTTGTTGTATATTATCTTAGTCATAATATTCTTTACTGGGCTAGTTGAGCTCACCCTTTTCCTTGTTGTTCCATTTTCTTCTCAGGAGGCGAGAATGTAGCGAGTACTAGTCGGGGTGTGGAATGATGGTTCAAGACAGTTGTTTTAGTAGTCCTCACTATTTTGTAAAATAGTGTATCAATAAGTATAATGAGTTCTTAATTGAGTATGAATACTGTCTAGATGACAATATTTGTATTTAAACTCACAGTATATGTGTTGTCGTATTTTGCACGACAATTATAATAATAAAGTTGTAGTTATTTTTTGTACCATGTATTTGGCGACTCAAAATGGGTTGGATGGATTGGACCTGTTTTGGGGGCGTCACAGTCATCATCCTCATGTTTATAAAATGTTGAAAATCATCTGTGACCTGTAGTGCATAGATGGACTTGGTATGATTATGATCAGGAATTATTCGGTATAATCATGACCGTAATGTTACAAATGATGTGGTAAAAGTCCTCATTGGCCCGTAGTGCATTGATGGACAGTTGTTGGCATGATCATGACCATTAATGAATACACGAATATCCTTGGTCGTAGTGCAGGGGTGATTCGATGATGTGGATTATTTTATTAAGCTGAGTCTCAGCGATAGCAGTGTTGAAAAACCTTTTAAATCATAAAAGATAGTAGAGTTTATTTTCTACTTGACTCTTTTAATGGATTGCTTGTTCCGCTGCAGTTAAACTTGATGTCTATTATATTTTATCAGTTTAACATTGTTGAAGGCTAATGATAATTTATTCTGCATTATCTTAGTCATAATATTTCTTACTGGGCTAGTTGAGCTCACCCTTTCTTTCACTGTTCTCTTCAGGAAATGAGAACGTAGCTGGGGCAAGTCGGGGAACGGAGTGATGGTTCGAATGATAGTATTAGTTAGTAATCCTCACTATTCTATGTAATAGTGTGTTAATAAATGTAATGAGGACTCCTTTTGAGTATGAATACTCTCTAGAAGATAATATTTGTATTCAAACTCACAGTTTATGTTTTGTCGTATTGTACACGACAGTTGTATTAGTAAGTTGTATTTGTATTCTGTACTTTGTATCTGACGAACCAAGATGGGTGATGTATACCTAATTTTGGGGGCGTCAAAATGCTAAAATTGATTGTTTTCGTAAGGTTGTTAGTTTTCATATTCTTAACCAACCTGTCATACGAATTCAAACTACTAAACCACTAAAATCAGTCACTGTCATATCAAGCCACAAAGCTATTCGTTTATTGAAAAACGGATGTCAAGCTTTCTTAGCCCATGTTATGGATTTGAACAAAGACAAGTCAGATTTGAATAATATTTCTATTGTTAGAGAATTTCCCGATGTATTTCCTGAAGAACTTCCTGGTCTACCCCCAAAATGTGAAATTGAATTCTTTATTAACCTTGAACCCGGTACAAAGTCCATTTCTAAAACCCCATATCTAATGGCTCCTATTGAACTTCAGGAGTTAAAAGTCCAACTACAGGAGTTGTTGGACATCGGTTTTATTCGTCCTAGTACATCTCCTTGGGGTGCTCCTGTGTTATTCGTAAAGAAGAAAGACGGGAATATGCGACTTTGTATCGACTATCGAGAATTGAATCATGTCACTATCAAGAATAGGTATCTGCTACCTCGTATTGATGACCTGTTTGACCAGTTGCAAGGAGCACAATTCTTTTCAAAGATCGATCTTCGTTCTGGATATCATCAGCTGAAGATTAAAACTGAGGATATTCCAAAGACTGCCTTCAGAACTCAGTACGGGTATTATGAATTCTTAGTCATGTCTTTTGGATTGACTAATGCTCCTGCTGCCTTCATGGATATGATGAACCGTGTATTCAAAGAATATTTAGATCAGTTCGTTGTTGTCTTTATTGATGACATCCTCATCTATTCCAAAAGCCGTGAAGATCATGAGCGCCATTTGAAGCTGGTACTACAAAGGCTTCGTGAAAATAAGCTATATGCCAAATTGAAAAAATGCGAGTTCTGGCTTGAGGAAGTAGCATTCCTTGGGCACGTGGTGTCAAAACATGGAGTATCTGTCGACCCGGCGAAGATTGAAGCCATACAAAGTTGGGAGCAACCGAAGTCGGTAACCGAAGTACGTAGCTTTTTGGGCTTAGCTGGTTATTATCGGAGATTTGTGGAAGGATTTTCTTGAATCGCTACTCTGTTAACTCAGCTGACTCGGAAAGATGCAAAATTCGTATGGAGTGAGGAATGTGAAAAGAGTTTTCAAGAACTCAAGAGGAGACTCATTTCGGCACCTGTTCTGACAATACCATCTGGTTCGGATGGATTTGTTATCTACAGCGATGCTTCAGGCAAAGGGTTAGGATATGTTCTCATGCAACATGGGAAAGTCATAGCCTATGCCTCGCGACAACTCAAAGAATATGAGAGGAATTATCCTACTCATGATTTGAAGTTGGCAGCAGTCATTTTCGCGTTGAAGATCTGGAGACACTACCTGTTTGGGGAGAAAGTGGAGATCTATACAGATCATAAAAGCCTCAAATATTTCTTCACCCAAAAGGAACTCAACATGCGGCAGCGACGTTGGCTCGAGCTATTGAAAGATTACGATCATACCATCCAATATCATCCTGGAAAAGCAAACGTAGTAGCTGACGCATTGAGTAGAAGATCATATGCGGGTACGAGTGCAATGTTGTTAACACAAAGGCCGATTTTATATGACTTACAAAGGATGGAGATAGAGATGAAGGCTCCAAGTACCCACATGATGATATCAAATATACGAGTAGAACCGAGTTTAATCGATAAAGTTAAAGTTGCTCAAGCTACGGACATAGAGCTGATGCGTATGAAAAAGAAAGTGCAAGAAGGTGCTATTCCAGAAGCAAGAATCGATGAAGAAGGAATACTTCGAGTCAACTCCAGACTTTGTGTTCCTAACGATTTTGACTTGAAGCATAGAATCATGATGGAGGCACACAACACACCGTTTGCAATCCATCCTGGGAGAACCAAAATGTATCACGATCTTTGACATATATTTTGGTGGAGCAATATGAAAAGAGAGATCGCAGAGTTTATCTCGAGGTGTTTAACTTGTCAACATGTAAAGGCGGAGCATCAAGTGCCAAAGGGTCCATTGCAACCACTTGAGATCCCGAAATGGAAGTGGGAACACATTACCATGGATTTCGTTACAGGTCTTCCCAAGGTTTCTCAAGGCATAGATGCGATTTGGGTTATTGTTGATAGATTAACCAAGTCTACTCATTTCTTACCGATACGTGAGACTTATTCCCTTGAACGTCTTGCTAGTAAGTATGTGAACGAGATTGTGAGATTGCATGGCATGCCAGTATCTATAGTTTCGGATCGTGACCCAAGATTCACTTCACAATTTTGGGTTAGCTTGCAGAAAGCTATGGGCACGAATTTACGATTCAGTTCGGCATACCATCCTCAAACGGACGGACAATCAGATAGGACTATTCAAACTCTTGAAGATCTATTAAGACTCTGTGTCCTAGATCTCAAAGGGAGTTGGGATAAGTACCTACCATTGGTGAAATTCTCCTACAACAACAGTTATCAGGCGAGCATAGGTCTGGCTCCATTCGAGGCGTTGTATGGAAGAAAATGTCGTTCTCCAGTATGCTGGGACGAGGTGGGTGAAGCAACATTATTGGGACCAGAGTTGGTACGCATGACTACAGAGAAGATTCAAACGATTCGACAACGTATACAAACGGCACAGGATCGACAAAAGAGTTATGCGGATCTTCATTGGAAGGACGTGGAATTTAATATTGGGGATCATGTATTGTTAGGTGTTGCACCATGGAAGGGAGTTACAAGATTTGGGAAGAGAGGAAAGCTCACTCCAAGATTTGTTGGTCCATTTGAGATTCTTGAGCGAATAGGAAATGTGGCATATAGACTCGCATTACCACCAAGCATGTCTCGTGTTCATAATGTTTTTCACATATCTATGCTTCGTAAATATGTTAAAGATCCGAACCACATTATTGAGTTAGAACCAGACGAGATAGCTGAAGATTTAACGTACGAGGAGGTACCTGTTAAGATCTTGGATAGGAAAGAGCATGTCCTACGCACGAAAGTTATACCACAAGTTAAGATTTTGTGGAGAAACCATGCTATTGAAGAAATGACCTGGGAGTTGGAATCAGAAATGAAAGCGAGGTATCCTCACCTTTTCGAAATATCAGGTACGTACGTCAATTTCGAGGACGAAATTTCATAAGGAGGGGAGGTTGTAAGACCCCAACTTATTAATGAATAAAATTAAATTTTCTCTAAATATTATTGTGAATAATAAGGGGTTAATTTGATATAATACTTTGGTTAAGGGTGAAATGTGCAAATTTTGCAAAATAAGCAAGTGGTTATAAAATATTCATTTTGTCGGGGAATATTCGTTTGATCGTGGAATATTCTTGCTGTCAGGGAATATTCGTACGACGGCGCAGCCTTGTGTGGGCCCCATAACAGAAAGCGATTGGATGAAGAAAACGACAAGTATAAGTTGTTTATAAATAACGGCGTAGTTGTTACCGTTAATACTGTTGGAATACCCGGTGGTTAAAATACAGTAGCACACGGTATTGCACCAATTATTGATTCTTACGTAAGAAGGCACTCAATAATTGTTACAGTAGTAATTATTCAATATTTTATTTTATTGATTTAATAATTGATGCGTTGATATTTTATATTATTGTTGTTTCAATAATTATTGCTGCACAGTATTTTCCTTTATCAGATCAATAATTCATATTATTTGAATAATATTATTAGATAACATTATTGGCAATGTTTTAAAAGTTCTGTCTAAGGAGAGGTTTGGTCATCTAATTGCGCGCCATTAAGAAGAAATCCTTATTGGAAAGCCCCCCTCTTTCCTGAGAACGGCCTGGTTGTCATAAATGTGATTCTGTAATATTATTTGTGAATAATTAATTATTGATTCATATGATAAGGAAATATTTATTTTATGTGGATATAAATGAGGGATATATTTTTGTGGTTAAAAATTAAGGAGTTAATGTTGAGGTTTTTATCAGTATTTTTGTTGGAATGGAGGTATTAAAAATCAGGGTTTTTGATATATTTTACGGGGGTATTTCCTAATCAACCTGTTGTTCGAATTCAAGCAACAAAGCCATTAAAATCAATCACTGTCATATCAAGTCATAAAACCATTCGTTTATTGAAAAACGGATGTCAAGCTTTCCTAGCCCATGTTATGGATTTGAATAAAGACACGTCAAATTTGAATAATATTCCTGTTGTTAGTAACTTTCCTGACGTATTTCCTGAAGAACTTCCCGGTCTACCCCCAGAACGTGAAGTTGAATTCTTTATTGATCTTGAACCTGGTACAAAGCTCATTTCTAAAACCCCATATCGAATGGCTCCTATTGAACTTCAGGAGTTAAAAGTCCAACTACAAGAGTTGTTGGACATCGGTTTCATTCGTCCTAGTACATCTCCTTGGGGTGCTCCTATTTTATTTGTAAAGAAGAAAGACGGGAGTATGCGACTTTGTATCGATTATCAGGAATTAAACCATGTCACCATCAAGAATAGGTATTCGCTACCTCGTATTGATGACCTGTTTGACCAGTTACAAGGAGCACAATTCTTTTCAAAAATCGATCTTCGTTCTGGATATCATCAGCTGAAGGTTAAAACTGAGGATATTCCGAAGACTGCCTTTAGAACTCGGTACGGGCATTATAAATTCTTAGTCATGTCTTTTGGATTGACTAATGCTCCTGCGGCTTTCATGGATATAATGAACCGAGTAATCAAGGATTATTTAGATCAGTTCGTTGTCGTCTTTCATATATTCCAAAAGCCGTGAAGATCATGAGCACCATTTGAAGCTGGTACTCCAAAGGCTGCGTGAAAACAAGTTATATGCTAAGTTGAAGAAATGCGAGTTCTGGCTTGAGAAAGTAGCATTCCTAGGGCACGTGGTGTCAAAACATGGAGTATCTGTGGACCCGGCGAAGATTGAAGCAATACAAAGCTGGGAGCAACCGAAGACGGTGACCGATGTACGTAGCTTTCTAGGCTTAGCTGGTTATTATCGGAGATTCGTAGAAGGGTTTTCTCGAATCGCTACCCCGTTAACTCAGCTGACTCAGAAGGATATCAAATTCGTATGGAACGAATAATGCGAGAAGAGTTTCCAAGAGCTTAAGAGGAGACTCATTTCGGCACCTGTTCTGACAATACCATCTGGTTCGGATGGATTTGTTATCTACAGCGATGTTTCAGGCAAAGGGTTAGGATGTGTTCTCATGCAACGTGGGAAAGTCATAGCCTATGCCTCGCGACAACTTAAAGAATATGAGAGGAATTATCCTACTCATGATCTAGAGTTGGCAGCAGTCGTTTTCGCACTAAAGATCTGGAGGCACTATCTATATGGGGAGAAGGTGGAGATATATTCAGACCATAAAAGCCTCAAATATTTCTTCACTCAAAAAGAACTCAACATGCGGCAACGACGTTGGCTCGAGCTGTTGAAAGATTACGACCACACTATTCAATACCATCCTGGAAAAGCAAACGTGGTAGCTGACGCGTTGAGTAGAAGATCATATGTAGGAACGAGTGCGATGATGCCAAGTATACGCGTAGAACCAACTTTAATTGATAAAGTTAAAGTTGCTCAAGCTACAGACCCGGAGCTGATGCGTATGAAGAAGAAAGTGCAAGAAGGTGCTATTCCAGAAGCAAGAATCGATGAAGAATGAATACTTCGAGTCCACTCCAGACTTTGTGTTCCTAACGATTCTGATTTAAAGTACAAGATCATGATGGAGGCACACAATACACCATTTACAATCCATCCTGGAAGTACTAAAATGTATCGTGATCTTCGACATACATTTTGGTGGAACAATATGAAGAGAGAGATTGCAAAGTTTATCTCCAGGTGTTTAACTTGTCAACGTGTAAAGGCGGAGCATCAAGTACCAAAGGGTCCATTGCAACCACTTGAGATTCCGAAATGAAAGTGGGAACACATTACCATGGATTTTGTTACGGGTCTTCCCACGGTTTCTCAAGGTATAAATGCTATTTGGGTTATAGTTGATAGATTAACCAAGTCTGCTCATTTCTTGCCGATACGAGAGACTTATTCCCTTGAACGTCTTGCTAGTATGTACGTGAATGAGATTGTAAGGTTGCATGGCATGCCAGTATCCATAGTTTCGGATCGTGACCCAAGATTCACTTCAAGATTTTGGGTTAGCTTGCAAAAAGCTATGGGCACGGATTTACGGTTCAGTTCGGCATACCATCCTCAAACGGACGGGCAATCAGAGAGGACTATTCAAACTCTTGAAGATTTATTAAGACTTTGTGTCCTAGATTTCAAAGGAAGTTGGGATAAGTACCTACCATTGGTGGAATTCTCCTACAACAACAGTTATCAGGCAAGTATAGGTGTGGCTCCCTTTGAAGCATTGTATGGACGAAAGTGTCGCTCTCCAGTATGTTGGGATGAGGTGGGAGAAGCAACGTTGTTGGGACAGAGTTGGTACGAATGACTACAGAGAAGATCCAAACGATTCGACAACGTATACAAACGGCACAGGATCGATAAAAGAGTTATGTGGATCTTCATCGAAAGGACGTGGAATTTGACATTGGGGATCATGTATTATTCGTGTAACTCCATGGAAAGGAGTTACAAGATTTGGGAAGAGAGGAAAGCTCAATCCACGATTTATTGGTCCATTTCAGATTCTTGACGAGTAGGAAATGTGGCCTATAGACTTGCGTTACCTCCAAGTATGTCTCGTGTTCAAAATGTTTTTCATATATCTGTGCTTCGTAAATATGTGAAAGACCCGAACCATGTTATTGAGTTAGAACCGACGAGATAGCTGAAGACTTAAACGTACGAGGAGGTACCTGTCAGATCATGGATAAGAAGGAGCATGTCTACGCACGAAGGTCATCCACAAGTTAAGTTTGTGTGGAGAAACCATGCTATGAGAAAATGACCTGGGAGTTGGAACGGAAATGAAAGCGAGGTATCCTCATCTTTTCGAAACACCAGGTACGTATGTCAATTTCGAGGACGAAATTTCATAAGGAGGGAGGTTTGTAAGACCCCAAATTATTAATAAATGAAAATTTAATTTCCTCTATTTATTATTCTGAAATAGTAAGAGTTGATTTGATAATGTGGTTAGTTATGGGTAAATGCGCAAATATTTTAGTGGTTATAAATATTCATTGTTGTCGGGGAATATTTATTTGGTCGTGGAATATTCTTGTTGTCGGGGAATATTCGTACGACGGCGCAGCTTGTGTGGGCCCCATAACAGAAAACGATTGGACGAAGAAAATGACAAAAATAAGTTGTTTATAAATAAGGCGTAGTTGTTATCGTTAATACTGTTGGAATACCCGGTGGTTAAAACACGATAATACGCGTAGCACACGGTATTGCACCAATTATTAATTCTTACGTAAGAAGGCACTACTCAATAATTGTTATAGTAATTACTGTTCAATATTGTATTGATTCAATAATTGCTGCGTTGATATTTTATATTACTGTTGTTTCAATAATTGTCACTACGCAGTATTTTTTATTATCGGAGCAATAATTCATATTATCTGAATAATATTATTAGATAATATTATTGGCAATGTCTAAAAAGTTCTGTCTAAGGAGAGGTTTGGTCATCTAATTGCGCGTCAGTAAGGAGAGATCCTTATTGGAAAGCCCCCTCTTTCCTAGGAACGGCCTGGTTGCTAGTACTGTGATTCTGTAATATTATTTGTGTTTAATTAATTATGATTTATATGACGAGGAAAATAGTGATTTTATGTGGATATAGATAGAGAAAAATTTTAATGTGACAATTGTTGAAAATTAATATTTTATCTTTTTCTGATAAAAATAATTCATTTAAATATATTATTTTAATAATATATTGATGGTGGTATTTTTACAATGAATGTGGGATATATGAGTATATAAGGAGGAAGAGTATTTTTGTGGCATTAAATGATTAACACATGTTTTGTGTGTTGGTGGACATAATTCTTGACCGAAAATTTATTATTGACTATAAAATCGCCCGTTTATGAATTTCGGTCAATTTCTGTTTAGAATTTGGAAAAACTTTCTTCTGCAAAGTTGTAGAGAATTGAATTTCCTATAAAAACCCGCCAGATTCGAATTTTCTGATAAAATAGCTATTTATTATGAATTATTGAAGTTCTGAAGTTCCGAAATAATTGATTTTTGGAAGTTTTATTTATTATTTTGAAGAAAAACGTTTTTTGGCATTTAAGTGGGCTAACATGTGATATAAATGGGCTGAGATCAGATGTCTAGAGGTGGGCTAAGGAAAATTTGATAAATAATTATTATTATTATATTAAATTTTCTGCTTTGGTTTTCTAAGCATTTTCTATAAATAGGGTGCTTAGGTTAGAATTGAAAATCACACCAGAAACACAAGTTTCTCTCTATTTCTCTCTCTATCAAGCGTATTCTTGTGAGCATTTGATACTTTGAGTGTTGCTATACGGTGCAAGTTTCCTTCAGCACTATATCTAGTATTCCAGTCAGAAGTACCGTCTTTCCGAGGTAAGGGATGTTATTTCTTCTTAAATGATATTATTTTCTTCAATATCATTATGCCGAAGTATTGATCTGAACTTTTTATCAAATTTGGAACTTTTCATGTCGGGGTTACTATTCATGAGTTACTATTCATGAGTTACTATTCACGAGTTACTATTCACGAGTTACTATTCACCGAAAAATAAAATTTTCTTCTTTTTGTCCAAAATATCTATTATGGATACTAGCTTTGATTGTATCCATGTTTTGATCATTCTTGAATTTTTCTCCACTATGATTATTTATGAGGTATTTTTGGACATGAAATAGTTGAAATACGAATCCTTAATATTTATTCTTTTGTTTCACTGGATTCGTTTTCTTTAAAATATTTTTCATCATCCTCAGTCCTAAATGATGATATAAATGAATATCTTTGGCCTGTAGTGCAAAGATGAATGATTTCTGATAAATATCTTTGGCCCGTAGTGCAAAGATGAACAGGTGTTGAGGTGAACATGACCAACTGATGAATATCTTTGGTCTGTAGTGCAAAGATGACTATTTGATTCAAGATATTTATTGATTGATATTACAGGGATAAAATGTTGATGATGGGCTTTTAAATTCATAGATAATCGTAGATTTCATTCTCTACGTAACTCTTCTATGAATTATTATTTTCCGCTGTGAATATTGATTTAAAACTTGTTGTCTATTGTATTCTATTAAATTTTTCCTGTTGAAGACTAACGATAGTTTGTTGTATATTATCTTAGTCATAATATTCTTTACTGGGCTAGTTGAGCTCACCCTTTTCCTTGTTGTTCCATTTTCTTCTCAGGAGTCGAGAATGTAGTAGGTACTAGTCGGGGTATGGAATGAAGATTCTAGGAAGTTGTTTTAGTAGTCTCACCATTTTTTTTTGTAAAATATTATTCCAATAATTGTAATGAGGACTTATTTGAGTGTGGATATTGTCTAGATGACAATATTTGTATTTACACTCACAATTTTTATGTTGTATTAATAAAGTTGTAGTTGTTTCTGTACCATATTATTGACGACTCAGAATAGGTGTTGTATACCTGTTTTGGGGGCGTCACAGTTGGTATCAGAGCTTAGGAATATGATCTCTGGCGGAGATCGGGGAATAGAACTAGGAGGGGAGAGACGAGTAAATCCTTCGCTAGTGTGTCCTACCTAAGCTTATTTGTTGGTCGGTCATAATATAGGGATATTATGTGATTTGTTAATTTGTTAAATTAACCCTTGTTTTATGGCAGTATTTGAGAATGTCGACTGAGAATGTTAACAGTGTAGTAAATGAAACCGTGGAGACACCTGTACTCACCAACGAGGAGAACGTGCAACAGGCTGGCAATGTTCCTCCTGTGAACAACACCACTGAGCAGACGATGAACGATGAGATGTTTAGAAGCTTTTTGCGATTCATGAAAAACCAGACGAAAGAGATTCCTGTTTAAAATATAGGAAGAAACAATGGCAACGCACAACTGGTCATAGCCAAGCAGTTCAAAGAGTTGGGACCACCAGAATTCTGGGAAAAGCCAGATCCGATTAAGGCGGAGACATGGGTCAAGCAAATTACCAGATATTTGATGTCTTGGGATGCACGGAGGAACAGAAGGTTCCATTCGCCACCTTTATGTTCCGTGGCGAGGCAGACTACTGGTGGGAATCTGTGAAGCGTACCCATCCAGCCGCACTCAGCATGTCTTGGGAGACATTTTAGAAACTATTCAATAACAAGTACTTTCCTGAAAGTATTCGTCATATGAAGGAGGTAGAGTTTATTAGACTGGAGCAGAATAACATGACGGTGTCCCAGTACGAGGCGAAGTTTGCAGAGTTGTCCAGGTTTGTACCTCATTTAGTGGAGAATGAGGAACGTATGACACGAATGTTTCTGAGAGGTTTGAAACCCGGCATACGTCAATATCTCATTTCTCATAAATTTACTCTCTATTCAGATGTTGTCAACAGGGCTCAATTGTTGGAGCGAGATAACGAGTACGGTCAACCGAGGGACCACAACCAGGATCATATCGGTGACAACAGTCATCAGAACAATGATAACCAGCGGAGAAAGAAAAGTACAGACAAGAACGGCAACCACTCTGGTGGTAATCGTGGCTATGAAAATAGAAGAAGCGAGTCGGGAGGAGATTTTAAAAAGAGGAGATTCAACAATGATAATACGAAGACGTCAGCACCAGCAGCAACTGGTTCCAAGGGAGGAGAACGACCACGGTCATATGCTATAAATATGGAAAAGAGGGACATATCAGCCCAAACTGTCCACAACAGTTCAAGGTATGCTATAATTGTGGAAAGGAAGGACATATCGCTCGAGATTGTACGATAGCGAAACCAAGTTCAGCGGGGACGGTGACTCAAAAGGCTGTCCCAAAAAAGTCAAAGTCAACGGTTCCTGGAAGAGCGTTTGTCGTGACTGGTCAATATGCGAGGAACCCAACGAGGTGATCACGGGTAAGCTAATCATAAATTCATGTGAAGTTTATACCTTACTAGATACCGGTGCTACCATTCATTTATTTCTCCTGCTTGTGCTCAACGTTTAAACTTGACTCCGGAGAAATTAGACTTTGATTTATCTGTGGAGACTCCGTTAGGGAAAACTTTCATCATCCACTGTTTATAAATCTTGTTTGATCCAAGTTGGCACCATCACCTTACCTGTTGACCTTATCTCTTTAAAGATACTTGCATTTGACGTGATTTTAGGAATTGATTGGTTAACTACTCATCATGCAAAAATTGATTATTTTCGTAAGGTGGTTAGTTTTCATATTCCTAATCAACCTGTTGTTCGAATTCAACCAACAAAGCCATTAAAATCAATCACTGTCATATCAAGTCATAAAGCCATTCGTTTATTGAAAAACGGATGTCAAGCTTTCCTAGCCCATGTTATGGATTTGAATAAAGACACGTCAAATTTGAATAATATTCCTGTTGTTAGTAACTTTCCTGACGTATTTCCTGAAAAACTTCTCGGTCTACCACCAGAACGTGAAGTTGAATTCTTTATTGATCTTGAACCTGGTACAAAGCCCATTTCTAAAACCCCATATCGAATGGCTCCTATTGAACTTCAGGAGTTAAAAGTCCAACTACAAGAGTTGTTGGACATCGTGTGAGACCCCAGATTTTATGAATAAATATTTAATTTTTTCGAAATAATTATGGTTTGGATTTGATATAATGTTATAGTTGTGGGTAATATTTATAAATTTTGCAAAGTACGCAAGTTGTTATATAATATTCGATTGGTCGGGGAATATTCGTACAACGACACAATCATTGGTGGACCCCACAACGGAATTATTGTCGGATTGAGAAAACGACAAAAATATTTTATTAAAAATAACGGCGGAAGTTTTACCATTGTTACTGTTGAACTACTCGGTAGTAAAAGTACAGTAATACGTGTGGTTGCATAGTAGCACACGGTACTGATTATTAATGCTTATGTGAGAAGCCACTCAGTTTGATTCCATTATTGTCAGTTAATAATATGAATTATTTAGCGATAATGACGTTTTGTTTTATTCTTATTAACGTAATAAAACAGAAACATCTTTTTATATAAAACAGAATACTTTATTAAAGTTATTTTATAAATAGAATATATTATATTTTATTTAAAAGATTTTTTTTAAATATGGACCGTCAGATTAAAGTAATCAATCTGGACCATTCATGGATTAGTTACTATGCATTCTATTTTTCTATAAATAGCAGCTCATTCCTTCATTATTTCTTACGAATTCACTGAACTCTAGAGAGAGAAACTATAGAGAGAAACTATAGAGAGAGGGAAGAAGAGTATTCTGCTACGTAACTACTTCCTTATTTCAGCTCGTCTTTAAAACGGTAAGGGGTGTTATTCTTTCTTATTCATGAAGAGAACTGTTGTTATTTCATTTCTTATTATTCTGTTGGAATAATCTGTATACGCGGTCTACCCTATACTTGGTGACATTCTTCTATTATTCTGTTGGAACATCCTGTCTGTGTGTTTTACACCGGACCTGGTTCCGTTTTTATTATTATTCTGTTGGAACATCCTGTCTGTGTGTTTTACACCGGACCTGGTTCCGTTGTTATTATTATTCTGTTGGAACATCCTGTCTGTGTGTTTTACACCGGACCTGGTTCCATTATTTATTATTCTGTCGGAATATCCTGTCTGTGCGTTTACGCCGGACCTGGTTCCATTATTTATTATTCTGTTGGAATAACCTGTCTGTGCGGTCTATCGCATGCATGGTGATTTCTTTTGTTATTCCATTCTTTATTGTACTCAGTTGGTTAAGTTTTGACTTTTATACTCTATGAAATTTATGGAATATCCTTGATAATTGCGGTTCATCCAGTATCTTTTCATGAAAATATTCTTCTAAGTATTCTTGAATTTTACTCCACAAAGCAATATCATGTTGACAATTTGGACGTTGTTAATTCTTGGATAAATTAATTCTTGAACTTGTTTTATTGAATTCTTATATCATTGTCATCATCCTCATGTTTATAAAATGTGAAAGTCATCTGTGGCCTGTAGTGCATAGATGGACTTGGTATGATTATGACCAGGGATTATTCGGTATAATCATGACCGTAATGTTACAAATGATATGGTAAAAGTCCTCATTGGCCCGTAGTGCGTTGATGGACAGTTGTTGGCATGATCATGACCATTAATGAATATACGAATATCCTTGGCCGTAGTGCAGGGGTGATTCGATGATGTGAATTATTTTATTAAGCTGAGTCTCAGCGATCACAGTGTTGGAAAATCTTTTAAATCATAAAAGATAGTAGAGTTTATTTTCTACTTGACTCTTTTAATGGATTGCTTGTTCCGCTGCAGTTAAACTTGATGTCTATTATATTTTATCAGTTTAACATTGTTGAAGGCTAATGATAATTTATTCTGCATTATCTTAGTCATAATATTTCTTACTGGGCTAGTTGAGCTCACCCTTTCTTTCACTGTTCTCTTCAGAAAATGAGAACGTAGCTGGGGCAAGTCGGGGAACGGAGTGATGGTCCGAATGATAGTATTAGTTAGTAGTCCTCACTATTCTATGTAATGGTGTGTTAATAAATGTAATGAGGACTCCTTTTGAGTATGAATACTCTCTAGAAGATAATATTTGTATTCAAACTCACAGTTTATGTTTTGTCGTATTGTACACGACAGTTGTATTAGTAAGTTGTATTTGTATTTTGTACTATGTATCTGACGACCAAGATGGGTGATGTATACCTAATTTTGGGGGCGTCACAGTTGGTATCAGAGCTTAGGGATATGATCCCTGGCTAAGATGTGAGAATAGAACTAGGAGGGGAGAGACGGGGAATTCCTTCGCTAGTATGACCTACCTAAGTTTATTTGCATGGTATTTAATTGGTTGGTCATAATATAAGGATAATATATGACATATCAATTAACTTTTATTTTGTGGCAGTATCTGAAAATGGCATCTGAGAACGTTGAGAATAGCAATGGAGCACAGACGATTATTGATTCACCACATATCAATAATCAGGATAATGTTCATCAGGAAGGTGACAATCCTCATGCAAACAACAACACTGACCAGATGATGAATGATGGAATGTTCAGAGGTTTTATGCAATTCATGCAACAACAGGTGAAAGCGGCTCCTGTCCACAACGTAGGTGAAAATACTGGAAACGATTGGTTAACTGCTCATCATGCTTTTCGTAAGATTGTTAGCTTTCATATTCCTAACCAACCTATTATGCGAATTCAAGTAACCAAACCACTAAAGTCAATCATTGTCATATCAAGCCATAAGTAAAAATCCTCGTTCCTTTCGTTGTTGACTTCCTGGTGTGGAATGCATCGAAGCTAGACTTTCCGTAAGAGACGTTGTAAATGACGATGGCAAGTTGATAGGTATCAATGTGACGTGTTATCCAAGTCTTGGATGAGGGTCACAGTTTTGAACGATATTTCTATTGTTAATAAATTTCTTGACGTATTCTTGAAGACTTCTTAGTCTACCCCAGAGCGTAAAATTGAATTTTGCATTGACCCCAGTACAAAATTCATTTTTTAAACCCTCAAATATTTCTTCAACTAAAACGAACGTATTATGCGCCAAAGACGTTGGCTCGAGCTGTTGAAGATTACGATCATAACATCATGGAAAAGCGAACGTGGTAGCTGACGCGTTGTGTAGAAGATCGTATATGGTTACAAGTGCGAATATACGAACCCACGTGAAGATAACGAATGTACGATTAAAATCGACTTTAATCGATAAAGTTAAAGCTGCTCAACCTACATACTCAGAGCTGATAAATGTGAAGAAGAAGGTTCAAGAGGGCGTTATTCTAGAAGCAAGAATCGACGAAGAGAGAAAATCTCAACTGTCGATTTAATTGGCCCATTTGAAATCCTCGATGAAGTAGGAACTGTGGCCTATAGACTCGTTTTACCGCCAAGTATGTTGCGTGTTCAGAATATTTTTACGTATCGATGTTGTGGACGACCCGAACCACATTATTAATTTATAACCGGACGAGATAGCGAAAGATTTAACGTATGAAGAGATACGTGTTAACATCTTGGATAAGAAGGATCATATTCGATGCTTAAAGGTTATACCTCAAGAGTTAGAATTTGAAGTGAAGTCAATGTATCCTCACCTGTTCGGCATACCAGGTATGTACGTAAATTTCGAGGGCGAAATTCCATAAGGAGTGGAGATTGTGAGACCCCAGATTTTATGAATAAATATTTAATTTTCTCGAAATAATTATGGTGTGGATTTGATATAATGTTATAGTTGTGGGTAATATTTATAAATTTTGCAAAGTACGCAAGTTGTTATATAATATTCGATTGGTCGGGGAATATTCGTTTTAACAGGGAATATTCGTACAACGACACAATCATTGGTGGACCCCACAACGGAATTGTTGTCGGATTGAGAAAACGACAAAAATATTTTATTAAAAATAACGACAGAAGTTTTACCATTGTTACTGTTGAACTACTCGGTAGTAAAAGTACAGTAATACGTGTGGTTGCATAGTAGCACACGGTACTGATTATTAATGCTTATGTGAGAAGCCACTCAGTTTGATTCCATTATTGTCAGTTAATAATATGAATTATTTAGCGATAATGACGTTTTGTTTTATTCGTATTATTAACGTAATAAAACAGAAACATCTTTTTATATAAAACAGAATACTTTATTAAAGTTATTCTATAAATAGAATATATTATATTTTATTTAAAAGATTTTTCTTTAAATATGGACCGTCAGATTAAAGTAATCAATCTGGACCGTTCATAGATTAGTTACTATGCATTCTATTTTTCTATAAATAGCAGCTCATTCCTTCATTATTTCTTACGAATTCACTGAACTCTAGAGAGAGAAACTATAGAGAGAAACTATAGAGAGAGGGAAGAAGAGTATTCTGCTACTTAACTACTTCCTTATTTCAGCTCGTCTTTAAAATGGTAAGGGGTGTTATTCTTTCTTATTCATGAAGAAAACTGTTGTTATTCCATTTCTTATTATTCTGTTGGAATAACCTGTATACGCGGTCTACCCTATACTTGGTGACATTCTTCTATTATTCTGTTGGAACATCCTGTCTGTGTGTTTTACACCGGACCTGGTTCCGTTTTTGTTATTATTCTGTTAGAATATCCTGTCTGTGTGTTTTACACCGGACCTGGTTCCATTATTTATTATTCTGTCGGAATATCCTGTCTGTGTGTTTTACACCGGACCTGGTTCCATTATTTATTATTCTGTCGGAATATCCTGTCTGTGTGTTTTACACCGGACCTGGTTCCATTATTTATTATTCTGTCGGAATATCCTGTCTGTGCGTTTACGCCGGACCTGGTTCCATTATTTATTATTCTGTTGGAATAACCTGTCTGTGCGGTCTATCGCATGCATGGTGATTTCTTTTGTTATTCCATTCTTTATTGTACTCAGTTGGTTAAGTTTTGACTTCTATACTCCATGAAATTTGTGGAATATCCTTGATAATTGCGGTTCATCCAGTATCTTTTCATGAAAATATTCTTCTAAGTATTCTTGAATTTTACTCCACAAAGCAATATCATGTTGACAATTTGGACGTTGTTAATTCTTGGATAAATTAATTCTTGAACTTGTTTTATTGAATTCTTATATCATTGTCATCATCCTCATGTTTATCAAATGTTGAAAGTCATCTGTGGCCTGTAGTGCATAGATGGACTTGGTATGATTATGACCAGGGATTATTCGGTATAATCATGACCGTAATGTTACAAATGATATGGTAAAAGTCCTCATTGGCCCGTAGTGCATTGATGGACAGTTGTTGGCATGATCATGACCATTAATGAATATACAAATATCCTTGGCCGTAGTGCAGGGGTGATTCGATGATGTGAATTATTTTATTAAGCTGAGTCTCAGCGATCACAGTGTTGGAAAATCTTTTAAATCATAAAAGATAGTAGAGTTTATTTTCTACTTGACTCTTTTAATGGATTGCTTGTTCCGCTGCAGTTAAACTTGATGTCTATTATATTTTATCAGTTTAACAATGTTGAAGGCTAATGATAATTTATTCTGCATTATCTTAGTCATAATATTTCTTACTGGGCTAGTTGAGCTCACCCTTTCTTTCACTGTTCTCTTCAGGAAATGAGAACGTAGCTGGGGCAAGTCGGGGAACGGAGTGATGGTCCGAATGATAGTATTAGTTAGTAGTCCTCACTATTCTATGTAATGGTGTGTTAATAAATGTAATGAGGACTCCTTTTGAGTATGAATACTCTCTAGAAGATAATATTTGTATTCAAACTCACAGTTTATGTTTTGTCGTATTGTACACGACAGTTGTATTAGTAAGTTGTATTTATATTTTGTACTATGTATCTGACGACCCAAGATGGGTGATGTATACCTAATTTTGGGGGCGTCACACATCGGTTTCATTCGTCCTAGTACATCTCCTTGGGGTGCTCCTGTTTTATTTGTAAAGACGAAAGACGGGAGTATGCGACTTTGTATCGATTATCGGGAATTAAACCATGTCACCATCAAGAATAGGTATCCGCTACCTCGTATTGATGACCTGTTTGACCAGTTACAAGGAGCACAATTCTTTTCAAAAATCGATCTTCGTTCTGGATATCATCAGCTGAAGGTTAAAACTGAGGATATTCCGAAGACTGCCTTTAGAACTCGGTACGGGCATTATGAATTCTTAGTCATGTCTTTTGGATTGACTAATGCTCCTGCGGCTTTCATGGATATGATGAACCGAGTAATCAAGGATTATTTAGATCAGTTCGTTGTTGTCTTTATTGATGACATCCTCATATATTCCAAAAGCCGTGAAGATCATGAGCACCATTTGAAGCTGGTACTCCAAAGGCTGCGTGAAAACAAGTTATATGCTAAGTTGAGGAAATACGAGTTCTGGCTTGAGGAAGTAGCATTCCTAGGGCACGTGGTGTCAAAATATGGAGTATCTGTGGACCCGGCGAAGATTGAAGCAATACAAAGCTGGGAGCAACCGAAGACGGTGACCGATGTACGTAACTTTCTAGGCTTAGCTGGTTATTATCGGAGATTCGTAGAAGGGTTTTCTCGAATCGCTACCCCGTTAACTCAGCTGACTCGGAAGGATATCAAATTCGTATGGAACGAATAATGCGAGAAGAGTTTCCAAGAGCTTAAGAGGAGACTCATTTCGGCACCTGTTCTGACAATACCATCTGGTTCGGATGGATTTGTTATCTACAGCGATGTTTCAGGCAAAGGGTTAGGATGTGTTCTCATGCAACGTGGGAAAGTCATAGCCTATGCCTCGCGACAACTTAAAGAATATGAGAGGAATTATCCTACTCATGATCTAGAGTTGGCAGCAGTCGTTTTCGCACTAAAGATCTGGAGGCACTATCTATATGGGGAGAAGGTGGAGATATATTCAGACCATAAAAGCCTCAAATATTTCTTCACTCAAAAAGAACTCAACATGCGGCAACGACGTTGGCTCGAGCTGTTGAAAGATTACGACCACACTATTCAATACCATCCTGGAAAAGCAAACGTGGTAGCTGACGCGTTGAGTAGAAGATCATATGCAGGAACGAGTGCGATGATGACAAGTATACGCGTAGAACCAACTTTAATCGATAAAGTTAAAGTTGCTCAAGCTACAGACCCGGAACTGATGCGTATGAAGAAGAAAGTGCAAGAAGGTGCTATTCCAGAAGCAAGAATCGATGAAGAAGGAATACTTCGAGTCCACTCCAGACTTTGTGTTCCTAACGATTCTGATTTAAAGTACAAGATCATGATGGAGGCACACAATACACCATTTACAATCCATCCTGGAAGTACTAAAATGTATCGTGATCTTCGACATACATTTTGGTGGAACAATATGAAGAGAGAGATTGCAAAGTTTATCTCCAGGTGTTTAACTTGTCAACGTGTAAAGGCGGAGCATCAAGTACCAAAGGGTCCATTGCAACCACTTGAGATTCCGAAATGGAAGTGGGAACACATTACCATGGATTTTGTTACGGGTCTTCCCACGGTTTCTCAAGGTATAAATGCTATTTGGGTTATAGTTGATAGATTAACCAAGTCTGCTCATTTCTTGCCGATACGAGAGACTTATTCCCTTGAACGTCTTGCTAGTATGTACGTGAATGAGATTGTAAGGTTGCATGGCATGCCAGTATCCATAGTTTCGGATCGTGACCCAAGATTCACTTCAAGATTTTGGGTTAGCTTGCAAAAAGCTATGGGCACGGATTTACGGTTCAGTTCGGCATACCATCCTCAAACGGACGGGCAATCAGAGAGGACTATTCAAACTCTTGAAGATTTATTAAGACTTTGTGTCCTAGATTTCAAAGGAAGTTGGGATAAGTACCTACCATTGGTGGAATTCTCCTACAACAACAGTTATCAGGCAAGTATAGGTGTGGCTCCCTTTGAAGCATTGTATGGACGAAAGTGTCGCTCTCCAGTATGTTGGGATGAGGTGGGAGAAGCAACGTTGTTGGGACCAGAGTTGGTACGAATGACTACAGAGAAGATCCAAACGATTCGACAACGTATACAAACGGCACAGGATCGACAAAAGAGTTATGTGGATCTTCATCGAAAGGACGTGGAATTTGACATTGGGGATCATGTATTATTACGTGTAGCTCCATGGAAAGGAGTTACAAGATTTGGGAAGAGAGGAAAGCTCAATCCACGATTTATTGGTCCATTTCAGATTCTTGACCGAGTAGGAAATGTGGCCTATAGACTTGCGTTACCTCCAAGTATGTCTCGTGTTCATAATGTTTTTCATATATCTGTGCTTCGTAAATATGTGAAAGACCCGAACCATGTTATTGAGTTAGAACCGGACGAGATAGCTGAAGACTTAACGTACGAGGAGGTACCTGTCAAGATCATGGATAAGAAGGAGCATGTCCTACGCACGAAGGTCATACCACAAGTTAAAGTTTTGTGGAGAAACCATGCTATTGAGAAAATGACCTGGGAGTTGGAAACGGAAATGAAAGCGAGGTATCCTCATCTTTTCGAAACACCAGGTACGTATGTCAATTTCGAGGACGAAATTTCATAAGGAGCGGAGGTTGTAAGACCCCAAATTATTAATAAATGAAATTTAATTTCCTCTATTTATTATTCTGAAATAGTAAGAGTTGATTTGATTAATGTGGTTAGTTATGGGTAAAATGCGCAAATATTTTAGTGGTTATAAAATATTCATTGTTGTCGGGGAATATTTGTTTGGTCGTGGAATATTCTTGTTGTCGGGGAATATTCGTACGACGGCGCAGCCTTGTGTGGGCCCCATAACAGAAAATGATTGGATGAAGAAAACGACAAAAATAAGTTGTTTATAAATAACGGCGTAGTTGTTACCGTTAATACTGTTGGAATACCCGGTGGTTAAAACACGATAATACGCGTAGCACACGGTATTGCACCAATTATTGATTCTTACGTAAGAAGGCACTACTCAATAATTGTTACAGTAATTACTGTTCAATATTGTATTGATTCAATAATTGCTGCGTTGATATTTTATATTACTGTTGTTTCAATAATTGTCACTACGCAGTATTTTTTATTATCGGAGCAATAACTCATATTATCTGAATAATATTATTAGATAACATTATTGGCAATGTCTAAAAAGTTCTGTCTAAGGAGAGGTTTGGTCATCTAATTGCGCGCCAGTAAGTAGAGATCCTTATTGGAAAGCCCCTCTTTCCTGGGAACGGCCTGGTTGCTAGTACTGTGATTCTGTAATATTATTTGTGTATAATTAATTATTGATTTATATGACGAGGAAAATAGTGATTTTATGTGGATATAGATAGAGAAAAATTTTAATGTGACAATTGTTGAAAATTAATATTTTATCTTTTTTGATAAAATAATTCATTTAAATATATTATTTTAATAATATATTGATGGTGGTATTTTTACAATGAATGTGGGATATATGAGTATATGAGGAGGAAGAGTATTTTTGTGGCATTAAATGATTAACACATGTTTTGTGTGTTGGTGGACATAATTCTTGACCGAAAATTTATTATTGACTATAAAATCGCCCGTTTGTGAATTTCGGTCAATTTCTGTTTAGAATTTGGAAAAACTTTCTTCTGCAAAGTTGTAGAGAATTGAATTTCCTATAAAAACTCGCGAGATTTGAATTTTCTGATAAAATAGCTATTTATTATGAATTATTGAAGTTCTGAAGTTCCGAAATAATTGATTTTTGGAAGTTTTATTTATTATTTTGAAGAAAAACGTTTTTTGGCATTTAAGTGGGCTAACATGTGATATAAATGGGCTGAGATCAGATGTCTAGAGGTGGGCTAAGGAAAATTTGATAAATATATTATTATTATATTAAATTTTCTACTTTGGTTTTCTAAGCATTTTCCTATAAATAGGGTGCTTAGGTTAGAATTGAAAATCACACCAGAAACACAAGTTTCTCTCTATTTCTCTCTCTATATCAAGCGTATTCTTGTGAGTATTTGATACTTTGAGTGTTGCTATACGGTGCAAGTTTTCTTCAGCACTATATCTAGTATTCCAGTCAGAAGTACCGTCTTTCCAAGGTAAGGGATGTTATTTCTTCTTAAATGATATTATTTTCTTCAATATCATTATGCCGAAGTATTGATCTGAACTTTTTATCAAATTTGGAACTTTTCATGTCGGGGTTACTATTCATGAGTTACTATTCACGAGTTACTATTCACGAGTTACTATTTACCGAAAAATAAAATTTTCTTCTTTTTGTACAAAATATCTATTATGGATACTAGCTTTGATTGTATCCATGTTTTGATCATTCTTGAATTTTTCTCCACTATGATTATTTATGAGGTATTTTTGGACATGGAATAGTTGAAATACGAATCCTTAATATTTATTCTTTTGTTTCACTGGATTCGTTTTCTTTAAAATATTTTTCATCATCCTCAGTCCTAAATGATGATATAAATGAATATCTTTGGCCTGTAGTGCAAAGATGAATGATTTCTGATAAATATCTTTGGCCCGTAGTGCAAAGATGAACAGGTGTTGAGGTGAACATGACCAACTGATGAATATCTTTGGTCTGTAGTGCAAAGATGACTATTTGATTCAAGATATTTATTGATTGATATTACAGGGATAAAATGTTGATGATGGGCTTTTAAATTCATAGATAATCGTAGATTTCATTCTCTACGTAACTCTTCTATGAATTATTATTTTCCGCTGCGAATATTGATTTAAAACTTGTTGTCTATTGTATTCTATTAAACTTTTCCCTGTTGAAGACTAACGATAGTTTGTTGTATATTATCTTAGTCATAATATTCTTTACTGGGCTAGTTGAGCTCACCCTTTTCCTTGTTGTTCCATTTTCTTCTCAGGAGTCGAGAATGTAGCAGGTACTAGTCGGAGTATGGAATGAAGATTCTAGGAAGTTGTTTTAGTAGTCCTCACCATTTTTTTTGTAAAATATTATTCCAATAATTGTAATGAGGACTTATTTGAGTGTGGATATTGTCTAGATGACAATATTTGTATTTACACTCACAATTTTTATGTTGTATTAATAAAGTTGTAGTTGTTTCTGTACCATGTTATTGACGACTCAGAATAGGTGTTGTATACCTGTTTTGGGGGCGTCACAGTTGGTATCAGAGCTTAGGGATATGATCTCTGGCGGAGATCGAGGAATAGAACTAGGAGGGGAGAGACGAGTAAATCCTTCGCTAGTGTGTCCTACCTAAGCTTATTTGTTGGTCGGTCATAATATAGGGATATTATGTGATTTGTTAATTTGTTAAATTAACCCTTGTTTTATGGCAGTATTTGAGAATGTCAACTGAGAAAGTTAACAGTGTAGTAAATGAAACCGTGGAGACACCTGTACTCACCAACGAGGAGAACGTGCAACAGGCTGGCAATGTTCCTCCTGTGAACAACACCACTGAGCAGACGATGAACGATGAGATGTTTAGAAGCTTTTTGCGATTCATGCAAAACCAGACGAAAGAGATTCCTGTTCAAAATATAGGAAGAAACAATGGCAACGCACAGCTGGTCACAGCCAAGCAGTTCAAAGAGTTGGGACCACCAGAATTCTGGGGAAAGCCGGATCCGATTAAGGCGGAGACGTGGGTCAAGCAAATTATCAAGATATTTGATGTCTTGGGATGCACGGAGGAACAGAAGGTTCCATTCGCCACCTTTATGTTCCGTGGCGAGGCAGACTACTGGTGGGAATCTGTGAAGCGTACCCATCCAGCCGCACTCAGCATGTCTTGGGAGACATTTCAGAAACTATTCAATGACAAGTACTTTCCTGAAAGTATTCGTCATATGAAGGAGGTAGAGTTTATTAGACTGGAGCAGAATAACATGACGCTGTCCCAGTACGAGGCGAAGTTTGCAGAGTTGTCCAGGTTTGCACCTCATTTGGTGGAGAATGAGGAACGTATGACACGGATGTTTCTGAGAGGTTTGAAACCCGGCATACGTCAATATCTCATTTCTCATAAATTTTCTCTCTATTCAGATGTTGTCAACAGGGCTCAATTGTTGGAGCGAGATAACGAGTACGGTCAACCGAAGGACCACAACCAGGATCATATCGGTGACAACAGTCATCAGAACAATGATAACCAGCGGAGAAAGAAAAGTACAGACAAGAACGGCAACCACTCTGGTGGTAATCGTGGCTATGAAAATAGAAGAAGCGAGTCGGGAGGAGATTTTAAAAAGAGGAGATTCAACAATGATAATACGAAGACGTCAGCACCAGCAGCAACTGGTTCCAAGGGAGGAGAACGACCACCGGTCATATGCTATAAATGTGGAAAAGAGGGACATATCAGCCCAAACTGTCCACAACAGTTCAAGGTATGCTATAATTGTGGAAAGGAAGGACATATCGCTCGAGATTGTACGATAGCGAAACCAAGTTCAGCGGGGACGGTGACTCAAAAGGCTGCCCCAAAAAAGTCAAAGTCAACGGTTCCTGGAAGAGCGTTTGTCGTGACTGGTCAACATGCGAGGAACCCAAACGAGGTGATCACGGGTAAGCTAATCATAAATTCATGTGAAGTTTATACCTTACTAGATACCGGTGCTACCCATTCATTTATTTCTCCTGCTTGTGCTCAACGTTTAAACTTGACTCCGGAGAAATTAGACTTTGATTTATCTGTGGAGACTCCGTTAGGGGAAACTTTCATCACATCCACTGTTTATAAATCTTGTTTGATCCAAGTTGGCACCATCACCTTACCTGTTGACCTTATCTCTTTAAAGATACTTGCATTTGACGTGATTTTAGGAATTGATTGGTTAACTACTCATCATGCCAAAATTGATTATTTTCGTAAGGTGGTTAGTTTTCATATTCCTAATCAACCTGTTGTTCGAATTCAACCAACAAAGCCATTAAAATCAATCACTGTCATATCAAGTCATAAAGCCATTCGTTTATTGAAAAACGGATGTCAAGCTTTCCTAGCCCATGTTATGGATTTGAATAAAGACACGTCAAATTTGAATAATATTCCTGTTGTTAGTAACTTTCCTGACGTATTTTCTGAAGAACTTCCCGGTCTACCCCCAGAACGTGAAGTTGAATTCTTTATTGATCTTGAACCTGGTACAAAGCCCATTTCTAAAACCCCATATCGAATGGCTCCTATTGAACTTCAGGAGTTAAAAGTCCAACTACAAGAGTTGTTGGACATCGGTTTCATTCGTCCTAGTACATCTCCTTGGGGTGCTCCTGTTTTATTTGTAAAGAAGAAAGACTGGAGTATGCGACTTTATATCGATTATCGGGAATTAAACCATGTCACCATCAAGAATAGGTATCCGCTACCTCGTATTGATGACCTGTTTGACCAGTTACAAGGAGCACAATTCTTTTTAAAAATCGATCTTCGTTCTGGATATCATCAGCTGAAGGTTAAAACTGAGGATATTCCGAAGACTGCCTTTAGAACTCGGTACGGGCATTATGAATTCTTAGTCATGTCTTTTGGATTGACTAATGCTCCTGCGGCTTTCATGGATATGATGAACCGAGTATTCAAGGATTATTTGGATCAGTTCGTTGTTGTCTTTATTGATGACATCCTCATATATTCCAAAAGCCGTGAAGATCATGAGCACCATTTGAAGCTGGTACTCCAAAGGCTGCGTGAAAACAAGTTATATGCTAAGTTGAAGAAATGCGAGTTCTGGCTTGAGAAAGTAGCATTCCTAGGGCACGTGGTGTCAAAACATGGAGTATCTGTGGACCCGGCGAAGATTGAAGCAATACAAAGCTGGGAGCAACCGAAGACGGTGACCGATGTACGTAGCTTTCTAGGCTTAGCTGGTTATTATCGGAGATTCGTAGAAGGGTTTTCTCGAATCGCTACCCCGTTAACTCAGCTGACTCGGAAGGATATCAAATTCGTATGGAACGAAGAATGCGAGAAGAGTTTCCAAGAGCTTAAGAGGAGACTCATTTCGGCACCTGTTCTGACAATACCATCTGGTTCGGATGGATTTGTTATCTACAGCGATGTTTCAGGCAAAGGGTTGGGATGTGTTCTCATGCAACGTGGGAAAGTCATAGCCTATGCCTCGCGACAACTTAAAGAATATGAGAGGAATTATCCTACTCATGATCTAGAGTTGGCAGCAGTCGTTTTCGCACTAAAGATCTGGAGGCACTATCTATATGGGGAGAAGGTGGAGATATATTCAGACCATAAAAGCCTCAAATATTTCTTCACTCAAAAAGAACTCAACATGCGGCAACGACGTTGGCTCGAGCTGTTGAAAGATTACGACCACACTATTCAATACCATCCTGGAAAAGCAAACGTGGTAGCTGACGCGTTAAGTAGAAGATCATATGCAGGAACGAGTGCGATGATGACAAGTATACGCGTAGAACCAACTTTAATCGATAAAGTTAAAGTTGCTCAAGCTACAGACCCGGAGCTGATGCGTATGAAGAAGAAAGTGCAAGAAGGTGCTATTCCAGAAGCAAGAATCGATGAAGAAGGAATACTTCGAGTCCACTCCAGACTTTGTGTTCCTAACGATTCTGATTTAAAGTACAAGATCATGATGGAGGCACACAATACACCATTTACAATCCATCCTGAAAGTACTAAAATGTATCGTGATCTTCGACATACATTTTGGTGGAACAATATGAAGAGAGAGATTACAAAGTTTATCTCGAGGTGTTTAACTTGTCAACGTGTAAAGGCGGAGCATCAAGTACCAAAGGGTCCATTGCAACCACTTGAGATTCCGAAATGGAAGTGGGAACACATTACCATGGATTTTGTTACGGGTCTTCCCACGGTTTCTCAAGGTATAAATGCTATTTGGGTTATAGTTGATAGATTAACCAAGTCTGCTCATTTCTTGCCGATACGAGAGACTTATTCCCTTGAACGTCTTTCTAGTATGTACGTGAATGAGATTGTAAGGTTGCATGGCATGCCAGTATCCATAGTTTCGGATCGTGACCCAAGATTCACTTCAAGATTTTGGGTTAGCTTGCAAAAAGCTATGGGCACGGATTTACAGTTCAGTTCGGCATACCATCCTCAAACGGACGGGTAATCAGAGAGGACTATTCAAACTCTTGAAGATTTATTAAGACTTTGTGTCCTAGATTTCAAAGGAAGTTGGGATAAGTACCTACCATTGGTGGAATTCTCCTACAACAACAGTTATCAGGCAAGTATAGGTGTGACTCCCTTTGAAGCATTGTATGGACGAAAGTGTCGCTCTCCAGTATGTTGGAATGAGGTGGGAGAAGCAACGTTGTTGGGACCAGAGTTGGTACGAATGACTACAGAGAAGATCCAAACGATTCGACAACGTATACAAACGGCACAGGATCGACAAAAGAGTTATGTGGATCTTCATCGAAAGGACGTGGAATTTGACATTGGGGATCATGTATTATTACGTGTAGATCCATGGAAAGGAGTTACAAGATTTGGGAAGAGAGGAAATCTCAATCCACGATTTATTGGTCCATTTCAGATTCTTGACCGAGTAGGAAATGTGGCCTATAGACTTGCGTTACCTCCAAGTATGTCTCGTGTTCATAATATTTTTCATATATCTGTGCTTCGTAAATATGTGAAAGACCCGAACCATGTTATTGAGTTAGAACCGGACGAGATAGCTGAAGACTTAACGTACGAGGAGGTACCTGTCAAGATCATGGATAAGAAGGAGCATGTCCTACGCACGAAGGTCATACCACAAGTTAAATTTTGTGGAGAAACCATGCTATTGAGGAAATGACCTGGGAGTTGGAAACGGAAATGAAAGCGAGGTATCCTCATCTTTTCGAAACACCAGGTACGTATGTCAATTTCGAGGACGAAATTTCATAAGGAGGGGAGGTTGTAAGACCCCAAATTATTAATAAATAAAATTTAATTTCCTCTATTTATTATTCTGAAATAGTAAGAGTTGATTTGATTAATGTGGTTAGTTATGGGTAAAATGCACAAATATTTTAGTGGTTATAAAATATTCATTGTTGTCGGGGAATATTTGTTTGGTCGTGGAATATTCTTGTTGTCGGGGAATATTCGTACGACGGCGCAGCCTTGTGTGGGCCCCATAACAGAAAACGATTGGATGAAGAAAAAGTCAAAAATAAGTTGTTTATAAATAACGGCGTAGTTGTTACCGTTAATACTGTTGGAATACCCGGTGGTTAAAACACGATAATACGCGTAGCACACGGTATTGCACCAATTATTGATTCTTACGTAAGAAGGCACTACTCAATAATTGTTACAGTAATTACTGTTCAATATTGTATTGATTCAATAATTGCTGCGTTGATATTTTATATTACTGTTGTTTCAATAATTGTCACTACGCAGTATTTTTTATTATCGGAGCAATAATTCATATTATCTTAATAATATTATTAGATAATATTATTGGCAATGTCTAAAAAGTTCTGTCTAAGGAGAGGTTTGGTCATCTAATTGCGCGCCAGTAAGGAGAGATCCATATTGGAAAGCCCCCTCTTTTCTGGGAACGGCCTGGTTGCTAGTACTGTGATTCTGTAATATTATTTGTGTATAATTAATTATTGATTTATTTGACGAGGAAAATAGTGATTTTATGTGGATATAGATAGAGAAAAATTTTAATGTGACAATTGTTGAAAATTAATATTTTATCTTTTTCTGATAAAATAATTCATTTAAATATATTATTTTAATAATATATTGATGGTGGTATTTTTACAATGAATGTGGGATATATGAGTATATGAGGAGGAAGAGTATTTTTGTGACATTAAATGATTAACACATGTTTTGTGTGTTGGTGGACATAATTCTTGACCGAAAATTTATTATTGACTATAAAATCGCCCGTTTATGAATTTCGGTCAATTTCTGTTTGGAATTTGAAAAAACTTTCTTCTGCAAAGTTGTAGAGAATTGAATTTCCTATAAAAACACGCGAGATTCGAATTTTCTGATAAAATAGATATTTATTATGAATTATTGAAGTTCTGAAGTTCCAAAATAATTGATTTTTGGAAGTTTTATTTATTATTTTGAAGAAAAACGTTTTTTGGCATTTAAGTGGGCTAACATGTGATATAAATGGGCTGAGATCAGATGTCTAGAGGTGGGCTAAGGAAAATTTGATAAATATATTATTATTATATTAAATTTTCTGCTTTGGTGTTCTAAGCATTTTCCTATAAATAGGGTGCTTAGGTTAGAATTGAAAATCACACCAGAAACACAAGTTTCTCTCTATTTCTCTCTTTATATCAAGCGTATTCTTGTGAGTATTTGATACTTTGAGTGTTGCTATACGATGCAAGTTTTCTTCAGCACTATATCTAGTATTCCAGTCAGAAGTACCGTCTTTCCAAGGTAAGGGATGTTATTTCTTCTTAAATGATATTATTTTCTTCAATATCATTATGCCGAAGTATTGATCTGAACTTTTTATCAAATTTGGAACTTTTCATGTCGGGGTTACTATTCATGAGTTACTATTCACGAGTTACTATTCACGAGTTACTATTCACCAAAAAATAAAATTTTCTTCTTTTTGTCCAAAATATCTATTATGGATACTAGCTTTGATTGTATCCATGTTTTGATCATTCTTGAATTTTTCTCCACTATGATTATTTATGAGGTATTTTTGGACATGGAATAGTTGAAATACGAATCCTTAATATTTATTCTTTTGTTTCACTGGATTCGTTTTCTTTAAAATATTTTTCATCATCCTCAGTCCTAAATGATGATATAAATGAATATCTTTGGCCTGTAGTGCAAAGATGAATGATTTCTGATAAATATCTTTGGCCCGTAGTGCAAAGATGAACAGGTGTTGAGGTGAACATGACCAACTGATGAATATCTTTGGCCTGTAGTGCAAAGATGACTATTTGATTCAAGATATTTATTGATTGATATTATAGGGATAAAATGTTGATGATGGGCTTTTAAATTCATAGATAATCGTAGATTTCATTCTCTACGTAGCTCTTCTATGAATTATTATTTTCCGCTGCGAATATTGATTTAAAACTTGTTGTTTATTGTATTCTATTAAATTTTTCCCTGTTGAAGACTAACGATAGTTTGTTGTATATTATTTTAGTCATAATATTCTTTACTGGGCTAGTTGAGCTCACCCTTTTCCTTGTTGTTCCATTTTCTTCTCAGGAGTCGAGAATGTAGCAGGTACTAGTCGGGGTATGGAATGAAGATTCTAGGAAGTTGTTTTAGTAGTCCTCGCCATTTTTTTTGTAAAATATTATTCCAATAATTGTAATGAGGACTTATTTGAATGTGGATATTGTCTAGATGACAATATTTGTATTTACACTCATAATTTTTATGTTGTATTAATAAAGTTGTAGTTGTTTCTGTACCATGTTATTGACGACTCAGAATAGGTGTTGTATACCTGTTTTGGGGGCATCACAAATTATATGTATTTCGACTCTTAAATGCATAACTCTAAATAATGTAAATTAGAAACTCCTTTCTAATTTCATTCTACCTTGGCCAAGGACTACTGGTTGTCATTTATCGAATCATATAGGACATTTCTCTTCTTTTACTAGAAGCGGTAGATTCTTTATTGATCATATATTATCTCCATGTACAACTTATTATACCCAAGCATACCCTTTGATATACCCTAAGGGTCTTAAGAAATAAGTCAAAGTATAACTCATCATACACAAGATACTATGATGATCTCAAGTCCAAGGATCACTTGTACTACTATCACTATAGGAATTCCTATTGACAGGCAAGTAAAACTCTATTAGGTATTCCTTAGCGAGCCACGTTCAGTGAACTTATTCTCTAATAAGCACCTACATACTTGCTTTAGTGTCTCCACACAAACGATTATGAGATCAATCATCCTCATTCAATGAGCAAGCAACGTATGTACCAATCTATCCGGATTCACTAATCCCCAATTTAGTAATCCAATGATTGGGAGCTATTTTAGTTTTAAGCTTTCTAAGAATTTTGATCTCATTAGAATGATTATCATCATTATTCTAAAAGCATTGTTTAAAACTATGGGTTTATCACATATTATAAAACAGCATCATGTAGATAATTAAAAGCCTTTAGTAAATTAATACTTTTTATTAATAAATGAATAAGATTGTTACAAAGTATATGTTTTATCATCAAACGTGATTGGCTTGTGTACATACTACTTTCAGGACGCACCGGCTGAAATTTTCTGATTTACTATGCAAATACTATGTAAACACTATGCATAATAAAATATAATATATTCTATTTTTCATATAAAACAAAACTTATTATATAATTTATATATAATAATTACACCCTCCCGTGATCAGCTTCCCCCCCCCATTATTTCATTTTCTTTATACGGGCCCCACCTCAAGTCATTATCATATATATATATATATATATATATATATATATATATATATATATATATATATATATATATATATATATACTAAATAACTTTCCACCGATTATTTTGAAAAAATGGGTAAATGGGGGTCCAAATAATAAGTAAAATTTATAACAAATATTTTATAAAAAATCCCCTCAATATTTTTAACTACATTTATTCATCAATAATATAACTTGCAAAATTAACAACCAGATCATTCCCAAGAAAGAGGGGGCTTTCCGATAAGGATTTCTCCCTATTGACGCGTAATTATGTGACCAAACCCCTTTCCACGATAGAACTTTTTAGACATTGTCAACAATGCAAATAATAATATGAATAACTTGTCATCTCAATTATTGATTTAATAATATAAAATATTGACAATAATTGAATCCAATAACATGAGATACTATGCAGCAATTAATGTAGCAATAATTGAGTATAACTGAGTGACTTCTCACGTAAGCATCAATAATCAATACCGTGTGCTACTATGCAACCACGCGTATTACTGTACTTTTATCACCGGGTAATTCAAAAGTTAAAGGTAAAACTTTCGCCGTTATTTTTATAAAAAGATATTTCTGTCGTTTTCTAATTCTGACAATAATTTCGTTGTGGGGTCCACCAATGATTGTGTCGTCGTACCATTATTTCCTGTTAAAACGAATATTCTCCGACCAATCGAATATTTTATAACAACTTGCTTACTTTGCAAAATTTGTAAATATTACCCACAACTATAACATTATATCAAATCCACACCATAATATTAAAAAATATATTTCGAAAAAAATTAATCTTTATTCATGAAAGTTGGTGTCTTACAAAACCCACTCATCACCGCGTATTTAGCCAAGAGAGCTGCGAAATATTTATTATGCAAAAGTGACTTCCCTCATCACTGATAATTGCTTTTGGGGTGCCAAATCTTGTGAAGATATTCTTTTACAGAAATTTCAAGACGACTTTGGCATCATTTGTCGGGAGTGCTACAGCCTCAACCAACTTAGACAAGTAGTCTACTGCCAACAATATATACAAATTATTGTAAGAAGGCGAAAAAGGTCCCATGAAATATATACCCCACACATCAAAAACTTCCACTTCCAAAATCATGTTGAGTGGCAACTCATTCCGTTTGGAAATGTTGCCCACCCTTTGACATCGATCATAATTTTTCACAAACTGATGTGCGTCTTTGAACAAGGTGGGCCAATAAAATCCTGATTGAAGTACTTTGACTACTGTTCTTTCACTTCCATAGTGTCCCCCGTATAAAGATGTATGGCATGCATGCAAGATACTGTCCATTTTGCTTTGTGGCACGCACTGACAGATCATCTTATCTGCAAACTGTCTAAACAAAAAAGGCTCATCCCACATATACCATTTTACATCATGTAAGAATCTCTTCTTTTGCTGACGTGTCAAGTCTGGAGGAAGGATATTGCTCACCAAATAGTTGGCAAAATCTGCATATCATGGAAATTTGGAACTAACCCCAAACAACTATTCATCCGGAAATGATTCATTGATCAACACTTTATCTGCCTTATCCAGATTCTCCAATCTTGAAAGGTGGTCAGCCAACTAATTTTTTGTCCCCTTCCTATCTTTGATTTCTAAGTCAAACTCTTAAAGGAGTAGAATCCAACGAATCAGTCTAGGCTTTGCGTCTTTCTTAGAAATTAAGTTCCTTTTGGCCGAATGGTCAGTATACACTACAACCTTTGTTCCAATCAAATACGAGCGAAATTTATCAAAAGCATATACGACCGTAAGTAATTCCTTCTCGGCGGTTGTGTAATTCAGCTGAGCATCCATCAGTATTTTACTTGCGTAGTAGATTGCGTGAAAATTTTTATCTCAGCGTTGTCCCAAATTAGCCCCTACCGCATAATCACTAGCATCACATATCAGCTCGAATGGTATGGTCCAGTTTGGTGCTACGATTACATGTGTTGTCATCAATTTCTTCTTTAGCTGCTCAAACGCTGATAAACACTCTTCATCGAATCTAAAAAGTACATCTTTCTCCAATAAACTTCATAATGGTTTTGCGATCTTGGATAAGTCCTTTATGAACCGGCGGTAGAATCCAGCATGTCCGAGAAAACTGCAAATCCCCTTTACTGATGTCGGTGGTGGAAGATTTTCAATTGTTTCTAATTTGGCACGGTCCACTTCCAACCCCTTTGCAGAGACTTTATGCCCAAGGATGATTCCTTCTTCAACCATAAAGTGACATTTTTCCCAATTAAGCACCAGATTGGTTTCAAAGCATCTTTTAAGTACCATGACCAGATTCTCTAAACAACTGTCAAAGGAATCCCCATACCCTGAAAAGTCATCCATGAATACCTCTACATTGCATTCCACCATATCTAAAAATATTGCCATCATGCATCTCTAAAAAGTTGTCGGTGCGTTACAAAGTCCAAATGACATCCTTCTAAAGGCAAAGGTGTCATATGGGCATGTAAATGTTGTTTTCTCTTGGTTTTTCGGTGCAATTACAATCTAATTATAACCCGAATAGCCATCTTACAAACAATAGTAATCACGTCCTGCCAATCTATCCAACATCTGATCAATAAAAGGTAAGGGGAAGTGATCCTTTTAGGTTACCTTGTTAAGTTTCCTGTAATCCATGCACACCCTCCAATTGATCACTGTCCGTGTCGGTATCATCTCATTATCTTCATTAGTCATGACTGTCATACTTCCTTTCTTTGGGACAATGTACTGGGCTCATCCATGAGCTATCTAAGATAGGATAAATTATCCCAACATCAAGCCATTTTAGAATTTTCTTCTTCACTACCTCTTTCATGATTGGGTTGAGCCTCCGTTGTTGTCTTACTGTGGGTTTTGCATCATCTTCCAAGAGGATCTTATGCATGAAGAATGATGGGATTATCCCTTTGATATCGGCAATGGTCCATCCTATAGCAGATTTGTATTCTCGGAGAACCCTCAGCAGCTTACTTTCCTGCAAGTCGTTAAGTACAGATGCAATAATAATAGATAAAGTAGATGAATTACCCAAAAATGCATACCTGAGGTGTGTAGGAAGAGGTTTGAGTTCAAGTGTGGGTGGCTCTTTAGTGAAGGTTTCACCGTACCGATGATTTTTCTACAGTTTTAATGGTTCAAATGGAATCTTGAATCTTCTTACTCTAGGTAATGCATTCAACATGTGCAAATAATCAATCAACTCGGGATCATCCAGGTCAACATCTCCCAACAATGTGTTTTCCAATGGGTCCCTATCCATGCCTCGCATCAAATCTTCACTCACCATTTTCTCAATCACATCCATCCTAAAACATTCTTCTTCATCTGTAGGGAATTTCATAGCTTTGAATACATTAAACGTAACCTCTTGGTCTTAAACTCTCATAGTTAATTCTCCTTTTTGCACATCGATGAGAGTCCTCCCAGTTGCTAAGAATGGTATCCCTAAAATAATCAGAATGTTATTATCTTCTTCGTAATCAAGGATAATGAAGTCAGCTGGAAATATGAACTTATCCACTTTCACAAGTATATCTTCCACAATTCCCCTCGGGTACATAACTGGCCTATCCGTAAGCTGTAACGAGATGTTCGTTGGTTTTGGTGTCGGCAAACCCAACTGAGTATAAACTGATAACGGTATAATATTAACACTTGCAGATTCTTTATTGATCATTCATTATTTCCATATATAACTTATTACACCCAAGCATACCTTTTGATATACCCTAAGGGTATTAAGAAATAAGTCAAAGTATAATTCATTATACACAAGATACTATGATGATCTCAAGTCCAAGGATCACTTGTCCTACTATCACTACAGGAATTCTTATTGACAAGCAAGTAAAACTCCATTAGGTATTCTTTAGCAAGCCACGTTCAGTGAACTTATTCTCCAATAAGCACCTACATACTTGTTTTAGTGTCTCCACACAAATGATCATGAGATCAATCATCCTCATCCAATGAACAAGCAACGTATGTACCAATCTATCCGGATTCACTAATCCCCTTTTTTAGTAATCGATTGATTGGGAACATTTTAGTTTTTAAGCTATCTAAGAATTTAGATCTCATTAGCATAATCTCATCATGATTCTAAAAGTATTGCTTAAAACTATGGATTTATCATGTATTATTAAAACAGCACCATGTAGATAATCAAATGCCTTTAGTAAATAAATACTTTTATTAATAAATAACTAAGATTGTTTACAAAGTATATGTTTTATCATCATACATGATTGGCTTGTATGCATACTACTTTCACAAGGAGAGAAAAGCTAGCAAGTAGCTTTCGTAAAGAAGAAGAGAGCAAGCTTTCATACTTGTTCACATTAGAAAGAAGAAGAACTGAGAAAGGTAATAAATCCTAGCTTTAATCCATTCTTTTAAGTTTTATATGTGTAATTACATAGCTTATAGAAAATAGAAGTATAAGATGGTGGAAAATTATGGTTATACATTTAACCATGATAATATGTATGAAAAACGAAAGTAAAATGAGAATTTGAACCTTAACTTCATCCATTTCTTTTAAAGCTTTTCATATAGTTATGAAGTGCTTTGTTGGTGCTTTTTGTTGTTGTGAGATGGATCATGAAGGATCCAGAGTAATAAGGAAAAATTATTGAACTTAAATCACTAATATATGTATGCAAAGTGAAATCGTAGTTGAAAGAACGAGCTAAACGAAGAACGAATGAAAAATGTGTTATTTATTGTTGATGGATAAATTTAAAACCATTATTTGTAAGTTAGTTTTTAATATCCGAGAAGAAGGATATAGAGGTCTATAAGTTACTGAAATGTTCCAAGTGGAACGGATTAAAAACGTGTTATAGCGAAGTTATGGCGAAAATTTGAGTAAAAGACGTTAAACGTCGAAATCCTAGTTTGGTCTGATTTTCAGACGAATTTATAATACGAGTTAATGATTCTGAATAATTAAGGTTTCATGAAAATTGTGTATAATGTAGAAAACGTGATCTGTAGGCTCAAGAACGGACTCATTCCGATATCGGACGACGAAGTTTTGGAGCGGGGAAATAGGTGCGTTAAACTTGAGAAAATTTAGTTTAGGCATCAAGACTGGGCGTATATACACTAGAGTTTACACCGAGGTTCTATCCTTGGGCGTATTACGCCGGTCACAAACAAATTTTGGGCGTATATACGCCAATCCAATGTTAGGCCAGAATCAGCTTTAATATCCTTTAGTAGATTAGACATACCTCTTTCGTATAAACTCTAATTGAGATGATTCAAGATGATCCAAAAACCTAAGAAGTAGACCTATAACTTTAATTCTTTAAGAATTGAGAGATAAGGTCGGGATTAAGGTCTAAAACGAGCCTTTTAGGATTATTTTGTAATTGGAGGCAAACCGGGGTGGTTTCTTCAGAACGTCAGGGTGTCAAACCATGTTGGACTAGTATTTTTGAGTTCTAAACATTGAACTTTGGAAATAGTCTAGAGAAATGTAAACCAATGAATGGTAGATGTGTTAATCGTACGCAATGACGTGTCGGTTAAGCGTTCGGGTTAGACAAGTCAGGCGTACGACGTACGAATGTCGAAACACCGTGACAAGTGTTAATGAACTTGAAAAGTGTTCCAAGTTTAATGAAATAGACATTATAAGATGTGAAATAGAGTTAATGTAAACCATCGTGAACAATTATTATAAGGGTTTTGGCGTTCCCAAACGTCGTAATGCCGAAAGAGGACTTTAAATGTTTGGTCGCGTAAATTAATTTATAAAACGAGAACCATATAAAACGAAATGAAGGTAGTAAGATCATAAAAAGGGACTTTAAAATTAAAGTCTCGGCTATGAACGAAGTTAAACGAAGAATATACCAGGGTGTATAAGGTTGGATACATTGTTTCGAGTTATAAAACCCGAACATCATAAATTACGAAATGAGTTAAAGTTAAAATAAACTAATGTGAGATTCAAATATATGGCTAATTGGTATATGGTCCTTATTTGGTATATATAGGATATACGAAGACCAGTATAGCGTAAGCAGTAAAGGACGCTTAAGGATAGTATCCTAACTTCATTCACTTTGTTGAACTGAATGCAAGTTTATTAACCTGTACATGATGTGAAAGTTTCTTTAACTTACTCAAATGTTATAACTGAGCAAGTTTCTATCTATGTGCAAATATGTTATATTTGTACAAGATGTTTATCATGAATTGTGTTGTGTGCCAATTTTCTGCACTTATGTGCATGTGAGATGAACTATTCTGTGATTGAATTATTCAAGTTGTAAGAGTGTTGTTTCATCAGGAACTATGTTAAGAATGAGTCTATGCTAATTATTTCGGCTGGACAAATGTTAAGATGGTAAATGAGTTTAAGGTGTATGTACAATCGTGCTTTTTAATCGTTAGCTTGTAGTAACTGAGTTAAACAACTCCTTTGTATGGGCAGAGGTTTAAGATGAATTAGGAAACCGATCTAGCTCATTGACAAGACAGTGTAGATGAGACGGGAAACTAATTCATTAGTTTTGGGTGGGGAGCCACTCAGTTTACTATATTGATAACTATTGAGAACTTGGTGTGTGCTTCGTGTTTTTTTATATATGTCGAAAAGGTGATTCTTTTCACATATGTAGTGTATAGGATGAGTTAAGCTAGAAGTATTATAAGCAATATTGTTATTAATATATATGAGAAGATGAATGTTATTGATGTTTTAAAATGATAGGAATCAGAATTATTCCTGTTATTCGAGCTGCTTCATAACTATTGTTCAGTTATTGAAGTTTTCTAATGAAAGAATATATGATTCTTGAATTTGTTGTTATTCAACTGCTATGACTTGCTGGGCAATTGAATGATCACACTCACTTAAAATAAAAATATTTTCAGCGAAGCTAGAAAGAATTGAAGGATCCGGTGAAGATTTAAGGAAAAGATCAAGCTCTCGACTTGAAGAGTAGTAATTAAACTTTATATGTATCTGTTGTGGCAGATAAAAGTCACAAGCGTATTAAGGAAGTAAATAAATGATGTAATGTTTATTATTTGTACATTTTGAAGATTTTAAGGTTTTAGAATCTGGATTAGATGAAATATATTATAATATTTTGAGAATTTAATTATATAAAGCATCCACTGTACATATGTGATACATGAAATTGGTAGAGAAGCCTGCTAATCCTCCGACTATCCTCAGCACTTCCTAAAAATTCCACCAGTCAGGCCCTCCAGGCTTCTTTACAAGGATCTGATTGTATTCTGGTCTTGCAGTCTGCAAAAGTAGATTAATCCATAAGGTAACACATGTTCAGGTAATAATTAAAAAGGTAAAAGGTGAAGCATAAATAACTTCCCCATTTCTGACAATCCAGAAACAATTCTCCTTTTAAAATCGTTACACCAAAAGCAAATAATCACTATAGTTAAAAAAGTTATCATACCAATTAATTTGGGATACTTTTGGTTGCAAAAATAATGGGCAAGACAGGACTATTTATAATAATTTATCATCACTTTGGACTATTTTATCTCATGATTGGTCTTTTATTTAATCTCATGGACTATTTATTATCAATTTAAGGTCATTAGATTATTCAAAAATGAGATTATATAAAACCACATTTCTACTTGGGATTAACATCCATCACCGAACCACCTTAGAAATGACAAAAAGAGATTAAATAACGAACTAATTACAGAATTAAATAGTCCGACGTAATAATAAATTAATACAAATTTTCCTATCTCACTCATCACTCAAAGCTTGAACTAGAAAGGTAAAACCCTAAACTCATCTTAGATCTTGTATGCTTAATCAAAGTTTGTGTTTATGTGTTTATATAAGTGTTAGAAGGTGTTTTATGATGATCTATAATGATGTATCATAGATCTATAACATAATAATGCTTAAAAAATCAAGTTTTCCAAAACTGTCAAGAACCCTAGTTCTATGGCCTGACAACCGAATGTCAGAGGCCATATATCTTGATCGGTTAATGATTTTGTTTGTTTTATGTTTTAGATCTGTAGTATGCTATGAGGACTTTGATCTGGAACTGGAATCAGGGTCAAATCATGTGTAGATTTCAAGTTATGGAAGGTCAAACTACGTTGACTGACCATAACTTGCAGTTTTTTGGCTAACCCAGAACTTGCCCAGAAAGCTCTGACAGCAAGTTCATAGGCCCAGATCTTTCTTGTGTTTATTAATTTCATTCTGTTGTTGTAACAAGGTTGTTGTATTGTATATGGACTACAGATTAAAGCCTTTAGATCACCTAAATAACATACATAATAAAAGTAATTGATGGTCAAACTAGCCTGGACGAACACGATTACAGTTTTCTTGGTAACCCAGAAAACTCAAGAACACCACTTCTGACATGGTTTGACCAGATGCTAGCTTATGATTTTGATGTAGTTTGATTGACCTGATGTATGATATTTGTACCCTGACATGTAGACTACAAGCTTGAACCGTTAGAACACCAAAACATTAAGCAGAACTCGATTAAATTAAGGCACAAAGTAGCTATCAAGCACTGCCTGGGTTTCTAGGTAACCCAGAAAATCCAGGAAGGGCCTGACAGCCACTTTGAACCTCCAGATCTTGCTTGTATGTTGTAATTTGACACTGATAATTGATGATTCATGTAGTATTACATCAATACTACATGATCATTACAATACACTGCCCATAAACAACATGATCAATGAGTTACGATCGGTTAAACATGGCACCTTAGCAACTGCCTTTGAATGTTCTTGAGCCTCAAGAACACCTAAGGCAACAGATTCTGCCGCTAAAAGCTTTAATGACATATTTATTAATTTTAATTAAATAAATTTTTAAAAATCATTTTAAAATAAAAATTTATTTCTGAAAATTATAAAATTAATTTTAAAAATTATTTTAAGTTATAAAAAAATTAACTTTTGATAAATTGGCATATTTTTCAATAATATTATTATTTATTTGAATATTAATGATATTAAATTTATTTAATAAATGTATTAAATAAATTGGTTAAAAATTATTTTTATATTATAAAAATTATTTTAAATTATAATAAAGAGTTTAAAAATATTTTAAGTTATAAATCATAACTTTTAATACTTTGAGTTAATTTTCATTAATAATTTAATATTAAGGATAATAGATTTATTTAATAATTATATTAAATAAATGGTTTAAAAATGGTTTTTATGATTTAAAGATCATCTAAAAATGATATAAATGATTTAAAAATATTTTAATTTATAATAAATAACTTTTAATATTTTAATGATAAATATATTAATATTTTAATATTAATGGTAAATACTTAAAAATAATTTTAATTGTTTTAAAAATTATTTAAGGGAAAAATTAGTATTTTAAAATTTTTTTGAGTTATTATAAATAACTTTAATATTTTGTCAAGTATTTTATTAATATTTAATATTATTTAAATATTAATGATAATGGAATTATTCTATATTTAAATCATTTAAAAATGATTACAATGTTTGAAAAATCATGATAAATTATAATAATTATTTAAAATTATTATAAGTCTTTGAAAAATAATATGACAGATATTTAAATTATCTTATATAATATTGAGGCTACAGAATAAAGTTTTATTAAAAATAAACTTGTTAATTATCCGATAAAGCCGTCGGTACACCGAAACGAGTCTGAAATTGATACAGACCTATATAGTTTGACATTATAAATGGTTGTTTATGTTCTAATAACTGATATAGCTATGTGACAATGTGCTTAAGATATGTGATGACTACAAATAACAGTGTTATGTGTTATGATATATTATTCTAATCAAGAGAATAATCTTATTAATGATAGGTCTTTATATAAAAGATAAAACTAAGTTGTGTAAGCAGCAGATCAGGCAAGTATCCTTACTCTTTGTATCTACTTATGCAATTATCTTGTGTAAGTAAGTTATTAAATTATATTCCTGTTGTACAAACTTCTTAACGCTATTGTTATTGATCAAGATATATCCTGTGTATAGATTGATAAGTTTAGTTATACAAGTGTCCTCACTTGGATAATGGTTGTATTTAATCACATGTTGATACATACTTATTAAATTTTGCTATGTATACGTTATTTGAAAACCCGTCTAAGCTATTTGACTCAGCTAGACCTAGATTGAAAAGTATCGTAGAACATAATAGAACATTATTGTCATCCGACTGCATTGTTTCAGCTTGGATTCTAGATTGAATATGAACATCCCGATCATAGGAACCTTTTATGCGCCCAAGGCGGATATGATGAACGAAAATATCGTTCTAAAATATAGTGTTGATCAATATGGGGCATACCGGGCTGATCAGCCTCCGTGCTCGTAAGTTATGACGGTTTACGGATGAATTTCTGTGGAACCTTTTTGAAAATTCAAAAAATAATATTAAGCGATTATGTATACACCACCCACCCCCACACCCTACCCCCACCCACCCACCCACGCCACCCCCACCCCACCAACCCACCCAACACTCCCAAAAAAAATTTATTAAGCGATTATGTATATACCACCCACCCATCCACCCTCTCCCAATAGAAATAATATTTACTGATTATGTATAAATGATATATCTAATAATAATTTATTTAATTGGATCATATTAATGGTATGTTTGAAATTTAAAATGTGGGTCGACCTATATTTGAACCATAACCATATGATTCCAACCCACATAACCCATATTAAAAATGATTAATATGATTTTAGTTCTTAAATAGAACCATAACCATATTTTGAAAACCAAAACTAACCCATAACCATATTTTGTCAGGCCTAGTTGAACCACTAAATAATTTACAACCGATTAAAATACGGTGCTTCACAATAATTTCAACATACAAATATGGTTTTTGAAGAATGAAGATTAAAGAGTGGTCATCACATCATTTGTTAAAAATATAATTATGGGTTAGTTTTGATTTACAAAATATAATTATAGTTACATTTAATAACTAAAATCATATTAACTATTTTTAATATGGGTTGTATGTTAAAATCATATAATTATGGTTCAAATATAAGTCGACTCATATTTTAAATTTAAAATTTTAAACTTATCTTTATTATAATCCAATTAAATAAATTATTATTAGATATATCATGTATACATAATCACTAATCATTTTATTTTTATAGGGGGGTTGGGAGTTAGGGTGGGGAGGCAAGGGTGTATACATAATCAATTAATCATTGAATATTTTTTGGGGGGATTGGGTGGGGAGAGGAGAGGGGAGGGGAGAGGGGAGAGGGGAGAGGGGAGAGGGGGAGGGGAGGGAAATGAATACATTGTGATACCCCCAAAATAAGTCCATATACATTTCCCATACCCAAAATACATTTCCTCCTTTTATTTCAGTTTAAATTTAGCAATATATATATATATGGTTCTCAAAGAGTGAAGAGCGGTCATCACATCAATTACAAACGCAATTGGTAAGAAATCAAACGGAGGGCCACCCAATCATATAAAGCATCCACTGTACATATGTGATACATGAAATTGGTAGACAAGCCTGCTAATCCTCCGACTATCCTCAGCACTTCCTAAAAATTCCACCAGTCAGGCCCTCCAGGCTTCTTTACAAGGATCTGATTGTATTCTGGTCTTGCAGTCTGCAAAAGGAGATTAATCCATAAGGTAACACATGTTCCGGTAATAATTAAAAAGGTAAAAGGTGAAGCATAAATAACTTCCCCATTTCTGACAATCCAGAAACAATTCTCCTTTTAAAATCGTTACACCAAAAGCAAATAATCACTATAGTTAAAAAAGTTATCTTACCAATTAATTTGGGATACTTTTGGTTGCAAAAATAATGGGCAAGACAGGACTATTTATAATAATTTATCATCACTTTGGACTATTTTATCTCATGATTGGTCTTTTATTTAATCTCATGGACTATTTATTATCAATTTAAGGTCATTAGATTATTCAAAAATGAGATTATATAAAACCACATTTCTACTTGGGATTAACATCCATCACCGAACCACCTTAGAAATGACAAAAAGAGATTAAATAACGAACTAATTACAGAATTAAATAGTCCGACGTAATAATAAATTAATACAAATTTTCCTATCTCACTCATCACTCAAAGCTTGAACTAGAAAGGTAAAACCCTAAACTCATCTTAGATCTTGTATGCTTAATCAAAGTTTGTGTTTATGTGTTTATATAAGTGTTAGAAGGTGTTTTATGATGATCTATAATGATGTATCATAGATCTATAACATAATAATGCTTAAAAAATCAAGTTTTCCAAAACTGTCAAGAACCCTAGTTCTACGGCCTGACAACCGAATGTCAGAGGCCATATATCTTGATCGGTTAATGATTTTGTTTGTTTTATGTTTTAGATCTGTAGTATGCTATGAGGACTTTGATCTGGAACTGGAATCAGGGTCAAATCATGTGTAGATTTCAAGTTATGGAAGGTCAAACTACGTTGACTGACCATAACTTGCAGTTTTTTGGGTAACCCAGAACTTACCCAGAAAGCTCTGACAGCAAGTTCATGGGCCCAGATCTTTCTTGTGTTTATTAATTTCATTATGTTGTTGTAACAAGGTTGTTGTATTGTATATGGACTACAGATTAAAGCCTTTAGATCACCTAAATAACATACATAATAAAAGTAATTGATGGTCAAACTAGCCTGGACGAACACGATTACAGTTTTCTGGGTAACCCAGAAAACTCAAGAACACCACTTCTGACATGGTTTGACCAGATGCTAGCTTATGATTTTGATGTAGTTTGATTGACCTGATGTATGATATTTGTACCCTGACATGTAGACTACAAGCTTGAACCGTTAGAACACCAAAACATTAAGCAGAACTCGATTAAATTAAGGCACAAAGTAGCTATCAAGCACTGCCTGGGTTTCTAGGTAACCAAGAAAATCCAGGAAGGGCCTGACAGCCACTTTGAACCTCCAGATCTTGCTTGTATGTTGTAATTTGACCCTGATAATTAATGATTCATGTAGTATTACATTAATACTACATGATCATTACAATACACTGCCCAGAAACAACATGATCAATGAGTTACGATCGGTTAAACATGGCACCTTAGCAACTGCCTTTGAATGTTCTTGAGCCTCAAGAACACCTAAGGCAACAGATTCTGTCGCTAAAAGCTTTAATGACATATTTATTAATTTTAATTAAATAAATTTTTAAAAATCATTTTAAAATAAAAATTTATTTCTGAAAATTATAAAATTAATTTTAAAAATTATTTTAAGTTATAAAAAAATTAACTTTTGATAAATTGGCATATTTTTCAATAATATTATTATTTATTTGAATATTAATGATATTAAATTTATTTAATAAATGTATTAAATAAATTGGTTAAAATTATTTTTATATTATAAAAATTATTTTAAATTATAATAAAGAGTTTAAAAATATTTTAAGTTATAAATCATAACTTTTAATACTTTGAGTTAATTTTCATTAATAATTTAATATTAAGGATAATAGATTTATTTAATAATTATATTAAATAAATGGTTTAAAAATGGTTTTTATGATTTAAAGATCATCTAAAAATGATATAAATGATTTAAAAATATTTTAATTTATAATAAATAACTTTTAATATTTTAATGATAAATATATTAATATTTTAATATTAATGGTAAATACTTAAAAATAATTTTAATTGTTTTAAAAATTATTTAAGGGGAAAATTAGTATTTTAAAATTTTTTTGAGTTATTATAAATAACTTTAATATTTTGTCAAGTATTTTATTAATATTTAATATTATTTAAATATTAATGATAATGGAATTATTCTATATTTAAATCATTTAAAAATGATTACAATGTTTGAAAAATCATGATAAATTATAATAATTATTTAAAATTATTATAAGTCTTTGAAAAATAATATGACAGATATTTAAATTATCTTATATAATATTGAGGCTACAGAATAAAGTTTTATTAAAAATAAACTTGTTAATTATCCGATAAAGCCGTCGGTACACCGAAACGAGTCTGAAATTGATACAGACCTATATAGTTTGACATTATAAATGGTTGTTTATGTTCTAATAACTGATATAGCTATGTGACAATGTGCTTAAGATATGTGATGACTACAAATAACAGTGTTATGTGTTATGATATATTATTCTAATCAAGAGAATAATCTTATTAATGATAGGTCTTTATATAAAAGATAAAACTAAGTTGTGTAAGCAGCAGATCAGGCAAGTATCCTTACTCTTTGTATCTACTTATGCAATTATCTTGTGTAAGTAAGTTATTGAATTATATTCCTGTTGTACAAACTTCTTAACGCTATTGTTATTGATCAAGATATATCATGTGTATAGATTGATAAGTTTAGTTATACAAGTGTACTCACTTGGATAATGGTTGTATTTAATCACATGTTGATACATACTTATTAAATTTCGATATGTATACGTTATTTGAAAACCCGTCTAAGCTATTTGACTCAGCTAGACCTAGATTGAAAAGTATCGTAGAACATAATAGAACATTATTGTCATCCGACTGCATTATTTCAGCTTGGATTCTAGATTGAATATGAACATCCCGATCATAGGAACCTTTTATGCGCCCAAGGCGGATATGATGAACGAAAATATCGTTCTAAAATATAGTGTTGATCAATATGGGGCATACCGGGCTGATCAGCCTCCGTGCTCGTAAGTTATGACGGTTTACGGATGAATTTCTGTGGAACCTTTTTGAAAATTCAAAAAATAATATTAAGCGATTATGTATACACCACCCACCCCCACACCCTACCCCCACCCACCCACCCACGCCACCCCCACCCCACCAACCCACCCAACACTCCCAAAAAAAATTTATTAAGCGATTATGTATATACCACCCACCCATCCACCCTCTCCCAATAGAAATAATATTTACTGATTATGTATAAATGATATATCTAATAATAATTTATTTAATTGGATCATATTAATGGTATGTTTGAAATTTAAAATGTGGGTCGACCTATATTTGAACCATAACCATATGATTCCAACCCACATAACCCATATTAAAAATGATTAATATGATTTTAGTTCTTAAATAGAACCATAACCATATTTTGAAAACCAAAACTAACCCATAACCATATTTTGTCAGGCCTAGTTGAACCACTAAATAATTTACAACCGATTAAAATACGGTGCTTCACAATAATTTCAACATACAAATATGGTTTTTGAAGAATGAAGATTAAAGAGTGGTCATCACATCATTTGTTAAAAATATAATTATGGGTTAGTTTTGATTTACAAAATATAATTATAGTTACATTTAATAACTAAAATCATATTAACTATTTTTAATATGGGTTGTATGTTAAAATCATATAATTATGGTTCAAATATAAGTCGACTCATATTTTAAATTTAAAATTTTAAACTTATCTTTATTATAATCCAATTAAATAAATTATTATTAGATATATCATGTATACATAATCACTAATCATTTTATTTTTATAGGGGGGTTGGGAGTTAGGGTGGGGAGGCAAGGGTGTATACATAATCAATTAATCATTGAATATTTTTTGGGGGGATTGGGAGAGGAGAGGGGAGGGGAGAGGGGAGAGGGGAGAGGGGGAGGGGGAGGGAAATGAATACATTGTGATACCCCCAAAATAAGTCCATATACATTTCCCATACCCAAAATACATTTCCTCCTTTTATTTCAGTTTAAATTTAGCAATATATATATATATGGTTCTCAAAGAGTGAAGAGCGGTCATCACATCAATTACAAACGCAATTGGTAAGAAATCAAACGGAGGGCCACCCAATCATATAAAGCATCCACTGTACATATGTGATACATGAAATTGGTAGACAAGCCTGCTAATCCTCCGACTATCCTCAGCACTTCCTAAAAATTCCACCAGTCAGGCCCTCCAGGCTTCTTTACAAGGATCTGATTGTATTCTGGTCTTGCAGTCTGCAAAAGGAGATTAATCCATAAGGTAACACATGTTCCGGTAATAATTAAAAAGGTAAAAGGTGAAGCATAAATAACTTCCCCATTTCTGACAATCCAGAAACAATTCTCCTTTTAAAATCGTTACACCAAAAGCAAATAATCACTATAGTTAAAAAAGTTATCTTACCAATTAATTTGGGATACTTTTTGTTGCAAAAATAATGGGCAAGACAGGACTATTTATAATAATTTATCATCACTTTGGACTATTTTATCTCATGATTATTCTTTTATTTAATCTCATGGATTATTTATTATCAATTTAAGGTCATTTGATTATTCAAAAATGAGATTATATAAAACCACATTTCTACTTGGGATTAACATCCATCACCAAACCACCTTAGAAATGACAAAACGATATTAAATAACGAACTAATTACAGAATTAAATAGTCCGACGTAATAATAAATTAATACAAATTTTCCTATCTCACTCATCACTCAAAGCTTGAACTAGAAAGGTAAAACCCTAAACTCATCTTAGATCTTGTATGCTTAATCAAAGTTTGTGTTTATGTGTTTATATAAGTGTTAGAAGGTGTTTTATGATGATCTATAATGATGTATCATAGATCTATAACATAATAATGCTTAAAAAATCAAGTTTTCCAAAACTGTCAAGAACCCTAGTTCTATGGCCTGACAACCGAATGTCAGAGGCCATATATCTTGATCGGTTAATGATTTTGTTTGTTTTATGTTTTAGATCTGTAGTATGCTATGAGGACTTTGATCTGGAACTGGAATCAGGGTCAAATCATGTGTAGATTTCAAGTTATGGAAGGTCAAACTACGTTGACTGACCATAACTTGCAGTTTTTTGGGTAACCCAGAACTTACCCAGAAAGCTCTGACAGCAAGTTCATGGGCCCAGATCTTTCTTGTGTTTATTAATTTCATTATGTTGTTGTAACAAGGTTGTTGTATTGTATATGGACTACAGATTAAAGCCTTTAGATCACCTAAATAACATACATAATAAAAGTAATTGATGGTCAAACTAGCCTGGACGAACACGATTACAGTTTTCTGGGTAACCCAGAAAACTCAAGAACACCACTTCTGACATGGTTTGACCAGATGCTAGCTTATGATTTTGATGTAGTTTGATTGACCTGATGTATGATATTTGTACCCTGACATGTAGACTACAAGCTTGAACCGTTAGAACACCAAAACATTAAGCAGAACTCGATTAAATTAAGGCACAAAGTAGCTATCAAGCACTGCCTGGGTTTCTAGGTAACCAAGAAAATCCAGGAAGGGCCTGACAGCCACTTTGAACCTCCAGATCTTGCTTGTATGTTGTAATTTGACCCTGATAATTAATGATTCATGTAGTATTACATTAATACTACATGATCATTACAATACACTGCCCAGAAACAACATGATCAATGAGTTACGATCGGTTAAACATGGCACCTTAGCAACTGCCTTTGAATGTTCTTGAGCCTCAAGAACACCTAAGGCAACAGATTCTGTCGCTAAAAGCTTTAATGACATATTTATTAATTTTAATTAAATAAATTTTTAAAAATCATTTTAAAATAAAAATTTATTTCTGAAAATTATAAAATTAATTTTAAAAATTATTTTAAGTTATAAAAAAATTAACTTTTGATAAATTGGCATATTTTTCAATAATATTATTATTTATTTGAATATTAATGATATTAAATTTATTTAATAAATGTATTAAATAAATTGGTTAAAAATTATTTTTATATTATAAAAATTATTTTAAATTATAATAAAGTGTTTAAAAATATTTTAAGTTATAAATCATAACTTTTAATACTTTGAGTTAATTTTCATTAATAATTTAATATTAAGGATAATAGATTTATTTAATAATTATATTAAATAAATGGTTTAAAAATGGTTTTTATGATTTAAAGATCATCTAAAAATGATATAAATGATTTAAAAATATTTTAATTTATAATAAATAACTTTTAATATTTTAATGATAAATATATTAATATTTTAATATTAATGGTAAATACTTAAAAATAATTTTAATTGTTTTAAAAATTATTTAAGGGGAAAATTAGTATTTTAAAATTTTTTTGAGTTATTATAAATAACTTTAATATTTTGTCAAGTATTTTATTAATATTTAATATTATTTAAATATTAATGATAATGGAATTATTCTATATTTAAATCATTTAAAAATGATTACAATGTTTGAAAAATCATGATAAATTATAATAATTATTTAAAATTATTATAAGTCTTTGAAAAATAATATGACAGATATTTAAATTATCTTATATAATATTGAGGCTACAGAATAAAGTTTTATTAAAAATAAACTTGTTAATTATCCGATAAAGCCGTCGGTACACCGAAACGAGTCTGAAATTGATACAGACCTATATAGTTTGACATTATAAATGGTTGTTTATGTTCTAATAACTGATATAGCTATGTGACAATGTGCTTAAGATATGTGATGACTACAAATAACAGTGTTATGTGTTATGATATATTATTCTAATCAAGAGAATAATCTTATTAATGATAGGTCTTTATATAAAAGATAAAACTAAGTTGTGTAAGCAGCAGATCAGGCAAGTATCCTTACTCTTTGTATCTACTTATGCAATTATCTTGTGTAAGTAAGTTATTGAATTATATTCCTGTTGTACAAACTTCTTAACGCTATTGTTATTGATCAAGATATATCATGTGTATAGATTGATAAGTTTAGTTATACAAGTGTACTCACTTGGATAATGGTTGTATTTAATCACATGTTGATACATACTTATTAAATTTCGATATGTATACGTTATTTGAAAACCCGTCTAAGCTATTTGACTCAGCTAGACCTAGATTGAAAAGTATCGTAGAACATAATAGAACATTATTGTCATCCGACTGCATTGTTTCAGCTTGGATTCTAGATTGAATATGAACATCCCGATCATAGGAACCTTTTATGCGCCCAAGGCGGATATGATGAACGAAAATATCGTTCTAAAATATAGTGTTGATCAATACGGGGCATACCGGGCTGATCAGCCTCCGTGCCCGTAAGTTATGACGGTTTACGGATAAATTTCTGTAGAAACTTTTTGAAAATTCAAAAAATAATATTAAGCGATTATGTATACACCACTCACCCCCACACCCTACCCTCACCCACCCACCCACGCCACCCCCACCCCACCAACCCACCCAACACTCCCAAAAAAAATTTATTAAGCGATTATGTATATACCACCCACCCACCCACCCTCTCCCAATAGAAATAATATTTAGTGATTATGTATAAATGATATATCTAATAATAATTTATTTAATTGGATCATATTAATGGTATGTTTGAAATTTAAAATGTGGGTCGACCTATATTTGAACCATAACCATATGATTCCAACCCACATAACCCATATTAAAAATGATTAATATGATTTTAGTTCTTAAATAGAACCATAACCATATTTTGAAAACCAAAACTAACCTATAACCATATTTTGTCAGGCCTAGTTGAACCACTAAATAATTTACAACCGATTAAAATACGGTGCTTCACAATAATTTCAACATACAAATATGGTTTTTGAAGAATGAAGATTAAAGAGTGGTCATCACATCATTTGTTAAAAATATAATTATGGGTTAGTTTTGATTTAAAAAATATAATTATAGTTACATTTAATAACTAAAATCATATTAACTATTTTTAATATGGGTTGTATGTTAAAATCATATAATTATGGTTCAAATATAAGTCGACTCATATTTTAAATTTCAAATTTTAAATTTATCTTTATTATAATCCAATTAAATAAATTATTATTAGATATATCATGTATACATAATCACTAATCATTTTATTTTTTGGGGGGGGTTGGGAGTTGGGGTGAGGAGGCAAGGGTGTATACATAATCAATTAATCATTGAATATTTTTTGGGGGATTTGGGTGGGGAGAGGAGAGGGGAGGGGAGAGGGGGAGGGGGAGGGAAATGAATGCATTGTGATACCCCCAAAAAAGTCCATATACATTTCCCATACCCAAAATACATTTCCTCCTTTTATTTCAGTTTAAATTTAGCAATATATATATATATATATATATATATATATATATATATATATATATATATGGTTCTCAAAGAGTGAAGAGCGGTCATCACATCAATTACAAACGCAATTGGTAAGAAATCAAACGGAGGGCCACCCAATCATATAAAGCATCCACTGTACATATGTGATACATGAAATTGGTAAACAAGCCTGCTAATCCTCCGACTATCCTCAGCACTTCCTAAAAATTCCACCAGTCAGGCCCTCCAGGCTTCTTTACAAGGATCTGATTGTATTCTGGTCTTGCAGTCTGCAAAAGTAGATTAATCCATAAGGTAACACATGTTCAGGTAATAATTAAAAAGGTAAAAGGTGAAGCATAAATAACTTCCCCATTTCTGACAATCCAGAAACAATTCTCCTTTTAAAATCGTTACACCAAAAGCAAATAATCACTATAGTTAAAAAAGTTATCTTACCAATTAATTTGCGATACTTTTGGTTGCAAAAATAATGGGCAAGACAGGACTATTTATAATAATTTATCATCACTTTGGACTATTTTATCTCATGATTGGTCTTTTATTTAATCTCATGGACTATTTATTATCAATTTAAGGTCATTTGATTATTCAAAAATGAGATTATATAAAACCACATTTCTACTTGGGATTAACATCCATCACCGAACCACCTTAGAAATGACAAAAAGAGATTAAATAACGAACTAATTACAGAATTAAATAGTCCGACGTAATAATAAATTAATACAAATTTTCCTATCTCACTCATCACTCAAAGCTTGAACTAGAAAGGTAAAACCCTAAACTCATCTTAGATCTTGTATGCTTAATCAAAGTTTGTGTTTATGTGTTTATATAAGTGTTAGAAGGTGTTTTATGATGATCTATAATGATGTATCATAGATCTATAACATAATAATGCTTAAAAAATCAAGTTTTCCAAAACTGTCAAGAACCCTAGTTCTATGGCCTGACAACCGAATGTCAGAGGCCATATATCTTGATCGGTTAATGATTTTGTTTGTTTTATGTTTTAGATCTGTAGTATGCTATGAGGACTTTGATCTGGAACTGGAATCAGGGTCAAATCATGTGTAGATTTCAAGTTATGGAAGGTCAAACTACGTTGACTGACCATAACTTGCAGTTTTTTGGGTAACCCAGAACTTACCCAGAAAGCTCTGACAGCAAGTTCATGGGCCCAGATCTTTCTTGTGTTTATTAATTTCATTATGTTGTTGTAACAAGGTTGTTGTATTGTATATGGACTACAGATTAAAGCCTTTAGATCACCTAAATAACATACATAATAAAAGTAATTGATGGTCAAACTAGCCTGGACGAACACGATTACAGTTTTCTGGGTAACCCAGAAAACTCAAGAACACCACTTCTGACATGGTTTGACCAGATGCTAGCTTATGATTTTGATGTAGTTTGATTGACCTGATGTATGATATTTGTACCCTGACATGTAGACTACAAGCTTGAACCGTTAGAACACCAAAACATTAAGCAGAACTCGATTAAATTAAGGCACAAAGTAGCTATCAAGCACTGCCTGGGTTTCTAGGTAACCAAGAAAATCCAGGAAGGGCCTGACAGCCACTTTGAACCTCCAGATCTTGCTTGTATGTTGTAATTTGACCCTGATAATTAATGATTCATGTAGTATTACATTAATACTACATGATCATTACAATACACTGCCCAGAAACAACATGATCAATGAGTTACGATCGGTTAAACATGGCACCTTAGCAACTGCCTTTGAATGTTCTTGAGCCTCAAGAACACCTAAGGCAACAGATTCTGTCGCTAAAAGCTTTAATGACATATTTATTAATTTTAATTAAATAAATTTTTAAAAATCATTTTAAAATAAAAATTTATTTCTGAAAATTATAAAATTAATTTTAAAAATTATTTTAAGTTATAAAAAAATTAACTTTTGATAAATTGGCATATTTTTCAATAATATTATTATTTATTTGAATATTAATGATATTAAATTTATTTAATAAATGTATTAAATAAATTGGTTAAAAATTATTTTTATATTATAAAAATTATTTTAAATTATAATAAAGAGTTTAAAAATATTTTAAGTTATAAATCATAACTTTTAATACTTTGAGTTAATTTTCATTAATAATTTAATATTAAGGATAATAGATTTATTTAATAATTATATTAAATAAATGGTTTAAAAATGGTTTTTATGATTTAAAGATCATCTAAAAATGATATAAATGATTTAAAAATATTTTAATTTATAATAAATAACTTTTAATATTTTAATGATAAATATATTAATATTTTAATATTAATGGTAAATACTTAAAAATAATTTTAATTGTTTTAAAAATTATTTAAGGGGAAAATTAGTATTTTAAAATTTTTTTGAGTTATTATAAATAACTTTAATATTTTGTCAAGTATTTTATTAATATTTAATATTATTTAAATATTAATGATAATGGAATTATTCTATATTTAAATCATTTAAAAATGATTACAATGTTTGAAAAATCATGATAAATTATAATAATTATTTAAAATTATTATAAGTCTTTGAAAAATAATATGACAGATATTTAAATTATCTTATATAATATTGAGGCTACAGAATAAAGTTTTATTAAAAATAAACTTGTTAATTATCCGATAAAGCCGTCGGTACACCGAAACGAGTCTGAAATTGATACAGACCTATATAGTTTGACATTATAAATGGTTGTTTATGTTCTAATAACTGATATAGCTATGTGACAATGTGCTTAAGATATGTGATGACTACAAATAACAGTGTTATGTGTTATGATATATTATTCTAATCAAGAGAATAATCTTATTAATGATAGGTCTTTATATAAAAGATAAAACTAAGTTGTGTAAGCAGCAGATCAGGCAAGTATCCTTACTCTTTGTATCTACTTATGCAATTATCTTGTGTAAGTAAGTTATTGAATTATATTCCTGTTGTACAAACTTCTTAACGCTATTGTTATTGATCAAGATATATCATGTGTATAGATTGATAAGTTTAGTTATACAAGTGTACTCACTTGGATAATGGTTGTATTTAATCACATGTTGATACATACTTATTAAATTTCGATATGTATACGTTATTTGAAAACCCGTCTAAGCTATTTGACTCAGCTAGACCTAGATTGAAAAGTATCGTAGAACATAATAGAACATTATTGTCATCCGACTGCATTGTTTCAGCTTGGATTCTAGATTGAATATGAACATCCCGATCATAGGAACCTTTTATGCGCCCAAGGCGGATATGATGAACGAAAATATCGTTCTAAAATATAGTGTTGATCAATACGGGGCATACCGGGCTGATCAGCCTCCGTGCCCGTAAGTTATGACGGTTTACGGATAAATTTCTGTAGAAACTTTTTGAAAATTCAAAAAATAATATTAAGCGATTATGTATACACCACTCACCCCCACACCCTACCCCCACCCACCCACCCACGCCACCCCCACCCCACCAACCCACCCAACACTCCCAAAAAAAATTTATTAAGCGATTATGTATATACCACCCACCCACCCACCCTCTCCCAATAAAAATAATATTTAGTGATTATGTATAAATGATATATCTAATAATAATTTATTTAATTGGATCATAATAATAGTATGTTTGAAATTTAAAATGTGGGTCGACCTATATTTGAACCATAACCATTGATTCCAACCCACATAACCCATATTAAAAAAGATTAATATGATTTTAGTTCTTAAATAGAACCATAATCATATTTTGAAAACCAAAACTAACCCATAACCATATTTTGTCAGGCCTAGTTGAACCACTAAATAATTTACAACCGATTAAAATACGGTGCTTCACAATAATTTCAACATACAAATATGGTTTTTGAAGAATGAAGATTAAAGAGTGGTCATCACATCATTTGTTAAAAATATAATTATGGGTTAGTTTTGATTTATAAAATATAATTATAGTTACATTTAATAACTAAAATCATATTAACTATTTTTAATATTGGTTGTATGTTAAAATCATATAATTATGGTTCAAATATAAGTCGACTCATATTTTAAATTTCAAATTTTAAACTTATCTTTATTATAATCCAATTAAATAAATTATTATTAGATATATCATGTATACATAATCACTAATCATTTTATTTTTTTAGGGGGATTGGGAGTTGGGGTGGGGAGGCAAGAATGTATACATAATCAATTAATCATTGAATATTTTTTGGGGGGATTGGGTGGGGAGAGGGGAGGGGAGAGGGGAGAGGGGGAGAGAAATGAATACATTGTGATACCCCAAAATAGGTCCATATACATTTCCCATACCCAAAATACATTTCCTCCTTTTATTTCAGTTTAAATTTAGCAATATATATATATATATATATATATATATATATATATATATATATATATATATATATATATATATATATATATATATATATATGTGGTTCTCAAAGAGTGAAGAGCGGTCATCACATCAATTACAAACGCAATTGGTAAGAAATCAAACGGAGGGCCACCCAATCATATAAAGCAGCCACTGTACATATGTGATGCATGAAATTGATAGAGAAGCCTGCTAATCCTCCGACTATCCTCAGCACTTCCTAAAAATTCCACCAGTCAGGCCCTCCAGGCTTCTTTACAAGGATCTGATTGTATTCTGGTCTTGCAGTCTGCAAAAGTAGATTTATCCATAAGGTAACACATGTTCAGGTAATAATAAAAAAGGTAAAAGGTGAAGCATAAATAACTTCCCCATTTCTGACAATCCAGAAACAATTATCCTTTTAAAATCGTTATACCAAAAGCAAATAATCACTATAGTTAAAAAAGTTATCTTACCAATTAATTTGGGATACTTTTGGTTGCAAAAATAATGGGCAAGACAGGACTATTTATAATAATTTATCATCACTTTGGACTATTTTATCTAATGATTAATCCTTTATTTAATCTCATGGACTATTTATTATCAATTTAAGGTCATTTGATTATTCAAAAATGAGATTATATAAAACCACATTTCTACTTGGGATTAACATCCATCACCGAACCACCTTAGAAATGACAAAACGAGATTAAATAACGGACTAATTACAGAATTAAATAGTCCGACGTAATAATAAATTAATACAAATTTTCCTATCTCACTCATCATTTTTACAAATAAACGTAACATTGGTATCTATCACGCTTCTCACATAAAAGTTGTAAAATCAGAAGGGGAATGAGTAGGAGAGTTTAGTTATAATTTCTACCCATCTATTACTATATATAACAAGTCAATTGAAAGTCTTTGGAATTGAAAGTCTTATCCAAATTAACCGAGTCACTTTGGTAGGACATCGAGTTAATACCGAATTAGTCCCATCATCATCTCTACTAATACAATGTATGTCATACTCATAATTATACGAAATTTTCCGTATCCTTTGTTGTATTATTCCAATGATGTACATGAATGTATTAAAAACATACACACAATGGTTTCGATATATATACAACCCTTCAATTTTATATTCAATGCGTTACTACCATTTATATCATACTATTTATAACCAAGTTATAATACCAAATATCACACACCACAATTTTAGATTGTATTATCGATACTAACCCGTGCCTTGCACGGGTTATCAGTCTAGTTTTGTTAAATAAAACAAGTAGAATTACAATGATGAGAAGGCTTATAAGCTTAAATCAAGAGGATAAGATTAAAGAGATTCTTTCCAACAACTTGAAGGACACTCTAGATATAATCCTTTATAGACTCTCTGCTCATGTAATTTACCTCTCTTTGTTCGTATTGTCCAGCAAAGAAAACTTGAAGTACAGTTTAATATCATCTCTTCTAAAGTGTGTTTGTATTGTTCACTCTGGGTAACAGTTAAATAGGAAAAAAAATATTAAAAGAGAATAGAAGGGAAAAGAAAATGGCTTACAAAGAATTTAAATTTCATATGTAGCATACTCTAACCCAGTGAATTACTTCGTGTCATCGTCATCCCTTTTCCGTAACAAGTCTAATTCACGTAAAAGCTTGCTCAATCCAGCTTCCCTTTACTAAATACAGCTTTTATACTTTATATTTTTTCACTTCAGCAAAAAAGAAAAAAAAACATGCATCGTTGAATAGAGCATCCCATAATGTGTTGTAGTTCTTATTCTAATCTCCAAGTCATATGTATACAGACCTTCAGATGGGACAAAAACAGTATTAGGAACTCGTTTGTGTCTCTGACTCACATTCGCACTACAAAAACGCAGACTCTACATAAGGGAGAATTCTCATATTGCCCCAAATGTTTAATTCCTCCAACAACTCTAGTTAATCTTCTTCCCAGGTCAATGGCCCAGTTGCAGGATGCTCATATCATGAAAATTTTCTTCTCAAATTCCAATTTCCAAGTTATGTAGACCATACTTGAGCATCTTAAGCTTTATTCAGGCTACTCTAATTTCATTTTAACGAATCGCACCTTCCTATCCTCAAACATCTCATATCAATCAAAATACTTCTCTATAATAGACAACCAATCAAAGAATGCATTGCGATCAAATCTACCTTCAAGCTCTAGTGCATCTACCTTAACTTTCCTATAGTCGTCATCATAAGGATCATGCTTAGGATGTTGTTCAATGTGTGTGATCATATCATTCATTTGACTCAATTGTGCAACTATGGCCACAAATTGGTCCAGAATTTCTTTTAAAGCAGCTTGGGTACGTGTAGTCATGATACAAATGCAAGTGCAAAGCTGAGATAATACAGATATTTAATTGAAGCAAATTAAAATTACAAATCTAAACCTATGCAATCACAATCCCAAAAGCTAATAATAATAATCGAATAATATGCAACTAAATGGAATAATATGCAATTTTAAAAGAACAAATCTAAAACAAGCTTTCAATAATTTTAGAACTAATGAACGAAGGGAATTCTAGTGATTAAATATTGAAAATATGAATATTCAAAATGAAATATTTATTTTTGCCTTTTTTTTCTTTTTCTTTTTAATGGACCTAACTGATCAGAAAGTATGAGACTAGGAGTGAAAAGTGTCAAGGTTAAAAGTTTAGGACTATTTTTGCAATAAACATGAGTAAAAAAATATAAACTAATAAACTGTGGGACAATATTAAAATGGAGCGGAAGTTTGCATACTAAAAGGTAATTTGCAAAGACTTATCAATTTAAATCAAAAAAGTTGGGGTCACCTCCTTATCTCCAAAACAACGCGGAGCAGTAGTTTTTTTTCTTTAATAAACAGTGAACCGCGATGAACAATAACTCTAGTGATGAACAGTACTCCGCTGAGTAGTAGCTCCGGCGATGAACAGTAACTCCAATGAACATCACCTTTTTCCTTCTTTTTTTTGAAGACCCAAAATCTCCCAAAAATTAAGAAATTGGTGGAGAATCCTTAAGCTCTGATGCCAAAGAAAATTAAGAGAACTACGGTTATCCAACCGCAGGAGAACCACTACCCCTAGGGTTTCCCAACCGCAATAAAGAGAAAAAGTATTGATCGCAACCAATAATTAGGGTAATTTCAATATCAAAGTGTATCTAATAATCTGTCATGACTTGCATATTTATAATAAAAAGAAACTCTAATAATCAGAAGCTCAATAACAATTGGACCTCTAAATAAATAACCTAATAGTGAAATAAACCAATAAATAACAAGTCCACAAACAAAATAAACAAATAGACACTGATAAATAAATAACTAAATAGTGAATCATCCACGACGACGACATCACATGGATCAATCTCTATAAATCTTCTTCTCATAGAGAAGTTTCAAGTACTTTAAAGTGCAAATGACGGTTAGATCATAAGAAAGAGAACAATTCCAATAAGCTAGAGTTCAATATGTTGTTCCAGATGAATATGTTGCTGCAGCTAACATAAAGTCAATTGAATTTGATGTGAATACTATTGGAAACTTGATTAGCACCCCCAAGTAGTTGATTGTTGTTCGTGTAAATATTGTTGTGCCTTATGAGAACTTTTGTTTCTTGAACTGAGGACTTAAAAAGTTTTTGTTTCGCAAAATTAACTGAGAACCTAAAGTTGATTTTTATTGAACTGAGAATTCTTATTTACTTGTTTATATCACTTGTACTTGACTATTTTGTTTAATTATTAACCTCATGATACTTGATGATTGACGAATTTTGTTTACTTATAACTAGGTGGGAATCTGTATATTTTTGTAATTTTGATTGTATATATTGGCATTTAATTCAATTTATTTTATCTTTAATTTTTTCTTATTTTATACTCCCTCCGTCCCAGATAAAAGTCCTAGTAGACTTTTCACGCATATTAAGAAGAGGAATAAAATGACAAAATTGCCCATAATAATGTCATTAATTATTTTCAATGTAGGTGAGAGAGTGACTTTCTAGCTTTTCAATTCAAAATATTTTTAGCACATAACTAATTATACTTATTAAATATGGAGAGAATTAGAATAAGAAAAGTATGAGATATTTAATGTTACGGGTATAATACGAAAAAATGTGTAAAAATTTGGTTATTAAAGGAAAATAGACATTTAACATGAGACTACCCAAAATAGTAATAAGAACTTTTATCAAGAGACCGAGGGAGAAATTATTATTTAATAGTTAAAATCTTGCCCACCCCCGACAAAAAATCATACGTGCACCACTGCCAAACAGGAGACCACTTCCACCCTTGCCAATCTTCTTGTTAAAGTTGGCTCATATTTGTGTTTCCAATGATTTGCTTATCTTTGTTTGCTTATGTGGAAGAAGGGAATAATATATATGTATAGTACATATATATATATATATATATATATATATTTTCCATATGGTGAAAAGCCAAAAATGGGCAGCCCTCTTGGCTTCTTTGTCGGCAAGAACAAAAGAGAAGAGTGGGGTAGAGACAGAAGCTGAGAGAAAATGATCAGTATGTTTATTTTCTCAAACAAAAAGGCTTTTAGTTTTCAATATTTTTATAGTGAATTTTTGAGACCTCTACAGTGATTTTTTCTAGTTGAGTTTTTTACGTAAAATTCTTGTGTCATATATTTATTGTATCTCATACAATATTGTGTGTTATCTTGGTGTGTGCGCCCGATTTCTGCAACAATTGATATCAGAACTTGGTTCATTCCGTTAAAGAGAAATCTCGTAGCTCACAAATACGAAGATGGCAAACACAAGTATGAGGTACAATATTGAGCCATTTGACAGGAAGTCAAATTTCAGTATTTGACATAGTACTGTCAAGGATGTGCTAGTTCAACAGGGACTAGCAAAGGCACTTGAAGGGAAGGAGATGAAACCAGCAACTATGACAAATGAAAAATAGATCGATCTTGAAGCAAAGGTCGAGGCAACAATCAAATTGAGTTTGGCACCACAGATCAAATATCAGGTTTTGATATAAACCTCTTTGAAGGACTTGTGGGGAGAAACTTGAGAAAGTTTACAAGTTGAAGTCTCTGTCAAATCAATTATATTTGAAGAAAGAATTGTACCGGCATCGAATGGAAGAAGGTTCAGATTTAACCAATCATATTAATGAGTTTAATAGATTGGTGACCCAGTTAACCAGTATAGATGTGAAGTTGGATGAAGAAGATAAAGCCTTAATTGCTTCTTGTCTCTGTCAGATTCATACCCAACTCTCCAGACTACTCTCCTTATAGAGAAGGAAAAGTTTGCAGTTGACGATGTGATGTCAACAGTTCAGGACTAGGATAAGTTTAGTGACACTACTTCCAAAATGGAGAAAGTCTTCTTGTATCTTCAGATGGGCATGGCAAAGGTCCTAATCGAAAGAAGAATTCTGACAAGTAACGAGGAAGGTCTCAGTCGAGATCAGGTAAAAAGGATAATCTCAAATCGAGTGTAATCATTACCACGAGAATGGTCACTACAAAAATTAATGTTCATTGTTAAAGGAGAACAAGAAGAAAGATACGCAAGTTAAAAATTATGTTAACGTTGCTAAGCAAGCAAATGTCTGCAACGACGGAGAACTGTACACAGTGACGAAAAATGAAGCTTCACAGTGTGATCTCTTATGTGTAGACAGTAGCAGCTTGACAGATTGGTACTTAAATTCCAGTTGTTCTTTTCATGTGTTCCCTCACAGGGATTGGTTTGATACTTTTACATCATGTAATAGTGGTAACGTGATATTTGGTAACAATGCAGTCTGCAAAGTTACCAAGAAAGGCACCATCAAAGTTAAAATGTTTGGCGGTGTTGTCAGAACATTGGGTGATGCAAGGCATATTCCATAATTGAAGAAGAGCTAGTTATCGGTTGGGGTACTTGACTCTATGGGCTGCAGTATCTCATTCAGAGATGATGTCATGAAAATTATCAAGGGTTCAATAGTAATTATGAAAGGTCAAAAAATGGGCACCCTCTACAAGTTGATTGGGGACACAGTCACAGTTGTTAATGGAGCAGGAATTTGTGCAAGAAAGTTCCAACAGTGATAGCACAAAATTATGGCACAAGCGACTTGGTCACTTGAGTGAATGTGGAATGAAAGAACTTCACAAAAAGCAATTGTTAAAAAGAGTCAAAACATTCAGTTTAGAATTTTGTAGTTTTGTGTGTATGGCAAGCAACGAAGAGTCAGCTTCAAGGCAGAAGCACACCATTAAAGATGTACTTATGGGTGGAGCTCATTACTTTGTCAAAGCTTCATAATTGACTACTCCAAGAAGGTGTAGGTGTAATTTATGAAGCAGATGTCAGAGATTTTCAGAATCTTTAAGCAATGGAATGCTAAAGTAAAAAACCAGACCAGAAAGCTGAAGTATTTTAATAATTTTAGATCAGATAATGACAGCGTACAAGGATAAGTCATTCCTACAGTTTTGCCTGGATGAAGGTATCACTAAGCACTTCTCAGTTAAAAGAACTCCAAAGCAGAATTGGGTTGCAAAGAGGATGAATAGAACTCTGTTGAAACGCGCCAGATGTATGAGGTTGAATGTAGGTTTGCCCAAGAGTTTCTAGGCTGAGGTCGTCAACACAGCCTGTTATCTGATAAATCGATCTCCTTTAGCTGGAATTGATTACAAAATTCCTGAGGTTTGGTCTGAAAAACCAATTGATTTTTCTGTGATGAAAATATTTGGTTGCCCACCTTATGTGCATGCCAGTCGAGTGATAGTCCAAACTTGATTCAATGTCAAAGGAGGGTATCTTCCTTGGATATGAAGACGGGGTCAAGGGATACAAGTTATGGGATCTAGTATCCAATAAGAAGATTGTCAACAGAGATGTAGTGTTCAATGAGAAACACATGCTGAACAAGTCAGATAAAGAATCATCTGCAGCAGGCGAGTTACAAAAATACCTATTAAGGTGGAGCTTCCTGAAGAGAAAAAAAATATGAATAGATTGAAGACGATCATCCTTCAAATTCCCATGAGATGTCCTATAATCTTATCAGAGGTCAAGAAAGGCATGTTAGCAAACCAGTGCAGAGATATGTGTTTGAGAACATATTTGCCTTTGCCTTGATTGCTGGTAGTGGAGATCCAACTAGCTATCATGAGGCTATTCAGTCCGAGGATAATGATAAATGGACGATAGAGATGGCAGAAGAAATGGAGTCTTTACAGAAAACCAGACTTGGGAGTTATTTCAACTTCCAAAGGGGTCGAAGGCTATAGGATGCAAGTGGGCGTTTGGGAAAAAGAAAGCTCAATCAGACAAAGGTGAAAGATTCAAGGTCAAGTTGGTGGCAAAGGAATTCTCTCAAAGAGAGGGAACCGACTACAATGAGATCTTTTCAACAGTTGTGAAACACGCATCGATTCGGTTGATCTTATCTATTGTGACATCACAGGATATGGAGTTAGAGCAGCTTAATGTGAAGACAAATTTTCTCCATGGTAATTTAAATGAAAAGATCTACATGAAACAACTAGAGAAGGTATTAAAATAGGGAAAGAGGGCTTAGTTTGTAGTTTGAAAAAGTCTCTTTATGATTTGAAATAGTTCACGAGACAATGGTACATGCGGTTTGATAGCTTCATGGTGGCACATAGTTACTCTCGTTCCGAATATGATCCATATGTGTATTTCAGAACGCTTGATGACGATTTTCTAGTATTGTTGAAATTGTATGTAGATGATATGTTAATAGCAGCAAAGAGGAAGTCAGATATTCTTCAGTTGGAGATTTTATTGAGTAGTGAATTTGACATGAAGAATCTTGGGTCCCCCAAAAAGATTATTGGTATGGAAATTCACAAAGATCGTCAGGCAAGAAAATTATGGTTAACTCAAAAAGGATATGTGCAGAAGGTCTTAGAGAGGTTTAACATGCACAATGCTAAACCAGTTAGCACTCCGTTAGCAGCACATTTCAAGTTATCTTCAAAGATTTCAAAGTTGAGCTCACAAACACATGAGATATATGTCCAAAGTACTATATGCAAATGCGGTAGGTTGTCGTCTTATGTATACCATAGTACAACTAATTACGGTCTTATGTTTAATTGTGATACCGCAAGGAGTGAGGTTACAGGGTTTGTCAATTCGAATTATACTGGAGACCTAGACTTGAGAAGATCTACAAAAGGGATTGTATACACCTTTTGTGGAGGACGTATACGTTGTAGGTCAGTGTTGCAATCTACAGTAGCATTATCAACAACAAAGACCGAGTATATGGCATTGACAGAGGCAAGACTAATTGAAGAACTAGGGTTCAGGTAGGGAAGTATCCAGATAGAGTATGATAGTCAGAGTGCTATTCAGTTAGCAAAGAACCAGGTGTTCCACTCCATGACCAAACATATTGATGCTCAGTATCACAATATTCGTGAATGGCTGAACAGTGGTGATATTGTAGTTTGCAAAGTTCACACAAATGAGAATGCTGTGAATAAGCTCACAAATTCGACTTTTGCAGAGAAGTTCAAACATTGCTTGAACTTAATCCACTTCTTCGATTGTTGAATTCGAAGTCGAGCATCTGGGGAGAGGGTTACATCTATAGTGATAAAGAAATTCACAGTATACAGTGTTTGGAGAATAGTAAGCCAAGATGGAGATGGTTAAAGTTGGCTCATATATGTGTTCCCAAAGATTTGCATATCTTGTTTGTTTATGTGGAAGAAGGGAATAATATATATGTTTAGTGTATATATATATATATATTATCCATGTGATGAAAAGCAAAAATGGGCAGCCCTCTTGGCTTCTTTGTCAGCAGGAACAAAAGAAAAGGAAATTGGCTAGAAAAAAGGTGGAAAGTCTCTTTTGTGAAATGGAGTCAAGAAGGGAAAAAGGCTTTTGTTTTTTGCCTTTTGCATACATGGCATACTTGGAAGGCTAATATGTAGGGGTGAGAGAAAAGGCTTTGCCTCTTCTATTTAACAAGCAAAAAAAAAAAAAGAGGAACACACCAAAATTAGATCCCATCAGTTGAGAGATCCATAGAGAGAAAAGCTCAGTTAAGCTTTAGAGAGAGAAGCTGAGACAGACGGTGTTTATTTTCTCAGACAAAGAGGCTTCTATTCTTCAATATTTTCATAGTGGATTTCTGAGATCTGTCACCGTTGAGTTTTCCACGTAAAATTCTTGTGGCATTTATTTATTGTATGTAATACAGTATTAGTATTGCGTGTTATCTCGGTGTGTGTTTATGTGCCCGATTTCTGCAACACTTCTGAAAGATCACTATATAAACATGAACATGCCAAGGCAAAAATTGAAAAATATGCCAACAGAAAATCTTCTCACTTCTGATGAGCTGCAAAGCAGAAATGCAAAGACATATACTCCATCCATCCCAAATTAAATCTCCCTCTTAAAAATATATATGTATTTAAGAAAAGATACCACTTCCCCAATTCAAAGTCCTACCTCAATTTAAATAAAATAGATGATTATATGAAACAAAAGTTTAACTACGAATCATCATATTCTAGGTTTTAATAACAAGGTAACAACTCTTAGTTTGGAACAGAGGGGTGATTGCAAGAAACGTTAAATTTGTCATTAGATATTTATATAATTCATCATGTTCTAGGTTTTAATAACAAGGTAACAACCCTCGGTTTGGAACAGAGGGGTGATTGCAAGAAACGTTGAATTCAACCAAAACTAGATTATGTCATTAGATATTTACACAAATTGCAATAGTACCAATTGAAAGAAGTAGTTTTTAATAGAAGAATAAGAAGAAATCTAACCAGATCCTTGAAGATGAGGAAAGCGATTACGAAGAAAAGGACAAAGAGGATCTCGAACTCGGCAAAACGTACGAAAGCGAAAACTGAGTTCACCGCCCAAGTAAACAGCGAATCATCCTCCCTTCTTCGACCCAAACCTACTCGATTCGACATATTTGAAAGATGACGTCGACCGAAAGCTCTCACTCTCTCCCCTCTTGATCTGTTTTATAATTAGAAAGATGATGACAAAAAGCCGACTGAAATACAAAAGTCTCTAGTTTGTACCATTTTTACTAAACTCTCCCTCTTACTTTTATTTTGCAAAAATCTCCCCACAAGATGTATTAATTATGCAAAACTCACCCTTTATATAATTGTTTTTGTTAAAAATTCACACAGTCAAATTATTTCATCTAATTTATCACTTAAAAAATTTAACTTTAGAATAATCATTTTACTTCACTTAAACGACTTACAATTAGCAAAAAAAATCACAATATTTTCATATTTGGAACCCTATATTGCTTAATACATATTTCTAATTCTCTATATTTGTTATGTCAATTAATTATTATTTTATTTTGATAAATGTCTCCCACAAGACCCATATTAAAATATTTATCTCAATCTCAATTTTTATATATATATATATATATATATATATCATTAAATATTTCGTTCAACACTACAACAAAATGGATATATTATATGAATTATATAAATATGTGTCGACAGGGGAGGACCCAGGATAGGGGCAGGGGGTCACCTGCCCCCACTTAAATTTTATGGGCCTATGTCTGTCAGTATTTAATAAGTGAGTGACTGATATTAAAATGAGACGTTTTTGTGTGCTAAAAGTGTAATAAATACATGTAATAATGAAATAGAGAGATGAAGTAGATCCAATGCCCAAATAAAAGAACAGATAAGGGGAAACATAACACTATTAAGTTGGGCTTATGTAATAAATATTTTGGGAACAATTACACTTTATATTACATTTTTAAAAATATTTACAACAATAGTGCACTCATAATATTTACACAATTAATGCATTTAAATATTTTATTTACAAAATTAATGTATTTAGTATCCCTTTAATTTAGGTGGGTATTTTAAATATCATCTTCATTATTGTCATCATCATCATCATCATCAAAAATAAACATTTCAGATTTGCAACCTACACCGTCATCTCCTCCCCTCCCAATCCACTTCCCCTTTGCCATCTCATCCCCTACCGCCGCCACCTCCACCTTCTCCACCGCCATCTCCTCCCCTCTCGATTCGCTTCCCCTTCGTCATCTCCTTCCCTCCTGCCGCCACCTCCACCTCCTCCACCACCATCTCCTTCTCTCCCGATATCCGCTTCCCCTTCGCCATCTCCTCCCCTCCCGATCCACTTCCCCTTCCGCCGCCACCTTCACCTCCTCCTCCGCCGCCTCCATTTTGGTCGCCTCCTCCTCCGCCTCCACCACCTCCGCCTCTATTATTGTCACCTTCCGCTGCCACATCCACCTCCACCTCCTCCTCCTCTGCCGCCTTCATTATGACCGCCTCCTCCTCCGCCTCATCCACATCCGCCTCCATTAATCGTCTCCTGAATTTTTTTTCCCCATAGTGCAATTGGTAGCCAAACCTCCATACCCATACCGAGGTAACCTATTCAGTTTTATTAGGTTGCTAATTTATTTTGAATGTGATGCAGTTGGTAGCCAAACTTTCATACCAAGGTAACCTATTCAGTTTTATTAAGTTACCAATTTTATTTTGAATGTGATGCAGTTGGTAGTCAAACTTTCATGCAGTTAGTTGCCAAACCTTCAGACAAAGGTAATCAATTCAATTTTATTAAATTACAAATTTATTTAGAATGTGATGATGTTGGTAGCCAAACCTTCATACAAAGGTAACCATTTTAGTTTTTGTGGATAACCAAATCGTCAAAAAAAATTTCAGAACAGTAACTCAGGTACTTCCGGAGATTTGCGGCGGAGGATGATGATGAAGGGGAAGAGAGAGGAGGCGGTGATAAAAATAATAAACGGTGAGGGAGATGAAAATTAGGATGAAGAATATATTTTTTTTGTTTTTCCCTCCTTTTGATTTGAATTATAGATTTGTTTTTGTTGTTAGATCCCAAAAATTTAATTTGAATGATTAATTATGGCAGTTATTTCTCCTTAATTTTAGGTTTCTTTATTAATGTGAAATTGAATGGTTTAAATTTGAATTATTAATTATGACGATTATTTCTCCTTGATTTTAAATTTCCTTAATAATGTGAAATTGAATTGTTTGAATTTGTTACTCTTTTTTTGTAATTATTTTGTAGATGCACTAATAGTGTAATTATTTTGTTGATACACTAATTGTGTAATTACTTTCTAATTATTGTATATTTCTGTAAAAAACCCTAAATTTTGTTTAAAAGTCAATTACAACTTTTGATATAATCTTTTCCCAAGGGAGCAACCAACCCAACCCAACCCAACCCAACCCAATTTAACTATGTCATAATATCTCATGTGTATATAGTCCACATACATAGGCCCATGATCCTAGTGAAGCTTTGGGTCAAAATCCAACCTCAATGAAACCTATAAAATGGTACATTAATAATTTATATTCAACGTAATATTTTTGCAATTATTAAAAATGAGACTATCATGCAACAATTTTAAACAATAAAATCTCGAAAAATATTATTGTATATAATATTTGAGGATTATTTAATTTTGTGATTCATTTTATTAATTTTTTATTCTTAAGGAATTTTTTTTCTTCCGAATTTGAACTCACTGAACTTCGGGGTTGGATCCGCCCCGTGTGTCAATCAATTTTCCTAATTATTAACACTGCAAAAAAATGTATTGAAAGCGATGAACCCAAAATAAAATAATAATCGATTGACATAGAGCAGAGAGATGTATAAATTAGGTGATCTAATGTTGCAAATATATTTGTTGATTTTTTTTTTTGCTACTCGGATGTAGAATCAGTTTCCATCCCTGAAATACCAACGGTGAATCCACTGCCAGGTGAATCTTTTTCGATCATTTGAACTTTCTTTGGCCTCTCAATGCCTTTTCTTGGACTGTCATGAGTATTGTTAGGATTACCATTACTTATATCACCATAAAGAGCAATATGCCTGTAATACAGTTCCAGTTCCTTCTCAGCGATGGCAATGAAGCGTCTCACGAACTCTGGTGATTGCTCGTACTTCGATTTTTCCAGTGCCTGGGATAGAAAATTTTAAATAATCAAGAGAAGAAAATATACAAGCAGAGAAGAAGAAATCCGTAACTAACAGATTCTTTAATGTAAATGTTGCCTCTAGCAAAGATCTGTAAAGACATACAATGATTGCATAAATTTAAGTATCGAACCATTAAAATTAGCCCCAATAGAGATAGTTAAGAGTGAAGGGTTCAGTTACCAGCGTTTGGACGCGTTTGTAAGTTAAATAAGTTGTGTTTAAAATAAATTGCTTCTATACGAACAAGATTTTCATGTGCGTTTGGCCTTCCAAATGCTGTTGAACCAAACATACAAGAGTAGGAAGAAAGAAAGGTTAGAACGGCCTGGAACCAGTAAAACATTTGATAAATGTAGGGTTGCTAACTATAGTTAAAAAGATAGAAGAAACCTGGCCAAGACTTGTGACTAAGTGCTAAATTTCAAGTACATTAAACAAGTGAGGAATTCTGAGATGTGGAACTGGGAAAAGGAGAGATCGAATTGTGATAACATTTTAAGTAGTTTGTACTTTTCCAATAACAGAGTGGTGGTATTCTAGGAATGACATTAAAGGAAGTAAGATCAGGAGATAGATGGAAGCCCTTCCTCGTCATGGAATATGAGAACAAGCAAATAGGGGTATAAACAAGCCAATCTTTGCGATGTTCAAGCTGTTTCTTTTAATTAATGAGTCTGAAGTAATCTTCAAACATGGCATGGTTATCATACAAGTTTATTTAGAATTAGTCTTAATCAAGAAAATCTTGAGAGTCTTGATCGAGCCAATTTTGATTAGCGGTCAAATACCTTAGATATTTCCGTTTATGTTAAGACTTCAATGTTTATAGATGAGCCAAGCTCAAGCTGAGCTTGTGCTCATAACAAGCTAAAATATGTGATCAAGCGTGGCTCTTTTATCTTACAAGCCAGTCTTGAAAGAGCTTTAAATGAGCCAAACATGAGTTGAGCTCTATTGGTTGGTTCATTTTACAGCCCTAGTCTAACAGCATCCAAATAAAGAGGAGGATACAGTTGGACTGAAAGATTTGATGAAATCATCAAGAAGGAAAGAGTAAACATCAGACCTATAGCAGGAATTATCGAATGAATGCGTGAACACAATGTTTCACAATTCCAGCAAGATCTGAACCGAAAACATCTTCTGAATGTTTGAGGAGAGGAAGAAGGCTTACTTAAGACATCACAAGGATTTATAACAGGAAAACCTTGAGACTTCATTTCATATAACAGTTCAACTTAGAATAACTACTAGGACAGAAAGGCATACGATGCGTGAATGCATGGTCGTGAAAGTACTTGCATGGCTGTGAAGGATTTATAACAGGAAAACTTGGTCCACATCATTTTATTTGATGAAAAGAAAATTTGGAGTGTACTTCATTTCGTATAACTATAACAAGAAGGTATACAATGCATGAATGCATGGTCGTGGAGTACTTGCACGGCCCAGAATGAATTATTCCCTCTTGAAAAGCCCAACCAATCTAAGTACGTGGATTTTCTATTAGGTCCTTGACAATAGAAATAGTCCAACCAAAAAACACATAAATAAAAGATTTAGGCCACAGTGCATGCATCTAGTTTGAAACATATTACACAGTAAGCAACACTAAGCTATCCGAAAATAACTCAATCCAGTTACAGTACCATTCTTGACTCAGATGGCCATAAGCAGAGTTTCACCCAAAAATCCATTAATAGCCAATCTATAGAAACTAGCACTGAGGTGCACATGCCTCACCTACCAATTACTCCCAAGTTAGAGATGGTCTAATTCTGTCCATATAAATTCTAGAATTGAACAATAGAGATGGGTTAAACCCCCCCTCCTTTTCTTCTACTTGGGGAGAAACCTGATTTCTTTTAGTTTTTATTTTATTTTATTTTTATTATTATTTTTTATATTTGTCATTATAAAGTGACATCAACGATACACAACAAAGATGAAAATGAACCATATTCGCTGTTGGAATTTTTTTCTCAATTACTCTCTCAGAGAAACAAATAGTGTTTTCCTAGCAGTTCCTCGATCATTTTCTAAATTGTCATTTCAACTCATTTTGAATCTTCCCTTATTGTGGCAAGTGGAATCCTAATAGAAGAGAAGTTATGTAACACCATCCTTTCAAAACCTCTCCCCTTCCATTAAATTGGTAGAATGATAGAAGTATGGTGTCGTGGAGGCGCCTAACATGGTTCAGTCAAAGAACAGAAAGGAAACATGGAGAAAAAAGAGGTCTTAAAGGTATCAAGGAAAACAAAAAAGAGCACGATTAGTATAACAAAATCTAGTTTCACAGGCAACTAAATAAATGGCTAGATATTCAGTGAAATGAAAGAGCATGACTCGAGCAATAACAATAAATAGTAGCAGCTACAATAAGATGCTAATAATCATACTTGTGAGTTCCAAAGTCCTTTTTAATTGCTTTATCCATTAAGCATATATCCTTACATATATAACTAAACAGCATAAAATTTTATTACACAACTAGAGTCTGTCTTAAAGCAATAGAATTCCAAACTCATAAATGTTTTACATTATATAAAACATTAGTTCTACTATTAATCGAGTTTATATTACACTGCTTCACCAATTGACCTCATTCAGAACTCATTAAAGGGATCAGCATCTATATAAAAATAAAATAACCCACAGAAGATTGTGAGCAAGACATTTTTTTCCCAGATAATTGTATTTTGCACAATATAGTTACTGGAAATACCCAAATGAAGTTCAATTAATACTATTTGGAAACCACATACTTCCTTTCTCTTGCATAAAAAGATTATTAAGACCCTAATCCATATTCTGTAACTGCATGGTTCATCTTTTCCGTGCAGTACAGTTAGGATTACTGAAATTTGAACAAGCATGAAGGGACTACTCTGTTTTTTGACCGAATAATCTTATAATATCACAAATATTTTAAACAATAATCTTTTTATATAGGGTAGTGGAACCATTTGCTATGCAAATAATTTCAGTAAACAGATCTCTCACTTTCCAATAGCAAATCTAACGGCCGAGATAGATTTGAGCATAAGCGGGTCGCGGGAAGGACTAACACCTGTGCAACTCCTACTAGCGGCCAGGGAAATGACCAAGTACGCCGACTACTACGCGCGGCGACTTTGACGTTATTTATTTTCAATGTATGTTATTTTAATTGGTGATATTTCAATAGTTTAGTGATTTTAATAAGTTTTTTGTGCATCTTAAAAAGTCTAAATTATTCTACTGTTCTGATGATAACAAAATAAGAATGACCAAGTATTTACTCTACGACCTAATTTTCTTTCGTAGAGTGACTTCACCGTTCACTTAATGATAGTAAAGTTCACTTTGAGCACTTCACTATACAATAGTACAGTGACTTAGCATTCACTCAACGAACGTATTATTCCCTTTGAGCACTTTCCTCTACGATATTAGAGTGACTTAGCCTTCACTCAAAGATCTTAACCTTCACTCAAGGATAGTAAAGTTTGCATTGAGCACTTCATTTCCTCGACAACTAAGAGTTATATTGGCCGCTAGTACATCTAGCGACCGAGCCCATACCTAAGTCGATCTCGACCATCTGCTATTGGACGATGAGAAATTTGTTTGATGGAATAGTGGTCATAACAAATGGTTTTATGGATCAGTACCCTATATAATAAGATTATTGTTGAAAATATTTGTGATATCATAAAATTATTGTTGGAAATATATTTGTAATATCAAAACCTTTTTTTTCGCTCTCTCAAGTCATCCTTACTACCCTCTACTCCTCCTGTCAATGACATTCTAAGTTAAAAATATTATCATAATACTCTCTTAAGAGAGCCACAAGTTCTTAAGTTCAATATCATCACTAGCTCCAACAAGTTTCCGAACTACGGCCATTGATGTAAGTTGTCTTATTAAGATATGGTAGAAAGTTGCACCAAATTGCAATCAATGTTTGCACTAAGTAGCCATTTGAAACTCCTGCATTGTTGCAAATAAACTGCAAAATAATTAAAAACACAACTTGTAACACCCCAGTCCCACATCGAAAGATAAGAGAAAAATTTGTCTACATATAAGGAAATAAGTTACTACCAATAGTACCTTCAAATCGTGACCTTTTGGTAGCCTGTGGTGGGCTAAGATGACCCAAGAAGATACTATTGAGCCAGTTGTTTGAGGCCTTATTTTGATGGATTTGATTCAATTCGGACTTGGGATTTGACCCAAGATTTGTTTCGGACTCGGGATTTGACCCGGGTTGTTTCATATGGTATCAAAGCCGACTCTCGAAAGCTCGGGTCGGGTAATCCGATCGAATTTCCGGAGGTGGGGACACGAAGGCTGGTGGTATTATCCCACAATGGAGAGATGGACGTACGGAGGTGGGGACACGAAGCTAGCCGCTGCATATAAGAAAATAAGTTACTACTAATAGTACTTTCAAGTCATGACCTTTTGAGAGCTTGTGGTGGGCTAAGATGACCAAGAAGATACTATTGGGCTAGTGGTTTAAGGCCTTATTTTGATGGATTTGATTCGATTCGGACTTGAGATTTGACCCGAGACTTGATTTAATTCGATTCGGACTAGGGATTTGACCCGAAATTTGTTCCGGACTCGGGATTTTGACCCGGGTTGTTTAACAACTTACAATTCCTTCGTTACGTGTACAATCTCAAACAAAAGAGTACAAGAGTATTCCCCCACATTCAATAAGTTTGGCTCTAATTGGCCTGTAATTTTTGGCATCTAAAAATATTTTATATACTTGTTCATTATATGTTTCAACCTTCACTCCGCGCACATATTTTCAAAGACTGCATACGAATTGCCTTAAAATTCTGCTTTTGAGCACTAAGCAATCAGAAAAATGCCGATATAAGCTCTGATAAATTCCTAAACACATTGGCGAAAACTGAACAGTAGTACAAGTAAATTTGTAAATCAAAATCCTTATCACCACACTGTGGAGGTAAAAAAAATAAATTGATGAATGTTGAAACAGATAATGAAGAAGTCTACTCTTAGATGCCAAAAACTTCAGGCCAGTTGAAGAAAAAAATATCGAACGGGGCACAATTTATGACTATTTGAACTTTAAGTAATTATTTCGCACATATATTCTCTTTTGATATTGACGAAGGAATTGTAAGTTGTTTTTAATTTTTTAGCAGTTTCATTTGCAACAGTGTTAAGAAAGTCCCAAAACTAAATGTCTACCTAGCGCAGATATTGTTTGCAATTGGGTACAACCTTCTACTATATCTTAATAAGACAAAACTTACATCACTGACCGGATTTTATAAACTTTTTGGAGCTAGTGATGATATTGAACTCAAAAACTTGTGTTCTTTTTCATGCATTCAGTGAAAAAAGAGTAATATGATAATACTTTTACCTTGTATGTCATCATTAAGAGGAGAGGGTTTTAACTTATAAGGATGACTCGAGGGAAAGATAAAAAAAGATGCTTTAATATAACAAATATATTTCTAACATTAATCTTATAATATCACAAATATTTTAAACAATAATCTTATTATAAAAGGGTAGTGATCCATAGCAACTATATACTATGCAAATTATTTATGTAAACAGATCTCTCACTTTCTAATAGCAAATCTAATGGGCGAGATATATTTGAGGATAGGCCGGCCGCGAAACGGACCAACACCAGTGCAGCTCCTACTAGCAGTAAGGGAAATGACGGGTTAAATGCTTTCTAAGTCACTGTACTATATATCAACTTACAACTGGGTCACTGAATTTTTTTTTCTTACAGTCAACTCACTAAACTCCATTTTTCTAACAAAAAGTTAAAAAAACCGTTAAACTCGTTTAACTGTTAACGGAAAACGATTGAGTTATAAAAAAAATCCAATGTGGCAGTTAGTATTCGACATGGCAGTGATGTGGATTTGTAGAAAATAATTTATGAAAAAATGGAAAATAAATATTTTAAAGTATAATATAAATTTAAAAAATATATTTAATTATTTTTGTAAAATTTATTATTAATTATTTTTAATTAAAAAAAGCGCATTTTTTTTAATTAAAAAAAGCAGTTTTTTTTTTAAAAAAATATAACGCAGTTTTTTTTAATAAAAATAAAAAAATGCAGTTTTTTTTAATAAAAATTGTTTTTTTAATTTTTTTAAGAAAAATAAAATGCATTTTTTTTTAAGAAAAAAAAACTGAGCTTTTTTATTTTTTAATAAAAACTGCCTTTTTATTGCGTTTTTTTATTTTTTAATAAAAACTGCCTTTTTATTGCGTTTTTTTAGTTTTTAATAAAAACTGCCTTTTTATTTTTTTTAAGAAAAATAAACTGCGTTTTTTTATTTTTTTAAGAAAAATAAACTGCGTTTTTTATTTTTTAATAAAAACTGCTTTTTAATTTTTTTTTAGAAAAATAAACTGCGTTTTTTTATGAAAAAAAGCTGCTTTTTTTTTTTAATAAAAACTGTTTTTTTTATTGTTATTAAAAAAACTGCGTTTTGTTATTAAAAAAAATGCGTTTTCATTTTCTTAAAAAAAAACTGCGCTTTTTTTAACTTTATTAAAAATAATTATTTTTATTAAAAAAAACTGTGCTTTATTTTTTTTAAAAAAAACTGCATTTTTTTTATTAAAAATAATTATTAATAAATTTTGAATTTTAAAACCGAATTTCGTTTATTTATTAATAAATTTTTTTGATTAACTAGTTTGACGGTTTTTTTAACTGTGTTAGAAAAATTATTTGGTATTAATAAAAAATTAATTAAATATATTTTTCAATTATATTTGTTATTAATTATATTAAAAAATAAATAAATAATTAGCAAACTTTTAGTTTTTATGTTTTATAAATGGCTTAATTATAAATAAAAGTTTATTTGATATTAATTACAAAAATAATTAAATATATTTTTTATTTATTTTCTTTTTTTTGGTTAATTTTATAAATTTATATTATACTATAAAATATTTTTTCCCATTTTTTCATAAAATTTACCTACAAATCCACATTATCACTGCCACGTCGCATACTAACTGCCACATAGGCTTTTTTTGACAACTCAGCCGTTTTTCGTTAACAGTCAAACGAGTTTAACGGTTTTTTTTAACTTTTTGTTAGAAAAATGGAGTTCAGTGAGTTGACTGTAAGAAAAAAAAAGTTCAGTGACCCAGTTGTAAGTTGACATATAGTACAGCGACTTAGAAAACATTTAACCAGAGAAATGACCAAGTACATCAACTACTACGCGCAGCAACCTTAACGTTATTTATTTTCAATTTATGCTATTTTAATTTCAATTGGTGATATTTCAACAGTTTAGTGATTTTAATAAGTGTTTTGTGCATCAAGTCTAAATTATTCTACTGTTTTGATGATAACAAAATAAGAATGACCAAGTATTTACTCTACGAACTAGTTTTCTATCGTAGAGTGACTTCAGCATTCACTTAATGATCGTAAAGTTCGCTTTGAACACTTCACTATACAATAGTAGAGTGACTTAACCTTCACTCAACGATCGTATTATTCCCTTGAAACACTTCACTCTACAATAGTAGAGTGACTTGGCCTTCACTCAACGATCGTATTATTCCCTTTAAGCACTTCACTTTACGAAAGTGACTTAAGCATTCACTCAACGATAGTAAAGTTTGCATTGAGCACTTCATTTCCTCGATAACTAGGAGTTACATTTGCCACTAGTACATCTAGCGACCGAGCCCATACCCAAGTAAGATTACTGGTTGAAATATAAGATTACTGGTTGAAATACAATAAGATTATTGTTGAAAATATGTGATGTCATGAGATTACTGGTTGAAATATATTTGTAATATCAAATCCTTTTTTTTCGTCAATGACATACTAAGGTAAAAACATTATCATAATCCAATTACAACCAATGTATGTACTAGGTAGCCATTTAGTTTTGGGACATTCTCAATACTAAACCCTTTGAAACTACTTACGTTGTTGCAAATAAAATTGCTAAAATATTAAAGACAGTTACAATTCCTTCGTTACGTGTACAATCTCAAAAGAGCATACGTGTGAAATAAATACTTGAAATTCAAGTAACTATCAAATCTAAGTTCTCCCCCACATTCAATAAGTTCGGCTCTCATTGGCCTGCAGTTTTTGGCATCTAAAAATATTTTATATACTTGTTCATTATGTGTAACATTCACTCCGCGCACACATTTTCAAATACTGCATACGAATTGCCTTAAGATTCTACTTTTGAGCACTAAACAATCAAAAAAATGTCAATATAAACTCTGATAAATTCCTCTGAATTTCTAAATACGTTGGCGAAAACTGAACAGTAGCACAAGTATTTTCACCAATGTATTTAGGAGCTCGGATGGATTTAACAGAGTTTATATCGGCATTCTTTCGACTGCCTAGTGTTCAAAAGAAGAACTTTACAACAATTTTTATGTCGTCTTTAAAAAAGTGTGCGGGGAAAAAAAATTGATGAATGTTGAAATAGATAATGAAGAAGCCTACTCTTAGATGCCAAAAACTCCAGACCAGTTGAAAAAAAAAATATCGAACTGGGCACAATTAAGATTTTTATGACTACTTGAACTTCAAGTAATTATTTCGCACATATATTCTCTTTTGATATTGTACACTAACGAATGAATTGTAAGTTCTATTTAATTTTTTAGCAGTTTCATTTGCAACAGTGTTAAGAAAGTCTCAAAACTAAATGTCTACCTAGTGCAGATATCGTTTACAATTGGGTACAACCTTTTACTATATCTTAATAAGACAAAACATACATCACTGACCGAAGTTTATAAACTTGTTGGAGCTAGTGATGATATTGAACTCAAAAACTTGTGTTCTTTTTCATGCACTCGGTGAAAAAAGAGTAATATGATAATGTTTTTACCTTGTATGTCATCATTAAGAGGGGAGGGTTTTAACTTACAAGGATGACTCGAGAGAGATAAAAAAAGATGCTTTAATATCACAAATATATTTCTAACAGTATTCTTATAATATCACAAATATTTTAACAATAATCTTATTATAAAATGGTAGTGATCCATAGCAACTATTTGCTATGTAAATTATTTCTGTAAACATATCTCACTTTCCAATAGCAAATCTAATGGGCGAGATAGATTTGAGGATAGGCCGACCGCGAAAAGGACTAACACCAGTGCAACTCCTACTAGCGGTTAGGGAAATGACCAAGTACATCGACTACTACGCGCAACAACCTTAACGTTATTTGTTTTCAATTTATGCTATTTTAATTTCAATTGGTGATATTTCAACAGTTTAGTGATTTTAACAAGTGTTTTGTGCATCTTAAAAAGTCTAAATTATTGATGATAACAAAATAAGAATGACCAAGTATTTACTCTACAAACTAGTTTTCTATCGTAGAGTGACTTCAGCATTCACTTAATGATCATAAAGTTCGCTTTGAGCACTTCACTATACAATAGTAGAGTGACTTAGCCTTCACTCAACGATCGTATTATTCCCTTTAAGCACTTCACTTTACGAAGGTGACTTAAGCCTTCACTCAACGATAGTAAAGTTTGCATTGAGCACTTCATTTCCTCGATAGCTAGGAGTTACATTTGCCACTAGTACATCTAGCGACCGAGCCCATACCCAAGTAAGATTACTGGTTGAAATATAAGATTATTGGTTGAAATACAATAAGATTATTGTTGAAAATATGTGATGTCATAAGATTATTGGTTGAAATATATTTGTAATATCAAATCCTTTTTTTTGTCAATGAGTAAAAACATTATCATAATCCAATTACAACCAATGTGTACTAGGTAACCATTTAGTATTGGAACCTTCCCAATACTAAACCCTTTGAAACTACTTACGTTGTTGCAAATAAAATTGCTAAAAAATTAAAGACAGTTACAATTCTTTCGTTACGTGTACAATCTCAAGAGCATACGTGTAAAATAATTACTTGAAATTTAAATAACTCAAATCTCAGTTCTCCCCCACATTCAATAAGTTTGGCTCTAATTGGCCTGCTGTTTTTGGCATCTAAAAGTATTATATAAACTTGTTCATTATATGTTTCAACCTTCACTCCGCGCACACATTTTCAAAGATTGCATACAAATTGACTTAAGATTCTACTTTTAAACACTAAGCAATCAGAAAAATGTCGATATAAGCTCTGATAAATTCTTCTGAAATTCTAAACACGTTGGCTAAAACTGAACAGTAGCACAAGTAAATTTGTAAATCAAAATCCTGTGGAGGTAAAAAAAAATTATTGGTCAAAGTTAATGTTTACCTATTCTATTTTATATAATAACAAGATTGATAATTTCGTGTATGTTTTCTAAGGATTTTAGCGTTGACACGTTTTTATCAAAGGATGCAGCAGAATTCAAGTACCGCCAGTAAGAGATATTGCCTATAAACTTGGCTCGAAGATAAGAAATTTTAAGATTAATCAGTTGAATGAAATTACTAAGTTATTATTATTACGAGCTAATGACAAGAATGTAGAATTGTCCACAACTAGGCTGCTGTCGATTATTTATTATGTTGTTAAAATATATAGTTATTTTTGTGCACCTTAACTATCCCCAGCCAAGGGTATATTGTTGTAACTACTGATGCAACAACCATTAGTAATAATATTGTCGCGGATGCCGAGGATGCTGATTTACAACGTTACTTGAACTACTGTTCTGTTTTCACCAATGTATTTAGGAGTTCAGATAGATTTATCAGAGCTTATATCGGCATTCTTTCGACTGCCTAGTGCTCAAAAGAACTTTACAACAATTTTTATGTCGTCTTTAAAAAAGTGTGCGGGGGAAAATAAATTGATGAATGTTGAAACAAATAATGAAGAAGCCTACTCTTAGATGTCAAAAACTCCAGGCCAATTGAAGAAATCAATATCGAACGGGGCACGATTAAGATTTCAGGACTACTTGAACTTCAAATAATTATTTCGCACATATATTCTGTTTTGATATTGTACACTAACGAAGGAATTGTAAGTTGTCTTTAATTTTTTAGCAGTTTCATTAACAACAGTGTTAAGAAAGTCTCAAAACTAAATGTCTACCTAGTGGAGATATTGTTTACAATTGGGTACAACCCTCTACTATATCTTAATAAGACAACTTACATCACTGACCGAAGTTTATAAACTTGTTGGAGCTAGTGATGATATTGAACTCAAAAACTTGTGTTCTTTTTCATGCACTCGGTGAAAAAAGAGTAATATGATAATGTTTTTACCTTGTATGTCATCATTAAGAGGGGAGGGTAAGGATGACTCGAGAGAAAGATAAAAAAAGATGCTTTAATATCACAAATATATTTTTAACAGTAATCTTATAATATCACAAATATTTTAAACAATAATCTTATTATAAAATGGTAATGATCCATAGCAACTATTTGCTATGCAAATTATTTCTGTAAACAGATCTCTCACTTTCCAATAACAAATCTAATGGGCGAGATAGATTTGAGGATAGGCCGGCCGCGAAAAGGACTAACACTAGTGCAACTCCTAGCGGTTAGGGAAATGACCAAGTACATCGACTACTACGCGCAGCAATCTTAACGTTATTTATTTTCAATTTATGCTATTTTAATTTCAATTGGTGATTTTTCAACAGTTTAGTGATTTTAACAAGTGTTTTGTGCATCTTAAAAAGTCTAAATTATTGATGATAACAAAATAAGAATGACCAAGTATTTACTCTACGAACTAGTTTTCTATCGTAGAGTGATTTCAGCATTCACTTAATGATCGTAAAGTTCGCTTTGAACACTTCACTATACAATAGTAGAGTGACTTAGCCTTCACTCAACGATCGTATTATTCCCTTTAAGCACTTCACTTTACGAAGGTGACTTAAGCCTTCACTCAACGATAGTAAAGTTTGCATTGACCATTTCATTTCCTCGATAGCTAGGAGTTACATTTGCCACTAGTACATCTAGCGACCGAGCCCATACCCAAGTAAGATTACTGGTTGAAATATAAGATTATTGGTTGAAATACAATAAGATTATTGGTTGAAATATATTTGTAATATCAAATCCTTTTTTTCGTCAATGAGTAAAAATATTATCATAATCCAATTACAACCAATATGTGTACTAGGTAACCATTTAGTATTGGGACCTTCCCAATACTAAACCCTTTGAAACTACTTACGTTGTTGCAAATAAAATTGCAAAAAAATTAAAGACAGTTACAATTCCTTCGTTACGTGTACAATCTGAAATAATTACTTGAAATTTAAGTAACTATCAAATCTCAGTTCTCCCCCACATTCAATAAGTTTGGCTCCAATTGGCCTGCAGTTTTTGGCATCTAAAAGTATTATATAAACTTGTTCATTATATGTTTCAACCTTCACTCCGCGCACACATTTTCAAAGACTGCATACAAATTGACTTAAGATTCTACTTTTAAACACTAAGCAATCAGAAAAATGTCGATATAAGCTCTGATAAATTCTTCTGAAATTCTAAACACGTTGGCTAAAACTGAACAGTAGCACAAGTAAATTTGTAAATCAAAATCCTGTGGAGGTAAAAAAAATTTGTTGGTCAAAGTTAATGTTTACCTATTCTATTTTATATAATAACAAGATTGATAATTTCGTGTATGTTTTCTAAGGATTTTAGCGTTGACACGTTTTTATCAAAGGATGCAACAGAATTCAAGTACCGCCAGTAAGAGATATTGCCTATAAACTTGGCTCGAAGATAAGAAATTTTAAGATTAATCAGTTGAATGAAATTACTAAGTTATTATTATTACGAGCTAATGACAAGAATGTAGAATTGTCCACAACTAGGCTGCTGTCGATTATTTATTATGTTGTTAAAATATATAGTTATTTTTGTGCACCTTAACTATCCCCAGCCAAGGGTATATTGTTGTAACTACGGATGCAACAACCATTAGTAATAATATTGTCGCGGATGCTGAGGATGCTGATTTACAACGTTACTTGAACTACTGTTCTGTTTTTACCAATGTAATTAGGAGTTCAGAGAGATTTATCAGAGCTTATATCGGCATTCTTTAGACTGCCTAGTGCTCAAAAAAAAAACTTTACAACAATTTTTATGTCGTCTTTAAAAAAGTGTGCGGGGAAAAATAAATTGATGAATGTTGAAACAAATAATGAAGAAGCCTACTCTTAGATGTCAAAAACTCCAGGCCAATTGAAGAAATCAATATCGAACGGGGCACGATTAAGATTTCAGGACTACTTGAACTTCAAGTAATTATTTCGCACATATATTCTGTTTTGATATTGTACACTAACGAAAGAATTGTAAGTTATCTTTAATTTTTTAGCAGTTTCATTAGCAACAGTGTTAAGAAAGTCCAAAAACTAAATGTCTACCTAGCGCAGATATTGTTGGCAATTGGGTACAACCTTCTAATATATCTTAATAAGACAAAACTTACATCACTGACCGGAGTTTATAAACTTGTTGGAGCTAATGATGATATTGAACTCAAAAACTTGTGTTCTTTATCATGCACTCGTTGAAAAAAGAGTAATATGATAATGTTTTTACCTTGTATGTAATCATTAAGAGGGGAGGGTAAGGATAACTCGAGAGAGATAAAAAAAAATGCTTTAATATCACAAATATATTTTTAACAGTAATCCTATAATATCACAAATATTTTAAACAATAATCTTATTATAAAATGGTAGTGATCTATAGCAACTATTTGCTATACAAATTATTTCTGTAAACAGATCTCTCACTTCCCAATAGCAAATCTAATGGGCGAGATAGATTTGAGGATAGGCCTGCCGCGAAAAGGACTAACACCAGTGCAACTCCTACTAGCGGTTAGGGAAATGACCAAGTACATCGACTACTACGCGCAGCAACCTTAACATTATTTATTTTCAATTTATGCTATTTTAATTTCAATTGGTGATATTTCAACAGTTTAGTGATTTTAACAAGTGTTTTGTGCATCTTAAAAAGTCTTAATTATTGATGATAACAAAATAAGAATAACCAAGTATTTACTCTACGAACTAGTTTTCTATCGTAGAGTGACTTCAGCATTCACTTAATGATCGTAAAGTTCGCTTTGAGCACTTCACTATTCAATAGTAGAGTGACTTAGCCTTCACTCAACGATCGTATTATTCCCTTTAAGCACTTCACTTTACGAAGGTGACTTAAGCCTTCACTCAACGATAGTAAAGTTTGCATTGAGCACTTCATTTCCTCGATAGCTAGGAGTTACATTTGCCACTAGTACATCTAGCGACCGAGCCCATACCCAAGTAAGATTACTGGCTGAAATATAAGATTACTGATTGAAATACAATAAGATTATTGTTGAAAATATGTGATGTCATAAAATTATTGGTTGAAATATATTTGTAATATCAAATCCTTTTTTTCGTCGATGAGTAAAAACATTATCATAATCCAATTACAACCAATATGTGTACTAGGTAACCATTTAGTATTGGAACCTTCCCAATACTAAACCCTTTGAAACTACTTACGTTGTTGTAAATAAAATTGCAAAAAAATTAAAGACAGTTACAATTCCTTCTTTACGTTTACAATCTCAAAAGAACATACGTGTGAAATAATTACTTGAAATTTAAGTAACTATCAAATCTCAGTTCTCCCCCACATTCAATAAGTTTGGCTCTAATTCGCCTGCAGTTTTTGGCATTTAAAAGTATTATATAAACTTGTTCATTATATGTTTCAACCTTCACTCCGCGCACACATTTTCAAAGACTGCATACGAATTGCCTTAAAATTCTACTTTTGAACACTAAGCAATCAGAAAAATGTCGATATACGCTCTGATAAATTCCTCTGAATTCCTAAACACGTTGACGAAAACTGAACAGTAGCACAAGTAAATTTGTAAATCAAAATCCTGTGGAGGTAAAAAAAATTGTTGGTCAAAGTTAATGTTTACCTATTCTATTTTATATAATAACAAGATTGATAATTTCATGTATGCTTTCTCAGGATTTTAGCGTTGACACGTTTTTATCAAAAGATGCAGCAGAATTCAAATACCGCCAATAAGAGATATTGCTTTATATACTTTGCTCGAAGATAAGAAATTTTAAGATTAATTAATTGAATGAAATTACTAAGTTATTATTATTATGAGCTAATGACAAAAATATGTAGAATGGTCTACAACTAGGCTGTTGTCAATTATTTATTATGTTGTTAAAACATATAGTTATTTTTTTGCACCTGAACTATCCCCAGCCAAGGGTATATTATTGTAACTACGGATGCAACAACCATTAGTAATAATATTGTCGCGGATGCCGAGGATGCTGATTTACAACGTTACTTGAACTACTGTTCTGTTTTCACCAATGTATTTAGGAGTTCAGATAGATTTATCAGAGCTTATATCGGCATTCTTTCGACTGCCTAGTGCTCAAAAGAACTTTACAACAATTTTTATGTCGTCTTTAAAAAAGTGTGCGGGGGAAAATAAATTGATGAATGTTGAAACAAATAATGAAGAAGCCTACTCTTAGATGTCAAAAACTCCAGGCCAATTGAAGAAATCAATATCGAACGGGGCACGATTAAGATTTCAGGACTACTTGAACTTCAAATAATTATTTCGCACATATATTTTGTTTTGATATTGTACACTAACGAAAGAATTGTAAGTTATCTTTAATTTTTTAGCAGTTTCATTAGCAACAGTGTTAAGAAAGTCCAAAAACTAAATGTCTACCTAGCGCAGATATTGTTGGCAATTGGGTACAACCTTCTAATATATCTTAATAAGACAAAACTTACATCACTGACCGAAGTTTATAAACTTGTTGGAGCTAGTGATGATATTGAACTCAAAAACTTGTGTTCTTTATCATGCACTCGTTGAAAAAAGAGTAATATGATAATGTTTTTACCTTGTATGTAATCATTAAGAGGGGAGGGTTTTAACTTATAAGGATGACTCGAGAGAAAGATAAAAAAAGATGTTTTAATATCGCAAATATATTTCTAACAGTAATCTTATAATATCACAAATATTTTAAACAATAATCTTATTATAAAATGATAGTGATCCATAGCAACTATTTGCTATGCAAATTATTTCTGTAAACAGATCTCTCACTTTCCAATAGCAAATCTAATGGGCGAGATAGATTTGAGGATAGGCCAGCCGCGAAAAGGACCAACACCAGTGCAACTCCTACTAGCGGTCAGGGAAATGACCAAGTACATCGACTATACGCGAAGCAACCTTAACGTTATTTATTTTCAATTTATGCTATTTTAATTTCAATTGGTGATATTTCAGCAGTTTAGTTATTTTAATAAGTGTTTTGTGCATCTTAAAAAGTCTAAATTATTCTACTGTTTTGATGACAACAAAATAAGAATAACCAAGTATTTACTCTACGAACTAGTTTTCTATCGTAGCGTGATTTCAGCATTCACTTAATGATCGTAAAGTTCGCTTTGAGCACTTCACTATACAATAGTAGAGTGACTTAGCCTTCACTCAACAATCGTATTATTCCCTTTAAGCACTTCACTCTACGATAGCAGAGTGACTTAACCTTCACTCAACGATCGCATTATTCCCTTTAAGCACTTCACTTTACGAAAGTGACTTAAGCCTTCACTCAACGATAGTAAAGCTTGCATTGAGCACTTCATTTCCTCGATAGCTAGGAGTTACATTTGCCACTAGTACATCTAGCGACCGAGCCCATACCCAAGTAAGATTACTGGTTGAAATATAAAATTACTGGTAGAAATACAATAAGATTATTGTTGAAAATATGTGATGTCATAAGATTACTGGTTGAAATATATTTGTAATATCAAATCCTTTTTTTTCGTCAATGACATACTAAGGTAAAAACATTATCATAATCCAATTACAACCAATATGTGTACTACGTAGCCATTTAGTCTTGGGACCTTCCCAATACTAAACCCTTTGAAACTACTTACGTTGTTGCAAATAAAATTGCTAAAAAATTACAGACAGTTACAATTCCTTCGTTACGTGTACAATCTCAAAAGAGCATACGTGTGAAATAATTACTTGAAATTCAAGTAACTATCAAATCTCAGTTCTCCCCCACATTCAATAAGTTTGGCTATAACTGGCCTGCATTATATGTTTCAACCTCACTCCGCGCACACATTTTCAAAGACTGCATACGAATTGCTTTAAGATTCTACTTTTAAACACTAAGCAATCAAAAAAATATCGATATAAGCTCTGACTAATTCCTCTGAATTCCTAAACACGTTGGCGAAAACTAAACAGTAGCACAAGTAAATTTGTAAATCAAAATCCTGTGGAGGAAAAAAAAATTGTTGGTCAAAGTTAATGCTTACCTATTCCATTTTATATAATAAAAAGATTGATAATTTCATGTATGCTTTCTAAGGATTTTAGCGTCGACACGTTTTTATCAAAGGATGCAGCAGAATTCAAGTACCACCAATAAGAGATATTGCCTATAAACTTTGCTCGAAGATAAGAAATTTTAAGATTAATTAATTGAATGAAATTACCAAGTTACTATTATTATGAGCTAATGACAAAAATACGTAGAATGGTCTACAACTAGGCTACTGTCAATTATTTATTATGTTAAAACATATAGTTAATTTTGTGCACCTTAACTACCCCCAGCCAATGATATATTGCTGTAACTACGGATGCAACAACCATTAGTAATAATATTGTCGCGGATGCCGACGATGCTGATTTACAACGTTACTTGAACTAACGTCCTGTTTTCACCAATGTATTTAGGAGTTCAGAAAGATTTATCAGAGCTTATATCGGCATTCTTTCGACTGCCTAGTGCTCAAAAGAAGAACTTTACAACAAGTTTTATGTCATCTTTAAAAAAGTGCGCGGGGAAAAATAAATTGATGATTGTTGAAACAGATAATGAAGCCTACTCTTAGATACCAAAAACTCTAGGCCAGTTGAAGAAAAAAATATCAAACGGGGCACAATTAAGATTTTATGACTACTTGAACTTCAAGTAATTATTTCGCACAAATATTCTCTTTTGATATTGTACTCTAACGAATGAATTGTAAGTTGTCCTTAATTTTTTAGCAGTTTCATTTGCAACAGTTTTAAGAAAGTCTCAAAACTAAATGTCTACCTAGCGCAGATATTGTTTGCAATTTGGTACAATTTTCTACTATATCTTAATAAGACAAAACTTACATCACTGACCGGAGTTTATAAACTTGTTAGAGCTAGTGATGTTATTGAACTCAAAAACTTGTGTTCTTTATCATGCACTCGTTGAAAAAAGAGTAATATGATAATGTTTTTACCTTGTATGTAATCATTAAGAGGGGAGGGTTTTAACTTATAAAGGATGACTCGAGAGAGAGATAAAAAAAGATGCTTTAATATCACAAATATATTTCTAACAGTAATCTTATAATATCACAAATATTTTAAACAATAATCTTATTATAAAATGGTAGTGATCCATAGCAACTATTTGCTATGCAAATTATTTCTGTAAACAGATCTCTCGCTTTCCAATAGCAAATCTAATGGGCGAGATAGATTTGAGGATAGGCCGGCAGCGAAAAGGACTAACATCAATGCAACTCCTACTAGCGGTCAGGGAAATGACCAAGTACATCGACTACTACGCGCAGCAACCTTAACGTTATTTATTTTCATTTTATGCTATTTTAATTTCAATTGGTGATATTTCAACAGTTTAGTGATTTTAGCAAGTGTTTTGTGCATCTTCAAAAGTCTAAATTATTCTACTGTTTTGATGATAACAAAATAAGAATGACCAAGTATTTACTCTACGAACTAGTTTTCTATCGTAGAGTGACTTCAGCATTCACTTGACAATCGTAAAGTTCGCTTTGAACACTTCACTAAACAATAGTAGAGTGACTTGGCCTTCACTCAACGATCGTATTATCCAAGCACTTCACTCTACGATAGTAGAGTGTCTTAACCTTCACTCAACGATCGTATTATTCCCTTTAAGCATTTCACTTTACGAAAGTGACTTGAGCTCCTCGATAGCTAGGAGTTACATTTGCCACTAGTACATCTAACGACCGAGCCCATACCCACGTAAGATTACTGGTTGAAATATAAAATTACTGGTTGAAATATAATATAAGATTATTGTTGAAAATATGTGATGTCATAAGATTACTGGTCGAAATATATTTGTAATATCAAATCCTTTTTTTCGCTCTCAAGTCATCCTTACTACCCTCTCCACGTCTCAATGACATACTAAGGTAAAAACAATATCATAATTCAATTACAACCAATGTGTGTACTAGGTAGCCATTTAGTCTTGGGACCTTCCCAATATTAAACCCTTTGAAACTACTTACGTTGTTGCAAATAAAATTGCTCAAAAATTAAAGACAGTTACAATTCCTTCGCTACGTGTACAATCTCAAAAGAGCATATATGTAAAATAATTACTTGAAATTCAAGTAATTATCAAATCTCAGTTCTCCCCCACATTCAATAAGTTTGGCTCTAATTGGACTGCAATTTTTAGCATCTAAAAATATTTTATATACTTGTTCATTATATGTTTCAACCTTCACTCCGCGTACACATTTTCAAAGACTGCATACGAATTGCCTTAAAATTCAGCTTTTGAGCACTAAGCAATCAGAAAAATGCCGATATAAGCTTTGATAAATTTCTCTGAATTCCTAAACACATTGGCGAAAACTGAACAGTAGTACAAGTAAATTTATAATTCAAAATCCTTAGCACCACACTGTGGAGGTAAAAAAAAATTGTTGGTCAAAGTTAATGTTTATCTATTCTATTTTATATAATAACAAGATTGATAATTTCATGCATGTTTTCTCAGGATTTTAGCGTTGACACGTTTTTATCAAAGGATGCAGCAGAATTCAAGTACCGCCAATAAGAGATATTGCCTATAAACTTTGCTCGAAGATAAGAAATTTTACGATTAATTAGTTGAATGAAATTACTAGGTTATTATTATTATGAACTAATGACAAGAATATGTAGAATTGTCTACAACTAGGCTGCTGTCAATTATTTATTAGTGTTAAAACATATAGTTATTTTTGTGCACCTTAACTATCCCCAGCCAAGGGTATATTGCTGTAACTACAGATGCAACAACTATTAGTAATAATATTGTCGCGAATGCCGAGGATGTTGATTCACAAAGTAACTTGAACTAATGTTCAGTTTTCACCAATGTATTTAGAAGTTCAGAGGGATTTATTAGAGCTTATGTCGGCATTCTTTCGACTGCCCAGTGCTCAAAAGAAAAAATTTACAATCATTTTTATGTCGTCTTTAAAAAAGTGTGCGAGAAAAAATAAATTGATGAAGGTTGAAACAGATAATGAAGAAGCCTACTCTTAGATGCCAAAAACTCCAGGCCAATTGAAGACAAAAATATCGAACGGGACACAATTAAGATTTTATGACTACTTGAACTTCAAGAAATTATTTCGCACATATATTCTCTTTTGATATTGTAAACTAACGAAGGAATTGTAAGTTGTCTTTAATATTTTAGCAGTTTCATTTGCAACAGTGTTAAGAAAGTTCTAAAACTAAATGTCTACCTAGCGCAGATATTGTTTGCAATTGAGTATACATATCTTAATAAGACAAAACTTACATCACTGACCGGAGTTCATAAACTTGTCGGAGCTAGTGACGATATTGAACTCAAAAACTTATGTTTTTTTTCATGCACTCAGTGAAAAAAGAGTAATATGATAATGTTTTTACCTTGTATGTCATCATTAAGAGGGGAGGGTTTTAACTTTTAAGGATGACTCGAGAGAAAAAAAGATACTTTAATATCACAAATATATTTCTAACAGTAATCTTATAACATCACAAATATTTTAAACAATAATCTTATTATATAGGGTAGTAATCCATAACAACTATTTGCTATGCAAATTATTTCTGTCAATAGCAAATCTAATGCGCGAGATAGATTTGAAGACACTTACAATTCCTTCATTACGTTGTTTTCGTGACGGAGGATGGTTGGTGGGGACTTGATAAATGTAACTCACTGGACAAAGATTAAATAGTGGGTACATGGGAAAAAAATGTCAACATCTCTGGGCAAGATTAAATATTTTTTGGAAAATTAAGTAGGAGATTAATATTGTTGGCAACTTTACTATGGCGGAACACTGCAGTATATAGGCCACGTTTATTTGAACAAATTATTTTAAACAACTACAGTACACTAACACTACATCACATTACAAAAGGTTGTCACATTTCTCAGTTATGTTCAGCACTAACTTTATATGTGCTACATTTATACATTACATCCATAGAAACCTGACCTTTATCATAAATAAAATAAAGCCTTAACTTGATCAAAAATAAGTTGGACAATGTTTGTTAGTAAACATTCTTGGAATTTTTTGGATTATTTAATTCTTTTACGGACTAAAAGTATCTTAATGTGGGACTATTAGTCCCATAAAGTCATTTGATATCTTAAATGGGGGACTATTAGTTTCATAAAATCCCACCAAGTGCAGTAAGCAGCCCAAAAATAGTTCATGAGATTTCAACAATAAACTAAACAAGGACATTCACATTTATATGCGTTCAACTTTTTTTATCGTTATTTTGGTGTAATTGGGTCACAAATGCATGACAATCAAGAGTTTTATCTACTTTCCTATCTATTTATTTTTCTCTATGTTTTAATAATCACTACCTTTTTTCTCTTACCGCCTTTCCTCACTCTTTTTTTCCATTTTTTCTCCATTATCCTGTACGGTTTCTTTTTCCTTTCTCCTCTTTCTCATTCTAACGTCTGTGTAAATTTAATTTTATTTTCACTTTTTTCTCGCACGCTATGCGTGAGCCTAGTATATATAAATATCGGTAATCGCCATAGCACATTTGAGATTCATATCATTTTAAAGAAAGACAACTTTTTTTATGCGTCTTGCTACCCAAAATTGCCTTTGCAATTACTTAAAAGAGATGCTCAGATGCATACATTGGGGGGTTGGGGTGGTTTGAACCAGTTCAAGGAAGCACAATTAAAAGGAGAACAAATTGACGGGAACATTTAGGGTTCAAAAACGTTGAAAGGATTCACACTAAACTAGATCTGGACAAAAGCAATAGATTATATAAACCACTCTTTAGTAAAAGATACAATAGAAGATCAAAATTAAACACAAATATTAAGTTGCTACCATCATAAAGAGTTAAATAAGAAGTTTTAATTACCTCGGTGCATCATGTATCAGAGATATCACATTGCATCACATTCAAACTGCACCAAGTTCTCAGAATCTAGTCAGTTGCAGATTGCAAACTTCCCCCATCATCATGTACCAGAGATATCACATTGCATCACATTCAAACTGCACTAACTTCTCAGAATCTAGTCAGTTGCAGATTGCAAGCTTCCCCCATCATCATGTACCAGAGATATCACATTGCATCACATTCAAACTGCACCAACTTCTCAGAATCTAGTCAGTTGCAGATTGCAAGCTTCCCCCATCATTCATCTGCCACGCCATAATCAAGATTAAGCTTGATGGGAACTCCAAGTCGAGAACAAAGAAGTGATTTTATATATTTATTATTTAGAGTTTTTATTATGTTTAATATAAAAGTAGTTGATGTGATTTATGTATTTTATTTATTAGTGGGAATTTAGGATATTAATTAGTGATTAGAAATTATTAATAAGGGTATTTTAGTCGTTTAGTACTTTTATTATTCCCCAAGTAATATTAGGGTTTTGAGTCTCTTTAAATAGTAATGTAATCCACACAAGTCTTTTAGACAACCTACTATTGATATTGATGTTGATTATTTTATTCATATCATAAAGGTATCCTGCCGTAGAGGTATTTTATTCATCTTGGTATTGATACGTGGAGTTGATATACTTGAGAGATCCTAATGGTTTAAACGTGGAGTTTAAATCCTAATTTATTTTTCATTAATTCTTCATCTTAAATCTATCCTGCATCATTTTTTACATCAGAGCTTAAGGTTTCTCCATTAATTTTTTAGATTTTGGGAGATTTTGGTTTTTTTTTTAAAACTGTTACTGTTCATTGCCCAGAAACACTGTTCATTTGTTGCAGTTACTGTTCATCCCGCATCACGACTACTGCTCACTGTTTCGGAGCTACTGTTCATCGGGAGAAACAGGCCTGCACCTTAAAAAAAGAAACTAGAAAAAGTAAAGAAAAGAAAGGTAGAAGGAAGAAAGGAAAAAAATAATTAAAGTAGCCGCCGCCGTTGTTCTGCCATCGGTGCTGCCACTGTGCCGCTGCACCTTGCCAATCAGTCGTCGTTACCTTGCTGCTTTGTTTCCTGCCCATTTTCTAAAGTGTTGGCTGCTACTGCTGCTATTGGTAATGAGAAAACATGGTAACCCTAATCTCTTAACTTATAAATAGCTTGCTAAAAGTTGCGAGTTGCACCTCATCGTTTTCTTACCTTGTAAAGTTTTACCCAATAGTTTATAGACTTTTCATTTGTACCCATAATCATTTTAAATCATCCCCTATACTTGTACTTTTTGCATTCATACTTTAACCCCTGTTTTTTAACTCTTTTCTGTTAGCTCCTTCAGTTGTCAATAAAAAATAAAAATTGTTTTATTTTATTTTATTTTATTTTTGTAACCCATTTTCCCAAACACTCAATGTCACGAGCGACTAAAGAATTGAATGCCGAAGCAAAAAAGTATTTTTGGTTTCTTGACGATGAAAGTGACCAAATACACTACCTTATTAATACATGTGGTCATAGATATTTAAATCCAAGAAGGAAGAACATAGATGAGATATGGTGGATGCACAAGATTACCTTGGAAAATTGCAACGTTGATATCAAAATGAACAAAGAAAATTTAAAGCAAGGAAACGTCAACAAGTTAAAGCAAAAGAACTTCAAAAGGCCACACATGAAATGGTTTCTATATGTTCTTCTATAAAAGATAACATGTCTTTTATAAAAGATGACATTTCTTTTATAAAAGAAGGCCTTATTGACTTGCGGGCACATATTCAAGCTCTAAAAAAGAGGATATTCCTAATTTTGGGGCTACAGATAGTTGTTTTATGTCCATAGAAATTCTTGATGTTCCAAAAGTAGAACGAGAGATTGTGTATGAGTAACAAATTGAGAAAAACTATAAAGTTACTTTTGAGTTATTCGTTACCGAAGAAAGGACAATTCAAGAAGTTGATCCAATCCAAGTTGATATTGTTGGCTTCGTTGTTCCAAAAAGCTTCTTTTCAGTACCTTTGAATACAAAAGTGATGCTCTTATCAATTCTCTTTCCAAAAAAATTTGACTCTTACCGCGTTTGTCAAAGGTGTTCCAAAATATTCTTCCGTTATAAAGGAGTTCATGGCTTATTCTATCATATTATAAAACTCGAGGTCGAGTTTTCTCCAACAAGAGGAGAATGATGGGACTCCAAATCAATAACAAAGAAGAAATTTTTTATATTTATTATTTGAAGTTTTTATTATGTTTAATATAAAAGTAAATGTGATTTATGTATTTTATTTATTAGTGGGAAGTTAGGACGACATTAATTAGTGAATAGGAATTATTAATAAGGGTATTTTATTTGTTTAGTACTTTTATTATTCCCCAAGAAATATTAGAGTTTTAAGTCTCTTTAAATAGTGATATAATCCCCACAAGTCTTTTAGACTTCAAACTATTCATATTGAAGTTTATTAGTTTATCCATACCGTAGAGGTATTTTATCCATCTTGGTGTTGATACACTTGAGAGATCTTAGTGGTTTAAACGTGGAGTTTAGATCCTAATTTATTTTCCATAATTCTTCATCCTAAATTTGTCATGTATCAAAGCTCGGGAGGGATATTCTCCATTGCAAACAACATAAGGCGAGGGAACATCTCATTATTGCAATCATACAGCACAAGCTGAACCAAAACATTAGGAGAGTTAATGTGGCTCATGTAACAAGCAATATTCCTCAAGCTTGACAGTCATAATGAATGCTTTTATATATTCAATGTAATTTGTTGGATGGATCCAGTATATCATCCTGGCGGGAACTGTATCTATCCATACTGTATTGATTTGAGGAGCCGACAGAACTGGAAGTAGCTCCCTTTTGTTAAATGTGAATTTTGGAAAGAAAATGACAGAAATTACTGTGAAGGTGAGTTGTTCCCTTGGTTCAGATACATTGTTTGATGTTAGTCGTAAATATTGTAAACTATCTAAAAGTACTACTAATTATAAGATTATTTATTTTCTTAATATTAAATGTATCATATTAATTTTGAATTTGATTTGACTTTCAAAGGGAGTCTATGTATTGTTTGACTTGATATAAGGGTTAATAACCAACCATGTCCATGTATGACCACCCATTACACCCCACATAAGCTCAACCCGTATAAACTCAAACCTATTTTTATCCGTCCAAACCCGCCCAAGACCACATTACTTCTGTGAACTTCTGGTACAAATGATTGTTCTGTGACAAAATCGTATACTTTTTCAAGCGATGAATGTATTTGCCGATGCATCAGCATCAATACTCAAAACAGCAGAATCAGTCTCTGGGAATGGGTGATAATTAATTATACCCCAATATTCTAAAAACCCCATCACCCTCAATTGATGCATTGGGATTTGCATGAAATTTGTTCATGATCCAATTACGTATCTCCATGTACATGTCAGGAGTACGCTTCTCTGATTTCCCACTAAAGAAAAGGCAATGCCTGCTTCTCCAAGGGATGAACTTTTGTCCAAGAAAACCAACCTACATACCCTCAGAGAGTGAGAGACAGCTTTTCAATTGGAAGTCAAAAAGTTGTTATTTTTGAATGAATACCCAAAGGCACAATTTTATCAAAAAGTCCAGATTTAAAGCTTAATACCACATACATGCAACAAGGGAGAGAGGCGTAGGGAACAAGAAAACTTCAGTCAGGAAAAAAAAATATTTTAGCACAGTAAACTTAGAATACATGATTTAAACTCGGAATACATGAATTTGTATCTCAACAAAAAACCTAGAATATCTTATTCTCCTAAAGAAGTCAAATGGTTACCATATACAGACAGTCTGTGTGTTGATTGTGTGAACATGAGTACCTATGAGTTCTGGCAAACCTCCTTACGACGTTTGTTCTTCTAAATTTGATTAAAATTCTAAATTGAACCTTCAATTTTACTGAAAATACAATAGATATACACTCCAGGTCCATGTAGATGACAAAATCAAGTATTTTCAAGTAAATTCCCCCCAAATATGAACCCGCTGTAAAAGTATTTGAATTTACAACTCCAAGATCATTCAAAATGCTCGAATTTATGACATTAAATAAGTTCTATATCTTTTAATCAACACACCAGAATATCCCATGTTCCAAAAGAATTCCACACACACATACACACACAGATGTTCAGCATCTTTCAGACACAACCTCACAAGCAGTTAATTTTATCCTCAAAACCATGGACTTTATCGACCACGAGTCTACCAACAAGGGAAAAAAACATTTCTTTGCAAAAAAGAATTGAATTGTCAACTCCATTTCATCCAAATGCACAAAATTTACTGTCCTATTGAGAATTCTCTAAATAAATCATAGTCATCTCATGCCCTCAGGGTTCAGAAATTAATCAACACACAGACAGGCCTTATATAAAGGTTAAGCAAGAGTTCATAGCTCAAGCACAGTAGATTAGCAGCTACATACTAACACAAGGCACAAGTATACTGCAAGTCTGCAACTACGAACGAGCCACAAAAACTAAACATTTTCTTGCAAAGATACTAAATTTACTACTTAAAAAATTCATTTAGATACATAAAATTATATATTTTATACTACATTTTAACTCACCGCAATGAATAGGTACTACATGAGCATTTGGATCACGTGATCTTATAATTTCATATTCCGCTTCAATTTTTGCCTTCAACGCCTCATAATCCTATCTCGCCACCGCACTCAATTCCTGCTCCACTTTCACCACCCTTGATTCCGGAGTCCCCGTGGCAGCCTTAAGCTCACTCCTCACAGCCGAAGCTGAATTTTTTTCCGAAGCCGAATTTGGCTGCTGCCGAGCTCTGGTGCACAGACCGTTGCGGATCTGAGGAAACGACAGCAGCAAAGTCTTTTCTGGAGCACGCCGCTTTGATGATGATGTCGTCTGCGGTGAAGCCGTTTCTGGAGGTCGCCACATTTTTTTTTGTATAATTATTAATTATCATATATATCTCTCTGTGACTTTATTTTTACAGGTTACTGTGAGTACATTCATGTATAGTGCAAAAATATAATTTTGCACCGAGCAGAACCCAGGTTAAATCTATATAAACAGAACCCAAGTTACTGAAAATTACTAAATTAAGCTGCTCACATATTTCTAATTAAGCACAACCCAGTATACAACAATTCATTCCATCAATCAATCAAACATTTGAACCACATACATTAACAGAAAATGGAATTGAATCGAAACCCACAGGCTCTGACACTAAAGTCAAAATTAAAGAGGTAAGGAAGAAGATAAACCACATGCCAAAGATTCAAACATAACATAATACACATATATACATAATAAAAAATTGGTCTAGGGTTTGGTACCTAACAGCAATCGAAGGAGTAGCAGCAATCGAAAGGAGTTGTAGCAAGGAGTAGCAGGAGTAACGGTCGCGGAGGGAAGAAGAGAGAAGTCAAGAAATTGACGGATTGAGCGCAGAGAGAGAAGAGCAGAGCTGAGCTTCTATTTTAGCCGTTATGTATTTTGTTTGGAAGAGCAAGACAAGGCTTTTTAGGTCGAAAGGGGTAGAGACGAGTTTAACAAAATACAATAGGGGCAAAATAGTCATTATATTTGATCAAAAACTTATTTCGGATGGAGGACTTATAAGTTATTTTTAAATAAGTTACAAATTTTACTTATTTATTTTGACTTAGAAATGAACTTATAAACTAGAAATAAGTCATTGTCAAATAACTTAACAGTGACAAATAATTTATAAGTTAAGTTATGAACTTATAAGTAATTGCCGAAGAGGACCCTCATGCTTCTTACCTCCCCAATGCTTCTTACCAAAACCAAATACACAATCTCTCTCATTAATCGGAACAACCAAGAAGGCTTGAACTGGTGTTTAGAAATGGATTTATGGAAGCTTAAATTAATAATTGGATGATAATGAATTTTATGATAAGCTTCTTCCCCCTCCTCCACTACCTGCCGCTCACGAGATTGTTTTAGTACTTTTATTTTTAATATCAATTTTTTATTATTTTTAATATCGAGTTCTAAGTATAAGTTTTGTAATTCAAAAAGAGTTTTAAAAAAATTATGTCGTAATACATCATAATAATCAACCTTTAAAAATAATTTTATTTTACTTTAGGACATATATAATATTATTAGTATTTTAATCTTTTATTTATTTATTTTGTATTTATGATTTTATTTATCAAACCTATTATTAATAAGGGTCAAATACACCTATATCCCTCGTAGTATCACCCAACTTGCACAAACACCTTAAACCAAAATTATAAAAACTAATCATAGCAACCTCTGTGGCCGAAATGGTACGTGTAATTGCAAATTAATGTATTTATACGATTTTAATACTTTTTAGAGTAATTCTACGCCGACCGACGTTTTCCGACCGGGGTAGTGACCGGCCGGATTTTTTTTTTTTTTTTTTTTTTTTTTTGCTTTTGACTACAAAATAATTAATGTGATTTATTAGAACTGAAATTTTTATAAAATACAGTGATTTAGGCGTCCGTTTGGATACACGTAACAAACAGGGTTATACAGAGGAATTTTTTTTATTTTTTTTTTTTTTGCTTTTGACTACAAAATAATTAATGTGATTTATTAGAACTGAAATTTTTATAAAATACAGTGATTTAGGCGTCCGTTTGGATACACGTAACAAACAGGGTTATACAGTTCTAATAAATCACATTAATTATTTTGTAGTCAAAAGCAAAAAAAAAAAAAAAAAAAAAAAATTCCGGCCGGTCACTACCCCGGTCGGAAAACGCCGGTCGGCGTAGAATTTTCATACTTTTTAATGTATTTGAAGTCAATTTAATTGTATTTTATTATATAGAACAACACATTTAAATAATATAAGCATGTATATAATACTTGAAATAAATAAAATTTACTACAAATTACTACACTACACATAAATAATTAATCTCATTAATTTAATTAAATTTAATAATTTACTCCGCTAATTAACTAAATAAATTAATAAACTCTACTACTTAACTTAAATAAAATAACTAACTCAATTAATTAATTCAAATAAAATATTTAACTCCACTAATCATTCAAGTAAAATAATCAAAGTTAATTATTTTATTTAAATTAATTAATGAGATTAATTATTTTACTCATTACCATACTATACATAAAATAATTAATCTCATTAATTATTTTATTTTATATATAGTACACTAATGTGTAGTGAATAAAATAATTAACTTTGATATTTTACTCAAATAAAATAATTAATTCTAGTAATTAACTTAAATAAAATAACTAACTAAATTAATTAACTCAAATAAAATAATTGAAATCACTAATCAACCAAGTAAAATAATTTTAAAAAAAGACTAATTAAAATAATTAACTCAAATAAGGTAATTAAAATAAGATAAAATACATTAAAAACAAAGTTAATTAGTGGAGTTTGATAATTATTTTATTTGAATTAATTATCTTAACATAGTTTGATAATTAACGTATTTTAATTATCAAAACTTGCTTTGATAATTAAAATAATTAACCTATTTTTATAACTTTACTTGATTGATTAGCGGAGTTAACTATTTTATTTGAATTAATTATTTGAGTTAGTATTTTATTGAAGTTAATTAGTGACGCTTGTTATTTTATTTAGTTAATTATGGTTAAACCTGATGTTTGCACATTCAAAGTTAAGGTTTTCATAATTGTTGGATCTAGCAAAGAGACAAAAAAAAATTGCAGATACTTGTTGTTATAATTTCTGCTGGAGAGGTACTTGCAGATAAGGTTCTTTCTTTACTAGAAACGGCCTTTTCTATTCTGCAAGTCTGAGCACCAAGACATAGTTGTCCTGTATACGGAGGATATTTTTGTGTTTCAAAGGAGACTATGGCGTAATATTGAAGAAATCACAAACTTTTATCGCTTTAGGGTTTAATTATTTTTCACTATTGATTGATAATCAACTTGAGGAGTTAAATGACCGTTTTGATAATACAAATACAGAGTTACTTTTCAAGTATAGCATGTCTTGACTCACTTGACTCTTTCTCGATATTTGACAATAAAAAATTAATTGAGTTTACAAAATTTTACCTTTCAGAATTTGAAACTTTAAAATTATATTGTGGATATGAGAAACGATTCCAATTTTTCGAGTATAAAATGAATTGGTGAATTGGTCAAATGTTGGTTAAGAAAAGAAAGGATGACGCGTATCCTCAAGTCTATTTGTTGCTAAAGTTGGCTTTACTTTTGCCAATTTCTATTGTAACTGTTGAAAATACATTTTCAGTCATGAATATCGTAAAGAATGAACTCGATAACTAAATGGGATATAAATGGATAAACGACAGTTTAGTAATTTACATTGAACATTATATTTTTGCAACTATTAAAAATGAGGCTATCAGACAATAATTCCAATCAATGAATATTTAAAAAATATTATTGTAAACAATATTTGAGAATTATTTAGTTTTGTGATTCATTTTCTTAAATTTTTATTGTTAAGAATTTTTTTCCGAAGGGGGTGTTTGATAAAAACTGAATCTGAATCTGAATGAGCTGAATCTGAATGAAAAAAGCTGTCTGATAATTGACATGTCTGAAACATCTGAATGACAAAACTTTATTATTTTACCCCTCTGAAAAAATTTAAAATTATTGTAAATTTATTTAATATTACTTAATATAATAGTTAATAATTTTTTTTAATTTTTTTTACTTCATTCAGCTGCTCATCCAGCTCAAAAAATCTGACTTAGCCATTCAGTTCGTTCATCTTACTGATTCAACCATTCAGACCAAAACAAACGCACTTACCGATTCAGCCATTTCGATTCAACTTCAGCTCTAAACAAATACCCCTTAATCCCGTTGAACTAACAGTTGGGTTATGAGAAGGAAAGGAGCATTGAAAAAAGAGCCAATAAATAACACGCAAAATTCTCCTCTTCTTGCTCTACTAAAGGTTACAAAGTTTAGATTTTGGGTTATACTCACCCCCTTGCAAACCTAAATTTGTACGATTTTTAGTGCCATAAAAATTTATCTAATTTTTGCTACTAAACGCAACTATAAATGCCATTTGCAGTTTGTAAAATTGGCAAACACAAATGTGGGGATTTCGTTAGTATGAAGTTCATTTTTGAGTAAGTTGGTCAATTGACCAATAAAATACTGACACACATAAAACCTCACTTGCGTGTCAACACTCTATTGGCCAATTGACTAACTTATCCAAAAATAAACTTAATGCTAACCATTTCCCAAATGTGGTCCGTAAAATTGCCAATCACAAATAAAACACAAACCAAAAGAAATGAAAGATAAGAATTGATTTGAATTAATTAAATAAATTGCATAAACAATCAAGTTTCATTACTCTCCATAAATTCTTGATTATATGAATCCATACAAGAAGTTTGATACACTGGCGACCTTGATCCCAACATAGAATTCGAATTTTCCTGCAAATTAGAAGAGTGATATTCTTTTCCTACATCACATGAATCCGATTCAGTGCCATCATCCTTGTCTAAATCACTTAAAGATAGGTCTCCATCACCACAATCGCCTTCGCTTTCTGATAAATCCTTGGATGAAGAATCAGTTTCCATCCCTGAAATACCAACGGTGAATCCACTGCCAGTTGAATCTTTTCCGATCATTTGAACTTTCTTTGGCCTCTCAATGCCTTTTCTTGGACTGTCATGAGTATTGTTAGGATTACCATTACTTGGATCACCATAAAGAGCGATATGCCTGTAATACAGTTCCAGTTCCTTCTCGGCGATGGCAATGAAGCGTCTCACGGACTCCAGTGATTGCTCGTACTTCGATTTTTCCAGTGCCTGGGATAGAAAATTTTAAATAATCAAGAGAAGAAAATATACAAGCAGAAAAGAAGAAATCCGTAACTAATAGATGCTTTAATGTAAATGTTGCCTCTAGCAAAGATATGTAAAGACATACAATGATTGCATAAATTTAAGTATCAAACCATTAAAATTAGCCCCAATAGAGATAGTTAAGAGTGAAGGGTTCAGTTACCAGCGTTTGGACGCGTTTGTGAGTTAAAAAAGTTGTGTTTGAAATAAATTGCTTCTATACGAACAAGATTTTCAAGTGCGTTTGGCCTTCCAAATGCTGTTGAACCAAACATACAAGAGTAGGAAGAAAGAAAGGTTAGAATGGTCTGGAACCAGTAAAACATTTGATAAATGTAGGGTAGCCAACTATAGCTAAAAAGATGGAAGAAACCTGGCCAAGACTTGTGACTAAGTGCTAAATTTCAAGTACATTAAACAAGTGAGGAATTCTGAGATGTGGAACTGGGAAAAGGAGAGATCGAATTGTGATAACATTTTAAATAGTTTGTACTTTTCCAATAACAGCGTGGTGGTATTCTAGGAATGACATTAAAGGAAGTAAGATTCCTCGCCATGGAATGTGAGAACAAGCAAATAGGGGCATAAACAAGCCAATCTTTGCGATGTTCAATCGAGCCAATTTTGATTAGCGGTCAAATACCTTAGATATTTCCGTTTATGTTAAGACTTCAATGTTTATAGACGAGCCAAGCTCAAGCTGAGCTTGTGCTCATAACAAGCTAAAATATGTGATCAAGCTTGGCTCTTTTATCTTACAAGCCAGTCTTGAAAGAGCTTTAAATGAGCCAAACATGAGTTGAGCTCTATTGGTTGGTTCATTTTACAGCCCTAGTCTAACAGCATCCAAATAAAGAGGAGGATACAGTTGGACTGAAAGATTTGAAGAAATCATCAAGAAGGAAAGAGCAAACATCAGACCTATAGCAGGAATTATCGAATGAATGCGTGAACACAATATTTCACAATTCCAGCAAGATCTGAACCGAAAACATCTTCTGAATGTTTGAGGAGAGGAAGAAGGCTTACTTAAGACATCATAAGGATTTATAACAGGAAAACCTTGAGACTTCATTTCATATAACAGTTCAACTTAGAATAACTACTACGACAGAAAGGTATACGATGCGTGAATGCATGGTCGTGAAAGTACTTCCATGCTGTGAAGGATTTATAACAGGAAAACTTGGTTCACATCATTTTATTTGATAAAAAGAAAATTTGGAGTGTACTTCATTTCGTATAACTATAACAAGAAGGTATACAATGCATGAATGCATGGTCGTGGAGTACTTGCACGGCCCAGAATGAATTATTCCCTCTTGAAAAGCCCAACCAATCTAAGTACGTAGATTTTCTATTAGGTCCTTGACAATAGAAATACTCCAACCAAAAAACACATAAATAAAAGATTTAGGCCACAATGCATGCATCTAGTTTGAAACATATTACACAGTAAGCAACACTAAGCTATCCGAAAATAACTCAATCCAGTTACAGTACCATTCTTGACTAAGATGGCCATAAGCAGAGTTTCACCCAAAAATCCCTTAATAGCCAATCTATAGAAACTAGCACTGAGGTGCACATGCCTCACCTACCAATTACTCCCAAGTTAGAGATGGTCTAATTCTGTCCATATAAATTCTAGAATTGAACAATAGAGACGGGTTAAACACCCCCCCCCTCCTCCTTTTCTTCTACTTGGGGAGAAACCTGAGTTTTTAGTTTTTATTTTATTTTATTTTTATTATTATTATTTTTTATATTTGTCATTATAAAGTGACATCAATGATACACAACAAAGATGAAAATGAACCATATTCTCTGTTGGAATTTTTTCTCAATTACTTTCTCAGAGAAACAAATAGTGTTTTCCTAGCAGTTCCTCGATCATTTTCTAAATTGTCATTTCAACTCATTGAATCTTCCCTTATTGTGGCAAGTGGAATCCTAATAGAAGAGAAGTTATGTAACACCATCCTTTCAAAACCTCTCCTCTTCCATTAAATTGGTAGAATGATAGAAGTATGGTGTCGTGGAGGCGCCTAACATGGTTCAGTCAAAGAACAGAAAGGAAACATGGAGAAAAAAGAGGTCTTAAAGGTATCAAGGAAAACAAAAAAGAGCACGATTAGTATAACAAAATCTAGTTTCACAGGCAACTAAATAAATGGCTAGATATTCAGTGAAATGAAAGAGCATGACTCGAGCAATAACAATAAATAGTAGCAGCTACAATAAGATGCTAATAATCATACTTGTGAGTTTCAAAGTCTTTTTTAATTGCTTTATCCATTAAGCATATATCCTTACATATATAACTAAACAGCTTAAAATTTTATTACACAACTAGAGTCGGAGTCTTAAAGCAGTAGAATTCCAAACTCATAAGTGTTTTACATTATATAAAACATTAGTTCTACTATTAATCGAGTGTATATTGCACTGCTTCAGCAATTGACCTCATTCAGAACTCATTAAAGGGATCAGCATCTATATAAAAATAAAATAACCGACAGGAGATTGTGAGCAAGACATTTTTTTCCCCAGATAATTGTATTGTGCACAATATAGTTACCGGAAATACCCAAATGAAGCATCCATATTTTGTAACTGTATGGTTCATCTTTTCCGTGCAGTACAGTTAGGATTACTGAAATTTGAACAAGCATTAAGGGACTACTCTGTTTTTTGACCAAAAAAGTATGCTCTGATAGAAATGAACTAGAGCAAAAAATATCACCAATTTTTATTTTATTTTTAAAATTTTTTTTTTTGGGGGGGGGGGGGAGAGAGCGGGTAGTGATGGACATTATTATAGCGGACCTCTTTGGTTTATCTTTAGAGAATAATACTTTAGTTATAGAGTACATGTTGAAACTTGAGAACATTAAATAAATGAAAATAAAAGGAGAACCGATATTTGAAAACATTAAAGGTTGAGGAACGCACCCTTTTCTTGGACAGTGTGTCAATTGGTGACATAACTTTCGGTTGTACATAATCCTTTCCTCGATAAAAAATTATTGTGTCATCTCCAATTAGGTGAATTGCGATTCCGCCACTCAATCTTGCAATATCATCTGCATACTCCTTTAGTTGACCAGGTTTACAAGGTTTGCAGATGACTTTAACTGTTTCATGTTTCTTCCAATGCATATGCATATTAAGAATAACACCTCCAAATACTCCTCTCCTCCCAACTGGTACGTAATTAGATCCCTTCTGGGCCATCTTTTTCATGTAAAAACGTTCTTCACCAGTAAGTTCATGTGGCTTTACAAGAGGGCCCTGAAGTTTAGAAACTTCATAATGTTTAAGCCTTTCAAGCAGCAAGCCCTCCTTAATTTTTGCCTGAAATGCAAAGTTTTACAGGAAAAGGACTTGCTTTTGTAAAAGTCACTGTGTTAAATATTAAATAATAAACAAATATCATGCAATCTAGAATCATCTTTCCAATTTTACAAAAGATTAATATAAGCTATAGAAGATCATAACTGTAAAAGGGGAAGTTTTGGGGAAAGAGAGTGAAGTATATGGGAGACTTAGAAAAAAAACATTTACAGAATCGATTTTGGCAATCAATAACTATAACCACAAACATGATCAGTTATAAATTATCTTTCAGCAAAATTACAATTAACATACTCTCTCATTTGTTCTTATGCTTATATAATACTCCTTCATCTTAAAACGAGAGTCGGACAACTTTTTTTTCTTCAAATTAAGGTGTGTATAGAACACGCTTACACATAATTTATTTCATTTTTCTCCAACACTAAACTTTAAATACTAAATTTTATCATCATAACTAAATTATTGAAAAAATTATGTCCACGTGTATCCAATGCAAAGTTTAATTTTTGAAAAAAACAGCCAACAAAAAAGTAGGACTCCATTTACAGACAGAGGTAGTACTTTGATAAGTACTTTTAGGCTTTTAGCCAAACCCACGAAATGGTAGGAAGTATCTTTCAAGCCTGAAGCAACTACGTTGCTCTCAAACATAACTGAAAGAAATTAACAGGAAAAAAACATAACTGAAATAAAGAAGATGAATTTATACAGGTGAAAAGTGGTAAGTATTAAATTTGTAATAACTCAAAATATGCGACAGGAAGGAAATACCAGAGAGAGAGAGGGAGCCAACAATACAAACCAGGAAGAAAGTAAGAAACATTATCTATCTCAGTTAGATATAGCACCTCCCTCTTATAAGGTCTCACTTCTCATTTATCCTGTCTCGAAATCCTATGATATCTGGAATGTTGCTTCTACATGCATGATAACAAATTAGAAGGTCAGAAAACCGAATTCATAACCAGCTAAGCATCATACAGATCTTTTATGAATATCTGGATTCACCCTTTAAACTGATAGAAGAAGCCAAAACTCCAAAATTGTGCTCTAACAGACTCCTAAAAGCATCCCCTTTTAGTTGATCTTGAGTTTGAAGAACATTTTAGCTTCATAATATATTCAAATCACCCTCGCCACCAAAAGTTGTAAATCCCAACCACACTCCTGATGGTATCAAGAACCTTGTCCATCCATTGATCATTGAAAATCACAAAGAAGAAGTGCATTTGACAGCTATAAAGGTCCTTAAGCAAATTTCTATTTTTTTAAATGTTATGGAAATATTCAAAGATGTCAAGAAAGTTCAACCAACCAAAGTTTTCATTCATGTTTGCCTAAGCATGCCTAAGCATCTAGGTTACACGGACTCTTCACTTTCCCCTAAAGTACCTGTATCCGACACTAAACACTCAAACACTCAGACAATGGTATAGGTATTGGATACATCATTTTACTGTAAAAAATTGTCAAAATTGAGGAGTACCCGTGTGGACTCTTCACAATACCGTGTCCAACGGACACTCCATCCGAGTCTGTGTAACTTAGGTCGATGGTTGTGCAAAATATCTTTCTTATTTTCTTTCATCTCCTCCTCTTTATTTTTATACATTGACTTTACTAGTACTCTTCTTAGACCTAGCAACATTACTTCACAATGCTCAAATCCTTCTATATTAAATATAAAATATTCATATTAGGAACCCTTAATCACACGGAAAAACACCTTGTCATGCATGGGATGCGTAGCCAGATTCTCTTCTCTACCCCCACCCCCAAAAAAAGGTAATGCTAAGCGCTCAAGTTTTTCTTTTTGTCTAGAATAGTGTCTTAAATGATGTGACATCATTACACTAGTAGAATACATCTCATGTGATTGGTTATACCACAAAGTACTATTTCTCTTATTCACAGCCATATCATTTGAGACATAAAATTTAAGACCCTTAGCATTATCCCTAAATAAATAAGTAATGTACTACTAGTACACTATTATTCAAAATTTTGGATACACAAAGCCTCAAACAATATAACCTAATGTATTCGTAAAAGATTCAGTAAATTAAAAAAAAGTAATTATACCTATAAAATGGATTTTAAATCTAAAAGTACATAACCAAGAAGTGCATACTACTGCATAAATCTTTAATGAAAACTTACAGAGCATGTGTGATGTTAAGAACATATCAATCAAATCCAGCTCAAAAATCAACATAAATCATCGACATTGAAATAACCAAAAATGTAATGAAAATTGATATAATGTACCTAGATTTGTTTGCAATCAAAGCAGAAAAACTTATTCCTTCAAATTCTCTTGCCAAAACTTCCATCATCCACCATTCCATATATATTAATTTGCTATAATCTTATGTTACATCAATAAAGAGAAAATAACAAAATGCCAAATCCAAATTAAAACAGAATAGGAACCCCTCCATTACACCTTTCACCCAACTTCCCACGATACACATTTAGCAACACAAATTAGCCAAAAATTACTTGTAAACAACCGTACTGGTGACACAATTATTTGGGACAAATTTTATTGTATTGCAAAATGTAATATTTGTGATGCTAAATGTGTTTCGAGTAAAATTGGGTGACAGATTGTTACAAACGATGGGAGAGCCACACTTTAAAAGCTAGCTATTAAGGTTGGAGAGCCCAAAGTTTATAAATACCCCACATCAAAGTCCCATACCAATGTGTGACACAAGTCCCATACCTTGCAATTAGGATCATAACATTCCACCACGCTCTGCAGTCCCGGCGCCCACGCGGGCTGGCTTTGCGCTAGACGATTCTAGCCCGAGAGAACACTGCAATACCGACGTCACCACCCTCGTCGCACGATTGCAACCAGGAGGTAGTAGATGGCTTTGATACCAATTGTTATAAACTATAGAAGAGTCACACCTTAAAAACTAGCTATTAAGGTTTGAGAGCCCAAAGTTTATAAATACCCCACATCAAAGTCTCTTACCATCGATGTGGGACACAAGTACCATACCTTGCAATTAGGATCATAACACAGGTGTAATGGAGAAGATCCTAATCCAATACAAACACATTTCATTACTAAAACACTTCTAAAGTTCTCACCTTTTCAAGCTTGTACTTAATTCTCTCCTCAGCATTTGCAAACCTTTGCCTCCCTTTCTTCCCTTTGACCCCTAATCTTCTCGGGTCTCTCTTATTGGCTGATTTTCTCTTCTGTTTCTCTTTCTTCCTCTTAACTTTCAACCTTTTCTTGGTCAGCCATTTCTCCTTCTTTGGAGGGTCAATTTCGTGGGTTTCAAACCTGGGCTTTCCTTCAGATATCACAAGATTGACCGAACCATGGCTGAAATTCTTGAAAACCCATAAAGGGTTTGATTGATTGAGTGCATTTAGAGGTCTCAAAGGGGCAAAACTTGGTTCTGGGTAACGGAGGATTGACCTGAAATTTTGTAAGAAAAATATGAAATAAATGGGGGAATTGGAGAGAAAGTGAAGAAACAGTTAAGGGAATACCTCAAAGATGATGTCTTGAGAAGTGAATGTAAGCGAATTCTACGCAAGCCATGAAAAAGATAACTTGCCATTTAATTACATACGACTCTGCATATAATTTGCAGAGCAGAGAGAAAGAGTAGGGGGTGGCTTATTGGCTACTGAAGAAGGAAGAAGTAGGGAGTGGGGATTTTGCACTATACTGTAAACCTTTAAAAATACAAAACAGCCCTTCAAGTTTTGAAAAATTAATCAATTAGTATGAACTTTAATACTTTGTTACTCTGTTTTTGAAATGGACGGACAAGTATAGAGCAGAAATTGACGGAAAACTTGAAGTTTTCTTTATTTATTTAAAAATAAATAAAATTTATGAACACAAAAAATTGAAATGTGAGTTATTTTGCAACAATATGTAATGTCTAGTTTCCTCAAGTCTTTGTATGTTGTCACAAGAGATGATAGACATTCATCAGTCACTCCCATGCATTTACTTAAACTTAGCTCCCTCAATGAAATACATCAATTTCCAATACTTTCAGTCTAGAACATGTAACCTGACAACCATCTAATTTGATTGTTTGCAACATGGAAACGTTTTGCAAACTCTTCGCAAAAGCAAGAGTCACCTGAACTACCATAAATTGAAATCTATAAGCAAAAAAAAAATCATTCACTACTGAAAGACATAAGAGTTGAGAGACTTACAAGAAAGCCATATGCTAATGTAAGTTATCGTAGATACCCAACTTCATCAGTGAGAGAAGACAAACACTTACATTCTCACACCTCGACATATTGAGGGTCTGTTTAAAAAAGATAGGTTCATTAACAATCCAGCAAACAGTAAATGAAGCAGATTGAACGAATCAATAAGTTTGACTAGGGGTGAGCATGGTGCGGTTTGGTGCGGTTTGAAGTCTAAACTGCACCCGAAACCGCTTAGGTGCGGTTTGACAAATCCAAAACTGTAACGCTCCCAAAATAGGTCCAATCCATCCAACTTATTCTGAGTCGCCAAATACATGGTACATAAAACAACTACAACTTTATTACTACAATTGTCGTGCAAAATACAACGACTCATATATTATGAGTTTTGATACAAATATATACCAACTGTGACTCTCATTCCAACCTTGGATAGCACGTCACAATGACACCTTACATAAAGATACAGTCAATAATTATTTTCGAAAAGTGCTCAAGAAAACCTTCGTACATGGGAAGCCATGCGTCTAGGTTATGATAGATATCATATATCCACAAAATTATCTTTGGTTGACCCAATAGACCCCAAAGAAAAATGAGAAGATTATTATCATATTCTTTCCAATAGTGAGTCTTCTCTTGACATATCATTATCTTCACTGTATTTAACTGAGAATTATACTTCAACCAAACACCAAGATTATATAGGTAGTGCTCGTAGATATACTCAGCAAGTGAATGTGCACAACCCTGTCTTATGATGACACGAGGTTGTATGTCATTAGACATCTTGTATGATAGTGGCAAATCACCCTTCTAAAGTTGGCTTCGCCTCACCCTTTATGATTCACTAAATATAACTACTAAATGATGTATAAAATACAACACACTATTCCAAAGTTCTCAATAAAATTATTTTCATACTGTTTAGGGAGAACCTTTACAGCTAGAGACCACCGTTCTATTCTCCTGTTATCCCCGCTCGACCCAGCTACACTCTTATTACCTGAAAGGAATTGTGAAGCAAAAGGGTGAGCACAAATAGCCAAGTAAAGAATATCATGACTAAAGATAATTAAATTATCAATAGCCTTCATCATTAATAAATCAGAGATTTAGAACATATGATTGATGATAAAACTTTTCAACCATAGTTGCAGCGGAACGAGCAATCCATTAGAAGAGTCAAATAAACCATAAAGTCTATTATCTTCTCCATATTAAAAATCCACCAACAATATTTTATCCATGTAACATCAATCAACAATTCTGGTTCACAATCATATGAATCACTCATAATCATAATTGTGGTTCTAAATTTCTCTTCCTATCCAGGACAAATATAATTTTCATCACATGTCTTTACCTGAAACATCAAATATCATGGTTATACAAAATCACAGTTCCTGTTCATAATCATACTAATAAATTAATCTTTGTCCTACGAGCCAAAGATATTCATCAACATTTCATCTTTGCACTACATGCCAAAGATATTCAATAACAGGACATCTTTGCACTACGGGGCAAAGATATTCATCAACATTTCATCTTTGCACTACAGACCAAAGATATTCAATAACAGGACATCTTTGCATTACGGACCAAAGATATTCATCAACAGTTCATCTTTACACTACAGACCAAAGATATTCAACAACAGATCGTCTTTGCACTACGGGCCAAAGATATTAACATCTCAAAGATATTAATATCTCAAAGAAATATATAATCATTTTAGAATTTATATAAACAATGATTATAACCATGTTGATCAATTTACCTTTGCACTTAAGTTAAAGATATTCAATTATAAATTTAATGGTCATGATCATACCAGTCAACAATTCAACTTTGCACTACTGGCCAAAGAGAACCCATAATCACGATCATACCAATAATCTACCCATCTTTACACTCAAGTCAAAGAAAAATTTCATCACCAGGATTACAAAAATGTTATATATGATAATAAAAACAATATGATCAACAACTGCATTTAATTTCAAGAGCAATATTCATAAATCAACGATAATTTGGTCAGAAAAAAATCAATTTTATCGTGAATAGTACCCGTAAATAGTAACTCGTGAATAGTAACTCGTAAATAGTAACTCCGTATTCGTACATAGTATCATATACGTAAATAATGTCATATACGTAAAGAGTGTCATATACATGAATAGTGCCATATATGTGAATAGTGTCGTATACGTGAATAGTAATCTCAACATAAAAAAGGTAAAAATTCTACAATAAAATTCATATTAATATTTCAGTATAATGATATTGAAATAATAACATCATTAAAAAAAAATAGCATCCCTTACTATCCCTTACCGCAAAAGAACCGTATTTTCAGCTGAAATATCAGGTATAAGACTGAAGGAAACTTGCACTGTTGAATAACAACTCATAAAGTATCTAAATACTCACAAAATACGTTCGATAATATAGAGAGAGAGAAAAAACTTGTTTCTGGTGTGATTTTCAATTCTAACTCAGCACCCTATTTATAGGAAAATGTTAGAACGTCAAAGCAGACTTGACCTGCAACCTAATGACTTTACCTGCTACTATTCTCACCCACCAAAAATTTCAGCACATTTATTCACCAACCAAAAGTGGGGCCCACCCATGTTTTTAATAAAAATATTTTAATTTCCAGAACTTCAATAATTCATAATAAATAGCCATTTTATCAGAAAAATTCAAATTTTATGTCCTCTCCATAGGAAATTTAATTCTCTACAACTTTGTAAGTTTAAGTTTTTCCAAATTCTAAACAGAAAATGCCCGAAATCCACATACGGATGATTTTTAATACTTCCATTCTAATAAAATACTGATAAAATACCCCAGCATTAATTCTTTTATTTATAACCACATAAAATAAATAAATTCATCATTTATATTCACATAAAATAAATATTTCCTTATCATATAAATCAATAACTAATTATTCACAAATAATATTACAGAATCACAATTATGACAACCAGGCCGTTCCAAAGAAATAGGGGGCTTTACGATAAGGATTTATCCTTACTGGCGCGCAATTAGGTGACCAAACCTCTCCTTAGACAGAATTTTTTAGACATTGACAATAATGCTATCTAATAATATTATTCAAATAATATGAATTATTGATCTGATAATGGAAAATACTGTGCAATGACAATTATTGAAACAACAATAATATAAAATATCAACGCATTAATTATTGACTCAATAAAATAAAATATTGAACAGTAATTACTGTAACAATTATTGAGTAGTGCTTTCTTACGTAAGAATCAATAATTCAATACTGTGCAATACCGTGTGCTACTGTGCAACCACGCGTATTACTGTTTTTTAACCACCGGGTATTCTAACAGTGTTAACGGTAACAACTACGCCGTTATTTATAAAAACTCAAATTTGTTATTTTTTTCATCCGACAGTTATTCTGTTTTGGGGCCCACAAGTGGCTGTGCCGTCGTACGAATATTTTCTGACAGCAAGAATATTCCACGACCAAACGAATATTTCCCGACAAAATGAATATTTTATAATTATTTGCTTATTTTGAAAAATATTCATATATCACCCTTAACATTAACTTTTTATCAATTTAACCATTTACTAAATAGAAAAATTAAATACTTTTATTTCATAAAATTCGGTGTCTTACAAAAATCGCACCCGAAACCTCTTGTGATTGATGCGGTGCGGTTTTAAACTGTGTGATGCGGTTTCAATTGGTGTGTTTCGGTTCCAAAACTAATTGAAACAACAAAAATATTTAAGCTTTCAATAGAATTTAACACAGAGCTCACATTGAGCAATTAACTTAGTGATAGAGTTGACAATGAGAATTATATCAAACATAGAAACAAAACTCCTTCTGCCAAACATGTCAAATTCACCATCAAATCAAATAAAAATGAGACACATAAAATAGTTTTAGCATATAATAAAGGAATGATGCTTTAAAACTAAAACATACACTATATAAAACAACGGAGACCATGTATTCGATAACAAGTAAGAATGTTTATCTAGTTCCCAAAAAATTAAAAGTATATACTGGAGATAGAATAAAATTTTATCTTATATATTACTGGGAGGACTTATAGAATATAATCCTAATTGTACCTAATTTGAAAAAATAACCTATTAGACTATTACTACTATAGCATAGACCTTAACCAATGCATCAAGTGCTCGAACCAACGAATTTGTCCCCTCAGCTATAAGCCCCTTCAGTAACGCATCAAACAAATTCGAAATTTCAAAACTCAAATGCTTAATTTTTGATTATATAACCTCTAACAATCTTCTTTCAATTGGTGAAAAAATAACAATGCAAGACTGGTGTTTTCTTTGAGTGTGTTCAAGTGAAAAGTAACTTTAGATTTTACTAGAGATAATACATACGTACACACACACATGGTGCGGTTTCGATTTTATGCATGCGGTTTTGGCTAGTAATCAAACCAGAACTGTAAATTTGGTTATTCAACCCACCTAAAACTGCCACATACACCGGAACCGTTGGTGCGATTTTAATTGGTGCGGTTCGTGCAGTTTTTGGTGTGGTTTCGATTCCAATTTAGTTACTTGCTCATCTCTAAGTTTGACATTTGCTAGGATGGTTCCCTGATCTATCTCTTACGAAATAAAGAAACACGTGACCAATAAGATAATATAAATTATGTTACAATTTTTACATGTACAACCGTACAACAAACTTCATATTTCATAAATCCATTTACTTCATATTATTTATGATGTCGCACCTCTAATATGCAAATAAAAAAGAGAGCATGATAAAAAGACTTCATATTTCATAAATCCATTTACTTCTACAAATATGGTTACCTGTAACGTCTTGAACCCATATTTAAGGGTTGCGAGGCTATCATCATCAATACCAATGCATCCTTCTAGAACCAAATGCTCCAGATTTTGTAGTTTTAAGATTTGTGGAAAGCATTTCTATGTGATCTGCCCAGGAAGAAAACAAAGAGAAACAATGACTACAATAATCTCTAAAAGATCTATAATATAATAGAAGAGAGTAAGAGAAGGACAAAGTAGTTGGTTAATATAAAGATATCTAGTTATTGTCTTATAAAAGACTTCTTCTTCACCGTCATTTAATTTAATTATTTATTCTTGTATGTTTTCACATGTACAGAAGCTTATGGCTTCTATTATTACTATTATAATTATAGTTATAATTATAATTATTAATATAATTATTATTATTTGTGACGCCCCCAAAATTAGGTATACATCACCCATCTTGGGTCGTCAGATACATAGTACAGAATACAAATACAACTTACTAATACAACTGTCGTGTACAATACGACAAAACATAAACTGTGAGTTTGAATACAAATATTATCTTCTAGAGAGTATCATATTCAAAAGGAGTCCTCATTACATTTATTAAAACACCATTATATAGAATAGTGAGGACTACTAACTAGTACTATCATTCGGACCATCACTCCGTTCCCCGACTTGCCCCAGCTACGTTCTCATTTCCTGAAGAGAACAGTGAAAGAAAGGGTGAGCTCAACTAGCCCAGTAAGAAATATTATGACTAAGATAATGCAGAATAAATTATCATTAGCCTTCAACAATGTTAAACTGATAAAATATAATAGACATCAAGTTTAACTGTAGCGGAATAAGTAATCCATTAAAAGAGTCAAGTAGAAAATAAACTCTACTATCTTTTGTGATTTAAAAGGTTTTTCAACACTGTGATCGCTGAGACTCAGCTTAATAAAATAATCCACATCATCGAATCACCCCTGCACTACGGCCAAGGATATTCGTGTATTCATTAATGGTCATGATCATGCCAACAACTGTCCATCAATGCACTACGGGCTAATGAGGACTTTTACCACATCATTTGTAACATTACGGTCATGATTACACCGAATAATCCCTGATCATAATCATACCAAGTCCATCTATGCACTACAGGCCACAGATGACTTTTAACAGAATATAAACATGAGGATGATGACAATGATATAAGAATTCAATAAAACAAGTTCAAGAATTAATTTATCCAGGAATTAATAACGTCCAAATTGTCAACATGATACTGCTTTGTGGAGTAAACTTCAAGACTGATCAGGAGAATATTTTCATGAATAGATACTAGATGAAGCGCAAATGTCAAGGATATTCCACTAATTTTATGGAGTATAGAAGTCAAAGTTTTAATCAACTGAGTATAATAAAGAATGGAATAACAAAAGAAATCATCATGCATGCGATAGACCGCACAGACAGGTTATTCTTAACAGAATAATAATAATGGAACCAGGTCCGGCGTAAATGCACAGACAAGATATTCCGACAGAATAATAAATAATAGAACCAGGTCCGGCGTAAACGCACAGACAGGATATTCCGACAGAATAATAAAGAACAGTATAATAAATAATAGAACCAGGTCCGGTGTAAAACACACAGACAGGATATTCCGACAGAATAATAATAAAGACGGAACCAGGTCCGGTGTAAAACACACAAACAGGATATTTCAACAGAATAATAGAAGAATATCACCAAGTATAGGGTAGACCGCGTATACTGGTTATTCCAACAGGGTAATAAATAATGGAATAACAGAAGTTCTCTTCATGAATATAAAAGAAATAATATTCCCTACCTTAAAAGAATTGGATATTGGAAAAGTGAAGTAGCAGAATACTTTTATTCTCTCTCTCTTATTCTCTCTATACTTTCTCTCTCTATAGCTTGAATGAATTCGTGAAAAATAATGAAGCCCTAGGCCTCTATTTATAGAAAAACTGAGGGTGACTCTTGGTCTTAACGAAGGGTCAAATGACTCTTGGTCTTAACGAAGGGTCAAATGACTCTTGGTAATATTGAAGGGACAACTACTATTGACGAAAGTAATTACTATTGACCAAGGTAAATACTATTGACGAAGGTAATTACTATTGACCAAGGTAAATACTATTGACCAAGGTAATTACTATTGACCAAGGTAAATACTATTGACCAAGGTAAATACTATTGACGACGGTAATTACTATTGACGACGGTAATTACTATTGACGAAGAGACTCTTAGATGATGACATATGGCCCCCCATAAAAATAACCAAACTTACCACAACGTCTCAATTATTGATTTAATAATATAACATATTATACAGATGATACTATGACAATAATTTAAGAGATATGATGCAGCAATTACTGTAACAATAATTGAGTATAGCTGAGTGACTTCTCACGTAAGCATCAATAATCAATACCGTGTGCTACTATGCAACCACGCGTATTAATGTACTTTTACTACCGGGTAGTTCAACAGTTTTAACGGTTTTAACGGTAACACCTCAGCCGTTATTTTTATAGAAAGATAATTTTGTCTTTTTCTAACTACGACTATACTTCTGTTGTGGGGTCCACCAATGATTGTGCCGTCGTACGAATATTCCCTGTAAGACCCCGAATTTTATGAAATAAAAGTATGAAATTTTTCTTATAATTACTATTCAGTAAATGGTTAAATTGATAAAAATTTAAAGTTATGGGTGAAATATGAATTTTTTTTCAAAATAAGCAAGTGGTTATAAAATAATCATTGTTGTCGGGGAATATTCGTTTGGTCGTGGAATATTCTTTCTGTCGGAGAATATTCGTACGACGGCGCAGCTATTTGTGGGCCCCATAACGAATAACTGTCGGGTGAAGGAAAACGACAAATTTGAGTTTTTACAAATAACGGCGTAGATGTTACCGTTAACACTGTTAGAATTCCCGGTGGTTAAAATACAGTAATACGCGTTATTGCACAGTAGCACACGGTATTGCATAGTATTTTTGAAATTATTGATTCTTACGTAAGAAGGCACTACTCAATAATTGTTACAGTAGTTACTGTTCAATATTTATTTTATTGATTCAATAATTGTTGCGTTGATATTTTATATTATTGTTGTTTCAATAATTATTGCTGCACAGTATTTTCATTTATCAGATCAATAATTCATATTATTTGAATAATATTATTAGATAACATTATTGTCAATGTCTAGAAAGTTCTGTCTAAGGAGAGGTTTGGTCATCTAATTGCGCGCCAGTAAGGAGAAGTTCTTATTGGAAAGCCCCCTCTTTCCTGGGAACGGCCTGGTTGTCATAAATGTGATTCTGTAATATTATTTGTGAATAATTAATTATTGATTCATATGATAAGGAAATATTTATATTATGTGGATATAAATGAGGGATATATTTTTGTGGTTAAAAATGAAGGAGTTAATGTTGAGGTTTTTATCAGTATTTTTGTCGGAATGGAGGTATTAAAAATCAGGGTTTTTGAGATATTTTGCGGGGGTTATAATTTTTAATCCGACCGTTGGATCGTGGTAATTTTTGGATATGTTATACATATATAAGTTGAGTATATGTCCACAAATTTTGAACCGTTAAAAATGAATGTATGATTTATTATGAATTTTACAAGATGACTGGTTCAGAAATTGTTGAATTTTTGGAGTTTATCATTTTGGTGGAAAATTCTAGAATTGATGGGCCTCACTTGTGGTTGGTGAAGAAATGTGCTGAATTATATTTCAAATGTGGTGGGTGGAAATAGTAGCAGGTAAAGCCATCAGGTTGCAGGTCAAACCTACCAAAATTTTCCTATAAATAGAGGGCTAAGTTAGAATTGAAAATCACACCAGAAACATAAGCTTTCTCTCTTTCTCTCTCTAGATTATTGAGTGTATTTTGTGAGTATTTAGATACTTGGTGAGTTGCTATTCATCAGTGCAAGTTTCCTTCAGCCTTATACCGATCAGAAGTACTGCTCTTTTGAGGTAAGGGATTGTAAGGGATTTTAAGGGTTGTTATGATTTTCAGTTTCGTAATTTTTCTGATCTTCAAAAATTCTGGAAAAATTTGAAATGATATTTTGATGAGTTTTCTTGATTGTGTCCAAAAATGATGATTTTTGGATGTATAGATTGAGAGTTATGAATTTTATGAGAAAAGACTATTTTAGAAGTAACAGCTTATAATTCCTTGTGGTTAACTCCAAAATTGATGAAATTTTTATTGGGAGTACATGTATATGATAGAAGTATACTCTGTAAATTTCAGAATTTTTAGATAAAAGTACAATTTTTGATAAATGTCTAAATATTCGGCTATTTTGGCCATATGAAAAATAGTAAATGACTTTTAAAAATTCTGAGAAAAATATATGTTCACTATGGGACTATATTATGCTAAATCCCAGAAAAGAAATATTTTTGGAACTGATTTGGTATTTTTCATGAAAATGGTCTAGTTATGAGTAAATGAATTAAATATGTTTTGTGAAGAAAGAAAATTGGAAAATAGGATTTTATGGCTTGAGAATCCTATATGAGGTATATGCAGATTTTTGATGAGGGTTTTGGTTATTGATGATGAAATTGTAAGAGTTGGCATTTTATGATGATTAAATGCATTAATTAGTAAAGTGTAAACAATTAAAATAAATTGTTTATAAATTTAAGTAATGTTATTCTTTCAATATCATTATACCGAAATATTGGTATAAATTTTATTGTAGAATTTCTATCTTTTGTGTCGGGGTTACTATTCATGAGTTACGAATATTACTCTTGAGATTAAAACTATATGTTGATCATATTATTTTTATCATCATATATAACATTTTTATAACCCTGATGTTGAAATTCTCTTTCACTGGAGTGTAAAGATGGGTAGATTATTGGTATAATCATGACTAGGGTTCTCTTTGGCCTGTAGTGCAAAGTTGAATTGTGACTGGTATGATTATGACCATTGAATTTATAATTGAATATCTTAAGCTTAAGTGCAAAGGTGAATTGATCAACATGGTTATAATTATTGTTTATATAAATTCTGAAATGATTATATATTTCTTTGAGATATGAATATATTTGGCCTGTAGTGCAAATATGAATTGTTGATGAATATCTTTGGCATGTAGTGCAAAGATGGCCTGTTGATGAATATCTTTGGCCTGTAGTGCAAAGATGAACTGTTGTTGAATATCTTTGGCCCGTAGTGTAAAGATGGTTTGTTGATGAATATCTTTGGCCCGTAGTGCAAAGATGGTTTGTTGATGAATATCTTTGGCCCGTAGTGCAAAGATGGATTTGTTAGTATGATTATAAACAAGAATTGTGATTTGGTATAACCATGATCTTTGATGTTTCAGGTAAAGACAGGTGATGAAAATATTCTTCGTCCTGGGTGCGAAGAAAAATTTTTAGTCACAATTATGATTATGAGTTATTCATATGATTGTGGAAAGGAACTGTTGAGTGATGTTACATGGATAAAACATTGTTAGTGGATTTTTAACATGGAGAAGATAATAGACTTTATAGTCTATTTGACTCTTCTAATGGATTGCTCGTTCCGCTGCAACTATGGTTGAAATTTTTATCATTTACCATATGTTCTAAATCTCTGATTTATTGTTGATGAAGGCTATTGATAATTTAATTATCTTTAGTTATGATATTCTTTACTGAGCTAGTTGTGCTCACCCTTTTGCTTCACAATTCCTTTCAGGTAATAAGAGTGTAGCTGGGTCGAGCGAGGGTAACGGGGAAATAGAACGGTGGTCTCTAGCTGTGGATGTTCTCCCGAAGCAGTATAGAAAAGTTCATTTAGTAGTTATATTTGGTGAATCCAATAGGGTAAGGTGTACCCAACGTTGGAAGGGTGGTTTGTCACTATCATACAAGATGTCTAACGACATACAACCTCGTGTCATCATAAGACAGGGATGTGCTCATCCACTTGCTGAGTATATATACGAGCACTACCTATATAATCTTGGTGTTTGTTTGAAGTATAATTCTCAATTAGAGATAGTATTGATAATGATATGTCAAGAGAAGACTCACCATTGGGAAGAATATGATAGTAATCTTCTCGTTTTTCTTTGGGGTCTATTGGGTAAACCAAGGATAATTCTGTGGCCATATGATATCTATCACAACCTAGAAGCATGGCCTCCAATGTACGAAAGTTTCCTTGAGCACTTCCCAAAGATTCTAGTTTCTAAAACAGTTTTTGACTGTACCTTTATGTAAGGTACCTTTGTGAGGTGCTGATACATGATGGTGTCCAATGTCACATTTGGTATATATTTGTATCCAAACTCACAGCATATGTGTTGTTGTATTTTGCACAACAATTGTTGCAATAGAGTTGTAGTTATTTTCTGTACCATGTAGTTGACGACTCAGAATGGGTTGGATGGAATGGACCTATTTTGGGGTTGTCACATTCCCCGACAAAAAGAATATTCTCCGACCAAACGAATATTTTAAAATAACTTACTTACTTTGCAAAATTTATAAATATTACCCACAACTATAACATTATATCAAATTAACTCCATAATATTCGAAAATGATATTTATAGAAAATTCATCTTTATTTATAAAAGTTGGGGTCTTACAACCTCCCCTTCTCATGAAATTTCGCCCTCGAAATTAGGGTACGTACCTGGTATGTCGAAGAGGTAAGGATACCTTAATTTCATTTCAGATTCTAACTCCCAAGTCATTTCCTCAACATCGTGGTTTCTCCACAAAACTTTGACTTGAGGTATAACCTTGGAGCGTAGAATATGATCCTTCTTATCCAAGATTTGAACAGGAACTTCTTCATACGTCAAATCCTCCGCTATTTCGTCCGGTTCTAACTCAATAATGTGGTTCGGGTCTTCCACATATTTGCGTAACATGGATATGTGAAAAACGTTATGAACACGAGACATACTTGGCGGTAAAGCGAGTCTATAAGCCACAGTTTCTACTCGATCGAGGATTAAAAATGGACCGATGAATCGAGGATTGAGCTTTCCTCTTTTTCCAAATCTCGTAACTCCTTTCCATGGAGCAACACGTAAGAACACATGATCTCTTATATCAAATTACACGTCCTTTCGATGAAGATCAGCATAACTCTTTTGTCGATCTTGTGAGGTTTTTATACGTTGTCAGATCGTTTGAATCTTTTTTGTAGTCATACGTACCAACTCCGGTCCCAACAACGTTGCTTCACCCACCTCATCCCAGCATACTAGAGAACGACATTTTCTTCCATACAATGCTTCGAATGGAGCCATGCCAATACTTGCTTGATAACTGTTGTTGTAGGAAAACTCCACCAACGGTAAGAACTTGTCCCAACTTCCCTTGAAGTCAAAGACACAGAGTCTTAATAAATCTTCTAAAGTTTAAATAGTCCTCTCTGATTATCCGTCCGTCTGAGGATGATATGCCGAACTAAATCGTAAATCTGTGTCCATAGCTTTTTGTAAACTAACCCAAAATCGTGAAGTGAATCTTGGGTCTCGATCAGAAACTATGGATACTGGCATACCATGCAGTCTTACAATCTCGTTTATGTACATACGAGCAAGACGTCCAAGTGTATAAGTTTCTCGTATCGGTAAGAAATGAGTAGACTTGGTCAATCTATCAGCAATGACCCAAATCGCATCAATACCTTGAGAAACCCTAGGAAGACCGGTAACGAAATCCATGGTAATGTGCTCTCACTTCCATTCTGAAATTTTAAGTGGTTGCAATGGACCTTTTGGTACTTGATGCTCCGCTTTGACTCGTTGACAAGTTAGACACCTTGAGATAAACAACGCTATCTCTCTTTTCATATTGCTCCACCAAAATGTATGACGAAGATCATGATACATTTTGGTACTTCCAGGATGGATTGCAAACGGTGTGTTGTGCGCCTCCATCATGATTTCATACTTTAAATCAGGGTTGTTAGGAACACAAAGTCTGGAGTTGACTCGAAGTATTCCTTCTTCATCGATTCTTGCTTCCGGCATAGCACCTTCTTGCACTTTCTTCCTCATACGCATCAGCTCCAGGTCTGTAGCTTGAGCAGCTTTAACTTTATCGATTAAAGTCGGTTCTACTCGTATATTCGTCATCATCACATGGGTCCCTGGAGTCTTTAACTCTATCTCCATCCTTTGCAAGTCACACAAAATGGGCCTTTGTGTTGACAATATTGCACTCGTACTTGCATATGATCTTCTACTCAATGCGTCAGCTACCACGTTCGCTTTTCCAAGATGGTATTGAATGGTATGATCATAATCTTTCAACAGTTCAAGCCAACGTCGTTGTCGCATGTTGAGTTCCTTTTGAGTGAAGAAATATTTGAGGCTTTTATGATCCGTAAAGATCTCCACCTTCTCCCCATACAAGTAATGCCTCCAAATTTTAAGTGCAAAGACAACAGCTGCCAACTCTAGATCATGAGTATGATAATTCCTCTCATATTCCTTGAGTTGTCTTGATGCATAGGCTATGACTTTTTCATGTTGCATGAGAACGCATCCCAACCCTTTGCTCGAAGCATCACTGTAGATGACAAATCCCTCCGAGCCAGATGGTATTGTTAGAACAGGTGCTGAAATGAGTCTCCTCTTGAGTTCTTGAAAACTGTGCTCACATTCTTCGCTCCAACCGAACTTTGTATCTTTTCGAGTCAGCTGAGTTAATGGAGTAGCAATTCGAGAAAATCCTTCCACGAATCTTCGATAATAACCAGCTAAACCAAGAAAGCTACGTACTTCGGTCACTGATTTAGGTTGCTCCCAGCTTTGAATAGCTTCAATCTTTATCGGGTCAACCGATATTCCACGACTTGATACTACGTGCCCAAGGAATGCTACCTCCTCCAGCCAGAACTCGCATTTCTTCAACTTGGCATAAAGCTTGTATTCACGAAGCTTTTGGAGTACCAGCCTCAAGTGTTGCTCATGATCTTCACGGCTTTTGGAATAAATAAGGATGTCATCAATAAAGACAACCACAAAATGATCTAAATATTCCTTGAATACCCGGTTCATCATATCCATGAAGGCAGCAGGAGCATTAGTCAATCCAAAGGACATGACTAGGAATTCATAATGCCCGTACCGAGTTCTAAAAGCCGTCTTTGAAATATCCTCAGTTCTAACCTTCAGCTGATGATATCCAGAATGAAGATCGATCTTTGAAAAGAATTGTGCTTCTTGCAATTGGTCAAACAGGTCATCAATACGTGGCAACGGGTACCTATTTTTGATGGTGACATGATTCAACTCCCGATAATCAATACAAAGTCGCATACTTCCATCTTTCTTCTTCACGAATAGCACAGGAGCACCCCAAGGAGAAGTACTAGGACGAATAAAGCCAATGTCTAACAATTCCTGCAATTGGATCTTTAACTCCTGAAGTTCAATAGGAGCCATTCGATATGGGGCTTTGGAAATGGGTTTTGTACCGGGTTCAAGGTCGATACAAAATTTAATTTCACGCTCTAGGGGTAGGCCAGGAAGTTCTTCAGGGAATACGTCAGGGAATTTATTAACAATAGAAATATCATTCAAAACTGACGTATTTTTGTTTAGATCCGTGACATGAGCTAAGAAAGCTTGACATCCGTTTTTTAATAAACGAATAGCTTTATGGCTTGAGATGATAACGATTGATTTTAATGGTTTGGTTGCTTGAATTCGCATAATAGGTCGATTAGGAATATGAAAGCTAACAACCTTACGAAAATAATCAATTTTTGCATGATGAGTAGTTAACCAATCAATCCCTAGAATCACGTCAAATGCAAGTATTTTTAATGAAATAAGATTGACAGGTAATGTGTGGGTACCAACTTGAACCAAACAAGACTTATAAACCGTGGATGTAATGAAGGTTTCTCCCAATGGAGTTTCAACAGATAAGTCAAAGTCTAATTTCTCCGGAATCAAATTTAATCGATGAGCGCAAGTAGGAGAAATAAAAGAATGGGTAGAACCGGTATCAAATAAAGTATAGACTTCGTTAGAGTTTATGATAAGCTTACCCGTGATGACCTCAATCGGGTTCCTTGCTTTCTGGGAGGTCACAACAAACGCTATCCCTTGCACTACCGGTTTTGACTTTTCTGGAACGGCCTTTGGTGTCTCCATCTTGGCTGAACTTGTTTTTGGTAAACGACAAAATCGAGCTAAATGACCTTATCTTCCACAATTATAACATGCTTTAGATGGCATCGCGCAGTTTGGACTAATGTGCCCCTCCCCTCCGCATTTGAAACATATGATAGGTGGTCGTTCTCCTTCCTTAACAACGGGCGCTGGTGCTGATGTCTTTCCATCATTGTTGAATCTCCTCTTCTTGAAATGACCATTCTTATTGTTTTGGCCCTGATTACCACCGAAGTGGTTACCATTTCTGGCCTGTTGATTTCCTTTACACTTGTTGTCACCGCTTCGATGACTGCTCTCACTGGTATTATCATTTTGCCGACTGCTCTCTTTTGGTTGCGTTGACTCGTTATCGCGCTCCACTAACTGAGCCCTATTAATAACATCTGAATACAAACACAGTTTATGAGAAATAAGATGTTGGCGTATCTCAGGTTTCAAACCTCGTAAAAATATTCGCGTCATTCGCTCTTCATTATCCACCAAGTGGGACGCAAACCGGGACAACTCAGCAAATTTAGCCTCATACTGCGACACGGTCATATTATTCTGCTCCAATTTGATGAACTCCACCTCCTTCATGTGACGAACACTTTCGAGAAAGTATTTGTCATTGAATAGCTCTTGGAACTTCTCCTAAGACATCTTCAGTGCGGCAGGTTGAGTACGCTTAATTGATTCCCACCAGTAATCTGCCTCTCCTCGCAACATAAAGGCGGCAAAGGGAACCTTTTGCTCCTCGGAGCATCCCATGACATCAAATATCTTGGTAATCTGCTTTATCCATGTTTTCGCTATAAGTGGTTTTGGCTCTCCCTTAAACTCTGGTGGTCCCAGCTCCTTGAACTGTTTAGCGGTGACCGTCCGAGAGTTTTCAGTGTTTCCACCTATATTTTGGACAGGAGCCGCTCTCGCCTGCTGTTGCATGAACTGCATAAAGTTTTTGAACATTCCATCATTCATCATCTGGTCAGTGTTGTTGTTTGCATGAGGATTGTCACCTTCCTGATGCACATTATCCTGATTATTGATATGTGGTGAATAAACAGTCGTCTGTGCTCCATTGCTATTCTCAACATTCTCAGATGCCATTTTCAAATACTGCCACAAAATAAAAGTTAATTGATATGTCATATATTATCCTTATATTATGACCGACCAATTAAATAACATGCAAATAAACTTAGGTAGGTCATATTAGCGAAGGAATTCCCCGTCTCTCCCCTCCTAGTTCTATTCTCACATCTTAGCCAGGGATCATATCCCTAAGCTCTGATACCAACTGTGACGCCCCCAAAATTAGGTATACATCACCCATCTTGGGTCGTCAGATACATAGTACAGAATACAAATACAACTTACTAATACAATTGTCGTGTACAATACGACAAAACATAAACTGTGAGTTTGAATACAAATATTATCTTCTAGAGAGTATTCATACTCAAAAGGAGTCCTCATTGCATTTATTAACACACTATTATATAGAATAGTGAGGACTACTAACTAGTACTATCATTCGGACCATCACTCCATTCCCCGACTTGCCCCAGCTACGTTCTCATTTCCTAAAGAGAACAGTGAAAGAAAGGGTGAGCTCAACTAGCCCAGTAAGAAATATTATGACTAAGATAATACAGAATAAATTATCATTAGCCTTCAACAATGTTAAACTGATAAAATATAATAGACATCAAGTTTAACTGTAGCGGAATAAGCAATCCATTAAAAGAGTCAAGTAGAAAATAAACTCTACTATCTTTTATGATTTAAAAGGTTTTTCAACACTGTGATCGCTGGGACTCAGCTTAATAAAATAATCCACATCATCGAATCACCCCTGCACTACGGCCAAGGATATTCGTGTATTCATTAATGGTCATGATCATGCCAACAACTGTCCATCAATGCACTACGGGCCAATGAGGACTTTTACCACATCATTTGTAACATTACGGTCATGATTACACCGAATAATCCCTGGTCATAATCATACCAAGTCCATCTATGCACTACAGGCCACAGATGACTTTCAACAGAATATAAACATGAGGATGATGACAATGATATAAGAATTCAATAAAACAAGTTCAAGAATTAATTTATCCAGGAATTAATAACGTCCAAATTGTCAACATAATACTGCTTTGTGGAGTAAACTTCAAGACTGATCAGGAGAATATTTTCATGAATAGATACTAGATGAAGCGCAAATGTCAAGGATATTCCACTAATTTCATGGAGTATAGAAGTCAAAGTTTTAATCAACTGAGTATAATAAAGAATGGAATAACAAAAGAAATCATCATGCATGCGATAGACCGCACAGACAGGTTATTCTTAACAGAATAATAATAATAGAACCAGGTCCGGCGTAAATGCACAGACAGGATATTCCGACAGAATAATAAATAATGGAACCAGGTCCGGCGTAAACGCACAGACAGGATATTTCGACAGAATAATAAAGAACAGTATAATAAATAATGGAACCAGGTCCGGTGTAAAACACACAGACAGGATATTCCGACAGAATAATAATAAAGACGGAACCAGGTCCGGTGTAAAACACACAAACAGGATATTCCAACAGAATAATAGAAGAATATCACCAAGTATAGGGTAGACCGCGTATACTGGTTATTCCAACAGAGTAATAAATAATGGAATAACAGAAGTTCTCTTCATGAATATAAAAGAAATAATATTCCCTACCTTAAAAGAATTGGATATTGGAAAAGTGAAGTAGCAGAATACTTTTATTCTCTCTCTCTTATTCTCTCTATACTTTCTCTCTCTATAGCTTGAATGAATTCGTGAAAAATAATGAAGCCCTAGGCCTCTATTTATAGAAAAACTGAGGGTGACTCTTGGTCTTAACGAAGGGTCAAATGACTCTTGGTCTTAACGAAGGGTCAAATGACTCTTGGTAATATTGAAGGAACAACTACTATTGACGAAAGTAATTACTATTGACCAAGGTAAATACTATTGACGAAGGTAAATACTATTGACCAAGGTAAATACTATTGACGAAGGTAATTACTATTGACCAAGGTAAATACTATTGACCAAGGTAAATACTATTGACGACGGTAATTACTATTGACGACGGTAATTACTATTGACGAAGAGACTCTTAGATGATGACATATGACCCCCCATAAAAATAACCAAACTTACCACAACGTCTCAATTATAGATTTAATAATATAACATATTATACAGATGATACTATGACAATAATTTAAGAGATATGATGCAGCAATTACTGTAGCAATAATTGAGTATAGCTGAATGACTTCTCACGTAAGCATCAATAATCAATACCGTGTGCTACTATGCAACCACGCGTATTACTGTACTTCTACTACTGGGTAGTTCAACAGTTTTAATGTGACGCCCCCAAAATTAGGTATACAACACCCATCTTGGGTCGTCAGATACATAGTACAGAATACAAATACAACTTACTAATACAACTGTCGTGTACAATACGACAAAACATAAACTGTGAGTTTGAATACAAATATTATCTTCTAGAGAGTATTCATACTCAAAAGGAGTCCTCATTACATTTATTAACACACCATTACATAGAATAGTGAGGACTACTAACTAATACTATCATTCGGACCATCACTCCGTTCCCCGACTTGCCCCAGCTACGTTCTCATTTTCTGAAGAGAACAGTGAAAGAAAGGGTGAGCTCAATTAGTCCAGTAAGAAATATTATGACTAAGATAATGCAGAATAAATTATCATTAGCCTTCAACAATGTTAAACTGATAAAATATAATAGACATCAAGTTTAACTTTAGCAGAACAAGCAATCCATTAAGAGAGTCAAGTAGAAAATAAACTCTACTATCTTTTATGATTTAAAAGATTTTCCAACACTGTGATCGCTGAGACTCAGCTTAATAAAATAATCCACATCATCGAATCACCCCTGCACTACGGCCAAGGATATTCGTATATTCATTAATGGTCATGATCATGCCAACAACTGTCTATCAATGCACTACGGGCCAATGACGACTTTTACCACATCATTCGTAACATTACGGTCATGATTACACCGAATAATCCCTGGTCATAATCATACCAAGTCCATCTATGCACTACAGGCTACAGATGACTTTCAACAGAATATAAACATGAGGATGATGACAATGATATAAGAATTCAATAAAACAAGTTCAAGAATTAATTTATCCAAGAATTAACAACGTCCAAATTGTCAACATGATACTACTTTGTGGAGTAAAATTCAAGAATGATCAGGAGAATATTTTCATGAATAGATACTAGATGAAGCGCAAATGTCAAGGATATTCCACAAATTTCATGAAGTATAGAAGTCAAAACTTAACCAACTGAGTATAATAAAGAATGAAATAACAAAAGAAATCACCATGCATGCGATAGACCGCACAGACAGGTTATTCCAACAGAATAATAAATAATGGAACCAGGTCCGGTGTAAACGCACAGACAGGATATTCCGACAGAATAATAAATAATGGAACCAGGTCCGGTGTAAAATACACAGACAGGATGTTCCAACAGAATAATAATAAAAACGAAACCAGGTCCGGTGTAAAACACACAGACAGGATGTTCCAACAGAATAATAATAACAACGGAACCAGGTCCGGTGTAAAACACACAGACAGGATGTTCCAACAGAATAATAATAAAAACGGAACCAGGTCCGGTGTAAAACACACAGACAGGATGTTCCAACAGAATAATAGAAGAATGTCACCAAGTATAGGGTAGACCGCGTATACAGGTTATTCCAACAGAATAATAAGAAATGAAATAACAACAGTTCTCTTCATGAATAAGAAAGAATAACACCCCTTACCGTTTTAAAGAATTGCTGAAATAAGGAAGTAGTTAAGTAGCAGAATATTCTTCTTCTCTCTCTCTATAGTTTCTCTGTCTAGAGTTCAGTGAATTCGTAAGAAAATAATGAAGGAATGAGCTTCTATTTATAGGAGAATGGAAGGGGTACTGTTAAGAAACGGACGCAACAATTATTTACGGATGAACAATAATACTTCACGTTTCCTACGCATCAGTACACATTTTCAAAGAGTTGGCCAATGAATGTCTAGGTTGACAAAATCATGCTAGCAATTGTCAATTCCCCAACCAATCAGAATAAAGGAAGATTATAAAAACCTATCTATATATATAATCCACACATGTTGAAAGCCTAAATATATATATAATAATAATAATTGTACTCCTCCCTGTCAATTTTCAAGCATTGCATATATATAAATAATACCTATACTACACCATCCTGACTACTCCCTTCAGCAAAAACCACTATCAAATATATATATCATATATATAATCACATGCACCCACATTTTATATATTATATATAAACATCCCATAACAATAATACTCCCACATTCCTCGTTCCTTTTTTTTTCTTCATTCCATGTAACAAACATAAGTTCCCATCTCCACCAAAAGTCATAAACATATGGGCCCCTCCACTTACATCGAGTAAATTTCTACCGATTATTTTGAAAATGAGAAAGTAGGGGGTCCAAATAATATGCCAAACTCTACAACAAATACTGTGGTAATAATTAAACAAAACTGAGTGACTTCTCACGTAATAATCAATACCGTGTGCTACTATGTAACCGCACGTATTACTGTACTTTTACTACCGAGTAGTTCAACAGTAACAATGGTAAAACTTTCGCCGTTATTTTTAATAAACTATTTTTGTCGTTTTCTCAATCCGACAATAATTTCGTTGTGGGGTCCACCAATGATTGTGCCGTCGTACGAATATTCCCCGACCAATCGAATATTTTAAAACAACTTGCTTACTTTGCAAAATTTATAAATATTACCCACAACTATAACATTATATCAAATTAACTCCATAATATTCAAAAATGATATTTATAAAAAATTCATTTTTATTTATAAAAGTTGGGGTCTTATAACCTCCCCTTCTTATGAAATTTTACCCTCGAAATTAGGGTACATACCTGGTATGTCGAAGAGGTAAGGATACATTGATTTCATTTCAGATTCTAACTCCCAGGTCATTTCCTCAACATCGTGGTTTCTCCACAAAACTTTGACTTGAGGTATAACCTTGGAGCGTAGAATATGTTCCTTCTTATCCAAGATTTGAACAGGAACTTCTTCATACGTCAAATCCTCCGCTATTTCGTCCGGTTCTAACTCAATAATGTGATTCGGGTCTTCCACATATTTGCGTAACATGGATATGTGAAAAACGTTATGAACACGAGACATACTTGGCGGTAAAGCGAGTCTATAAGCCACAGTTCCTACTCGATCGAGGATTAAAAATAGACCGATGAATCGAGGATTGAGCTTTCCTCTCTTTCCAAATCTCGTAACTCCTTTCCATGGAGCAACACGTAAGAACACATGATCTCCAACATCAAATTCCACGTCCTTTCGATGAAGATCAGTATAACTCTTTTGTCGATCTTGTGAGATTTTTATACGTTGTCGGATCGTTTGAATCTTTTCTGTAGTCATACGTACCAACTCCGGTCCCAACAACATTGCTTCACCTACCTCATTCCAGCATACTGGAGAACGACATTTTCTTCCATACAATGCTTCGAATGGAGCCATGCCAATACTTGCTTGATAACTGTTGTTGTAGGAAAACTCCACCAATAGTAAGAACTTGTCCCAACTTCCCTTGAAGTCAAGGACACAGAGTCTTAATAAATCTTCTAGAGTTTGAATAGTCCTCTCTGATTGTCCGTCCGTCTGAGGATGATATGCCGAACTAAATCGTAAATATGTGCCCATAGCTTTTTGTAAACTAACCCAAAATTGTGAAGTGAATCTTGGGTCTCGATCAGAAACTATGGATACTGGCATACCATGCAGTCTTACAATCTCGTTTATGTACATACGAGCAAGACGTCCAAGTGTATAAGTTTCTCGTATCGGTAAGAAATGAGTAGACTTGGTCAATCTATCAGCAATGACCCAAATCGCATCAATACCTTGAGAAACCCTAGGAAGACCGGTAACGAAATCCATGGTAATGTGCTCTCACTTCCATTCTGAAATTTTAAGTGGTTGCAATGGACCTTTTGGTACTTGATGCTCCGCTTGACTCGTTGACAAGTTAGACACCTTGAGATAAACAACGCTATCTCTATCTTCATATTGCTCCACCAAAATGTATGACGAAGATCATGATACATTTTGGTACTTCCAGGATAGATTGCAAACGGTGTGTTGTGCGCCTCCATCATGATTTCATACTTTAAATCAGGGTTGTTAGGAACACAAAGTCTGGAGTTGACTCGAAGTATTCCTTCTTCATCGATTCTTGCTTACGGCATAGCACCTTCTTGCACTTTCTTCCTCATACGCATCAGCTCCAGGTCTGTAGCTTGAGCAGCTTTAACTTTATCGATTAAAGTCGGTTCTACTCGTATATTCGTCATCATCACATGGGTCCCTGGAGTCTTTAACTCTATCTACATCCTTTGCAAGTCACACAAAATGGCCTTTGTGTTGACAATATCGTACTCGTACTTGCATATGATCTTCTACTCAACGCGTCAGCTACCACGTTCACTTTTTCACGATGATATTAAATGGTACGATCGTAATCTTTAACAGCTCGAGCCAACGTCTTTGATACGTTCATTTTAAGTAAAGAAATATGTGAGGGTTTAAGAAATGGGTTTTGTACTGGGGTCAATACAAAATTCGATTTTACGCTCTAGGGGTAGGCTAAGAAATCTTCAAGAATACGTCAGGAAATTTATTAACAATAGAAATATCATTCAAAACTGTGACTCTCATCCCAGACTTGGATAACATGTCACATTGATACCTATCAACTTGCCATCGTCATTTACAACGTCTCCTACGGAAAGTCTGGCTTCGGTGCATTCCACACCAGGAAGTCAACAACGAAGGAACGGGGATCTTTACTTATGGCTTGATATGATAATGATTGACTTTAGTGGTTTGGTTGCTTGAATTCGCATTACAGGTTGATTAGGAATATGAAAATTAACAACCTTACGAAAAGCATAATGGGTAGTTAAGCAATCGTTTCCAAAAATCACATATCGACAGATAACGTGAAAGTGCCGATTTGAATCAAATAAGATTTATAAATAGTGGAGTTAACGAAGGTTTCTCCTAACAGAGTTTCAACAAATAAGTCAAGTCTAATAAATTTTTTATTTTTATTTATTTATTTTTTTAATTTTTTTTTAAGAGCCAAGTTCAAACGTTGAACACAACTAGGTGAAATACAAGAGTGGGTAGAACCAGTATCGAATAAGGTACAAACTTCGCAAGGGTTTATGATTAGCTTACCCGCGATAACTTCATTTGGGTTCCTCACTTGTTGGGAAGTCATGACAACCGCTCTCCCTTGAACTACCCGGCTTTGACTTGTCTGGGGTAGCATTTGATGTCATCTCTATCGTTGGAATTGACTTTATTATAGGGCATATTCCACCCTCAACTGCTTCATCGTACTCCTACTTCATGATCTGAATCATCAATCTTCGATCCATATCGAGTTCAGATTGACCGCTCTGTACAGGGTAATTCAAAACTCGATGTTGGGTTCTCCCAATTGCTGTCCAAAAAGAGAAATGTATATCATCTATTTTAGCCTTTTTGGATCGGACATCTCTTTCTACAATATCAACACGTCGTGCGGCTTTTACCCACGCATCTTGCATTCTCACTCGTTCAGTTGTTTCTTCTTTCAGCTGATCCTTGATATTTGAATTCTCAGATTCCAACTTTAATATCTTACACTCTGCCAAAGCGTGATTTTGTTCGAGCATCACATATCGGGTAACACAATTTTGAATCGTTACATCTCTTTGCTCTACGACCGCCTGCCGTTCTTCAGCCTGCTCTTCTAACTCATGAACACGATTTTGTAATTCTAAGTTTTGATCATAGATTTCTTCTAACCAATTCTCCTCAGGTTCCTCTTCTTCCTCACTCTCAGCTGATACCTCTGCCACTAGCTCGGGTGCAACTATTAGTTCTTCACTTACCACGTAGATATCTCTAATTTCTTCTTCGCCTGATATTACATTATCTTGGTTGGTGATTAGAGGTGTCACGGTCTCATTCACTCCATTGTCAACATTTCCAGCTGCCATTTTCAAATACTGCCACAAAACAAGGGTTAATTAATATGTCACATATTATCAATATACTCTGACCAACCAATTAAATAACAAATAACTTAGGTAGGTCATACTAGCGAAGGAATTTCCCGTCTCTCCCCTCCTAGTTCTATTCTCACATCTTAGCCAGGGATCATATCCCTAAGCTCTGATACCAACTGTGACGCCCCCAAAATTAGGTATACATCACCCATCTTGGGTCGTCAGATACATAGTACAGAATACAAATACAACTTACTAATACAACTGTCGTGTACAATACGACAAAACATAAACTGTGAGTTTGAATACAAATATTATCTTCTAGAGAGTATTCATACTCAAAAGGAGTTTTCATTACATTTATTAACACACCATTACATAGAATAGTGAGGACTACTAACTAATACTATCATTCGGACCATCACTCCGTTCCCCGACTTGCCCCAGCTACGTTCTCATTTCCTGAAGAGAATAGTGAAAGAAAGGGTGAGCTCAACTAACCCAGTAAGAAATATTATGACTAAGATAATGCAGAATAAATTATCATTAGCCTTCAACAATGTTAAACTGATAAAATATAATAGACATCAAGTTTATCTTTAGCGGAACAAGCAATCCATTAAGAGAGTCAAGTAGAAAATAAACTCTACTATCTTTTATGATTTAAAAGATTTTCCAACACTGTGATCGCTGAGACTCAGCTTAATAAAATAATCCACATCATCGAATCACCCCTGCACTACGGCCAAGGATATTCGTATATTCATTAATGGTCATGATCATGCCAACAACTGTCTATCAATGCACTACGGGCCAATGACGACTTTTACCACATCATTCGTAACATTACGGTCATGATTACACCGAATAATCCCTGGTCATAATCATACCAAGTCCATCTATGCACTACAGGCTACAGATGACTTTCAACAGAATATAAACATGAGGATGATGACAATGATATAAGAATTCAATAAAACAAGTTCAAGAATTAATTTATCCAAGAATTAACAACGTCCAAATTGTCAACATGATACTACTTTGTGGAGTAAAATTCAAGAATGATCAGGAGAATATTTTCATGAATAGATACTAGATGAAGCGCAAATGTCAAGGATATTCCACAAATTTCATGGAGTATAGAAGTCAAAACTTAACCAACTGAGTATAATAAAGAATGGAATAACAAAAGAAATCACCATGCATGCGATAGACCGCACAGACAGGTTATTCCAACAGAATAATAAATAATGGAACCAGGTCCGGCGTAAATGCACAGACAGGATATTCCGACAGAATAATAAATAATGGAACCAGGCCCGGTGTAAAATACACAGACAGGATGTTCCAACAGAATAATAATAAAAACGGAACCAGGTCCGGTGTAAAACACACAGACAGGATGTTCCAACAGAATAATAATAACAACGGAACCAGGTCCGGTGTAAAACACACAGACAGGATGTTCCAACAGAATAATAATAAAAACGGAACCAGGTCCGGTGTAAAACACACAGACAGGATGTTCCAACAGAATAATAGAAGAATGTCACCAAGTATAGGGTAGACCGCGTATACAGGTTATTCCAACAGAATAATAAGAAATGGAATGACAACAGTTCTCTTCATGAATAAGAAAGAATAACACCCCTTACCGTTTTAAAGAAGAGCTGAAATAAGGAAGTAGTTAAGTAGCAGAATATTCTTCTTCTCTCTCTCTATAGTTTCTCTGTCTAGAGTTCAGTGAATTCGTAAGAAAATAATGAAGGAATGAGCTTCTATTTATAGGAGAATGGAAGGGGTACTATTAAGAAACGGACGCAACAATTATTTACGGATGAACAATAATACTTCACGTTTCCTACGCATCAGTACACATTTTCAAAGAGTTGGTCAATGAATGTCTAGGTTGGCAAAATCATGCTAGCAATTGTCAATTCCCCAACTAATCAGAATAAAGGAAGATTATAAAAACCTATCTATATATATAATCCACACATGTTGAAAGCCTAAATATATATATAATAATAATAATTGTACTCCTCCCTGTCAATTTTCAAGCATTGCATATATATAAATAATACCTATACTACACCATCCTGACTACTCCCTCCAGCAAAAACCACTATCAAATATATATATCATATATATAATCACATGCACCCACATTTTATATATTATATATAAACATCCCATAACAATAATACTCCCACATTCCTCGTTCCTTTTTTTTTTCTTCATTCCATGTAACAAACATAAGTTCCCATCTCCACCAAAAGTCATAAACATATGGGCCCCTCCACTTACATCGAGTAAATTTCTACCGATTATTTTGAAAATGAGAAAGTAGGGGGTCCAAATAATATGCCAAACTCTACAACAAATACTGTGGTAATAATTAAACAAAACTGAGTGACTTCTCACGTAATAATCAATACCGTGTGCTACTATGCAACCGCGCGTATTACTGTACTTTTACTACCGAGTAGTTCAACAGTAACAATGGTAAAACTTTCGCCGTTATTTTTAATAAACTGTTTTTGTCGTTTTCTCAATCTGACAATAATTTCGTTGTGGGGTCCACCAATGATTGTGCCGTCGTACGAATATTTCCCGACCAACCGAATATTTTAAAACAACTTGCTTACTTTGTAAAATTTATAAATATTACCCACAACTATAACATTATATCAAATTAACTCCATAATGTAAGACCCCAAATTATTAATAAATGAAATTTAAATTCCCTATATTTATTATTTTGAAATAGTAAGTGTTAAATTGATTAATGAGGTTAGTTATGGGTAAAATGCGTAAATATTTTAAATAAGCAAGTGGTTATAAAATATTCATTGTTGTCGGGGAATATTCGTTTGGTCGTGGAATATTCTTCCTGTCGGGGAATATTCGTACGACGGCGCAGTCTTTTGTGGGCCCCATAACGGAAAGCGATTGGATGAAGAAAACGACAAGTATATGTTTTTATTAATAACGGCGTAGTTGTTACCGTTAATACTGTTGGAATACCCGGTAGTTAAAACACAGTAATACGCGTTGTTACACAGTAGCACACTGTATTGCACAAATTATTGATTCTTACGTAAGAAGGCACTACTCAATAATGGTTACAGTAATTACTGTTCAGTATTTTATTTTATTGATTCAATAATTGCTGCGTTGATATTTTATATTACTGTTGTTTCAATAATTGTCACTACACAGTATTTCCCATTATCAGATCAATAATTCATATTATTTGAATAATATTATTAGATAACATTATTGGCAATGTCTAGAAAGTTCTGTCTAAGGAGAGGTTTGGTCATCTAATTGCGCGCCAGTAAGGAGAAATCCTTATTGGAAAGCCCCCTCTTTCCTGGGAACGGCCTGGTTGTCATAAATGTGATTCTGTAATATTATTTATAAATAATTAATTATTGATTCATATGATAAGGAAATATTTATTTTTGTGGATATAAATGAGGGATATATTTTTGTGGTTAAAAATGAAGGAGTTAATGTTGAGGTTTTTATCAGTATTTTTGTCGGAATGGAGGTATTAAAAATCAGGGTTTTTGAGATATTTTGCGGGAGTTATAATTTTTAATCCGACCGTTGGATCGTGGTAATTTTTGGATATGTTATACATATATAAGTTGAGTATATGTCCACAAATTTTGAACCGTTAAAAATGAACGTATGATTTATTATGAATTTTACGAGATGACTGGTTCAGAAATTGTTGAATTTTCGGAGTTAATCATTTTGGTAGAAAATTCTAGAATTGGTGGGCCCCACTCTTGGTTGGTGAAGAAATGTGCTGAGATTTTTATTCAAATGTGGTGGGTGGGAATAGTAGCAGGTAAAGCCATCAGGTTGCAGGTTAAGTCTGCTTCGGCGTGCTAACATTTTCCTATAAATAGAGGGCTAAGTTAGAATTGAAAATCACACCAGAAACAAGTTTTCTCTCTTTCTCTCTCTAGATTATTGAGTGTATTTTGTGAGTATTTAGATACTTTGAGAGTTTCTATTCATCAGAGCAAGTGTCTTTCAGCCTTATACCGGTATTCCGACCAGAAGTACTGTCTGTACGAGGTAAGGGATGTTATTTTATTCAAAAATGATATTATTTCTTCAATATCATTATGCCGAAATATTGGTTGGAAATTTTATCAAATTTGGAACTTTTCACGTCGGGGTTACTATTCATGAGTTACTATTCACGAGTTACTATTCACGAGTTACTATTCACCGAAAAATAAAATTTTCTTCTTTTCGTCCAAAATATCTATTCTGGGTACTAGCTTTGATTGTATCCATGTTTTGATCATTCTTGAATTCTACTTCACTATGAATAATTATAAGGTATTTTTGGACATGAATAAATCGAAATACGAATCCTTAATATTTGTTATTTTGTTTCACTGGATTCGTTTTCTTTAATATATTTTTCATCATCCTCAGTCCTAAATGATGATATTACTGAATATCTTTGGCCGTAGTGCAAAGATGAATGATTAACTGATGAATATCTTTGGCCCGTAGTGCAAAGATGAACAGATGTTGAGATGAACATGACCGACTGGTGATACAAATGAATATCTTTGGCCTGTAGTGCAAAGATGAATATTTGATTAAAGATGGTTATTGATTGTTGTTACAGGGATAAAATATTGATGATGGACTTTTAAATCTTAGAAGATAGTAGAACTCATTCTCTACTTGACTCTTCTAATGGTTTGCTGTTTCCGCTGCAGTTATTGATTTAAAACTTGTTGTCTATTGTATTCTATTAGATTTTTCCCTGTTGAAGACTAACGATAATTTGTTCTGTATTATCTTAGTCATAATGTTCTTTACTGGGCTAGTTGAGCTCACCCTTTTCCTTTTTGTTCCATTTTTCTCAGGAGGCGAGAATGTAGCGAGTACTAGTCGGGGTATGGAATGATGGTTCTAGAAGTTACTTTAGTAGTCCTCACTATTTTTGTGAAATAATGTATCAATAATTGTAATGAGGGCTTATTTGAGTGTGGATATTGTCTAAATGACAATATTTGTATTTAAACTCACAGTTCTTGTGTTGTAATAATAAAGATGTAGTTGTTTCTGTACCATATATTTTGGCGACTCAGAATGGGTGTTGTATACCTATTTTGGGGGCGTCACAGTTGGTATCAGAGCTTAGGGATATGATCTCTGGCGGAGATCGGGGAATAGAACTAGGAGGGGAGAGACGAATCCTTCGCTAGTGTGTTATACCTAAACTTATTTATTGGTCAGTCATAATATAGGGGTATTATGTGATTTGTTAATTTATTTAATTAACCCTTGTTTTGTGGCAGTATTTGAGAATGTCGACTGAGAATGTTAATAGTGGAGTAAATGAGACCGTGGAGACACCGGTGCTTACCAACGAGGAGAACGTGCAACAGGCTGGCAATGTTCCTCCTGTGAACAACACCAATGAGCAGATGATGAACGATGGAATGTTTAGAAGTTTTTTGCAATTCATGCAAAACCAGACAAGGGAGACTCGTGTTCAAAATACAGGAGAAAATGATAGCAATTCACGGTTTGTCACAGCCAAACAGTTCAAAGAATTGGGACCACCAGAATTTAAGGGAAAGCCGGATCCGATCATGGCGGAAACGTGGGTCAAACAAATTACCAAGATATTCGATGTCTTGGGATGCACGGAGGAACAGAAGGTTCCATTCGCCACCTTTATGTTCCGTGGCGAGGCAGATTACTGGTGGGAGTCTGTGAAGCGTACCCATCCAACCGCACTCAGCATGTCTTGGGAGACATTTCAAAAACTGTTCAATGACAAGTACTTTCCTGAAAGTATTCGTCATATGAAGGAGGTAGAGTTTATTAGACTAGAGCAGAATAATATGACGGTATCTCAGTACGAGGCAAAGTTTGCAGAGTTGTCCAGGTTTGCACCTCATTTGGTGGAGAATGAGGAACGTATGACGAGGATGTTTCTGAGAGGTTTGAAACCCGGCATACGTCAATATCTCATTTCTCATAAATTTTCTCTCTATTCAGATGTTGTCAACAGGGCTCAATTATTAGAGCGAGATAACGAGTACGGTCAACTGAGGGATCACAACCAGGATCATATCGGTGACAGCAGTCATCAGAACAATGATAACCAGCGGAGAAAGAAAAATACAGACAAGAACGGCAACCACTCTGGTGGTAATCGTGGCTATGAAAATAGAAGAAGCGAGTCGGGAGGAGATTTTAAAAAGAGGAGATTCAACAATGACAATACGAAGACGTCAGCACCAACAGCAATTGGTTCCAAGGGAGGAGAACGACCACCGGTTATATGCTATAAGTGCGGAAAAGAAGGACATATCAGCCCAAACTGCCCACAACAGTTTAAGGTATGTTATAATTGTGGAAAGGAAGGACATATCGCTCGAGATTGCACTGTAGCAAAACCAAGTCCAGCGGGGATGGTGACTCAAAAAGCTGTCCCAGAAAAGATAAAGTCAACGGTTCCTGGAAGAGCGTTTGTCGTGACTGGTCAACATGCGAGGAACCCAAACGAGGTGATCACGGGTAAGCTAATCATAAATTCATGCGAAGTTTATACCTTATTAGATACCGGTTCTACCCATTCTTTTATCTCTCCTGCTTGTGCTCAACGTTTAAACTTGACTCCGGAGAAGTTAGACTTTGATTTATCTGTGGAGACTCCGTTAGGAGAAACTTTCATCACATCCACTGTTTATAAATCTTGTGTGATCCAAGTTGGTACCATCACCTTACCTGTTGACCTTATCTCTTTAAAGATACTTGCTTTTGATGTGATTTTAGGGATTGATTGGCTAACTACTCATCATGCCAAAATTGATTGTTTTCGTAAGGTTGTTAGTTTTCATATTCCTAACCAACCTGTTGTACGAATTCAAACAACTAAGCCATTAAAATCAATCACTGTTATATCAAGCCATAAAGCCATTCGTTTATTAAAAAACGGATGTCAAGCTTTCTTAGCCCATGTTATGGATTTGAATAAAGACACGTCAAATTTGAATAATATTCCTGTTGTTATTGACTTTCCTGACGTATTTCCTGAAGAACTTCCCGGTCTACCCCCGGAACGAGAAATTGAATTCTTTATTGATCTTGAACCTGGTACAAAGCCCATTTCTAAAATCCCATATCGAATGGCTCCTATTGAACTTCAGGAGTTAAAGGTCCAACTACAAGAGTTGTTGGACATCGGTTTCATTCGTCCTAGTACATCTCCTTGGGGTGCTCCTGTTTTATTTGTAAAGAAGAAAGACGGGAGTATGCGACTTTGTATTGATTACCGGGAATTAAACCATGTCACTATTAAGAATAGGTATCCGCTACCTCGTATTGATGACCTGTTTGACCAGTTACAAGGAGCACAGTTCTTTTCAAAGATCGATCTTCGTTCTGGATATCATCAGCTGAAGGTTAAAACTGAGGATATTCCAAAGACTGCCTTCAGAACTCGGTACGGGCATTATGAGTTCCTAGTTATGTCTTTTGGATTGACTAATGCTCCTGCGGCTTTCATGGATATGATGAACCGAGTATTTAAGGATTATTTGGATCAGTTCGTTGTTGTCTTTATTGATGACATCCTCATATATTCCAAAAGCCGTGAAGATCATGAGCATCATTTGAAGCTGGTACTCCAAAGGCTGCGTGAAAATAAGTTATATGCCAAGTTGAAGAAATGCGAGTTCTGGCTTGAGGAAGTAGCTTTCCTAGGGCACGTGGTGTCAAAACATGGAGTATCTGTTGACCCGGCGAAGATTGAAGCAATACAAAGTTGGGAGCAACCAAAGACGGTGACCGAAGTACGTAGCTTTCTAGGCTTAGCTGGTTATTATCGAAGATTCGTGGAAGGGTTTTCTCGAATCGCTACCCCGTTAACTCAGCTGACTCGAAAAGATATCAAATTCGTATGGAGCGAGGAATGCGAGAAGAGTTTTCAAGAGCTTAAGAGGAGACTCATTTCGGCACCTGTTCTGACAATACCATCTGGTTCGGATGGATTTGTTATCTACAGTGATGCTTCAGGCAAAGGGTTAGGATGTGTTCTCATGCAACATGGGAAAGTCATAGCCTATGCCTCGCGACAACTCAAAGAATATGAGAGGAATTATCCTACTCATGATTTGGAGTTGGCAGCAGTAGTTTTCGCGTTGAAGATCTGGAGACACTACCTGTATGGGGAGAAAGTGGAGATCTATACAGATCATAAAAGCCTTAAATATTTCTTCACCCAAAAGGAACTCAACATGCGGCAGCGACGTTGGCTCGAGCTGTTGAAAGATTACGATCATACCATCCAATATCATCCTGGAAAAGCAAACGTAGTAGCTGACGCATTGAGTAGAAGATCATATGCGGGTACGAGTGCAATGTTGTTAACACAAAGGCCCATTTTGTATGACTTGCAAAGGATGGAGATAGAGATGAAGGCTCCAAGTACCCACATGATGATATCAAATATACGAGTAGAACCGACTTTAATCGATAAAGTTAAAGCTGCTCAAGCTACGGACATAGAGCTGATGCGTATGAAGAAGAAAGTGCAAGAAGGTTCTATTCCAGAAGCAAGAATCGATGAAGAAGGAATACTTCGAGTTCACTCTAGACTCTGTGTTCCTAACAATTCTGATTTGAAGTACAAGATCATGATGGAAGCACACAATACACCATTTGCAATCCATCCTGGAAGTACCAAAATGTATCGTGATCTACGACATACATTTTGGTGGAATAATATGAAGAGAGAGATTGCAAAGTTTATCTCGAGGTGTTTAACTTGTCAACGTGTAAAGGCGGAACATCAAGTACCAAAGGGTCCATTGCAACCACTTGAGATTCCGAAATGGAAGTGGGAACACATTACCATGGATTTCGTTACGGGTCTTCCCACGGTTTCTCAAGGCATAAATGCTATCTGGGTTATTGTTGATAGATTAACCAAGTCTGCTCATTTCTTGCCGATACGGGAGACTTATTCCCTTGAACGTCTTGCTCGTATATACGTAGATGAGATTGTGAGACTGCATGGCATGCCAGTATCCATAGTTTCGGATCGTGACCCAAGATTCACTTCAAGATTTTGGGTTAGCTTGCAAAAAGCTATGGGCACAGATTTACGATTTAGTTCGGCATACCATCCTCAAACGGACGGACAATCAGAGAGGACTATTCAAACTCTTGAAGATCTATTAAGACTTTGTGTCCTAGATTTCAAAGGGAGTTGGGATAAGTACCTACCATTGGTGGAATTCTCTTACAATAACAGTTATCAGGCAAGTATAGGTGTGGCCCCATTTGAAGCATTATATGGACGAAAGTGTCGCTCTCCAGTATGCTGGGACGAGGTGGGTGAAGCAACATTGTTGGGACCAGAGTTGGTACGCATGACTACAGAGAAGATCCAAACGATTCGACAACGTATACAAACGGCACAGGATCGACAAAAGAGTTATGCGGATCTTCATCGGAAGGACGTGGAATTTGACATTGGGGATCATGTATTGTTGCGTGTGGCTCCATGGAAAGGAGTTACAAGATTTGGGAAGAGAGGAAAGCTCAATCCACGATTTATTGGTCCATTTCAGATTCTTGACCGAGTAGGAAATGTGGCCTATAGACTTGCGTTACCTCCAAGTATGTCTCGTGTTCATAATGTTTTTCATATATCTGTGTTACGTAAATATGTGAAAGACCCAGACCACGTTATTGAGTTAGAACCGGACGAGATAGCTGAAGACTTAACGTACGAAGAGGTACCTGTCAAGATCTTGGATAGAAAGGAGCATGTCCTACGCACGAAGGTCATACCACAAGTTAAAGTTTTGTGGAGAAACCATGCTATTGAGGAAATGACCTGGGAGTTGGAAACGGAAATGAAAGCGAGGTATCCTCATCTTTTCGAAACACCAGGTACGTACGTCAATTTCGAGGACGAAATTTCATAAGGAGGGGAGGTTGTAAGACCCCAAATTATTAATAAATGAAATTTAAATTCCCTATATTTATTATTTTGAAATAGTAAGTGTTAAATTGATTAATGAGGTTAGTTATGGGTAAAATGCGTAAATATTTTAAATAAGCAAGTGGTTATAAAATATTCATTGTTGTCGGGGAATATTCGTTTGGTCGTGGAATATTCTTCCTGTCGGGGAATATTCGTACGACGGCGCAGTCTTTTGTGGGCCCCATAACGGAAAGCGATTGGATGAAGAAAACGACAAGTATATGTTTTTATTAATAACGGCGTAGTTGTTACCGTTAATACTGTTGGAATACCCGGTAGTTAAAACACAGTAATACGCGTTGTTACACAGTAGCACACTGTATTGCACCAATTATTGATTCTTACGTAAGAAGGCACTACTCAATAATGGTTACAGTAATTACTGTTCAGTATTTTATTTTATTGATTCAATAATTGCTGCGTTGATATTTTATATTACTGTTGTTTCAATAATTGTCACTACACAGTATTTCCCATTATCAGATCAATAATTCATATTATTTGAATAATATTATTAGATAACATTATTGGCAATGTCTAGAAAGTTCTGTCTAAGGAGAGGTTTGGTCATCTAATTGCGCGCCAGTAAGGAGAAATCCTTATTGGAAAGCCCCCTCTTTCCTGGGAACGGCCTGGTTGTCATAAATGTGATTCTGTAATATTATTTATAAATAATTAATTATTGATTCATATGATAAGGAAATATTTATTTTTGTGGATATAAATGAGGGATATATTTTTGTGGTTAAAAATGAAGGAGTTAATGTTGAGGTTTTTATCAGTATTTTTGTCGGAATGGAGGTATTAAAAATCAGGGTTTTTGAGATATTTTGCGGGAGTTATAATTTTTAATCCGACCGTTGGATCGTGGTAATTTTTGGATATGTTATACATATATAAGTTGAGTATATGTCCACAAATTTTGAACCGTTAAAAATGAACGTATGATTTATTATGAATTTTACGAGATGACTGGTTCAGAAATTGTTGAATTTTCGGAGTTAATCATTTTGGTAGAAAATTCTAGAATTGGTGGGCCCCACTCTTGGTTGGTGAAGAAATGTGCTGAGATTTTTATTCAAATGTGGTGGGTGGGAATAGTAGCAGGTAAAGCCATCAGGTTGCAGGTTAAGTCTGCTTCGGCGTGCTAACATTTTCCTATAAATAGAGGGCTAAGTTAGAATTGAAAATCACACCAGAAACAAGTTTTCTCTCTTTCTCTCTCTAGATTATTGAGTGTATTTTGTGAGTATTTAGATACTTTGAGAGTTTCTATTCATCAGAGCAAGTGTCTTTCAGCCTTATACCGGTATTCCGACCAGAAGTACTGTCTGTACGAGGTAAGGGATGTTATTTTATTCAAAAATGATATTATTTCTTCAATATCATTATGCCGAAATATTGGTTGGAAATTTTATCAAATTTGGAACTTTTCACGTCGGGGTTACTATTCATGAGTTACTATTCACGAGTTACTATTCACGAGTTACTATTCACCGAAAAATAAAATTTTCTTCTTTTCGTCCAAAATATCTATTCTGGGTACTAGCTTTGATTGTATCCATGTTTTGATCATTCTTGAATTCTACTTCACTATGAATAATTATAAGGTATTTTTGGACATGAATAAATCGAAATACGAATCCTTAATATTTGTTATTTTGTTTCACTGGATTCGTTTTCTTTAATATATTTTTCATCATCCTCAGTCCTAAATGATGATATTACTGAATATCTTTGGCCGTAGTGCAAAGATGAATGATTAACTGATGAATGTCTTTGGCCCGTAGTGCAAAGATGAACAGATGTTGAGATGAACATGACCGACTGGTGATACAAATGAATATCTTTGGCCTGTAGTGCAAAGATGAATATTTGATTAAAGATGGTTATTGATTGTTGTTACAGGGATAAAATATTGATGATGGACTTTTAAATCTTAGAAGATAGTAGAACTCATTCTCTACTTGACTCTTCTAATGGTTTGCTGTTTCCGCTGCAGTTATTGATTTAAAACTTGTTGTCTATTGTATTCTATTAGATTTTTCCCTGTTGAAGACTAACGATAATTTGTTCTGTATTATCTTAGTCATAATGTTCTTTACTGGGCTAGTTGAGCTCACCCTTTTCCTTTTTGTTCCATTTTTCTCAGGAGGCGAGAATGTAGCGAGTACTAGTCGGGGTATGGAATGATGGTTCTAGAAGTTACTTTAGTAGTCCTCACTATTTTTGTGAAATAATGTATCAATAATTGTAATGAGGGCTTATTTGAGTGTGGATATTGTCTAAATGACAATATTTGTATTTAAACTCACAGTTCTTGTGTTGTAATAATAAAGATGTAGTTGTTTCTGTACCATATATTTTGGCGACTCAGAATGGGTGTTGTATACCTATTTTGGGGGCGTCACACATAATATTCAAAAATGATATTTATAGAAAATTCATCTTTATTTATAAAAGTTGGGGTCTTGCATTTAACGGTTTTAACGGTAACACCTCAACCGTTATTTTTATAGAAAGATAATTTTGTCGTTTTCTAACTACGACTATACTTCTGTTGTGGGGTCCACCAATGATTGTGCCGTCGTACGAATATTCCTCGACAAAAAAAATATTCCCCGACCAAACGAATATTTTAAAACAACTTGCTTACTTTGCAAAATTTATAAATATTACCCACAACTATAACATTATATCAAATTAACTTCATAATACTCGAAAATGATATTTATAGAAAATTCATCTTTATTTATAAAAGTTGGGGTCTTACATTATTACTATTATAATTATTATTACTATTAGTAATAATAATTATAGTATTAGTAATAATAATAATTATTATTATAATAGTACTAATAATAATTATAATTATTATTATTAATTATTATTATTATTATTATTATTATTATTATTATAATTATTATTTTTATAATAATAATAATAATTATTATTACTATTATTATTATTATTATATAATAATTATTATTATTATTATTTTTACTACTATTATTATAATTTTTATTATTATTATAATTATTATTATAATTATTGTTATTATTATTGTTATTCGATTTGGACGGAAATTTTTAGTGTGAGATGATATATGAACCTTTAGATTAAGTTGGAAGATTCAAAATGAGTTCTGTTATATAAAGATCTATACATCAAGAAGTCATTATTTATTTATTAATTATGTTGTTATTGGGTTTTTTATTAAATAAATAAACAAATTAACAGAAAATTTAGTTAATTTTTTTGTCAAAATTTTTCAGGTGATGACAAACTAATTATCATAAGCAGTTGTTTTATAATTCTTATTATACGATTTACATTATAAACATAACAAAATTAATATAAATTCTATATATATATATATATATATATATATATATATATATAAAGAAAATTAATATTTTAAATATATAATTTAAATTTCACTTTATTTTTTATAAATTCAATAACAACATAAAAAACTTATAAATTTTTTATTTTTTTTCTAATTTAAGATTTTCATTTTATTTCATTGAAAAGTCGTAAACATATATTTTGAGAAAGGTGAAAAAAATCAAGGAATGTAGTATCGAAAATGACTAAACTACCCCAATATGTATTGAGAAAGGTGAAAAGGAGCGGTTTGAGTTACAGGGATCATCTTCCTGAAAGCAGGGCGGCGGCAGCGGCAGCGGCAGCAGGCACAGGCAGCAAGGTTTCTTTTTCTCTATCCGATTTTATTTTAAATAATAAAATGTATAAGCTTGATTTTGGTACGTAGAATAACATTTGAGAATTTGGGATACTGGGTGGTTTTAGGACTTCTAGTGGGTTTAGATTCTGATTGTGTAGATATATATACTAAATAAAAATACTAAGTTACTAACAAAAGGGAAGCTACAGCTTTCATGGGGCAAATGAAGAATTGAGAAAAAAGATGGGTAAAAGAAAGACTTGAGTGGGTTCAGTGGGTATTTGAAGAAGAGATTATTTAAATTATTGAAAAATGTTAATTGCATCTGATGAGGATTCATGGATATTATTATTATTATAGTCAATATTGAGCATTGATGTTTCTTGTTTGTTCTTGTTTTCTGGATTGCAAAAATACTGTATAAATTCAAGTCAGTGTGTTCTGTTTTATAAATGATGTTTGCTGTTGAAGTTAATATGTTTGATTAAATTCTTCACAGAGGTGTTTTTTCTTTACTTTCAAAGTGTTGGGGATACATGTTCGTTGGCTATCTGCCGTGCCCCTGCTTCCTAGTCTAAATACTCACATATTACCGAGATGAAAAAGAAAAGGAAAATTATTTTTAATGCCAAAAAGAAATATTTTTAATGATTTCCCCTGGCCATCCTAATTTCATGTTCCTTAACTAGTAATGTATATAATTTTCTTTGCACTCACAAGTTCAATCAAGTTTCAGGGTGAAAGTACATGTAGCGGTTTTTGGAGAGGAATATAATGATGGTTTTGTCTTGTATTTCTTCTTCTTGTATCTTATATGTCTTGCTAATTGGTATACATAAGTTTTGTGATTCATGCTATTGCCTCTGAAATTTATCCATAAATGTTTTTACTTCATAACAGGATACAACTCGATTTGAGGCGATAGTAACCGTATTTTGAGTTGATTTTTGTGTTGTGAAGTACTATAAATTGTTCTTGGAGATGAAGAAAATGATAGCCTTGGGGTTTGAGGGGTCAGCCAACAAGATTGGTGTTGGGGTTGTGACCCTAGACGGCACAATCTTATCGAACCCGCGACATACTTACATTACCCCTCCTGGTCAGGGATTTCTCCCTCGGGAAACTGCACAGCACCATCTTCAACATGTCCTTCCTTTGATTAACTCTGCCCTCAAAACTGCTCAAATAACCCCGAATGAGATTGATTGTCTTTGTTACACTAAAGGTCCGGGCATGGGCGCACCGCTGCAGGTTGCTGCAGTTGTTGTACGTGTGCTTTCACAGCTGTGGAAGAAGCCAATTGTTGCAGTGAATCATTGTGTTGCTCATATTGAGATGGGGAGGATTGTGACTGGGGCGAAAGATCCAGTGGTGTTGTATGTGAGTGGGGGAAACACACAGGTGATTGCATATAGTGAAGGGAGGTATCGGATTTTCGGGGAGACAATTGACATTGCTGTTGGGAATTGCTTGGACCGGTTTGCTAGGGTTTTGGAGCTGTCAAATGATCCAGCCCCTGGGTACAACATTGAGCAAGTATGAGTTTATAGTTGGTTTTCATAATATACATCCACAGTTGTTGTTTAAAACCATTCAGAGAAACATATGAATCATATATGTTTGCACTTGTTGCCTTGAATATGTTTTAAAATATGATATCTTAAAGATTAGATTTTGCTATCCTGTTTAAAAAACTTACATTCTAGTATCAGAACAGAAGATCATGGATGTACTTTATTTTTCCAGTGTAGTTGTTAGTAATAACAATTCACACTAAAAATAGCCAAAAGGTGCAAATCCCAAAATGAACAAAATGTATACACAATTGGCCTTCTATGCTAATAGAGAAGCTGCCTAGAAATTCAAATCTGGTTAAGGAGGAAATAGAAATGACCCCTCAGTCCACAAATATGGAGTATGCAGTAAGAAATTTATCAATCTCTCTATAGACATTTCCTCCTTCAAGCGTTCTATTTTCCCTTTTCTTGCCAAACCAGCCAAAACAAACACAATGAATCCATCAATTAACTCCCCATTGCACTTGCATATAAACGTCAACCAAGTACTAACACAAACGTTCTTTATTTTGTTAAATTTCTTACCTGTCCAAATATCATGTATAGCAGCTTCCCTTGGATTTCCAAATTATCTATCAAGGAAAATGCGTTCCACCAATACAAGTAAATATCTTAAAATGCGATTTCACAAAGAACTCCCCCTTATCTCCATTTTTGTATAGAACTCTGTAATAACTCTCTCCCCTCCACCTCCACGTGTACAGCCTTCCAAAGATAGCACCTGTTGCCTCCATCTCCCATTCAATGAGAGATCCCCCTAAAGTGGGATTCACAAACACTCCCTCCTGCGAAAAGAACCGACAGAATTAACAGATATTAGCTGTACTTCACAAACAGACTGACAATGTCCTTGATTTGAGGAAAGAAAGTAAAGCTACTTTTGACACACTGGTATTCAGATGCTTCTTGAACAGTTTAAGGTTCTGAATAGTTTGAGGCTGTGAAAAATAAGTAATAATAAAACCCAAAAGTTGCATGCATTTGATTAGAATATGTGGCTCTGGATGAATCTGCTTAAGATGAAACATTGATACAACAGATCATGAGCAGCGGAAATTGATGCTTTGTTGTTTTGAATAGCTGTGGATCATAGTCTACAGTTGGTGTATGGACTGCTGCTGCATTCAACTGTTACTGATGAGCTGAGGAATGTGCACCTTTCATTAATTTTTGCAATAGTTTTACCCTTATCTTTTTAAATTTCACCTAATTTCTAAGAAATTACAGTTTTTTGTCATCATCTCTTTCTCCTTTTGAATATCATCCTGTTTCTGTTTATGCTCTCATTATTCAAATCAAGTGATAATTTTTTGTTACGTGATTGATATCATGAAATCTCAATGCAGTTATGAAATCCTATTGTTTATTGCATCATCTCTCTATATAAAGACACTTGAGCTAAAAAGGATAATGTAACAGACTGTCCTGTAAAACTTATCCGAGAAAAAAAGAAGTGAAACACAGTATGATTGTAAACCAGTTTTAAATTTGGGACATAACTTTTTTATTGCTGGTGAAAATTTAAAATTAATTGTATTGTTTTGACTGGTGCTCATGTATTGTTCTTGAGAATATACTCATGTATTCTATCCATGAACTAGTTGAGAAAGTAATACTTAATTTGTTTTTACTCTTCATCAGCTTGCAAAGAAAGGAGAAAAGTTTTTAGACCTTCCATATGTTGTAAAAGGAATGGATGTTTCTTTCAGTGGAATATTAAGTTACATTGAAACCACTGCTGAGGAAAAGCTCAAAAATAACGAGTGCACCCCCGCAGATTTGTGTTACTCCCTGCAGGTAATCTCTCGTATCTTTCTCCACTTTGGGTTAAAAGTCATATCTAATAATTGGTACTACCTCCATCCCATAATAACTGTCGTTTTAGAAGGAAATTTTTTTCCCAATTTATTTGTCGTTTACAACTTTCTAGGAGAATAAATTATTTACTTTCCTATATCACCCCTACCTTCTCTCATTGTCCCAAGAAATTTTTTCCTTGTATTAATAGTTTTCAACTTCCCATAAAGGGGTAGTGATAAAATTTCACACCAATTTTAATTAATAAATGATAGCATTAAATGACTTTCTTAATCCATGTGCATCAAGCTAAAGCGACAGTTATTATGGGATGGAGGGAGTATAGATTATGTGGTTTTACGTATCATCTATCTTTTTACACAGTTTATTTCTTTTGTTGGAGACAATATTTGACACATTTCCTGCATATTAAAATTGTTTCAGGAAACTGTGTTTGCAATGCTTGTGGAGATTACGGAACGGGCAATGGCACACTGTGACAAGAAAGATGTTCTCATTGTTGGTGGTGTGGGCTGCAACGAGCGTTTGCAAGATATGATGAGAATTATGTGCTCCGAGAGGGGCGGAAATTTATTTGCTACTGATGACAGGTATTGTATCGATAATGGTGCAATGATTGCATATACTGGTCTCCTCGCTTACGCTCATGGTACATCTACCCCTCTGGAGGAATCAACATTCACCCAGCGGTTCAGAACCGATGAAGTGCTGGCAATCTGGAGAGACAAGGAATCATCTCGCGTGGATGGTCTCATGGAGGAAGGCAGCTAATATTTATCTCGAGGTATTTGACATGTAGAAGTAAATTATTGAATCTGTCGGGTGATTCTATTTTCAGTAGAAGTTCAGGTTTCTTTTCTTCATGTAGTTCTAAAGCCAGTCTGCTAATTATAGTCCAATCTACTTTTTCTAGCTTGTCATTTAAAATATATGCAGAGATATACTATGCTCTTAGCACAAAAATTAGATGGAAGAGAGAGGGGGGGTGGAGTGACCCACTTTTATATTGTTTCTCTTTGAAGTTTGAAACCAGAAACCCAAAAAAGGTAACTTTATTACAAGTTGGCAGGGATTTGCTGCGATATATGCCACAACCACCTTATACTACGTGTGCACTCGACTCGCACGTGCGCTTCTAGTGGATATATATAGTTACTTCAAAAAAAATCCTCGCCTCATAGTCAAAGGGACTTGTTCAGACACATAAGGTCCATGTTTGCAACAACCATCAGTGTGGCCCTTTGAATGTAAAATATAGAAAATTTGTTTACTGGGAAGTAGTGCAAAGTAAAGGCTTTATTGTCATTTGGCAATTATTAAAAATTGGAGTTTTCTGACAAATAATAGTAGTTTAATCCAATTTGAATGCGTCAATTGGATAAAGCATATCCATGAAAAAAGACAGTTGAGGCCAGGGGTCAAAATCGTGGTATCGAATGTCATGTAGGACTCGATTGATATATATTCTTGATGCGGTATCGGGCATAGGTATCAATATTGGGTGTAGATGAGGATATTTTTAATTGAACTGGTTACAACGATTCATGTTTGATTCATTGTGTGATACCGTAATCATTCACTGCGGATACTGATACGTGTTGGCAATACTTTGAACCATGGTTGAGGCAGTACAAATAGACATTTTTGTGTTCATTTAAACCTCAAGTATTGTTTGGCTGGTTTGTGTGTGCATTCCTTTGTCTTCTGATTTATATCCTTCCCTTTGTATAAGAGTTTAGGATCTCAACCTGACCAAGAATTAAAAAAATACCTTCTTTACTCTTCAGAAGTTCCAAGATACATTTATTGCTTATTCAATTTTTTCCCACCATATGTTATTTTATTTATCAGCATGAATTGTTATCCTTTTTATTATAACAAATGCGGGATTTTAAAAGACTAGAGGGGTAGAAATGAGACTCCTGATTCGTTGTATTCCTGTTTGCTGATTAAATAGAGCTTTGGATCCCTAAATCGAATGTACCTAATTATCGTGCAACTTTGGCAGGTTTACGCGTCTAAACCAGTCTGGGAGATTCAAGCAATATATTGGATGAAACAAAAGTCCTATAAGGTTCATCCGTCAGTTCATTGATTAATATTATCAGGTGGTTGCGTAAAGCTGCAACATGATTTATAAACAAGATAAAATATTTGTTACTATCTCTTGTTTGCAGATTGACTGTAGCAGTTTTTTTTTCCGTCACGATCGCCTCCATTAGGAGACTATGGATAGACTATGGAGAATGTAAACATTATATTAGAAGAACTATTTTCTGTGAGCTTCCTGTCAGAATTTCAGATTTCACCTTGCATTCTCTTGAACCTTCTTTTCTCTGCAAATACATATTCAGAACATGCCACAAATTTGTCAGGTTTTTCATCTTTATATAATCTTTAGTATTATGTTACTTGTAGAAAAATCTCTTGGTATAATCTTTTTACCTTAACATTTGTTTCTGAATTTTTACTTTTTTTTTTCTTTTCGAGACGATGTATTGGGAGTTTCAGGTTTCTTGCACATTGCCTTACTGGGATCTATATTTCTAAATGACAAAGTATGTATATATCTGGGCTACTGTGTCTAAGAGGAGGTGTTAATAATTTCATTCGCTATTGGGATTTGGGATCTATGTTTGCCATGATTCACAATCAACATTAGTTTAAATTCAATAAACAGAAATTTAGAATCCCTTTTGTGGGAGGAAGTTAAATAGTCCAGTATCGACCCAAATGGGGAAAAAAAGCAGCAGCTAAAGAACAAGACGAAAAAGTAAAAAGCCAACACTTTCATACCAGCATCCACCATATTTCTCATTCAAATTCATAACCAGCTCCCACACACACACACACAAACATACACACATGGAAATATTTTAAGCAGAGCCACAATAACTTTCTTGGCGAATTCTTGAAATTTCTGAGGAACATTAACATCATGAAAACATACCATTTTCAATAATTCCCCAATTAGTTTAACCACTTCAATCAGCTCACCATTGTCCTCCTCAGTACTATTGGATCTCAATTGATTCAACAATATTTTCATAACCTTAATAATCATCAACATAATAAAAATCTTTTCCTTCAGATTTTCATCCGAACTTATGGCTTTCTTCAACTTTTTCAAAATGAATTTGAGCAAAGCTTGAATTTTCACCCATGAAAAAGCTGGAGAAAAGCTTTTCTTAATGGTATTATAAATTGACTGGGATTTGGATTTCAACCATGAAAGAGCTGAAGAGATGATCTTCCTAATGGTATTGACAAAAGACTGAGATTTGGATTTCAGCCATGAAAGAGCCGAAGAAAAGCTCTTCCTAATGGTACTGACAAAAGACTGAGATTTGGATTTCACCCATGAAAAAGCTGACCAGAAGCCTTTCTTAATAGTATCTGCAGCCATTTGGTTTTGGTTAAACAAAAAGATTGATTTAGTTTGGTTTATATAGGATTGATCAAGTATTTAGTTTCAAGAACTCTCCATTTCATTTCCCAAGAAATTAAATGAATATATGATTCTTGAAATACCCATAACTAATAAGTGTATAATTCATGCATGCATTTCTATACTTTTTTTTAAGTTAAAGTTTACTGGATAATAATATGGAATAAATGTAGGGGATATTCGATGAGTCCCCATGCGTGAATGTAAATTGATATTTTAACCACAAATTTTAGTGCCTAAAGTGTTCTATAATAACAAAAACGCTTCACAAAACCAATAAATAAATAATACTACTTTTACAAAGAAATACTATATTTTTTAATTGATATTTTCAAATATACCTTTAATACTTATTTATTTGTTTCAAAATTAAAAATATATTTATAAAACGATAATTTTTAAAGATAATTTTTTTTTTCAAATTTATTCTTAAAAATGTAATAGTGGTGGCAATGTAGTATAATACCTAATCTACTAAGAGTAAAAGTAAGTAGTATATATGTTACAAAAGAATGTCTAAAATAAACAATTTTAATATAAAATATGCATAACTAATTGGTTTACCCTAAAAGTATAAGTAGTATTTATTAATGAAGTGGTGTTCACTAGTTTTACTAAGATACGAACTCAGGAGTTTCGAATGGAGTCCGGTAAAATTAAAACATATTTATCCGGTTCTAAATTATAAAATTATTATTGATTTTTAAAAATTAATTTAAAATTTTTTAAATTTTAAAATTAAGATGATATACTAAAAATTATGAAATAATAAACTAATAGCAAGTAATATCTTTTACATAATTTACAATATATTGATTAAAATAAAAAATAATTTATGTCAATTTTAAATTTAAAAATATTTTATGTTGACTGCAAAGAATCTTTTTAAAACAGGAAAAATATTTATATATATAACTTGTTAATGCGTGAAAATTGTACTTTAAACGATGGATTACATTGTAGTAACAAGAGTCCTGTTTTGAGCATAGTAACTTTTAATTCGTTTAATTAGAGTAATGGACTCATATCTCAAGAAAAACGACTGCTTAAGGAAGTAAGATTATGAACTTATTTGATTTTTTCTCACTTAATAGTATTTCTTTTGTAATTAGGTTTTCCTGTTATTTTTTGTATGTAAAAGATATTTGGGGTTGTTTTATGATTTAACTATTTTTATCTAGACTTGTGGCTCTTGTTATAATAAATTTTTTGGATTTAATTCATAATAATTAATTGATTATATTATTTTCTTTCGTAGTTGCTGAGGAGATGATTTAAATTAGAAAGCAAGAACAACAACAATTAAAAAAATGGAAAAGCCAACAATCTTTAGCCTAATATATTGTCGACGCCGGAATGATTTTTCGTCCTCTTCATATGTGTTTTTTACCCTTTATGTTTTATATGTGAATTTGTTTGATCTGAAGGGTGAGATTTTCAGGAAAAAGGCCGACATATAATGTGACGATTTGAAAAGATTTGATTTGATTAGTCCGAATTAAACAAAGTCGCCAGTTGGTATGGGTTAAATGGTTGTATCAACTCAATCGAGTTTTGAAAGATTTTGCAGTAGGATCCAATATTAGACTCTATTTAATTGGTCTTAAAAATCGGGATTTATAGAGTTCGGGGGCTTGATTAAGCGGGGGAAGGTGTTAGGCACCTCCCGACTTTCGTGAAACACGGTTACTGCGCTTTTTGTTCCCTAATTTTTGTGTGTGTGCGCGCGCATTGCAGTTAATTGGGTCTAAGTGCTTTATTTGGAAGTAGTGTTATGTCTCTTTTGCATCTATATACAAAGGGTTTGACTTGTATAAAAGTTTAATTTTAATACAAGGCATATAAAATGATGTTTTAAAAACAAATTTTCAAACCCTTATGCTCACATAGTAATTGAGGCTTTTGATACTTCCATTTTATTTCGTATTCGGGCTCCTTATGGGCATGAAAGCCATCAAAGTATGCCCGAGCACCACACACAGGATTTTCACTATTACTGGGACCTTAAATCCGGATAACCGTTTTAAGGTCCTATATTTACAATTACAAAATTTGCAAGCTAGCTGTACAACTAAAAAGGGTCCATAATGGGAACCAGATCTAGATCTGTCAGTTGGATCTTAGATCACGTGGCTCCTAGGCTCACATGATATCACATAAATAGCCTGCATAGCAAATATACTGAAACTAAACAGCCATGTTTACACTAAACGTTGCAAAACAAAGGATCCATCAGTCAAATCCTTTCATGCGCGTAACCAAAGCTTCTAGCGTCCTCTAGATATAGATCTAGGGTCGCGTGGTTGCTAAATATTTATAAAAACTAGAAAGAAAACTAGATCTGTACAGATCTTAGCCATTCTAGCTTTCAGGTTCAAGTTTTACAACTTTTGAACCGGTCAAAAGCTAGATCTAGTACAGATCTAGTCAATACAACTCAAATTAATATTAACTATTTACAAGAAATGAACGGTTAAAACTTCAGATATGACGAATATCAACCGTTAAAAAGCTATATAAAACACTTATATATGTATTAAAGCAAACTAAGGAGCCAGATCTGGTGAAATCTTACAGTTAGGCATGAGAATGGCTATCGAACGGCTTTAAACGCCTCAACACTCGTTTTCCTCTTGTTAAAACTTGATATATTGTAGTATATATGTATATGAGTGTTTACAAAGAAGTTTTACAAGAATCAGAGCACGATTCGAGCTCCGTTCAGCTATACTAACCTCTATTTCTCTCGCCTGGGCCCTCTTCTTGCCTAATCTTCTCTTGGAAGCCAAAGGGGGGAGGGGGTATATATAGACCCGATTAGCCGCGGGTCTACCCGCGGCAGCCACGGTCTTCCCAACAGCAGATTATATCATGTGATGATGTTCAACACTTGAAAGGATATGTAGAAGGTATGTGGACCGATCTCCACTGGGAGTTCGATCTCTCCTATAGCATTTCGTTGAGACCCGTCAAAGGCTCTTATGACTATGTGGCTGCTTTGAATTCGACTTAGACTGATCTTCATTCTTTCCAAAGTGTCGTAGGGACAAATGTTCAAGGAAGATCCTCCATCTACCAATAATCCTCCTATCCTATACGTAGAGGTTATCACTGCAATATGCAATGACTTCCAATGACCAGTTCCTTCTACTGATATGTTATCATCAGTGAAAGATATCACATTGTTGTTGAAAATGTGATTTATCAAGTGACGGAACTTTTCTGTATCCACAGCCTTAGGCAGATGTGCTTCTTTCAACACTTGTGTTAAGATTTTGCGATGATCTTCAGAAGACAATACCAAGTCCAGAATGGATATCTGTTGAGGTGCCTCCCTTAATCTCTGCACTATCTTGGCTTCATTATGCCCTATTTTGCTGAGAAATTCTTCAATTTTCTTCTCGGGCACTCTCCCCTTGGTTTTAGTGGCTGGCTTTATCATTCGCTGAGGTAGATACAACGTACGGGTTTTCCTTTGATATAGTTGTCGTATGATTTGAGGTCGATCTGTCATTCTCCCCATAGTTCCATGGGACTCTCTTCAGGCTGATAAAAGGATACTGCGGCCTGAATGGCAACATCAAGGGTTCTGGTGCAGCCACTTTCAAAGGATTCTTTCCTTCTTTGTCCTCATTTCCTTGGATTACTAGAGGTGATGCAGACAAGTCTCATTCAGAGGATATGACTGCTATAACTTTCCTTCATCTCTGTGTTCTAGGAGGAAATATCTCCTCTTCTTCAGGTAATGTATTACCGCTATTTACCATTTGCAGGTCACCGATGTCGATCATATTCTGGATCAGGTGACGAAGTGCCCAACAACTTTCTGTATCATGATCAGGAGTGTTGGAATGGTATTGACATATCCGTGTAGCATTAAATCTCTTGGAACGGGGATTGATTGGAGGTAACAGTTCTGTGATCTTCCTTTCATTGATCAACATAGATTTGCAGGATCTCTTCCATCGATTGTCCCAAAGGAGTGAACTTTTTTTTATCCGCATACTCTCGACAAGTCTGAGATCTAACTTTCCTTGCAAGTTTTTCTTCCCAAGTTTCACTATCTTGGAATCGTTGTTGATCCCTTGTTACAATGGAGAGAAGATTTGTTTGCCCCTGACTAGGGCTGAGCAAGAAACCAAATTAGAACCGAAACTGCACAAAATACCTCACAAACTGCACCAATTAAAACCGCACTAACGGTTTCGGCATATGTGGCGATTTTAGATGGGTTAAAAAACCAAATTTACGGTTTTGGTTTTGTTACTAGTCAAAACCGCACACATAAAACCGAAATCGCACTAAATAATCATGTTTTCTCAAATTTGCTACAAGTATATATAATTTCTCTACTATAAAATAATTTCCTCAATTTATTTTAGAAGACAGATATTGCAGGGTTGAATGAAGAATAAATAGTATCAATTATGTTTGCAAATCAAGAGTGGCTTGGTCCTAAATCAAATGTGATAACATAACATTAATCAACCATGTAATTGTTGATGCCTGGAACTATTTTGCTAAATTAACTCTATGATTGTGTTCACTGCGTAATACGTTTGCGTGGATGATTTTGCTAACTATTTTACGGGTTTGTTATTTCAATTGGTTTTGGAATCGAAACCGCACCAAATGAAACCAAACTGCATGGTTCAAAACCGCACCGCACCAATCACAAACGATTTCATGTGCGGTTTTGAATTTTTCAAACAGCACCTAAGCGGTTTCGTATACGATTTGAGCTTCAAACCACACCATGCTCACCCCTACCCCTGACTGATTAGCTATCGAGTGACTTAGTGCTGATGTACTATTACACTACAACAAAATCGGCTAATTCCGACGGAATATTCTGTCGGTCATAAGCCTGTTCCGTCGAACAAACTCTATTTCCGACGAAAATATTCGTCCGAAATTCGGTCGTAAATAATCGCGTCGAAAATAAGATCCGTCAAAAATTCTGTCGAGTATTACTTATCTTCCACGAAATTATCTCCGACGGATTTGAGTCGAACATTAACTATTTTCGACAGAATATATAGGACGAAACTTTCCGTCGGATAAAATAGGCCTTATTTCCGACAGAATTGTTCCCTCGGACGTATCTTATTTCTGACTGAAAATTAAAATAACCCAATATTCATAAAAAATGACTACTTATTAAGTTCGACAGACTTTGCGTCGGACATAGTTTATTTACGACGGATACGTTACGTCGAAGATAGAGTACTTACGACTGAAATTAAATATTCTGGTATTTATTAAAAATTGGTTATTTGTTATCACCGAGGGACGTTCCGTCGTAAATACCCTATTCCGTCGGAATTAATTATTTTTTTTAAAATACAGATTTTAAAAGTTCAGTTTCTAGGTGTTTAAACCCATTAATGTACCTGTAATCTGTCACAACCCAATACACAGTAATATAAACCTGTATCTCACATTCAAATATGCAACGTAGCACTAAAACGTAATCTTTAACTCATTATCATTCACATTCACATTCAAATATCCACCGAAACGTATTATAAGCTAACCAATTATAAATATAAGCTAATGTTCCATAAATGTTAAATAATATAATTTACAATAGCTGTACAGACGCAATTAGACAATACAATATATACAAAAGTTTTACAATATCATGAATATATACAAATAAACTATAAACTAGTAAAAGTATCATCATCGGGCGGAGGTGAACGACGCTGCTCTGGTGTATGGAAATCAGCCTCGTGCTCCTGCTCATCATCGCCAGCCTGCTCGCCATTGCCACCCTGTTGATAGAATCAAAAATATAAATCATTAGTCCGTATATATATATATATATATATGTGTGTGTGTGTGTGTGTGTGTGTGTGTGTGTGTGTGTGTGTGTGTGTGTGTGTGTGTGTGAGAATTAACAAACTAGCCTTAATTGAAAAACATAAACAATAAGAATATCTGAGTAGGTGGGGGCGGACGAAAAGCCTCCTCACCATCCGGAGCATCTCGGCGCTCCAAGCGGCGAACTGCTCCCGGGGTAATCCCGTACTCTCTGTAGAGGCCCCTGCTATAATATCCTGAGCAATCTGGTGAAGACGAGAACTGGAAGGCAACTGTTGATGTCGAAAGACCGGATCGGTATGGAACCTATCCGACACAGCCCCTATCTGCCGCCGAAAGATATCGTCATCCAAGCAAGCGCCCGTATGAGATGGTCCGACATGTGCTCTCGGACGCTGGCGCTAGCTGGAGCCTATAAAGAGATACAAATTCGATTACTAATAATAATTTATATAATGTGATAAATTCAGATAATTTCGTGAAACATAGAAAAATATTACCTCCAGGAAGTGTATATGCGGGTATCCTCAGCAGACCCAACACTCGATATCTATCGGTACTTCTAGTAGGGGGATCCTGAGACGCGACCCATAGTCTCAGCTCCTCATCCTGATCTAATACAATATCGGGAAGAGGGGTGGCGGAATCTAACTGCTCAGAACCCCTCCTAATAGTCTCTAGCTCAGCTATACGCTCGTTCCAAAGCTTCTGAAATCGGTCCTGTAATGTATTCCGTATACGTATGTTAATTATATCATTTTATTTACGATTGAATATTATTAAAAGCTAAATAGTAAGATGAGTTTTACCCGTATAGCTAAAGCTGCCTGAGACAAAGCAAACTCGTCCTTAGGCGTGTGGGCTCGATCCCAAAACTCTAGCATGGTAGGATCTCGGCCCAAGGTCCTCCCCAATGCCTAATACAAACATTCATAAAACAGGTCTTAAGTATTTGTGTGAGAACTTGACACATAAATAACTAAATACAACGCATTTACCGTCTTCGCCTCCTCGAACGACTGAGAACCAGTGGTGTGTACTATCCGGAGCTGACCACGGTTCTTCTTCGCCTGCTCGGACTTTTTCTTGAAGTCATCAGCCTCCCAGTGCGCACACATAGCCTCCCAGGCTAAATCGGAGACTATGCGGGGCTGATGATCTCTGATGGTGGTCCCGGGCTGGTCCACAACTTCCCGGGCTGCCTTCTGTCGCATCTCATACAACCATCTAGAGTAATTCGCAGCGACGTGATGCTCAATCACAGCATCGCCAGCTGACTGAGAGATGCTCGGGTCAAATCGATAATAAACCTATAACAAAAGATTATTTAAAATTAAGAACAATTGATTTCGTCATCCCAATACAACTATGTGGTGATAATATGCTTAACTTACGTGGAACTCCTGCAAGACGGTCTGCATAAAAGTGGCATCGTACCACGCATACTGACTGAATCGCATGCACCCTCTCAGAAGATGCGTCAAACAAATCGCATGTAGGGTGTGCTTAGCCACCGGGTCTAGTATACTACAGAAAAAGTATAACAATATGTGTTATGTGAATTGTATTTTGCAATAACTGATAGAAATAGTACGAATATAGTAACACTTACTGCTGGGAAACGACATCCACCGGTACTGTAAGTGGCACTGCCGGCGGACGACCAAAGATACCGAGGTTCGTCCCTTGGTGTCGTTGACGAGGTGCATTTGTAATAATTGTATTTAACATAGTACTTCAATAATCATTATAATTAATGCAGCCTGAGATATATTTAAATCCTAGTTAAGATAACTTACTCGCGCCTGAAGAAGAGCCTCCATCGTGGCTACCGTCTCCAGTACCGGATCGCCCACCACCTCGGCGACCTCCACCACTATGTCTAGCCATGAATATCCTACTGCAATAACAAAATTGGTAGATTACAAATATGTCAGGTTTAACAATATGAGGTAAATACTAATATAAATGCTCATTTTCAATTACACACATCATCAAACCCATTAGAATCAACGTGTATATCATTCTCGGATTCGGTATCTTCCTCATCCTCAGTTTCGAGATCAGTTTCGTCATCGTTATCATCCTCAACGACTACATAATCATTCATGTGTATGTTGTCCTCGACATCCTCATCGTTAGGTACGTCAATGACATCAGTACTCACCACATCTTTAGTATGGAACACTACGGCCAATGGGTTGCTCACATCTTCTTGCAACGCCTCATCCATACCAAACATGTTATCAGCATTAAATGAGCGTGTTTTAGTAGTGACTACTGTGTACCAGGGGCTTCAAGTATTTACGACATTAGGAGCGTAATACACTTGAGTCACTTGACTTGCTAACACGTATACGTCATCAGACTTTAACACTGACTTGATGTCCACGATTGTGATTCTATTACGATAAACTTTAACCCCCTTTTTAGTATCAAACCAGCTACACTTAAATGTAACTACCTTTTTGCCGCCATGATAATTGAGCACAACTACATCCTGTAAACGACCATAGTAATTAGACTCAGAATCTTGGTAGCAGCTTCTTAACACCACAACCCCAGAATTGACTGATGTGAGTTCATGCAAGTCATCGACTCTAAATCTGTACCCATTCACGATGCAACCAGGAAAAGAACTAACAACTTTGTAAGGTCCTTGGATGACATCTATAAAACGCTCAGAAATATTCTCCGCTTCAACCCTTTTCTTAAACCACTGTTGAAAATTAGCATTAGTGAATGTTTCCAATTCTGCTGCAGTAAAAGTTGGGTTAGAAGCATACGCTTCCTCTTCGAATGAACTGCGATATTAGTAAAATGTCTTTAACATATATAGAGATGACTACACTTGTAAATTGTACTAACTAGAGCAATTAAGCTTAGACTTACGTGATGTATGATGATACTTCAGGCATATTTAGAAGCACGTATGTAGATACAATCTCCAACTCTTTGTCTCTTAAGTAAGTCAGTGTCTCAGGGCCAAATGGTTTAGTCAGATATGTGAATACAACTAACTCATCATCAGCATGAGTCATTGGACCAACAACCTCATTCCTTCCTAAACAGTTGTGCTTCGTTGAGACAACATCGTCAAAATACAATGAGCAAAAGTTGACAAACTCTTCCTCTGTATATCGTTCAACAATAGAACCCTCTACACGAGCTTTATTCTTGACCTTTTGTTTTAATCGGCGCATATACCTACGATAAATAATATGCAGACAAATTGAAGTATTATTAATATGATCAGGATAGAGCAATTAGCAGTTTATATATTACCTCTCAAAAGGATACATCCACCGATATTGCACCGGTCCTCCAAGTTTGAGTTCATACGGAAGATGAATAGGCAGATGTTCCATTGAGTCAAAAAAACCTGGAGGGAAGATCATTTCAAGCTTGCACATGGTAAGCACAATATTCTTCTCCATCTGCTCGACATCACTGTACTTAATTATAGTTGAGCAAATATCTCAAAAGTAGTATTTAATGTATCAGGGCCATAAGCATCGACCAACATCTCAACTGGATCATAGTTTTTGACGTATGAATCCCGTGGAATTAGTTGTTCCACAATATTTTCAATCACTTCTGATTTCCCGTGATGAGTCCATACGAAGTACCCATCCACAAATTCACGAGAAAATAAGTCGAATTTAATCTCGTCGACTTTCTTCCAAATCAGATTTTTACACTTGACACACGGGCATCACATCTTCCCGTGCGGATCATCCGTATATTCTAGTGCATTGTTCAAGAAATCTAAAACCCCAACACGATAAGCTGAGACTAATCCCCTCCCATCACTGGGTATCCTACGGTACATCCAACTCCGGTCGGCTGACATTTTTAACTACACAGAAGTACACATTAAGTTAATTTGGATATTCATGCATGAATTAGATTTACCTAGTATCTCTACAGGATAGGGGTAAGGCTTCTATCCCGTTATTAGATGCGTCTCATCACTACTGCAAACACGTTGAGTACGTTTCATGAGTTTCAAGAAAATTTCGGCAGCACCTCCCCATGGTCTCCAAGCACACGAAATAGACTAAGATAACTTAATCTAAGTATGCATTCGGAGAACATATAGAGATAACAGTCGATTAACCCTCAAAATAACAAAAAATGTACCGTTTCGTATTTGCACCGGCCTAAGTGAGAGACATAACATCCAATAACAGTCCCAAACTGGGGACTGTTCGACATTCACCCCTATTGAGTGTATAGTACATATATAATTAAAAATGCTACTTAGTTTATTAAAAATTGTGGCAAACTACACAAATGCTACTTAGTTTATAAGAATTGTTATGTGGAATCTCTACTTGAGTCGGCAACCGGGAAAAAAAAGGGTCGTAGTTCCTGTTGTGTCCTATACTCGAATAATAAAGTTAATTCAATTACTGCAAACATTCCTCACTGTTCCATCATAACAGATGACAACATCCCGAAGGAGTTCCATTAAGCTATTGAACAAAGTTTCCGCTTAAGAAACCCTCTAGATGAACGAACGATCACTTCTCTGCTAGGAATGAATTATCTCCCCATATGGGTCCAATCTATGATATAGAAAGCTTCTCACCACTCCAAATTCCTCAAATGGATAGTTCTCATACAAGAGGTGATCGAGACGTTCTGTGAGAACTACCCATCTGAGAAATTCAGAGTGGTGAGAAGCTGTTTATATCATGGATTGGACCCATATGGGGAGATGATTAAATCCTATGAGAGAAGTGATCGTTCGCTCATTTAGAGGGTTGCTTAGCCTAGAACTTTGTTCAACAACTTACTGGCACTCCTTTCGGATGTTGCCATCTATTATGATGGAACAACGAGGAATGTCTGCAGTAATTCAATTACCTTTATTATTTGAGTATAGGACACAAACAGGAACTACGACCCCTTTTTTTTTAATTATTGCCGAGGAACCGGTTGGAGTACTATTAGCTGCAGCTGCTATGTCGAAACCTGCATACAAGAAAGAGTACATATATATAGGGAGAGTATTATTGCATTTATAAATTAAAATTTGTGGCAAACTAAGCAAATGCTACTTAGTTTATTTTGCCAATGATAATAAACTAAGTAAGTGGTACTTAGTTTATGAGAATTTTTATTTAGAATCTATAGAGACTACTATTCGACATTCACTCCTACTTAGTTTATTTTGCCAATGATAAACTAAGTAAGTGGTACTTAGTTTATGAGAATTGTTATTTGGAATCTATAGAGACTACTATTCGACATTCACTCCTACTTAGTTTATTTTGCCAATGATAAACTAAGTAAGTGGTACTTAGTTTATGAGAATTGTTATTTGGAATCTATAGAGACTACTATTGTTCGACATTCACTCCTAGCTACTTAATTTATTTTGCCAAATAATGATAAACTAAGTAAGTGGTACTTAGTTTATGAGAATTGTTATTTGGAATCTATAGAGACTACGTACTGTTCAACATTCACTCATACTTGTCAAACGGGTTTCTAATTAATTTATCTTGTATTATATTATATAGTTTTTAAATTTTTTTTTACTAAATTCGTTTTTAAATTTAATTTAAATTATTTAAATTTAATTAAATTAAATTATATTTTATTCTATTATTTTTATTTTATTTTATGTTTTATTGGATTGTATTTTATTTGTATTATATTATATATTTTAAAATATTTTTTATTTAATTTAATTTATTTATTAAATTAAATTTTATTTATTTTTTTCATTATATTTTACTAAATTTAAATTATTATAATTTATTATTATTATTTTATATTTTATTTTATTTTATCTTATTATTACTCATATTATATTATATTATTTTATGCAATGTATTTTATTTATTTATTAGATATAATTTAAGTTATTTCATTTAGGAACAATTATTTTATTTTAATTTAATTATTTTATTTCATTTCATTTCATTTTATCTTAAATTATCTTATCTTATGTTATTTAATTTAATTTTATTATTTTATATTATATTATCTTATATTATTTTATTTATGTTTATATTATTTATAATATTATTTTATTTTATTTAGTAATACAAAACTAAGTAAATATTACTATAAACTAGGTTATTTTAGTATTGGAAAATTAATTAAGTAACATATTTAAATAGTTACATGGGCCCACAAAATTTGCAATTGAAGACTTCTGACAGAAATTTAGTCAGAAATTCCATCGAAAATATCATGTGTAATTGCATACACAAAAATAAATTAAAACATTTACCAGATGCTATACACTAAACAGAAGCTGCAATCCCAATTTGCACAGCAGTTTGCATAACAATTAGGCAGAACACAATTTCGGCAACCCAATTTTCACAATAGTTAGGCAATTAACATAAATAATAACCCTTATAATTTCAGCAGAACACAAATAGATATAACCCATTTCGGCAGAACACAAATAATAACCCTTATATTGACAATTAACACTTAAGTCCCAATTTCAGCAATGAATCCGAAATATATATAGTAGCAGTAATTATCATCAATATATATATAGTACCAATTTCAGTGTAATATGCACAATATAGGGCACGAAATTATACCTAATTATACAAATAAACCATTAATAACCTTAGGCCTTAGCTAGTTTGAAAATCGGTTAAAGGAGGAGAAGGAGAAAGCAGAGTCCAACCTGGCTAGAATGCGAGTCATCGACGTCGATTGAGTAAGGGAGGGTCGCCGGCAGTGGCGCTGTGTGGAAGGGTGGTCGGCAGTGGGGCTGAGTGCAGAGAGTGGTGAAGAGAGAGAGAAAGAGAGAGGCGAACGTATGGTGGTAGGGAAAAGGGGTAGCGGGGGACCGGCGGTGACCAGATGGGTGGGGTGGGGAGGATGAGAGAGGGAAAGGGAGTACTGGGTGGACCGGTGTGGGGGCGGGGAGGATGAGAGAGGGAAGGAGATCGACTGAGACTGAGAGAATGAGAGAGGGTGGGGGCGGTGAGGATGAGATCGAGGAGGAGTGAGAGAGATAAATTAAACGAGCGTCTGAAATGAAAAGGCAGAAGGTGAAAGGTTTTTATTTTTATCTCCGACGAAATGTCCGTAGGACATACGTTTCTCGAAAATAGTTTAAGTTCGACGAAAAGTCTCTCGGAATTAATGTGTTTTCGTCGAAATTACTTTTCGCGGTGGCGCCAACTGGGGAGGACTAAGTTCGACTGAATTCCATCCTAATTAATGTATTTTCGAGGGACTTATATCCGACACATTATTCCCTCGGACATAATCCTATTTCCACCGAATTTAATCCGTCGATGATACGTCAGTCGGAAATAGGCGGTTTTCTTGTAGTGTCAGTTCGGCCATTTGACCAATCTGTTCTTTGATAGACTCCATTTCATGCTTGATTGGAGACCATCCTTCGGAATAACCCAACTTCTCTGGGATATTTGCTTGAGATGTTTCTCCAATGCATTGGAGGTATTTGGAAGTTTGTCCCCCTCCAATACCGATCATGTTAACTCCATCCTCATTGTGTTGAGGCAGATGGTTATCTTGAACATATGATGGCTCTGGTGTTGTCACCACGATCTCACCACTGTCTATCATATCCTGGATCTTATGCTTCAAAGACCAACATTCTTGGGTATCATGGCCTGGAGCCCCAGAATGATAAGAACATTTCTTGCTTGGGTCAAAATTTTTCCCACTTAGATTGGCTGGTGGAAGAAGCTGAGCAATTTTTTTTTGTGTTGTCAGAAGCTTGAGTATATTCTCAAGTGAGTCCCCTAAGGGTGTGAACGTTCTTCGACGTTTGGTTTCTCCAGTTCTTTGGAATAGAGGATTTGATGGTTGTACGGATGTTTGGAAAGGGGAATAAATCTTTCTTTGGATGGGTAAGTTTTGGTTTTGATTGCCTCTCTGAGTTTGACTTTGTAGTACCAATGATACATCATCTTCTTTCTTCTTATGAATTCTTCGAGGATTATTCCCATAATTCCCAGCCTGAATGTGCTCAGCCATGACTTCTAAAGCAGTAAGGTCTTTAATATTTCCAGACTTCAACCCCATCTCAACCATTTCTTCGTGTTTGATCATTTCTGAGAATGGTTTTCCTATGCCTGCTAGGACTCTCTCATAGAACGGAGCTTCTTGTATATTGATGAATGTCATTACCATCTTAGTTTATGTCATTGATGGAATAACTTAAGCAGCAAGACGTCTCCATCTTTGGGCATATTCTCTGAATGACTCAGTATTCTGCTTTTTGACTTTGATAATTTGATATCTGTTTGGAGCCATTTGTGATTGAAAGCTGTATTGATTTAGGAAGGCATGGACTAACTCTTCCCAGCTGTGAATTTTAGAATTATCCAGTCGGGCATACCAGGCTCTGGCCTCTCCGGACAGACTTTTTTGAAATAACTGCATTCTCAGCTTTTCATCCTCTGCATAGGATCCGGGTTCTCCAATGAACACTTTCAAATAAGTGTAAGGATCTCCCAATCCGTCATATTTCTCAAAATCTAGAATTTTGAACTTGTCTGGATACCGGGCTCTGGGAAAAATATAAAGGTTTGAGTAGTTAACACTTCCCTTTGATTGACCGTATGGTTTCTTCCATTTGCTGGACTTTCTTTCGGATATCACCAATATCTCGATCTTCTTTGAGATTGATGATTTCAGGGGTTTTGTTGGTCTTTTCATTGTTCTGAGGTTCTGGAATCTGAGCTTCCTTTTTCTTGTCAGTACCTCGACTTCCACCTTGTTCGGAGGACTCTGGTTGAGTAGGCATTTGTTTACCCCGAGTACTTTTGCTCTGTTCTTTTAAGAAGACAGTCAATTCTGCTATCTGATTTTTGAATCCCTCGAATTCTTCCCGAGACACGAAACCTGACCCCTATTGGGTACTTTCTTCCATGTTAATGGGTAGGCTTTTTGCCTTCTTAGATTTGGATCTGGTAGTGGGACCAATCTTGCCTACAGTAAAAGTAGGTAATTTAGTCTGGATAAACCTGAACAGTATGCATGCTCATGCAATATGTCAGTTTTTAGGGATTATTTGTTGTAACTAAAATCCATAGGAACTAAATTCATAATTGAGATTTCATTAAATCTTTAAGGGAATTTCAAACTAATATCCTGATGTGCTTAATTAACATTGATTAATTAATTATCTGGTAATACGTACGTTCTTTAATAAGTGAAAAACTTTTAAAGGATCTATTCAACCCCACTTTCTAGATCTCTTTTGTGCCTTTGGGAAACAACAAGTTGTATCAGAGCAGGTTCTCACGAACACAAAGCTTACACTTTAAGTTGATCATATGACACATAACAAAACTAATTCTGAGCTTAGTGGTGGAAATAAGCCATGATTATTGCATAATATTCATTTATTTTGATTCTTTTGTGTTTAGTTTATTTCATGTTTTATGGTGTATATGACCTTATTAAGGTGTTTATTGATTTCAGGAGGATTTGGAGCTAAAAGTGGAGAAAGATGGAAAATTGTATAGTTGAAAAGAGAAAACAAAATCCAGAAAATGGCCAAGCTCGCCCCGACGAGCTCCTCTCTGCCCATCTTTGCCCCGACGCCTTCTAAAGCCGCCCCAACCAGCTCAACTTTGCCCAAGCTTGCCCTGGCGAGCTCACCAATGCAAATGAACTCGCCCCAATGAGTTCAGTTGGGAAAGTCATAAATTTGGAAAGTTTTTCTGGCCAATTTTTTTACAGATTCCTACTAGGTTTTGAATTGTTATTTCTTATAGGTTTAGGATTTTGTTTAGCAGTATAAATACGTTGTAATAGTCAGTAGCTGGATCATCATCTATATTGGTTTACAAACCCTAATTATGGAAGATTGAAGGCATGTCAGACTAAATTCTCTATTCAGTTCTAAGGGATGTTGAACCTTCTTTATAATTAATGGTTTAATCAAGTTTACTTTATTTATTCTTTATTGCATGAGATTTATTTTGGTAATTTGTTTTAATTGATTGCTTGTTATTCTATCTGATTAATTTGATTTGGCCAGTTAGATTAATCTGATTAATATCATCTATTAGATTAAGATATAGTATTAAACAAACGATATTATATCTGACCATGACTAGAAATTAGTGATGCATGATTGTGGACAAGCTTTTGAGTATTGCTATGATTACCAGAAGTCAAGTTATAACTACTAAAAAATGGTCATTTGTGATTGCCAAAACCCATCGCAAAAAGTAGGAAAAGCATCACGAAAGGTTTACGTGATGGTTTTAAGCATCACAATGGCCGTCTTGTATACGCCCATCATGAAAGGTTTTACATGATGGTTTTGGCGATCACGAAAACGCTTAGTGCTTTTGTGATGATTAATACAATCACATTAACACGTATTATATTGTGATTGTCAAAATCATCACAAAAAAACAAGACTTTAGGGATCAAATGTAAGAACGTGAATCTCTATTCACGTATAATTTATTTCACCGTATTAATTGTATCAAATGATACTTGTAGGATTCGAACCCTCTCCCATTTACAAACTAAATAACGAGTATTACCACTACACCAAAGTCCAGATCATGATTATAATTTTAAAACAAAATATAAAAGGAAACATATGTGAGGTGACTTACTAAACAAAATTATTTCCACATAAGATTTGGTGATTGCAATGGCAGTCACAAATACTTTATAATGATGGTAAAATTAGTCATCACTAAGAGCCATCATATATTTTATTATTTTGTGAGGGCTTGAAAATTTCATCACAAAATACCTTCTTTTTGTATTTACAAATAAAAGTCGTCACAAAAATCTATCTTTTTTAATGATTGTCACGACCGTAAAAAAATATTGTTTTGATTATTTCTTACATTAAAATATTAGTGATAGCTTAAATGAAATCACGAAAAGGGTATATCTATAAGTGATGACTTAGTGCGTCACAAAAAGAAAATTTATTTTTCGTGAAAAAATTGGTGTGATTGATATGACCAACACGATTATAATACATTAATGGCAAAATTAGTCATCACTAAGAGCCATCATATATACTATTATTTTGTGATTTCTTAAAAAGCACAAATTACTATCTTTTGTTATTGTTTTTAAAAACTGTCATAAAATTCCGTCACGTATTCTTATTTTTCTAGTAGTAATAATCCCTGATTGTGTGATTGTTGCTTAAAATAACCTAATTCTCTATATCTTCATGTTGCTGTTATATTAAATCTAGACTGATAGTTCTGGGTTGTATGATAGTTAGGGTCTATTGGGGCGATTGTCACATTAAATTTAAAACTTAAGGAGAATTTAGGATAATTGAGTGATTGCAGTTATCTAGGGTTATTAATTTCATTGAAGGATAAATACCGTATAACTAGATTATTCCATAATTATGAAAAGGTGATACTGAACTGAAGAACTGAAACTTTTAATTCATTGTTTATTCTTATCAGTTTATTTTTACTAGTTTAGTTAAACAACTCAAAACCCCCTTTTCATTAGAAACATTAAGATAAATATAAACCAATTCACTCTTTGTGGAATCGATCCTTGCTTGTTACTATACTAATTCTTGTGTAATAGAGTAGAAGTAAAGTATTAATTTTGAAGTGTCAACACAGCTCCCAAGCCACCCCTTCTAAGCAGAGAAAAATTTGCTAACTGGTAGGTTCGTATGCAAGCATACATAGACGCGATAGATGATGATCTATTTGATGCCGTTATCAATGGTCCATACGTCCCAACAAAGTTGGCACCAACAAATGAAGATCCAAATAAGATGACTATCAAGCTAAGAATCGAATGGACTGATAATGAAAAGAAGCTGTTGCAACTAGATAAGACGGTCAAGAACATTCTGTTCATGGCTCTAAAAGATGAGCTCTTTGAGAATGTGGTGAACTGTACAACTGCTCATAATGTCAGAGAGAACAAACAGTCTCTCTTGACGCAACAATATGAGATGTTCTCTCATGTGCCTGAAGAGAACATCACACCAACATATGAAAGGTTTAATGTGCTCCTCAACTCTCTGAAATCCGATGGAAAGATCTATCACAATAAAGATCTTAACATAAAGTTCATGAGGGCTCTACCAAGCAAGTGGGACGCCAAGACCATAGCCATTCTTGAGTCGAAGAACTTGCGATGACTGTTCAAAAGCCCTACGGTAATCTCCTTACCTATGAGCTCGAGTTAAATCAAAGGGCAGAAACCATTTCAGAGAGCAAAAGGAAAGATAAAGATCACTACAAAAAAATCACTCATTGCCGACATGATATGCCGTCGCCAATGACCCTCTTGCCGTCGGCAATGATATCATTGGCGACGGGGAATACCGTCGCCCCTCAGGTCGTCGCCCCTGTCTCCCGTCGTGCGCTGTCGGAAACTAAGTCATTGCCAACGGGGTCATTGCCGACGGCATGCCGTCGGTAATATACCATTAGCGACGACGAGGACGACGGATAGGCCGTCATTAATAACAGTTTATTATTGTAAAAAATATAGGTCATTGCCGACGGCAGAGCCGTCGCCCAATTCCCTGTCGCCAATGACCCAATTCCAAAATTTTTTTTATTTATTAAAATTGCAAAATTTCCCTGTTCATTTACATATACATATACATTGAACCTGTTATAAACTAAAGAAAAATAAATAATGACAATGTACACATATCAATAACAATCAAAAATCCCCTGTTCTTTTACTATCAACAATCAATATAATTAGATACCAAACTCAAGTCTGTACAACTCAAAATCTAAATACATACATGAAGGTCAAAATATAAATATAAACTAACTACTGTCCAAGATCAGGAATCTCTGTGCCATCACCTCTGGTCCCAACGTCGGTCCCACCTCCGGTCCCATCACCGGTCCCATCCTCTATAGTCTGATCATCAGTTCGGCGATCATCACCATCTCCTCCATGGGCATCGCCTGTGCCGCCATCTCCACCCCACGAGTCTCATCAACAAGACCCTACAAAATTAAAATATTAATAACGAAGTCCAGAATAGAGCATATTTAAATAATTTTAGTTTGTGTTCTACAAGTGTTGTTGTTGAGTTTGTGTTCTATAAGTGTTGTTGAGTTTTGCGCGTGTCTAATACCTACGCGGTGCTATGTGTCTGTTTGCGTGGCGTCCGGTCGGACGATGCGGGTTTTGGGCTCTTTTTCGGCTTTTTGCCTAAGTGTTGTTCAGTTTTACAAATTGGGCGATAACTCGGTCTCCGTATGTCGGAATCGAGTCCCGTAATTTCTAGCACGTGTCTAATACCTACGCAGTGCTATGTGTGTATTTGCGTGGCGTCCGGACGAATGATGCGGGTTTTGGGCTCTTTTTCGGCTTTTTGCCTAAGTGTTGTTCAGTTTTACAAACTGGGCGATAACTCGGTCTCCGTATGTCAGAATCGAGTCCCGTAAGTTCTAATGCGTGTCTAATACCTACGCGGTGTTATGTGTGTGTTTGCGTGGCGTCCGGACGGACGATGCGGGTTTTGGGCTCTTTTTCAGCTTTTTGCCTAAATGTTGTTCAGTTTTACAAACTGGGCGATAACTCAGTCTCCGTATGTCAAAATCGAGTCCCGTAAGTTCTAACGCGTGTCTGATACCTACGCGGTGCTATGTGTGTGTTTGCGTGGCGTCCGGACGGACGATGCGGGTTTTGGGCTCTTTTTTGGCTTTTTGCCTAAGTGTTGTTCAGTTTTGCAAACTGGACGATAACTCGGTCTCCGTATGTCAGAATCGAGTCCCGTAAGTTCTAGCGCATGTATAATACCTACGCGGTGCTATGTGTGTGTTTGCATGGCGTCCGGACGGACGATGTGGGTTTTGGGCTCTTTTTCTGCTTTTTACCTAAGTGTTGTTCAGTTTTACAAACTGGGCGATAACTCGGTCTCCGTATGTCAGAATCGAGTCCCGTAAGTTCTAACGCGTGTCTAATACCTACGCGGTGCTATGTGTGTGTTTGAGTGGCGTCCGGACGGACGATGCGGATTTTGGGCTCTTTTTCGGCTTTTTGCCTAAGTGTTGTTCAATTTTGCAAACTGGGCGATAACTCGGTCTCCGTATGTCAGAATCGAGTTCCGTGAGTTCTAACGCGTGTCTAATACCTATGAAGTGCTATGTGTGTATTTGTGTGGCGTCCAGATGGACGATGCGGGTTTTGGGCTCTTTTTTGGCTTTTTGCCTAAGTGTTGTTCAGTTTTGCAAACTGGACGATAACTCGGTCTCCGTATATCGGAATTGAGTCTCGTAAGTTCTAGCGCGTGTCTAATACCTACGCGGTGCTATGTGTATGTTTGTGTGGCGTCCGGACGGACGATGCGGGTTTTGGGCTCTTTTTCGGCTTTTTGCCTAAGTGTTGTTCAGTTTTGCAAACTGGACGATACCTCGGTCTCCGTATGTCGAAATCGAGTCCCGTAAGTTCTAGCACGTGTCTAATACCTACGCGGTGCTATGTATGTGTTTGCGTGGCGTCCGGACGGACGATGCGGGTTTTGGGCTCTTTTTCGACTTTTTGCCTAAGTGTTGTTCAATTTTACAAACTGGGCGATAACTCGGTCTCCGTATGTCGGAATCGAGTCCTGTAAGTTCTAACGCATGTCTAATACCTACGCGGTGCTATGTGTGTGTTTACAATTACAAATTACCATAGATAGTGTTTTATCTTAAGTTTATCTAAGCAATACAATTATAAATTACATAAATTAAATAAAGAAATACAGAATATAATTGTTTTTACCTGTCGAATATGTGGTGGGAAGATGTTGGCCAAGACAACTGCACACACGTGGATGGCGTCCTCCTGTACTACACCCATGAGGTCGTCAACGGCAGCTATAGGATCGATAGAGCCATGGACAACCTCCTGAGCCAGCTGATAGATCCGCTCGCGTGATGGTGCGCCTGACTGCACAACAATGCTCGCCATGCACCCCTCTATGATCCGCCGGAAGAAGTCGTCGGATAATGAAGGGCCGGCGCCCGATCCACTCGCACCATTACCTCTAGTGGGTAGGTGTCGCCGAGATCTCGCAGCAGGGACTAGGGTGTAAGCTGGGACATGGGGAATGCCCACAACTCTACCCTTCTTCGGTCCCCTTGTAGTCTGCAGCCAGTCCTCTATCTCCTCGTCCGCACGCATAGACTCGTCTACTGGAGTGTCACCTCTCTGGCTGCTCCGGGCCACTGCAAGATCCTCGAACCGTCGCTAAAAAAAACACATTAGTAGATGATACGCAAAGTATAAAATGAAATAATACAAAAGAATATCCGAATTTGAAATACATACTAAATAAGAGAATTAAATGACTTATAGCAATGCGTTCTGCCTCAGGTGAGATATAACCACCGTCACCTTTTTTTTGGTGGGCGTACCACCAAAACTCCAAACGGGAGGGTGCATGCTTTAAACTCACCTCAAGTCTCTCCCGGTACAAGTCGTACGACTGAGACCCAGTGCAGTGTGGGAGACGACTCTGCTGTCGGGCAGCTGAATCTCAAACAGGTTTCTAAGCTTCCTAAACTATATGAAAATATGCACATGTCAAAGTAAGGATTATTTTTGTATAACAAAAAGAATACTAGCTTTTTATCAGGTCACAAACTATTATTAAACTTTTTTAAAACCCACCCACACCCCAGCCCACCTCAGCCCACCCTTATATTGAGGATGAAAGCAAAACCGATAGTCAAATTACTACTATAACAATTTCTCAATTAGCTAATACATGACTGTGTGTGAGAGAGAGAGCTAGGAAATATGTTTAATTATGTTTCAATGGAAGCATTTGAATATGAGCATTTGGATGAAAAGCACAAAAAGAATGGCTGATAGCTCCAAATTTGAATATGAGCATTAGAATGTGTTCTTTGTAAACTCTAAATCATGTTATTACTGCAGTTATCCAAATTCAACTTGTATGCACTTGAATAACTCGAAAAAGTTGAGGTTTTGTCTTCATGTTACTGTAATATAAACACTTCATACATTCCCATTTTTCGTTTGACTGCAGTGAATTGGTCTTAGTCTATAAAAGGCTTTATAATATCCAGGCATGTTTATAACAGTTGTGAACACTGAGATTGTTTGATAATGTATCCTCAACATAATACTAGGTTTTCAATTTGAACTTCTTATCCCGAATAGCACATCTCGACATAATTGTATCTATTTAATCATAAATAAAATCATGCTATTTAAGCTAAATGGACATACATATGACCAGCATTACATGGTTGATAAACAACAACGCCAACATAAATTAATAAAATAAACCAATTAACACCACAAAATCCCACAACATGTATAGTAAGAACAAATGTGTACATGCAAAATTAACTAACAAAAAAATGTGTACAAGCAAATAAATCAGTCAGAAGAATGAACCCATTAATTAGTTGCTCTGAAATAGAACTGAAATTGGGAAGATTACCTTGCAGTCGAGAGAGACGACAGAGAGCGAGGGTTTCAGTCGAGAGAGATAGAGAGCGAGAGGGTCATTGCAGTAGAGAGAGAGGGACGACGGGAAGAGACCGGCGACGGCGGGAAGAGACCGGTGACGACAATAAAAGGCGAGTGGACGATGGGAAGAGAAGCCGGCGACGACGGCGCGAGCGAAGAGGGAGAAAATTAATAAGCGAAATGGGGAAAAATTCAGTCACTGAAAGTACATATAAACTCATTCTCGACGGCACTCACTGTCGACGGCATATGCCGTCGCCTATGCCCTTTTACCACGCGTGCCAAAAATTTCCCACCAAATTTGGGCTGGGAAGGGTCATTCACGACGGGCCTCAGTGGCGACGGCTATGCCGTTGATAATGATGTTATTGGCGACGGGGGTATTGCCGTCGCTAATGATGCCGTCGCCAATGACCTATTTTTTCGTAGTGGATGTTACTAGAAAGGCGCCTGAAGCTGCCTCTAAAGCTCCAGAAGAAGTTGTTTCAGACGATAATGATAAAGATATAACCTTGCTTGCAAGAAGGCTGAGCAAGTTCATGAGAAAGAGCAGTAGCTGGAGACCCAGAAAGAACTTCAACAACAACAAAGGCAGTAGTAGCAGAGATCAAGAAGAAAATTTATGCTACAACTGCAACAAGCCTGACCATTACATCGCAGAGTGCGCCAAATCTCTGCTAGAATAGCTCAAGGAAGATAAAAAGAGAGCATATCCTAAGAAGGAGTACAAAGGCTACAAGAAGCATCATAAGAAGGAAAAAGGATTCGTAGCTGAGGGGTCATGAAGCGATTCAAAGAACGACTCCAACTTAGATCCTAGTGATGATGAAAGATCTTAAGTGGCCAACCTCTGTCTGATGGCCATAGAAGAAGTTGTTGACCAGACTACTGATTGTTGAGCAATTGACATCAATAAAGTATTTGATTTCAACCCTCATGATATAAATATTGATGATCTTAGAGTTGCATTGCATGATATAGTTTTAGATTTATATCAATATATAAAATTGTTCAGGGTTAATTCTATTAAAGGACCATTCTCTTCTTCAAGAGGAGAAAGAGAAAGTGCAAGTGGAGTTAGAAATAACTCTACGAAGCACTGCCTCTTTATTTAAGCTTGAGGCTGAAAATTAAATTTTGAGGCAAATAATTGAAGTTTATGCACAGAAAGAGTACTCTGCTCTAACCTCTAAGATATAGGAGTTGAAAAAGACAATTTCGAAGTGGAATAGATCACTAGTCAGAGAGTTGTCTCTAATCGATCAGAACTTGGGTTAATTTGGAGATTCATCTTCAATCCCAACTGTGTAAAATTCTATTAACAAATCAAATTTAACAAGAGTATCACTGAAAGAGTACGGAATCCATACCTGGATTAAGCAATGTAATATCCAATTTATAATCCCAAATATTACTCGTTGAGACTCCTGTCCGAACTAATTAAACAAAATAATAATTAATATGACACAACTCTCTTTGTAAATGAAACAAGTCATATAATACAAAACTAAGCTTTCTCTTAGCTTTAACTTGGTATCAAAGCCACAATACCTAACGTCTTATAATCCAGTCTTCCGTTGCACCCCTTTTGTTCTCCTTCTTCTTCTTGATAATTCTTTTAGTGGCTTTATTCAAGACTATTATGAACTGAATCCCTTATTATCATTGGATTTGTTTTCGAGCTTTCTTTGTAGCTATGAAAAATTGCAAGAGCTGCTCTCATCAATGTTGCTTAACCATCCTCTCGGTCCATCATCTACACTTCCACAAGAACATCAAAGCATTGAAGGTGATACTCATATTAACTCGTCATTAAGTTCTAGTATTAGTGTTTCTCATTCTGACGTAATTTCTTCGTCACACATTATACCTCCATCCACCTCCCTTCCTTTACCCGTTGAAAATTATTATTTGGCGGTTCCCGCAAATTGCCAAATTCCAAAATCCCAATTTTTATCCTCATTTTTCTCCGCAAGTAATGACTATTCTCATTCTCACTTGGACATCTTTGCGGATAAATTTTTAGTTTGCTCCTCATCTCCTCATCCCTCAAATGAGCGAATGTTTTCTCTTGATACAACCCACATCTCCTATCTTAATGGATTAATGAAATTCTTTAAGAGTTTTCATGGAAATCTAATACACAAGACGTATAAAAAAGTTCCTACTTGTTGCGAGTGTATAAACAATCAAGCACGTTCCAATCTTCTTCGTTATATGCAGTACTTATCATGCAAGCTATTCTTCATTTCAACATACATTGACAATTGTGGGTATTCTCAGTTGATCATAAGGTTATTGTTTTATTGCTTATACAACTCCAAGGGTGTTTCACCACGGTCAAGCTCAAGCTCCAGTTACCTATGTTTCGCTTGCGAGGGTGTTTTAGAGAAATAACATAATATTGTTATTTAAGATAGTTTTATATTTATCAAATTGTTAAGATATTAATTGTTTTTGAATGACCATAATTATTTATTGAAAATCTTTAATTATATAATCCCTTAATGTTAGCATAACTGGTATCCTATATGTTTATATAGGACAACCCTTTTTATAAATAAAATAAGTCATATAATTCAAAACTAAGTTTTCTCTTAACTTTAATTAATATTTTGATGACATGTAGAAGTAAACTATTGAATCTGTCGGGTGATTCTATTTTCAGTAGAAGTTCAGGTTTCTTCACGTAGTTCTAAAGTTAATTATAGTCCAATCTACTTTCTCTAGCTTAGCTTGTCATTTAAAATATATGCAGAGATATACTATGCTCTTAGCACAAAATTTAAATGGGAGAGAGAGGGGGGCGGGGTGACCCGCTTTTATAGTGTTTCTCTTTGAAGTTTGAAACCAGAAACCAGAAACCAGAAACCCGAAAAAGGTAACTTTATTACAAGTGGGCAGGGATTTGCTGCGATATATGTCACAACCACCTTATACTACGTCTGCACACATGCATGCGCGTCTAGTGGATATACATAGTTACCTTTAGACCTGACAAAGATGGCCCTGACCCGCGGATTGGGTCGGTTCGTCCGTCAAAAATCGGACTTTAGGCCGTAGATTTTTATCCCGACCCCTTTTTAGCCCGGCCCGTGGAGGCCCGACCCGCCCAAGTGGCCCGTGAATTTTTATTTTTTATTTTTTTTAAAAATAAAATGTTACTACTTGTGGGTTGTGAGGCCTGAACACAAGACTTGTAAGTAAATAAATAAGAGTTCAAACCAACTAAGTTACAATAACTATTTATTTTTAATGCAATCTTCAATATATTTTAACTATAATTAAAAATTATAATTAAGATATGTAGTTAATGTAGGTAATTAATTAATAATACTAATTTATAATACTATTAAAATTTTAATTGATTGAGATATGTAGTTAATAATTTCAAAGTATAAAACTATTAAACTAACAAATAACAATTATTAGTTTAAGTTAGATAATATAATTATAAAAATTTAAAATTATCTATATATTAGTATTAATTACAGTATTTATTATTTTTTAAAGTAAAATAAATTATATTAATTTTAAAGAGTCAAATTTGATTATATACTTTGAATTACTAGCAATATATAATTCGAATCAACCACTAATTTTTTAGATTGCAAGTTCAAAATCTGTACACAATAATATAGATAATTTTATCCCTTAATTATGCAATCCCCCTACTTATTGTAGTACATTTAGAAAGTAAATCAATCATTATCCCTTAATTATGCATTCCCCCTACTTATTTGGAAAGTAAATCAATTATTATCCCAAATCATGCCTTTAGAATAATATCTAAAATTATAATACTATTAAAATTTTAATTGATTGAGATATGTAGTTAATTTAAGTAATTAGAATTATTGTTTATTATAAATTATTTTATTATTTTTAATATTTATTATTATTACTATTTTTGATGTATCAAGATTTTGTAAAAAAAAAAAAAAAAATCCACGGGCCGACCCGGCCCGCCCAATTCGGGCCACGGGCTTAACAAATCTGACCCGCAAAAAATCCGGCCTTTTCTGTCCGGTCCGTCGTTGGCCCGGCCCGCGCTCGACCCGGCTCGACCCGACCCGCTTGCCAGGTCTAGTTACCTCAAAATAATCCTCACCGCATAGTCAAATTAATGGACTTGTTGAGACACATAAGGTCCATGTTAGCATCAACCATCAGTGTGACCCTTGAATGTAAAATATAGAAAATTAGCAACAGTCCCGTGCCTCCGGCACTATGGATAGTGACGTTTATTTAAAATTTTAAACGGTCCAAATAATTTATTAAGATGAGTGAAAAATTCAAAATTATTTGTATTTTATTATATAAATTTGTTTACTGGGAAGTAGTGCAAAAGGTGCCATCGTCATTCATTTGGCAATTATATTAAAAATTGGAGTTTTCTGACAAAGAATAGTAGTAATAGTAGTAGTTTAATCCAATTTGAATGCGTCAATTAAATAAAGCATATCCATGAAAAAAGACAGTTGAGGCCAGGGGTCAATTTACAATCAACGTTTAAATTCAATAAACAGAAATTTTGATTCCCTTTTGGGAGGAAGTTAAATAGTTCAGTTACACGAGCCAAATGGGAAAAAAAAGAAGCAGCTAAAGAACAAGAAAAATTGAAGAAAAAGAAAAACGCCAACACTTTTTCAGCAGTTATAGATACTAAATAAGACATTACATACCAGCAGCATGCCACCATATTTCTCATTCTAATACATTACTCGTCAAATGTTTAAACATCACGAATACATATCATTATCAATAATTCCCGAATTTTTTCATAACCTTAATAATCATCAACATAATCAAAATATTTTCCTTCAAATTTTCATCCGAACTTACGGCTTTCTTCAACTTTTTCAAAATGAATTTGAGCAAAGCTTGAATTTTCACCCATGAAAAAGCTGGAGAAAAGCTTTTCTTAATGGTATTATAAATTGACTGGGATTTGGATTTCAACCATGAAAGAGCTGAAGAGATGATCTTCCTAATGGTATTGACAAAAGACTGAGATTTGGATTTCAGCCATGAAAGAGCCGAAGAAAAGCTCTTCCTAATGGTACTGACAAAAGACTGAGATTTGGATTTCACCCATGAAAAAGCTGACCAGAAGCCTTTCTTAATAGTATCTGCAGCCATTTGGTTTTGGTTAAACAAAAAGATTGATTTAGTTTGGTTTATATAGGATTGATCAAGTATTTAGTTTCAAGAACTCTCCATTTCATTGCCCAAGAAATTAAATGAATATATGATTCTTGAAATACCCATAATTATTAAGGAAGTGGAGTATAATTCATGCATGCATATCTATACATTGTTTTTGTTGAAGTTAACTGGATAGTAATATGGAATAATTGTAGGGGATATTCGATGAGTCCCCATGCGTGAATGCAAATTTTAGTGCCTCAAGTGTCCTATAATAACAAAAACGTTTCCCAAAACCAAAAAATTAAATACTTCTACAATTTCAAAATTAAGAAATATATATTTAAAACGATATTTTCAAATGCACCTTTAATACTGATCCATTCATTTCAAAATTAAATATACATTTACGATAATTTTTAAAGATAATTTTATTTTTTTCAAATTTATTCTTAAAAATATAATAGTGGTGGCAACGTGGCGTAATAATACCTAATCAACTAAGAGAAAAAGTAAGTAGTATATATGTTACAAGAATTACATGAAAACAAAAGAATGTCTAAAATAAACAATTTTAATATAAAATATACATAACTAACTAGTTTACCCTAAAAGCATAATATTATATATTAATTAAGTGGTGTTCACTAGTTTTACTAAGATACAACTCAGGAGTTTCTTGAATGGACTCCGGTAAAATTAAAACATATTTCGCCTGTTTTAAATTATAAAATTATTATTAATCTTTAAAAATTAATTTAAAATATTTTTAAATTTAAAATTAAGTTGATATACTAAAAAATTATGAAATACGGAGTAATAAACTAATAGCAATACCTTTTTAAATAATTTACAATACTCATTAATACTTCCTCTGTTCCTAAATAATTGATATTTTAGAATAATGGTTTTGTTCTAAAATATTTGATGTTTTAAGAAACCAATGTTTTTATTACCTTTTTTCTAATTTTGCCCATGTCATTATTAGCTTCATCATTAATACTCACCTTAATTATTTTTCACTCTCTCTTTTCCAAGGTTTCATATTCTTTAAACTATACTCCATTTAACATTACTTCAAGAAATTTGTTTTAAAGCTGAAAAATAATTTAATAGCATATTAATTAAAGGTATATTAAGAATATTTTAAAATATTAAATACTTTCTTAATCTGCGTGGAACATCCTAAAACATTTAGTTGTAGTAACACAAGTCGGGACGATGATGCGGTACCCAAAGGAACCAAAAAATAATAATTTAAGTTTAAAGAGATTAATCTTAATTGTTTTGAACATAATTTTAATCCGTGATTTAATATTTAAAATTATGAGTTCCATATATCCAATTGAAACTCTCCAAAAAAGTTGTGACACATTGTTTTGAGCCCAAAAGTGGTCGAAAAAGATGTATCCTTCAAAAGTTTTACTCACAAAGGAAAAAAAAGGACAGACCAAGATTTGCAGAAGAAAAACAAACGACTGCTCAAGGAAGTAAGTTTATGAACTTAAATGGTTTTTCCTCGCTTAATATTTCTAGACTTGTGACTCTTGTTATAATAAAATTTTTGGATTTAATTCTTCATGATTAATTGATTCTATTATTTTCTTTCGTAGTGGCTGAGCAGATGATTTAAATTAGAAAGTGTTCGGGAGTGTCGGAAAGTGTTCGGAAGTGTTCTACCGACCCTCTTTTGGGCTGAAGGCTTTGGCCGAGTCAAAGGAAGTCAGGCTCATGTGTTCGGTAGCATAGAGGAGGATGGAATCGGGTACCCGATCCCAATAGGCCGGGACCCGGTTGTGACCATGGAGGTCGGGGTCGGGCCTTCGCGTCTTTTGGGACAGGGCCCAGACCGGTGCTTTTGTCTGGCTGATAGGTTGGGCCTAAAAGTTTGAGCAACCCGCATGCAGAGTTGGAGTGATAAGGAGTTTACGTGATTAAGGGCATTAACCCTAATTATACACTAACAAGGCAACTCCAAAGGTAGTGGTGGAAAGGGATTCCACTTGCACCTTTTAAGGAGATTAGGTTGGACCCAAATATGGTAGCTAACGTATTTAGGAGTCTTATGCTAAGTCGGAGGAGGATACCAAGGTGGTGGGAGCTCTATAAATACAAGGCCAATGCTACAATTAACGGGTAAGACCTACTTTAAGCACTAAACACATAACCTCCATTGTTAAACCTTGTGAACGGCATGTACTTATTCTCACACCGGAGCTATCCCCCGGCGGCACGGCCGTCAAGCTTCTGTGTGATCTGTTATTGTGCAGGATTCAGCGCGTGGATTTTGTGATTGGAGGCGCAGACGAAACTTGGCGTTAACAGAAAGCAATAACAACAACAATTAAGAAAAGGAAAAGCCAAATCTTTAGCTTAATATATAAAATGATCACTAAATAAAAAATTAAATACTTCCATTCCAAATTAATTAACTAGTTAATTGGCATTCAATTACATAACTAGAACATATATATATATATATATATATATATATATATATATATATATATATATATATATATATATAGTCCGCTTCTCCAGCGAATTTGAAGGAGCGAATTAAGAACGAACAGACTATAGCGACGGTTTTTTTCGTCACTATACCATAGAAAACCGGTTTTTTATGCTATAGCGGCGGAAAAAATCGTCGCTATAGTCGGTTCGTTCTTAGTTCGCTCCATCCAGTTCGCTGGAAAAAACCGATATATATATATATATATATATATATATATATATATATATATATATATATATATATATATGTATATATATGTACATGGGCGGATCTACCCTTAGGGTAGTGGGGTCAATTGACCCCACTGAATTTTTGAGAGTCAATTTTTAATTTGATTTTGATTTTATAAAGTGTTTAGTGAAAATAAAAATTCAGACTAAAAGACTATTAAATGTCTCAAATTTCTACTAACACAAACACTCCACTATTTTAATACTCCCCCCGTCCCTATTTAAATGACGTTTTAGAGTTTTTTATTTGTCCCTAATTAATTGACGTTTGTTCAAATCTAGGAGAATTAATGATAATTTTTTTAAAATTACCCCTCATTACTCTACCTATTTTTTTTTGGTACTTTAAACTCTTGTGCTATGATAAATTAATGATTTAAGGGTATTATAGACAATTGAGTACTATATTTAATGCTTTCCAATCATTATCTTAATTCTTGTGCCAATCTCTAAAAGTTCATTTAAATAGGGACGTAGGGAGTATTATTTAATAACTTACATTAAACATGATATATATTTTTACAGCTATTGAAATGAGACTATCGTTGTTACGATATTTTCAAACAATGAAATCTCGAAAAATGTTATTATGAATAATATTTTGACAATATTATTTAGTTTTGTAATTTATTTTAGAGGACACGAGAAGTGTCTCTTATAAAAATAGTGTTTTAAAAAAATTATAAAATATCATTTTATATATAACATAAGATTGAGGATTCGAAGTGTATTCAATTACATAAAACAATATCAATTTTATATGATAGCTCACACAATTATTTGCAATATCCCTCGCATTCTGCCTTTATTTTATTATATATTATTTTTTTTATAAATTTTTATTTTAAAAAAATTAACCCACAGAACTAATGGACTGGATCCGCCCATATATATATATATATATATATATATATATATATATATATATATGATCAGCTAATCCACACATCAAATATCAAACAGTTTGCAAAAAAGGATCATAATTTTCTCAAATATTCCTTTCCAATTCTTAGAAATCATCATGTTCAACAACTCCCAAACTAATCGAACCAGCTCAACTATTTGACGATACTCCTCAATCTTATATTTCAAGGTATTCATAAATTCTTTCGCGGTTTTCGTATACATGCAAGTGAATAATTAATTTGACAAGCTTATCAAACAGCGAGCGAATTAAAATTCTCAACACTAAAATCTTTTCCTTAAGTTTTTCTATGTATCGATGACACCATTCTATTCAGAAATCTCAAAAGCACTTTAATTCTGGAGTATAATGTACATTCTGAACTCTGATTATCATTCTTGAATAAGCCCGTCAAATAATTTATGGATTTTTTTATCTTCACATGTATTAAGTTGAAAAAGACTTTGAGATTTGATTTAAGACATGAAAAAGCAAAAGAAATAATGTTTTTCTTAGTAGAATCAGTCTCGCCTGCCTTATTAGGTTTTGCTTGTGAATAGTAAAAAGATTGAATTGGTTAGCTTTGTATAGAACCTAATAATTAATCAATTTCGAGAATTTTTCATTTTTCATTGCCCAATAAATGAATGATTCTTGAAATACGCTTTCATTAACTTAATGCATGCATGCTCTAAGAAAAAACAGAAAATTAAAGAAAAAAAGATTTCCTCATGCTTGAATGTTAACCACAAAATTTAATATTTTCTCAATTTTATAAAAAGAGTCCAAGTTAACTTTGATTTTAATCCATATGAGAAAACTTAAAATTTAAAATTGAGATGTGAGTTTATTTTAGTTTTTGAGATTAAAATTTTGTACTTTGTAATATTTTTTTCAAGTAATTTGTATTAAATTAAATAAATTCACATCTATTTTGAATTTTAAAATATCATAAATTGACGTAAAAAATTAAAATGGGACTCTTGGAGAGAAGTATATATTCGGTGTAAGGCCCCAACTTTTATGAATAAAGATTTAATTTTCTCTAAATATTATTTTAAATAGTAATGTGTTGATTTGATATAATACTATAGTTATGGGTGATATGTACAAATTTTGCGAAGTAAGCAAGCGATTATAAAATATTCGTTTGATCGGGAAATACTCTTTTTGTAGAGGAATATTCGTACAACGGCGCAATCATTGGTGGATCACATAAACGGAATAATTGTCGGATATAGAAAGCGACAGAAATAACCTTTTATAAAAAATAACGGCAAAACTTTTATCGTTAAACTGTTGAAATACCCGGTGATAAAAGTATAGTAATACTCGTTGTTGCACAGTAGCACACGGTATTGCACAGTATCTCTGATTATTGATACTTACGTAAGAAGTCACTCAGTCACATTCAATAATTGTCACAATAGTTGCTGCATATTATTGATTCAATTATTGTCACAGTATCAACTACACGATATTTTATATTATTAAATCAATAATTGAGACGACACAGTTATTCATATTATTATTTGCATTGTTGATAATGTCTAGAAAATTTTGTTGAGAAAATGTGTTTGGTTATTTAATTGCACGCCAGTAAGGAGAAATCCTTATCGAAAAGCCCCCTCTTTCCTGGGAACTATTTGGTTGTCAATATTCTGAGTTATAATATTAAATGATGAATAATTGTTGAAAGATTAAAAATGTGTTGATTAAAGATAAGTGATTTGTGGTAAATATTTATTCAATTTTTTGATATAAATAAAGGGATTTGTCATGAGGCGTTAGTTGTAAGTTTGATTTATTATTCCATGGGGAGATGTGCTAATTTTTCAGATCGTCGTTTGAAGTTATAATAATGAATCAATATGGACAGTTGGTTGAAGTTAGAATAGTAAATCAATATGGATCGCTGGTTGAAGTTGTAATAGTATATTAGTATGGATCGTCGGTTGAAATTTTAATAGTAAATCAATATGAATCGTCCGTTTAATAGTAAATCAATCTAGACCGTTCATGAATCAATTACTTTTAAGTTCATTCTCTTATTAATAGAAGCTCATTATTTTATTCTTTCTTACGAATTCACTAAAACTATAGAGAGATAAACTATAGAGAGAAAGAAGAAGAGTATTCTGCTACTATACTATTACAGTATCCAATCTCCTATTAAGGTAAGGGGTATTATTTTTTTCGTATTCGTAAGGGATGTTATTTTTCGTATGGTAAGGGATATTATTTTTCGTATGGTAAGGGATATTATTTTTCGTATTCACTCTTTATTAATCTGCGGGAGTAACCTGTCTATGCGGATTACCGCATGCATGGTGAATAACCCTTCGTATTCATTCTTTATTAAACTGCGGGAGTAACCTGTCTAAGCGGATTACCGAATGCATGGTGAATGACCCTTCGTATTCATTCTTTATTAATCTGCGAGAGTAACCTGTCTACGCAGAATACCGCATGCATGGTGAATAACCCTTCATATTCATTCTTTATTAATCTGTGGGAGTAACCTGTCTACGCGGATTACCACATGCATAATGAATAACCCTTCGTATTCATTATTTATTAAATTGTGGTAATGATTTGTCTACGCGGATTACCGCATGACGGGTGAAAATCCATTTGCAGTTTCGTATATTCTTTTATACTCGTATGAGATATCATTTCTTTTGTACTCATAAAGGGATATCGTCTTCTGTCATGTTTTCTCCATTTATGGTACGAATTTATTGTTTGTTTCCATAACCTTATTATTAAATGGTGAAAACCCTTGAAATTAGTGGAATATTCTTAATAGTTTGTGCTTCATCTAGTATCATTCCACTATTAGTCTGAACTTTCTTATTAAATGGCGGGATACTATTCATTCATGATACTATTCATTCGAGATACTATTCATTCGGGGTACTTTTCATTCGAGTACTATTCACGATAAAAATTAATTTCTTTTCTGTCCAAATTATTTTGATACTTGAATATCATTCTTGAGTTTTACTCCATAATTAATTATCATGTTGACAATTTGGAAATTCTTGAACTCTAGATAAATTAAATTAAAAATATCTAATATTTATCCTTGATCTCATTTGATTGATTCTTTATATCATTATCATTATCATCATCCTCATGTTAAATTGTGGTGAAAGTCATCTTTGGCCCGTAGTGCATAGATGGACTGTTGATTGGTATGATTATGACCAGGAATTATGAATTGGTATAATCATGACCTGTAATGTTACAAACAAATGATATGGTAAAAGTTCTCTTTGGCCCGTAGTGCATAGATGGACAGATGTTTGACATGATCATGACCACTGGTGATACTAACGAATATCTTTTGTCAGGAATAAGCATGTGAATGATATTCCTATTATATATGATTTAATTATGATATATATGAATGAATATGCAAGTATGCTTGCATTAAGAAAAGCTGTAAAGCCCTTTGATAGATAATAGGAACATGTGTACAAGGACTTAGAATGAATTGATCAAATATGCTAGGTTGATCCTACATAAGCAAAAAAGCTTTGTAAAGTCCTTAAAAAGAAATGATGTACAAGGACTATAAATATAAAAAGATCAAGCTTGTTAGGTTGATCTTATAATGTAATAGATAGACTTGTCTGATCGTCGAGCACCGCACCAGAAATCGTAGTCTGCCAGGAGAGTCAAGAAAAACTCGAGAGCTATCAAGGCAGAATCGTAGTCTGTAAGATAGTAGATCTCGGAGTTCGTCGACTGCCAGGAGAGACGAGGAAGGATCGTAGTGTGTCGAGAAGAACTTTCTCGGAGCCGTAGTCTGCTGAGGAAGTCATGTTCAAAATCGTAGAGACAGCCTGTCTACGAGCCGACCGAGCATTTGTCGAAGCCAAGTCAAGAATCGTAGACTACACTCGGAGTCGTAGAGTCTACTGATCATATCAGAGGCAGAGATTGTAGTCGAGCAAGATCAGATGAAGACAACAAGCATAAAGACAGAAATCGTAGAGTGTCAAGATCTAATCTTGGAGTCGTAGTGTCTGCACAACCCAAGCTGAATCGTAGAGTGCAGAACTAAGACTTCAACAGATGTGCTCACAACGCCAAGACAGAATTGTAGAGCAAACACGATTCTCAATAAATGAGCACTCTCAGAATATCCAAAGTATGAAGCCTCTGGTCTAAGCTGCAGAGATACATCCCACTTGAAGGAAACCAGAGAGCACTCACCGAATGGCATGCAAAGCTAACAGAAGATCTAAGCACCAACCCAATCAACATTCCGATTGAGTTGTGAAGCCATTCGAGATGAAGTCTTCCACAAGTTGATCAGAAGAAGACTTCAGTAACTGACTAAGGAAAGTTAGCAAGTGCAGTAGCTGTTAAGTAAACAGAAGACAATGATCTTGAAAGTAATCAGGATCGTAATATTTTTCAAACAAAGAAGGAACTGATGGAGTGTACACAAAGATACTGGTCAGCCTATGAAGAACAAGGCTAAAGTGATTAAGCATTGGGTCAGTCCATTTATGATAAGTGAATGGGAGATCACAAGCAGAAAGCGAGCTGGGCATGCCACAAATCTGAAGTGTCTTGCTATTCAGAAGGGGCCAGGACAAGGAGTCAAGCCATCAGTATCTGAAAGCAGTCGAGGCAAACAGAAGTGTTGAAGCACTACACAAGAAAAGGAAGAGGTGTTCTACATTAAAGATCCAATAAACACTCTTCCAGATCGTAGTGGTGTCTCTACCTGTCAATGAGCAACATTCAACAAGACACTACGATCAGGTCCAAGAAAATATGCATCAGAATCGTAGAGTTCGGTCATCTGAAGGTTGAAGTATTGGCAACGGTTCAATCTGAAGATTGATATTCGAACTGAGCTTATTGAGAGCATCGATGCAAAATGACAATCTCTGATCGAGAAATTAGAAGGAGGAAATAAGTCGACTACTTGCCTGACATGGAAAGGTAACAACTCTAAGGCGGTAGGTAAGGTGGCAGATTGTTGTGTCAGTAAAGTCACAAAGGAGCTGTCACGTCACATCAAGCAGTCTGCACTAAATAACTCGAGATCTGCGAAGCAATTCAAAAAGCTCCCAACGACTACATTCTAATGGGAAGATTGTGAAGAAGTATAAATCAACAAGAGCTTCAAAGATCAAAAGCGCTGAAGTTGCTAAGGTTGGAGAGATGGTGGACTGATCAAAATAACGTAAAATTGACCAATGAAGGTGAAAGTAGTATGCACACAAGCCAATCATGTTTGATGATAAAGCATATACTTTGTAACAATCTTATTCATTTATTAATAAAAAGTATTAATTTATTAAAGGCTTTTAATTATCTACATGGTGCTGTTTTATAATATGTGATAAACCTATAGTTTTGATCAATGCTTTTAGATTAATGATGATGATCATTCTAATGAGATCTAAATTCTTAGAAAGCTCAAAACTAAAATAGTTCCCAATTGTTGGATTACTAAATTGGTGATTAGTGAATCCGGATAGATTGGTACATACGTTACTTACTCATTGGCTGAGGATGATTGATCTCATGATCATTTGTGTGGAGACACTAAAGCAAGTATGTAGATGCTTATTAGAGAATAAGTTCACTGAACGTGGCTCGCTAAGGAGTACCTAATGGAGTTTTACTTGTCTGTCAATAGAAATTCCTATAGTGATAGTAGTACAAGTGATCCTTGGAGTTGAGATCATCATAGTATCTTGTGTATGATGAGTTATACTTTGATTTATTCCTTAAGACCATTAGGATATATCAAAGGGTATGCTTGGGTATAATAAGTTGTACATGGAGATAATGTATGATCAATAAAGAATCTACCACTTCTAGTAAAAGAAGAGAAATGTCCTATGTGATTCGATAAATGACAACCCAGTAGTCCTTGGCCAAGGCAAAATGAAATTAGAAAGGAGTTTCTAATTTACATTATTTGGTGTTGTTCATTTAAGAGTCAAAATACATATAATTAAATAAATTAAGACTTGACAGTAATTTCATGTCTTATATTTAATTGGGACATTGTATGGTGGAAGGATTGAATTGTACGGTAACTATTTACTCAAAGGTTCTTTTATGATTAATGTTGAAATTTATATTATTTGAAAAGTCGTTAATCGCTAGGGAGGCTTATCCCTATTGTGGAATAAATATTATTTATTTAAATTAATTATTAATTTAATTTATTTATTTAAATAAGATTATAATTGTTCTAATTGATTTATTCACAATCGGTTTAATATGGAGAACCTAAAGGGTCACACCATAAAAGGAAGAATAATTATTTAAGAAGTTAATGACATAATTGTAATAATAAGTTAAGTATATTTAATTTAATCTATGGTGATAGAATAAATTAAATAGCTTAATATTTATTATTTAATATCTTAGAAATATTAACTATAAATTAATAAGAGGAGTCTTATTATTATTATTACTATTATTATTATTTAATTCCTAAAGGAGTTTGAGAATTAATTAATAAAAGTACTCTAATATATTCCTAATAAGATTCGGAGGTAAATTAATTAAAAGATTTTAATTAATTATTCCTAATAAGATTAGGAGCCTAATTAATTAAAGGAGTTTAATTAATTAAAATAAAACTCAATTCCTTAATTGTCAAGGAGGGTTGCCTACATCTATAAATAAGAGGAGTCTTATTATGGGTGAGGTGGTTGACGTTTTCGTAGAATATATAATTCTAATAGTTGGGAGAGTACACCCTTTTCTATGAGAGATAGAAAAACTAGGGTTTTGTCATATACTCATATTCTTGAATCCTTATTCTTCCTTGGTGGATCACCTCTAGAGGCCAAACACTTGGGTGGCTAACGTTGATCAAAGGAAGGAACCAAACCCGGTGGATTCAAGTTGAATGCGAAAAGGATTGGAGGTGAAGTTGTACATAAGGAAGCTCGAATCTTCAAGGGTATGGTTCTTGTTCTTCTTTTTCATTTAATTAATAATTGTGCATAAAGGGTGATCCGGGTATATGGTTTGTAAAATTTTAAAACTCTGATTTTCCACGTTTCCGCTTAATTTGTGTAATTTGATTGCGTTCATAAATATTACAAACCTAACAGTGGTATCAAAGCCAGACCTTTTTGTAAATTATTAATTATTTTGATTTGATATGTATATTGATATGTGTTTAGAACAATTTAATTGGACATAATATGTTGTATAAAATTTATTAAAAAAAAAATTAAAAAAAATCAAATTCCGAAAGCCTGCTTAGTACTGTTGTGAAATCACGATTTTTTCAAAAGCTGATCTGAATGATATATATATATATATATATATATATATATATATATATATATATATATATATATATTATACTTTTAATAATTTTATAATTAAAATAAAAAGTTTATTTTAATTTTAAAATTAAATTTCATGTTAACTAATTAGAGTTGAAATTGAATTCCATGATAACTAATTGGAGTTGAAATTGGATTTCATGTTTTCTTAAATAAAAGAGTTTATTTAGATATGAAATAAAAATTCATATTATTCAAGATAAAGGAGTTTATTTGTGAATAGAAAAGAGAATCCGTATTTTTTTTAAATAAAGAAGTTTATTTAGATATAGAATAAGATTTCATATTATTCAAAATAAAAGAATTTATTTGTGAATAGGAAAGAGAATCTGTGTTTTCTTTAATAAAGGAGTTTTATTTTTTACTTGGAATTGGATTCCATAATATTAAAATAAATGAGTTTATTTTGATTAAAGATTTTGATTAAAATAAAATAGTTTATTTTATTCAAAATTAGATAAATTAAAATAAAAGAGGTTTATTTTAATTTAAATTTGGATTAAAATAAAGGAGTTTATTTTGATTCAAAAAAATATATTTTGTGCTAACTAAATTTGCCCATTAAATGATATCAATATATATATTGAATGTTTATTATTCATGAGATGAATATTATTTATTGATGTATATGGTGATGTGTATGATAATAAATGAGATTTATTATGGACTATTGACCAATGTGATTGGATTTTATTTTAGTTGGATGCATGAATGTATGAGTTTTATTAAATGGGGTCTGCGTACCTCGTCTTCTCTAATTTTTCTTAATGTAAATTCTATCTCTCACCTATGTACTTCCCCTTGACTGCTGATCAAAGTTTATATTTATTTTTAAATAGTTTTGTAATAGGAATAGTTAGAATTAATTTTGAAAAATTAGAGATCAAGGAGAAAGGAGCGCTTGAAGACCCGTTTGTAATGGAGCCCGAGTTTAAATGTAATAGTTATATTTAAATATTAATTCTTGCACCCCTAGGTTTGACCTTTTGATTCACTTAGTGGCTCTAGTGAACCAAACTATAATAAAAGTCCATAATCAATCCGGGTAGAATATAGTATTCTACATGTGCATGCTTATACAATATATATATATATATATATATATATATATATATATATATATATATATATATATATATATATATATATTATATTATGCACACATGCTTCGCATGTTTATTAATATGACGCGTATTTTATATATATATGTGCATGCGCGCTAAACAAGATGAGACAAATTAATAATAAAGCCTTCAAATATTTTATATTAAGTTGTAACGTTCAAAGATATTTAGAATATCGAACGTCGCCTTTTAGCATGATAGAAATAATAGAGTATTGAATATTTAATATGAGTTTGCTGTGCATACACAAGGCAAGTATTAAATATTTAAGATGTTATTTTTATTACATATGATGTTTATAAGGAATTGAACATTACTGCTTTGTTGTGCACACACGAAGGCTGTAGTTTTCTCTTCACTTATATGGAAATGATGGGTCTGACTTAACTTAAATCATTATAGTTCGGATGTGCACACACTTGACCATTATGATCTAAGAGGCAAAATACAAGGAGTTACATAGTTGATGTAATTGACAAGAGTTGTCTACCTATTTATTTATATATAGTTTGTTGTGCACACACAAGGCTATATACATTTGAAATGGGATCCTTATTTTCACTAGCATATCTTTAATTAGATATTGTCGAACTATATAGATTGAGGGTAATATAGTTTGAAGAAAATAGTGGGAGATACCAATTTAAAACAAGACCTAATTTATTTTGGTAATTAATAAAAGAATGTATGCTAAAATGTTGTTAATTATAAAATCATTTACAGAATTTTATAATGTCTAAATTACTATCACTGTGAAGCATATTAGATGTTATTTAACCGGACCGAATTAAATGGATTGGTTAAGGAATTTGAGAATAGTTCTCATGGCTGAAAAGCTATCTTATGTCCTTAATACGCCTATCCCTGCAATGGTTGCAGACAATGCCTCTGAGGAAGAGATTGTTACTTTTAGAAAGTGGCAAGATGATGCACAGTTGGCTCAATGCATAATGCTCGCATCCATGAGTAACGAGCTTCAGCGTCAGCATAAACTATGGATGCTCCTACTATATTCCTGCACATCAAGTAGTTGATGATGAGGAAAGTAGGACTAATAGATATCAGATATCTAAGGAGCTCTTCCAATATAGAATGACCAACGACACTACAGTACAGACATATGTCCTAAACATGATCAATTTGATCAAAAAATTAGGACAATGGATTTTGTCATGGATGGAGAGTTGAACCAAGATTCGATCTTGCACTCACTCCAGGACTCCTTTCACAATTGTTGTGATTTTTTCATATGAACAAGCTAAATATCAGCCTCGCTGATTTGCTTAACATGTTGAAAATACTGAGTCACTTTTCACCAAGAAAGACCAAGTCTTACTAGTAGGGGCCAAAGGATTTTCTGAAAAGAAGAATGATTCTAAGAAGGTAAATAGAAAGACAAAAATAAAGGATAATAAGAACAAAACTGATATGGATAGCAAAGGAGTTTGCTTCCACTGCAATAAGCCACGACACTGGAAAAGAAACTGCAAGAAGCATGTTGCAGAGGCTAACCAAAAGAAGCTTAGTGAAGTTTCGGTTACAAATAGTTTTTGTTCATGATTAAAATAAATTTTTCTTTAAGTCAAGGTTCTACTTGGGTATTGGATACCAACTTTGGTTATCATAAATATAGATTTATGAAGGGACCAAGCAGAAGTAGAAAGCTAAACAAAGATAAGTAATCCTATGTGTGGGAAATAAAGCAAAGGTTGTTGCATTAGCCACAGAAACCTATAGTTTAGCATTACCTACGGGCAACTGGAATATCACTTAATGGATTTTGTATACTTGACTTATGTGAAAAATTATTTTGCAAATTGAACAAACTAATATAAGAAAAGGAGATGATCATTTAAAGAGTTGAATGTTTGTATTTGATGAAATACATGTATGAATTATTTGAAAGGTTCAAAGAATTCAAAAGTGAAACTAATTTGAAAAGTATTAAGTTTCTTTGATTAGATCGATGAAGGAATACTTGTGCAATAAGTTTCTAAATCATCTCAAATGGTTTTCTCACAATGGATACCTCCTAATACGCAATAATTGATTGATGTATTTGAAAGAAAAAATCATACCTTGTTGGACATGGTACGGTCCATAATGATTTTACCGACATTTCAGTATCCTTCTAGGGTAATGTCCTAGAAATGGCTGCATATATAAGAAAAGGTAACCTCGAAATCTGGCCACAAGACTCCATAAAAGTTACGGACAGGAAGGATCCTTAATTTTAAGTAAGATAAGATAAGGGGTTGTCCAGCTTATGTGAAAAGGTTTCAAAGGATAAGCTTGGGACAAGATTTGATAAGTACAGATTTGTTGGACATCCTAAAGTAAGTTTAGGGTATATGTTCTATAATCTTACGTAGCAAAAGTTGTTTGTTGCAAAACATGCTGCCTTCTAAGATAAATATGTTTATCATTGAAGGGGCTAGTGGGAGGATAATACATCTTAAAGAGTTCAAGAACCACAAAATACTATAAGTCAAATAAGAGGAACTTGTAGATAGACCTATTGTACCACAACCGAATCGTAAATCTGGAATAGTACCGAAGATACTAGGAGGTGTGGATTCATCATAGATGATGATGATGAGGTACTTATCATAGAAGATGATGATCCAGTTACATACGATGAGGTAAGAGTTATAGACACTCAGAGAATGGATTGAAGCAAGCTTCTCAAAAGTGAAACATTCGTTTTGATGAAACAAATCAAAAGAGTTTGATTTTATCACAAATAAGAATGAACCTAGTGTGTATAAAAGGGTCAGTGGGAGCGTCGTGACATTTCTAGTATTATATGTTGATATATTACGGATAAAGAATGACATACTAATGCTACAATCAGTAAAGATAAAGTTGTCTAAATATTCCTCCACGAATAATTTGGGAAGAGTACCGTTATTGGGGATACAAATCTATATAGATAGATTTAATAGGATACTCGACTTAACCCAAGGAACGTATATTCATTTGATGCTAAAGTCGTTAAGCATGACAAACTCCAAGAGATGTCTCATGTTGATGAGCCATAGAGTGTATCTCTCTTAATAGTCCCCATAGACTCCTGAAAAGAGAGATCGCATGAGTGACAATCATGTATACAATAAAATATACGAGACCTGATGATAATCGGTCATATTCTAGAGAAGATCACTGTAAGACAGTGAAAAATATCTTAAAGTACTTAACCGACACTAAGGATGTGATCATATTCATGGTGGGTCTGAATTAAAACTAGAGGGCTTAATAGACTCGAGTTTTTTTAGACAGACCAAGACGAAAGAAAATCTATTTTAAGGTAAAGCGTTACTTTAAACGGTGGTGCAGTGAATTAGAAAGGTTTCAAACAGCAAAGAGTTGTTGGTTTAGTAATAAAGACAAAGTATATAGCTATAAATGAAGCTACAAGTTGATTATTTTGATGAAAAGTTCATTACAGAACTAGGAATAGTTTCTAAGTCTCATCTTGGATCTAAACATGTGTTGTGACACTTTCATTTGATTATAAGAATCATTGAAAGATGGAAAATTACTATAGAGATAGTGGACTCTCAAGAACAACATTACATATCCATTAACTAAAGCTTATCCAACAGCAGGATAATCGTCACTTAGAGAAGAAGGGTATGAGATACCATGGCGATTGGCTTTAGTGCAAGTGGGAGATTGAAAGTAGTATGCACACAAGCCAATCATGTTTGATGATAAAGAATATATTTTGTAACAATCTTATTCATTTATTAATAAAAAGTATTAATTTATTAAAGGCTTTTAATTATCTACATGGTGCTGTTTTATAATATGTGATAAACCCATAGTTTTAAGCAATGCTTTTATAATAATGATGATGATCATTCTAATGAGATCTAAATTCTTAGAAAGCTCAAAACTAAAATAGTTCCCAATTGTTGGATTACTAAATTGGGGATTAGTGAATCCGGATAGATTGGTACATACGTTGTTTGCTCATTGGATGAGGATGATTGATCTCATGATCATTTGTGTGGAGACACTAAAGCAAGTATGTAGGTGCTTATTAGAGAATAAGTTCACTGAACGTGACTCGCTAACGAGTACCTAATGGAGTTTTACTTGCCTGTCAATAGAAATTCCTGTAGTGATAGTAGTACAAGTGATCCTTGGACTTGAGATCATCATAGTATCTTGTGTATGATGAGTTATACTTTGACTTATTTCTTAAGACCATTAGGGTATATCAAAGGGTATGCTTGGGTATAATAAGTTGTACATGGAGATAATGTATGATCAATAAAGAATCTATCGCTTCTAGTAAAAGAAGAGAAATGTCCTATGTAATTCGATAAATGACAACCCAGTAGTCCTTGGCCAAGGCAGAATGAAATTAGAAAGGAGTTTCTAATTTGTATTATTTGGTGTTGTGCATTTAAGAGTCGAAATACATATAATTAAATAAATTAAGACTTGACAGTAATTCCATGTCTTATATTTAATTGGGACATTGTATGGTGGAAGGATTGAATTGTACGGTAACTATTTACTCAAATGTTCTTTTATGATTAATGTTGAAATCAATATTATCTGAAAAGTCGTTAATCGCTAGGGAGGCTTATCCATATTGTAGAATAAATATTATTTATTTAAATAAATTATTAATTTAATTTATTTATTTAAATAAGATTATAATTGTTCTAATTGATTTATTCACAACTGGTTTAATATGGAGAACCTAAAGGGTCACACCATAAAAAGAAGAATAATTATTTAAGAAGTTAATGACATAATTGTAATAATAAGTTAAGTATATTTAATTTAATCTATGGTGATATAATAAATTAAATAACTTAATATTTATTATTTAATATTTTAGAAATATTAAATATAAATTAATAAGAGGAGTCTTATTATTATTATTATTATTATTATTATTATTATTATTATTATTATTATTATTATTATTATTATTATTATTATTATTATTATTATTATTTAATTCCTAAAGGAGTTTGGAAATTAATTAATAAAAGTACTCTCATATATTCCTAATAAGATTAGGAGGTAAATTAATTAAAAGATTTTAATTAATTATTCCTAATAAGATTAGGAGCCTAATTAATTAAAGAAGTTTAATTAATTAAAATAAAACTCAATTCCTTAATTGTTAAGGAGGGTTGCTTACATCTATAAATAAGAGGAGTCTTATTATAGGTGGGGTGGTTGACGTTTTCATAGAATACGTAATTCTAATAGTTGGGAGAGTACACTCTTTTCTATGAGAGATAGAAAAACTAAGGTTTTGTCAAATACCCATCTTCTTGAATCCTTCTTCTTCCTTGGTGGATCGCCTCTAGAGGTCAAACACTTGGGTGGCTAATGTTGATCAAAAGAAGGAACCAAACCCGGTGGATTCAAATTGAACGCGAAAAGGATTGGAGGTGAACTTGTACCTGAGGAAGCTCGAATCTTCAAGGGTATGATTCTTGTTCTTTCTTTTTCGTTTAATTAATAATTGTGCATAAAGGGTGATTCAGGTATATGGTTTGTAAAATTTTAAAACTCTGATTTTCCACGTTTCTGCTTAATTCGTGCAATTTGATTGCGTTCATGAATATTACAAACCTAACAGAAGGTCCAAAAGCTCACTCTACGATCCACCAAGAACACTTGGAGATAAACAGAGTAAGAAGTAGAAGTGAGAGTTCTACGATGTAGAAGTGAGAGTTCTACTACAAGAAGAGTGTTCTGAACTACCAAGAGAAAGAAGAGCATCAATGTCATCTTAATGTCTATCATGGGAAGACTCTAAGTACCAGAGAGAAGAGATTATAGTCATATTAGCAAGTCCATCATGAGAAGGCATCAAGTATCAAGGAAGAAGATCACCAACATCATCATGATGTCAAGCATGAGAAAGTTTCTAAGTACCTAACAGAAGAGCCTACAGTCATCTTAGAAACTCATCATGTCCAGCCATCAAGTATCAAGAAGAATGATCTTCACTGCAGTTCAACAAAGGATCGTCAGAAGAGGTTGAGTATCTGAAGAAGCTGAGCATCATGCAACACTCAACTACACCTCAAGGATGATCACGTCAAGCTGCTAAGCATTCAGATATGAAGAGCTTAAAGGACATCTTAGCAGTACCTCCAACAAACAATCAACCAACAACAAGAAGCCAGGGCCTGAGGGGTCCTTGTCCGGAGGGACTAAATGGAGTTCCAAGCCTGCTGGGCTTGAAGAGTTCCTAGGGAACTAGAAAAGTTCTAAGGCTGTTGGCCTTGAAGGAATCTTAGTGATTCAGGGTGCTGCCCTTCGTTAGTGGAAATTCTACTAGTTGAAAGCAGAAGAGTGGATTAGGAGCTTGAGTCTCTGAACCATTTAAAATCCCTCGTGTCTTTTACCTTACGTCATTTACATTATGTACCTAACTGCTATAACGGCTATGTATGTTTTAACTGCTTACCACTGAACTAACTCTAAGAATAATGTATGTATGATTATGAATATATCAATGAAGGGAATCTTTTACTTATTCCATTGTGCTTGAAAAGATTCTTATGTTTGTCATATGCTAATTTATTAGCAATACAAAATAAACGAGAAAAGTATTTGAAATTAAAAAAGATCTATTCAACCCCCCTTCTAGATCTATTGTGTGCCTACTAGGAACTAACAATTGGTATCAGAGCAGGTTCTCACACTATATTCAAAAGCTAATCGCTTTGAGTCTGATCCTAGTCACAAACATTGTTCTAAACTTAGTTTAGTAGTAAGTCACTTGTTATATACAGATGAGCTCACACGTTGGAAATATTGTGTACAGGTAAATGTGTATATACACCTAAAGCTGCTCAGATTGGTCCACGCTCTTAAATTCCATTACAATAAGACTAATCCTTGGTCGTAGTCAATCTTGTAGTCTGAAGACCAGGCTAGGAAGCTCAAGAGACATCAAAAGAAAAGTGTCAAACATCCACCAGCCTAAAAGATGAAAAGGCCATACATGCTAAGAAATGCTTATCCAGCGAAGAAAGAAGAACTTCTCAAATATGTATTTGGCCAACCAATAACTGGATGTGAACCTTGTGAACTCAAGAATGTCAAAGAACTAACGATGCTAAGATTCTCTTAGCTTTCATCTTCAAGACCACGACTAATTGATTGAAGGTCAACTGGAACAACAAGCTTTCAGGAGCAAATGAGAAACTATGCACATCAATGCCTAACCTCAGTATATCTAAGTTAAATGACTATTAAGAAACTGACAATAGAAAGGTACGGTTCCTCACTAATATAAATGTGTACATCATGTTACACCTCCTTATAAACTATAACAGTACTCTTTCAAGGAATCATACTCTACCTAAAAAGGTGAAGAGAAAAAGTACTCTGAGGTTGGAAACTCAAATGTTAATAAACTTTCTCTCCATCCAAGTTTTAAGTTGAAGATGACATCTTGAAAGAAATCTAAAATAGGTCATAAGCATATCAAGGTTTAAATTAATCTTATGTGGAATAATCCTTGTTGATGGGTTAGTATGTATGTACAAACTTATGCTCTAGGTGTTTAATAATACATAGAGTATGATCAGTTCTACAAGAGTATATTATCTTGAAGATTCATAGATACTGATCACCTCCATAAATCAACCAGATGCTAATAAGTGATAGAGTTGATTCTCACTCTGTGAACATTTAAACTCTGTGAACATAACTAAGCAAATGATGAAACCATCAAAGAAAAAGAGTGTTTTATTAAAATGGCTAATTTTACACACACTCATCATCATGCATTTCAAAATGTAATATCTAAATTAGTTACATGCATAAATATGGTTGTTGGTGATCAATATGATGATAATTCTAATATATGGGGAATTTTGAAAACTAACCCGGCAGGACCCATTTAACTATGGGTACCAAAAATAGAAATATATCTAACCTGCAGGTACTCAGTCTATCTGACCACACTAAGGAATGCTGAAGCAGAAGACTTCAGTCAAGAAGATTCAACCAGCAGAAGGCTTAAGACTGTTAAGAAATGATTCTGATAAAATTTCTATATGTCAAAGCCTGTCCTTGTAGACCTGCCGAGCTAACTTGAATGAAGCTCACATGGCTGCTGATCTTAATATGGAAGCAGGCCATTCAACCTAAGATGAAAAGGGTCTTATATGCTCAATCATGCAAAGCATATCATATGAGAAGAATCCTCAAGGAAGCTCACATTAGAGGATCATCGAGCATTAATCATGAGGAACTCATTACGGAAGCAGAACTCCACAAGCACAAATAGTCAAAGAAGACTACATTCGTAGAATTGTCAAATGATCGTAGAGTGAACAGTCCTGAAGATATCTATCTCTATGATATAAGAAGATCTAATTAAGAATGATGATTCCAGTCAGAAGGAGATATGCAAGGCTACCTTCTAATGCACATAAAGAAAAGGAAATCACATCTCTATGAGAAGACAGTATCAACTATGGGGGAGCAGTGATCTGTCAAGGAACAACAACACTAAAAACATCATAGATATACTATGAAGCAATGTACCAGTTACAGAGTCCCAAAACTCTGCGGCTGATGAACCAAATGAAGATCCATAGTCAGTTGGAACGTCTCAAAACGTACTACTGATAACCTTGTCAGCCACCCAACTCAAAATCGTGCAGCGCCTACGATCAACCATCTGATCGCAGTGTGAGAGTAGAAGGACACCACGATTATAGCCAAATACAAATGTTTAAAGTTGGTAGAGGAACTCCTCAGCAGAAAAGGTCAAATGAGATATCAGTGCTAACCACTTCTAAAGTTTTCCATCTGGAAAGCGCCTCAGGGACAAACCTGACCCTTAGTTCATTCTAAGAGGTTGGCCTTTCCTGAGCTACCTTAACCCAGAAGGAATGCTTAGTAAAGTTCATCTCAAGGACCAAGACAGTCAGCGATCAAAGAGTTGAGTTTGAAGAGAACTGAACGATCGTAGTTCAACCTCAACGATCGAAGAAGTAGACTCGACGATCGCAGACTTCCCAGAGGATACACTAGCTCATGAGTAGTTCTGAAGAACTAAATAAATGCTCAACTATTCAGATCATGATGAGATAAGTTCGAGTACTGGTTGGAAAGATGTCCTACAGACTTATCTCAGAAGTAAAATGCCCAAAACCTCATAAAGTACATCAGTGGCTAAGCTATGCAGTTTTAAGATGAGGATTAGTGTCAAACCATCCACTGCAACATCTCTCAGAAGAAGATCGTTGAGTCAACAAAGAAAAACATAGAGTCCATAGATATCTCACCAAGCTACTCTACGAATCAAAATGGTCAACTGTCAATCCACGTCATTGACGCCTATTTATTTTAAAAGAGACATTAAACTGAAAAGTTAATGGGGAGTTACAACTCATTACTGGGCATCGTGCAACCAATGGCTGGTTGACACATCACAGCTTATGCAGAGTCAAAAGAAACTGTCATAAAGACAAATTCAAAATCTATAAACAGTTATTAGAAACTATCGAACCTCTCTCCCTCCCTTTTTCAAACTCTAGAATCATATTCAAAGCCTAAATCCATTAACCCTCCAGAGCTTCGCCCAAATCACATTCAACTATCTCTCAGAAAACTCCCAAAATCAAATACCCATATTCTTTGAACTTTTTAAATGACAAACTGGCGAGTAATCACTGGCATTCAACTAGGAACTAAGATGTTTGAGAAATCCGAAAAGAAGTTTAGAGATATTCTTGAACTTGTGAAGAAGGCTGGATTCTCAGAATGTCTTGAGGCAAGCACTCGAGTATATGTTGAACTGGTTAAGGAGTTCTACTCAAACACATCCATAAACTCCAAAACCATTTCTACTAAGGTCAAAAGTCAGATTCTAAAGCTGAAATTGTCTGATATCAATCAATGCTTAGGCCTTCCTGACCTAGGACTAAAAAGCCTTGATGAGATCGACACTGAACAAGCGAAGAAGATTATGGTGTATAAAAGAAACCCTAGTATGAAGGACATGAAGAAAAAGGAGTTTTCTGAAGAATTCGAGTTCCTTGCTGAGATAGTAGGAAAATGTATACTATGCAAGGATACTGCACATGACACTGTGCTTGATCAACAACTGAAGATTATGTCTGCAATAGTTCTAAAGAAGCGAATAAACTTTAGATCTATCTTGTTCGATCAAGTCTCCAAATGGGTGGAAAAGGCTGAGTTGAAGAAGTCTACAGAAAAACCTCTTATAAAGGTTTTTCATGGAAGACTATTGAGCATTGTGCTGAAGAAGAAATTGGGAAGTAGGATCAAGGGTGATGAAGGAGAACCACTAAACATTAAGGCTATAAAATGAGCAAATAGTTCGGGCTCGATTCGTATTCGCTCGACTAAAAGTTCGATTCGAGCTCGATTCGAAATATAAATGAGTCAAATATGAGCAAATTTTAAAGTTTCGATAAATTACTCAAACCTCCTCAAATTATAATTTTCTATTGATACTCGGATCATATTCGTTTAAAAAATTCAAACTACTCGGGCTCAATTCGGAATCGTGCTCGACTCGGTAGCTAAATGAGCCACAATCAAACCTTATTTTATACTCGATAAATTTTGTGAACCAAATCTAAGTAACTCAATACTCGGATCGACTCGGTTCGCTTACACCCTTACTAAACGTCCTTATAGTTATGTCTCCACAGCTGTTTATAAACTGGAAGAAAAATCCAAAGGAAAATAGGAGGCTGACAACAACTGGAAGCAGCAGCAAAGTCTTGGCAAAGAAAAGAAAGGCGAAGGAGGTGGAAAGCTCTGAATCAGGTGACTCTATACTAGTAGCTGCCACACCAACAAGGAAGAAGTCCAAGGGTGTGAAGAAAATAGAGGCTCAACTAAGAAGTCTCTCCACTGATAACAAGGAAGCAGAAGAAGAAGGTGTATCAACTGCAGAAACCACAAAGAGAAGAAGTAACAGATTGCTTAAAGGGCCATCCAGAAAGAAAGCAAAGGTGAAAAATAAGCCAACCCCAGTTTCCCAAGAAAGTCTATCTTCCAAGGATGAAAGCGTAGAGTCAGAAGATGAGAAGGGAACTGAAAGTTTCAAGATTGAGCCCTCAAAGAGCAAACCCAGCAATGAGGAAGAAGTTGCTTCTATGAAAAAAGGACCTAAGTTTGGAAATGAAGAACAATGTACAAGCCCTATGGCTAACTCTCAGAGCATCCACTCTGATGACAAAGAAAGGCTGCAAGATGACTCAACTGCATCTCCTAATACAAATATTCCAACAAGCCCACATGATGATTCCAAAGATGTTGAGTCCGAAGAAGAAGGACATGCCCCTACTGTTGCTAAACATCAAGGAAGTCTGTTTAATGATTCAGAGGCTTCAGAATCTGAAGAAGAAGAAAAGTCTGACTCTCCTATAGCTGAACCTCCAAGGAGAAGAAAGAGCAACATACTGCTTGCTAAATCTGTCTCAAAGAAGCAAGGAGAACATTCTACTGCAATCATTGAAGTAAGTGATGATAAAGTTGAATCCAAGAGAGAAGATGCTGAAGAAGGTACTAGTGATGAAAACCAGAATGAAGAATTCTCTTATAAAACAGATGAAAGGAGTCAGCATGATTTAAGCTCAGAAAGTGAAGAAATAGAGAAAGATTCTAACTCTGCAAATCAGGAATCAGAGGAACTAGAATACTTTCATGTCCTCTCTCCAGCAAAAATCAGCAGAAGAATAGTGGTGAAAGTTTTTGATGAACCACCAGAAGGACCAGCAGAAAGATGGGTAAACTATGGCAATAAATAACTCAAGGTTGTGAGGATGACTGCATTTGAAGTGTTTAAAAATTGGAACAACATGGAGATGGACTGCACTACTATCCTTTACAATTCTGATGACCTTCTGATGAGATGGTTTTTCCCTTGGATGCCTTGGTTAAAGGCATATACTAAAAAGGATGGAAGTTACTTCAGCTGGTGCTACTCTCAGTTTCCAAGCCTGGAGTTGGGGTCATAGAACTTCTCAAGGGTGAAGAGATTTGCAACCAAGATGATCAGAGACCAGCCTCACTACAAAGTCTACCGACATGCTGAAAATCTCTACATTCCTTATGATCGTAGAGTGGGCTCTGATGGAAGAAGGATCATGGCCAAGGACATGTGTAAGACCCCGAATTTTATGAAATAAAAGTATTCAATTTTTCTTATAATTACTATTCAGTAAATGGTTAAATTGATAAAAAGTTAAAGTTATGGGTGAAATGTGAATTTTTTTCAAAATAAACAAGTGGTTATAAAATAATCATTGTTGTCGGGAAATATTCGTTGGTCGTGGAATATTCTTTCTGTCGGGGAATATTCGTACGACGGCGCATCCATTTGTGGGCCCCATAACGAATAACTGTCAGATGAAGATAACGATAAAAATTGAGTTTTTATAATTAACGGCGTAGTTGTTACCGTTAACACTGTTGGAATACCCGGTGGTTAAAATACAGTAATACGCGTTGTTACACAGTAACACACTGATTGCATAGTATTTTTGAATTATTGATTATTACGAAGGAAGGCACTACTCAATAATTGTTACAGTAGTTACTGTTCAATATTTTATTTTATTGATTCAATAATTGTTGCGTTGATATTTTATATTATTGTTGTTTCAATAATTGTTACTGCACAGTATTTTCCATTATCAGATCAATAATTTATATTATTTGAATAATATTATTAGATAACATTATTGGCAATGTCTAGAAAGTTCTGTCTAAGGAGAGGTTTGGTCACCTAATTGCGCACCAATAAGGATAAATCTTTATTAGAAAGCCCCCTCTTTCCTGGGAACGGCCTGGTTGTCATAATTGTGACTCTGTAATATTATTTGTGAATAATTAATTATTGATTTATATGATAAGAAAATATTTATTTTATGTGGATATTAATGAGGGATATATTTTTGTGGTTAAAAATGAAGGAGTTAATGTTGAGGTGTTTTATCTGTATTTTTGTCGGAACGGAGGTATTGAAAATCAAATTAGGGTTTTTAAGATATTTTGCGAGGGTTATAATTTTTAATCCGACCGTTGGATCGTGGTAATATTTGGATATGTTATACATATATAAGTTGAGTATATGTTCACAAATTTTGAACCGTTAAAAATGAACGTATAATTTGTTATGAATTTTACGAGATGACTGGTTCAGAAATTGTTAAACTTTCGGAGTTAATCATTTTGGTGGAAAATTCTAGAATTGGTGGGCCCCACTCTTGGTTGGTGAAGAAATGTGCTGAGATTTTTATTTAAATGTGGTGGGTGGGAATAGTAGCAGGTAAAGCCATCAGGTTACAGGTTAAGTCTGATTCGGCGTGCTAACATTTTTCTATAAATAGAGGGCTAAGTTAGAATTGAAAATCACACCAGAATTCATAAGTTTTCTCTCTTTCTCTCTCTAGATTATTGAGTGTATTTTGTGAGTATTTAGATACTCTGTGAGTTTTTATTCATCAGTGCAAGTTTCCTTCAGCCTTATACCGATCAGAAATACTGCTATTTTGAGGTAAGGGATAGTAAGGGATTTTAAGGATTATTATGTTTTTCAGTTCGTAATTCTTTTGACCTTCAGAAAATTCTGAAAAAATTTGAAATGATATTTTGATGAGTTTTATTGATTGTGTCCAAAAATGGTGATTTTTGGATGTATAGATTAAGAGTTATGAATTTTATGAGAAAAGACTATTTTAAAAGTAACCACTTATAATTCCTTGTGGTTAACTCCAAAATTGATGAAATTTTTATTGGAAGTATATCTATATAATATCAGTATACTCTGTGAATTTCGGAATTTTTGGATAAAAGTACAATTTATGATAAATGTCTAAATATTCTGTGGTTTTGGCAATATGAAAAATAGTAAATAAGTTTTAAAAATTCTGAGAAAAATATATGTTCAATATGGGACTATATTCTGCTAAATTTCAGAAAAGAAATATTTTTGGAACTGATTTGGTATTTTTCATAAAAATGGACTAGTTATGAGTAAATGAATTAAATATGTTATGTGAAGTAAGAAAATTGGAAAATATGATTTTATGGCTTGAGAAACCTATATGAGGTATATGCAGATTTTTGATGAGGGTTTTTGGTTATTGGTGATGAAATCTTATTAGTTTGGCATTTTAGAAGGATTAAATGCATTATTTAGTAAAGTGTAAACAATTAAAATAAATTGTTTATAAGCTTAAGAAATATTATTCTTTCAATATCATTATACCGAAATATTGGTATGGATTTTATTGTGAAATTTCTACCTTTTTGAGTCGGGGTTAATATTCACGAGTTACTATTTATGAGTTACTATTCACGAGTTACTATTCATGAGTTACTATTCACGGGTACAATTCACGACAAATTTGGTTTCTTTTTCTGACCAAATTATAGTTGATTTATGAATATTACTCTTGAGATTAAAACTATATGTTGATCATATTATTTTTTTATTATCATATATAACATTTTTATAACCCTAATGATGATATTTCTCTTTGACTTGAGTGTAAAGATGGGTAGATTTTTGGTATGATCATGACTATGAGTTCCCTTTGGCCAGTAGTACAAAGTTGAATTGTTGACTGGTATGATCATGACCATTGAATTTATAATTGAATATCTTTAGCTTAAGTGCAAAGGTGAATTGATCAACATGGTTATAATTATTGTTTATATAAATTCTAAAATGATTATATATTTCTTTGAGATATTAATATATCTGGCCTATAGTGCAAATATTAACTGTTGATGAATATCTTTGGCCTATAGTGCAAAGTTGAATTGTTGATGAATATCTTTGGCCTGTAGTGCAAAGATGAATTATTGATGAATATCTTTGGCATGTAGTGCGAAGATGAACTGTTGTTGAATATCTTTGGCCCGTAGTGCAAAGATGGTTTGTTGATGAATATCTTTGGCCGTAGTGCGAAGATGGTTTGTTGATGAATATCTTTGGCCGTAGTGCGAAGATGGATTTATTAGTATGATTATGAACAGGAACTGTGATTTGGTATAACCATGATCTTTGATGTTTCAGGTAAAGACAGGTGATGAAAATATTCTTCGTCTTGGGTGCGAAGAAAAATTTAGAATCACAATTATGATTATGAGTTATTCATATGATTGTGGAAAGGAACTGTTGAGTGATGTTATAGGGATAAAACATTGTTGGTAGATTTTTAACATGGAGAAGATAATAGACTTTATAGTCTATTTGACTCTTCTAATGGATTGCTCGTTCCGCTGCAACTATGGTTGAAATTTTTATCATCTACCATATGTTCTAAATCTCTGATTTATTACTGATGAAGACTATTGATAATTTATTTATCTTTAGTCATGATATTCTTTACTGGGCTAGTTGTGCTCACCCTTTTATTTCACAATTCCTTTCAGGTAATAAGAGTGTAGCTGGGTCGAGCGGGGGTAACAAGGGAATAGAACGGTGGTCATCATTTAGTAGTTATATTTGGTGAAGAAAATAGGATGAGGCGAACCCAACGTTGGAAGGGTGGTTTGCCACTATCATACAAGATGTCTAACGACATACAACCTCGTGTCATCATAAGACAGGGATGTGCTCATCCACTTGCTGAGTATTTATATGAGCACTACCTATATAATCTTGGTGTTTGTTTGAAGTATAATTCTCAATTAGAGACAGTAGAGATAATGATATGTCAAGAGAAGACTCACCATTGGGAAGAATATGATAGTAATCTTCTCGTTTTTCTTTGGGGTCTATTGGGTCAACCAAGGATAATTCTATGGCCATATGATATCTATCATAACCTAGACGCATGGCCTCCCATGTACGAAGGTTTTCTTGAGCACTTCCCAAAGATTCTAATTTCTAAAACAGCTTTTGACTATACCTTTATGTAAGGTGTCATTGTGAGGTGATGTCCACGGTTGGAACATGAGTCACATTTGGTATATATTTGTATCCAAACTCACAGCATATGTGTTGTTGTATTTTACACGACAATTGTTATAATAAAGTTGTAGTTGTTTTCTGTACCATGTATTTGGCGACTCAGAATAGGTTGGATGGAATGGACCTATTTTGGGGTTGTCACAACATGATCGTAGAGTCCTTTCACCCTACCACTGAAGATGATCAAGTTCAGTCTTAGAAGCTTCCCTATGCCCAAGCACAATTATCTGATATTCCATTATCCCCCACCAGTGAGTGACACTCAACGATTTACCAAATTCTCACTGTCTTCAAAAAACTGTCTGAGTATGAAAATCGTAGAGTCAACTCTGGTGCTCAACAAGAGGCTGCCCAACCACATAATCAAACTCCTATGGAGCAGAAGGTACTGAAGAATTCTGATGAGCTGACTGAGAAGATATCTCTCATCACTGAAGAGTCAAAGATGTTGACCGAAGCTGGAGACAATGCAGCTCAAAATAGACTTCAAGCCACTATATCTGATATATCTCTCAAAATCAAAGAGAGAGATCAACTCTATCTGAAGGCTATAAATGTGCAAAAGGCAGAAGCTCTACGAGCACTGAAGGCTAATGAAGAGCAAATCCTATCCCTCTCTGACAAGATTGACAATCTGAATCAGTTTCTCTCTCCATGCAAATTGACCTGAGCCAACAAGAACTTAAGATTGAGGTTAGTAACTCATCTTACCTGATGGAGCAACTAATGTCCAACATGGAGCAGCTTTCACAAGTGATTAATGACAAAAAAGGGGAGAAAAAGAGACATTGGAAGAAGCATTCAAGGAGGAGCAAGGAGAAAAGAAGCAGAGAAGACAAGAAGGCCAAGAAGAAGGCAAAGAAGAAGATAGTAGCAGCAGAAGCAGAATCATCATCTGAGGGGGAGCCAGAAAAAGAAGAAGAGCATGAATCTGAGGGGGAGCAGAGAAAAGAAATGAAGTCACCATCCCAAGGGGAGCAGGAGCAAAGAGATCATAGAGATAAATAGCTAATCAACAGACATCCTGGAAACACACATGGAGCCAAAGAGGTACATCTCTAACCAGTTAGGTATGTTCTGGATCCAGGATGTAAAGTGTCATAGTTTATGTAACTCCATATTATTATAAATGACATTCATGATTATCTGTTTAAGAAATACAGCTGCTCACTGTATATAAGATTCATTCATATCATGAATATGCACTTATTGTTTTTGTCATAATCAAATAGGGGGAAATTGTCAGGAATAAACATGTGAATGATATTCCTATTATATATGATTTGATTATGATATATATGAATGAATATGCAAGTATGCTTGCATTAAGAAAAGCTGTAAAGTCCTTTGATAGATAATAAGAACATATGTACAAGGACTTAGAATGAATTGATCAAATATGTTAGGTTGATCCTACATAAGCAAAATAGCTTTGTAAAGTCCTTAAAAAGAAATTATGTACAAGGACTATAAATATAAAAAAATCAAGCTTGTTAGGTTGATCTTATAATGTAATAGATAGACTTGTCTGATCGTCGAGCATTGCTCCAAAAATCGTAGTCTACCAGGAGAGTCAAGGAAAACTCGAGAGCTATCAAGGCAGAATCATAGTCTGTAAGATAGTAGATCTCGGAGTTCGTCGACTGCCAGGAGAGACGAAGAAGGATTTTAGTGTGTCGAGAAGAACTTCCTCGGAGTCGTAGTCTGCTGAGGAAGTCATGGTTAGAATCACAGAGACAGCCTGTCTACGAGCCGATCGAGCATCTGCCGAAGCCAAGTCAAGAATCGTAGACTACACTCGGAGTCGTAGAGTCTACTGATCATATCAAAGGCAGAGATCGTAGTCGAGCAAGATTAGATGAAGACAACGAGCATAAAGATAAAAATCGTAGAGTGTCAAGATCTGATCTCAGAGTCGTAGTATCTGCACAACCCAAGCTGAATCGTAGAGTGCAGAACTAAGACTTCAACAGATGTGCTCACAACGCTAAGGCAGAATCGTTGAGCAAACACGATTCTCAACAAATAAGCACTCTCAAAATATCAAAAGTATAAAGCCTCTGGTCTAAGCTGTAGAGATACATCCCACCTGAAGGAAACCAGAGAGCACTTAACGAATGGCATGCAAAGCTAATAGAAGATCTAAGCACCAACCCAATCAACATTCTGATTGAGTTGTGAAGCCATTCGAGATAAAATCTTCCACAAGTTGATTAGAAGAAGGCTTCAGTAACTGACTAAGGAAAGTCAGCAAGTGCAGTAGCTATCAAGTAAATAGAAGACAACGATCTTGAAAGTAACCAGGATCGTAGTGTTTGCCAAACAAAGAAGGAACTGATGGAGTGTATACAAAGATACTGGTCAGCCTATGAAGAGCAAGGCTAAAGTGATTAAGCATTGGGTCAGTCCATTGATGATAAGTGAACGGGAGATCACAAAGAGAAAGTGAGCTGGGCATGCCACAAATTTGAAGTGTCTTGCTATTCAGAAGGGGCCAGAACAAGGAGTCAAGCCATCAGTATCTGAGAGCAATTGAGGCAAACAGAAGTGTTGAAGCACTGCATAAGAAAAGGAAGAGGTGTTCTACATTGAAGATCCAATAAACACTCTTCAAGATCGTAGTGTTGTCTCTACCTGTCAATGAGCAACATTCAACAAGACACTACGATCAGGTCCAGGAAAATATGCATCAAAATCGTAGAGTTCGGTCATCTGAAGGTTAAAGCATTGGCAATAGTTCAATATGAAGATTGATATTCGAACAGAGATTATTAAGAGCATCGATGGAAAAGGACAACCTCTGATCGAGAAATCAGAAAGAGAAAATAAAGTCGACTACTTGCTTGACATGGAAATGTGACAACTCTAAGGCGATAGGTAAGGTGGTAGACTGCTGTGTTAGTAAAGTCACAAAGGAGCTGTTACGTCACATCAAGCAGTTTGCACCAAATAACTCGAGATCTGCGAAGTAATTCAAAAAGCTCTCAATGGCTACATTCTAACGGGAAGATTGTGAAGGAGTATAAATCAACAAGAGCTTCGAAGATCAAAAGCGCTGAAGTTGCTAAGGTTGGAGAGATGGTGGACTGATCAAAATAATGTAAAATAGTGAGTGACCAATGAAGGTCTAAAAGCTCACTTTATGATCCACCAAGAACACTTAGAGATAAACAGAGTAAGAAGTAGAAGTAAGAGTTCTACTACAAGAAGAGTATTCTGAACTGCCAAGAGAAAGAAGAGCATCAATGTTATCTTGATGTCTATCATGGAAAGACTCTAAGTACCAGAGAAAAGAGCTTACAGTCATCTTAGCAAGTCCATCATGAGAAGGCATCAAGTATCAAGGAAGAAGATCACCAACGTCATCATGATGTCAAGTATGAGAAAGTTTCTAAGTACCTAACAGAAGAGCCTACAGTCATCTTAGAAACTCATCATGTGCAGCCATCAAGTATCAAGAAGAATGATCTTCACTGCAGTTCAACAAAGGATCGTCAGAAGAGGTTGAGTATCTAAAGAAGCTGAGCATCATGCAACACTCAACTGCACCTCAAGGATGATCACGTCAAGCTGATAAGCATTTAGAGATGAAGAGCTTAAAGGACATCTTAGCAGCACCTCCAACAAATAATTAACCAACAAGAAGCCAGGGCCTGAGGGGTCCTTGTCCAGAGGGACTACATGAAGTTCCAAGCCAGCTGGGCTTAAAGAGTTCCTAGGGAACTAGAGAATTTCCAAGGCTGCTAGCCTTAAAGAGTTCTTAGTGAACTGAAGTTCCAAGGCTGCTGGCCTTGAAGGAATCTTAGTGATTCAGGGTGCTGCCCTTACTTAGTGAAAATCCTGCTAGTTAAAAGTAGAAGAGTGGATTAGGAGCTTGAGTCTCTGAACCACTTAAAATCCCTTGTATCTTTTACCTTACGTCATTTACATTATGTACCTAACTGCTATAACTTCTATGTATGTTTTAACTGCTTACCACTGAACTAACTTTAAGAACAATGTATGTATGATCATGAATATATCAATGAAGGGGATCTTTTACTTATTCCGCTGTACTTGAAAAGATTCTTATGTTTGCCATATGCTAATTCATTAGCAATACAAAATAAACGAGAAAAATATTTGAAATTAAAAAGGATCTATTCAACCCCCCTTCTAGATCTATTGTGTGCCTACTGAGAACTAACATCCTTGGCCCGTAGTGCATGGATAATTCGTTGTTGTGAAATATTTATTGAGTTATGTTACAGAGATAAAATATTGATGATAAACTTTTAAATCATAGAAGATAGTAGACATCATGCTCTACTTGACTCTTCTAATGGATTTCTTGTTCCGCTGCAGTTGTTGATCTAAACTTGTTGTCTATTGCATTCTATCAATTTTTACATTGTTGAGGACTAAGGATAATTTATTCTATATTATCTTAGTCATAATATTCTTTACTGGGCTAGTTGAGCTCGCTCTTTTTTTTTTCATTGTTCTCTTCAGAAAATGAGAATATAGATGGGACTAGTCAGGGAATGGGGTGATGGTCCAAGATGGTGGCTATTATAGTCTTCACTATTTTATAAAATAGTGTGATAATAATTGTAATGAGGACTTCATTTGAGTTTGGATATTGTCTACGAGACATTATTCGTATTAAAACTAACAGCTTACGTTTTGTCGTATTTTATACTACAGTTAATAATTATATAAATGAAGTTGTATTTGATTTATGTACCATATATTTAACTATTAAGAATGGGTTTGTGTGGACTTATTCTGGGGGCGTCACAGTTGGTATCAGAGCTTAGGAATATGATCTCTGACAGAGATCTGAAGTTAGAACTAGGAGGGGAGAGACGAATAAAACCTTCGCTAGTATGTCCTACCTAAGCTTATTTATTATTTAATTGGTCGGTCGAAATATAAAGATAATTTATGGCATGTCAATTTTGTTAATTAACCTTTATTTTGTGGTAGTATTTGAGAATGACATCTAAAAATTTTGAGATAAGCAATGGAGCACGTGGGACCATTGAGACACTGCCGATCAATAACCAGGATAATGTGTATGAGGAAGATAATATTCCTCCTGTAAACAACAACACCGACCAAATGATGAATGATGTGATGTTTAGGAGCTTTTTGTAATTCATGCAACACTAAACGAGAGAGACTCATGTTCTAAATGCAGGTGAAAATAATGACAACTCATGGCTGGTCACTGCTAAGCAATTCAAGAAGTTGGGATAGCCAGAGTTTTTGGGAAAGCCAGAGCCACTCAAGGCAAAAACTTGGATTAAGCAGATCACTAAGATATTTGATGTCTTGGGATGAACAGAGGAGCAAAAGGTTCCCTTCGCCACCTTTATGTTGTGTGGAGAGGCAAATTACTGGTGGGAATCTGTAAAACGTACTCATCTTTTTGCACTTAAGATGTCTTGGGAGAAGTTTCAAGAATTATTCAACGAAAAGTATTTTCTAGAAAGTATTCGTCATATGAAGGAGGTGGAATTCATCAAGTTGTAACAGAACAATATGACTGTATCGCAATACGAGGCTAAGTTTGCGGAGTTATCCCAGTTTGGATTCTATTTGGTAGATATTTAAGAGCGAATGTCACGAATGTTTCTGCGAGGTTTGAAACCTGAAATTCGTCAATACCTCATTTCTCTTAAACTTTGTTTGTATTCAGATGTTGTGAATATGACTCAATTATTGGAGCGCGATAATGAGTCAGCTCAACCAAAAGATAACAACCAACAACACGATGATAATCATACCGGTGGAAACGACCATTGGAACAATGATAACCAGTGTGGAGGAAATTATCATACTAGAAATGGTAACCACTTCGGTGGTAATCGTGGTCCAGATAATAGGAGAGGTGAATCAAGTTGAAATTTCCAAAAAAAGAGATTCAACAATGATAGAAAGACATCAGCGGCAGCACTAGCACCAACACTCATTTTTAGGGAAGGAAAACGATCACCTGTTAGATGTTACAAATGCGGAGAGGAAGGACATATCAGTCCAAACTGTACACAACCGTCTAAGGTTTATTTTAGTTATGGAAAGAACGGTCACATAGCTCAATTTTGTCCTTTAGTAAAGTCAAGTCCAGCTGGGACGGTGACACCAAAGACTGTCCCGGACAAGTCAAAGTCGGTGGTTCAAGGGAGAGCGTTTGTCGTGACGTCCCAAAAAGTGAGGAACCCGAACGAAGTTATCACGGGTAAGTTAATCATAAACTCTTGCGAAGTCTATACCTTATTAGATACTGGTTCTACACATTCTTTTATTTCACCTGCTTGTGCTCAACATTTGAAATTGACTCCTGAAAAATTAGACTTTGACTTATTTGTTGAAACTCTATTGGGAGAAACCTTCGTTACATCCACTGTTTATAAATCTTATTCGATTCAAATCGACACCCTTACGTTACCTGTTGATCTCATCTCTTTGAAAATACTTACATTTGATGTGATTTTTGGAATCGATTGGTTAACTACTCATCATGCTAAAATTGATTATTTTCTTAAGGTTGTTAGCTTTCATATTCCTAACCACCCTGTTATGCTAATTCAAGCAACCAAACCACTAAAATCAATCACTGTCATCTCAAGTCATAAAGTCATTCGTTTATTAAAAAACGAATGTTAAGCTTTCTTAGCCCGTGTCACCGATTTAAATAAAAATACGTCTGATTTGAATGATATTTCTGTTGTTAATAAATTTCCTGACGTATTTCCCGAAGAAATTCTTGGGCTACCCCCCCTATAGCGTGAAATCAAATTTTGTATTGACCTTGAACCTGGTACAAAATCCAGTTCTAAAACCCAATATCGAATGGCTCCTATTGAACTTCAGGAGTTAAAAACCCAACTACAGGAGTTGGTACCCGAGTCTCTATCTGGTGACTTCCTTTGTGGAATGTACTGAAGCCAGACTCTCTGTAAGGGACGCCATATTTGTGCGGTAGTAAACTGATAGGTGCCATTGTGAGGTGCTATCCAAGGTTGAGATATGAGTCATAGTTGAGAGCAACCTAAGTCAGTAATCGAAATACGTAGCTTTTTAGGCTTAGCTAGTTAATATCAGAGATTCGTGGAAGAATTTTCTCGAATCGTCACTCCATTAACTCAGCTAACTCGTAAAGATACGAAATTCGGATGGAGCGAGGAATGTGAGAAGAGCTTCGAAGAACTCAAGAGGAAATTCATTTCAGCACCTGTTCTGACAATACCATCCTAGAAAAGCGAACGTAGTAGCTGACGCGTTGAGTAGAAGATCATATGCGGGTGCGAGTGTGATATTGTCAAACACAAAGACCCATTTTGTATGACTTACAAAGGATAGAAATAGAATTAAAGACTTCAAGGATCCACGTGATGATGGCGAATATACGATTAGAACCGACTTTAATCGATATAGTTAAAGTTGCTCAAGCTACAGACTTAGAGATGATGAATATGAAGAAGAAGATGCTATGCTAGAAGCAAGAATCGACGAATAGAGGAAATCTCAACCCTCGATTTATTGTTCTATTTGAAATCTTCTATTGAGTAGGAACTGTGGCCTATAGACTTGCCTTATCGCCAAGTATGTCTCGTGTTCATAGCGTTTTTCACATATCTATGTTACATAAATATGTGGGAGACCCAAACCATATTATTGAATTAGAACCAGACGAGATAGCTGAAGATTTAACGTATGAGGAGGTACCTGTCAAGAACTTGGATAAGAAGGAGCATATTATACGCTCAAAGGTTATACCGCAAGTCAAAGTTTTATGGAGAAGTTAGAATCTGAAATAAAAATAAGTTATCCTCACCTCTTCGACATTCCAGGTACGTACATCAATTTCGAGGACGAAATTTCATAAGGAGGAGAGGTTGTAAGGCCCCAACTTTTATGAATAAAGATTTAATTTTCTCTAAATATTATTTTAAATAGTAAGGTGTTGATTTGATATAATGCTATAGTTATGGGTGATATGTGTAAATTTTATAAAGTAAGCAAGTGGTTATAAAATATTCGTTTGATCGAGAAATATTCTTTTTGTCAGGAAATATTTGAACGACGGCGCAATCATTGGTGGACCACATAACGGAACAACTGTCGGATATAAAAAGCGACAGAAATAACCTTTTATAAAAAATAACGGCAAGATTTTTATCATTAAACTGTTGAAATACCCGGTGATAAAAGTATAGTAATACACGTTGTTGCACAGTCACACACGGTATTGCACAGTATCTCTAATTATTGATACTTACTAGACCTGGCAAACATGGCCTAAGCCCGCGGGCCGGGCCGGCCCGCCCGCCACGGGTCGGGCTGTGGGCTGTGATTTTTTAGCCCAATAAAATTCGGGCCTTTTTTACCGGTCCGTTTTTGGCCCGGCCCGCGGGTGGCCCGCGACTTCGTTTCTTTTTAAAATAAAATGTTGCTACTTGTGGGTTGCGAGGCTTGAATACAAGACTTGTAAGTAAATAAATAAGAGTTTAAACCAACTGAGCTACAATTATTTGTTTGTAATGCAATCTTCAATATATTTTTTATAGAGAAGAAGAATATGATTTGTTAAGAACACGCGTATTGAGTAATTAAAATATGTAATTAATGTATGCAATTAATTAATAATACTATGAAAAATTTAATTGATTGAAATATGTAGTTAATTAATTAATCGTGTCTGTTTGTATTATTGTTTATTATTAATTATTTTATTATTTTTAATATTTATTATTATTACAATTTCTAGTGTAGCAAGATTTTAAAAAAAAATATAAAGGAAAAAGCCCGCGGGCTGGCCCGGCCCTACCCAGGCCACGGGCCTCACAATTTCAGCCCACCAAAACCCGGGCCATTTTGGTCCGGCCCGCTCTCGGTCCGGCCCGGCCGTTTGCCAGGTATAATACTTACGTAAGAAGTCACTCAGTCACATTCAATAATTGCCACAGTAGTTGCTGCATATTATTGATTCAATTATTGTCACAATGTCATCTGTACAATATTTTATATTATTAAATCAATAATTGAGAAGACACAGTTATTCATATTATTATTTGTATTATTAATAATGTCTAGAAAGTTTTGTTGAGGAAAAGGGTTTGATTATTTAATTGCGCGCTAGTAAGGAGAAATCCTTATCGGAAAGCCCCCTCTTTTCTGGGAATGATCTGGTTGTCAATATTGTGAGTTATAATATTAAATGATGAATAATTGTTGAAAGATTAAAAATGTGTTGATTAAAAATAAGTGATTTGTGGTAAATATTTATTCAATTTTTTGATATAAATAGAGGCATTTGTCATGAGGAGTTTGTTGTAAGTTTGGCTTATTATTCCATGAGGAGATGTGCTAATTATTTAGACCGTCATTTGAAGTTAAAATAATGAATCAATATGGACCGTTGGTTGAAGTTATAATAGTAAATCAATATGAATCGTCCGTTTAATAGTAAATCAATCTGGACCATTCATGAATCAGTTACTATTTAGTCCATTCTCCTATAAATAGAAGCTCATTACTTCATTCTTTCTTACGAATTCTCTAAAACTTTAAAGAGAGAACTATAGAGAGAAAGAAGAAGAGTATTCTACTACTATACTATTGCAGTATCTAATCTCCTACTAAGGTAAGGGGTATTATTTTTTTCATATTCATAAGGGATGTAATTTTTCATATGGTAAGTGATTATTTTTCATATTCATTCTTTATTAATCTGCGGGAGTAACCTGTCTACGCGGATTACCGCATGCATGGTGAATAACCCTTCGTATTCATTCTTTATTAATCTGCGGGAGAAACCTGTCTACGCGGATTATCGCATGCATGGTGAATGACCCTTTGTATTCATTCTTTATTAATATGCGGGAGTAACCTGTCTACGTGGATTACCGCATGCATGGTGAATGGCCCTTCGTGTTCATTCTTTATTAATCTGTGGGAGTAACTGTCTACGCGGATTACCGCATGCACGGTGAATAACCCTTAATTCATATTCATTCTTTATTAATCTGTGGGAGTAACCTGTCTACGCGAATTATCGCATGCATGATGAATAACCCTTCGTATTCATTCTTTATTAAATTGTGGAAATGATCTGTCTATGCAGATTATCGCATGACGGGTGAAAATCTATTTGCAGTTTCGTATATTCTTTTATACTCGTATGAGATATCATTTCTTTTGTACTCATCAAAGAATATCGTCTTCTGTCATGTTTCTCCATTTATGGTACGAATTTATTATTTGCTTCCATAACCTTATTATTAAATGGTGAAAACCCTTGAAATTAATAGAATATTCTTAATAGTTTGTGCTTCATCTAGTATCATTCCACTATTGTTTTGAACTTTCTTATTAAAAGGGTGGGGTACTATTCATTTAGAATACTATTCATTCGGGATACTATTCATTTGAGTATTATTCACGGGGTACTATTAATGACAAAATTAATTTCTTTTCTGTCCAAATTAATTTGATACATGAATATCATTCTAGAATTTTACTCCACAATTAATTATCATGTTAACAATTTGGACATTCTTGAACTCTGGATAAATTAAATTATAAATATATAATATTTATCCTTGATCCTCACTTGATTGATTCTTTATATCATTATCATCACCCTCATGCTTATATTGTGGTGAAAATCATCTTTGGCCCGTAGTGCATAGATGAATTGTTGATTGGTATAATTATGACTAAGAATTGTGGATTGATATAATCATGACCTGTAATGTTACAGACAAATGATGTGGTAAAAGTCCTTTTTGGCCCGTAGTGTATAGATGGACAAATGTTTGGCATGATCATGACCACTGGTGATACTAACGAATATCCTTAGCCCGTAGTGCATTGATAATTCGTTGATGTGAAATATTTATTGAGTTGTGTTATAGAGATAAAATATTGATGATGAACTTTTAAATTATAGAAGATAGTTGTAAGACCCCAACTTTCATAAATAAAGATTAATTTTTCTCGAAATATATATTTTAATATTATGGTGTGGATTTGATATAATAATTGTGGGTAATATTTATAAATTTTGTAAAGTATGCAAGTTGTTATAAAATATTCGATTGGTCGGGAAATATTCATTTTAACAGGAAATATTCATACGACGGCACAATCATTGGTGGACCCCACAACAAAATTATTGTCAGAGTTAGAAAACGACATAAATATCTTTTTATAACAATAACGACGAAAGTTTTACCGTTAACTGTTGAAATACCCGGTGATAAAAGTACAGTAATACGCGTGGTTGCATAGTAGCACACAGTATAGATTATTGATGCTTATGTGAGAAGTCACTCAATTATACGTAATTATTGCTACAGTAATTGATGCATAGTATCTCACATTATTTGATTCAATTATTTTCAATATTTTATATTATTAAATCAATAATTGAGATGACACATTATTCATATTATTATTTGCATAATTAACAATGTTTAGAAAGTTCTGCCGAGAAAAGGGGTTTGGTCACCTAATTGCACGCCAATAGGGAGAAATTATTATCGAAAAGCCCCCTCTTTCCTGAAAACGATCTGGTTGTTAATATTACGGGTTATAATAATGATGAATAAATGTTGTTAAAAATATTGAGGGAATTTTTATGAAGTATTTGTTATAAATTTTGGCGTATTATTTGGACCCCCACTTACCTATTTTTCAAAATAATTTATAGAAAGTTATTCAGTATATATATATATATATATATATATATATATATATATATATATATATATATATATAATATGGGGGGCCCTCAATTATTTTCAAAGAATGTCATCGGCTAGCTTTATTTGGCAGGTTATGTGTTAATTTTTCAAAGCTTGGACCTTATTCGCCAAACTTTTCAAATCATGCATTATTTTTGATAACTTGTGAATTAGGATGCTTCCTAATTCGTCAGGACTCCAAATTGGCATGTGTTAGTTTTCCTCATTGGCCAACACCTTGAAAAGAAAATACTGATACGTTGGAACCGTGAAATTCGTCCGAATTTTTACTGTGCATCCGTGATTTTTCCTAAATAGTATATATCCTTCCATTCTCCTATAAATAAGATGCTTAGTTTAGAATTGAAAATTATACCAAAATTAGAGAATTCTTCTTCTATAATATTGAGCGTATTTCTTTCGAGTTTTAAGAAGCTTTGAGCGTAGAAAACATTATAAGTTTTCTTCAAGAATATCCTCGCTATACCAGTTAAATTTTTTTTTTAATATTCGTATGAAATAATATTTTCTCCCATACTCTGTAGTATGTAAGTAATATTATTTCGTTTCAGATTTCGAATTTTATACTTATTTTGTTAAGTTTTGGCTTTTATACTCCATGAAATTAGTAGAATATCCTTGAAATTTACGCTTCATCTAGTATCTTTTCATAAAAATATTATTATGAGCATTCTTGATAAGTTTTAACTTTTTAATGTCGGAGTACTATTCACGGGATGCTATTCCCGAAGTACTATTTACGGGATACTATTCACTCAGTTACTATTTACCCAGGGTACTATTCATGATAAAAATTGATTTCTTTTCGGTCCAAATCATTTTCGATACAATATTATTCTTGAATTTTACTCGACAAAACAGTATCATGTTGACAATTTGGACGTTTTTGGATTCTGGATAAATTAAATTATAAATCTTTAAAAATTTATCATTTGCTTTCATTTAATTAAATTATTATATCATTGTCATCATCCTCATGCTTATATTGTTATGAAAGTCATCTTTGGCCCGTAGTGCATAGATGGATTGTTGATCGGTATGATTATGATCAGGGATCATTAGGTATAATCATAACCTGTAATGTTACAAATGATATGGTAAAAGTCCTCATTGGCCCGTAGTGCATTGATGGACAGTTGTTGGTATGATCATGACCATTGATGATTACACGAATATCCTTGGCCCGTAGTGTATTCGTGGACGTGATACTAATGAATATCCTTGGCCCGTAGTGCAGGGATGATTCAATGTACGTTGTGGATTATTTATTAACCTGAGTCTCATCGATAAAATTGATGATAAACTTTTTAAATCACAGAAGATAGTAGATATCATGCTCTACTTGACTCTTCTAATGGATTGCTTGTCCCGCTGCAGTTAAACTTGATGTTTATTATATTTTACCAGTTTAACACTGTTAAATGTTAACGATAATTTATTCTGCATTATCTTAGTCATAATATTTCTTACTGGGCTAGTTGAGCTCACCCTTTTACTTTCATTATTCTCTTCAGAAAATGAGAGCGTAGCCAGGACTAGTCGGGGATGGAGTGACAGTCCGAGATGATTGTTTTAGTAGTCCACTATTTAGTGTGATAATAAATGTAATGATGATTAAATTTGAGTTTGGATATTATCTATGAGATAATATTCGTATTAAAACTCTCAGCTAATGTTGTATCATTAAGTTTGTATTTGTATTCAGTACCATGTATTTGGCGACTCAAGATGGGTGATGTATACCTATTTTGGAGGTGTCAAAATAGTAGACATCATGCTCTACTTGAGGCTTCTAATAGATTGCTTGTTCTGCTGCAGTTGTTGATCTAAACTTTTTGTCTATTGTATTCTATCAGTTTTTACACTGTTGAGGACTAATGATAATTTATTCTATATTATCTTAGTCATAATATTCTTTATTGGGCAAGTTGAGCTCACCCTTTTATTTCATTGTTCTATTCAGGAAATGAGAATATAGCTGAGACTAGTCAGGAAATGGAGTGATGGTCCAAGATGGTAGCTATAGTAGTCCTCACTATTCTATAAAACAGTGTAATAATAATTGTAATGATGACTTCATTTGAGTTTTGATATTGTCTACGAGACAATATTCGTATTAAAATTCACAACTTACGTTTTGTAGTATTTTACACGACAGTTAATAATTATATAAATGAAGTTGTATTTGATTTCTGTACCATGTATTTGGTGACTCAGAATGGGTTGTGTGGACCTATTCTGGGGTGTCACATTCGGTATGCTATCAATATACTTCAATACCTATATATTCCTCCGTCTCAGAATAAAAGTCTTTTTTACTATTTTAGGTAATTCCAAGTTAAATGTCTATTTACCTTAAATGATCTATTTTTTACAATAATTTATATATAATACCCTTATTATTGATTGTTATATTTCTATTCTCTATTCATATTTATGGAGCATCATTAGTAATGTGCAGAAAACTATGCAATTAAATGAGAATTTAAATATGAACAATTTTGTTATTTTATCCTCTTTCTTAATATGCTCAAAAAGTCAACCAAAATTTTTATCCTGAGACGGAGGAAGTATAAAAGAACGTCATCTAATTAAATTTAATTTAAAAACTCAGTGAGTTAAGTCTGTTGGTATGTGTGCATGCATTCATTTATACATAAATCTAAAAAGTCTACGAGTAGACTCGGTTGGTACATCACATTTTCTTAAAAATTATAAAATCTATTAGTTTTCCAAAAAGTTTGAAGATTAAATAAATTTTTTAACATGCAACACCTAATTAACTAGGTTTAGAAACATGCGTGCATAACAATAAATACGGGATGATCCCCAAATTATACTAAATAAATAAATGCATCTTTCTTAACATGCAGCATGCATGCGACCCTTAATTAACTAGGTTTAACCCTTAATTAACTAGATTTAGAATGGAGAAGGGAACAGTTAGCATATTCATGCATGCAAGCAAATACATGCATGAATATGGCACTATTTATATTCAAATAAGTTTAATTGATTGATACTATCCATGCATATTGCACTATTTATATTCAAATTATAGCACCATTTATGGTAGAATATTGTTAGGTTTAATTTTCTTTATCTATCTAAATGTTTGTATTTAAAAAATAAATACAGTAATTTAATCTATATGTAATTATTCAATTTTCATGTTTAATTGATTGATACTATATACAGAGGCGGAACTAGGGGGCGGAGGGGGGGGGGCGGTTGATCCCGGTAGGGAGGCCGGCGGTTCAGGCAGAATAGGGGGCGAGGGCGGGGGCGGTGGAGGGACAGCCGGCGGTGATCCGGTCGTCGCATCTGACCCCGGTAGGGAGGCCTCTCCAGGCGGAACAGGGGGCGGGGGCTGTGGGGGACAACCGACGGTGCTCCGGTCGTCTTCCGACTTCTTCTCCGGCTGTGACAATATCAGCTAATTCCCACCGGCTGTAAGTTACCCTTCTTCCTTCTTTCTCTTTCACTATATCCCAATTTCATATAAATCTATTAAGTTGATTGAGAAGAATATCAAAAGTTTTAATTCAGTAAGTTCATTCCTCTCTCTGTCTCTGTCTTTGTGTGTGAAAAGATATCTCTTTTAGTGTTTCCCCTAATTAGCTTGTTGTTTATTCTTACTTTTCCTTCACTGATAGAATCTTACTAACTTAATTGTTTAACACTGCTGAGTATTACTTTTATGGTATAAATCAGTTAGCTTTTGACTGAATTAGTGACATGGAGTATAGTTGTTAGTGTGCGAAGTAATAAGGATGGCGAATTCGGGTTGGAACACAAAGAAATGGCTAAGAAAATTGATTGTTAAAGTGACGCACATAACATGTTCGCTAAAAGTCCTCTTAGGAATGTTTTTGCTAAAAACTAGGAATTAAGCAAAGCCAACGTCCTAAATTCCGCAAGTGGTGGTATTAATAATTTCGGTTTGCTTGGCTTAAAAATTTTGACCCCCCTACAAAATCGTTCTGGTTCCGCCACTGACTATATATCCTATTACACTACTATTTATATTCAAATTATAGAACCAAACGATATACACTAGTAATATTTTTAAATTACATTTATCAATACTTACCTGTTTCTCATAATTTCAACTGCATATTTAAATTTTTGTTCATTTCAAGTTAGATATATTCAAACAGTGAAATTAATTATTATTATTATTATTATTTTGTATTTTAAATAGGTTGACTAAAACTATTATGATCAATTGTTACTAAAAATCGTAAGTTAAATGATAAGATATACTATAATTGTTAGGATAAATTAAAATAAAGTTCGATATTTAAAAATTATAATATTAACAAAATTTTATAGATTAATATTAAAATATGCACGTGTCACGCACAACTTCACTTATTAATTATAATAAAGGAAACAAAAAGAAAAGTTAATGACTACACATTTGACCAGGACTACTTGGGATCAGATTAAGATTCATGGGACTTTTAATTTCCTATAAAAATTCAGTCTATATATTGAATAAATTAAACATTTCAAGCAAATTAGATATTAAAAATAAATAAATAAATAAATAATTTCAAGATAGCTCGACCCTCCCAAACTCTAAGAATGAGTAATGTACTTAGAGGTGCACAAAATGCCTGAGCCCCGCGGCCTGGCCTTGGTCCGGCCTGGGTCTGGCCTGGTTAAAGCCCGGCCTGACTCGGTCTGAAAGGCTTAAAAAGGCTGCTATTTGAGCATAAAAATTTCGCCTAGACTGGCCTGACCCAAAGCCCGACCTAAACTGGCCTGTGGCCTGAGTCAGGCTTGGGCCTGGCCTGGTTCGACGCAACAGGCCTAGCCTGCTTGCTGGCTTATTAGTTTTTGTCCAATTAAAATGTTGTCTTCTAAACCCAACCCAAAAAGACCATTGAAAAAAAAATAGTCAGGCAACCCAGCCCAATACTCAACACTACCAGCCACCAGACCAGCCTTAATGCCTAACAGTTATATAAAAAAAGAAGAAGCAAAAGACACTCAAGTACTCAACGGTTTAAACTTTAAAATGTGCAAACATCCAAAAATAAGTGATTGACTGATTGTTCACTAGCTCACTGTCCAAGGCATCAATGCATGCTATTATATATATATATATATATATATATATATATATATATATATATATATATATATACAGAAAGGATCAAGAGTAGAACTCTTAAGTAGTAGAACTCTCTTAAATAATAGAATTGTATCAAAACGACGTAGTTTTGATAAGACGCGGTGGCATTTTTGTAAATACCATGCCACCGCGTATTTACAAAAATACCACCGCGTCTTATCAAAACTACGTCGTTTTGATACAATTCTATTATTTAAGGGAGTTCTATTACTTAAGAGTTCTATGATCCTCTCCCTATATATATATATATATATATATATATATATATATATATATATATATATATATATATATAATAGCCCCATTATATCTCTGAGAAAGGAAACATCAACAGTAGTTAATCCGCCTACTCTACTCAGACTAGTATTTTGAGTTAATGTTTTGAAGAAGTTCACATATTTGCTATGTATATTGACAATTTAACAATGACCAACGGGGAAAAAAGAAGAAGGCTGACACACCTTCTCATCCATCTATCAATCCATCACATCTATGAAAATTTCATCAGAATTTGGATTTCAAAAATTAAATAAATTTTCATGTACCAATCGTATTATCGTAACAACTATAATTTTACTAACAATTATTTTTTTCACTATAAAAATCATATAATTTACTCCACAAAAATTACAACTCCTCACATCTTTCTCTCTCTATTATCTGATATAACAATAACACCATACTGCAAGCTCAAATTCTAAATTTGTATCATTGTTATAAATTTTATAATTTCATATAATATATATTTACAATTTATTATACATATAAATCATAATATTTATTTTATTAGTACATTTATATTATTACAATGGATTCTTCCAACATTCCACAAGTGTCATCATTTATTCAAAATGATCCAAATATCATTATGCCCGAAAGTGCCATTCTGGATTCGAGTACAATATTTCCACGTCCTACTGGCAAGCAAACCAAACGTACAACGGTTGTTTGGGATCATTTCATTGAAGTGTGGATTGCGGAATGTGTTAAAAAAGCCCAATGCAAAATATGTAACAACTTCTTCGAGGTTAAAGGAAATAACACATTACTCCGTCACTATGAGTCATGTTTGATGAAGCATAAAATAACTAATGAAAGCTCTCAATCACAAATTGATCGTTCTGGTCACAGTTGGAGTTACGATCAAATATTACAAAAGGAGTGGCAAGCTAAGTTGGTGATCGAGAAGGAGCTTCCATTCAATTTTTTTGATGATGCGCGTTGTACCGACTACATTCAAGGCACACTGCAACCAAAATATAAACAAGTAAGTAGAATGACTACTAAACGTGATGCAATTAAATTATATAATAAAGCTAAAAATAAATTAATTGAATATTTTGATAATTTTGATGGTAAAATTTGTTTAACTAGTGATACTTGGTTCGCTAATCATCAACCTGAAATTAGTTATATTTGTATTACAGCTCATTGGATAGATTCTGATATGTTTATGCAAAAAAGAATTATAGGATTTGAATATTTTGAATTACCACATAATGGTCAATTAATATATGCTCAAATTATGTCCATAATTCGTACTTTTAAAATTAAAGATAAAATAATGAGTATTAGTTTAGATAATGCAACAAATAATATTAGTTCTATTAATATGTTAAAAAATGATTTAAAACCTGTAGTAAATGGTGTATTTTTTCATGTTAGATGTGTATGCCGTATAATAAATTAGATTGTACAATCCGAATTCACTTACTTGTAAACGACAATAAATAAAATTCATTTTATGATTGGTTATATATATGGTTCAAATAGAAGAATGCAAGATTTTAGAACTTTTTGTCATACAAGAGGTGAAAAATTTAAAAGAGTAAAATTTGATAATAACGCTAAATGGAATAGTACATATGATTTATTTAAAGATGTTTATAAACGTCAAAATATACTTATGGAGTTTTATAACATACAAACTGATCATGAAATAACAAATCAAGACTGGAATTTATTATGTCAACTTTTAAATATTCTTAAAGTTTTTAAAAAACACACAAAAAAATTAAGTGGTGTTTATTATCCTACAATTCATCATGTTCTATTTGCATGTTTGGAAATAACAAATATGTTTCAACAATATAAATATGATCCTTTTTGGAGTAACCTTATTTTTAGTATGGAAGAAAATTTTTAAAAATATTTTGAATACATACCTACTGTTATTACTTGTGCAACAGCGTTAAACCCCGTAATAAAATTAGAAGGTGTGGAAAGTGTTTTAGAAGATATAGTAGAAAATATAGGTATTGAAAATATTGATTATATTAAACTAAATTTTAATAATACATTTGCTGAATTTTATAGACAATATAAGTCTATATATGCTACATATACACGCGCACCACCCACTGCCCCTTCATCCTCTAAGTTTTCAACATTATTAAAATCATTATCAAAAAAACCAAAAACTTCATCACAAACAAGCAGTTTAAACGAACTTGGTTTATATTGTAGTACTGATTTTAGAAGTTTTATGACCGATCAAGAATTTGAAAATTTTGATATACTTGCATTTTGGAAAAATCATAACCGACAATATTCTACTTTGGCCGCCATGGCCCGTGATTTACTAACTATCCAAGCTAGTACCGTAGCTTTGAAATCTTGTTTTTCTTTATCTGGGAGGGTACTAGATGAAAAAAGAAGTAGGCTTAGTCCAGATTCGTTGGAGATATGTATTTGCTCTAGAGATTATCTTGCCGCACAAAGAAGAATATAAGACGTAATAGACGATCAAGATAGCTCAGAAGATCTCGAAGTCAGAGCAGGAACTGCCAAAAATGTACATTCATGAAGATTGAAGATATATTTTTTGAAGATTTGAAGATATATTTTATGAAGATTCAAAGACAAATATTTTTTGAAGATTTGAAGACATTTTTAAAATTTTTGAAGACAAATATTTGAAACCGATTCATTTTTTATTATTGTTTAAGTTATACTTTAAAGTTACAAACTTATAATTATTCATCAAATTAGTGATTCACTAAATTATTACTTATTCATTGTTGTAATTTGTTAGTTGTAAGTTTGTAATACATTATTTTTAATTAATACATCAATCAAGTTTAAAATTTTAATTATTCATTATTGATTTATTGTAAATAGTAATTACATTTAATTAATATATTAATTAGTTTATTTAATATTAATAAATTAGTTGCTTAAATTTTAATATTAATATACTAGTTAGTGTATTAATATTAATAAGGTAGTTGATTAAATTTTAATATTAATGTACTACTTAGTTTATTTAATATTCATAAGTTACTAAGTTAGTTAATTCAAATTTAATATTAATAGTTAGTTTATTAAGTAACATATTAGTAATCTTAGCATGAAATATGGAGTGGAGTATTCAGTATTGTCCGAACTTTGGAGCCTTGGAAATTGAAATTTGGATGAGAATTGATGGAATGATGGATGATGATTTCCACACACACCCTAGGTTACTATCTCGAGACGGAAAATATCATATTCGAGGAAAGTACACCCCAAATAGGCAAGTTCCCGCACTCTTGTACATTTGAACTTCGCTCATTATTAAACTGTAATTTTTTTGAAAAGCTTCTTATTCCGTCTATAAAAGGAGTTTATGCCATTTGTTCGGCTAAACTTAGTTATTATGTTTCTATCAATTTATTGAACTTCTTATGATTCTTTGGTAATATGTTAATCCAATTCAAATTATTTTGGTGCAGATCCAGAGTTTATGACTGAGTATGAACAACCCTAGAAATGGGGGTATTATCTTTTGGTCGGATAGCCGACATATACTGTGTAAATACAATATTAAGTGTTACGTGTAACATGGTGTATTATTAAACTAATCACCTAATGACGCTTTGGGCGATCAGAGTTTGCAATCTTTGTGACTGTTGAACGCATTATGTAAAGGTTCACAGTCTTTGTGACTGTTGAACATTTATATAAAGAGTTCATGGTCCTTACGGCCATTCAGTGACCTTCAAAAGGAATATTTTTCCTTGTGAATATTTAATTAAATTTGAGATTCCAAAATCTAATCCTATTCGAAAATTCTGATGTTCATTATTTTGTAAAGAGATTTTTGTTGACTTGCTCAAATTGTTGATAATATTAATTCTTTCTAAATCATTGATTATTGATTTGTTGCCAGTCATTTTTATTTTATTTTAAATTGTTATACTTGTTAGACAAATTAGTTGCTTACTCTTGTTTAAACTTTATGTTGGTAGCTAAGATCGAGGAACCAAAGTCGAGTATAAAAGACAAAGGAAAGAACAAGGCTAATGTGTAAGACCCCAACTTTATGAATAAAGATTTAATCTTCTCTAAATTTTATTTTGAATAATAAGGTGTGGATTTGATATAATGTTATAGTTGTGAGTAATATTTATAAATTTTGCAAAGTAAGCAAGTTGTCATAAAATATTCGATTGGTCGGGAAATATCCGTAGGACGACACAATCATTGGTGGATCCCACAACAAAATTACTGTCAGATTTAGAAAGCGACAGAAATAACCTTTTCAAAAAAATAACGGCAAAATTTTTACCGTTAACTGTTGAAATACCCGGTGATAAAAGTACAGTAATGCACGTGGTTGCACAGTAGCACACGGTATTGTACAGTATCTCTGATTATTGATGTTAGAGTTTATGCCCTAGAGGCCAATTATTTGATATAATTGCTTAACATTTGATATTATTGTTGATTGAATAAATAAATAATTTTATTATGGTTTTAATTACTGCGTAATATAATTGTTAACATAATAAAATTTCTTAGAATAGTGATACAAATTATATAGTTTCAAGTATGTGACTTGAACATGAGATTATATAATTACAATTAGTATCATTGTTCTTAAATGTCCCTAGTCGAGTATCATTGTTGATGGGACAACAATGATGCATTGAGATTAGTATGTGGATTGACTGATGACCAAATCTCATTGGTCATAAATATATGAGATATTAAGTCAATGCATAGGTACATGTTAGAGAACAATGTACTGGATAGACCCACCATGAGAATTCTATATGGAGCATTATGCGAAGTGTCATTAGCAATTCTCATAGTGACAATGATGTAATGGTCCTCCGACCTGAAACCGCTATATTACTACACGAGAATTTATGTACTTTGATATCATCAAATGTCACCTTTAATAGGGTGGACTATAAAGGTGATTATTGGGTTCATTATGAATCGTGTGAGTAATATGAGTGATCTAGATGGAATTTAACCATCCTATATTTTATAGGTGATATCCATAGGCCTCTTGATTGAGTAGGACTATGAAATGCATGGCCATGCTCAAATAGTGATTTGTTTCATATAGTCTACTCATTGATCAAGAAAAACTCAGATTAAATTATGAAGAGTATGACACATTCCATGACTCGAGTTTAATCTAGGATATTAAGGTTAAAAGGATTAAATTATATTGAAACATTGGTCACGAAAAAGGTTGCATCGAATCATCGATCTTATTATTACTTGGGTAGCAGTGATGCATTACTAGATGCCGCTCACTGTTTATAATTTTATAATATGATTTTAAAATTATTGCCAACGTAATAATAACCTATAGGGTCACACACAAAGAACGTAATTAAAAGGAAATTAATTTAAATTGTAAATATTTAAAGATGTCAATGTGATTGATAGAATTTTAAATTATGAATTTAAATTAATAGGATAATTTATATATAGGTATATTAATTAAGTAAGACTTAATTAAGATATATATAAATTCGGATTTTAATAATATTAGTTTTTGATTAATTCCTCCTAACTGCTATATATATGATATATATCAGTTACTTTAGGTTTTACGTAAAAACACAAAACCCTAGCCGCTCTTAGAGAGAGACTAGAGAAAACAGTTCTGAAAATCCTCATCCTTGGTGGCTAGTACCGCGATTCCTTCTTCTGCAGATCGTAGGACGATTCGCGGAGCGTTCGTGTGGATACCGTAGAGACGCAGTCGGTTTGTATTGCGTTGGAGATTCGAGGCGCAGTCGATTTTAGATTCTCGTTTTCATATTCGGTATAATCTCTAAACCTCTTAATTAATTGATTTTTCGCATGGATCCTATTTTAGGGTTTCGGAAATTACTTTAAAATTTTAATTTTCGCTGTGCGTTTCTGTGCCGAAACCCTACAGTGGTATCAGAGCTACTTGCGAAACGATTAATTCAGATTACGTGTTTTAATTGTATTCGATATATATGATATATGATGATGCATGTTTACCGATATGAAATTGAATATATGATATTCCGTTGTCTGTGTATTCTGGTAATATATATGATGATACTGTTAATCGTATCTTTAATCGATGGAATAACAATATAACTGTTCTAATCGGATTAGAAACATGAAGAATCGTTTTAATATGATTAATCGAAACTGGAAATATATGATAAATTCTGGGTGTACTGTTATTCGTTTTAGTATGATTAAATCGAAACTGGTATTATATGATTTGTTATTATGGGTGTTTTGGTGGATTAAAATGTATGATTCTGAAACTGTTTCAGAGATTTTATGGAAAAATTCTGCAATACAGATGGTCGTGTCCCCTATATGTTATATATTGTTTTTTTTAATTATATATAAATTGTTATGTGCTTATTGTGATATGCATGGTGCACAGTTATGGCCTTTTGACCCATAGGTTAGTGGTTTTTGGTTTTGAAATATGGCTTGCATGTCGTGTCTTTCTATAAATTCTGATGTAATATTCTCTTCTCATCTAAATCCCCTCGAATGTAACTCGAGGTTTCTTTATGTCATGTAATAATCTGTAATTGATGAAGATGTCAAGATGGAGAGGAGGCACGTGCTTGAGGAAGATCCAAGGAGGCTATTTATTTTAAGATCTTTTACCACCTTAGATTGACCTTCAATCTTTCATTAGCTTGAAAAGATTGACAGTGGATTGGGCCATAACTGTGGCACATTTAATTTTGCACTTTATTTATGCTTGTATGCGATATGATATGATAAATAATGTGCATGCTTAATAAGATTAAAATTGGTGAGATCTAAATTAATTAATAAAATCCATCATTAAATTATTAAGTCTAAATCAGATGCCTTCCAATGAATAACACTCATCAAGACCTTGATCAATAGATGTAGGTTTGCCAAAGCAAAGTACCCTATTTATCTAGGTAAGATGCGATAGGATAATTGTGATATCCAAACTGTTAAAATCATTGGGGCCGACTTAACTAAGTTATCTCAATAGGATTGTGGACTTAGAGGCATAGAGTTTGGTAGGTACCATTAGATGGACTAAAAACAATTGTTGTTTACCAAACTATCCAGGAGTTATATATGATATAATTGACAAAGGGTTGTCTACCTAAATAATTATGTTTTAAGAGATTAGCCAAAGCTAACTTAAGTCATAATGAAATATGGATCTTGGCTCACTAGAAAGATTTAATAGAAAATGCTTTCCGAATTAATGGTGAGGGCTATTAATTTGAATAAAATAGTGAGAGGTATATTTTGAATGTACTATTATCAATTACATAATATCAACTCTGCAATTTGACTTATTATTTTAGCACTTATAAATTGTAGATATCAATGGCAAACAACAACAACAACACAAGTAGTCTTTCACTACGATCAGTCCTTGAGAAGGACAAGCTGAGTGGGATTAATTTCCTTGACTGACACAGGAACTTGAGGATTGTCCTCAAACAAGAGCGTAAGCTATATGTCCTTGATGGGCCCATTCCTGCAGCACCGGCTGTCACTGCACCACATGCGGAGCATAATGCTTACAAGAAGCATCAAGATGATGCTCTGGACGTGAGTTGTCTCATGCTAGCAACCATGAACGCTGAGCTTCAGAAGCAACATGAGTTAATGGATGCTTATGAGATGATCGAGCATCTCAAGAAATTGTTCGAAGGGCATGCTCGACAGGAGAGGTATGATACAAGCAAAGCGTTGTATCACTGCAAGATGGGTGAACGTGATCCAGTTGGTCCACATGTGCTAAAAATAATTGGGTATATTGAGTACCTTGATAGGTTGGGTTTTCCAATCACTCCGGAAGCCCAAACTGATCTTGTTTTACAATCTTTGAACAGCAGCTACTCTCAATTTGTTATGAACTATCTTATGAATGAAATTGAGAAACCCCTTACTGAGTTGTTGAGCATGTTAAGAACTGCCGAGAACAACATGAAAAAGGCAGGACCCGCTCCCATAATGATGGTGCAAAAGGGGAATGCTAAGGGAAATTGGAAAGGCAAAAAGAAGATAGGATCTAAGTCTGTTGCCAAACCCAATTCCAAAACCAAACAGGCTTTAAAACCTAAAGGTGGGGTGGCTAAAGAAGGTGAATGTCACTTCTGTGGAAAACCTGGACACTGGAAAAGGAACTGTCATGCTTATTTGGAAGAAGTGAAGAAAAAGAAAGGAAGTACGACTTCTGATTCAGGTATATATGTTATAGAAGTCAATTTGTCTACTTCTACATCATGGGTATTGGATACTGGATGTGGTTCTCACATTTGTGTTAATGTGTAGGGACTCTGAAGGAGTAGGACTTTGGCAAAAGGAGAGGTTGACCTACGAGTTGGGAATGGAGCAAAAGTTGTTGCACTGGCCGTAGGAACTTATCATTTATCTTTGCCCACTGGGCTAGTTTTAGAATTAGAAGATTGTTATTTTGTGCCTGCTATAAACAAAAACATTATTTCTGTTTCTTGTTTGGACAAGAAAGGTTTTTCATTTATAATTAAGAACAATGGTTGTTCGTTTTACTTAAATGATATTTGCTATGGTATTGCACAATTGTTTAACGGTCTTTATATTCTTGATTTAGAAATGCCTATCTATAACATAAACACAAAACGATTTAAATCAAATGATTCAAATCCGACATATCTCTGGCACTGTCGTTTGGGCCATATAAATGAGAAACGCATATCAAAACTCCATAAAGATGGATTTTTGGATTCATTTGATTTTGAATCATATGAAAAATGCGAATCTTGTTTATTAGGCAAGATGACTAAAGCCCCTTTCACTGGACACAGTGAACGGGCTAGCGATATATTGGGACTTATACATAGTGATGTATGTGGACCCATGAGTTCGTTAGCAAGAGGTAGGTTTTATTACTTCATTACATTTACTGATGACTTCAGTAGATATGGATATGTGTATCTAATGAGACACAAATCCGAATCCTTTGAAAAGTTTAAGGAATTCAAGAATGAAGTTCAAAACCAATTTGGCAAAAGCATAAAAGCCCTTCGATCCGATCGAGGAGGTGAATACTTAAGCCAAGACTTTGATGACCTTCTAAAGGAGTGTGGTATTATATCACAACTCACTCCACCTGGAACACCACAATGGAATGGTGTGTCTGAGAGGAGGAATCAAACCTTGTTAGACATGGTACGATCAATGATGAGTCATGCAGATCTTCCAATAAGCTTCTGGGGTCATGCCCTAGAGACAGCTGCATTCACACTTAACCGTGTTCCTACAAAGACGGTTCAGAAGACACCATATGAGATGTGGACTGGGAAACGTCCTAGTATGTCGTTCATGAAGATTTGGGGATGCGAGGCGTTTGTAAAACGTCTAGATTCTGATAAGCTCGGACCCAAATCTGACAAATGTAATTTTGTGGGATACCCAAAAGAAACAAAAGGGTATTATTTCTACAAACCTTCTGAGAATAAAGTGTTTGTTGCTCGAACTGGTATTTTTCTAGAAAGAGAATTTGTCTCTAAAGGAAACAGTGGGAGGAAAGTAGAACTCGAAGAAATTCGAGAACCACAAAATTTCATTGAACCTGAGTTGGAACGTGAGCAGGAACCACAAGAAATTGTGGAAAGTGAACCTGCTCAAATTACACAAGGAATTCATAGATCTGGTAGGACACGCCAAGAGCCCAAGAGATATTATGGATATCTTGTAACTCAAAACGGTGATGTGATGCTCATAGATCAGGATGAGCCTACTTCCTACCAAGAAGCTATGAATGGACCAGATTCTGAGAGATGGCTTGAAGCCATGAGATCTGAAATGGATTCCATGTATACTAACCAAGTATGGACTTTGGTTGATCCACCCGAAGGGGTAAAACCAATCGGGTGCAAGTGGGTTTTCAAGAAGAAAACCGACATGGATGGTAATGTATAAACCTATAAAGGCTGACTGGTAGCAAAAGGTTTCAAACAAATTCAAGGTGTTGACTATGATGAAACATTTTCTCCAGTGGCAATGGTTAAATTCATCAGGATCTTACTTGCTATTGCAGCTTTTTATGATTACGAAATCTGGCAGATGGATGTCAAAACTGCTTTCCTTAACGGAAATCTACTTGAGGATGTGTATATGACACAACCTGAGGATTTTGTCATTTCAAAGGATGCTGGAAAGGTATGTAAGCTGCAGCGATCTATTTATGGATTAAAGCAAGCCTCTCGGAGTTAGAATCTTCGATTTGATGAAGCAGTCAAAGAATTTGGCTTTATTAAAAATGAAGATGAACTTTGTGTATATAAGAAGGTTAGTGGGAGTCACATTGTATTCCTAGTATTATATGTTGATGACATATTAATTATTGGGAATGGCATTCCTTCCTTACAGGCTGTAAAAATATGGTTAGGAAAATATTTCTCCATGAAAGATTTGGGCGATGCTGCCTATATTTTAGGTATCAAGATCTATAGAGATAGATCGAGAAAAATGCTCGGCCTAAGTCAAAGTACATATATTGATAAAGTGTTGAAACGGTTCAGCATGCAAGAGGCGAAAAGAGGAAATTTACCCGTAACTCATGGTATAAAGATCTCTAAGGCCCAATGTCCTAAATCACAAGATGATGAGGAGCGTATGAGAAAGATCCCTTATGCTTCGGCAATTGGATCTATCATGTATGCAATGATATGTACTCGTCCGGATGTCTCGTATGCTTTGAGCATGACGAGCAGATACCAATCGAATCCAGGTGAAGGTCACTAGACAGCAGTCAAGAATATCCTCAAGTACCTGAAAAGGACTAAGGATTCATTCTTGGTATATGGATGTGAAGACGAACTGGCAGTAAAGGGTTACACAGATGCTAGTTTCCAAACTGACAATGATGACTATAAGTCTCAGTCAGGTTTTGTGTTTTGCCTTAATGGTGGTGCTGTTAGCTGGAAAAGTTCGAAGCAAGAGACAGTCGCTGATTCTACAACAGAGGCTAAGTTTATTGCTGCTTCTAGTGCAGCCAAGGAGGCTGTATGGATTAAAAAGTTCATCACTGAACTTGGTGTTGTTCCAACCATTGTTGATCTGGTTGCTCTATACTGTGATAATAATGGAGCCATTGCACATGCTAAGGAACCCAGATCTCACCAACGATCCAAGCATATACTTAGGCGGTACCATCTCATCCGTGAAATCATTGATAGAGGAGATGTACATATAGGAAGAGTGCCAACAGATGATAATGTTACAGATCCACTGACCAAGGCTTTGTCGCAGCAGAAGCACGACGGTCACATTAGTTCCATGGGTATTAGATACATGAGTGATTGGCTCTAGTGCAAGTGGGAGACTGTTAGAGTTTATGCCCTAGAGGCCAATTATTTGATATAATTGCTTAACATTTGATATTATTGTTGATTGAATAAATAAATGATTTTATTATGGTTTTAATTACTGCGTAATATAATTGTTAACATAATAAAATTCCTTAGAATAGTGATACAAATTATATAGTTTCAAGTATGTGACTTGAACATGAGATTATATAATTACAATTAGTATCATTGTTCTTAAATGTCCCTAGTCGAGTATCATTGTTGATGGGACAACAATGATGCATTGAGACTAGTATGTGGATTGACTGATGACCAAATCTCATTGGTCATAAATATATGAGATATTAAGTCAATGCATAGGTACATGTTAGAGAACAATGTACTGGACAGACCCACCATGAGAATTCTATATGGAGCATTATGCGAAGTGTCATTAGCAATTCTCATAGTGACAATGATGTAATGGTCCTCCAACCTAAAACCGCTATATTACTACACGAGAATTTATGTACTTTGATATCATCAAATGTCACCTTTAATAGGGTGGACTATAAAGGTGATTATTGGGTTCATTATGAATCGTGTGAGTAATATGAGTGATCTAGATGGAATTTAGCCATCCTATATTTTATAGGTGATATCCATAGGCCTTTTGATTGAGTAGGACTATGAAATGCATGGCCATGCTCAAATAGTGATTTGTTTCATATAGTCTACTCATTGATCAAGAAAAACTCAGATTAAATTATGAAGAGTATGGCACATTCCATGACTCGAGTTTAATCTAGGATATTAAGGTTAAAAGGATTAAATTATATTGAAACATTGGTCACGAAAAAGGTTGCATCGAATCATCGATCTTATAAATTTTGCATAATAAGCAAGTTGTTATAAAATATTCGATTGGTCGGGGAATATTTATACGACGACACAATCATTGGTGGACCCCGTAACGGAAGTATTGTCGTAGTTAGAAAACGACATAAATATCTTTTTATAAAAATAACGGCGAATATTTTACCGTTAGACTGTTGAACTACCCGGTGGTAAAAGTACAGTAATACGCGTGGTTGTATAATAACACACGGTATTTATTATTGATGCATACGTGAGAAGTCACTCAATTATACTCAATTATTGCTACAGTAATTGCTGCATAATATCTCTCATATTATTAATTTAATTTTTGTCACAGTATCAATATTTTTATATTATTAAATCAATAATTGAGACGACAAAGTTATTCATATTATTATTTACAATATTGACGATGTTTAGAAAGTTTTGTCGAGGAGAGGTTTGGTCACCTAATTGCGCGTCAATAGGGAGAAATCTTTATCGGAAACCCACTCTTTCCTGGGAATGATCTGGTTGTTAAATATTATGAGTTATAATATTAATGATGAATAAGTTCGTGTTGATTAAAGATGAAATTGATAGTTTCATTGTGTTGGGATTATTAGTGTTAGTGAAAATCAACATTTATTTCGATAATAATTGATGTCTACAGGTTATATTGACCAATCGGGTAATTAATCGGATAAATGAGCAATTAATTGCTATTAATTCACATACTTATAACTATTTGTTCACATGTATGTACTATTGATTCACATGCATGTACTATTAGGGGAGGTGGTTCAAGATTGATAATACTTGTATGACTAAATTAAAAATTAAAGAAAAGATGAAGGTATCATACTGTAATATTTCGAGCCCCAAAACGTGCAATTATCGAAACTATATTTTCCTATAAATAGAAGCTCGTTCTTCTTTCATTCTCACCAATTCACTAAGACTCACAAGAGCAATTATAAAAAGAGAAACTATAGAGAGAAAGAAGAAGAGAAGTCTGCTACTTCACTATTCTAGTATTCAGTCTTTTTCTGATGTAAGAGATATTATTTTTGTTCAGTATTCAGTAGAAATAATATTTTCTTCCATACTCTGTAGTATATGAGTAATATTATTTTGTCTCGTATTCCTGATTATACCCTCATTTTGATAAAGTATTACTTCTATACTCCGTGAAATTAGTAGAACATCCTTGAAATTTACGCTTCATCTAGTATCGTTTCATAAGGATATTTTCTGCACATTCTTGTTAAATTTTAAGCTTTTCATGCCGGAGTACTGTCCATGAGTACTATTCATTTATACGGTACTATTCACAAAAGTACTATTCACGGGTACTATTCACAAAGTACTATTCATAAAGTATTATTAACGAAGTAGTATTCACGAGTACTATTCTCATAGTACTATTTATGTAAGAACCCTGAATTTTCAGAAAATATTAAAATAAGAATTTATTGAATAAAATTCTTAAAGCATGAGATGGGTTCGAATGAGTATATATATGTGTTACGAGGTGTGTGGTATTGTGTTACATAGGGTAATATAAGCTATGTAATAAGTGATGTTGTGTTTAATAAATATATATCGTTATTATATATTTATTATATATGGTAGAGAGGAATTAGTAAGAAGATGGATAAAATTTATCTATTGATGATTAAATAATTTATGTGAAATTATTTTATTATAGTAAGGTGGTGACATTAAATATATTTGATAAACACCAATTTCTTGCGTATTTGTATGAGTATGTATCAAGTCTAATGCGGTGCAACCGTACCCTTTAATGGTAGATGTATAGGAGCTAGGCTAAACAATTCCTTCAAAGAGCGGAGGTATATACGAATTAGTAACCGATCTAACTCACTGTGAAAACAGTGTAGACGAGACGAAAACTAATTTGTTGGTTATTTGTGGGAAACCACTCAGTGTACTATATTGAATACTGTTAAAGGCTCGACGCGTGCTAGGTTTAGACTTATATGCGTGTATGTTGTTGTCGAGAGTAGATGGTCGATATACCTTTGAAGTGATTAGAGAATTATTACGTAATTCAATACACGACAAGGAATGAAATGAAAGGTATGTATGTATGTGTTGCATTCGAGTTTTGTGTTATTGGTAGTATGAAACCATAGAGGATATGTATCGTTGGTTAAACTAATAAGGGAAATAGAGTTTTAAAACTCGAAGTGCGATCCTTAAGTTATTAAGGTAAATAGTAACCGGTGATGTGAAATGTAAGACCCCGAATTTTATGAAATAAAAGTATTCAATTTTTCTTATAATTACTATTCAGTAAATGGTTAAATTGATAAAAGTTTAAAGTTATGAGTGAAATATGATTTTTTTTCAAAATAAGCAAGTGGTTATAAAATAATCATTGTTGTCAGGGAATATTCGTTTGGTCGTGGAATATTCTTTCTGTCGGGGAATATTCGTACGACGGCGGAGCCATTTGTGGGCCCCATAACAGAATAACTGTCGGGTGAAGAAAACGACAAATTTAAGTTTTTACAAATAACGGCGTAGTTGTTACCGTTAACACTGTTGGAATACCCGGTGGTTAAAATACAGTAATACGCGTTATTGCATAGTAGCACACGGTATTGCATAGTATTTTTGAAATTACTGATTCTTACGTAAGAAGGCACTACTCAATAATTGTTATAATAATTACTGTTCAATATTTTATTTTATTGATTCAATAATTGTTGCGTTGATATTTTATATTATTGTTGGTTCAATAATTGTCACTGCACAGTATTTCCCATTATCAGATCAATAATTCATATTATTTGAATAATATTATTAGATAACATTATTGGCAATGACTAGAAAGTTCTGTCTAAGGAGAGGTTTGGTCACCTAATTGCGCGCCAGTAAGGAGAAATTCTTATTGGAAAGCCCCCTCTTTCCTGGGAACGGCCTGGTTGTCATAAATGTGATTCTGTAATATTATTTGTGAATAATTAATTATTGATTCATATGATAAGGAAATATTTATTTTATGTGGATATAAATGAGGAATATATTTTTGTGGTTAAAAATAAAGGAGTTAATGTTGAGGTTTTTATCAGTATTTTTATCGGAATGGAGGTATTAAAAATCAGGGTTTTTGAGATATTTTGCGGGGGTTATAATTTTTAATCCGACCGTTGGATCGTGATAATTTTTGGATATGTTATACATATATAAGTTGAGTATATGCCCACAAATTTTGAACCGTTAAAAATGAACGTATGATTTGTTATGAATTTTAAGAGGTGGCTGATTCAGAAATCAAGTTATAAATCATTTTTGGTGGAAAATTCTAGAATTGGTGGGCCCCACTTGTGGTTGGTGAAGAAATGTGCTGAATTATATTTCAAATGTGGTGGGTGGGAATAGTAGCAGGTAAAGCCATCAGGTTGCAGGTCAAACCTACCAAAATTTTCCTATAAATAGAGGGCTAAGTTAGAATTAAAAATCAGACCAGAAACATAAGCTTTCTCTCTTTCTCTCTCTATATTATGAAGCATATTTTGTGAGTTTTTAGATACTTGGTGAGTTGCTATTCATCAGTGCAAGTTTCCTTCAGCATCATATCCGATATCCAGTCAGAAGTACTGCTCTTTTGAGGTAAGGGATAGTAAGGGATATTAAGGGATTTTAAGGGTTGTTATGATTTTCAGTTTCGTAATTTTTCTGATCTTCAAAAATTCTGAAAAAATTTGAAATGATATTTTGATGAGTTTTCTTGATTGTATCCAAAAATGGTGATTTTTGGATGTATAATTGAGAGTTATGAATTTTATGAGAAAAGACTATTTTAAAAATAACAGCTTATAATTCCTTGTGGTTAACTCCAAAATTGATGAAATTTTTATTGGGAATACATGTATATGATAGAAGTATACTCTGTAAATTTCAGAATTTTTAGACAAAAGTACAATTTTTGATAAATGTCTGAATATTTGGCTATTTTGGCCATATGAAAAAAATAGTAAATGACTTTTAAAAATTCTGAGAAAAATATATGTTCACTATGGGACTATATTATGCTAAATCCCAAAAAAGAAATATTTTTAGAACTGATTTGGTATTTTTCATGAAAATGGTCTAGTTATGAGTAAATGAATTAAATATGTTTTGTGAAGAAAGAAAATTAGAAAATAGGATTTTATGGCTTGAGAATCCTATATGAGGTATATGCAGATTTTTGATGAGGGTTTTGGTTATTGATGATGAAATTGTAAGAGTTGGCATTTTATGATGATTAAATGCATTAATTAGTAAAGTGTAAACAATTAAAATAAATTGTTTATAAATTTAAGTAATGTTATTCTTTCAATATCATTATACCGAAATATTGGTATGGATTTTATTGTGGAATTTCTATCTTTTGTGTCGGGGTTACTATTCATGAGTTACTATTCACGATTTACTATTCATGAGTTACGAATATTACTCTTGAGATTAAAACTATATGTTGATCATATTATTTTTATCATCATATATAACATTTTTATAACCCTGATGTTGAAATTCTCTTTCACTGGAGTGTAAAGATGGGTAGATTATTGGTATGATCATGACTAGGGTTCTCTTTGGCCTGTAGTGCAAAGTTGAATTGTGACTGGTATGATCATGACCATTGAATTTATAATTGAATATCTTAAGCTTAAGTGCAAAGGTGAATTGATCAACATGGTTATAATTATTGTTTATATAAATTCTGAAATGATTATATATTTCTTTGAGATATGAATATATTTGGCCTGTAGTGCAAATATGAATTGTTGATGAATATCTTTGGCATGTAGTGCAAAGATGGCCTGTTGATGAATATCTTTGGCCTGTAGTGCAAAGATGAACTGTTGTTGAATATCTTTGGCCCGTAGTGCAAAGATGGTTTGTCGATGAATATCTTTGGCCCGTAGTGCAAAGATGGATTTGTTAGTATGATTATAAACAGGAACTGTGATTTGGTATAACCATGATCTTTGATGTTTCAGGTAAAGACAGGTGATGAAAATATTCTTCGTCCTGGGTGCGAAGAAAAATTTATAGTCACAATTATGATTAGGAGTTATTCATATGATTGTGGAAAGGAACTGTTGAGTGATGTTACATGGAAAAATATTGTTGGTGGATTTTTAACATGGAGAAGATAATAGACTTTATAGTCTATTTGACTCTTCTAATGGATTGCTCGTTCCGCTGCAACTATGGTTGAAATTTTTATCATTTACCATATGTTCTAAATCTCTGATTTATTGTTGATGAAGGCTATTGATAATTGAATTATCTTTAGTCATGATATTCTTTACTGAGCTAGTTGTGCTCACCCTTTTGCTTCACAATTCCTTTCAGGTAATAAGAGTGTAGCTGGGTCGAGCGGGGGTAACAAGGGAATAGAACGGTGGTCATCATTTAGTAGTTATATTTGGTGAAGAAAATAGGGTGAGGCGAATCCAACGTTGGAAGGGTGTTTTGTCACTATCATACAAGATGTCTAATGACATACAACCTCGTGTCATCATAAGACAGGGTTGTGCTCATCCACTTGCTGAGTATATCTATGGGCACTACCTATATAATCTTGGTGTTTGTTTGAAGTATAATTCTCAATTAGAGACAGTGGAGATAATGATAAGTCAAGAGAAGACTCACCATTGGGAAGAATATGATAGTAATCTTCTCGTTTTTCTTTAGGGTCTATTGGGTCAACCAAGGATAATTCTGTGGCCATATGATATCTATCATAACCTAGATGCGTGGCCTCCCATGTACGAAGGTTTTCTTGAGCACTTCCCAAAGATTCTAATTTCTAAAACAGTTTTTGACTATACCTTTATGTAAGGTGTTATTGTGAGGTGATGTCCACGGTTGGAACATGAGTCACATTTGGTATATATTTGTATCCAAACTCATAGCATATGTGTTGTTGTATTTTGCACGACAATTGTTGTAATAAAGTTGTAGTTGTTTTCTGTACCATGTATTTGGCGACTCAGAATAGGTTGGATGGAATGAACCTATTTTGGGGTTGTCACAGGTGGTATCAGAGCCAGGTTAAGTAAAGATCCCCGAGCCTCTCGCTGGTGACTTCCTGTTGATGGGGGATGCACCGAAGCCAGACTCTCCGTAGGGGACGCCATTCTGCGGTGGCAAACTGATAGGTACCACTGTGAGGTGCTGTCCACTGATGGGACAATTGTCACAGGTGGTATCAGAGCTTAGGGATATGATCTCTGGCGGAGATCGGGAAATATAACTAGGAGGGGAGAGATGAGTAAATCCTTCGCTAGTGTGTCCTCACTAAGCTTATTTGTTGGTCAGTCATAATATTGGGATATTATGTGATATGTTAATTTGTTCAATTAACCCTTATTTTGAAGCTGTATTCTAGAATGATATCTGAAATACAGGAGATGAGCAATGGAGAAATCATGATGATAGGGAAGATGGAATCTCAAATGAAAGCAAGGTATTCTCAACTCTTTGAAATACCAGGTACGTAAATTTCGGGGACGAAATTTCATAAGGAGGGGAGATCGTAAGACCCCGAATTTTATGAAATAAAAGTATTCAATTTTTCTTATAATTACTATTCAGTAAATGGTTAAATTGATAAAAGTTTAAAGTTATAAGTGAAATATGATTTTTTTTCAAAATAAGCAAGTGGTTATAAAATAATCATTGTTGTCGGGGAATATTCGTTTGGTCGTGGAATATTCTTTCTGTCGGGGAATATTCGTACGACGGCGCAGCCATTTGTGGGCCCCATAACAGAATAACTGTCGGGTGAAGAAAACGATAAATTTAAGTTTTTACAAATAACGGCGTAGTTGTTACCGTTAACACTGTTGGAATACCCGGTGGTTAAAATACAGTAATACGCGTTATTGCATAGTAGCACGGTATTGCATAGTATTTTTGAAATTACTGATTCTTACGTAAGAAGGCACTACTCAATAATTGTTATAGTAATTACTGTTCAATATTTTATTTTATTGATTCAATAATTGTTGCGTTGATATTTTATATTATTGTTGGTTCAATAATTGTCACTGCACAGTATTTCCCATTATCAGATCAATAATTCATATTATTTGAATAATATTATTAGATAACATTATTGGCAATGACTAGAAAGTTCTGTCTAAGGAGAGGTTTGGTCACCTAATTGCGCGCCAGTAAGGAGAAATTCTTATTGGAAAGCCCCCTCTTTCCTGGGAACGGCCTGGTTGTCATAAATGTGATTCTGTAATATTATTTGTGAATAATTAATTATTGATTCATATGATAAGGAAATATTTATTTTATGTGGATATAAATGAGGAATATATTTTTGTGGTTAAAAATAAAGGAGTTAATGTTGAGGTTTTTATCAGTATTTTTATCGGAATGGAGGTATTAAAAATCAGGATTTTTGAGATATTTTGCGGGGGTTATAATTTTTAATCCGACCGTTGGATCGTGATAATTTTTGGATATGTTATACATATATAAATTGAGTATATGCCCACAAATTTTGAACCGTTAAAAATGAACGTATGATTTGTTATGAATTTTAAGAGGTGGCTGATTCAGAAATCAAGTTATAAATCATTTTTGGTGGAAAATTCTAGAATTGGTGGGCCTCACTTGTGGTTGGTGAAGAAATGTGCTGAATTATATTTCAAATGTGGTGGGTGGGAATAATAGCAGGTAAAGCCATCAGGTTGCAGGTCAAACCTACCAAAATTTTCCTATAAATAGAGGGCTAAGTTAGAATTAAAAATCACACCAGAAACATAAGCTTTCTCTCTTTCTCTCTCTATATTATTGTAAGACCCCAATTTTTATAAATAAAGATGAATTTTCTATAAATATCATTTTTGAATATTATGAAGTTAATTTGATATAATGTTATAGTTGTGGGTAATATTTATAAATTTTGCAAAGTAAGCAAGTTGTTATAAAATATTCGTTTGGTCGGGGAATATTCTTTTTGTCGGGGAATATTCATACGACGGCACAATCATTGGTGGACCCCACAACGGAATTATGAAAACGACAAAATTATCTTTCTATAAAAATAACGGCTGAGGTGTTACCGTTAAAACCGTTAAAACTGTTGAACTACCCAGTAGTAAAAGTACAGTAATACGCGTGGTGGCAGAGTAGCACACGGTATTAATTATTGATGCTTACGTGAGAAGTCACTCAGTTTTGCTTATTATTTGGATCCCTATTTACCCGTTTTTCAAAATTATCGGACGAAAGTTATAAAGTATATATATATTTGACTTTTGTGTGTGTATGTGTGTGTGTTTCGTGTGTGTAGGAGTGTGTGTGTGGTAGTGGGTTTTGGTGGAAGAATTATTATGTAGTGGTGTGTTGTGGGTGGAGGAGTATTGGCAGATGTGTGATTATTATATATATATTTATGTTAGTGGGTTGTGGTGGAGAGAAGTATTATTATTTTATATATATTTATATGATAGTGAGATGTTGATTGGAAAGAAAAGAAGAAGAAAGAATTGGCAGGATTCGGATTGATTTTCCAAGCTTGAATATTATTGGCCAAATTTTTTCAATCATGCAGCAGATTTGGCAACTCGTAAATTATGGAGCATTTTAATTGGTCAAGGCTTTTAATGTTGCATGTGTTCATTTTTTTCATTGGCTAACTCTTTGACAAAAATTATTGATGCGTTGGATCAGTGGAGCTGTGAATCAGCAACTGATTCCGTCTGAATTCCTACTGTACAGTCCAATAGTATCCTTCAATTCTCCTATAAATAGAAGCTCATTCCTTCATTATTTCTTACGAATTCACTGAACTCTAGAGAGAGAAACTATAGAGAGAGAGAAGAAAAGTATTCTGCTACATCACTTTCCAATATCCAGTTCTTTTAAGGTAGGGAATATTATTTCTTTTATATTCATGAAGAGAACTTCTGTTATTCCATTTGTTATTATTCTGTTGGAATAACCAGTATACGCGGTCTACCCTATACTTGGTGACATTCTTCTATTATTCTGTTGGAACATCCTGTCTGTGTGTTTTACACCGGACCTGGTTCCGTTTATTATTCTGTTGGAACATCCTGTCTGTGTGTTTTACACCGGACCTGGTTTCGTTTTATTATTATTCTGTTGGAATATCCTGTCTGTGTATTTTACACCGGACCTGGTTCCATTATTTATTATTCTGTCGGAATATCCTGTCTGTGCGTTTATGCCGGACCTGGTTCCATTATTTATTATTCTATTGGAATAACCTGTCTGTGCGGTCTATCGCATGCATGGTGATTTCTTTTGTTATTCCATTCTTTATTGTACTCAGTTGGTTAAGTTTTGACTTCTATACTCCATGAAATTTATGGAATATCCTTGATAGTTACGTTTCATCCAGTATCTTTTCAAGAAAATATTCTTCTAAGCATTCTTGAATTTTACTCCACAATGCAGTATCATGTTGACAATTTGGACGTTGTTAATTCCTGGATAAATTAATTCTTGAACTTGTTTTATTGAATTCTTATATCATTGTCATCATCCTCATGTTTATAAAATGTTGAAAGTCATCTGTGGCCTGTATTGCATAGATGGACTTGGTATGATTATGACCAGGGATTATTCGGTATAATCATGACCGTAATGTTACAAATGATGTGGTAAAAGTCCTCATTGGCCCGTAGTGCATTGATGGACAGTTGTTGGCATGATCATGACCATTAATGAATACACGAATATCCTTGGCCGTAGTGCAGGGGTGATTCGATGATGTGGATTATTTTGTTAAGCTGAGTCTCAGCGATTACAGTGTTGAAAAACTTTTTAAATCATAAAAGATAGTAGAGTTTATTTTCTACTTGACTCTTTTAATGGATTGCTTGTTCCGCTACAGTTAAACTTGATGTCTATTATATTTTATCAGTTTAACATTGTTGAAGGCTAATGATAATTTATTCTGCATTATCTTAGTCATAATATTTCTTACTGGGCTAGTTGAGCTCACCCTTTCTTTCACTGTTCTCTTCAGGAAATGAGAACGTAGCTGGGACAAGTCGGGGTACGGAGTGATGGTCCGAATGATAGTATTAGTTAGTAGTCCTCACTATTCTATGTAATGGTGTGTTAATAAATGTAATGAGGACTCCTTTTGAGTATGAATACTCTCTAGAAGATAATATTTGTATTCAAACTCACAGTTTATGTTTTGTCGTATTGTACACGACAGATGTATTAATCAGTTGTATTTGTATTCTGTACTATGTATCTGACGACCCAAGATGGGTGATGTATACCTAATTTTGGGGGCGTCACAGTTGGTATCAGAGCTTAGGGATATGATCCCTGGCTAAGATGTGAGAATAGAACTAGGAGGGGAGAGACGGGGAATTCCTTCGCTAGTATGACCTACCTAAGTTATTTTGTATTTAATTGGTCGGTCAAAGTATATTGATAATATGTGACATGTTAATTAACCCTTGTTTTGTGGCAGTATTTGAAAATGGCAGCTGAAAATGTCAACATTGGAGTGAATGAGACCGTGGCACCTCTAATCACCAACCAGGATAATGTAATATCAGGCGAAGAAGAAATTAGAGATATCTATGTGGTAAGTGAAGAACTAATAGTTGCACCCGAGCTAGTGGCAGAGGTAGCAGCTGAGAGCGAGGAAGAAGAGGAAGAAGAGGACGAAGAGGAACCTGAGGAGAATTGGTTAGAAGAAATTTATGATCAAAACTTAGAATTACAAAATCGTGTTCATGAGTTAGAAGAGCATGCTGAAGAACGACAGGCGGTCGTGGAGCAAAGAGATGTAACGATTCAAAATTTTGTTACCCGATATGTGTTACTCGAACAAAATCACGCTTTGGCAGAGTGTAAGATATTAAAGTTGGAATCTGAGAATTCAAATATCAAGGATCAGCTGAAAGAAGAAACAACTGAACGAGTGAGAATGAAGGATGCATGGGTAAAAGCCGCACGACGTGCTGATATTGTAGAAAGAGATGTCCGATCCAAAAAGGCTAAAATAGATGATATACATTTCTCTTTTTGGACTGCAATTGGGAGAACCCAACATCGAGTTTTGAATTACCCTGTACAGAGCGGTCAATCTGAACTCGACATGGATCGAAGATTGATGATTCAGATTATGAAGCAGGAGTACGATGAAGCAGTTGAGGGTGGAATATGTCCGATATTAAAGTCAATTCCAACGATAGAGATGACATCAAATGCTACCCCAGACAAGTCAAAGCCGGGTAGTTCAAGGGAGAGCGGTTGTCATGACTTCCCAACAAGTGAGAAACCCAAATAAAGTTATCGCGGGTAAGCTAATCATAAACCCTTGCGAAGTTTGTACCTTATTCAATACTGGTTCTACCCACTCTTGTATTTCACCTAGTTGTGTTCAACGTTTAAACTTGGCCCTTTAAAAAAAAAAAATACTAGGCTTGACTTATTTGTTGAAACTCTGTTAGGAGAAACCTTCGTTAACTCTACTAATTATAAATCTTGTTTAATTCAAATCGACACTTTCACGTTACCTGTCGATATGTGATTTTTGGAAACGATTGGTTAACTACCCATTATGCTTTTCGTAAGGTTGTTAATTTTCATATTCCTAACCAACCTGTTATGCGAATTCAAGCAACCAAACCACTAAAGTCAATTATTATCATATCAAGCCATAAGTAAGGATCCCCATTCCTTTCATTGTTGACTTCCTGGTGGGGAATGCACCGAAACCAGACTTTCCGTAGGAGACGTTGTAAATGACGATGGCAAGCTGATAGGTATCAATGTGACGTGTTATCCAAGTCGGGGATGAGAGTCACAGTTTTGAACGATATTTCTATTGTTAATAAATTTCTTGACGTATTCTTGAAGACTTCTTAGCCTACCCCAGAGCGTAAAATTGAATTTTGTATTGACCCCAGTACAAAACCTATTTCTTAAACCCTCAAATATTTCTTCAACTAAAACGAACGTATTATGCGCCAAAGACGTTGGCTCGAGCTGTTGAAGATTACGATCGTACCATTCAATAACATCGTGGAAAAGTGAACGTGGTAGCTGACGCGTTGTGTAGAAGATCGTATACGGTTACAAGTGTGAATATTCGAACCCACGTGAAGATAACGAATATACGATTAAAATCGACTTTAATTGATAAAGTTAAAATTGCTCAAGCTACAGACCTAGAGCTGATGCGTATGAGGAAGAAGGTGCAAGAAGGTGCTATGCCGGAAGCAAGAATCGATATTTCAAGTCAACTCCAGACTTTGTGTTCCTAACGACCCTGATTTAAAGTATGAAATCATGATGGAGGCGTACAACACACCGTTTGCAATCCATCCTGGAAGTACCAAAATGTATCATGATCTTCGTCATACATTTTGGTGGAGCAATATGAAGAGAGAGATAGTGTTGTTTATCTCAAGGTGTCTAACTTGTCAACGAGTCAAAGCGGAGCATCAAGTACCAAAAGGTCCATTGCAACCACTTGAAATTCCAGAATGGAAGTGGGAGCACATTACCATGGATTTCGTTACCGGTCTTCCTAGGGTTTCTCAAGGTATTGATGCGATTTGGGTCATTATGGATAGATTGACCAAGTCTGCTCATTTCTTACCGATACGAGAAACTTATACACTTGAACGTCTTGCTCGTATGTACATAAACGAGATTGTAAGACTGCATGGTATGCCAGTATCCATAATTTCTGATCGAGACCCAAGATTCACTTCACGATTTTGGGTTAGTTTACAAAAAGCTATGGGCACGGAGTTACGATTTAGTTCAGCATATCATCCTCAGACGGACGGACAATCAGAGAGGACTATTCAAACTCTTGAAGATCTATTAAGACTCTGTGTCTTTGACTTCAAAGGAAGTTGGGACAAGTTCTTACCATTGGTGGAGTTTTCCTACAACAACAGTTATCAAGCAAGTATTGGCATGGCTCCATTCGAAGCATTGTATGGAAGAAAATATCGTTCTCCAGTATGCTGGGATGAGGTGGGCGAAGCAACGTTGTTGGGACCGGAGTTGGTACGTATGACTACAGAAAAGATTCAAACGATCCGACAACGTATAAAAACCTCACAAGATCGACAAAAGAGTTATGCTGATCTTCATCGAAAGGACGTGGAATTTGATGTAGGAGATCATGTGTTATTACGTGTTGCTCCATGGAAAGGAGTTACGAGATTTGGAAAGAGAGGAAAGCTAAATCCTCGATTCATCGGTCCATTTTTAATCCTCGATCGAGTAGGAACTGTGGTTTATAGACTCGCTTTACCGCCAAGTATGTCTCGTGTTCATAACGTTTTCCACATATCCATGTTACGCAAATATGTGGAAGACCCGAACCACATTATTGAGTTAGAACCGGACGAAATAGCGGAGGATTTGACGTATGAAGAAGTTCCTGTTCAAATCTTGGATAAGAAGGAACATATTCTACGCTCCAAGGTTATACCTCAAGTCAAAGTTTTGTGGAGAAATCACGATGTTGAGGAAATGACTTGGGAGTTAGAATCAGAAATGAAATCAAGGTATCCTTACCTCTTCGACATACCAGGTACGTACCCTAATTTCGAGGGCGAAATTTCATAAGAAGGGGAGGTTGTAAGACCCCAATTTTTATAAATAAAGATGAATTTTCTATAAATATCATTTTTGAATATTATGAAGTTAATTTGATATAATGTTATAGTTGTGGGTAATATTTATAAATTTTGCAAAGTAAGCAAGTTGTTATAAAATATTCGTTTGGTCGGGGAATATTCTTTTTGTCGGGGAATATTCATACGACGGCACAATCATTGGTGGACCCCACAACGGAATTATGAAAACGACAAAATTATCTTTCTATAAAAATAACGGCTGAGGTGTTACCGTTATAACCGTTAAAACTGTTGAACTACCCAGTAGTAAAAGTACAGTAATACGCGTGGTGGCAGAGTAGCACACGGTATTAATTATTGATGCTTACGTGAGAAGTCACTCAGTTTTGCTTATTATTTGGATCCCTATTTACCCGTTTTTCAAAATTATCGGACGAAAGTTATAAAGTATATATATATATTTGACTTTTGTGTGTGTATGTGTGTGTGTTTCGTGTGTGTAGGAGTGTGTGTGTGGTAGTGGGTTTTGGTGGAAGAATTATTATGTAGTGGTGTGTTGTGGGTGGAGGAGTATTGGCAGGTGTGTGATTATTATATATATATTTATGTTAGTGGGTTGTGGTGGAGAGAAGTATTATTATTTTATATATATTTATATGATAGTGGGATGTTGATTGGAAAGAAAAGAAGAAGAAAGAATTGGCAGGATTCGGATTGATTTTCCAAGCTTGAATATTATTGGCCAAATTTTTTCAATCATGCAGCAGATTTGGCAACTCGTAAATTATGGAGCATTTTAATTGGTCAAGGCTTTTAATGTTGCATGTGTTCATTTTTTTCATTGGCTAACTCTTTGACAAAAATTATTGATGCGTTGGATCAGTGGAGCTGTGAATCAGCAACTGATTCCGTCTGAATTCCTACTGTACAGTCCAATAGTATCCTTCAATTCTCCTATAAATAGAAGCTCATTCCTTCATTATTTCTTACGAATTCACTGAACTCTAGAGAGAGAAACTATAGAGAGAGAGAAGAAAAGTATTCTGCTACATCACTTTCCAATATCCAGTTCTTTTAAGGTAGGGAATATTATTTCTTTTATATTCATGAAGAGAACTTCTGTTATTCCATTTGTTATTATTCTGTTGGAATAACCAGTATACGCGGTCTACCCTATACTTGGTGACATTCTTCTATTATTCTGTTGGAACATCCTGTCTGTGTGTTTTACACCGGACCTGGTTCCGTTTATTATTCTGTTGGAACATCCTGTCTGTGTGTTTTACACCGGACCTGGTTTCGTTTTATTATTATTCTGTTGGAATATCCTGTCTGTGTGTTTTACACCGGACCTGGTTCCATTATTTATTATTCTGTCGGAATATCCTGTCTGTGCGTTTATGCCGGACCTGGTTCCATTATTTATTATTCTATTGGAATAACCTGTCTGTGCGGTCTATCGCATGCATGGTAATTTCTTTTGTTATTCCATTCTTTATTGTACTCAGTTGGTTAAGTTTTGACTTCTATACTCCATGAAATTTGTGGAATATCCTTGATAGTTGCGTTTCATCCAGTATCTTTTCAAGAAAATATTCTTCTAAGCATTCTTGAATTTTACTCCACAATGCAGTATCATGTTGACAATTTGGACGTTGTTAATTCCTGGATAAATTAATTCTTGAACTTGTTTTATTGAATTCTTATATCATTGTCATCATCCTCATGTTTATAAAATGTTGAAAGTCATCTGTGGCCTGTATTGCATAGATGGACTTGGTATGATTATGACCAGGGATTATTCGGTATAATCATGACCGTAATGTTACAAATGATGTGGTAAAAGTCCTCATTGGCCCGTAGTGCATTGATGGACAGTTGTTGGCATGATCATGACCATTAATGAATACACGAATATCCTTGGCCGTAGTGCAGTGGTGATTCGATGATGTGGATTATTTTGTTAAGCTGAGTCTCAGCGATTACAGTGTTGAAAAACTTTTTAAATCATAAAAGATAGTAGAGTTTATTTTCTACTTGACTCTTTTAATGGATTGCTTGTTCCGCTACAGTTAAACTTGATGTCTATTATATTTTATCAGTTTAACATTGTTGAAGGCTAATGATAATTTATTCTGCATTATCTTAGTCATAATATTTCTTACTGGGCTAGTTGAGCTCACCCTTTCTTTCACTGTTCTCTTCAGGAAATGAGAACGTAGCTGGGACAAGTCGGGGTACGGAGTGATGGTCCGAATGATAGTATTAGTTAGTAGTCCTCACTATTCTATGTAATGGTGTGTTAATAAATGTAATGAGGACTCCTTTTGAGTATGAATACTCTCTAGAAGATAATATTTGTATTCAAACTCACAGTTTATGTTTTGTCGTATTGTACACGACAGATGTATTAATCAGTTGTATTTGTATTCTGTACTATGTATCTGACGACCCAAGATGGGTGATGTATACCTAATTTTGGGGGCGTCACAATTATGAAGCATATTTTGTGAGTTTTTAGATACTTGGTGAGTTGCTATTCATCAGTGCAAGTTTCCTTCAGCATCATATCCGATATCCAGTCAGAAGTACTGCTCTTTTGAGGTAAGGGATAGTAAGGGATATTAAGGGATTTTAAGGGTTGTTATGATTTTCAGTTTCGTAATTTTTCTGATCTTCAAAAATTTTGAAAAAATTTGAAATGATATTTTGATGAGTTTTCTTGATTGTATCCAAAAATGGTGATTTTTGGATGTATAAATTGAGAGTTATGAATTTTATGAGAAAAGACTATTTTAAAAGTAACAGCTTATAATTCCTTGTGGTTAACTCCAAAATTGATGAAATTTTTATTGGGAGTACATGTATATGATAGAAGTATACTCTGTAAATTTCAGAATTTTTAGACAAAAGTACAATTTTTGATAAATGTCTAAATATTTGGCTATTTTGGCCATATGAAAAAATAGTAAATGACTTTTAAAAATTCTGAGAAAAATATATGTTCACTATGGGACTATATTATGCTAAATCCCAAAAAAGAAATATTTTTAGAACTGATTTGGTATTTTTCATGAAAATAGTCTAGTTATGAGTAAATGAATTAAATATGTTTTGTGAAGAAAGAAAATTGGAAAATAGGATTTTATGGCTTGAGAATCCTATATGAGGTATATGCAGATTTTTGATGAGGGTTTTGGTTATTGATGATGAAATTGTAAGAGTTGGCATTTTATGATGATTAAATGCATTAATTAGTAAAGTGTAAACAATTAAAATAAATTGTTTATAAATTTAAGTAATGTTATTCTTTCAATATCATTATACCGAAATATTGGTATAGATTTTATTGTGGAATTTCTATCTTTTGTGTCGGGGTTACTATTCATGAGTTACTATTCACGATTTACTATTCATGAGTTACGAATATTACTCTTGAGATTAAAACTATATGTTGATCATATTATTTTTATCATCATATATAACATTTTTATAACCCTGATGTTGAAATTCTCTTTCACTGGAGTGTAAAGATGGGTAGATTATTGGTATGATCATGACTAGGGTTCTCTTTGGCCTGTAGTGCAAAGTTGAATTGTGACTGGTATGATCATGACCATTGAATTTATAATTGAATATCTTAAGCTTAAGTGCAAAGGTGAATTGATCAACATGGTTATAATTATTGTTTATATAAATTCTGAAATGATTATATATTTTTTTGAGATATGAAAATATTTGGCCTGTAGTGCAAATATGAATTGTTGATGAATATCTTTGGCATGTAGTGCAAAGATGGCCTGTTGATGAATATCTTTGGCCTGTAGTGCAAAGATGAACTGTTGTTGAATATCTTTGGCCCGTAGTGCAAAGATGGTTTGTTGATGAATATCTTTGGCCCGTAGTGCAAAGATGGATTTGTTAGTATGATTATAAACAGGAACTGTGATTTGGTATAACCATGATCTTTGATGTTTCAGGTAAAGACAGGTGATGAAAATATTCTTCGTCCTGGGTGCGAAGAAAAATTTATAGTCACAATTATGATTATGAGTTATTCATATGATTGTGGAAAGGAACTGTTGAGTGATGTTACATGGATAAAATATTGTTGGTGGATTTTTAACGTGGAGAAGATAATAGACTTTATAGTCTATTTGACTCTTCTAATGGATTGCTCGTTCCGCTGCAACTATGGATGAAATTTTTATCATTTACCATATGTTCTAAATCTCTGATTTATTGTTGATGAAGGCTATTGATAATTGAATTATCTTTAGTCATGATATTCTTTACTGAGCTAGTTGTGCTCACCCTTTTGCTTCACAATTCCTTTCAGGTAATAAGAGTGTAGCTGGGTCGAGCGGGGGTAACAAGGGAATAGAACGGTGGTCATCATTTAGTAGTTATATTTGGTGAAGAAAATAGGGTGAGGCGAACCCAACGTTGGAAGGGTGTTTTGTCACTATCATACAAGATGTCTAATGACATATAACCTCGTGTCATCATAAGACAGGGTTGTGCTCATCCACTTGCTGAGTATATCTATGGGCACTACCTATATAATCTTGGTGTTTGTTTGAAGTATAATTCTCAATTAGAGACAGTGGAGATAATGATAAGTCAAGAGAAGACTCACCATTGGGAAGAATATGATAGTAATCTTCTCGTTTTTCTTTAGGGTCTATTGGGTCAACCAAGGATAATTCTGTGGCCATATGATATCTATCATAACCTAGATGCGTGGCCTCCCATGTACGAAGGTTTTCTTGAGCACTTCCCAAAGATTCTAATTTCTAAAACAGTTTTTGACTATACCTTTATGTAAGGTGTTATTGTGAGGTGATGTCCACGGTTGGAACATGAGTCACATTTGGTATATATTTGTATCCAAACTCATAGCATATGTGTTGTTGTATTTTGCACGATAATTGTTGTAATAAAGTTGTAGTTGTTTTCTGTACCATGTATTTGGCGACTCAGAATAGGTTGGATGGAATGAACCTATTTTGGGGTTGTCACATGAAAACCAAATAGAGGGTTGATGTTAGGCGAGTTAACGCTTAAGGAGAATGTGTGAAGTGTTTAGAAGTGTAAGATTTCAGTTCTGCTAATGCAGAGCTTGTCTGCCTGGAAATTTGGTATGGCACAGCTGCGCCATTACCAAGCCTATGACCAGCGCAGCTGCGCCGGTCTGTAAAATCAGTTTTTGAAATTTAAAGTTTAAGAAATGGGTATTAAGGACTCATAAGGATAATAAAAATCTTAAGTGATGGTTAAGTTATTCATGAATGGATTTGAATAGGAGTTAATTAATTAACCCTGATTAAATATGGTTAATTAAGTGGTATGATAGAATATTATATTCTATTAGAAGAATGTATAATAATTATATACTTCTAATATTGAGTTATTTTTGAATAATAATATTTCCTTATATATTTTTATATAGGGTATGATTAATAATATAGTAAATATATTAAAACGTATTTGCTATGTGTAAATAAATTGATAGAAACAATTTATTATAATAGAAAATAAACTCATTATCCATTTTCTATGTATAATATATGTACATGTGTCGTACATATAGTTAATTACTATTATATTGATAAGATAAGTAATTTAATTATAACCTAAGTTATATGGGAAGAATGGTATTCATATGGTAAAAGTGATTAAATCATAGAGTTGATTTAATTAAGTTTGGTTATCTCACCTTATGTGATGAGATGTGATGAGGCAAGTATATGTGTACTATAGAAACTGAGAAAGGAATTAAATGTTTAAAATAAACATTTCTATTAAATAAGGTTATAATATAGTTATGAGAGTAGTAGAAATAATTATGGGAAATACCCGAGCAATAAAGTCTAACTGCGTTATTTTATTGCGTGTATTTAATGTACATGGATTATATAATGTGAGTATAAAATTTATCTTTAAATTCCTAATATGGTAACAATTGTACCTTAATATTACATTATAGGAATTAAAAGAACTAAACCAAACCTTAGAATAACAAGTAGCTGAGTTATTTGCTCTTGTCCCAAATTGAGTATCCCATATACTTCTTCCACAGTCACGTGAATCAAATAAAGGCTATGACCTATTATATTTTCTTTCTTCCAAGCTTCTAGTTGATGATTATGGTAGGGAGTGGTGGTTATGATTGTGACACCCCCAAATCCTGATACTTCATTTCCTCAAGATTTGGTGCTCGCGCAATCAAAACATTAATTTCTAACTGCCCATTCATAATATACTTGAATAGTAAAAGAAAACCTGCCCATACAGGATTAAATTTAAATAAACATCTCCCAAGTTATCTAACCTTTAACAACAATCATTCAAGTGCGGATAAATAAATAACTTCATTACAATCATTGAACCAAATTCTGAAAATAAACTATCAAACTATTACAAGTCTTCAGCATTTATTCATCTTTCCTTTTCCCTTACTAGTGCTCGGTACGTCACCAGTTTCAACTTTAGCTGTAAGAAATTTTACAGGCAAGAGTGAGCAAACAAGGCCCACTTGAAATAACAATAAGTAAATCATTAAACTTTTACATCAATTGCCAATATCAGGATCAATAGAACTGAACAATATATTATATTAACTTTCTGAAAATTTTAACATTTACTGAGGGTCTAATGACCACGAATTATATCCACAGTTATAAGTAATCTTTCAACTTAAACTTTAACAGTCATAAGACTATAAAGACTCCACGTACTTAGGGGAATCAACCCTTCGTACAATGTATTGTGCACAATCATTTCAACGCTAAGCGTAAACCTCTATTAAAAGAGTTGTTCATCTCAGTATTTGGAATACAAGTCCGCACCAAAGTAAGTTTGGTTTGGATAAGCTTTCAAGAAAATTTGGAGTTTAACGAACATCAACTACGGAGTAGTTGAATAAAAACCAATAACACTATACTATAGAATAATCGGGATTGAACCAATTATAGCAAGTCATGCATTAGGAATAATCTAATAGCATACAATTTGAATAACTATAGCATACTTTGCTTGAACAACACTAAGCCAAGGTTAATTAGAATTGAATAATAAACATGCATAGCAATTTAGTTATACATGAAAATTCATAATCGAAATACAAGAATAACGTGTTTGTCCTCAAACCAAAGTCTAGATGACTTACATCATTATAAGATAATCGAATTGAAAACAATAATTAGCTCAATTATAAGATAGAGTTAGAAAAACTTGCACAATGAAGTTTTGAGTTAGAGAACTTGCCTTTAGCACAAGCTAAACCCTTACCACTTGAATTAGTATCCTATACATATGTCATACTGACATAGTTAGTCATTACTAACATTGTATATTTATATAAACAAATGTATTCATCATATGGGTTAAATTACCCATTCACGTAATCCACTATGTTACAAGTAGGTAACACTTAATAACATGATCATTCATAGTTTAATACTACTGAAATTATCATTTAACATTATTATTATCAACACATAACATTTATTTTTAAGTTTTGTACACTAAAACAAAATTGTCAGAACATTCTGCAAACTCGCGCTGTGGCGCCACAGTTTACACTGTGGTTCGCGCTGCGGCGCTGAGTTGGCGCTGCGGCTCAGGTTACAGGCCATTGGTTGGCGCTGCGGCGTGGCGCCGGCGCTGCGGCACGAGATTTGTACTGCTGGGCCGCGCTGCGGCGCCAGAGACCAGAATCCGGCGACCAAACTCGGCAACAGCATGAACAAAAGCCAAATTGGCCAAAAAGCTCGAATCTAATAGACTGATTATCATGTAATACACATATAAACTTCATATAAACATATTTTGAAGACTTCTAACATGTTTCTACTCATAAAATAACATAGACATCAAATATACAACACCCAGTTTCAATGTTTTTGACAAAAACTCCATTTTTGATATTTTCAAAGAAAATCAACACTGTGATTTTGTTTTTCAACCAAAAGACTAAATTCAAAACATCACGATTATGATTTTACATACTCTAGCAATTCCAAATATCAATTTATCAATTTAACAACAATTAGAACCTTAATTTCTATTTTAAAATAGCCATATTCATATATATATTTTCATATGAACACTGTGATATACTTTCTTCCACAAAACACATATATACATGAATTAAATTATCTCTAATCATGCATAAACTCATGAAATAACCATATAATCAACTATCATACCAAGTTATACATGTATATCAACAATTCATACTACAAAATATTTTACAGAGAACTTTTTGGGAAGAAGAAAACATTAAACTTTTTAAAAAAAGAGATTGAGCTCCTACCTTGGATTATGAAGATGATTATTATTATTTTCTCCAAATTCTTTTCTCCAAAACCTGTTAAAATCACTCACTTTCTCTCAATTTTTCTCTAGTTTTCTTCTTCTCTCCCTTTTTCTTCTTCTGAGCTTTCTTTCTTCCTAACTCTAACATACGTAAAATAATATAACGTATATAGATATAATGTATATATTAAATATATAATAAAACTCTAACTTAACTGACATCAGTTTTTTTTATTTTGAAAATCAAAAGCCATAAGGCTTGTTTGGTTAAGCTAATAAAAATAACCCTTTAATCCTTACACCTTGTTTTGTAAATTGATTTAAAATAAATGGATTAATCCTTATGCCTTGTTTGATAAAACACTATTAGATTAAAGACTTAATATGCAATAAGACTTGTTTGGCCAAAACTAAATTAAACTCTTTTAATTTATTTTAGTAACTCCTTTATAGCAAGGTTATTTGTCACACTTCTATTTAATTAATAAATCAATTAAAATATTAATCTATTAAATTACTTTAACATATAAATCATTATCAAAAACTATAATTTCTTTATAATTATAATTTTATTTAACCAACTAATATTTTAAATTATAATTTTCTATTTAAAATATTATAATTTATTTAAATCACTGTAAGCTCTCTAACTTACTTATTAAATTAATTTATTATATGATCTCATAATAATTAATTTCCTTAGCTCCTTAATTATTTATTCAACAAATAATTAACTAAACCACATCAACTCAAATTGCCATTAAATACTTATATAATTCATTAAATATTTAATATTGCAAATAAATATTTGATATTTAATATTTAATTATTTATTTAGCAAATAATTAACTAAACCACATCAACTCAAATTGAACAATTATTTATTCAACCATAAACATATCCATTAAATACTTATATAAATCAATAAGTATTTAATATTACACTTTAAAATTCTGGAATGTTACAATGATGAGTTTCAACCACCATCTAACAACTCCTTGTTAACCTCCATGCAATCCTTTCATCCATGAGTTTGATTTGGGGGAGAATGTCATTGTCTGGGTTTTGGTGTTCTATAAATGAGAGCTCTCCCTTCATTTTTACATTGCTGAGAATTCCATTGAAGGTGAGATTGAGAGCATGCAAGTAGTCTAAGAACTGGAGAGTTCATTAGGAGCAAGTTCATTGCACATTTAAAAGGTATAATTCATTTTCCTAGCTTTCCATTTTCAATTTTTGTAAACAAAGTTCGTGAGTAGTGAAATTCAAATTTTGATTTTGTGGAATTGGATGCTAGTAAGGTTGAGTAATGTTCATATAGTTGTTATATGGCCACATAAGCATGTTTAAATTGTTATAAGAGTGTTTAAGAATGATTTCATGAGTGAATTCTGTGGTTGGGCTAACTTTCTGCCGAAGCAGACTGCTTCTGCTCCTGAACCAGACATGGCGCAGCTGCGCCCTAATTGAACTAGGGTGCAGCGTAGCTGCGTCGTCCTCTGAGTTCAGTTGAGCCTTCTGTTTTGAAATCTGCTAAGTGTTAGTTAGTTGTTATGGCTTAAGCCAACATGCAAGCATGTGTAACAAGTATATATTAGTATGATAACCTAATGTGAGCGGGTTTTACTAGATTAGCATACGTGATTAATGAAAGTGTAAAGTCTAAAAATGGATTTAGAACTTTAGAAATGAACTTGATAGGTATGAATGCCATATCTATATACTGACTTGGTAAGTACGTTAGTATGGTTTAGAGATGCGTGAATAACCCATTAACTCGTGTTTATGTGATTCGTAAGGGAGCATGAACATGTTGAACTTATTAGTAAGTTTTTTGTGAAAATACGAACTTTGATGAGACTTATGTTCTACGAGTTCTGATCTTAGTAGTCTATATACATGAAGGATTTAAGATGTAAATGAGCATGATATGAGGTTTATTGTAAGACCCCGAATTTTATGAAATAAAAGTATTCAATTTTTCTTATAATTACAATTCAGTAAATGGTTAAAGTGATAAAAAGTTAAAGTTATGGGTGAAATGTGAATTTTTTTTAAAAATAAGCAAGTGGTTATAAAATAATCATTGTTGTCGGGGAATATTCGTTTGGTCGTGGAATATTCTTTCTGTCGGGGAATATTCGTACGACGGCGCAACTATTTGTGGGCCCCATAACAGAATAACTGTCGGATGAAGAAAACGACAAATTTGAGTTTTTACAAATAACGGCGTAGTTGTTACCGTTAACACTGTTGGAATACACGGTGGTTAAAATACAGTAATACGCGTTATTGCACAGTAGCACACGGTATTGCATAGTATTTTTGAAATTATTGATTCTTACGTAAGAAGGCACTACTCAATAATTGTTACAGTAATTACTGTTCAATATTTTATTTTATTGATTCAATAATTGCTACGTTGAAATTTTATATTATTGTTGTTCAATAATTGTCACTGCACAGTATTTTCCATTATCAGATCAATAAATTCATATTATTTGAACAATATTATTAGATAACATTATTGGCAATGTCTAGAAAGTTCTGTCTAAGGAGAGGTTTGGTCATCTGATTGCGCGCCAGTAAGGAGAAATCCTTATTGGAAAGCCCCCTCTTTCCTGGGAACGGCCTGATTGTCATAAATGTGATTCTATAATATTATTTGTGAATAATTAATTATTGATTCATATGATAAGGAAATATTTATTTTATGTGGATATAAATGAGGGATATATTTTTGTGGTTAAAAATGAAGGAATTAATGTTGAGGTGTTTTATCTGTATTTTTGTCGGAACGGAGGTATTGAAAATCAAATTAGAGTTTTTGAGATATTTTGCGAGGGTTATAATTTTTAATCCGACCGTTGGATCGTGGTAATTTTTGGATATATTATACATATATAAGTTGAGTATATGTCCACAAATTTTGAACCGTTAAAAATGAACGTATGATTTATTATAAATTTTACGAGATGACTGGTTCAGAAATTATTAAATTTTTGGAGTTTATCATTTTGGTGGAAAATTCTAGAATTGGTGGGCCCACTTGTGGTTGGTGAAGAAATATGCTGAATTTTATTTTAAATGTGGTGGGTGGGAATAGTAGCAGGTAAAGCCATCAGGTTGCAGGTCAAGTCTACTAAAATTTTCCTATAAATAGAGGGCTAAGTTAGAATTGAAAATCACACCAGAAACATAAGCTTTCTCTCTTTCTCTCTCTATATTATGAAGCATATTTTGTGAGTTTTTAGATACTTGGTGAGTTGCTATTCATCAGTGCAAGTTTCCTTCAGCGTCATATCCGATATCCAGTCAGAAGTACTGCTCTTTTGAGGTAAGGGATAGTAAGGGATTTTAAGGGTTGTTATATTTTTCAGTTTCGTAATTTTTCTGACCTTCAAAAATTCTGGAAAAATTTAAAATGATATTTTGATGAGTTTTCTTGATTGTGTCCAAAAATGGTGATTTTTGGATGTATAGATTAAGAGTTATGAATTTTATAAGAAAAGATTATTTTAAAAGTAACCGCTTATAACTCCTTGTGGTTAACTCCAAAATTGATGAAATTTTTATTGGGAGTACATGTATATGATAGGAGTATACTATGTGAATTTCAGAATTTTTAGATAAAAGTACAATTTTTGATAAATGTCTAAATATTCGGCTATTTTGGCCATATGAAAAATAGTAAATGACTTTTAAAAATTCTGAGAAAAATATATGTTCACTATGGGACTATATTATGCTAAATCCCAGAAAAGAAATATTTTTGGAACTGATTTGGTATTTTTCATGAAAATAGTCTAGTTATGAGTAAATGAATTAAATATGTTTTGTGAAGTAAGAAAATTAGAAAATAGGATTCTATGACTTTGAGAATCCTATATGAGGTATATGCAGATTTTTGATGAGGGTTTTGATTATTGGTGATAAAATTTTATGAGTTTGGTATTTTAGAATGATTAAATGCATTATTTAGTAAAGTGTAAACAATTTAAATAAATTGTTTATAAGCTTAAGAAATATTATTCTTTCAATATCATTATACCGAAATACTTGTATGGATTTTATTGTGGAATTTCTACCTTTTTGTGTCGGGTTTACTATTTATGAGTTACTATTCACGAGTTACTATTCATGAGTTACTATTCACGAGTTACTATTCACGATAAATTTTTTTTTCCTTTTTCTAACTAAATTATAGTTGATTTACGAATATTACTCTTGAGATTAAAACTAGATGTTGATCATATTATTTTTATTATTATATATAACATTTTTATAACCCTAATGATGATATTTCTCTTTGACTTGAGTGTAAAGATGGGTAGATTTTTGGTATGATCATGACTATGGGTTATCTTTGGCCAGTAGTGCAAAGTTGAATCGTTGATTGGTATGATCATGACCATTGAATTTATAAGTGAATATCTTTAGCTTAAGTGCAAAGGTGAATTGATCAACATGGTTATAATTATTGTTTATATAAATTCTGAAATGATTATATATTTCTTTGAGATATTAATATCTTTGGCCTGTAGTGCAAAGATGAAATATTGATGAATATCTTTGGCCTGTAGTGCAAAGATGAACTGTTGATGAATATCTTTGGCCCGTAGTGCAAAGATGACATGTTGTTGAATATCTTTGGCCAGTAGTGCAAAGATGAACAGATGTTGAGATAAATATAACCAACTGGCCGTAGTGCAAAGATGAAGTTATTAGTATGATTATGAACATGAAATGTGATTTGGTGTAACCATGATCTTTGATGTTTCAGGTAAAGATAGGTGATGAAAATTATCTTCGTCCTGGATGAGAAGAGGAATTTAGAACTACAGTTATGATTATGAGTTATTCATATGATTGTGGACCAGAATTGTTGATTGATGTTACAGGGATAAAACATTGTTGATGGATTTTTAACATGGAGAAGATAATAGACTTAATAGTCTATTTGACTCTTCTAATGGATTGCTCGTTCCGCTGCAACTATGGTTGAAATTTTTATCATTTACCATATGTTCTAAATCTCTGATTTATTATTGATGAAGGCTATTGATAATTTAATTATCTTTAGTCATGATATACTTTACTGAGCTAGTTGTGCTCACCCTTTTGCTTCACAATTCCTTTCAGGTAATAAGAGTGTAGCTGGGTCGAGCGAGGGTAACGGGGAAATAGAACGGTGGTCTCTAGCTGTGGATGTTCTCCCGAAGCAGTATAGAAAAGTTCATTTAGTAGTTATATTTGGTGAATCCAATAGGGTAAGGTGTACCCAACGTTGGAAGGGTGGTTTGCCACTATCATACAAGATGTCTAACGACATACAACCTCGTGTCATCATAAGACAGGGATGTGCTCATCTACTTGCTGAGTATATATACGAGCACTACCTATATAATCTTGGTGTTTGTTTGAAGTATAATTCTCAATTAGAGACAGTAGAGATAATGATATGTCAAGAGAAGACTCACCATTGGGAAGAATATCATAGTAATCTTCTCGTTTTTCTTTGGGGTCTATTGGGTCAACCAAGGATAATTCTGTGGTCATATGATATCTATCATAACCTAGACGCATGGCCTCCCATGTACGAAGGTTTCCTTGAGCACTTCCCAAAGATTCTAATTTCTAAAACAGTTTTTGACTGTACCTTTATGTAAGGTACCTTTGTGAGGTGCTGATACATGATGGTGTCCAATGTCACATTTGGTATATATTTGTATCTAAACTCACAGCATATGTGTTGTTGTATTTTGCACAACAATTGTTGTAATAAAGTTGTAGTTGTTTTCTGTACCATGTATTTGATGACTCAAAATGGGTTGGGTGGAATGGACCTATTTTGGGGTTGTCACATTTATAGTGTCTTGCCATGATCAAACTTGTTAAGTGTTGTGTTAGAGATGTTTTCAAGGAAAAAGCTTAGCCTAGTGAGCTAACATGCATGATTACTACATAGGTTATATTATGACCTTGCGAGCATGTTAACATAACTTGACTACATATGTTTAGAGTTTTGAAGTTGTCTTATGTGTGTGGGATTGCATAGTTCAAGCCTAAAATGGCTTAAAAAGAAAACTTGAACATATTTTAAAATCTAGTTGCATCACATGAACATCTAGTTTCTAAAGGATTTATAAGCCATGCTATGCCTATAATATCCCTAGATATGATTTATATGTGCTATATTACATCATTTATGAAAAATGATTTCAAAGGCAACCTCGAACATGTTTTTGAACTTAAGTTGCATTGTACGAGTATTTAGATTTTTAAAGGCTCGAGATGCCATGTTATGTTTCATTATGTCACTAAACATAAGTCTTATATGTTAAACATAATGGAAGTAAACCAAGCATGAGGGTAAAGCATGTTTTAAAGTGTTAAACAATGCTAGCTATGAGTAAAAGATATGCATAGGTACAAGCATGTGTAGTAAAGATTAAATGACCTCTTTATGAGAACATAAGGCTAATTAGTTCACCTAGTGATTTCATAACCCTATTTGGTTTTGATTTCGTGGAAATCCTAAACTAAAGTCCCTATTATATAAGGTTGAACTTGAAGTGGTCATACAAGTATGTAAAGACCTCTAGCGTGTATGCATGTTAAGTGTAAGTGTCTAAGTGTATTAAAGTATGGACTAAAAACAGGAAGTGCAAAGCTCAGCCTTGGACTGGCCAGGGGACAGCGCATCTGCGTCGTCCCTAAGCCTGGACAGGGCGTAGCTGCGCCAGTCTGTAGTTTGGAATAGGTTCTGTTTTAGATCAGATGTTTGAAGCATGCTTATATGATTACTTTAACTTGTAATATATGACCAATATGCTATGTAAGGTGTTAAGAAGCATGCTATGTGATAGAGATGAATGTTAACTATGATTTCCAAAAGTTAAGTCCAAAGGGATGTTTTCAAGATATAAAGCAACGATTGAAAAATACGTTGTTTGACCTTGTGGTATCATAACAATAGGAATTGTGCTATGAATATATAGTATAGGTGATGTTATATGAAGTTACGACTAAGTTAGACGTTTATGTATACGTTTGAACTTACCTATACGAGTTTTAAATATGTCAATCACGTAGCGAGTCAAGTGTGTGATAGAGATATACGGATGTTGATGTTCGAATGGTTAAGGTATACCTATACGGACCTAGATACTCTGAGAATGTGATAAGAAAGTGAAGTGTTACGAACCTAGTTAGAAAATAATGTAACATTGTTATTACATTGAGAATGCATGAAATATGTTACTGATGGATATGAATCCATGATTATATAACTGTGTAGGAAATACACGAAGTGCAGTTAAGCATTAAGCAGTTAAGTCGTAGTTCATAAACTACGAATCAGGCAAGTTTTTCAGTTCCTATTTGATATATGAATTCTATAACTGTTAGTGAGTTATATTATGCTATGCAAATGTTGATATATATGAAATGCATATGAAATATGTATGAAATATGAAAGTTGATCTCTGATGATATGTTGTGATATAAATCTCTATGTCTGTTATGTGAAAAGTAACATGCGTAGTAAATATTAATGGATTATGAACGCATATGCTGAGTATGTTATTATATGCTATGTGCTGCATGAAAACTGTTAGAATTGATGGGCTGTAGAGCTCACCCTTGCAAATAACCAATTTTGCAGGTTAAGGACACACGGTAAAGGTTACGTGCTACTTGATTAATAAAGTTCAATCACATCAAAGGAGATTGATTTGTTTATTTAAATAAATACTCTTGAACCATGTTTAGGTTCTAGTAAATGTACATGATAGTAGTTTACGACGTGTAATATATGTTCAGTTGTAAAGTTATACTATGTGATACATAGAGAAATTTGAATCGAGATGTAAAGGTTTATACGAAAATAGAATAGAGTGAATCGTAGAATAATTTGATTCAGGAATTTATAATCGATTCAAGTTAAGAGATCAATAAAAGATTATTTTTCAAAGGAGATTGAAAAAGTTTAAATTATTCCGCATATTTATATAACATCGAATGCAATGTAAAATAGGAATAGTAAATGACCAAGTTGTGAAACTTATAAAAGTTCGGGGTCATTGTGCAGATCCTGGAAATAGAATGAATTTATATTCTAAATTGTAATAAGTAGAATTATATTCATTAAGTTATGAATGAAAAATATAAATAGTTGACGATAGTAGTATCGTGGCGGACCGGATTCGTGGTTCGAAGGGACCCGGATTTGGGGGCGTCATAATTTATGGGGTACTATTCCCTAAGTACTATTCACGGGTTACTATTCACCCGAGTACTATTTACCCAGAGTACTATTCATGACAAAAATTAATTTCTTTTCAGTCCAAATCATTTTTGATACAATATCATTCTTGAATTTTACTCCACAAAGCAGTATCATGTTGGCAATTTGAACATTATTGAATTATGGATAAATTAAATTATAAATCTTTAAAAATTTATCCTTTGTTTATTTTAATTGAATTCTTATATCATTGTCATCATCCTCATGCTTATATTGTGATAAAAGTCATCTTTGGCTTACGTGCATAGATGGACTGTTGATTGGTATGATTATAACCAGGGATCATTCGGTTTAATCATGACCCGTAATGTTACAAATGTTGTGGTAAAAGTCCTTATTGACCTGTAGTGCATTGATGGACAGTTGTTGGTATGATTATGATCAGAGATTATTCGGTATAATCATGACTATTGAGGATTACATGAATATCCTTGGCCGTGGTGCAGGGATGATTCGATGATGTGGTTTATTTATTAAGTTGAGTCTCAGCAATAAAGTTGATGAAAAACCTTTTTAAATCATAGAAGATAGTAGATATCATGCTCCACTTGACTCTTCTAATAGATTGCTTGTTCCGCTGCAGTTAAACTTGATGTTTATTGTATTTTATCAGTTTAACACTGTTGAAGGCTAACGATAATTCATTCTGCATTATCTTAGTCATAATATTTCTTACTGGGTTAGTTGAGCTCACCCTTTTACTTTCATTGTTCTCTTCAGGAAATGAGAACGTAGTCGGGACCAGTCGAGAAACAGAGTGACGGTCCGAGATGGTGGCTATAGTAGTCCTCACTATTTTATAAAATAGTGTGATAATAAATGTAATGAGTACTTCATTTGAGTTTGAATACTGTCTATGAGACAATATTCGTGTAAAAACTCCAAGCTACGCTGTTGTCATATTGTATAAAAGAAGTTTGTATTTGATTTATGTACCATGTATTTGGGTACTCAGAATGGGTGATGTATACCTATTTTGGGGAAGTCACAGTTGGTATCAGAGCTTAGGGATATGATCCCTGACTGAGATGTGAGACAAGAACTAGGAGGGGAGAGACGCAGAATTCCTTCGCTAATATGACCTACCTAAGTTTATTTGGTATTTAATTGGTCGGTCAGAGTATAGGGATAATATGTGACATGTTAATTAACCCTTGTTTTGTGGCAGTTTTTGAAAATGACATCTGAGAATGTTGAGATAAGAAATGGAGCACATGAGACCGTTAAGTCACCGATGATCAATACCCAGGATAATGTGCATCAGGAAGGCAATAATCCTCAGGTAAATAACAACACCGACCAGATGATGAATGATGGAATATTCAGAGGCTTTATGCAATTCATGCAACATTAGGTGAGAATGACTCATGTTCAAAATGCAGGTGGAAACACTGACAACTCTCGGATGGTCATCGCTAAGCAGTTCAAGGAGCTGGGACCATTGGAGTTTTTGGGAAAGCTAAAACCACTTAAGGCGGAGACGTGAATAAAGCAGATCACCAAGATATTCGATGTTTTGGGATGCTCCAAGGAGCAAAAGGTTCCCTTTGCCACCTTCATGTTGCGAGGAGAGGCAGATTACTGGTGGGAATCTGTAAAGCGTACTCAACCTGTCGCACTGAAGAAGTCTTGAGAGAAGTTCCAAGAACTTTTCATCGACAAGTACTTTCCCGAAAGTATTCGTCACATGAAGGAGGTAGAGTTTATCAAGCTGGAGCAAAACAATATGACCGTGTCACAGTATGAAGCTAAGTTTGCCGAGTTATTTCGGTTTGCGTCCCACTTGGTTGATAATGAGGAGGGAATGACGCGGATGTTTCTAAGAGGTTTAAAACCTGAGATATGTCAATACATAATTTCTCACAAACTGTGTTTGTATTCAGATGGTGTAAATAGGGCTCAGTTATTGGAGCGTAATAATGAGTCAACCCAACCAAGAGAGAGCAACCGATAAATCGATAATACCAGCGGTAGCAGTCATCGAAGCAGTGAAAACAAACGTAGAGGGAATCAACATGCCAGAAATGGTAACCAATTCGGTGGTAATCATGGTCAAGATAATAGAAGTGGAAATTTCAAGAAGAGAAAATTCAATAATGATGAAAAGACGTCAGCACCAACACCTGTTGTTAAGGAAGGAGAACGACCGCTGGTCGTATGTTACAAATGCGGAGGGGAGGGACACATCAGTCTAAACTGTACGCAGTAGTCCAAAGCATGTTATAATTATGGAAGAGAAGGTCACCTAGCCCGATTTTATCGTGCATCGAAGTCAAGTCCAGCTGGGATGGAGGCATCAAAGGTCGTCCTAGACAAGACAAAACCGGTAGTTCAAGGGAGAGCGTTTGTCGTAACCTCCAAAAAAGTGAGGAATCCGAATGAGGTGATCACGGGTAAGCTAATCATAAACTCTAGCGAAGTATATACCTTATTTTATACCGGTTCTACCCATTTTATTATTTCTCCTACTTGCGCTCAACGTTTAAATTAGACTCCTGTGAAATTAGACGTTGACTTATCTATTGAAACTCCATTAGGAGAAACCTTCATTACATCCACTGTTTATAAGTCTTGTTTGATTCAAATCGGTAACCGCACGTTACCTGTCGAACTTATTTCTTTGAAAATACTTGCATTTGATGTGATTTTAGGGATTAATTGGTTAACTACTCATCATGCTAAAATCGATTATTTTCGTAAGGTTGTTAGCTTTCATATTCCTAGCCAACCTATTATGCGAATTCAAGCAACCAAACCACTAAAGTCAATCACTGTCATATCAAGCCATAAAGTTATTCGTTTATTGAAAAATGAATGTCAAGCTTTCTTAGCCCATGTCACAGATTTAAATAAAAATACGTCAGATTTGAATGATATTTCTATTGTTAATAAATTTCCTGACGTATTCCCTGAAGAACTTCCTAGCCTACTCCTAGAGCGTGAAATTAAATTTTGTATCGACCTTGAATCCGGTACAAAATCCATTTCTAAAGCCCCATATCAAATGACTTCTATTGAACTTCAGGAGTTAAAGACTCAACTACAGGAATTGTTAGACATCAGTTTCATTCGTCCTAGTACGTCTCCTTAGGGTGCTCCCTGTTCTATTCGTGAAGAAGATAGATGGAAGTATGCGACTTTGTATTAATTATTGGGAGTTAAATCATGTCACCATCAAAAATAGGTACCGGTACCTCGTATTGATGACCTTTTCGACCAGTTGCAAGGCGCCAAATTCTTTTCAAAGATCGATCTTCGTTCCAGATATCATCAATTAAAGATTAAAACTGCTGACATTCCAAAGACTGCTTTCAGAACTTTGTACGGGCACTACGAATTTCTAGTCATGTCTTTTGGATTGACTAATGCTTCTGCTGCCTTTATGGATATGATGAACCGAGTATTCAAGAAATATTTGGATCATTTTATGGTTGTCTTTATTGATGACATCCTCATATACTCCAAAAGCCGTGAAGATCATGAGCAACACTTGAGGCTGATACTTCAAAAGCTTCGTGAAAATAAACTATATGCCAAGTTGAAGAAATGCGAGTTCTGGCTTGAGGAAGTAGCATTCCTTGGGCACGTGATATCAAATCATGGAATATCTGTTGACCCGACAAAGATTGAAGCAATTCAAAGCTGGGAGCAACCTAAGTTAGTGATCGAAGTAGATAGCTTTCTCAGCTTAGCTGGTTATTATCGGATATTCGTAGAAGGGTTTTTTCGAATCCCTACTTTATTAACTCAGCTGACTCGGAAAGATACAAAATTCAGTTAGAGCGAGGAATGTGAGAAGAGTTTTAAAGAACTCAAGAGGAGACTCATTTCAGCACCTGTTCTGACAATACCATCTGGCTCGGAGGGATTTATCATCTACAGTGATGCTTTAGGCAAAGGGTTATGATGTGTTCTCATGCAACATGGAAAAGTCATAGCCTATGCCTCACGATAACTCAAAAAATATGAGAGAAATTATCCTACTCATGATCTAGAGTTGGCAGCTGTCGTTTTTGCTCTTAAGATTTTAAGGCATTACCAGTATGTAGAGAAGGTGGAGATCTATACGGATTATAAAAGTCTCAAATATTTCTTCACTCAAAAGGAACTCAACATGAGCCAACGACGTTGGCTTGAGTTGTTGAAAGATTACGATCATACCATTCAATACCATCCTAGAAAAGCGAACGTAGTAGCTGACGCATTGAGTAGAAGATCATATGGTGCGATATTATCAACGCAAAGGCCCATTTTGTATGACTTACAAAGGATGAAGATAGAGTTAAAGACTCCAGGGACCCATGTGATGATGGCGAATATACGAGTAAAACTGACTTTAATCGATAAAGTTAAAACTGCTCAAGCTACATACCTGGAGCTGATGCGTATGAGGAAGAAAGTGCAAGAAGGTGTTATTCCAGAAGCAAAAATCGATGAAGAAGGAATACTACGAGTCAACTCTAGACTTTGTGTTCCTAACGACTCTGACTTAAAGTATAAAATCATGATGGAGGTGCACAACACACCATTTACAATCCATCCTGGGAGTACCAAAATGCATCGTGATCTTCGACATACATTTTGGTGGGGCAATATGAAGAGAGAGATCGCGGAGTTTATCTCAAGGTGTCTAACTTGTCAACGAGTCAAGGCGGAGCATCAAGTGCCAAAATGTCTATTGCAACCACTTGAAATTTCAGAATGGAAGTGGGAGAACATTACCATGGATTTCGTTACTAGTCTTCCCAAGGTTTCTTAAGGAATTGATGCAACTTGGATCATTGTTGATAGATTGACCAAGACTACTCATTTCTTACCTATACGAGAAACTTATACACTTGAACATCTTGCTCGTGTATACATAAATGAGATTGTAAGACTGCATGGTATGCCAGTATCCATAGTTTCTGATCGAAACCCAAGATTCACTTCAAGATTTTGGGTTAGTTTGCAAAAAGCTATGGGCACGGATTTACGATTTAGTTCGGCATATCATCCTCAAATGGACGGGCAGTCGGAGAAGACTATTCAAACTCTTAAAGATTTATTAAGACTCTGTGTCCTTGACTTCATAGGAAGTTGGGACAAATTCTTACCATTGGTGGAGTTTTCCTACAATAATAGTTATCAAGCAAGTATTGGCATGGCTCCATTCGAGGCTTTGTATGGACGCAAGTGTCATTCTCCAGTATGCTGGGAGGAGGTGGGTGAAGCAACGTTGTTGGGACAGGAGTTGGTACGTATGACTACGGAAAAGATTAAACGATCCAACAAAGTATAAAAATCTCACAAGATCGACAAAAGAGTTATGCTGATCTTCATCAAAAGGACGTGGAATTTAATATTAGAGATCATGTGTTGTTACGTGTTGCTCTATGGAAAGGAGTTACGAGATTTGGAAAGAGAGGAAAGCTCAATCCTCGATTTATTGGCCCATTTGTAATCCTCGATCGAGTAGGAACTATGGCCTATAGACTCGCCTTACCGCCAAGTATGTCTCGTGTTCATAACGTTTTTCACATATCTATGTTATGTAAATATGTGAAAGACCCGAACCATATTATTGAATTAGAACCGGACGAGATAGCGGAAGATTTAACGTATGAAGAGGTACCTGTTAAAATCTTGGATAAGAAGGATCATATTCTACGCTCCAAGGTTATACCTCAACTCAAAATTTTGTGGAGAAACCACGATGTGGAGGAAATGACCTAGGAGTTAGAATCCAAAATAAAATCAAGGTATCCTCACCTCTTCGACATATCAGGTACATAACCCAATTTCAAGGACGAAATTTCATAAGAATGGGAGGTTGTAAGACCCCAACTTTTATGAATAAAGATTAATTTTTCTCGAAATATATTTTTGAATATTATGGTGTGGATTTGTTATATTAATATAGGTGTGGATAATATTTATAAAATTTGCAAAGTAAGCAAGTTGTTATAAAATATTTGATTGGTCAGAAAATATTCGTTTTAGCAGGGAATATTCGTACGATGGCATAATCATTGGTGGACCCCACAACAAAAGTATTTTCGTAGTTAGAAAACGACAGAAATATCTTTTTATAAAAATAACGGCGAAAGTTTTATCGTTAAACTGTTGAACTACCCGGTGGTAAAAGTACAGTAATATGCGTGGTTGCATAGTAGCATACGGTATTTATTATTGATGCTTACGTGAGAAGTCACTCAGTTATACTCAATTATTGTTATATTAATTGCTGCATAAAATCTCTCATATTATTGATTCAATTATTGTCACAGTATCAATATTTTTATATTATTAAATCAATAATTGAGACGATAAAGTTATTCATATTATTATTTACAATATTGACGATGTCTAAAAAGTTCTGTAGAGTAGAGGTTTGGTCACCTAATTGCGCGCCAATAGGGAGAAATCCTTATCGGAAAGCCCCTCTTTCCTGAGAATGATCTGGTTGTTAAATATTGTAAGTTATAATATTAATGATGAATAAGTTCGTGTTGATTAAAGATAAAATTAATAGTTCCATTGTGTTGGAATTATTAGTGTTAGTGGAAATCAACATTTATTTCGATAATAATTGATGTCTAAAGGTTATATTGACTAATCGGGTAATCAATCGGATAAATGAGTAATGAATTACTATTAATTTACATGCTTATAACTATTTGTTCACATGTGAGTACTAATGATTCACATGCATGTACTATTAGGGGAGGTGGTGCAAGATTGATAATACTTGCATGACAAAATTAAAAATGAAGGAAAAGATGAAGGTATTATACTGTAATATTTTGTGCCCCAAAACGTGCAATTATCGAAACTATATTTTTCTATAAATAGAAGCTCATTCTTCTTTCATTCTCACCAATTCACTAAGACTCACAAGAGCAATTATAGAGAGAGAAGCTATAGAGAGAAAGAAGAAGAGAAGTCTACTACCTCACTATTCCAGTATCCAGTCTTTTTCTGAGGTAAGGGATATTATTTTTGTTCAGTATTCATAAGGAATAATATTTTCTTCCATACTCTGTAGTATGTGAGTAATATTATTTCATCTCGTATTCCTGATTATACCCTCATTTTGATAAAGTATTACTTCTATACTCCGTGAAATTAGTAGAATATCCTTGAAATTTGCGCTTCATCTAGTATCATTTCACAAGGATATTTTCTGCACATTCTTGTTAAATTTTAAGCTTTTCATGTCGTAGTATTGTCCATCAGTACTATTCATTTATATGGTACTATTCACAAAAGTACTATTCACGGGTACTATTCACAAAATGCTATTCATAAAGTACTATTCACGAAGTACTATTCACGAGTATTATTCACAAAGTACTATTCACGGGGTACTATTCCTGATATACTATTCACGGGATACTATTCACCCGGAGTACTATTCATGACAAAAATTGAATTCTTTTCAGTCCAAATTATTTTTGATACAATATCATTTTTGAATTTTACTCCACAAAGCATTATCATGTTGGTAATTTGAACATTATTGAATTCTGGATAAATTAAATTATAAATTTTTAAAAATTTATCCTTTATTTCTTTTAATTGAATTCTTATATCATTGTCATCATCCGCATGCTTATATTGTGATGAAAGTCATATTTGGCTTACGTGCATAGATGGACTGTTGATTGGTATGATTATGACTAGGGATCATTCGGTATAATCATGACCCGTAATATTACAAATGATGTGGTAAAAGTCCTCATTGTCCTATAGTGCATTGATGAACAGTTGTTAGAATGATTATGACCAGTGATTATTCGGTATAATCATTGTAATACACGTGAATTTCTATACACAAATAAATAGATATATTAATAGGAATAAATATTTATTTGAATATAAATGGTTTTGTGTTATGAGATGAGTTAACTCAATTATATTAAATAATTGAATAATTGGAAATGTATGGAGTTGCGATGAACTCGTTGAAAGCCTTGTGTGGCACAGTGATGGAAACTATTAATGATGATATTAATCGACGAAGGAATTATCAAGTGAACAATTAATTAATATTAATTGTTAATTGTTATTTTAGAATATTAATTAATTTTTAATGGTGATTAATTAATGATATGTGATTATTAATTGTTATTGTGAGTAAAAAGTAAATTGTATGACTAGAATTGTGTTATTTATTTAATTGATGTGTGTAAAACATGTGATATTATATAGTTCTTACATTAAAAAGAAAATGGGGTGTGACAAATTAATATGACTATGTATTATATTGAAAACTATATAATAAAGTGTTGAGAATTATAAGTTACATATATAATTGTTTATGTGACATTAAGTATGTGTGGAAACATTAAAAGATGTACTCTGTCAAAGAATTACAAATTATTTCAATAAGTGAGACTAACTATAATAATAAAGTTTTAAAAAGATATTGAATTATCAGTGACCAATTAAATTGAATCCATACATGTTATAAATAATAAATTAGACTGGACTAATGTACATGGATTATATAATCTGAGTACATAAATAATCCCTAACTTTCTATTGTGTAGTAGTATTAACACATTAAAATTACATTTTGGAAGTATAAGAAAACAAACTGAGCATTAAAAAATACAGTTGCTGAGATTTAAGCCTTGTCCCAAATAAAAAGTTTCTGTTATTAGCCGCATATTAGGCCAATGGCCTACCCCCCCCCCCCCCTTACTGTTGCGTGAAACTCAACAAAACAAAAAGGATAAGAAGGAAATGATGAAGCTGGAGATGGCTGGGGTGATAGCTATGGAATGGTGGTTGGCCAACTCCTCTATAACCCTTGTATCCTTCCATTCTCCACTAAATCAAACCATGGTGCAAGAGCATTACCTGGACAACCAATTCTTTATATAAAGCACCCTCCTCTTCTCATTCTCAGTTGCTTAAAAAAATTTGTCTGATAAGTACAGGAAGAGAGTGAGTGTTGTTGAGCATTGAGGGGGTATAATTAGTGCTTTGAGGAATCAAATTAATCTTCAAAGAGGTATAAATTTTGTTTGTGTTCTTGAGTTTAAGTTTTGTCAAATTCTTACAATTACTTGAATTCTCTGTAATTGGTGGAAGATAACATGCCATTGTGTTAATTAAGTGTGTATGCATGTCTAAAAGTAGTTTGTGTTGCAGTAGAAGATGTTGGTAATGCTTCTGATTGAGGCTCTGCAGAAGCAGAGCCATATTTTTTTTGCCTCTGGACGAAGTGGCGCGGCCGCGCCACTTCCCTAGTCCTTCACCGCGCGGGTTGCCTATCACAGTTACTGATGTTGGTTCCTTAAGTTGACATGAGCATGCTACTTAGTTTGAACATGCATATAAATGAACCTAACACATGAATAGATGTTGTTATGAACATAGTAAGTTATTTTCGCTTGGTTTAAAGAAAACTTAACAGTTTGGGAAATAGAATTTGTGAACATGGAGTAATGCATAATCTGACCTTAAGGATCCTCATATTAAGTTCTGATATGCATTGACAAATGATCAATATGTTAGTTATATTGTTGGAGATGGCATAGACTATTCAAGCATGATAAAAAGAGAAAATGCACTTAAAAGATAATACTAACTATGTGTACATGAACTATATATACACTAAGTTTTAAACTTCAAAACATACCTATGTGATCTATTATGTGGTTATGGAAGTATGATATGGAATATGTGAACTTACCATGCATGCTTGAATAAGTTTTACTAATGGAAACTTAAATTTTTGAAAACGAACTTGATAAACTATATACAACTTTGAGTTGGGAATTTGTAAGCACGTTCATGTGTGTTGTGCATGATTATTCATATATGTAAGACAGGTGTGCACTGACCTTTTGAAGAAGCAGTCATGTCTTGGTTTGCACCAAGAGCAGCGCGGCCGCGCCACTCCTTAGTACAAACCAAGCGCGGCCACGCCAGTTTGCAGTAGGAACAGTTTCTGCAAATAGTTTGAAGATGTTTGCATGCTTGAAGTGTTACTCTAGTATGTATTATATGACCAGTACATATCTAATATGTTAAGAAGCATGCTAAATGATTGAATTAAATGTTTAATGGAGTGATTATAGACTTTCAAATGATAAGTCTAAAAAGAATTTGCAAACCATAAAACAACGATTAGAGACTATGTTATTTGACTTCATGGAGACTTTTAAACTGATCTTGTGTTATATATATGCAAGGTGTGGAATGAAGTATGTGAAGAGCATACAACTACAACTAAGTTAGATGTTTATGTATGCATTTAAACTTACATATCATGTATGAACCTATGTAACTAATAAATATCCTGTAAGCGTATTATATTATGTTAGGATTCGAAAGAGTATTGATAAGCGATATTTTAGTAAACTACGCTTGAGGCAAGTACTCGAATCTTGCTCTTTATTGAGCATTACTTGAACTTGTACTATTATTGATCGTACAAGTAGAACTTTGAAGAAATAATACTTCGTAAAGAAAATTCAAACATTGACACGAACGATAATTTTTCATATATATATATATATATTGTGAAAGAAACTGTCTAAGCCATTGATTCGACTAGATTATTGATATTTGATCAAAAGCTACCCAAACCAAATTACCTTGGTGCGGACTCTTATAACTGAGAAGAACAACCCTATTAGTAGGGGAATTAGATATTGTCGGGGAACCAACGTGAGCACATGAGAAAGACTAAATGTTATGCATGACATAGGGCTGATCACCTGTCGTAGTCGTTTTATAGAATTATCAGTTGTATCACTGTTAATTCTACGAGAAGTTCATAGTCTTTAGTGACTGCTCAGTATTCATTACTTTGAAATCTTGAATTGATAAACCTATGAATATTATTGATATTTCTGTCCATAGCGACTGTTGTTGATAATCATTGATACTTCTTGCTATCTTGAACTATCATTATTAATATACCCTTGATAAATTGAAAACTATATTGAATACCCTTTTTGCTATATTACTTGTTGGGCAAAATTGTTGCTCATCCTTGCTTTCCCTAAAACTTTCAGTGAAGGTAGAACGTGATGAACCCTCTGGCAAGGACAAGGGTAAAGAAAAGGTTTTGGAGTAGTTATTTCTAGGTTGTTAGGAATGTGCTACGTTTTGGGTTGTGGAAGAACTTATTTATCTATGTTTAATTTAAGTTGTGTTGTATTATGTATTAGCTATGTCTAAACGATGTTTAATTATGGTTAAGTTATGTAAGGAATGTTTAAGTTTCGAACCCTTGAGACGAGAATAATTATGTTATACCAATGTAAATTATTCTATTATTCCGCAATATATAAGATGTTGATTTATTATTAGAGTTAGTACGTGGCAGCCAAATTTGAGACAAGTGTGGTCTGAATTTGGGGGTGTTATAGGTTGGTATCAGAGCTGTAGTTATAAACTTTAGGAGTGAGTGTCCTTAGATTATAACTCAGGAGAACTTAGAAGTTAGGAAGGAGATAAAACTCATATAGAGTTTTCCCAGAGAGTGACTTAGTGTGTTATGAAATATAATTTCATTACATACAATGAACTTATGTTTATTTAACCTTTTGATGGAGTTGTTATTTTTGTTGTCTTATGTCGGTGGTTGTAGGATGACTGACATGGGAGGACCTAGTCGAGTGGTAGAGGAGGAGCCGCGTTACATCCACGTGGTATATGAGGCACCATTGATAGCAGAGCATATATCAGTAGTGGCCCCTATCGATGACGATGACGAGGAGGAGGAGATGGAGCCTCTACTTAAGGAGTCTGATTAGGAGGAGGAGCCTATAGAGGAGGAGCCCGAGCCTATGGAGGACTCCGATGAGGCTACTTTTGAGGATCAGATGCTCGGGGAATATGAGGAGCAGATTTTAGAGTTAGGATGTAGGGTGGAGGAGCTAGAGGCTGCGGCTAGGGAGAGGGAGTTTGACTTCCAGAAATTGAGGGACGAGGACCATCAGAGGCGATTAGCGATGCAGGATATGGAGGTGGAGATTGCTCACCGAAAGGAGGCAGGGATCCAGATGGGGACTTTGTTTCACCGATCAGTGGCTAGGAACGTAGAGTTGGTAAGGAAGCTGGAGGAAATGGAGTAGAGGGTTTTGAGCGAGAGGACGAAGAAGGAGGCTCTCCGTACTCAGTTAGAGATGGAGGTGATGGATAGGATTCACTTCGAGGAGAAGTGGGAGGAAGCCAATGATAGAGCTAATGATCTAGAGGATGAAGTGAGGTGTAAGAGAAGGAAGATGAACAAAATGGACCATGCTCTACACACGGCCATGGAGACGTTGATTAATGGGGTACATCACTACCCGACAGAGCAGGGACAGACCCGACATACCATAAGCCGAGACATGGTGGTGCACATTACTCAGAAGGAATACCAGAGCGTGTGGAATGTTAGATTGAGTCTAGAGAAAGAAATTTAGTAGTTGTATTATATTTAATTATGTGTTGTTTAATTTGTTGTAGAAATATCAGTCTTTTGTGTAAGATGTAAGATAGTAGTAAACCCCGACTATTGAAAAATGTAAAAGGGGGTATTAAGCTGGTGTTATCCCCATCTTTTGTGATAATAGGGGATATGTGTTATCATTTATAGCAGTATGCTAGAGAGGATCATGTAATTATAACGATTTGGTATATGAATATAAATGATCTTATTTCAGAAACATGTTTTAAAATTTTATTTCTATGAGGAATGTCTAAGTAATATAACTAGATAATAAAATGAAACTTTTATGATGCAGAAACATACCGCCCAGACGTAGCATAACGGTACCAGATACAGAGGCTTGTAGATCTGTTAGGGGAAGCTCTTAGGGGAAGGAATGAACCAGTACCACCCGTTCCCCAAGCAGTTCAAGTTACGAACTTTAAAGATTTTAGGAGTGTAGGACCTTCAGAATTCGTAGGCACTACCGATCCGATCATGGCTCCGACATGGATCAAAGAGATGGAGAAGGCTTTCACCATCGCTCGTGTGGGTGAAGACCAGAAGACGGCATTTGCAACCTACATGATGAGAGGCGAAGCGAACTACTGGTGGGAGGCGAATCAACAGAGAGCGGGAGAAGGGATAGTCACTTGGGAGAGGTTTAAGACTCTGTTCTTTGAGAATCATTTTCCAAAGAGCATGAAGAATAAGATGGAGGTAAAGTTCTTAGAACTTAAGCAAGGAGATATGACGGTGGCACAATACGCGGCTAAGTTCAATGAACTAGCCCGATTTGCTGAATACCAGGTGCTAGATGAAGAGAGAAAAGCTAGGTGTTTTGAGCAAAGACTGAAGCCTTGGTTGTTTAATAAGGTGTCGGTTCTTCAGATTGACTTTTTTACAACGTTGTTGGAAAAGGCTAGGGAGGAAGTGAAGCATTAAGTCTGTATAACAAAGAGAAGAAGGGAAAGAGCACCGGTGGAGAAAATCGCGGAGGAAGTAGTAGTGGAGGTAGCAACTTAGGAAAGAGGAAGTGGGATAATAACAACAACAACAAGAATCTCAACAATCAAGTGGGGAAATTTCGGGGAGAGTTTAAGAAGAAGGTGGAAGGATGCCCAAAGTGTGGAAGGTATCACCAAGGTGAGTGTTGGAAAGGGCACAGTGTATGTTACAACTGTGGCCAAGAGGGGCACATTTCGCCTAACTGCCCAAAGCCGAAGAAGATCAAAGGTTGTTATGCTTGTGGTTCGACGGATCACCTAATCAAAGACTGCCCGAAGAAAGGAAGCGGCAGAGGAAGCAGCCAGCATGGAGGGAGTGGAAAACTGATGATTGGCGGACCAACGCCATCCAACCGTCCAACTGCCAGAACATTTAATATGACCGTCCAAGATGTCGTAGCTGTAAAGAACGTTGTGGCAGGTATCATCCCAATCAATAATAGGAATGCATATGTATTATTTAATTTGGGTGCCACCTGTTTTTTTGTATCTGAGAGTTTGCTAATCTACTTAATTTACCCCGAGAACGATTAGGAAATCCCTTGAACATAGAAGTTGCGAATAAGGAAGTAATCCCTGTAGAGTATATTTACCAAAATTGTCGAGTAAATATTAGAGATCATGAACTAAGTGTAGACCTGATCCCAATAAGATTGGGAGAGTTTGACGTAATACTGGGAATGGATTGGTTATATAACCATGCGGCGGTAATTAACTGTTAGAACAAGTGTGTGAACCTTCAGACTCCGAGTAAGTCTAAGGTAGTGTTTTATGGTAGCTCATCGCTTAAGCAATCGTGTTGCATTATGATGATGCAGGCTAAGAAATTGTTAAGCAAAGGATGCGTAGGTTATTTAGCTTACATCGTAGATACTCGGAAAAAGGGAGAAGAAATTAAAGATATATCCGTAGTAAATGAATTTCAAGATGTGTTTCCAGACGATCTGCCTGGCCTTCCGCCAGATAGAGAAATTAAATTCGTAATAGACTTAACACTAGGAACGACACAGATTTCGAAAACTCCATATCGTATGGCGCCAGTAGAAATGAAGGAATTGATGATACAACTTCAAGAATTATTAGATAAGGGGTACATTCGACTGAGTGTGTCTCCTTGGGGAGCAGCAGTGTTATTCGTTAAGAAAAAGGACGGATCGATGAGGCTCTGTATCGATTATCAAGAATTGAACAGAGTAACGATCAAGAACAGATATCCACTACCGAGGATAGACGACTTATTTGATCAACTGAAGGGAGCGAAATATTTCTCGAATATCGACCTACGGACGGGATATCACCAACTAAAAGTGCGGGATGAGGACATACCAAAGACTGCGTTTCGAACCCGTTATGGACATTACAAGTTTTTGGTAATGTCATTTGGTTTGACTAATGCTCCGACAGCATTTATGGACTTGATGAACCGCGTCTTTTAGTCATTCTTAGATAAATTCGTAGTAGTTTTCATCGGCAACATTTTGATCTACTCGAAGACAGAGGAAGAACACACCGAACATCTGAAGATTATTTTGGAGGCACTACGAAAGGAGAAGATGTATGCAAAATTTTCAAAGTGTGAATTTTGGATGAAGAAGGTTCAATTCTTAGGCCACGTGGTGGATGAGAATGGAATCTCAGTAGACCCTGCAAAGGTCGAAGCAATAAGTAATTGGGAACAACCTCAAACACTGACAGAGGTGAGAAGTTTCTTAGGGTTAGCTGGGTACTATCCAAGATTTTTCTAAGATAGCAACGCCGTTGACTAATCTGACGAGAAAGACGGTAAAATTTGTATGGATCGACAAATACGAAGAAAGTTTTCAAGAGTTGAAGAAAAGATTGAGCGAAGCGCCTGTGTTATCATTACCAGATGATGCGAGAAATTTTGTGGTGTATAGTGACGCATCGCACAAGGGACTTGGTTGTGTGCTCATACAACACTGTAAAGTCATTGCGTATGCATCACGACAACTAAAGGATTACAAAATATGATACCATACTCATGATTTAAAGTTAGTGACAGTAGTTTTTGCGTTAAAGATATGGAGGCATTATTTGTACGAAGAAAAATGTGAGATATACATAGACCACAAAAGTCTAAAATATATCTTCACGCAGAAGAAGTTGAATATGCGTCAGAAGAGGTGGTTAGAATTGATCAAAGAGGTGGGTGATATTCTTTATCACCCAGGAAGGCAAACGTAGTTGCCGACGCTCTAAGCAGAAAAGGAAGGGAGAAATTGTTTCAATTGACAACTCAAGAGGAGTTAATAAGGGATATGGAGAAGTTAGAAATAGAAGTGAAGGGACCGGAAAGGTCTGTAGAGAAATTATTTGCAGTAGAAGCTCGTCCAACCTTGTTGGATAGAATAAAGGAATCCCAAGAAAAGGATGAAGAATGTGAGAAAATCCGAAAAAAGATTTCAGAAAGTGAGGAAGAAAAATTTCGAATAGGTAGAGACGATATCTTAAGATTCGAAGGAAGAGTGTGGGTACCAGCGGTAACCGAGTTGAGAGAAGGGAATCTGCACGAGGCACACAATACGACGTATTTCGTTCTTCCGGGAGGCACGAAGATGTTCCGAGATTTACGACAACATTTTTGGTGGCCCAATTTGAAACGGGAAGTCGTAGAGTGCGTTAGTAGATGTTTGACTTGTCAACGCGTAAAAGTAGAGCATCAGCGGTTGAGTGGTTTACTACAACCGTTGGAAATATCGGAGTGGAAATGAGAGCATATTACGATGGACTTCGTGGTAGGACTTCCAGTTATGCAGAGAGGTTATGATGTCATTTGGGTTATCGTGGATCAACTAACAAAGACGGCTCATTTTCTACCAATCAAAATCAGATATAATTTAAATCAATTACCAAATCTGTACGTAAAGGAAATTATTTCACGACATGGAGTGCCAGTATCGATTGTCTCTGACCGAGATCCGCGCTTCGCGTCAAACTTCTAGAAAAGCTTGCAAGAAAGGATAGGAACACAATTGAGGTTAAGTACCGCTTATCATCCGCAGACAGACGGAAAAGTGAGCGAACGATACAAACACTAGAGGACATGCTTAGAACTTGCATGATGGACTTTAAAGGAAGTTAGGATGACCACCTACCATTAGTGGAATTTGCTTATAACAATAGTTACCATGCAAGTATAGGCATGCCACCGTACGAAGCTCTTTACGGGAGAAAGTGTAGAACACCGTTGTGTTGGGATGAAGTTGGAGAGCGAAAGATGCTAGGGCCAGAATTATTTCAACAAACCGCAGATGTGGTGACAGTAATAAGAGCTAGACTAGTAGCTGTACAACATCGCCAGAAGAAGTACATAGACATGCATCGTCAGGACCGCGACTTTGAAGTCGGAAGTCATGTTTTCTTTAAAGTATCTCCCTGGAAGGGAAAAATACGATTTGGTAAGAAGGGAAAATTGAGTCCGCTATTCATAGGACCATTCGAGATACTAAAGCGAGTGGGTGAAGTGGCGTACAAAGTTGCATTGCCACCTGAGTTGGAGCACATCCATAACGTGTTTCACATTTTTGTGTTACGTCCGTACAAGCCTGACTACAAACACGTGATTTCATACGAACCAATACAAGTAGAGAAGAATCTAGCATACGAAGAAATCCATGTTCAAATTCTTGATAGGAAAGAGCAAACCGTGAGAAATAAAGTTATTTCCTCTGTAAAAATACTTTGGCGTAACCAAGATGTCAAGGAGGCTATATGGGAGTTAGAAGATAAGATGATGAGGGATTATCCCCATCTATTTGTGTAACCTTGTAGCAATTCCAGGACGAAATTTTTATAAGGGGGGGAGGATGTAATACCCGAGAATTTTCATACATAAATAAATAGATATATTAATGGAAATAAATATTTATTTGAATATAAATAGTTTTGTGTTATTAGATGAGTTAACTCAATTATATTAAATAATTGAATAATTGGAAATATATGGAGTTGTGATGAACTCATTGAAAGCCTTGTGTAGCACTGTGATGAAAACAATTAATGATGATATTAATCGACGAAGGAATTATCAAGTGAATAAGTAATTAATATTAATTGTTAATTGTTATTGTAGAATATTAATTAATTGTTAATGGTGATTAATTAATGATATGTGATTATTAATTGTTATTGTGAGTAAAGTAAATTGTATGACTAGAATTGTGTTATTTATTTAATTGATGTGTGTAAGACATGTGATATTATATAGTTCTTACATTAAAAAGAAAATGGGATGTGACACATTAATATGACTATGTATTATATAAAAAACTATATAACAAAGTGCTGGGAATTATAAGTTACATAAATAATTGTTTATGTGACATTAAGTATGTGTGGAAATATTAAAAGATATATTCTGTCAAAGAATTGTAAATTATTTCAATAAGTGAGTCTAACTGGAATAATAAAGTTTTAAAAAGATATTGAATTATCAGTGACCAATTAAATTGAGTCCATGCATGTTATAAATAATAAATTAGACTGGACTAATGTACATGGATTATATGATGTGAGTACATAAATAATCCCTAGCTTTCCATTGTGTAGTAGTATTAACACATTAAAATTATATTTTGGGAGTATAAGAAAAAAAACTAAGCATTGTAAAATACAGTTGCTGAGATTTAAGCCTTGTCCCAAATAAAAAGTCTCCGTTATTAGCCGCATATTAGGCCAATGCCCTACCCCTACTGTTGCGTGAAACTCAGCAAAACAAAAAGGCTAAGAAGAAAATGATGAAGCTGGAGATGGCTGGGATGATAGCTATGGAATTGTGGTTGGCCAACTCCTCTATAACCCTTGTATCCTTCCATTCTCTACTAAATCAAACCATGGTGCAGGAGCATTACCTGGACAACCAATTCTTTATATAAAGTACCCTCCTCTTCTCATTCTCAGTTGCTTAAAAAAAATTCTGATAAGTGTAGGAAAAGAGTTAGTGTTGCTAAGCATTGAGGGGGTATAATTAGTGCTTTGAGGAATCAAATTAAGCTTCAAAGAGGTATAAATTTTGTTTGTGTTCTTGAGTTTAAGTTTTGTCAAATTCTTGCAATTACTTGAATTCTCTGTAATTGGTGGAAGATAACATGACATTGTGTTAATTAAGTGTGTATGCATGTCTAAAAGTAGTTTGTGTTGCAGCAGAAGATGTTGGCAATGCTTGTGATTGAGGGTCTGCAGAAGCAGAGCCATATTTTCTTTTACCTCTGGACGAAGTGGCGTGGCTGTGTCACTTCCTTAGTCCTTCACCGCGCGGCCGCGTGGGTTGCCTATCACAGTTACTGATGTTGGTTCCTTAAGTTGACATGTGTAACGACCCCAAAATTCATACAATTTAATTCTCGACCTCGGCCGTTAATAATACATTCAACCTTCAATTTTACATCAATAAATGATAATACAACCATTGAAGTTTGCGAAATAATTAAAATGTTCTATTACAATTAAAATTTTCTATTTACAAACTGTTCTCATTCCCAGAACTTTTAACCTTTATGTTATATCTCTTCGATTTAAATTTATATCACGAATCATTACAACAAAATGACTATACAAAGTATTACATCGTCAATAGATATCCATATATACCGAATAGCTCCACTTCCAATTCAACAACATATTACATTCAAAATATTAAATACATTTCTCATAAAACATAAGGAATCTTCAAGTATCACGTCGGATTCATAACTTTCAGGTAACACATAGCTTTGCCTTGAAATCTTGACCTGCAAAAATGGTTATTTGCAAGGTTACAGCCCAGGAAAATCTAACAGTTTTCATACAACACGTAACATATAATATCATGCTCAACATATATCTCTTAAACATTGAACTATCATAACATACGTGCTACAGTCATATAAAAAATATAAAGATTGAGTTCCTTACTCAATCGGCATGCTTTACTCAATTAATGTAGTCATAAGTTGACTTTGACTTTTCATGCTTTCACATAAATATAACACATATCATGTTATTTGCAATAACGACTTAAAACAATTAATCATCAAGTTCACGTAGCAAATAGGAACTGAAAGACTTGTCTGGTTCGTAGATTACCAATTACCAAAAATAGCTTAAATGCTTTGCGTACCTCCTACAACAGTTCAAAGGTTCATAATCACAAGCATTAGTTACACATATAACGAAATCACAATGACTCTTAGTCTTAATCTTTTATAACTTGCATCTCTTTGAGACTTAACACATATCTTTAGGTGTTTACTCCTCTTCGTATAACACTTATCATTACATAATCTCATTTTGTGTTTCATTAAACTTCTTTCGAAACCAACACTTAACGTTCATTAAAGTCGTCATAGATTCCATTACCCCATATTAGATGTATTACACTTGTTGACAACCACTAGGAATCACATTATCTATTAGATATGCTAACATATCATAACATATACATTTTTAGCTAAACTTACTATTTTAGCACAAGTCTTTCTTTACCATTTACATTTCAGAAATTCTAAGTGTTTACTTCGCAACACTTGTCTAACATTCATTGTGTACACTAAGTTATCACATAACGCGTTCGAAATTTACTAATCATTTTTACCACTTTGAATTCACTAACCCCATAACACAACTTTGTTTTAGCCTTGTTGTTACGTGTTGGACACATTACCATAACCTTTAGCTAAGCTACAAAGAATGACCAAAGTCTGCAGAATTAGCAGACTTCAGTGTCTGAAAATGGGCACTCGTTGTACTAGGAGGCTACGCACCCGTGCAACACACATAACTCAGTTTTGCAGAATGTGTTTCGGCACAGTTTTTAGGCCAACTAACAAGAATTTCACCCATAAAACAGTGAAACCAACATCTATAATTGATATAAAATTATCACAAACATGTTTGTTAACATATTCAACCAATTAGAACAATTTAACAACACTTTTAACTATTTTAATTTCTCAAATTTCTCATTTTCATATGAAAACTCCATTCTTGACATCCTTCACGAAAATCAACACTGTGATTTCGATTCCTCACCAAACCACTTCGTTCAAGTTACTTTATCTTCGTTTCTTAATGAACTAGCACATACAAGCGTCAATTTACAGTTTCACATACAAATTGGCCATTAAAATTGGTACTTACATAAGCCACATGAAGAATACATATACTGTCAAAACGAAATTAGCATACAAATTTCTTGTTTATATACACTAAAACCTCACCAATATGAATAATCACCACAATACATTTGTATAGAAACAATTCAAAAATATGGAATTCACAGAGTTTAGGGATTATGCCGTAAAACTCACATATATACATATATATATAAATATATAACATTAAGGTTATGACTAATACCTTCAAATGGTCGAACAAATTCTTGCTAAACATAGTAATTTGTTGTTTTTCTCTTCCCAAGCTCTCTCTCAAATTCTCTCAGAACTCTCTGTAACTCTCAGAACTCTCAGTTTTGTTCTTAGGCTTAGCAAATACTAACATACATAATCCCAAAACTGATAACCAATAATACGTCTAATTATTAGAATATTAGTTACAAATATAACGCTTAGGTTATAAATATATTATATTTATTATTTAATTTATTTTATTTGTTTTATTTATATTATTTAAAAATTCAAACATTAAAAATTCAAAAGTCATAAGGCTCCGTTTGGCAAAACTCTTTAAAAAATTAAAGACTTAATATATTTAAGCCTTGTTTGGGTAACCTCAATTAAAACTACTTTAATTTATTTTAATACTCCTTATAATATAGTTATTTGTCACACTATATTTAATAAAGCTTTTATATTTAATTTAATTAATTCAAATAACAATTAATTAAATAAATTATTTAATCACATAACTCAATACAAATAATTAACCATTAAATTGAAATATCAATATAATAATTTCCTTAATTCATTAATTATTTATTTAACAAATAATTAACCAAATAAAATCAAATCAATTAAACAAATATTTATTCAACGATAAACACAACTATTAAATATTTATATAATTCAATAAATATTTAATATTACAATTAAAATTCTGGAATGTTACAACATGAGCATGCTACTTAGTTTGAACATGCATATAAATGAACCTAACACATGAATAGATGTTGTTATGAACATAGTAAGTTATTTTCGCTTGGTTTAAAGAAAACTTAACAATTTGGGAAATAGAATTTGTGAACATGGAGTAATGCATAATCTAACCTTAAGGATCCTCATATTAAGTTCTGATATGCATTGACATATGATCAATATGTTAGTTATATTATTGGAGATGGCATAGACTATTCAAGCATGATAAAAAGAGAAAATGCACTAAAAAGACTATACTAACTATGTGTAGATGAACTATGCATACACTAAATTTTGAACTTCAAAACATACTTATGTGATCTATTATGTGGTTATGGAAGCATGATATGGAATATGTGAACTTACCTTGCATGCTTGAATAAGTTTTACTAATGAAAACTTAAAGTTTTGAAAATGAACTTGATAAACTATATACAACTTTTAGTTGGGAATTTGTAAGCATGTTCATATGTGTTGTGCATGATTATTCATATATGTAAGACAGGTGTGCACTGACCTTCTGCAAAAGAAGCCATGTCTTGGTTTGCACTAAGAGCAGCGCGACCGCGCCACTCCTTAGTACAAACCAAGCGCGGCCGTGCTAGTCTGCAGTAGGAACAGTTTCTGTAAATAGTTTGAAGATGTTTGCATGCTTGAAGTGTTACTCTAGCATGTATTATATGACCAGTAGATATCTAATATGTTAAGAAGCATGCTAAATGATTGAATTAAATATTTAATGGAGTAATTATAAACTTTAAAATGACAAGTCCAAAAAGTATTTGCAAACCATAAAACAACGATTAGAGACTATGTTATTTGACTTCAAGGAGACTTATAAACTGATCTTGTGTTATATATATGCAAGGTGTGGAATGAAGTATGTGAAGAGTATACAACTAAGTTAGATGTTTATGTATGCATTTAAACTTACATATCATGTATGAGCCTATGTAACTAATAAATATCATGTACGCGTATTATATTATGTTAGGATTCGAAAGAGTATTGATAAGCGATATTTTGGTAAACTACGCTTGAGGCAAGTACTCGAACCTTACTCTTTATTGAGCATTACTTGAACTTGTACTATTATTGATCGTACAAGTAGATCTTTGAAGAAATAATACTTCGTAAGGAAAATTCAAACATTGACCCGAACGATAATTGTTCATATATATATTGTGAAAGAAACTGTCTAAGCTATTGATTCGGCTAGATTATTGATATTTGATCAAAAGCTACCCAAACCAAATTATCTTGGTGCGGACTCTTATAACTGAGAAGAACAACCCTATTAGTAGGGAAATTATATATTATCGGGGAACCGACTTGCGCACATGAGAAAGACTAACTGTTATGCATGACATAGGGTACCTTAGGGTACCTTAGGCTGATCACCTGTCGCACTTGTTTTGTAGAATTATCAGTTGTATCACTGTTAATTCTAGGAGAAGTTCATAGTCCTTAATGACTGCTCAGTATTCATTACTTTGAAATCTTGAATTGATAAACTTTTAAATATTATTGATATTTCTGTCCATAGCGACTGTTGTTGATAGTCATTGATACTTCTTGCTATCTTGAACTATCATTATAAATATACCCTCGATAAATTGAAAACTATATTGAATACCCTTTTTGCTATATTACTTGCTGGGCAAAATTGTTGCTCATCCTTGCTTTCCCTAAAACTTTCAGTGAAGGCAGAATGTGATGAACCCTCTGGCAAGGACAAGAGTAAAGAAAAGGCTTTGGAGTAGTTATTTCTAGGTTGTTAGGAATATGCTACGTTTTGGGTTGTGGAAGAACTTATTTATCTATGTTTAATTTAAGTTGTGTTGTATTATGTATTAGCTATGTCTAAACGATGTTTAATTATGGTTAAGTTATGTAAGGAATGTTTAAGTTTTGAACCCTTGGGACGAGAATAATTATGTTATACCAATGTAAATTATTCTATTATTCTGCGATATATAAGATGTTGATTTATTATTAGAGTTAGTACGTGGCAACCAAATTTGAGACAAGTGTGGTCTGAATTTAGGGGTGTCACAATCATGACCATTGATGATTACATGAATATCATTGGTCGTGGTGCAGGGATGATTCGATGATGTGGTTTATTTATTAAGCTGAGTATCAGCGATAAAATTGATGAAAAACCTTTTTAAATCATAGAATATAGTAGATATCATGCTGTACTTGACTCTTCTAATGGATTGCTTATTCCGCTGCAGTTAAACTTGATGTTTATTGTATTTTATCAGTTTAACACTGTTGAAGACTAACGATAATTCATTCTGTATTATCTTAGTCATAATATTTCTTACTGGGCTAGTTGAGCTCACTCTTTTACTTTCATTATTCTCTTCATGAAATGAGAACGTAGTCAAGACCAGTCGGGGAACAGAGTGACGGTCCGAGATGGTGGCTATAGTAGTCCTCACTATTTTATGAAATAGTGTGATAATAAATGTAATGAGGACTTTATTTGAGTTTGAATACTGTCTATGAGATAATATTCGTGTAAAAACTCTAAGCTATGCTGTTGTCGTATTGTATAAAAGAAGTTTATATTTGACTTATGTACCATGTATTTGGCGACTCAGAATGGGTGATGTATATCACAACTCTCCTTTTAAGGGGTATTATTTATTTTATATTCATAAGAGATATTATTTTTTATATTCTTAAGTAATATTATTTTCATTCAATATTCGTAAGGAATATTATTTTCGTTCAATATTCGTAAGGGATATTGTCTTCGTTCAATATTCGTAAGAAATATTATTTTCGTTCAATATTCGTAAATGATATTATTTTCATTCAATATTCGTAAGAAATAATATTTTCTTCCATACTCTGTAGTATGTAACTAATATTATTTCATTTCATATTCCTAATTCTACACTTATTTTGATAAGTATTGCTTTTATACTCCTTGAAATTAGTAGAATATCTTTGAAATTTGTGCTTCATCTAGCACCGTTTCACTGAAATATTTTTTAGAACATTCTTATTAAATTTTAATCTTTTCATGTCGGGGTACTATTCACGGAGTACTATTCATACATACGGTACTATTCATACATACGGTATTATTCACGGAGTACTATTCACGAAGTATTATTCACGGAATACTATTCACTCGGGTACTATTCACGACCAAAAATTAGTTTCTTTTCTGTCCAAATTATTATTGATACATGAATATCATTATTGAATTTTTACTCCATAATTAATTATCATGTTGACAATTTGGACATTCTTAAACTCTGGATAAATTAATTTATAAATCTTTAATATTTATCCTTGATCTCACTTGATTGATTTCTTATATCGTTGTCATCATCCTCATACTAATATTGTGGTGAAAGTCATCTTTGGCCCGTAGTGCATAGATAGACTGTTGATTGGTATGATTATAACCAAGAATTATGTATTAGTATAAGCATGACCTATAATGTTACAGACAAATGATGTGGTGAAAGTCCTCATTGGCACGTAGTGCATTGATGGACAGTTGTTTGGCTTGATCATGACCATTGGTGATACTAATGAATATCCTTGGCCCGTAGTACATGGATAATTCGATGATGTGGATATAATAACGAATATCCTTGACCCGTAATGCATGGATAATTCGATGATGTGGATTATTTATTGAGTTGTGTTATAGAAATAAAATATTGATGATAAACTTTTAAATAATAGAAGATAGTAGACATCATGTTCTACTTAACACTTCTAATGGATTACTTGTTCCGCTGTAGTTAAACTTGTTATCTATTGTATTCTTTCAATTTTTATACTGTATTAGACTAAGGATAATTTATTCTGCATTATCTTAGTCATAATATTCTTTACTGGGCTAGTTAAGCTCACCCTTTTCTTTCATTGTTCTCTTCAGGAAATGAGAATATAACTGGGACTAGTCAGGGAATGGGGTGATGGTCCAAGATGGCTATAGTAGTCCTCACTATTCTATAAAATAGTGTGATAATAATTGTAATGATGACTCCATTTGAATTTTGATATTGTCTACGAGATAATATTTGTGTTAAAACTCTCAATTTATGTTTTATCGTATTCTGCACGACAATTAATAATTGTGTAAATTAAGTTTGTATTTGAATTTTGTACCATATATTTGGTAACTCAGAATGGGTTGTATCGACCTATTTTGGGGGCGTCACATAATGAGAAAGAATAAATAAATATTATTGGGATAGTTAAATTTTGAAACTAATATATTAATTCATATTATGTAAATAAGATTTGGGCAAGTATGCGTAATTAATGTAAACAATTAATGTATCGTGTAGCCTAACTTATAATAATAACTAGTTAGCATGTATGTGGATGAATAATGATTCACCAAATCTACTGTAGCTAGTGCACAGATTTGAGGGCGTCACATCTCATGCTTGGGATACTAATTAATTTTCGCATAACATCACATGTACACTCATGACTGTAATATATTTGGTACTTTATTGTTAAACTATATAAAACAAACTATATTTATCTCCTTTGCCATTTTCTCTCTCTCTCTCTCTCACTCACTCTCATTTCCTTTCTGGTTCATCTAATACTTTGTAAATATTATTGAATCCATACAAAAATTCAGTAAATTAAGCAAAATGGGTTGCTCAATGCATAAACTAAAAATGGAGATTTGTCGACCACTTTGTTAAAATAGAGAAAGAAGGATTCCAGACAATTTGATGCAAAAACATTTTCCTCTAATTTGCAGTTTAATTGTGCGAACGAAGATTATTTTTAAAAAGAGAATGATTACTTTGTTGGAAATTAAAGAAGAATTACGACCAATTTGACGTAAAAAAAATCTCTATAATCCGCAGTTTAATTGTGCAGATGAGAATTATTTTTAAAAAGATGATATTTTTGTATAGCGACATAGTGGGCCTCTATTCGCACAATTAAACCGCGGGCTCCTCCATATTAAAGTGCGGATTGGAGTTCCATTACACTATTTAATTCGTGAATGGACGGCTGAAATCTGTTGTAAAAATAAATTTATCCTTACAATGTTGAATATATAACAATTTAATTTCTAATATTCCACATTTTAATACTGCGGACTGGATAGATGACCAAAATACCCCTCCTGTAAATGTCCACCGTCCATAGTATTAAACTGCGAATGCTAGATATAACCAAATGGTCAACTGGAAACGACACCGTTTATAAATAAGTCTCGTCCGCAATATTTAAACTACGAATGCCAAATTCAGTATTTTTTTACTCCCTCCGTCCTAGGATAAAAGTCCTGGTAGACTTTTTACGCATATTAAGAAGAGAAATGAAATGACAAAATTGCCCATAATAATATTTTATTAATCATTTCTAATGTAGGTGAGAGAGTGACTTATTATACTTATTAAATACGGAGAGAGAATTAGAATAAGGAAAGTATAAGATATTTAATGCTAAGGATATAATAGAAAAAAATGTGTAAAATTTTGGTTATTAAAAGAAAGTGGACATTTAACATGAGACTATCCAAAATAGTAATAAGGACTTTTATCCTGGGACAGAGGGAGTAATTTTTAAGGTTCCGATCAATTTTAACAATTCTACGATCAAAAGGCGGCTGGCTAATATTCAGAGAAATTATCCTATTTGTAGATGTGCAAGATGTGGGCAACGCAATTCTGCTGGCATACGAAAAGCCGGAAGCAGAGGGAAGATATATATGTTCTTCATTTACTATTCCCGCAAAAGATTTGGTGGAAAAGGTACAAAGCATGTTTTGAGACTACAAGTACCCTAAAAGGTAAAATCTTTTATTTAGGGAAATTAATATTCATACTTTTTGATACCAACTAATTCCATAAAGATATAACAGTTTCACTAAAGTACAAAAGTTGAATTCTGAGAAATTGAGTTCTAAGAAGTTTGAGAATTTGGGGTGGAAGTTTAAGCCTTTGGAAGAGACTCTAACAAATGTTGTCAAGAATTTTGAAGAAAATAGTTTAGTGGTTAAATAAATTAGAGGAAAAGATATGTGTTTGAATAATATGAGATTGAATCGTGTTGTTGCATCCAACATCTTACACATCTACAAGAGATAATTTCTCTTCAAGGGGGGGTGTATTCAATTAAGATTTTTAAAGACTTTTAAAGATTTTAAAAGTTTGGTTGTATTTAATCAAGACTTTTAAAAAGTTTATAAAAGTTTACTGGTATTCAATTACAACTTTTTTAATGTCTTTAAAAATTAGGTGGTATTGAATTAAGATTTTTATAAAGTCTATAAAAGTATTTTAGTATTCAAAAAGTCATAGATTTTTTAGATTTCTATGAAATAGTGGAGTTTGGCAGACTTTAAAAGAAGAATTATAACTATCAACCCATATCCAAAGTCTGACCTTATCGCTAAAGACTTCTAAAAACTTCCAAATATTAAACACAAAGGTGGAAATTCGAATCGCCAGTAAAGAGGGAACCCATAAATTCGCGGTGTAAATATAAATTCGCAGTGTAATACCCAAAAAAATAATAATAAAGAAATAAAATAAAATAAATAAATAACATTTAAATTTATATTTTAAATAATTTAATTGGACTTTATTTTTTATTGAGTCAAACTAGTTATTTATTTTATATGGGCTAATAAGTATTAATATGTGAAGGATAAATTAATTTGGTAAAATTTGAGCCTTAAAACTAATTGGATATGTGGATAAAATTAAATCATATTATAATTAAGAGAATTAACAAGATATATTAATAAGTAAACAAATAACTAAAGACCTAATCTGTCTCGCGGTACTTGTAATCGAGAAAAGACGAAAAAGACACGGTAAATTGGTAAGGGAGAAAGTGACAGTTCGAAAGCTTCCAATACAAAGACAAAAGAAATGTGACGCCCCCAAAATAGGTATACATCACCCATTCTGAGTCACCAAATATATGGTACAGAATACAAATACAAACTTAAATATACAACATGAGCTGTGAGTTTCAATACAAATATTATCGTCTAGACAGTATTAAAACTCAAAATAAGTCCTCAATACATTTATTATCACACTATTTCACAGAATAGTGAGGACTACTAATCAAACATCTGGACCGTCACTCCGTTCCATGACTAGTCCCAGCTATATTCTCATTTCTTTAAGAGAACAATGAAAGCAAAGGGTAAGCTCAACTAGCCCAGTAAGAAATATTATGACTAAGATAATGTAAAATAAATTATCGTTAGCCTTCAATAGTGTTAAACTGATAAAATACAATAGACATCAAGTTTAACTGCAGCGGAACAAGTAATCCATTAGAAGAGTCAAGTAGAGCATGATATCTACTATCTTCTATGATTTAAAAGAATTTATCATCAATTTTATCGTTGAGACTCAGCTTAATAAATAATTCACATCATCCCTACACTATGGCCAAGGATATTCATTAGTATCACGACCACAAATTATCCATGCACTACGGTCCAAGGATATTCGTGTATTCATCAATGGTCATTGTTGGGAGAATGCATATTATGATTTGATGTTTTAATGAATGTGTTCATGATTATTTGTAAGGTCCTTAAAGAATATATGTACAAGGACTTAGTGATAGATCAAAATTGTTAGGTTGATCTAAGCTTTCAATGTGTATCATTCTGTTCCAGAATGTATAGATAGAAAGATCAAATCTGTTAGGTTGATCTTGAGATGTAATAGACTAGTCATGAAGAGATCGTAGTGCATCAATCTGATCAACATTGCAGAAGTCAAGGCAGAAATCGTAGAGCCTGAAGATCGTAGTGTGCCTGCCTTGAAGGGAACTCTTCGAAAATCGTAGAGTGGTCCCAACGTTCGCCGAGCCAACTTTACAATCGTAGTATGCTAAAGAAAACATGAAGTTTACAAGTCAACGATCGTAGTGTGCTCTCGGGAACGTAGAGTCAACTACACGAGTAAGAGAAGATCGTAGTGCATAAAGGTTTAAGAGAAATCGTAGTGCTCTCAAGTGATGTCATCATAGTGTGCAAGTCAAGACACTACGATCTAGATCGTAGAACACAACGATCCAAATCGTAGAGCGTCATCTGTCTCATGTCAGAAAACGTCAAGCCTCACGAGTTGTTAATTCAAGAAACGAGGAATGAATCTGAGAAGCTGCAGTGCCCATCAGTCCCAGATTATATGAAATATCCTTAGGACGCAACAAAGAAGCGTATTGAAGAAGCCAATGATAGTACTATGGAAAAGAGGGACAAAACACCTTTTCAGGTGGTAGGTGAGAAAGCAGTCTGCAGTGTCAGTGGTCTAGGATGCAGAATTCAGAAGATGTGCAGAAATGTCACCATCACAACACAGAAAGTTCAGACGCATTTAATGCCTCAACGGATGGATTCAAACGGATAGTTTTCTGTATCACATATATACAGATCAGACAGACGAGAGGGGATCAAGCAAGCATTAAAACATTCAACATGGATAATTCTCTAAGGCTCAACTCTACGATCTGAGATATTACAAAGCTTGCTCAGCTACTCAGTTCTTAGACGAACCAGTGCTTACACAGCAACTGAGTAGCAACCTTCAGAACGAGACAACAATCATCAATCAACTGAAGAAGAGTACCAAGTCTGTTGGACTTGAAGAGTTCGTAGTGAACTGTAAGATAGCCAAGTCTGCTGGACTTGAAGAGTTCAAGAGTGAACTAGAGAAGTTCCTAGGCTGCTGGTCTAGAAGGAATCCAGTGTGATTCAGAAGTTTGTAAGAGACATCCTTAGTGGATATCCTACTCGTTGAGTAGAAGAGTGGACTAGGAGCCTTGTGTGCTCTGAACCACTTAAAAATAGCTGTGTCATTTACATTCCTGCCATAACTGCTATATCTGCTATAACTGCCTTACTCGTCCATAACTTCATTGCTTGGTTAAGAAGATTAAAACAAACACTAATTCCGCTAAGTTTTAATCACTATCTAAGAACAAGTTTAAATCAGAAAAGATTTTCAAATATCTATTCAACCCCCCCTTCTAGATAACTTGTGCCTACTAAGAACTAACAATTGGTATCAGAGCAGGTTCTATTTTTACAGCTTACACGCTTTAGTAGATCCAAATGGCATTAGTACCAAGTGAATCCAGGACCGGTGGAGGCAGTAAACCACCAATGTGCAACAAGGATAAATTTGCCAACTGGAAAGTCAGGATGCAAGCTTACATGGACTCAATAGACGAAGATCTATTTGAGACTGTTCAGAACGGGCCTTACATACCAACAAAGCTTGCACCAACCACTGATGATCCACAAACAGAGTTTAAATCAAAGTTAAAGAAGAATGGACAGACTCAGAGAAGAAAGCTGTCCAACTTGACAAAAAGGCCAAGAACATCCTATTCTAATCCTTGGTGGACGATCTGTTTGACAATGTTGTAAACTGCAAAACAGCCAAGGAAGTTTGGGAAGCTCTGCTTATCATCCACGAAGGAACTGAAGAAGTTAGAGAGAACAAACAGTCTCTTCTAACACAGCAGTACGAGATGTTTGCTCATTTGCAAGGAGAGAACGTACCTGCCACTTATGAAAGATTCAACATACTGCTTAACTCTCAACGAGCTTATGGAAAAATCTACCCTAACAAAGATCTGACCATAAAGTTCATGAGAGCCCTGCCAAGCAAGTGGGATGCCAAGACCACTACAATAAGAGAGTCAAAGAATCATAACGAGATGACAGTTCAATAGCTGTATGGAAATCTCCTGACATATGAGCTGGAGCTGACTCAACATGCTGAAACCCTTTCAGAAGGAAGAAGAAAGGAAAAGGGTGTTGCTCTCAAAGCAACTGAAAATGTTTCTAAAGTCATCACTGATAATGAATCTGACGATGATGAAGACGATGATGACGATCTTGCCATGATGGTAAGAAAACTAAGAAGGTTCATGCGTCGAGGCAAAGCTGGCAAGCAAAAGAAGGTCAGCAACTACACCAGCCAGGAACAAGCAAATGATCTATGCTACAACTGCAAGAAACCTGGTCACTTTATTGCCGACTGCAACAAACTTCTAAGAGAAGAATTAAAGAAGTAACAGCATGGAAAGAAAGAATTCAAAGGAAGCAAGAGGCCTCAGAAAAGAGACAAAGGCCTAGTAGCTGGAGGGTCATGGAGTGATTCAGACAATGACTCAAATGCTGACTTTGGAGATGAAGAAGAACCACAAGTGGCCAATCTGTGCTTGATGGCCAAACATGCAAAGGACAAACAAAGCCTCAACATTCACAATGTAGATCTTGATGAGGTATTTGATTTCAACTCACCTGATGTAGATATGAATGACTTGAGAACTGCACTGCGTGGCATAACCAATGATCTACATCAATATATGAAGTGGTTCAGAGTGTTATCTAAGGACCATTCACTTCTTCAAGAGGAGAAGAAGAAAGTTCAAGAAGAGCTTGAAACAGCCCTTCTAAGTTCTAATATTCTCTCCAAGTTTGAAGCTGAGAATGAAACTTTAAAGCAGATAAACACACATCACACACAAAGAGAGTCTGAGCTAACCTCTAAAATTGAGGATCTAGAAAAGACTATCTCTGCATGGAACAAATCCTCATCATCCATGGACCGTCTGTTATCCAGTCAAAAAAGCACATTCGACAGAACAGGCTTAGGCTTTGGGGAATCCATCTCAGAGCCAAGTGTGGAAAAGAAAATGGAAACTAGCTCTAGTAATGTCTCAGGCTTTAGTAGAGGCATTGCTTTTGTTAAATCCTCACAGGTGGAAGATCAAGTTCAACCTTGTTCTACTGATTCTAGCTATACTCTGAGAAGTAAAGGATCACATGATGGTCTAGGCTTCATAAAGGAGAAGAGTAACCCAACCTCTACTTACCAACCTCGAAGAATCGTAGAGTCAAGAAAAATTAACTCTACGAATCAACTGGGAAGGTACAGTAGAAGTAAGGTACACTCATCACTATTTATGAAACCTAAGTACACGTGGAAGGAAGAGAATCAGTTTAACAGAAGGCTAGCTAAGAGACCACTCAAGTCTAACTGGAAGATGAATCACCACACACACACGAGCATGCATCATAATAGATGTTCTATATGTGATAAATATGGTCATAGAGCTACAAAATGTTATTATAACTCCATGCATGTGAGACCCAAGACTAGACAAGTTTGGGTCCCCAAAGGAACTAACAAAGAAGGACCCATGCACATATGGGTACCAAAATGAAGTATCAAATATTTTGACCGGAAAAGAGCTCTACGATCTCAACATGGTATCTTGACAGTGGATGCTCAAGGAATATGACAGGGAACAAAGCTCTTCTATCCAACTATGTAGAAAAGGAGGGTCCCTCAATCATCTTTGGAGACAACGGCTCGGGCAAGACAAGAGGATATGGTTCTGCTGGCAATGGTGCAATATCTTTTAGCAAAGTAGCCTATGTGGAAGGTCTTCAACACAACCTTCTAAGCATCAGCCAACTCTGCGACAAGGGTCATCAAGTAATATTTCTCAACAATCAATGTCAAGTCAGAGATCTGAAGACATCTGCCATAAAGCTAACCGGAATAAGAGAAGGAAATGTTTACACTATAGATCTTGGTCAACTAAGCTCAGATGAAACAATATATTTTCTGGCAAAAGCATCCGAAGAATTGAGCTGGCTATGGCATAGAAGGCTGTCCCACTTAAACTTCAAGAACATGTCCAAATTGGCATCAAAAGATCTTGTAGCTGGTCTACCCAAGTTCAACTTTGTGAAAGAAAGGCCATATAACGCCTGCAAGCTTGGAAAGCAAACCAGAAGCTCATTTAAAAGCAAGACTGCCAACTCTATTGACAAACCCTTGTAGTTGCTTCACATGGATCTCTTTGGGCCAATCCCAACAACCAGTCTTGGAGAAAAAAGATACTCTCTAATTGTAGTCGACGACTACACTAGATTCAGATGGGTATTCTTCCTAACTTCTAAGGATGAAACGAGCTCTGAGTTAATAAAAATGTTCAGACTGGTGATGAATGAAAAAGGGGAGAAAATCAAGGCCATAAGGAGTGATCATGGCAGAGAATTCGATTTCTCAGAAATGGATCAGTTCTGCTCAGACAATGGCATCAGTCATAACTTCTCAGCTCCACGAACTCCTCAACAAAATGGAGTTGTTGAACGAAAGAACAGAACCCTGATAGAAGCTGGAAGGACTCTACTAGCAGCAGCTCATCTGCCTGAATACTTTTGGGCAGAAGCTGTCAACACTGCATGCTACACTCAGAACAGATCACTCATACACTCTACGATCAAAAAGACACCCTACGAACTGTGGAAAGGAAGAAAGCCAAGTGTCAGCTACTTCCATGTCTTTGGTTGTGCATGCTATATTCTCAACAATGGAAAGCAGTATCTGACAAAATTCCAGCCCAAGTTAGACGAAGGAATCTTTCTTGGATATGCCACAAATAGCAAAGCTTACAGGGTGTTCAACAAGAAGACACCGAGTGTCGAAGTCTCAATACACATCATCTTTGATGAAACTGACTCAGACAAATCAGTGCCTCAAGACTCTACGACCGGCGGTACAGACACCACGAATGAAATCGTAGAGATCAACACTACGATAGTAGTGCCGGATAGTGAAATCGTAGAGCGTGATAATGAGATCGTAGAGAGGCCCATCCAAGACAGCGAGCCTCCACTCCCAGAAGAAGAGATAGACCTTGAAGATCTAAGACAGGAGGGAATCAGGACAGATGTTCCTACCGGGAGCAGATGGGCAAGAGATCACACTCAGGATCTAATCATTGGAGACCCAAGTGCAAGAGTCAGGACAAGAGCTGCTACTCAGAATGAGTGCTTCTATCTAAGCTTCCTGTCACAGATAGAGCCAAAGAAGATAGAGGATGCTATGGAAGACTCCAGTTGGATAGAAGCCATGCAGGAAGAACTCAACCAATTTGAACGAAGCAAAGTGTGGAAATTGGTACCCATACCAAAGAGTCATCCTGTCATAGGAACCAAGTGGGTCTTCAGGAACAAAATGGATGAAGATGGGGTCATTACAAGAAACAAGGCAAGATTAGTGGCAAAGGGCTATTCTCAAGAAGAAGGCATTGACTATGATGAGACATTTGCACCTGCTGCCAGACTAGAAGCTATCAGAATCTTTCTTGCCTTTACTGCTCACATAAAGTTCAAAGTCTTTCAGATGGATGTCAAAAGTGCATTTCTAAATGGAGAGCTTCAAGAAGAAGTCTATGTAGAACAACTTCTAGGTTTCATCAATCCATCTCTTTCCAATTATGTCTATAGATTAGATAAAGCGTTATATGGTCTCAAACAAGCACCTAGAGCATGGTATGAAACACTGACTAATTTCTTAATAGCAAATGGGTTCACTAGAGGTAGAGTAGATACCACTTTATTTCTTAGAAAGCATAAGGATAAAGTCTTATTAGTTCAAATATATGTTGATGATATCATTTTTGGTTCTACTGATGAAAAATTATGTAAGAGATTCTCTAAGCTAATGCAGAGCAAGTTTGAAATGAGCATGATGAGTGAGCTGAATTTCTTCCTTGGACTGCAAGTGAAGCAAATTGATGAAGGAATATTCATCAATCAAGCCAAATACATCAAAGACTTATTAAAGAAGTATGGCATGGAATCAGCCTCTCCCATGAAAACACCAATTACTCCTGCAACCAAACTTAACAAGGATGAGAATGGTAAATGTATTGATATAACTCAATACAGAGGTATGATAGGTTCTCTTTTATACCTAACTGCCAGTAGACCAGATATAATGTTTGCAACATGCATATGTGCTAGATTTCAGGCTAACCCTAAAGAGTCACATTTGTCTGCTATAAAGAGAATCTTCAGGTATCTTAAGGGTACACCCTACTTGGGGTTATGGTATCCCAAGGAATCCTCTTTTAAACTAATAGAATACACAGATGCTGACTATGCAGGATGCAAAATAGACAGAAAGAGTACAAGTGGCACTTGTCAACTACTGGGGAACAGACTTGTATCTTGGTTCAGCAAAAAGCAAAATTCAGTGTCCACTTCAACTGCAGAAGCTGAATACATTGCTGCTAGCAGCTGCTGTGTTCAAATCCTTTGGATGAGAAATCAGCTAGCTGACTATGGGTTTGATTTCAAGTCTATACCTATACACTGTGATAACATAAGTGCCATAGCAATTACTCATAATCCTGTTATGCATTCTAGAACAAAGCATATAGAAATAAGATATCACTTCATTAGGGATCATGCGCAAAATGGAACTATTTCTTTACAATATATCCCTACTGAAAATCAGCTTGCTGATGTCTTTACTAAACCATTAGATGAATCCAGATTTAACAAGTTAATAAGTGAGCTAGGCATGCTAAATCTATCACCATGAGATATATGCTCTAGACTGTGCTAACAATGACAGATATAAAAAAAAGGGAGACTGAACTCAAAATCGTAGACATGATCAAGAAAGGACCACGATCGTAGAGCTGAACAAAAATATACCTCAACGATCGTAGCAAAGACTCAACTATCATGGTGCAGACCCGACGATGACCAAAAGTCCTTTCAACAAGCAAAGTGAATCATGTGATGACAAGCTTTATAACAAAGCAATCTCTTCAAGAGGTGTCTCAGGGACAAACCTAACCCTTGAATCACACCAAGAGGTTGGCCCTTCCTGAGTTACCTTAAAAAGAATGCTTAGTCAAAACTCATCACTAGGATCCAGACAGACTCGATGATAGTAAGACAGACTCGACGATCGCAGGACAGACTCTACGAATGCTGATCAGACTCAACGACCAGAAGACTAACTCTATGATCATAGTCATACTAAGGACACCTCAGCTCTGAAGACTCAAAGAAAAAATCAGTATTTTCCCACGCAGACAAGATCGTAGAGCCAAGCAAAAGGAGACACCTATCTCACTAAGTTAAAAAGGGAGAGTGAAGCTATAAGTATAGTTGGAATCGTGATTTTGAAATACTGAAGTTCAAAAGCTTATCTCTCATTCTCTCTCTCTCAAAAGCAAAACCCTAACTCAGAAGAAAGCTCAGTTCCATCTCTCTTCTCAACTACAGAATCAATGGCTGCTTCCAACGTGATTTCGGGCTACAGACTCTGTTTTGACGAGTTCAAAATCGCTCCTCCCAAGTTCCACAAGATCTTAGCCTTACTGAAGAAGGCTGGTCTCGAAGAGGTGCTCAGCACTGATACGCTCATCTATCCTCAACTGGTGAAGGAGTTCTACAAGAATGGAGTGTATGAAAATAACATCGTCACCACACGAGTTAGAGGAGTTGAACTAAAGCTAAGGGAAGAAAATGTCAATCTGGCCCTAGGTTTCCAAAATGTAGGGCACCCATTTCTGGACAGCATAAGATTTCAAGAGGGTCTGAAGAAGATGCATCACAAGAAGAACCTCTCTGTGAAAGGCTACAAGAAAAAGGAGTTCCCTCAGAGGTATGAATTTCTAGCTGACATTGTTGGAAAATGCATATGCTGCAAAAGCTCAGGACATGACTCAGTTAATGAGGCTCAGCTCAAGCTCATGACTGCCATAGTATATGGTACTCAACTTAACTATGGGGCTGTGCTGCTTGAGTGGATCGGAAAATGGATAGTCAGCTCGAAGAAGTCAAAGAGCACCCCAAAGATGTTGTATGGGAGATTCATAAGCATCATTCTGCAATCTGCTTTGGGTAAAAAAATTAGGGATGATGAAGGAGAAGCCATTAACCAAAACCGAAGAATGACACAGCAGTTGTTCAAAAATTGAGAAAGGAACCCTGCTGATTATGTAAGAATGATGACAGAATCCAGTGGGAGAACTGAGGAACTAAAGAAAGCAGGTGTTTCAGGGGATATGTCTGTTGTCAGAGAAGTCGAAGAAGAAGGAGAAGAAGACAAGGGAGAACCATCTACTCTTGAAAGAAAAAGTAAGGGTAAAAGGAAGCTGAGATCAAGACAACTTGAAGAGCCTCAAGGATCTGCAACCAACACTCCTGTAGAGCCCTCTGACATAGAGACTCTAAGGAGGCTGAGGAAGATACAACTTTAAGAAGAAGCAGAAGAAGATCAGGACACCATCTCACAAATCTTAAAGAAGAACAAGATTGGCCATAAGTCCAAAAGACCAACAGTGTCTTCGATCGTAGAGACCCTGCTGTTCTCTGAAGACAGGCCAAGTGTGGCAGAGATGGAGGAAGCTGCTTCAAGGAAAGTGGCTAATCAAGTGGTGACTAAAGCCAGCAAACCAAAGAAAAGGCTGGTCAAGAAGTACATTCTTGATAATATGAAAATACTGAAGAAGGAAGCCTAGAGCACGACAGAAATAGTAGAACTGTCCCAAAGAATCGAAGAGGAAAAGGCTCAAGCTGAGGGGGAGAACCCTAAAATACTCATGATTGGGTATACACCAGCTGAGGGGGAGAAGTCCTCAGCTCAAGAAGATGGTCAAGATGAAAAGGACTGTCTGAACTTAGAAGAGGATGTACAAGCTGAGGGGGAGTTTTTAAACCTCCAAGAAGATAATGAGGAGGAGCCTCAAGATGTACCAATGACAGAAGAAGAGGTTCCTGCCCAAGACAACGTTGCAACAAAGTCAAACATTCCAGAGGCCATTGAAATCATGGAATCCTCAAATGAAGAGATTGGAGAAGAAGAAGATGACAGTGATGATGAGCTTATGATCACAAGTGTAGGGAAAGATGGATACAGAAGCTATCTGTACAACCAGATGTTCTCCTACCTACCCATGATGGCATATCATCAAGCTCTGATCCAAAAATCATGTGATCACATGTTCTGGAGCTTCAAGGAATATCCAACAATTTCAGTGCTAGCTCATGGATATCCAAGGGAAGTCAACTTTGCCAAAAAGCTGATTACCAACCATGTCTCATCACATACTAAACCTGAGGTATTGACTATCCCTACAAACTTTAGAGCAAATCACTTGACATCATCATTATTTAGCCAATTCTATGAATTCCCTAAATGGCTAGAAGTGATTCTGAATCCTGTAAACCAGTTTCCAGTTGCAGAATTCCAAAATTCTGTAACTGAAGAACCAGAAGAAATCACCATCACCCTGCTCCCTCAACTAACCAACTCTACGATTTCAGACTCAAACCAAATCATAGAGTCAACCATAGAAATCGAAGAGTCACCTATCCAACATGTCCAAACCCAAGCACCCCCAACTAATGTACCATCTTCCTCATCTAATGACTATTTCAGTCTTGATCTTGCTCTGTACAATCTGCAAGATCAACCAAGAACCCCTCCAGTAGACAATCCTCAACCAGATAATACCTTCCCTAGCCTGCCCACTAAAGACGATCTAAAAGAAACCTCTGAGAAAATGATCAAGTCCATTGAATCAAGCCTGGAATCTCACTCTGATCTCCTCAGCATACGCCTGAATCAAATGATACAAGCTGCTAACAAATTTCCTGGTACAATGAATACTGAGCTCACTACGAAGATAAGGGAAATTATCAAAGAAATTCTAAAAAGCATATTAGATAGAGATGAGATCCACTTCCAGGTTGCTGCCAAACAAAAAGAAGCTATGCTTGAAATACAAAAAAATCAAGATCGTCAACATCAGATTATGCTGGACAATATTCTCAACTTAAAAGCTTCTGTGTACGACTTCCAGAAATCGTATGCAAATCAGGAGAAGTATAATGATACGATTCTTACAGTCCTCCAGAAGAAAGAAGCTAGAGCTGACCAACAGATTAAGGAGAATAAGGAGGACATTGCTCAAACTCAAAGTCAACTCAACGAGCTTGTCCAAGGGGTTAACAGGCTATCTGCAGATATTCGAACCCTTGATGCTGACATAAAGGGGGAGAAAGCTAAAGGGAAAGGAGATCAAGAAGGGAAAGGAGGCAGAGGCAAAGGAGGTTATGTAATTCAAGACAGGGGAAGAAGTCAATTCCATGGTCAATCATCAAGAAGCCCTCCTGCAAGACCATCACTTACTTAGACTCAACGATCTGGTCAGCAGGTAATTGTAACAGCTATTCCTCTGAGCCATCAGCAGTCAACTCCTAGCTCGCAAGACGTGACTACTGTACACCTTCGAATGCCAACTGGAGACCCTGCATTCATGCGCAGACATGAGGAGAATCCAGTTCTAAGTCGAAGCGAGCTGGAGGAGTTAGCAAGAAATGAAGAAGCTCAAAGGAAGAGCAGAGCTGAAGAATATGCAAACCCACCTCCATACAAAAGATCAAGAAAACAGAGATAAGTTAAAAGTTTAATGCTTTATTGATGTAATGCTATTGTAATATCCTTTGATCATCAATAAATTCATGCTTATTCTCTAAAAATTTCAGTTGCTCACTGAAATACTAAGTCATGTTTAAATTTCTGCAAATGCATCTAGTCAATAATAATCATGACAACAAATCTCCTTAGTTATGTCAACATCAAATATGGGGAGATTATTGGGAGAATGCATATTATGATTTGATGTTTTAATGAATGTGTTCATGATTATTTGTAAGGTCCTTAAAGAATATATGTACAAGGACTTAGTGATAGATCAAAATTGCTAGGTTAATCTAAGCTTTCAACGTGTATCATTCTGTTCCAGAATGTATAGATAGAAAGATCAAATCTGTTAGGTTGATCTTGAGATGTAATAGACTAGTCATGAAGAGATCGTAGTGCATCAATCTGATCAACATTGCAGAAGTCAAGGCAGAAATCGTAGAGCCTGAAGATCGTAGTGTGCCTGCCTTGAAGGGAACTCTTCGGAAATCGTAGAGTGGTCCCAACGTTCGCCGAGCCAACTTCACAATCGTAGTATGCTGAAGAAAACATGAAGTTTACAAGTCAACGATCGTAGTGTGCTCTCGGGAACGTAGAGTCAACTACACGAGTAAGAGAAGATCGTAGTGCATATAGGTTTAAGAGAAATCGTAGTGCTCTCAAGTGATGTCATCATAGTGTGCAAGTCAAGACACTATGATCTAGATCGTAGAACACAGCGATCCAAATCGTAGAGCATCATCTGTCTCATGTCAGAAAATGTCAAGCCTCATGAGTTGTTAATTCAAGATACAAGGAATAAATCTGAGAAGCTGCAGTGCCCATCAGTCCCAGATTATATGAAATATCCTTAGGACGCAACAAAGAAGCGTATTGAAGAAGCCAATGATAGTACTATGGAAAAGAGGGACAAAACACCTTTTCAGGTGGTAGGTGAGAAAGCAGTCTGCAGTGTCAGTGGTCCAAGATGCAGAATTCAGAAGATGTGCAGAAATGTCACCATCACATCACAGAAAGTTTAGACGCATTTAATGCCTCAACGGATGGATTCAAACGGATTGTTTTCTGTATCACATATATACACATCAGACAGATGAGAGGGAATCAAGCAAGCATTAAAACATTCAACGTGGATAATTCTCTAAGGCTCAACTCTACGATCTGAGATATTACAATGCTTACTCAGCTACTCAGTTCTTAGACGAACCAGTGCTTACACAGCAACTGAGTAGCAACTTTCAGAACGAGACAACAATCATCAATCAACTGAAGAAGAGTACCAAGTCTGCTGGACTTGAAGAGTTCGTAGTGAACTGTAAGATAGCCAAGTCTGCTGGACTTGAAGAGTTCAAGAGTGAACTAGAGAAGTTCCTAGGCTGCTGGTCTAGAAGGAATCCAGTGTGATTCAGAAGTTTGTAAGAGACATCCTTAGTGGATATCCTACTCGTTGAGTAGAAGAGTGGACTAGGAGCCTTGTGTGCTCTAAACCACTTAAAAATAGCTGTGTCATTTACATTCCTGCCATAACTGCTATATCTGCTATAACTGCCTTACTCGTCCATAACTTCATTGCTTGGTTAAGAAGATTCAAACAAACACTAATTCCGCTAAGTTTTAATCACTATCTAAGAACAAGTTTAAATCAGAAAAGATTTTCAAATATCTATTCACCCCCCCCCCTTCTAGATAACTTGTGCCTACTAAGAACTAACAGTCATGATCATGCCAACAACTGTCCATCAATGCACTACGGGCCAATGAGGACTTTTACCACATCATTTGTAACATTACATTCATGATTATACCGAATAATCCCTGGTCATAATCATACTAAGTCCATCTATGCACTACAGGCCATAGATGACTTTTAATATAATATGAATATGAGGATGATGGCAATGATATGGGAATTCAATAAAACAAGTTCAAGGATAAATTTTTAAAGATTTATAATTTAATTTATCCAGAAATCAATAACGTCCAAATTGTCAACATGATACTGTTTTGTGGAGTAAAATTCAAGAATAATATTGTTCTAAAAATAATTTGGACCTAAAACGAATCAATTTTTATCATGAATAGTACCCCGAGTAAATAATACTCGAGTGAATAGTATCCCATAAATAGTACTTCGGAAATAGTAACCCCGTAAATAGTACTCCGGCATAAAAAATTAAATTTATCAAGAATGCTGAGAATAATATTTTCATGAAAAGATACTGGATGAAGCGCAAATATTAAGGATATTTTATTAATTTCATGGAGTTTAGAAGCCAAAACTTTAACAAAATGAGTATAAAATTCGAAATCTGAAACGAAATAATATTACTTACATACTATAGAGAATGAAAGAAAATATTATTTCAAGCGAATTTTGAACAAAAATAACTTCCCTTACCTTGAAAAGAAGAGTATTCCAACTGGTAGAGCGGGGATATTCTTGAAGAAAACTTTCACTATTTTCTACGCTCAAAGCTTTCTAAAACTCGAAAGAAATACGCTCAGGATTATAGAAGATGAATTCTCTGATTATGGTGTGATTTTCAATTCTAACTAAGCATCCTATTTATAGGAGAATGGAAGAATACTATTTAGAAAATTTTCACGGACGCACAGTTGAAATAAAATCACGGGCCAAAGTTTTCATCTGATAATTCCCGGACGTCTTACGGGGGATTGATTTTCAATGCAATAATCCATTACAAACAAAAAAATATAATATATATATATATATATATATATATATATATATATATATATATATATATATATATAACACATGTTATTTTGAAACAAAACAAAACAAAACACTCCCACCCGATAAAACTTTAGGATTTCCCCCCCCCCCCACCATTTTTCTTTCTTCCAACGTGGGCCCCACATGTTCCCTCCACCAATAAATCACCATCACAGGTGGATCCCATCATAATATATATACTGAATAACTTTCTACCGATTATTTTGAAAAATGGGTAAATGGGGGTCCAAAATTTATATCAAATACTTCATAAAAATTCTCTCAATATTTTTAACAACATTTATTCATCATTATTATTATTATTCACAATATTTAACAACCAGATCGTTCTCAGGAAAGAGGGAGCTTTTCAATAAGGATTTCTCCCTATTGGTGCGCTATTAGGTGACCAAACCTCTCCTTGACAGAACTTTCTAGACATCGTTAATATTACAAATAATAATATGAATAACTTTGTCGTCTCAATTATAGATTTAATAATATATAAAATATTGACAATAATTGAATTAAATAACGTGAGATACTATGCAGCAATTACTGTAGCAATAATTGAATAAAACTGAGTGACTTCTCACGTAAGCATCAATAATTAATACCGTGTGCTACTATTCAATCCGATAATAATTCTGTTGTGGGGTCCACCAATGATTGTGTCGTCGTACGAATATTTCCTGTTAAAATGAATATTCCCCGACCAATCGAATATAATATAACAACTTGCATACTTTACAAAATTTATAAATATTACCCACAACTATAACATTATATCAAATTTACTCCTTAATATTCAAAAATGATATTTATAAAAAAATTCATCTTTATTCATAAAAGTTGGGGTCTTACAACCTCCCCTTCTTATGAAATTTTGCCCTCGAAATTAGGGTACATACCTGGTATGATGAAGAGATGAGGATACCTTGATCTCATTTCAGATTCTAACTCCCAGATCATTTCCTCAACATCGTGGTTTCTCCATAAAACTTTGACTTGAGGTATAACCTTGGAGCGTAAAATATGTTCCTTCTTATCTAAGATTTTAACAGGAATCTCTTCATACGTTAAATCTTCCGCTATTTCGTCCGGTTCTAACTCAATAATGTGGGATCGTTTGAATCTTTTCCGTAGTCATACGTACCAACTCTAGTCTCAACAACGTTGCTTCACCCACCTCATCCCATCATACTGGAGAACGACACTTTCTTCCATACAACGCCTCAAATGGAGCCATGCCGATACTTGCTTGATAACGGTTGTTGTAGAAAAATTCCACCAATGGTAAAAACTTGTCCCAACTTCCCTTGAAGTCAAGGACACAAAGTCTTAATAAATCTTTAAGGGTTTGAATAGTCCTCTCCGACTGCCCGTCCGTTTGAGGATGATACGCCAAACTAAATCGTAAATTCGTGCCCATAGCTTTTTACAAACTAACCCAAAATCTTGAAGTGAGTCTTGGGTCTCGATCAGAAACTATGGATACTAGCATACCATGCAATCTTACAATCTCATTTATGTATATACGAGCAAGACGTTCAAGTGTATAAGTTTCTCGTATAGGTAAGAAATGAGCAGACTTGGTCAATCTATCAATAATGACCCAAATTGCATCTATACCTTGAGAAACCTTAGGAAGACCAGTAACGAAATCCATGGTAATGTGATCCCACTTCCATTCTAGAATTTCAAGTGGTTGCAATGGACCTTTTGGCACTTGATGCTCTGCCTTGACATGTTGACAAGTTAAACACCTTGAGATAAACTCCGCGATTTCTCTCTTCATATTGCTCCACCAAAATGTATGTCGAAGATCACGATACATTTTGGCACTCCCATGATGGATTGCAAACGGTGTGTTGTGGGCCTCCATCATGATTTTATACTTTTAGTTAGAATCGTTAGGAACACAAAGTCTGAAGTTGACTCGTAGTATTCCTTCTTCATCGATTCTTGCTTCCGGGATAGCACCTTCTTGTACTTTCTTCCTCATACGCATCAGCTCCATATTTTTAACTTGAGCAGCTTTAACTTTATCGATTAAAGTCAGTTCTACTCGTATATTTGCCATCATCACGTGGGTCCCTGGAGTCTTTAACTCTATCTCCATCCTTTACGAGTCATATAAAATGGGCATTTGTGTTGACAATATCGCACTCGTTCCCGCATATGATCTTCTACTCAATGCGTCAGCTACTACGTTTGCTTTTCCAAGATGGTATTGAATAGTATGATCATAATCTTTTAATAGTTCGAGCCAACGTCGTTGCCGCATATTGAGTTCCTTTTGAGTGAAGAAATATTTGAGGCTTTTATGATCCGTATAAATCTCCACTTTCTCCTCATACAGGTAATGCCTCTAAATTTTAAGTGCGAAGACAACAGCTGTCAACTCTAGATCATGAGTAGGATAATTCCTCTCATATTCTTTGAGTTGTCGTGAGACATAGGCTATGACTTTCCCATGTTACATAAGAATACATCCTAACCCTTTGCCCGAAGCATCACTGTAGATGACAAATCCCTACGAGCCAGATGGTATTGTCAGAACAGGTGCTGAAATGAGTCTCATCTTGAGTTCTTGAAAACTCTTTTCACATTCCTCGCTCCAACCGAATTTTGTATCTTTTCGAGTTAGCTGAGTTAATGAAGTAGCGATTCGAGAAAATCCTTCCACGAATCTCCGATAATAACCAGCTAAGCCGAGAAAGCTACGTACTTAGGTCACTGATTTAGGTTGTTCCCAGCTTTGAATTGCTTCAATCTTCGCTGGGTCAACAGATATTCTGTGATTTGATATCACGTGCCCAAGGAATACTACTTCCTCAAGCCAGAACTTGTATTTCTTCAACTTAGCATATAGCTTATTTTCACGAAGCTTTTGGAGTATCAGCCTCAAATGATGCTCATGATCTTCACATCTTTTGGAGTAAATGAGGATGTCATCAATTAAGACAACCATAAAGTGATCCAAATATTTCTTGAATACTCGGTTCATCATATCTATGAAGGCAGCAAGAGCATTAGTCAATCCAAAAGACATGATTAGGAATTCATAATGCTCGTACGAGTTCTAAAAGCCGTCTTTGGAATGTCGTCAGTTTTAATCTTTAACTGATGATACTCGGAACGAAGATCGATCTTTGAAAAGAATTTGGCGCCTTGTAATTGGTCAAACAGGTCATCAATGTGAGGCAACGGGTATCTATTTTTGACAGTGACATGGTTCAACTCCCGATAATCAATACAAAGTCGCATACTCCCATCTTTCTTCTTCACGAATAGAACAGAAGCACCCCAAGGAGACATATTAGGACGAATGAAACCGATATCTAACCATTCCTGCAGTTTGGTCTTGAACTCCGGAAGTTTAATAGGAGCCATTCGATATGGGTCTTTGAAAATAGATTTTGTACCGGGTTCAAGGTCGATACAAAATTTAATTTCACGCTTTGGGGGTAAGCCAGGAAGTTCTTCAGGGAATACGTCAGGAAATTTATTAACAATAGAAATATCATTCAAAACTGACGTATTTCTGTTTAAATCCGTGACATGAGCTAAGAAAGCTTGACATCTGTTTTTCAATAAACGAATAGCTTTATGGCTTGAGATGACAATGATTGATTTTAATAGTTTGGTTGCTTGAATTCGCATAATAGGTTGGTTAGGAATATAAAAACTAACAACCTTACGAAAATAATCAATTTTTGCATAATGAGTAGTTAACCAATCAATCCCCAGAATTACGTCAAACGCAAGTATTTTTAAGGAAATAAGATCGACAGGTAATGTGAGGGTACCGATTTGAACCAAACAAAACTTATAAACAGTGGATGCAATGAAGGTTTCTCCCAACAGAGTTTCAACAGATAAGTCAAAGTCTAATTTCTCCGGAGTCAAATTTAAACGTTGAGCGCAAGTAGGAGAAATAAAAGAATGGGTAGAACCGGTATCAAATAAGGTATATACTTCGCTAGAGTTGATGATAAGCTTACCCGTGATGACATCGTTCGGGTTCCTTACTTTCTGGGAGGTCACGACAAACGCTCTCCCTTGAACTACTGGTTTTGACTTTTTTGGGACGGCCTTTAGTGCCTCCGTCCCACCTGGACTTGTCTTCGCTGTACGATAAAATCGGGCTAGGTGACCCTCTCTTCCATAATTGTAACACGCTTTGGACTGCATCGCGCAGTTTAGACTGATGTGTCCCTCCCCTCCGCATTTGAAGCATATGATATGTAAGACCCCAACTTATTAATGAATAAAATCAAATTTTTTCTAATTATTATTGTGAATAATAAGGTGTTAATTTGATATAATATTTTGGTTATGGGTAAAATGTGTAAATTTTATAAAATAAACAAGTGGTTATAAAATACTCATTGTTGTCGAGGAATATTCGTTTGGTCGTGAAATATTGTTTCTGTCAGGGAATATTCGTATGACGGCGCAGCTATTTGTGGGCCCCATAACGGAAAATGGTCAGATAAAGATAACGACAAAATTGAGTTTTTATTAATAACGGTGTAGTTGTTACCGCTAACACTGTTGGAATACCCGGTGGTTAAAATACAGTAATACGCGTGGTTGTACAGTAGCACACGGGTTTGCACAGTATTTTTGAATTATTTATCCTTACGTAAGAAGGCACTACTCAATAATTGTTATAGTAGTTACTGTTCAATATTTTATTTTATTGATTTAATAATTGCTGCGTTGATATTTTATATTATTGTTGTTTCAATAATTGTTACTGCACAATATTTCCCATTATCAGATCAATAATTCATAATATTTGAATAATATTATTAGATAGCATTATTGGTAATGTCTAGAAAGTTCTGTCTAAGGAGAGGTTTGGTCACCTAATTGCGCACCAGTAAGAAAAAATCCTTATTGGAAAGCCCCCTTTTTCCTGAGAACGGCTTGGTTGTCATAATTGTGATTCTGTAATATTATTTGTGAATAATTAATTATTGATTTATATGATAAGGAAATATTTATTTGATGTGGATATAAATGATGGATTTATTTATGTGGTTATTATTGAAAGAATTAATGTTGAGGTGTTTTATCAGTATTTCTATCGGAATGGAGGTATTAAAAATCAAATCAGTATTTTTCAGATATATTGCGTGAGTTATAATTTTTAATTCGACCGTTGGATCGTTGTGATTTTTGGATATGTTATACATATATAAGTTGAGTATATGTCCACAAATTTTGAACCGTTAAAAATGAACGTATGATTTGTTATGAATTTTAAGAGGTGACTGATTCGAAAATTAGGTTTATAAATGATTTTGGTGGAAAATTCTAGAATTGAGTGGGCCCCACTTGTGGTTGGTGAAAAAATGTGCTGAATTTTATTTCAAATGTGGTGAGTGGCAATAGTAGTAGGTAAAGCCATCAGGTAGCAGGTCAACTCTGTTTCGGTGTGCTAACATTTTCCTATAAATAGAGGGCTAAGTTAGAATTGAAAATCACACCAGAATTTATAAGTTTTCTCTCTTTCTCTCTCTATATTCTCAAGCGTATTTTGTGAGTATTTTGATACTTTGAGAGTTGCTATTCAGTGCAAATTTTTGTCAGCACTATATTCGAAATTCAGTCAGAAGTACGGTTATTCTGAGGTAAGGGATGTTATTTTTTCGTAAATGATATTACTTCTTTCAATATCATTATGTCAAAATATTGATTTGAACTTTTTATCAAATTTGGAACTTTTTATGTCAGGGTTACTATTCACGTATACGGCACTATTCACGTATACGACACTATTCACGAATACGACACTATTCACCAAAAAATGAAATTTTTTTCTTTTTATCCAACATGGCTATTATGGTTACTATCTTTGATTGTATCCATATTTTGATCATTATTTTTGAATTTTACTTCGAAATTGGTTATTTCAAAGTATTATTGAACTTGGATAAACTGTAATACAAATCCCTAATATTTGTTCTTTTATCTCACTGGATTCATTTTCTTTAAGATATTTTTCATCATCTTCAGTCCTAAATGATGATATTACTGAATATCTTTGGCCTGTAGTGCAAAGATGAATGATTACCTGATGAATATCTTTGGCCCGTAGTGCAAAGATGAATAGGTGTTGAGATGAACATGACCAACTGAGTATTATTCTTGAATTTTACTCCACAAAGTAGTATCATGTTGACAATTTGAACGTTATTGATTTCTAGATAAATTAAATTATAAATCTTTAAAATTTATCCTTGAACTTGTTTAATTGAATTATTATATCATTGTCATCATCCTCATGTTTATATTCTGTTGAAAGTCATCTGTGGCCTGTAGTGCATAGATGGACTTGGTATGATTATGACCAGGGATTATTCGGTATAATCATGACCGTAATGTTACAAATGATGTGGTAAAAGTCCTCATTGACCCGTAGTGCATTGATGGACAATTTTTGGTATGATTATGACCATGGATTCTCTTCGGCCAAGGGTGCAAAGATGAATTGTTTTATGGCATGATCATGACCGTTGATGAAAACACGATTATCTTTGGCCCGTAGTGCAGGGATGATTCGATGATGTGGATTATTTATTAAGCAGAATCTTAGCAATAAAATTGATGATAAATCTTTTAAATCATAGAAGATAGTAGGTTTTATGTTCTACTCGACTCTTCTAATGGTTTGTTGTTTCCGCTGCAGTTGTTGATCTAAAACTTGTTGTCTATTATATTTTATCAGATTTTTCCCTGTTGAAGACTAATGATAATTTGTTGTACATTATCTTAGTCATAATATTTCTTACTGGGCAAGTTGAGCTCACCCTTTCTTTCACTGTTCTCTTCAGGAAATGAGAATATAGCTGGGACTAATCAGAGAATGGATTGACGGTCCAGATGGTTGAATTAGTAGTCCTCACTATTCTGTGAAATAGTGCGATAATTGTAATAAGGACTCCTTTTGAGTTTGTATACTCTTTAGTAGACAATAAGTATATTCAAACTCACGGTATATGTGTTGTCGTATTCTGCACGACAGTTGTATTACTGAAGTTGTATTTGTTTCTGTACCATGTATTTGGCAACTCAAAATGGGTGATGTATACCGATTTTGGGGGCGTCACAGTTGGTATCAAAGCTTAGGGATATGATCCCTGACTGAGATCTGAGACAAGAACTAGGAGGGGAGAGACAGGGTATTCCTTCGCTAGTATGACCTGACTAAGTTTATTTGGTATTTGTTTGGTCGATCAGAATATAGGGATAATATGTTGCATGTCAATTAACCCTTATTTTGTGACAATATTTGAAAATGACATCCGAGAATGTTGAGAATAGCAATGGAGCACAGGAGACCGTTGAGTCACCACAGATCAATACTCAGGATAATGTGCATCAAGAAGGCATCAATCCTCAGGTGAACAATGGCACCGACCAAATGACGAACGACGGTATGTTTAGGAGATTTTTAGAATTCATGCAACACCAAACGAGAGAGACTTCTGTTCATAATGTAGGTGGAAACACTGGCAACCCACGGTTGGTCACCGCTAAGCACTTCAAGGAGCTAGGACCACCGGAGTTTTTGGGAAAGCCAGAACCACTTAAGGCAAAGACATGGATAAAGCAGATCACCAATGTGACAACCCCAAAATAGGTCCATTCCACCCAACCCAGTCTGAGTCGTCAAATACATGGTACAGAAAATAACTACAACTTTATTACAATAATTGTCGTGCAAAATACAACAACACATATGCTGTGAGTTTGGATACAAATATATACCAAATGTGACTCATGTTCCAACCGTGGACATCACCTCACAATAACACCTTACATAAAGGTATAGTCAAAAACTGTTTTAGAAATTAGAATCTTTGGAAAGTGCTCAAGGAAACCTTCGTACATGGGAGGCCACGCGTCTAGGTTATGATAGATATCATATGGCCACAGAATTATCCTTGGTTGACCCAATAGACCCCAAAGAAAAACGAGAAGATTACTATCATATTCTTCCCAATGGTGAGTCTTCTCTTGACTTATCATTATCTCCACTGTCTCAAATTAAGAATTATACTTCAAACAAACACCAAGATTATATAGGTAGTGCCCATAGATATACTCAGCAAGTGGATGAGCACAACCCTGTCCTATGATGACACGAGGTTGTATGTCATTAGACATCTTGTATGATAGTGACAAAACACCCTTCCAACGTTGGGTTCGTCTCACCCTATTTTCTTCACCAAATATAACTACTAAATGATGACCACCGTTCTATTCCATTGTTACCCCCGCTCGACCCAGCTACACTCTTATTACCTGAAAAGGAATTGTGAAGCAAAAGGGTGAGCACAACTAGCTCAATAAAGAATATCATGACTAAAGATAATTAAATTATCAATAGCCTTCATCAATAATAAATCAGAGATTTAGAACATATGGTAAATGATAAAAATTTCAACCATAGTTGCAGCGGAACGAGCAATCCATTAGAAGAGTCAAATAGACTATAAAGTCTATTATCTTCTCCATGTTAAAAATCCACCAACAATGTTTTATCCATGTAACATCACTCAACAGTTCCTTTCCACAATCATATGAATAACTCATAATCATAATTATGACTATAAATTTTTCTTCGCACCCAGGACGAAGAATATTTTCATCACCTGTCTTTACCTGAAACATCAAAGATCATGGTTATACCAAATCACAATTCCTGTTTATAATCATACTAACAAATCCATCTTTGCACTACGGGCCAAAGATATTCATCAACAAAACCATCTTTGCACTACGGGCCAAAGATATTCATCAACAAACCATCTTTGCACTACGGGCCAAAGATATTCAACAACAGTTCATCTTTGCACTACAGGCCAAAGATATTCATCAACAGGCCATCTTTGCACTACATGCCAAAGATATTCATCAACAATTCATATTTGCACTACAGGCCAAATATATTCATATCTCAAAGAAATATATAATCATTTCAGAATTTATATAAACAATAATTATAACCATGTTGATCAATTCACCTTTGCACTTAAGCTTAAGATATTCAATTATAAATTCAATGGTCATGATCATACCAGTCACAATTCAACTTTGCACTACAGGCCAAAGAGAACCCTAGTCATGATCATACCAATAATCTATCCATCTTTACACTCCAGTGAAAGAGAATTTCAACATCAGGGTTATAAAAATGTTATATATGATGATAAAAATAATATGATCAACATATAGTTTTAATCTCAAGAGTAATATTCGTAACTCATGAATAGTAACCTCGACACAAAAGATAGAAATTCTACAATAAAATTCATACCAATATTTCGGTATAATGATATTGAAAGAATAACATTACTTAAATTTATAAACAATTTATTTTAATTGTTTACACTTTACTAATTAATGCATTTAATCATCATAAAATGCCAACTCTTATAATTTCATCATCAATAATCAAAACCCTCATCAAAAATCTGCATATACCTCATATAGGATTCTCAAGCCATAAAATCCTATTTTTCAATTTTCTTACTTCACATAACATATTTAATTTATTTACTCATAACTAATCTATTTTCATGAAAAATATCAAATCAGTTCCAAAAATATTTCTTTTCTGGGATTTAGCATAATGTAGTCCCATATTGAACATATATTTTTCTCAGAATTTTTAAAACTCATTTACTATTTTTCATATGGCCAAAACCACCGAATATTTAGACATTTATCAAAAATTGTACTTTTGTCCAAAAATTCTGAAATTTACAGAGTATACTTCTATCATACACATGTACTCCCAATAAAAATTTCATCAATTTTAGAGTTAACCACAAGAAATTATAAGCGGTTACTTTTAAAATAGTCTTTTCCCGTAAGATTCATAACTCTTAATCTATACATCCAAAAATCACTTTTTAGACACAATCAATAAAACTCATCAAAATATCATTTTAAATTTTTCCATAATTTTTGAAGATCAGAAAAATTACGAAACTGAAAATCATAACAACCCTTAAAATCCATTACTATCCCTTACCTCAAAAGAGCAGTACTTCTGACTGGATATCGGATATGATGCTGAAGGAAACTTGCACTAATGAATAGCAACTCACCAAGTATATAAAAACTCACAAAATATGCTTCATAATATAGAGAGAGAGAAAGAGAGAAAGCTTATGTTTCTGGTGTGATTTTCAATTCTAACTTAGCCCTCTATTTATAGGAAAATTTTGGTAGCTTTGACCTGCAACCTGATGGCTTTACCTGCTACTATTCCCACCCACCACATTTGAAATATAATTCAGTACATTTCTTCACCAACCACAAGTGGGGCCCACCAATTCTAGGATTTTCCACCAAAATGATAAACTCCGAAAATTCAACAATTTCTGAACCAGTCATCTCGTAAAATTCATAACAAATCATACGTTCATTTTTAACGGTTTAAAATTTGTGGGCATATACTCAACTTATATATGTATAACATATCCAAAAATTACCACGATCCAACGGTCGGATTAAAAATTATAACCCCCGCAAAATATCTCAAAAATCCTGATTTTTAATACCTCCATTCCGATAAAAATACTGATAAAAACCTCAACATTAACTCCTTTATTTTTAACCACAAAAATATATTCCTCATTTATATCCACATAAAATAAATATTTCCTTATCATATGAATCAATAATTAATTATTCACAAATAATATTACAGAATCACATTTATGACAACCAGGCCGTTCCCAGGAAAGAGGGGGCTTTCCAATAAGGATTTCTCCTTACTGGCGCGCAATTAGATGACCAAACCTCTCCTTAGACAGAACTTTCTAGACATTGCCAATAATGTTATCTAATAATATTATTCAAATAATATGAATTATTGATCTGATAAAGGAAAATACTGTGCAGCAATAATTATTGAAACAACAATAATATAAAATATCAACGCAACAATTATTGAATCAATAAAATAAAATATTGAATAGTAATTACTGTAACAATTATTGAGTAGTGCCTTCTTACGTAAGAATCAATAATTTCAAAAATACTATGCAATACCGTGTGCTACTGTGCAATAACGCGTATTACTGTATTTTAACCACCGGGTATTCCAACAGTGTTAACGGTAACAACTACGCCGTTATTTGTAAAAACTCAAATTTGTCGTTTTCTTCATCCGACAGTTATTCTGTTATGGGGCCCACAATTAGCTGCGCCGTCGTACGAATATTCCCCGACAGAAAGAATATTCCCCGACAACAATGATTATTTTATAACCACTTGCGTATTTTTGAAAAAAAATTCATATATCACCGTTTTATCAATTTAACCATTTACTGAATAGAAAAATTGAATACTTTTATTTCATAAAATTCGGGGTCTTACAACCAAGATATTTGATGTCTTGGAATGCTCAGAGGAACAAAAGGTTCCATTCGCCACCTTTATGTTGCGTGAAGAAGCAGATTATTGGTGGGAATCTGTAAAATATACCCAGCCTGACGCACTCAAGATGTCTTGGGAGAATTTCCAAGAATTGTTCAACGACAAGTACTTTCTCGAAAGTATCCGTCACATGAAGGAAGTGGAATTCATCAAGCTGGAGCAAAACAATATGACCGTGTCGCAGTACGAAGCTAAGTTTGCCGAGTTGTCCCGGTTTGCGTCCCACTTAGTTGATAACGAGGAGAGAATGACGCGGATGTTTCTAAGAGGTTTGAAACCCGAGATACGTCAACACCTAATTTCTCACAAACTGTGTTTGTATTCAGATATTGTAAATAGGGCTCAGTTATTGGAGCGCGATAACGAGTTAACCCAACTAAGAGAAAGCAACCGAAAAAATGATAATACCAGTGATAGCAGTCATCGAAGCGGTGACAACAATCGTGGAGGAAATTATCATGCCAAGAATGGTAACCACTTCGGTGGTAATCATGGCCAAGATAATAGAAGTGGAAATTTCAAGAAAAGGAGGTTCAATAATGATGGAAAGACAGCAACAGCAGCACCCGTTTCAAAAGAAGAAGAACGACCACCGGTCGCATGTTTTAAATGCGGACAAGAGGGACACATCCGTTCAAACTGTACGCAGCAACCCAAAGTGTGTTTCAATTGCAGAAGAGAAGGTCACCTAGCTCGATTTTGTCCTGTAGTGAAGTTAAGTCCAGCAGGGATAGTGATGCCAAAGGATGTCCCAGACAAGTCAAAGTCTGTAGTTTAAGTAAGAGCGTTTGTCGAGGAACCCGAACGAAGTTATCACGGGTAAGTTAATGATAAACTCTTGCGAAGTTTATACCTTATTTAATACCGATTCTACATATTCTTTTATTTCTCCTACTTGAGCTCAACGTTTAAACTTGACCCCAGTATAAAACCCATTTCTAAAACCCTTAAAATATTTCTTCACCTAAAATGAATGTATTATGCGTTGAAGACGTTGGCTCGAGCTGTTAAAGATTACGATTATACCATTTAATATCATCGTGGGAAAAGCGAACGTGGTAGCTGACGCGTTGAGCAGAAGATCGTATGCATTTACGAGTGCGAATATACGAACCTACGTGAAGATAGCAAATATACGATTAGAACCGACTTTAAATCGATAAAGTTAAAGCCGCTCAAGCTACAGACTCAGAGCTGATGAATGTGAAGAAGAAGGTTCAAGATGGCATTATTCTAGGAGCAAGAGTCGATGAAGAGAGGAAATCTCAACCCTCAATTTTATTGGTCTATTTGAAATCCTCAATCGAGTAGGAACTGTGACCTATAGACTCGTTTTAAATGCCAAGTATGTCGCGTGTTCATAACGTTTATTTCGTATCGATGTTACGTAAATATATGGATGATCCGAACCACATTATTGATTAAGAACCGGACGAGATAGCGGAAGATTTAACGTATAAGGAGATACCTCAAGAGTTAGAATCTAAAATGAAGTCAAGGTATCCCCATCTGTTCGGCATATCAGGTACGTACGTAAATTTTGGGGACGAAATTTCATAAGGAGAGGAGGTTGTAAGACCCCAACTTATTAATGAATAAAATCAAATTTCCTCTAATTATTATTGTGAATAATAAGGTGTTAATTTGATATAATATTTTGGTTATGGATAAAATGTGCAAATTTTACAAAATGAACAAGTGGTTATAAAATATTCATTGTTATCGGGAAATATTATTTTGGTCGTGGAATATTCTTTCTGTCGGGAAATATTAGTACGACGGCGCAGCTATTTATGGGCCCCATAACGGAAAATGGTCAAATGAAGATAACGACAAAATTGAATTTTTATAAATAAAGGCGTAGTTGTTACCGTTAACACTGTTGGAATACCCGGTGGTTAAAATACAGTAATACGCGTGGTTGCACAGTAGCACACGGTTTTGCACAGTATTTTTGAATTATTGATCCTTACGTAAGAAGGCACTACTCAATAATTGTTATAGTAGTTACTGTTCAATATTTTATTTTATTGATTCAATAATTACTGCGTTGATATTTTATATTATTGTTGTTTCAATAATTGTTAATGCACAGTATTTCCCATTATCAGATCATTAATTCATATTATTTGAATAATATTATTAGATAGCATTATTGGCAATGTCTAGAAAGTTCTGTCTAAGGAGAGGTTTGGTCACCTAATTGCGCGCCAGTAAGGAGAAATCCTTATTGGAAAGCCCCCTCTTTCCTGGGAACGGCCTGGTTGTCATAATTGAGATTCTATAATATTATTTGTGAATAATTAATTATTGATTTATATGATAAGAAAATATTTATTTGATATGGATATAAATGATGGATTTATATATGTGGTTATTATTGAAAGAATTAATGTTGAGGTGTTTTATCAGTATTTCTGTCGGAATGGAGGTATTAAAAATCAAATCAGTATTTTTCAGATATATTGCGTGAGTTATAATTTTTAATCCGACCGTTGGATCGTTGTGATTTTTGGATATGTTATACATATATAAGTTGAGTATATGTCCACAAATTTTGAACCGTTAAAAATGAACGTATGATTTGTTATGAAATTTTAAGAGGTGACTGATTCAGAAATTAGGTTTATAAATAATTTTGATGGAAAATTCTAGAATTGAGTGGGCCCCACTTGTGATTGGTAAAAAAATGTGCTGAATTTTATTTCAAATGTGGTGGGTGGCAATAGTAGCAGGTAAAGCCATCAGGTAGCAGGTCAAGTCTGCTTCGGCGTGCTAACATTTTCCTATAAATAGAGGTCTAAGTTAAAATTGAAAATCACACCAGAATTCATAAGTTTTCTCTCCTTCTCTCTCTATATTCTCGAGCGTATTTTGTGAGTATTTTGATACTTTGAGAGTTACTATTCAGTGCAAATTTTTGTCAGCACTATATCCGAAATTCAGTCAGAAGTACGGTTATTCTGAGGTAAGGGATGTTATTTTTTCGTAAATGATATTACTTCTTTTAATATCATTATGCCGAAATATTGATTTGAACTTTTTATCAAATTTAAAACTTTTTGTGTCGGGGTTACTATTCACGTATACGGCGTTATTCACGTATACGACACTATTCACGAATACGACACTATTCACCGAAAAATGAAATTTTCTTCTTTTTATCCAAGATGGCTATTATAGTTACTATCTTTGACTGTATCCATATTTTGATCATTATTTTTGAATTATGCTTCGAAATTGGTTATTTCAAAGTATTATTGAACTTGGATAAACTGTAATACAAATCCCTAATATTTGTTCTTTTATCTCACTGGATTCATTTTCTTTAAGATATATTTCATCATCCTCAGTCCTAAATGATGATATTACTGAATATCTTTGGCCTGTAGTGCAAAGATGAATGATTACCTGATGAATATCTTTGGCCTGTAGTGCAAAGATGAACAGGTGTTGAGATGAACATGACCAACTGAGTATTATTCTTGAATTTTACTCCACAAAGTAGTATCATGTTGACAATTTAGACGTTATTGATTTCTGGATAAATTAAATTATAAATCTTTAAAATTTATCCTTGAACTTATTTAATTGAATTATTATATCATTGTCATCATCCTCATGTTTATATTCTGTTAAAAGTCATATGTGGCCTGTAGTGCATAGATGGACTTGGTATGATTATGACCAGAGATTATTCGGTATAATCATGACCGTAATATTACAAATGATGTGGTAAAAGTCCTCATTGGCCCGTAGTGCATTGATGGACAATTTTTGGTATGATTATGGCCATGGATTCTCTTCGGCCAAGGTTGCAAAGATGAATTGTTTTATGGCATGATCATGACCGTTGATGAAAACACGATTATCTTTGGCCCATAGTGTAAGACCCCGAATTTTATGAAATAAAAGTATTCAATATTTCTTATAATTACTATTCAGTAAATGGTTAAATTGATAAATGTTAAAGTTACGGGTGATATATGAATTTTTTTCAAAATACGCAAGTGGTTATAAAATAATCATTGTTGTCGTGGAATATTCGTTTGGTCGTAGAATATTCTTTCTGTCGGGGAATATTCGTACGACGGCGCAGCTATTTGTGGGCCCCATAACAGAATAACTGTCGGGTGAAGAAAACGACAAATTAAGTTTTTACAAATAACGGCGTAGTTGTTACCGTTAACACTGTTGGAATACCCGGTGGTTAAAATACAGTAATACGCGTTATTGCACAGTAGCACACGGTATTGCACAGTATTTTTGAAATTATTGATTCTTACGTAAGAAGGCACTACTCAATAATTGTTACAGTAATTACTGTTCAATATTTTATTTTATTGATTCAATAATTGCTACGTTGAAATTTTGTATTATTGTTGTTCAATAATTATTGTTGCACAGTATTTCCCATTATCAGATCAATAATTCATATTATTTGAATAATATTATTAGATAGCATTATTGGCAATGTCTAGAAAGTTCTGTCTAAGGAGAGGTTTGGTCATCTAATTGCGCGCCAGTAAGGAAAAATCCTTATTGGAAAGCCCCCTCTTTCCTGGGAACGGCCTGGTTGTCTTAAATGTGATTTTGTAATATTATTTGTGAATAATTAATTATTGATTTATATGATAAGAAAATATTTATTTTATGTGGATATAAATGAGGGATATATTTTTGTGGTTAAAAATGAAGGAGTTAATGTTGAGGTTTTTATCAGTATTTTTGTCGGAATGGAGGTATTAAAAATCAGGGTTTTTGAGATATTTTGCGGGGGTTATAATTTTTAATCCGACCGTTGGATCGTGGTAATTTTTGGATATGTTATACATATATAAGTTGAGTATATGTCCACAAATTTTGAACCGTTAAAAATGAACGTATGATTTGTTATGAATTTTACGAGATGACTGGTTCAGAAATTGTTGAATTTTCAGAGTTTATCATTTTGGTGGAAAATTCTAGAATTGGTGGGCCCCACTTGTGGTTGGTGAAGAAATGTGCTGAATTATATTTCAAATGTGGTGGGTGGGAATAGTAGCAGGTAAAGCCATCAGGTTGCAGGTCAAACCTACCAAAATTTTCCTATAAATAGAGGGCTAAGTTAGAATTGAAAATCACACCAGAAACATAAGCTTTCTCTCTTTCTCTCTCTATATTATGAAGCATATTTTGTGAGTTTTTAGATACTTGGTGAGTTGCTATTCATCAGTGCAAGTTTCCTTCAGCATCATATCCGATATCCAGTCAGAAGTACTGCTCTTTTGAGGTAAGGGATAGTAAGGGATATTAAGGGATTGTAAGGGATATTAAGGGATTTTAAGGGTTGTTATGATTTTCAGTTTCGTAATTTTTCTGATCTTCAAAAATTCTGGAAAAATTTGAAATGATATTTTGATGAGTTTTATTGATTGTGTCCAAAAATGGTGATTTTTGGATGTATAGATTGAGAGTTATGAATTTTATGAGAAAAGACTATTTTAAAAGTAACAGCTTATAATTCCTTGTGGTTAACTCCAAAATTGATGAAATTTTTATTGGGAGTACATGTATATGATAGAAGTATACTCTGTAAATTTCAGAATTTTTAGACAAAAGTACAATTTTTGATAAATGTCTAAATATTCGGCTATTTTGGCCATATGAAAAATAGTAAATGACTTTTAAAAATTCTGAGAAAAATATATGTTCACTATGGGACTATATTATGCTAAATCCCAGAAAAGAAATATTTTTGGAACTGATTTGGTATTTTTCATGAAAATGGTCTAGTTATGAGTAAATGAATTAAATATGTTTTGTGAAGAAAGAAAATTGGAAAATAGGATTTTATGGCTTGAGAATCCTATATGAGGTATATGCAGATTTTTGATGAGGGTTTTGGTTATTGATGATGAAATTGTAAGAGTTGGCATTTTATGATGATTAAATGCATTAATTAGTAAAGTGTAAACAATTAAAATAAATTGTTTATAAATTTAAGTAATGTTATTCTTTCAATATCATTATACCGAAATATTGGTATGAATTTTATTGTAGAATTTCTATCTTTTGTGTCGAGGTTACTATTCATGAGTTACGAATATTACTCTTGAGATTAAAACTATATGTTGATCATATTATTTTTATCATCATATATAACATTTTTATAACCCTGATGTTGAAATTCTCTTTCACTGGAGTGTAAAGATGGATAGATTATTGGTATGATCATGACTAGGGTTCTCTTTGGCCTGTAGTGCAAAGTTGAATTGTGACTGGTATGATCATGACCATTGAATTTATAATTGAATATCTTAAGCTTAAGTGCAAAGGTGAATTGATCAACATGGTTATAATTATTGTTTATATAAATTCTGAAATGATTATATATTTTTTGAGATATGAAAATATTTGGCCTGTAGTGCAAATATGAATTGTTGATGAATATCTTTGGCATGTAGTGCAAAGATGGCCTGTTGATGAATATCTTTGGCCTGTAGTGCAAAGATGAACTGTTGTTGAATATCTTTGGCCCGTAGTACAAAGATGGTTTGTTGATGAATATCTTTGGCCCGTAGTGCAAAGATGGTTTTGTTGATGAATATCTTTGGCCCGTAGTGCAAAGATGGATTTGTTAGTATGATTATAAACAGGAATTGTGATTTGGTATAACCATGATCTTTGATGTTTCAGGTAAAGACAGGTGATGAAAATATTCTTCGTCCTGGGTGCGAAGAAAAATTTATAGTCACAATTATGATTATGAGTTATTCATATGATTGTGGAAAGGAACTGTTGAGTGATGTTACATGGATAAAACATTGTTGGTGGATTTTTAACATGGAGAAGATAATAGACTTTATAGTCTATTTGACTCTTCTAATGGATTGCTCGTTCCGCTGCAACTATGGTTGAAATTTTTATCATTTACCATATGTTCTAAATCTCTGATTTATTATTGATGAAGGCTATTGATAATTTAATTATCTTTAGTCATGATATTCTTTACTGAGCTAGTTGTGCTCACCCTTTTGCTTCACAATTCCTTTCAGGTAATAAGAGTGTAGCTGGGTCGAGCGGGGGTAACAAGGGAATAGAACGGTGGTCATCATTTAGTAGTTATATTTGGTGAAGAAAATAGGGTGAGGCGAACCCAACGTTGGAAGGGTGTTTTGTCACTATCATACAAGATGTCTAATGACATACAACCTCGTGTCATCATAGGACAGGGTTGTGCTCATCCACTTGCTGAGTATATCTATGGGCACTACCTATATAATCTTGGTGTTTGTTTGAAGTATAATTCTCAATTAGAGACAGTGGAGATAATGATAAGTCAAGAGAAGACTCACCATTGGGAAGAATATGATAGTAATCTTTTCGTTTTTCTTTGGGGTCTATTGGGTCAACCAAGGATAATTCTGTGGCCATATGATATCTATCATAACCTAGACGCGTGGCCTCCCATGTACGAAGGTTTCCTTGAGCACTTCCCAAAGATTCTAATTTCTAAAACAGTTTTTGACTATACCTTTATGTAAGGTGTTATTGTGAGGTGATGTCCACGGTTGGAACATAAGTCACATTTGGTATATATTTGTATCCAAACTCACAGCATATGTGTTGTTGTATTTTGCACGATAATTGTTGTAATAAAGTTGTAGTTGTTTTCTGTACCATGTATTTGGCGACTCAGAATAGGTTGGATGGAATGAACCTATTTTGGGGTTGTCACAGGTGGTATCAGAGCTTAGGGATATGATCTCTGGCGGAGATCGGGGAATACAACTAGGAGGGGAGAGATGAGTAAATCCTTCGCTAGTGTGTCCTACCTAAGCTTATTTGTTGGTCAGTCATAATATCGGGATATTATGTGATATGTTAATTTGTTCAATTAACCCTTGTTTTGAAGCTGTATTCTAGAATGATATTTGAAATACAGGAGATGAGCAATGGAGAAATTATGATGACAGGAAAGATGGAATCTGAAATGAAAGGAAGGTATTCTCAACTCTTTGAAATACCAGGTACGTAAATTTCGGGGACGAAATTTCATAAGGAGGGGAGATTGTAAGACCCCGAATTTTATGAAATAAAAGTATTCAATATTTCTTATAATTACTATTCAGTAAATGGTTAAATTGATAAATGTTAAAGTTACGGGTGATATATGAATTTTTTTCAAAATAAGCAAGTGGTTATAAAATAATCATTGTTGTCGTGGAATATTCGTTTGGTCGTGGAATATTCTTTCTGTCGGGGAATATTCGTACGACGGCGCAGCTATTTGTGGGCCCCATAACAGAATAACTGTCGGGTGAAGAAAACGACAAATTAAGTTTTTACAAATAACGGCGTAGTTGTTACCGTTAACACTGTTGGAATACCCGGTGGTTAAAATACAGTAATACGCGTTATTGCACAGTAGCACACGATATTGCACAGTATTTTTGAAATTATTGATTCTTACGTAAGAAGGCACTACTCAATAATTGTTACAGTAATTACTGTTCAATATTTTATTTTATTGATTCAATAATTGCTACGTTGAAATTTTGTATTATTGTTGTTCAATAATTATTGTTGCACAGTATTTCCCATTATCAGATCAATAATTCATATTATTTGAATAGTATTATTAGATAGCATTATTGGCAATGTCTAGAAAGTTCTGTCTAAGGAGAGGTTTGGTCATCTAATTGCGCGCCAGTAAGGAAAATCCTTATTGGAAAGCCCCCTCTTTCCTGGGAACGGCCTGGTTGTCATAAATGTGATTTGTAATATTATTTGTGAATAATTAATTATTGATTTATATGATAAGAAAATATTTATTTTATGTGGATATAAATGAGGGATATATTTTTGTGGTTAAAAATGAAGGAGTTAATGTTGAGGTTTTTATCAGTATTTTTATCGGAATGGAGGTATTAAAAATCAGGGTTTTTGAGATATTTTGCGGGGGTTATAATTTTTAATCCGACCGTTGGATCGTGGTAATTTTTGGATATGTTATACATATATAAGTTGAGTATATGTCCACAAATTTTGAACCGTTAAAAATAAACGTATGATTTGTTATGAATTTTACGAGATGACTGGTTCAGAAATTGTTGAATTTTCAGAGTTTATCATTTTGGTGGAAAATTCTAGAATTGGTGGGTCCCACTTGTGGTTGGTGAAGAAATGTGCTGAATTATATTTCAAATGTGGTGGGTGGGAATAGTAGCAGGTAAAGCCATCAGGTTACAGGTCAAACCTACCAAAATTTTCCTATAAATAGAGGGCTAAGTTAGAATTGAAAATCACACCAGAAACATAAGTTTTCTCTCTTTCTCTCTCTATATTATGAAGCATATTTTGTGAGTTTTTAGATACTTGGTGAGTTGCTATTCATCAGTGCAAGTTTCCTTCAGCATCATATCCGATATCCAGCCAGAAGTACTGCTCTTTTGAGGTAAGGGATAGTAAGGGATATTAAGGGATTGTAAGGGATATTAAGGGATTTTAAGGGTTGTTATGATTTTCAGTTTCGTAATTTTTCTGATCTTCAAAAATTATGGAAAAATTTGAAATGATATTTTGATGAGTTTTATTGATTGTGTCCAAAAATGGTGATTTTTGGATGTATAGATTGAGAGTTATGAATTTTATGAGAAAAGACTATTTTAAAAGTAACAGCTTATAATTCCTTGTGGTTAACTCCAAAATTGATGAAATTTTTATTGGGAGTACATGTATATGATAGAAGTATACTCTGTAAATTTCAGAATTTTTAGACAAAAGTACAATTTTTGATAAATGTCTAAATATTCGGCTATTTTGGCCATATGAAAAATAGTAAATGACTTTTAAAAATTCTGAGAAAAATATATGTTCACTATGGGACTATATTATGCTAAATCCCAGAAAAGAAATATTTTTGGAACTGATTTGGTATTTTTCATGAAAATGGTCTAGTTATGAGTAAATGAATTAAATATGTTTTGTGAAGAAAGAAAATTGGAAAATAGGATTTTATGGCTTGAGAATCCTATATGAGGTATATGCAGATTTTTGATGAGGGTTTTGGTTATTGATGATGAAATTGTAAGAGTTGGCATTTTATGATGATTAAATGCATTAATTAGTAAAGTGTAAACAATTAAAATAAATTGTTTATAAATTTAAGTAATGTTATTCTTTCAATATCATTATACCGAAATATTGGTATGAATTTTATTGTAGAATTTCTATCTTTTGTGTCGAGGTTACTATTCATGAGTTACGAATATTACTCTTGAGATTAAAACTATATGTTGATCATATTATTTTTATCATCATATATAACATTTTTATAACCCTGATGTTGAAATTCTCTTTCACTGGAGTGTAAAGATGGATAGATTATTGGTATGATCATGACTAGGGTTCTCTTTGGCCTGTAGTGCAAAGTTGAATTGTGACTGGTATGATCATGACCATTGAATTTATAATTGAATATCTTAAGCTTAAGTGCAAAGGTGAATTGATCAACATGGTTATAATTATTGTTTATATAAATTCTGAAATGATTATATATTTTTTTGAGATATGAAAATATTTGGCCTGTAGTGCAAATATGAATTGTTGATGAATATCTTTGGCATGTAGTGCAAAGATGGCCTGTTGATGAATATCTTTGGCCTGTAGTGCAAAGATGAACTGTTGTTGAATATCTTTGGCCCGTAGTACAAAGATGGTTTGTTGATGAATATCTTTGGCCCGTAGTGCAAAGATGGTTTTGTTGATGAATATCTTTGGCCCGTAGTGCAAAGATGGATTTGTTAGTATGATTATAAACAGGAATTGTGATTTGGTATAACCATGATCTTTGATGTTTCAGGTAAAGACGGGTGATGAAAATATTCTTCGTCCTGGGTGCGAAGAAAAATTTATAGTCACAATTATGATTATGAGTTATTCATATGATTGTGGAAAGGAACTGTTGAGTGATGTTACATGGATAAAACATTGTTGGTGGATTTTTAACATGGAGAAGATAATAGACTTTATAGTCTATTTGACTCTTCTAATGGATTGCTCGTTCCGCTGCAACTATGGTTGAAATTTTTATCATTTACCATATGTTCTAAATCTCTGATTTATTATTGATGAAGGCTATTGATAATTTAATTATCTTTAGTCATGATATTCTTTACTGAGCTAGTTGTGCTCACCCTTTTGCTTCACAATTCCTTTCAGGTAATAAGAGTGTAGCTGGGTCGAGCGGGGGTAACAAGGGAATAGAACGGTGGTCATCATTTAGTAGTTATATTTGGTGAAGAAAATAGGGTGAGGCGAACCCAACGTTGGAAGGGTGTTTTGTCACTATCATACAAGATGTCTAATGACATACAACCTCGTGTCATCATAGGACAGGGTTGTGCTCATCCACTTGCTGAGTATATCTATGGGCACTACCTATATAATCTTGGTGTTTGTTTGAAGTATAATTCTCAATTTGAGACAGTGGAGATAATGATAAGTCAAGAGAAGACTCACCATTGGGAAGAATATGATAGTAATCTTCTCGTTTTTCTTTGGGTCTATTGGGTCAACCAAGGATAATTCTGTGGCCATATGATATCTATCATAACCTAGACGCGTGGCCTCCCATGTACGAAGGTTTCCTTGAGCACTTCCCAAAGATTCTAATTTCTAAAACAGTTTTTGACTATACCTTTATGTAAGGTGTTATTGTGAGGTGATGTCCACGGTTGGAACATGAGTCACATTTGGTATATATTTGTATCCAAACTCACAGCATATGTGTTGTTGTATTTTGCACGATAATTGTTGTAATAAAGTTGTAGTTGTTTTCTGTGCCATGTATTTGGCGACTCAGAATAGGTTGGATGGAATGAACCTATTTTGGGGTTGTCACAGGTGGTATCAGAGCTTAGGGATATGATCTCTGGCGGAGATCGGGGAATACAACTAGGAGGGGAGAGATGAGTAAATCCTTCGCTAGTGTGTCCTACCTAAGCTTATTTGTTGGTCAGTCATAATATCGGGATATTATGTGATATGTTAATTTGTTCAATTAACCCTTGTTTTGAAGCTGTATTCTAGAATGATATTTGAAATACAGGAGATGAGCAATGGAGAAATTATGATGACAGGAAAGATAGAATCTGAAATGAAAGGAAGGTATTCTCAACTTATGAAAGGAAAGATGAGCAATGGAGAAATTATGATGATATTTGAAATGACAGGAAAGCGGGGATGATTCGATGATGTGGATTATTTATTGAGCTGAATCTCGGCAATAAAATTGATGATAAATCTTTTAAATCATAGAAGATTGTAGGTTTTATGCTCTACTTGACTCTTCTAATGGTTTGTTGTTTCCGCTGCAGTTGTTGATCTAAAACTTGTTGTCTATTATATTTTATCAGATTTTTCTCTGTTGAAGACTAATGATAATTTGTTTTACATTATCTTAATCATAATATTTCTTACTGGGCTAGTTGAGCTCACCCTTTCTTTCACTGTTCTCTTCAGGAAATGAGAATATAGCTGGGACTAGTCAGAGAATGGATTGATGGTCCAGATGGTTGCATTAGTAGTCCTCACTATTCTATAAAATAGTGTGATAATTTTAATGAGGACTCCTTTTGAGTTTGTATACACTTTAGTAGACAATAATTGTATTCAAACTCACAGTATATGTGTTGTCGTATTCTGCACGACAATTGTATTACTGAAGTTGTATTTATTTCTGTACCATGTATTTGGCGACTCAGAATGGGTGATGTATACCTATTTTGAGGGCGTGACATGATAGGTGGTCGTTCTACTTTCTTAACAACGGGTGCTGGTGCTGACGTCTTTCCCTCATTGTTGAATCTCTTCTTCTTGAAATGTCCACTTTTATTGTCTTGGCCATGGTTACCACCGAAGTGGTTACCATTTCTGGCATGTTGATTCCCTCCACGTTTGTTGTCACCGCTTCGATGACTGCTACCACTGGTATTATCGACTTGTCGGCTGCTCTCTCTTGATTGGGTTGACTCATTATCGCGCTCCAATAACTGAGCCCTATTTACAATATCTGAATATAAACACAGTTTGTGAGAGATAAGATATTGACGTATCTCTGGTTTAAAACCTCTTAAAAACATCCGCGTAATTCTCTCCTCATTATCAACTAAGTGGGACGCAAACCAGGACAACTCGGCAACTTGGCTTCATACTGCGCCACGGTCATGTTGTTTTGCTCCAGTTTAATGAACTCTACCTCTTTCATGTGTCGAATACTTTCGGGAAAGTACTTGTCGTTGAACAGTTCTTGGAACTTCTCCTAAGTCATCTTCAGTACGGCGGGTTGAGTACGCTTTACAGATTCCCACCAGTAATCTGCCTCTCCTCGAAATATGAAGGTAGTAAAGGGAACCTTTTGCTCCTCGGAGCATCCCAAGACTTCGAATATCTTGGTGATTTGCTTTTTCCATGTCTCCGTCTGAAGTGGTTCTGGCTTTCCCCAAAACTCTGATGGTCCCAGCTCCTTGAATTGCTTAGCGGTGACCATCTGTTAGTTGTCAGTGTTTCCACCTGCATTTTGAACAGGAGCCGCTCTCGCCTGATATTGCATGAATTGCATAAAGCCTCTGAACATCATATCGTTCATCATTTAGTCGGTGTTGTTGTTCACCTGAGGATTGTTGCCTTCCTGCACATTATCCTAGTTATTAATCTGTGGTGACTCAACGGTCTGCTGTGCTCCATTGCTATTGTGACAAACGAGATTTTTGTAATTTAATTTTAAATATTTATTGAATTGAATAAATATTTTTTGATGAATTAATTATTAGATTAAATAATTAATCGATGAAATTGTGGTAGATTAATTTAATTATATGCGTTATATTTATTTAATTAATGTGAAGAATTTTTATTATTCAAAGTATGTAATTATGTGAGCTTATTGAATTAAATGAAATATCTAATAAGCATAATGTTATTTTAATTAATGTAATAATTAATTAGAAATTTAATAATTTGACATAATTAATAAATAAGAAATTAATTATGTGACTATGTGAATTATTGAGAAATTATCATATTTTATTTAAATTAAAATAAATAAGATATTTGATTATTTTGTAATTAGGTGTGACATGAAATAAACTATAGGATAAAAGGATTTATTAAATTAATTGGTTTTGAGCCTTTTAAGGCTAGCCAAACTGAGCCCTATTAAGAGTTGGGGCAGTTAACCACGAATTGGGATAACTGACCACTTTGCGTTCAGTTTCTTTTATAAAAGTTATACGTCTTCTTATTTTCTTTATTGTTCTAAGTCTAGCAAAGAAACACAGAGATAAATTGTCAAAGAAAATATTTAGAGATTGTGAAGGAGATTGAGAGTGAGGAATTGAAAAGCATCTAAGCCTACTAATTTATACTCTACGCTCTGGGTAATTCCTTAAACCCAATTTTTATTGCGTCGTTTAAGTTTTTCAATAAAAAATGGCTTTTATGTTCTGTAAAAGCTTTGTAGTGGAAAAGGGAGTAACAATTATGTGTTGATTACATGATAAATGTTATCAAATCGTATTTGATTATATATATTGCATAAACCATATCTTCAGTTTCATAAAACATGTCGTATATTGTTGCTACAAAATTTACAGAGTATAAAATATGGCCATATGGCCTTACGTACTAAATTTGATACGTCTATCATAGGTTATATGATAAATCTACACTTATATGTTATTATGCATATTGGTACGAAAAGACCAAACTTTAGATGAACGGATTCAGTGTTATAACGAACCCATAGTACTGATTTACATGTTTTGTTTTCAAAACCCTCTAGAACATCAAGAACAGTAAATTACTTATGTTGATTTTTGTTCATTATGTGTTTTAACATGTTAAAATCATGCTAGAAGGGTTAAGTATTGATAATATGTATATTATAATGTTTGGGTATGTCAAATTTCATGTAAGAAATAAGAAAATTGGTAGAAATTGGCATGTTCTGTGATTTTTCGTGAACTACAATTTTTATGTCTGGTACGCCGCGCCGCAGCGGCGGCTACAGGCCTAAGAGTCGGGTCGCAGCGCGAGCCACGCCGCAGCACCATTGACCAGGCCGCAGCGCGGGCCGCGCCGCAGCGTCGAGAATCAGTACAACAGTGGCGCCGCAGCGCCACTCTCCAGAATGTTCAGAAACGAAAATTTTAAAGTGTTCAAGTCCATGAATGTGATGTTAACCTAATCTAATGAACATAAAAATATGTTAGAAGTATAGTGAGATATTAAAACTTATTCTTAACATGTCAATAACATAATTGCATGTGGATTGAATTATTGATTGCATAATTAGCTTATTATTCGTGAAGTGTAAATTGTGTAACAATAAGTATGATAAATTGACTAAGTATAGTCATAATTCGAATTAGACAAAGGAAATGAACTTATGATAATTAACTATAGTTGTGAATGGAAATGATATGTAGGATTAAATTCAAGGAACGAGTATAATTAACGTGTAATCTACGCTCGAGGCAAGTTTCCTAACCCTACTTGTTATCGTCATATAAGTGATGAATTCACCTTTCTACATTGAGTAAGTTCTCATTATTATTGATCAAGTCTGTTTTGTTATATTAAAGCCTATTAATCTTTCAAGCATGATGTTGTTATACAATACTTATTCTATTGTATACCTTTTGAGATTTTATTCAAGTTACATATTCAGTTACTGTTAAACCTTGTTAGACTAGCGAACCCTTAATGATTCGACTAGTCTATAGTTGATGAGCGTTCTAAATTTCAGAACCCTTGATGAATTATCCAAACCAAACTTCCTTTGGTGCGGACTCAAATGTCAAACTGAGATGAACAACCCTGTAAAGGGATTACTTATGTGTTAGCGTTAAGATATTGTGCACAGTATGGTACTAAGGGCTGATCCCCCTAAGTACGAGAAGAAGAGTCCATAGTCTTATGACTGTTAAAGGTGTCAAGTATAACCCTTGATAACCTAGGACATAGTTCAAGGTCTTATGACCCTCAGATTTCTTTTGATTCTTGTTATTCAGTCTTGATTCTAAAGTTGAGCTTTATTTCAGAAGTCTTTGATTCACTTGCATGTTATTATATTGTTACTTTCATTATTATACATGTGGGCAATCGTGCTCACTCTTGCGTAATAATAACATTGCAGTTAAGAACGAAAGAACCGACGAGCCTTCTTCTAGCAAAGGCAAGGGCAAAGCTATTAAGTGATGAAGACGTGTTATTAAATTTTAAGAATGTTATTGTCAAGACTTGATGTTGTTTAAGACTTATTATTTGTTTATATTTCCGCACAGATGTTTAAGGTTAGTATGACCTGGGATTGTATTTATTATTCAGATGTTGTAACCCCATAAGGGGAGGATTTATTTCTATCTATTGCATGGTTTGCATTTATTATGGGTAGATAGATATATGATGTTGTATCGTGAACACCAAATCATGTGAGAATGAAAGTACCCAGATTTGGGGGTGTCACAGGTTGGTATCAAAGTTGTAGGTTATGAACCTTAGGTGGAGAACAACCTTAGGTAATAGCCTTATAGGAAGAACATAGTGAAGGAAAACTCTTATCGAATTCTAAGAGATGAATTTCTTAATTCATTGAAGATAATAAAAGACTCTATGTGTTTGTGTGTTTAATTATGTGCTCACTAGTACGACTTAGTAACTAAAACTTAAAACTATATTGTCAGGATGTCAGATGTTGGAGGAGCTAGTCGAGCTGGGGAGAAGGAACCCCGAGTGCCTATTGAGGAGGAGCCCCGAGACATTCATATTGTCAGGGATCAGTTGATATAGAGGGAGCCATCTCCGTTGATCATTGTTGGTCAGGAGCATGAGCCTGAGACTGATCCAGATGAGGATCATGAGGAGGAAGAGGAAGAGGAAGAAGAGGAGTTCCCACCAAACTCTATTGATGCTGAGATGTACGATGAGCTATATGGCCGTAACGTAGAGTTAAGTGACACTGTCCAGGATTTGACTGAGCGGACGATTATTCAACAGATTACCATCGAACAGAAGGATAGGGAGATTGTGACTCTTTATACACGTGTGGGAAACGTGGAGTGAAATTTGGTTCACGAGAAGGGTCAAACCGAGGAGAAGTCCGAAGAAATAGAGAAATTAAAGAAGGAACTGAAGGAAAGCTCAGAAAGGCTGATCATAGCAGAGGAGGGCTGGGTAAGAGAATCACGTCATGCTAATCTTGCAGAAAGAGATTGTCGTGTAAAGAAGGCTAAGCTTGGGGAGACATACTCTACACTTAAAAATGCAATAGATGAAGCCTAGGATCGAGTTTTGAGGTACCTAATCTAGTTTGAAGGTCTACCATCGTACATGCTGGATCGCAGAACGATGTCTCGCATCATGGAAGAGGAACGTAGTAAGGCTATTCGACGCCTTAACAGGCAGTGATAGTATTTGTTTAATTATGTAAAAAACTTATCTGGTTTTTAGATGTAAATTCAAACGTGTTTATGAACGAATGAATATTTTAATGTTTTAAATCTTGTAGATTTTTATCTTAGGATAGTTGATGTAAATAGCAGTGATGCTATCGTTTGATGTTAAAACTTTTGAGTTGAATAAATATATCAAGTTATTTGAGATAATGTGTTTAAGTGATTATGTTAAATTGTTGAGTTAAGCCTTAACTATTTTGAGAATTTAATAAAGATCTAATAAGCGTATATTTTAACAGAAATATGCCACCAAGAAGAAGACAAACCCGTCAACCAGCTCAGGAAGAGTCAACGAATAACAACAATAAAGCCAATGCTAATCCCGTCCAACAATTAGTGAACTTACTAGCTGGAGCAATGAATAATCAACCTCAAGCTCCACCGAATACTTCATTCAAAGATTTCAAGGCGGTGGGATCGCTAGAGTTTAAAGGCTCCATGAACCCGATCGAAGCTCAGACTTGGGTTATGGAGATGAAGAAGGTTTTTGAGGTCGCAAGAGTCAGATAGGACCAGAAGACCGTTTTTGCAACGTTTATGCTGAAATCTGAAGCCAGTTTTTGGTGGCAAGCAAACAAGGTCAGTGGAGGAGAAGGTATGGTTACCTGGGAGAGGTTCATGGAGATGTTTTTCGAGATGTATTTCCCAACTACCTCGCAGAACCAATTGGAGGTTCAGTTTCTGGAATTGAAGCAGGGGAATATGTCCGTGCCAGATTATGCGGCTAGATTCAACGAGCTGGCAAGGTTTGCCACATATCAAGTGCACACGGACGAGAGAAAAGCAAGAAGGTTCGAACAAGGACTGAAGCCGTGGTTGTATAGTAAGGTGTCGATGTTTCAGTTGAAGACATTCGTCGGGGTACTAGAGAAAGCCATACTCACTGAAGGTGGAAGCGATGTAGTAACCAAATACAATCAAGATCAGAAGAAGAAGAAGAAGAATGAAAGTGAAGGAAATAACAAGGCTAGTGGAAATAATACGGGAGGAGGTAATAATAATAATCAGAAAAGAAGGTGGTCTGACAACACATCAACTGGAAACCAGCAAGGAGGTCAGAAGAAAAGGATTGAAGCGTGCCCGACCTGCGGGAAAGCTTATTTGGGAGTGTGTATGAAGGGTAAACGTGTGTGCTACAATTGTGGTCAGGAAGGCCACATAGCACCTAATTGTCCTAACCCAAAGAAAGGTGCCTGCTTCACTTGTGGTTCAAAGGATCATTTGGCAAGAGACTGTCCTAAGAAAGGATCTAGAGGGGCAGGATCAGGAGGAAACCAGGGAAATAGTAGTGGAAGCGCTCTGACCATCACAAGACCAATCGTAACCAATCGACCAACCGCCAGGACCTTCAATATGACGGTTCAGGATGCAGTGCAGTCGCGTGATGTGGTGTTAGGTATCATTCCAATCAATAGAGTTAATGCTTACGTATTATTTGATTCGGGTGCTACTTGTTCATTTATATCCGATGACTTTGCTAAGAATTTAGAATTGCCTAAGGATGAGTTAGAATACCCCATGAACATAGAAATTACGAATAGAGAAATAATCCATGTTAAGTACGTGCATAAGAATTGTAGAGTGGATATTAAGGATAATATCATGAACGTAGATATTATCCCTATTCGACTTGGGGAATTTGACGTTATCTTGGGAATGGACTGGTTATTCAATTACGGGGCAGTAATTGATTGCCAAAAGAAGCGTTTTAACCTTATGACTCCGTCAAAGGTTATGTTTTATGGTAGCAAATTGCCTAAACAAGCGAGTTGTCTGACGATGATGCAGGCCAGGAAGTTGTTACGACAAGGATGTGTAGGATATTTAGCTTACATAGTCGACAGTCGTAAAGAGAATCCAAAAGTAGAGGAGATACCAGTGGTGAGAGACTTTGCCGACGTATTTCCAGACGATTTACCAGGACTTTCTCCAGATAGAGAGGTTGAATTTGTGATCGATTTGGTGTGACGCCCCCAAATTTAGGTACTTGAAATCCAAACTCAGTGCTTCACGATACCATTTCTATGAGCGGAATAATACTAATAATAATAACAATAATATAGATTATCAAATTTAATTTACATATTATCAGAGTTTTCAATCCCAAGTACAAAACCTTCAAACATTCGTTTCATTACATGATAATTAATATATATCATCATTACCCTAATAAAGTCTAGTTATTACAAAAGATAGCCTTATCATTCATTCAGCGACCTTCCCTTTCCCTTTGTTCTTAGAAGAGCCTCCAAGTTGTTCACCTTTAGCTGAAAACATTTAAATTTAAGCAAGGATGAGCATTTGAGTGCCCAGCAAGTAATAGCAACAATAATAGATAGCTGAACGAATTAAATAGTTTCTTTGAACGATACTTCTACAACGAATCAACAGTTGTAAAGTAAACTGGACCGATAATAAACAACATATCATTTCGATTTCAAATTTTTGAAACTACGTACTGACTATAAATGAGGATCAGTTGACAAACTATGAACATTATTTTCTATTTTCGAAAAGGTTAAACAGAACTTCATCTGTAAACCGTCATTACTTACGGGCACGGGGGGTGAACAGCTCGTTATGCCCTGTATTGATCAATACTACATTAAAGGACGATATTTTCGTCCAGCATTCCCGCCTTAGGCGCATAAAAGTTTCCCATATTTGGGATGTTCATACCAGTCTTGAATCCAAACCAAAACAATTTTAGTTGGATAAAGTTTTATCTTGTTCAACAACAACTTTAAATATATGTCTAGCTGGATCAAATAGCTTAGACGACTTTTAATTCAACTTATACATACTGAACACCGATAAGTATGTATCAATATAATAATTATCCAAGTGGGAACACTTGTATAACCATGTTTTAGAAATTAACGATCAGAATATATAATTTGATCAATAATAACAGAATGAAGGAACTTGTACAACAATTATAGTTTAATAACTTACTTATACAGAATCATTGCATAAGTATATACAAAGGTTGAAATATTTAAACAATTGAAATGAACAATTCAGATATTATCTTACACATGTCCGTTGCATAAAGTAAATGCAAAGAGTTAGATACTTGCCTTGTCTGCTGCTTACACAACTTAGATTTATCTTTTCTATCAAGCCCTATCATTAAATAGATCATTTGTCTGATTAGAATAACATATCATATCACATAATACTGCTTATTGCAGTCAGCACATTCCCTAATCACATTGGCACATAGGTTTAACAACCATTGAATCACAAATAACCACTTATCTAATCACATTATCTAAGTTCAGATCAATTTCTGAAATATGTCGGTGTACCGACAACTTTATTGGGTAATTATCGAGTCTAAGACTCTGTACTGTAACTTAATATCAGTCATATTATTTTTAAATGACTTATAATAGTTTTTAAACATTTAATATTATTTATCATGAATTTTTAAACCTCGGAATCATTATTAAATGATTTAAATACTAAATAATTCTATTATCATTAATATCTATTTAATATTAAACTATTAATGAAATCATTTTCAAAATATTAAAGTTATTTATAATAACTCAAAATATTTTTAAAGTATTATTATTACCATTAAATGATTTTTAAAATATTTAAAATCATTCTTAAATAATTACCATTAATATTAAAGTATTAATGTTTCATTTATCAAAATATTAAAAGTCATTAAGTATAACTTAAAAATATTTTTAATTTATTTATATCCCTTTTAAATGATTTTTAAATTAATAAAACTATTTATAAACTATTTATTTAATATAATTATTAAATAAATTTAATATCATTAATAATAACTTAATAATCATTAATATTTAATTATTAATGAAATTATTTTTTTTTATATTAAAAGTTATGTTTTATAACTTAATGTATCTTTAGACACTTTATTTTTATTTAAAATGATTATTATAATATTAAAAATCATTTTTAAACTAAATTATTTAATATAATTATTAAATAACTTTAATATCATAAATAATACTTAATTAATGAAATTTATCTTTAAATATTAAAAGTTATATTTTATAACTTAAAATATTTTTAAATACCTTTTTATTACTTAAAATGATTTTTAATATAATAAAATTATTTTTAATTAATTTATTTAATTCATTTAGTAAATAACTTAATTATCATTAATATTAATTTATTAATAAAATTTATCACAAAATATTAAAAGTTATCAAAAATAACTTAAATTACTTTAAAATAATTTTTATAATATTAAAATTATTTTTCTCTAATTTATTTAATACACTAATTAAATAAATTAAATATCATTAATATTCAAATAATTATAAATATTAATGAAAAATGTCCCAAATAATTAAAAGTTATTTTTCATAATTTAAAACAATTTTTAAAACCATTTTTATAATTTTTAGAATTTATTTTCTATTTTTTTTAATCATTTTTCGGAAATTCAGAAAATAAAAATAAAAATAATTAAAACCGTCGCTGTAGCCTTTAGCGACGCTTTCTGTCGCTGTAGGTGTTCTTGGGGCTCAAGAACACTGACAGCCAGAGACCAAGGGGTCAAGTTTAACCGCTTGCTATTTCCAGCACAAAGTGTTTCTGAGCTTTCTTGAACTTCGAACTTGTAGTGTTTCTGTAACACTACAAGTATCAACAATAAATTAGTTCATAACATAACTTATCAGCAAGATTCAAAGCGCCAAAGTAGCTGTCAGAAGCTTCTGGGCTTTCTGGGTTACCCAGAAACCCAGACAGCTTCGACTGCCTACTTTGTGGCTCGATTCTCACCCAGTTCTAGTAATTATTCATGTGGTCTAAATATTTAAATCGATAGTAATCATGTCATAGAACATAAAAACAATAACAGACCAGTCCAACAACAACACATTAATAAGTTATTATTCGGTCAAAGCCTGTCAGAAGGAATGTTCTTCCCGTTTCTGGAAATTCCAGAAACTTAAAAATCAGATCGAGAAGGCTACTTTGACCATTGATTTATGTTAGTATGTTGTTTATCAAAGTGATATAGTAACATGAAACTGAAAAACACATAACATACTATAAACCGGTTAAAACAAAAAACATCAAATTAAAACACATAACAGACTGACAGATCAAGGCTTGCAAACATATTGTCAGACGCTGGATACTAAGTTTCTGGGTTACCTAGAATTTAGCCGGTCATGCCCGGTCAACGGGTTTTGACCGTGAATAACTTCCAATCGGTTCATGATCTGACTTTAATACTTGTACCAGATGAGAGAGCTTATACCAGACTACAACTAAAAACTTTTAAACAACAAAAACACTTAACAGACTGCGATCTACAGGGTCTGACATTCAATGTCAGACCACAAAAATAATTTTTCCCAAATTTTTTTAAAACACTTATTTCGAGTATCTAGATGTTATGGATCACCTATGTACCAACCCAGATCATGGATTAACACAACATATGACAAGTTTAAACATAAAAACAACAAATCTATCATAGCATACAAGATCAAAATTTTGACTTAGGATTTTATACCTTTATGCCTCAATTCTTGATTCTAGCCTCATGATCTGTTAAGGGAAATCGTGGGGCTTGTTTTGTGACTGATTTTACTATATAAGTTCGTGGTTTTGAGAGAGAGAGCCTTGGTTGATAATAATTTGAGCAAATGGGCCATAATACATACTTTTCTCTCTCTTGGACTATAAATATATGTCTTAGATGCATGCATTGGCTGAGGTTATGTGTCTTGTTGCTGAGATTTGTCAATATAGAGCACATGGGGTTGTTGAAATTGGTCACCAACTTCCCCTATTGTCAAAACCTACAAATATAGCTTTAATAATACAAAAGGGGCATTTTTGTCATTTGGTAAATCATTTAAATGGCAAAATTATAATCTTGTCAAACCCTTAGGGTTTAGGGTTTAGGTTAGGGTTTAGACCATTTTAGGGTTTAAAAATAATTTCCTAGAATTTCCAATTTAGGGTTTGTAAAAATAAAATAAAATAATAAATTTTAGTTTCTAAAATACAAAATTAAGGTTTCTTAATTAATTAGGTTTTGAATTACTTAACACCTTACTAATTAGGTTTAAGATACACTAATTAGCATTAAGCTTTCCAAATCAACAATTAGGGTTTACAATTTAAATAAATTAGGGTTTATAAAATAAATATTAGGGTTTCTAGAAATTAATATTTCTAAATATTAATTAGGATATACCTAATTAATCAAAAAGTCATATAATATATAACATGCATGCACCATATAACACAGTTATATAACAGTGTCGAACTCATCCTGAGTTTTAAATTAAGGTTTTCATTTATCAATAAGTTAATTATTGATTTAAGGTTTCTAATTTATGAAATTAGAGTTTTAATTTACAATTAATATCTCCTATAATTAGGGTTTTCCTAATAGCATCCAATATTTATAATACACATCATACACCACATAACATAGTTTCTTAACAGATTTTAAAGTCTCATATGACTTCGAAATTAGGGTTTAACAGTAATACTAGGGTTTTGTCAAATAACGCCATAATTGACCAACCATTATCGGTCCACGTATACAGTACATATTAATAGCACTGAAAAATCAAAAATATAATTAATATTATATTATTATTATCATTCCTTGACAATAATCCAAAATTAGGGTTTGGATTCCATATCTGATTTATTCTTTATATTTAACCTTAATAATCAAGGTAAAATAATTAACTTAATAATCTGTACAAAAATTCATATAATAAAATAATTACTATAATTATTCAAAAAAAATCACTTCATATATTATTTAAATAATATATGCTTATATTTTCATGGAAAATAATTAATAAAATATTTCTACTATAAAATTAATTATTATAAGAATGTACCTTATAATAATCAATAATTCTAAAATAAAATTACTTGTAAATATTTATGTAATAAATATATTTTTATTTACCACATAAATACATATACACATTATCTTGTACAAATCCTCATCCTTAAAAAAAATTACCTAAAATTTTGGATTTATTTATATAGAAAATATCGGGTTGTTACATTCACCCTCCCTTATAAAGATTACGTCCCCGGAATCACCGTTTTAAAACCTATACATACACGGCACATAGCATACATAATCATTGCAAGTAGATCTCGATCAACTTTGATCAAACTGATCTTTAACTATTCACATAAAGCTTGTCTTTCTGATTAAACGAAAAAATTGGTTTCTAAAATAACTCAAATTCCTCCTCAAACTTTCTTTATAAAATAATTTACTATATATTGGAAAATCAAGCATAATAAAATAAAAGTTATACGAATAATTACCTGGAGTTCTATTGCCAGCTACCGCCGTATCCTGGACTGTCATGTTGAAGACCTTTGCAGTAGATTTTGTCAGTTTGCTAGATGATGTTGGTCCTGTAATTGCCAAAGTTCCGTCGCTTTTCCCCATGTTCCCGCTTTTTGCCTCCGTCCTCCTTTTCGAACAGTCCTTCACCTTATGCTCCTTTGATCCGCACTGAAAACACCCATTAATAGTTTTAGGATTGGGACAGTTAGGAGAGATATGGCCCTCCTGCCCACACTTAAAACATACAAATTTACCTTTCAGGCATTCCCCCAAATGGTTCTTGCCACAGTTCCCACATTGTACTAGCGGCTTCTTCTTTGTACCTTCCTGCTTCACCTGTATACCCCCAAAGTTGTTTCCCTTCCTCTTTTCACTCATATTTCCACTGTTTGATTCCACCTTCCCAGATCCCTCAACCTTACCCTTATTCCTTCTTTCTTTGTTGTATAGGCTCATGGCCTCACTCCCCTCCTCAGCAATAATAGCTTTCTCCATGAGTGCTGCAAATGTAGGGATTTGCAACACTGCCACCTTGTTGTAGCGCCAGGATTTTAATCCCAGCTCAAACCTTCATGCTTTTCTAGCCTCCGTATCAACTTGATGCGGAGCAAACCTAGCCAACTCATTAAACTTAGCGGCGTATTCGGACACCGTCATATTTTCCTGTTTTAATTCAAGAAATTTTATTTCCATCCTAGCCTGTATACTAGATGAAAAATAATTTTCGAAAAATAAAGTTTTGAATCTTTCCCATGTAACTAAACCTTCTCCTGCTCCAGCCCTCGCCTGATTCGCTTCCCACCAAAAATTTGCCTCACCCTTCATCATGTTGGTGGCAAAAGCGGTCTTTTGCCCCTCAACTACCCTAGCTAATACAAACGCCTTTTTAATTTCTTTAACCCAAGTTTGGACTTCTACAGGGTCAGTTGTACCTCTAAATTCGGGCGGTCCTACAGCTTTGAAGTCCTTAAAGTTTGCTAAGCGGTTGTCCGGCTGATTCCTTGCGGCTGGCATTCCTTGTTGCATGGCATGAGCTACCATGTTTGCAAATTGCTGCATTGGATCTGGTTGTGGTTGTCCCTCGACGTTGTTGACAGATTCTTCTGCCCTTTGGTTTCTAGTTTGACGTCTTGGCGGCATTATCTGATTAAATAAAATCATAAATTTAACTTACATTCTAAACCTTATCATATAAGTTTAATATTCTAAACTTGTTTTATTTCTCAAACATAGATTCATATTCATTTCACGAATATTTACATAGCATAGCACATACTGCTTTAAACATCATTCATCCCTTTGTGACTACAAAAGTCGGGATTTACAAACTTGATCATTACAAAAGTTGAGAACATAACCTTACACCGACATACTAAGCACATATTACATTAAACACACCTACACAACAGAACCTATACTGCCTATTTATTACACCTTTTTCTTGGATAACTTTTCGCCTGATGACCTTCTATTCCATAATTAAAACAGACACATTGTGTTGGATTGGGACAATGAGGAGAGAAATGTCCCTTCTGTCCGCAATTGTAGCAAACATATTCCCCTTTCCTGCATACACCTTCATGTTTCTTGTCACAATTGGCACACCTTTCTATTCAATTAATTTTTCCTTGGTTGCTATGAGGATTTCCTATATCACGGTCTTTCATCTTTTTTTCCCCTTCTTGCTCGGAGCTGCGCATGCTTTGTTGCTTTTAGCTCTAATTTGGTCAATTTGGATTTTAAGCTTATCTTGTTCTTCCATTGTTTCTATTAATGCTTTCCGTAGTTGGCTATTTAACTGCTTTTCTATTTCCCACAACTGTTCCAAAGAGGAAACCTGGTCCCGCAGATTCTGTACTTCGGTTGATGCTTGATCAGCTCCAACTTCAGTGTCTGAATCACTGTCGGTTAGTTCTACCATTTCCGGATCTGGTACGATATTTTCCACAATAACCACCTCATCGAGGTTGCTTTCACTCTGAGCCTCTATTTCAGCTATTGGCTTTGATATCGACTCCTTCTTTACGATCCGAGGGTATCCTAATCCTTTTTCACCTGACATCTACACAGATAAATTATCCTGATTAGAATATAGTATATACACATAGCAAATAAGAGTTTTATATAAGTTATCTTTTATTTTGTTTGACGATGAATTTATTCAATTCACCTCTTTTTAAATTATATATGAGTTATTTATATTTTCAACGTTTCCCTCTGTTCTAAGGTTATAGCCTAAGGTCTAACCCACCTAAGGTTTCTAACCCTATAGCTCTGATACCATGATGTGACGCCCCCAAATTCAGGTACTTGAAACCCGAACTCAGTAATTCACGATACCATTTCTATGGATTAACACAACATATGACAAGTTTAAACATAAAAACAACAAATCTATCATAGCATACAAGATCAAAATTTTGACTTAGGATTTTATACCTTTGTGCCTCAATTCTTGATTCTAGCCTCATGATCTGTTAAGGGAAATCGTGGGGCTTGTTTTATGACTGATTTTACTATATAAGTTCGTGGGTTTTGACAGAGAGAGCCTTGGTTGATAATAATTTGAGCAAATGGGCCATAATACATACTTTTCTCTCTCTTGGACTATAAATATATGTCTTAGATGCATGCATTGGCTGAGGTTATACGTCTTGCTGCTGAGATTTGTCAATATAGAGCACATGGGGTTGTTGGATTTGGTCACCAACTTCCCCTATTGTCAAAACCTACAAATATAGCTTTAATAATACAAAAGGGGCATTTTTGTCATTTGGTAAATCATTTAAATGGAAAAATTGTAATCTTGGCAAACCCTTAGGGTTTAGGATTTGGGTTTGGGTTTGGGTTTGGGTTTGGGTTTGGACCATTTTAGGGTTTAAAAATAATTTCCTAGAATTTCCAATTTAGGGTTTGTAAAAATAAAATAAAATAATAAATTTTAGTTTCTAAAATACAAAATTAAGGTTTCTTAATTAATTTGGTTTTTAATTACTTAACACCTTACTAATTAGGTTTAAGATACACTAATTAGCATTAAGCTTTCCAAATCAACAATTAGGGTTTACAATTTAAATAAATTAGGGTTTATAAAATAAATATTAGGGTTTCTAGAAATTAATATTTCTAAATATTAATTAGGGTATACCTAATTAATCAAAAAGTCATATAATACAAAACATGCATGCACCATATAACACAGTTATATAACAGTATCGAACTCATCCTGAGTTTTAAATTAAGGTTTTCATTTATCAATAAGTTAATTATTGATTTAAGGTTTCTAATTTACGAAATTAGAGTTTTAATTTACAATTAATATCTCCTATAATTAGGGTTTTCTTAATAGCATCCAATATTTATAATACACATCATACACCGCATAACATAGTTTCTTAACAAATTTTAAAGTCTCATATGACTTCGAAATTAGGGTTTAACAGTAATACTAGGGTTTTGTCATATAACGCCATAATTGACCAACCAGTATCGGTCCACGTATACAGTACATATTAATAGCACTGAAAAATCAAAAATATAATTAATATTATATTATTATCATCATACATTGACAATAATCCAAAATTAGGGTTTGGATTCCATATCTGATTTATTCTTCATATTTAACCTTAATAATCAAGGTAAAATAATTAACTTAATAATCTGTACAAAAATTCATATAATAAAATAATTACTATAATTATTCAAAAAAAATCACTTCATATATTATTTAAATAATAAATGCTTATATTTTCATGGAAAATAATTAATAAAATATTTCTACTATAAAATTAATTTTTATAAGAATGTACCTTATAATAATCAATAATTCTAAAATAAAATTACTTGTAAATATTTATGTAATAAATATATTTTTATTTACCACATAAATACATATACACATTATCTTGTACAAATCCTCATCCTTAAAAAAAAAATTTACTCAAAATTTTAGATTTATTTATATAGAAAATATCGGGTTGTTACATTTGGCACCAGGAACAGTTCCAATATCGAAGGCACCGTACCGAATGGCGCCGATAGAAATGAAAGAACTGATGGTACAACTACAAGAAATACTGGACAAGAAGTACATTCAACCGAGCGTATCGCCGTGGGGAGCACCGATGTTGTTTGTAAAGAAGAAAGACAGGACGATGCGGCTTTGTATCGATTATAGAGAACTGAATAAGGTCACTATTAAGAATATATATCCATTACCGAGGATCGATGATCTATTTGATCAATTGAAGGGAGTGAAATACTTTTCCAAGATAGACTTAATAAGTGGTTACCATCAACTGAAGGTGAGACCAGAGGATGTACCGAAGATAGCGTTCAGAACACGATATGGTCACTATGAATTTTGTTATGTCGTTTGGTTTAACGAATGCTCCTGCGGCATTTATGGGACTAATGAATAGTGTGTTCAAGCCGTTTTTGGACAAGTTCGTAGTGGTATTTATAGATGATATTTTGGTATATTCGAAAACCAAGGAAGAACATGAAGAGCATTTGAGATTAACGTTGGAAGTGTTGAGAAGGGAGAAGTTGTATGCCAAGTTTTTGAAATGTGAATTCTGGATTGAAGGAGTACAATTTCTTGGACATGTGATCGATAGGGATGGAATTTTGGTGGATCCCTCCAAAGTCGAAGCTGTGATTAACTGGGATCAGCCAAAGACGCCGTCGGAAGTAAGAAGTTTTCTTGGATTGGCAGGTTATTACAGAAGATTCATTCAAGATTTTTCCAAGATCGCAACTCCGTTGATAAATTTGACTAGGAAATCGGTAAAATTTGTTTGGACAGAGAAGTGTGAGCAAAGCTTTCAAGAATTGAAGAAGAGGTTGAGTACAGCACCTGTGTTGTCTCTTCCGAACGATACAGGAAATTTTGTGGTTTATAGTGATGCGTCACATAAGGGACTTGGCTGTGTGCTTATGCAGAATGGTAGAGTCATTGCGTATGCGTCACGACAATTGAAAGATTACGAGAAGGGGTATCTGACCCACGACTTGGAGTTAGCTGCAGTGGTTTTTGCATTGAAAATCTGGAGGCACTATCTCTACAGGGAGAAGTGTGAAATATATACAGACCACAAGAGTCTGAAATATATTTTTACACAGAAAGAATTGAATATGCGCCAAAGAAGGTGGTTAGAATTAATTAAGGACTACGATTGTGAGATTTTATACCATCCGGGTAAGGCAAACGTGGTTGCCGACGCCTTAAGTAGAAAGGGTCGAGAGAAGTTGATGATGTTGACCGCTCAGAAGGAATTGATTTCAGCAATAGAGAAGTTGGAGTTAGAAGTGAATTATCCTATGGAAATAGATGAGAAACTGTTTCAGATGCAATCTGGTACAACCTTACTGGATAAAGTTAAGGAGGCTCAACTTCAGGACGATGAATGCAAAAAGGTAATAAGGAAGATATCTGAAGGAACTGAACCGAGATTTAAGATGGACAAGGAAGGAATACTGAGATTTAAAAGTAGAATTTGGATACCGCCAGTACTAAAGATTAAGGAAGACATTTTGAGTGAGGCTCATAGCTCGCGATATTCGATTCACCCTGGTAGTACCAAGATGTATCAAGATCTTCGACAATATTTCTGGTGGCCGAATTTGAAACGTGATGTTACAGAATGTGTTGCCAAGTGTCTGACCTGTCAAAAAGTGAAAGCAGAACACCAGAGATCAAGTGGGTTGCTACAACCGTTGGAGATCTCAGAATGGAAATGGTAACATATTACAATGGACTTCGTGGTTGGCCTTCCGACGACTCAGAAAGGTTACGATGTAGTATGGGTTATCGTTGACCGACTGACGAAACCCGCACATTTCCTTCCTATCAAAATCAGATTCAACTTAGAACAGTTGGCAAGGTTATATGTAAAAGAGATTGTTTCGAGGCATGGAGTGCCGGTGTCAATTGTTTCCGATAGGGATCTGCGCTTTACATCGAACTTCTGGAAATGTTTACAGGAATGCATGGGTACGCAATTGCAAATGAGTACAACATATCACCCTCAGACAGATGGACAGAGCAAGAGAATGATTCAGACATTAGAAGATATGTTAAGAGCTTGTATAATGGATTTTAAAGGAAATTGGGACGATCACCTACCGCTTGTAGAGTTCGGTTACAACAACAGTTACCACGCTAGTATTGGCATGCCGCCTTACGAGGCGTTATACGGCAGAAAGTACAGAACTCCGCTTTGCTATGATGAAGTGGGCGAAAGACAATTGTTAGGCCCAGAATTGGTACAGCAGACAGCAGAAATAGTCAAAGTGATCTGAACAAGACTGGTAGCAGCTCAAGATAGGCAGAAGAAATACGCCGATCCACATCGTAAAAATATCGAGTTTGAATTGGGTAGTTATGTATTTTTGAAGGTCTCTCCCTGGAAGGGAAAGATCAGGTTTGGAAAGAAAGGAAAATTAAGCCCACGATTCATTGGACCATTTGAGGTACTGCGAAGAATCGGAGAAGTTGCGTATGAGGTAGCCTTACCTCCAGCACTTGAGAATGTCCACAACGTCTTCCATGTTTCTATTTTACGACCCTACAAACCCGATTACAAGTATGTAATGTAACAACCCGATATTTTCTATATAAATAAATAAGAAATTTTTCGTATAAATTTTTTATTTTATTTTATTTTAAGGATGAGGATTTGTACAAGATAAGGTGTATAAGTATTTATGTGGTAAATACAAATATATTTATTACATGATTATTTACAAGTAAATTTATTTTAGAATTATTGATTATTAAAAAGTATATTCTTATAATAATTAATTTGATAGCAGAAATATTTTTATTAATTATTTTCCATGAATATATAATCATATATTATTTAAATAATATATGGAGTAATTTTTAGAATAATTATAATAATTGTTTTATTATGTGAATTTTAGTACAAATTATTAAGTTAATTATTTTACCTTAATTATTAAGGTTAAATATGAAGGATAAATCAGATATGGAATCCAAACCCTAAATTTGGATTATTGTCAAGGTATGAGAATAATAATATAATATTAATTATATTTTAATTTTTCAGTGCTATGAATATGTATTGCATGTCCGTATTGATAATGGTTGGTAAATTACGGTGTATTATGACCATACCCTAGTAATAATGTTAAACCCTAATTTGAGATCTAATTTAGAGTAAAAGATTGTTATATAACTGTGTTATATAATTTATGTTGTGGATTAATTAGGTAAACCCTAATTAAAAATATAGAAACCCTAATTTCTAAAATTAGTAACCCTAATTGGAAATTATAAAAACTGATTACTAATTTTAAACTCTAATTGCTAAAGTAGCCAAGTTAATTATAATTAGTAATAAAATACTCTAATGTTCATGTATAATTAGAAATTTAAATTATATTAACAAAACCCTAATTTGTAAATTTTAGAAACTAAAATTAATTTATTTATTTTTATAAACCCTAGTTGTGAAATCCTATTTATGGTTTGTGCTAAGTCTTAGGGTTAAACCCTAAGTGTCAAACCCTAAAGGTTTACGAGGATGACAAGTATGCCCTTAAAATTCCATGTGAAAAGACCATTTTACCCCTCTTGTATTATTGAATTTTGACAAGTGTTAGAGTGGTTGGAGTTGGTGACCAACTATGTTGAAAGTTGTGACTTAAAATTTCAAAAATCAACAGCATACATCAACCCATACATTGTATCTATCAAGTATATATAGATTAAAGAGAGAGAAAAGTGTACAAAATTGCTCATTTGTTCACTATACTCATACTTGAACCTCTCTCTCTAAAACCTACGAAGTCTCCTTCATAAATCAGTCACAAACCAAGCCCTACTATAAACCATATCAAATCAAAAGCTCAGAATCAAGAAATTTCTCAAAAGAGGTATAAACCCTGGCTATGAATCTGACCAGCGATCATGTGTTAGATGTTAGATTTTTTTTGTTAAACATGTTGTTTATGTTGTCTAATGATGATCTGGGTTGCTAGATGTTGAATCCATAACATCTAGAGGCTCGGATTTGAAGATTTGCCAAATCTGGAAAATTTTTGTTTTGTGTTCTGACAATGAATGTCAGAGGCTGTAGATCCTTATCGGTTTATGTTTTTGGTTGTTTTATGTTTTAGATATGTAGACTGTTATGAGTTCTTTGATCTGGTTCAAGAATCAAGTCTATATCTGGTCTAGATTGCAAATTATAGTCGGTCAAAAAGCGTTGACCGGCCATGACCAAACATTTCTGGGTAACCCAGAAACGGACCCAGAACCGTCTGACAACATCTTTAAGCCTCCAGATCTCTCCTGTGGTTGCTTATTTATGTTTTTTGTTGTACTCATGTTGTAGTATGTTGATTTATCTTTAGATCCATGCTTTTAGAACCACTAGATATAATATATATTGGATTTGGTGGCCGGTCAAACTAGCTATGTCGAACATGTTCTCTGTTTTCTGGGTAACCTAGAAAACATATGAACATGTCGATTGACATGGTTTGACCGGATTATAACTCTTGATTCTCTTGATGTTTGATTGCTGTTTTGTTATAGATCTCTTAAGTTACATATTTTCTACAACCTGAAATAGTTATATCACAAAAACATCAACAGGATTGCAAGTTGTGGAAGCCCAAAATGGACAGGTCTAACTGTTCTTCATTTCTGGGTAACCCAGAAAATGAAGAACAGGTCTGACAGCCCCTTTGAAGGCTCAAATCTTGTTCGTTTATTGCTTGTTGTTCATGTTTGTTGTTGGATAATGTAGTCCTACACTAGCACTACACGATCGAAACAACAACATGCCCAGAAACTACTTGAGAAGTGTTTAATTAGTGGTCAAAGGAGGTTCCTCAAAACTGTCTATGGTGTTCTGGGTTTTGGCCAAGAACATGAAGAACACCTATAGCGACGTTTCTGTCGCTATAGGTGGTCTTTAGCGACAGATAATATATTATTTTTTGGAAATTATTAAATAAATAGAAAAAAAATAGTTTTTAATTATTAAAAATATATAATAAATTATTAAAAATTATTTTAAATTCTAAAAATTAGTTTTTAATTATTTTTATTATATTTCATAAATATTTAATATTTTTAGAATATTAAAAGTATTTAATTTATTTAATTATAATATTAAATAAATTGTTTAAAAATGATTTTAATATTTGAAAAATTATTTAAAAATTATATTATGATATAAGAAAATATTTTAAGTTATTTTTAATGACTTTTAATATTTTCTGATAAATTTCATTAATAAATTAATATTAATGATAATTAAGTTATTTACTAAATAAATTAATTAAAAATGATTTTATTATATTAAAAATCATTTTAAATAATAATAAGGTATTTAAAAATATTTTAAGTTATAAAATATAACTTTTAATATTTAAAGATAAATTTTATTAATTAATTATTATTAATGATATTAAAGTTATTTAATAATTATATTAAATAATTTAGTTTAAAAATGATTTTAATAATCATTTTAAATGAAAATAAAGTGTTTAAAGATATTTTAAGTTATAAAATATAACTTTTAATATTTAAAGAATAATTTCATTAATAATTGAATATTAATGATTATTAAGTTATTATTAATGATATTAAATTTATTTAATAATTATATTAAATAAATAGTTTATAAATAGTTTTATTAATTTAAAAATCATGTAAAAGGGATATAAATGAATTAAAAATATTTTAAGTTATACTTAATGACTTTTAATATTTTGATAACTGAAACATTAATACTTTAATATTAATGATAATTATTTAAAAATAATTTTAATTGTTTTAAAAATTATTTAAGGGTAATATTAATACTTTAAAAGTATTTTGAGTTATTATAAATAACTTTAACATTTTAGAAATAATTTCATTAATAGTTTAATACTAATTAAATATTAATGATAATAGAATTGATTAGTATTTAAATCATTTAAATATGATTCCGAAGTTTGAAAATTTATGATAAATTATAATAAATATTTTAAAATTATATTAAGTCATTTAAAAATAATATGACTGATATTAAGTTACAGTACAGAGTCTTAGACTCGATAATTACCCGATAAAGTTGTCGGTACACCGACATGTTTCAGAAATTGATCTGGAATTAGATAATTTGATTAGATATGTGATTATTTGTGATTCAGTGGTTATTAAACATATGTGCCAATGTGATTAGGTTATGTGCTGACTGCAATAAGCAGTGTTATGTGTTATAGTATATTGTTCTAATCGAACGAACGATCTTATTAATGATAGGTCGTGAGATAAGCGATAAATCTAAATTACAAGTTGTAAGCAGCGCATCGGGCAAGTATCTTACCTTTGCATTTTCTTTATGCAATGAACATGAGTAAGAATGTTTCTAAATTATATTATTACTGTACAGATTATTAACCCTATATTATATACGCTCATTGATTATCAACATGTTAGTATATGATAATTCAGATATATATATTTTGTTTTTTAATTTCTATAAATGGTTATACAAGTGTCCCCACTTGGATAATCATTGTATTTAATAACATGTTGATATACCTTGTCAATTACCTGTATATATATATGTTGAATTATAGATTATTGTTGAACAAGATAAAAACCTTTGATTTGGAACCCAGACAAGTATGAACATCCCTACACGGGAAAACTTTTTATGCACCCAAAGTGGACAGAGTGAACGATATCCTCGTTCTTGCACATAGTATTGATCAATGCAGGGCATAACGGGCTGATCACCCCCGTGCCCGTAAGTTATGACGGTTTACATATGAATTTCTGTTTAACCTTTTCGAAAATAAAAATAATATTCATAGCATGTTACCATAACCCCAGTTATAGTCAATATGTAGTTTCAAAAATTTGAAAGAGAGTTGTATGTTATTATTATTGGTACAGATTACTTCACAACTATTGAAATTCGTTGTAGAAGGGTAGTATAAAGAAAATATTTAAATTCTTGCAGCTTATATATATATAATTGCTATTACTTGTTGGGCACTCGAATGCTCATCCTTGCTTAATTTAAATATTTTCAGCTAAGTGTGAACGACCAGAGAGCTCGGCTAAGAACAAAAGGAAAGGGAAGGTTGCAGAATAAGTTGGTGTTATTTTATGTAATAGTTTATCCTTAGTAAGACAATGATATTAATTATCTATCATGGGTTGTAATGAATGTATTAAAGGTTACGTACTTGGGAGCTATACTCTGATAATTATGTAAATTAAGTTTGACTTTTATATTATTGTTATTATTATTAGTATTATTCCGCTCATAGAAATGGTATCGTAAAGCACCGAGTTCGGATTTCAAGTACCCGAATTTTGGGGCCTTACAGTAATTGAATACAAACCCCTGTATTTTGAAAAAGACTTATTTTACGAAGAAATTCTTGTTTAAATTGTCGACAGAAAAGAACAAGTCCTCAGAAATAAAGTAATACCTTCTGTTAAGGTAATTTGGAGGAACCACAACGCTGAAGAAACTACGTGGGAACTCGAAGAGAATATGATGAAGGATTACCCTTATTTATTTACTTAATTTATGTGTAAGCGATTCTGGGGACAGAATCTTTATAAGGGGCGGAGAATGTAACGGGTAGAATTTATTGAGTCGTGATTCTGAGGACAGAATCCTTTTAAGAGGGAAAAGATGTGACAAACGAGATTTTTATAATTTAATTTTAAATATTTATTGAATTGAATAAATATTTTTCGATGAATTAATTAATAGATTAAATAATTAATCGATGAAATTGTGGTAGATTAATTTAATTATATGCATTATATTTATTTAATTAATGTGAAGAATTTTTATTATTCAAAGTATGTAATTATGTGAGCTTATTTAATTAAATAAAATATTTAATAAGCATAATATTATTTTAATTAATGTAATAATTAATTAGAAATTTAATAATTTGACATAATTAATAAATAAGAAATTAATTATGTGACTGTGTGAATTAATGAGAAATTATCATATTTTATTTAAATTAAAGTAAATAAGATATTTGATTATTTTGTAATTAGGTGTGACAAGAAATAAACTATAGGATAAAAGGATTTATTAAATTAATTGGTTTTGAGCCTTTTAAGGCTAGCCAAACTGAGCCCTATTAGGAGTTGGGGCAGTTAACCACGAATTGGGATAACTGACCACTTTGCGTTCAGTTTCTTTTATAAAAGTTATACGTCTTCTTATTTTCTTTATTGTTCTAAGTCTAGCAAAGAAACACAGAGATAAATTGTCAAAGAAAATATTTAGAGATTGTGAAGGAGATTGAGAGTGAGGAATTGAAAAGCATCTAAGCCTACTAATCTATACTCTACACTCTGGGTAATTCCTTAAACCCAATTTTTATTACATCGTTTAGGTTTTTCAATAAAAAATGGCTTTTATGTTCTGTAAAAGCTTTGTAGTGAAAAAGGGAGTAACAATTATGTGTTGATTACATGATAAATGTTATCAAATCGTATTTGATTATATATATTGCATAAACCATATCTTCAGTTTCATAAAACATGTTGTATATTGTTGCTACAAAAATTACATAGTATAAAATATGGCCATATGGCCTTACGTACTAAATTTGATACGTCTATCATAGGTTATATCATAAATTTACACTAATATGTTATTATGCATGTTGGTACGAAAAGACCAAACTTTAAATGAACGGATTCGGTGTTATAACGAACCCATAATACTGATTTACATGTTTTGTTTTCAAAACCCTCAAGAACATAAAGAACAGTAAATTACTTGTGTTGATTTTTGTTCATTATGTGTTTTAACATGTTAAAATCATGCTAGAAGGGTTAAGTATTGATAATATGTATATTATAATGTTTGGGTATGTCAAATTTCATGTAAGAAATAAGAAAATTGGTAGAAATTGGCATGTTCTGCTATTTTTTGCGAACTGCAATTTCTGTGTCTGGTACGCTGCGCCGCAGCGCCGGCTGCAGGCCTAAGAGTCGCGCCACAGCGCGAGCCACGCCGCAGCGCAGCAACATCAAGAATCAGTACAATAGTGGCGCCGCAGCGCCACTCTCCAGAATGTTCAGAAACGAAAATTTTAAAGTGTTCAAGTCCATGAATGTGATGTTAACCTAATCTAATGAACATAAAAATATGTTAGAAGTATAGTGAGATATTAAAACTTATTCTTAACATGTCAATAACATAATTGCATGTGGATTGAATTATTGATTGCATAATTAGCTTATTATTCGTGAAGTGTAAATTGTGTGACAATAAGTATGATAAATTGACTAAGTATAGTAATAATTCGAATTAGACAAAAGAAATGAACTTATGATAATTAACTATAGTTGTGAATTGAAATGATATGTAGGATTAAATTCAAGGAACGAGTATAATTAACGTGTAATCTACGCTCTAGGTAAGTTTCCTAACCCTACTTGTTATCGTTATATAAGTGATGAATTCACCTTTCTACATTGAGCAAGTTCTCATTATTATTGATCAAGTCTATTTTGTTATATTAAAGCTTATTAATCTTTCAAGCATGATGCTGTTATACAATACTTATTCTATTGTATACCTTTTGAGATTTTATTCAAGTTAAATATTCAATTACTGTTAAACCTTGTTAGACTAGCGAACCCTTAATGATTCGACTAGTTCATAGTTGATTAGCGTTCTAAATTTCAGTACCCTTGATGAATTATCCAAACCAAACTTCCTTTGGTGCGGACTCAAATGTCAAACTGAGATGAACAACCCTGTAAAGGGATTACTTATGCGTTAGCGTTAAGATATTGTGCACAGTATGGTACTAAAGGCTGATCCCCCTAAGTACGAGAAGAAGAGTCCATAGTCTTATGACTGTTAAAGGTGTCAAGTATAACCCTTGATAACCTAGGACATAGTTCAAGGTCCTATGACCCTCAGATTTCTTTTGATTCTTGTTATTCATTCTTGATTCAAAAGTTGAGTTTTATTTCAGAAGTCTTTGATTCCCTCGCATGTTATTATATTATTACTTTCATTATTATACTTGTGGGCAATCGTGCTCACTCTTACGTAATAATAACATTGCAATTAAGAACGAAAGAACCGACGAGCCTTCTTCTAGCAAAGGCAAGGGCAAAGCTATTAAGTGATGAAGACGTGTTATTAAATTTTAAGAATGTTATTGTCAAGACTTAATGTTGTTTAAGACTTATTATTTGTTTATGTTTCAGCACAGATGTTTAAGGTTAGTATGACCTGGGATTGTATTTATTATTCAGATGTTGTAACCCCATAAGGGGAGGATTTATTTCTATCTATTGCATGGTTTACATTTCTTATGGGTAGATAGATATATGATATTGTATCATGAACACCAAATTATATGGGAATGGAAGTACCCAGATTTGGGGGTGTCACAGCTATTCTCAACATTCTCAGATGTCATTTTTAAATACTGCCACAAAACAAGAGTTAATTGATATATCACATATTATCCCTATATTCTGACCGACCAATTAAATAACAAATAAACTTAGGTAGGTCATACTAGCGAAGGAATTACCCGTCTCTGCCCCCTAATTCTAGTCTCACATCTTAGCCAGGGATCATATCCCTAAGCTTTGATACTAACTGTGACGCCCCCAAAATAGGTATACATCACCCATTCTGAGTCGCCAAATACATGGTACAGAATACAAATACAAACTTAAATATACAACATGAGCTGTGAGTTTAAATCAAATATTGTCGTCTAGACAGTATTAAAACTCAAAATAAGTCCTCAATACATTTATTATCACACTGTTTCACAGAATAGTGAGGACTACTAATCAAACATCTGGACCGTCACTCCGTTCCCCGACTAGTCCCAACTATATTCTCATTTCTTGAAGAGAACAATGAAAGCAGAGGGTGAGCTTAACTTGCCCAGTAAGAAATATTATGACTAAGATAATGCAAAATAAATTATCGTTAGCCTTCAACAGTGTTAAACTGATAAAATACAATAGACATCAAGTTTAACTGCAGCGGAATAAGTAATCCATTAGAAGAGTCAAGTAGAGCACATGATATCTACTATCTTCTATGATTTAAAAGAATTTATCATCAATTTTATCGCTGAGACTCAGCTTAATAAATAATCCACATCATCCATGCACTACGACCAAGGATATTCATTAGTATCACGACCACAAATTATCCATGCACTACGGGCCAAAGATATTCGTGTATTCATCAATGGTCATGATCATGCCAACAACTGTCCATCAATGCACTACGGGCCAATGAGGACTTTTACCATATCATTTTTAATATTACGGTCATGATTATACCGAATAATCCCTGGTATGAGAATTCAATAAAACAAGTTCAAGGATAAATTTTTAAAGGTTTATAATTTAATTTATTCAGAAATCAATAACGTCCAAATTGTCAACATGATACTATTTTGTGGAGTCAAATTTAAGAATAATATTGTATCAAAAATAATTTAGACCGAAAACGAATCAATTTTTATCATGAATAGTACCCCGAGTAGTACTCGAGTGAATAGTACCCCGTAAATAGTACTTCGGGAATAGTAGCCCCGTGAATAGTACTCCGGCATAAAAAAATTAAAATTTATCAAGAATGCTCAGAATAATATTTTCATGAAAAGATACTGGATAAAGCGCAAATATTAAGGATATTCTACTAATTTTATGAAGTTTAGAAGCCAAAACTTTAACAAAACGAGTATAGAATTCGAAATCTGAAACGAAATAATATTACTTACATACTACAGAGTATGGAATAAAATATTATTTCAAGCGAATATTGAACAAAAATAACATCTCTTACCTTGAAAAGAAGAGTATTCCGACTGGTAGGGAGGGGATATTCTTGAAGAAAACTTTCACTATTTTTTACGCTCAAAGCTTTCTAAAGCTCGAAAGAAATACGCTTAGGATTACAGAAGAAGAATTTTCTGATTCGGGTGTGATTTTCAATTCTAACTAAGCATCCTATTTATAGGAGAATGGAAGGATACTATTTAAAAAAATTTCACGGACGCACAGTTGAAATAAAATCACGGGCCAAAGTTTTCGTCTGATAATTCACGGACGTCTTACGGGGGATTGATTTTCAATGCAATAATCCATTACACACAAAAAAATATAATATATATATATATATATATAACACATGTTATTTTGAAACAAAACAAAGCAAAACACTCCCACCCGACAAAACTTTAGGATTTCCCCCCCCCCCCGCCATTTTTCTTTCTTCCAACGTGCGCCCCACATGTTCCCTCCACCAACAAATCACCATCACAGGTGGATCCCACCATAATATATATGTTGGATAATTTTCTACCGATTATTTTGAAAAATAGGCAAATAGGGGTCCAAAATTTACATCAAATACAAAAATCCTCTTCATATTTTTAACAACATTTATTCATCATTATTATTATTCACAATATTTAACAACCAGATAGTTCTCAGGAAAGAGGGGGCTTTCCAATAAGGATTTCTCCCTATTGGCGCGCAATTAGGGGACCAAACCTCTCATTGACATAACTTTCTAGACATCGTCAATATTGCAAATAATAATACGAATAATTTTGTCGCCTCAATTATTGATTTAATAATATATAAAATATTGATAATTGTAAGACCCCGAATTTTATGAAATAAAAGTATTCAATTTTTCTTATAATTACTATTCAGTAAATGGTTAAATTAATAAAAGTTTAAAGTTATGGATGAAATATGAATTTTTTTTCAAAATAAGCAAGTGGTTATAAAATAATCATTGTTGTCGGGGAATATTCGTTTGGTCGTGGAATATTCTTTCTGTCGGGAAATATTCGTACGACGGCGCAGCTATTTGTGGGCCCCATAACAGAATAACTGTCGGGTGAAGAAAACGACAAATTTAAGTTTTTACAAATAACGGCGTAGTTGTTACCGTTAACACTGTTGGAATACCCGGTGGTTAAAATACAGTAATACGCGTTATTGCATAGTAGCACACGGTATTGCATAGTATTTTTGAAATTATTGATTCTTACGTAAGAAGGCACTACTCAATAATTGTTACAGTAATTACTGTTCAATATTTTATTTTATTGATTCAATAATTGCTGCGTTGATATTTTATATTATTGTTGGTTCAATAATTGTCACTGCACAGTATTTCCCATTATCAGATCAATAATTCATATTATTTGAATAATATTATTAGATAACATTATTGGCAATGACTAGAAAGTTCTGTCTAAGGAGAGGTTTGGTCACCTAATTGCGCGCCAGTAAGGAGAAATTCTTATTGGAAAGCCCCCTCCTTCCTGGGAACGGCCTGGTTGTCATAAATGTGATTCTGTAATATTATTTGTGAATAATTAATTATTGATTCATATGATAAGGAAATATTTATTTTATGTGGATATAAATGAGGAATATATTTTTCTGGTTAAAAATAAAGGAGTTAATGTTGAGGTTTTTATCATTATTTTTATCGGAATGGAGGTATCAAAAATTAGGGTTTTTGAGATATTTTGCGGGGGTTATAATTTTTAATCCGACCGTTGGATCGTGGTAATTTTTGGATATGTTATACATATATAAGTTGAGTATATGCCCACAAATTTTGAATCGTTAAAAATGAACGTATGATTTGTTATGAATTTTAAGAGGTGGCTGATTCAGAAATCAAGTTATAAATTATTTTTGGTGGAAAATTCTAGAATTGGTGGGCCCCAGTTGTGGTTGGTGAAAAAATGTGCTGAATTATATTTCAAATGTGGTGGGTGGGAATAGTAGCAGGTAAAGCCATCAGGTTGCAGGTCAAACCTACCAAAATTTTCCTATAAATAGAGGGCTAAGTTAGAATTGAAAATCACACCAGAAACATAAGTTTTCTCTCTTTCTCTCTCTATATTATGAAGCATATTTTGTGAGTTTTTAGATATTTGGTGAGTTGCTATTCATCAGTGCAAGTTTCCTTCAGCATCATATCCGATATCCAGTCAGAAGTATTGCTCTTTTGAGGTAAGGGATAGTAAGGGATATTAAGGGATTTTAAGGGTTGTTATGATTTTCAGTTTCGTAATTTTTCTGATCTTCAAAAATTCTGAAAAAATTTGAAATGATATTTTGATGAGTTTTCTTGATTGTATCCAAAAATGGTGATTTTTAGATGTATAAATTGAGAGTTATGAATTTTATGAGAAAAGACTATTTTAAAAGTAACAGCTTATAATTCCTTGTGGTTAACTCCAAAATTGATGAAATTTTTATTGGGAGTACATGTATATGATAGAAGTATACTCTGTAAATTTCAGAATTTTTAGACAAAAGTACAATTTTTGATAAATATCTAAATATTCGGCTATTTTGGCCATATGAAAAATAGTAAATGACTTTTAAAAATTCTGAGAAAAATATATGTTCACTATGGGACTATATTATGCTAAATTTCAGAAAAGAAATATTTTTGAAACGGATTTGGTATTTTTCATGAAAATAGTCTAGTTATGAGAAAATGAATTAAATATGTTATGTGAAGTAAGAAAATTAGAAAATAGGATTTTATGGCTTGAGAATCCTATATATGAGGTATATGCAGATTTTTGATGAGGGTTTTAGTTATTGATGATGAAATCTTAAGAGTTGGCATTTTATGATGATTAAATGCATTAATTAGTAAAGTGTAAACAATTTAAATAAATTGTTTATAAGCTTAAGAATATTATTCTTTCAATATCATTATACCGAAATATTGGTATGTATATTGTTGTGGAATTTTTACCTTTTTCATGTCAGGGTTACTATTCACGAGTTACTATTCATGAGTTACTATTCACGAGTTACTATTCACGAGTTACTATTCACGAGTTACTATTCACGACAACATTGGTTTCTTTTTCTGACCAAATTATAGTTGGTTTATGAATATTACTCTTGAGATTAAATCTATATGTTGATTATATTGATTTTATTATCATATATAACATTTTTATAACCCTAATGATGATATTTCTCTTTGACTTGAGTGTAAAGATGGGTAGATTTCTGGTATGATCATGACTATGGGTTCTCTTTGGCCAGTAGTGCAAAGTTGAATTGTTGACTGGTATGATCATGACCATTGAATTTATAAGTGAATATCTTTAGCTTAAGTGCAAAGGTGAATTGATCAACATGGTTATAATTATTGTTTATATAAATTCTGAAATGATTATATATGAACTGTTGATGAATATATTTGGCCGTAGTGCAAATATGAATTGTTGAGGAATATCTTTGGCCTGTAGTGCAAAGATGAATTGTTGATGAATATCTTTGGCCCGTAGTGCAAAGATGACATGTTGTTGAATATCTTTGGCCAGTAGTGCAAAGATGAACATATGTTGAGATGAACATGACCAACTGGTGATACAAATGAATATCTTTGGCCGTAGTGCAAAGATGAAGTTATTAGTATGATTATGAACAGGAACTGTGATTTGGTATAACCATGATCTTTGATGTTTCAGGTAAAGACAGGTGATGAAAATATTCTTCGTCCTGGGTGCGAAGAAAAATTTAGAATCACAATTATGATTATGAGTTATTCATATGATTGTGGAAAGGAACTGTTGATTGATGTTACAGGGATAAAACATTGTTGGTGGATTTTTAACATGGAGAAAATAATAGACTTTATAGTCTATTTGACTCTTCTAATGGATTGCTCGTTCCGCTGCAACTATGGTTGAAATTTTTATCATTTGCCATATGTTCTAAATCTCTGATTTATTACTGATGAAGGCTATTGATAATTTAATTATCTTTAGTCATGATATTCTTTACTGAGCTAGTTGTGCTCACCCTTTTGCTTCACAATTCCTTTCAGGTAATAAGAGTGTAGCTGGGTCGAGCGAGGGTAACGGGGAAATAGAACGGTGGTCTCTAACTGTGGATGTTCTCCCGAAGCAGTATAGAAAAGTTCATTTAGTAGTTATATTTGGTGAATCCAATAGGGTAAGGTGTACCCAACGTTGGAAGGGTGGTTTGCCACTATCATACAAGATGTCTAACGACATACAATCTCGTGTCATCATAAGACAGGGATGTGCTCATCCACTTGCTGAGTATATATACGAGCACTACCTATATAATCTTGGTATTTGTTTGAAGTATAATTCTCAATTAGAGACAGTAGAGATAATGATATGTCAAGAGAAGACTCACCATTGGGAAGAATATGATAGTAATCTTCTCATTTTTCTTTAGGGTCTATTGGGTCAACCAAGGATAATTCTGTGGCCATATGATATCTATCATAACCTAGACGCGTGGCCTCCCATGTACGAAGGTTTCCTTGAGCACTTCCCAAAGATTCTAGTTTCTAAAATAATTTTTGACTGTACCTTTATGTAAGGTACCTTTGTGAGGTGCTGATACATGATGGTGTCCAATGTCACATTTGGTATATATTTGTATCCAAACTCACAGCATATGTGTTGTTGTATTTTGCACGACAATTGTTGTAATAAAGTTGTAGTTGTTTTCTGTACCATGTATTTGACGACTCAGAATGGGTTGGATGGAATGGACCTATTTTGGGGTTGTCACAGGTGGTATCAGAGCTATAAGTAAAGAGCCCCGAGCCTCTCGCTGGTGACTTCCTGTTGATGGGGGATGCACCGAAGCCAGACTCTCCGTAGGGGACGCCGTTCTGCGGTGGCAAACTGATAGGTACCACTGTGAGGTGTTGTCCACTGATGGGACAATTGTCACAGGTGGTATCAGAGCTTAGGGATATGATCTCTGGCGGAGATCGGGGAATATAACTAGGAGGGGAGAGATGAGTAAATCCTTCGCTAGTGTGTCCTACCTAAGCTTATTTGTTGGTCAGTCATAATATCGGAATATTATGTGATATGTTAATTTGTTCAATTAACCCTTGTTTTGAAGCTGTATTCTAGAATGATATCTGAAATACAGGAGATGAGCAATGGAGAAATCATGATGACAGGGAAGATAGAATCTGAAATGAAAGCAAGGTATTCTCAACTCTTTGAAATACCAGGTACGTAAATTTCGAGGACGAAATTTCATAAGGAGGGGAGATTGTAAGACCCCGAATTTTATGAAATAAAAGTATTCAATTTTTCTTATAATTACTATTCAGTAAATGGTTAAATTGATAAAAGTTTAAAGTTATGGATGAAATATGAATTTTTTTTCAAAATAAGCAAGTGGTTATAAAATAATCATTGTTGTCGGGGAATATTCGTTTGGTCGTGGAATATTCTTTCTGTCGGGGAATATTCGTACGACGGCGCAGCTATTTGTGGGCCCCATAACAGAATAACTGTCGGGTGAACAAAACGACAAATTTAAGTTTTTATAAATAACGGCGTAGTTGTTACCGTTACCACTGTTGGAATACCCGGTGGTTAAAATACAGTAATACGCGTTATTGCATAGTAGCACACGGTATTGCATAGTATTTTTGAAATTATTAATTCTTACGTAAGAAGGCACTACTCAATAATTGTTACAGTAATTACTGTTCAATATTTTATTTTATTGATTCAATAATTGCTGCGTTGATATTTTATATTATTGTTGGTTCAATAATTGTCACTACACAGTATTTCCCATTATCAGATCAATAATTCATATTATTTGAATAATATTATTAGATAATATTATTGGCAATGACTAGAAAGTTCTGTCTAAGGAGAGGTTTGGTCACCTAATTGCACGCCAGTAAGGAGAAATTATTATTGGAAAGCCCCCTCTTTCCTGGGAACGGCCTGGTTGTCATAAATGTGATTCTATAATATTATTTGTGAATAATTAATTATTGATTCATATGATAAGGAAATATTTATTTTATGTGGATATAAATGAGGAATATATTTTTGTGGTTAAAAATAAAGGAGTTAATGTTGAGGTTTTTATCAGTATTTTTATCGGAATGGAGGAATTAAAAATCAGGGTTTTTGAGATATTTTGTGGGGGTTATAATTTTTAATCCGACCGTTGGATCGTGGTAATTTTTGGATATGTTATACATATATAAGTTGAGTATATGCCCACAAATTTTGAACCGTTAAAAATGAACGTATGATTTGTTATGAATTTTAAGAGGTGGCTGATTCAGAAATCAAGTTATAAATCATTTTTGGTGGAAAATTCTAGAATTGGTGGGCCCCACTTGTGGTTGGTGAAAAAATGTGCTGAATTATATTTCAAATGTGGTGGGTGGGAATAGTAGCAGGTAAAGCCATCAGGTTGCAGGTCAAACCTACCAAAATTTTCCTATAAATAGAGGGCTAAGTTAGAATTGAAAATCACACCAGAAACATAAGCTTTCTCTCTTTCTCTCTCTATATTATGAAGCATATTTTGTGAGTTTTTAGATACTTGGTGAGTTGCTATTCATCAGTGCAAGTTTCCTTCAGCATCATATCCGATATCCAGTCAGAAGTACTGCTCTTTTGAGGTAAGGGATAGTAAGGGATATTAAGGGATTTTAAGGGTTGTTATGATTTTCAGTTTCGTAATTTTTCTGATCTTCAAAAATTCTGGAAAAATTTAAAATGATATTTTGATGAGTTTTCTTGATTGTATCCAAAAATGGTGATTTTTGGATGTATAAATTGAGAGTTATGAATTTTATGAGAAAAGACTATTTTAAAAGTAACAGCTTATAATTTCTTGTGGTTAACTCCAAAATTGATGAAATTTTATTGGGAGTACATGTATATGATAGAAGTATACTCTGTAAATTTCAGAATTTTTAGACAAAAGTACAATTTTTGATAAATGTCTAAATATTCGGCTATTTTGGCCATATGAAAAATAGTAAATGACTTTTAAAAATTCTGAGAAAAATATATGTTCACTATGGGACTATATTATGCTAAATTCCAGAAAAGAAATATTTTTGGAACGGATTTAGTATTTTTCATGAAAATAGTCTAGTTATGAGAAAATGAATTAAATATGTTATGTGAAGTAAGAAAATTAGAAAATAGGATTTTATGGCTTGAGAATCCTATATATGAGGTATATGCAGATTTTTGATGAGGGTTTTGGTTATTGATGATGAAATCTTAAGAGTTGGCATTTTATGATGATTAAATGCATTAATTAGTAAAGTGTAAACAATTTAAATAAATTGTTTATAAGCTTAAGAATATTATTCTTTCAATATCATTATACCGAAATATTGGAGGAGATTTGAGTAAATCCTTCGCTAGTGTGTCCTACCTAAGCTTATTTGTTGGTCAGTCATAATATCGGAATATTATGTGATATGTTAATTTGTTCAATTAACCCTTGTTTTGAAGCTGTATTCTAGAATGATATCTGAAATACAGGAGATGAGCAATAGAGAAATTATGATGACAGGGAAGATAGAATCTGAAATGAAAGCAAGGTATTCTCAACTCTTTGAAATACCAGGTACGTAAATTTCGGGGACGAAATTTCATAAGGAGGGGAGATTGTAAGACCCCGAATTTTATGAAATAAAAGTATTCAATTTTTCTTATAATTACTATTCAGTAAATGGTTAAATTGATAAAAGTTTAAAGTTATGGGTGAAATGTGAAATTTTTTTCAAAATAAGCAAGTGGTTATAAAATAATCATTGTTGTCGGGGAATATTCGTTTGGTCGTGGAATATTCTTTCTTTCGGGGAATATTCGTACGACGGCACAGCTATTTGTGGGCCCTATAACGAATAACTGTCGGGTGAAGAAAATGACAAATTTGAGTTTTTACAAATAACGGCGTAGTTGTTACCGTTAACACTGTTGGAATACCCGGTGGTTAAAATACAGTAATACGCGTTATTGCACAGTAGCACACGGTATTGCATAGTATTTTTGAAATTATTGATTCTTACGTAAGAAGGCACTACTCAATAATTATTACAGTAGTTACTGTTCAATATTTTATTTTATTGATTCAATAATTGTTGCGTTGATATTTTATATTATTGTTGTTTCAATAATTGTTGCTGCACAGTATTTTCCTTTATCAGATCAATAATTCATATTTTTTGAATAATATTATTAGATAACATTATTGTCAATGTCTAGAAAGTTCTGTCTAAGGAGAGGTTTGGTCATCTAATTGCGCGCCAGTAAGGAGAAATTCTTATTGGAAAGCCCCCTCTTTCCTGGGAACGGCCTGGTTGTCATAAATGTGATTCTATAATATTATTTGTGAATAATTAATTATTGATTCATATGATAAAGAAATATTTATTTTATGCGAATATAAATGAGGGATATATTTTTGTGGTTAAAAAATGAAGGAGTTAATGTTGAGATTTTTATCCGTATTTTTGTCGGAATGGAGGTATTAAAAATTAGGGTTTTTGAGATATTTTGCGGGGGTTATAATTTTTAATCCGACCGTTGGATCGTGGTAATTTTTGGATATGTTATACATATATAAGTTGAGTATATGCCCACAAATTTTGAACCGTTAAAAATGAACGTATGATTTGTTATAAATTTTAAGAGGTGACTGATTCAGAAATCAGGTTATAAATCATTTTTGGTGAAAAATTCTAGAATTGGTGGGCCCCACTTGTGGTTGGTGAAGAAATGTGCTGAATTATATTTCAAATGTGGTGGGTGGGAATAGTAGCAGGTAAAGCCATCAGGTTGCAGGTCAAACCTACCAAAATTTTCCTATAAATAGAGGGCTAAGTTAGAATTGAAAATCACACCAGAAACATAAGCTTTCTCTCTTTCTCTCTCTATATTATGAAGCATATTTTGTGAGTTTTTAGATACTTGGTGAGTTGCTATTCATCAGTGCAAGTTTCTTTCAGCATCATATCCGATATTCCGTCAGAAGTACTGCTCTTTTGAGGTAAGGGATTGTAAGGGATAGTAAGGGATATTATTTTCTTCTTAATGATATTATTTTCTTCAATATCATTATGCTGAAATATTGATATGAGTTTTTATCAAATTTGGAACTTTTTGTGTCGGGGGTTACTATTCACGTATACGGCACTATTCACGTATACGGTACTATTCACGAATACGGCACTATTCACCGAAAAATAAAATTTTCCCTTTTTGTCCAAGATGTCTATTATGGTTACTATCTTTGATTGTATCCATGTTTTGATCTTTATTTTTGAATTCTGCTTCACAATTGATTATTATGAAGTATTATTGATCTTGGATAAACTGTTATACGAATCCCTACTATTTGTCCTTCTGTCTCATTGGATTCGTTCTCTTTAAGATATTTTTCATCATCCTCAGTCATAAATGATGATATTACTGAATATCTTTGGCCTGTAGTGCAAAGATGTATAATTACTTGATGAATATCTTTGGCCTGTAGTGCAAAGATGAACAGGTGTTGAGATGAACATGACCGACTGATGATACAAATGAATATCTTTGGCCTGTAGTGCAAAGATGAATATTTGGTTAAAGATGATTATTAATTGATGTTACAGGGATAAAATATTGATGATGGACTTTTAAATCTTAGAAGATAGTAGAATTCTTTCTCTACTTGACTCTTCTAATGGTTTGTTGTTTCCGCTGCAGTTGTTGATCTAAAACTTGTTGTCGATTATATTTTATCAGATTTTTCCCTGTTGAAGACTAACGATAATTTGTTGTATATTATCTTAGTCATAATATTCTTTACTGGGCTAGTTGAGCTCACCCTTTTCCTTTTTGTTCCATTTTTCTTCTCAGGAGGTGAGAACATAGCAGGATCTAGTCGGGGTATGGAGTGATGGTTCTAGAAAGATGTATTAGCAGTCCTCACTATTTCTGTAAAATAGTGTTTGAATAATTGTAATGAGGATTTATTTGGGTGTGGATATTGTCTAGAAGACAATATTTGTATTTAAACTCACAGTATGTGTTGTCGTATTTTACACGACAATTGTATTATTGAAGTTGTAGTTTGCTTTCTGTACCATGTATTTGGCGACTCAGAATGGGTGTTGTATACCTATTCTGGGGGCGTCACATTTGGTATCAGAGCTATAAGTAAAGAGCCCCGAGCCTCTCGCTGGTGACTTCCTGTTGATGGGGGATGCACCGAAGCCAGACTCTCCGTAGGGGACGCCGTTCTGCGGTGGCAAACTGATAGGTATCAATGTAAGGTGCTGACATAGGTTGGTGTCCAGAGTTACATTTGGTATCAGAGCTTAGGGATATGATCTCTGGCGGAGATCGGGGAATAAAACTAGGAGGGGAGAGATGAGTAAATCCTTCGCTAGTGTGTCCTGCCTAAGCTTATTTGTTGGTCAGTCATAATATCGGGATATTATGTGATATGTTAATTTGTTCAATTAACCTTTGTTTTGAAGCAGTATTCTAGAATGATATCTGAAATACAGGAGATGAGCAATGGAGAAATCATGAGGACAGGGAAGATGAAATCTGAAATGAAAGTACGGTATTCTCAACTCTTCGAAATATCAGGTACGCAAATTTCGGGGACGAAATTTCATAAGGAGGGGAGATTGTAAGACCCCGAATTTTATGAAATAAAAGTATTCAATTTTTCTTATAATTACTATTCAGTAAATGGTTAAATTGATAAAAGTTTAAAGTTATGGGTGAAATGTGAAATTTTTTTCAAAATAAGCAAGTGGTTATAAAATAATCATTGTTGTCGGGGAATATTCGTTTGGTCGTGGAATATTCTTTCTTTCGGGGAATATTCGTACGACGGCACAGCTATTTGTGGGCCCCATAACGAATAACTGTCGGGTGAAGAAAATGACAAATTTGAGTTTTTACAAATAACGGCGTAGTTGTTACCGTTAACACTGTTGGAATACCCGGTGGTTAAAATACAGTAATACGCGTTATTGCACAGTAGCACACGGTATTGCATAGTATTTTTGAAATTATTGATTCTTACGTAAGAAGGCACTACTCAATAATTATTGCAGTAGTTACTGTTCAATATTTTATTTTATTGATTCAATAATTGTTGCGTTGATATTTTATATTATTGTTGTTTCAATAATTGTTGCTGCACAGTATTTTCCTTTATCAGATCAATAATTCATATTTTTTGAATAATATTATTAGATAACATTATTGTCAATGTCTAGAAAGTTCTGTCTAAGAAGAGGTTTGGTCATCTAATTGCGCGCCAGTAAGGAGAAATTCTTATTGGAAAGCCCCCTCTTTCCTGGGAACGGCCTGGTTGTCATAAATGTGATTCTATAATATTATTTGTGAATAATTAATTATTGATTCATATGATAAGGAAATATTTATTTTATGTGGATATAAATGAGGGATATATTTTTGTGGTTAAAAAATGAAGGAGTTAATGTTGAGATTTTTATCCGTATTTTTGTCGGAATGGAGGTATTAAAAATCAGGGTTTTTGAGATATTTTGCGGGGGTTATAATTTTTAATCCGACCGTTGGATCGTGGTAATTTTTGGATATGTTATACATATATAAGTTGAGTATATGCCCACAAATTTTGAACCGTTAAAAATGAACGTATGATTTGTTATGAATTTTAAGAGGTGACTGATTCAGAAATCAGGTTATAAATTATTTTTGTTGGAAAATTCTAGAATTGGTGGGCCCCACTTGTGGTTGGTGAAGAAATGTGCTGAATTATATTTCAAATGTGGTGGGTGGGAATAGTAGCAGGTAAAGCCATCAGGTTGCAGGTCAAACCTACCAAAATTTTCCTATAAATAGAGGGCTAAGTTAGAATTGAAAATCACACCAGAAACATAAGCTTTCTCTCTTTCTCTCTCTATATTATGAAGCATATTTTGTGAGTTTTTAGATACTTGGTGAGTTGCTATTCATCAGTGCAAGTTTCCTTCAGCATCATATCCGATATTCCGTCAGAAGTACTGCTCTTTTGAGGTAAGGGATTGTAAGGGATAGTAAGGGATATTATTTTCTTCTTAATGATATTATTTTCTTCAATATCATTATGCTGAAATATTGATATGAGTTTTTATCAAATTTAAAACTTTTTGTGTCGGGGGTTACTATTCACGTATACGGCACTATTCACGTATACGGCACTATTCACGAATACGGCACTATTCACCGAAAAATAAAATTTTCCCTTTTTGTCCAAGATGTCTATTATGGTTACTATCTTTGATTGTATCCATGTTTTGATCTTTATTTTTGAATTCTGCTTCACAATTGATTATTATGAAGTATTATTGATCTTGGATAAACTGTTATACGAATCCCTACTATTTGTCCTTCTGTCTCATTGGATTCGTTCTCTTTAAGATATTTTTCATCATCCTCAGTCCTAAATGATGATATTACTGAATATCTTTGGCCTGTAGTGCAAAGATGTATAATTACTTGATGAATATCTTTGGCCTGTAGTGCAAAGATGAACAGGTGTTGAGATGAACATGACCAACTGATGATACAAATGAATATCTTTGGCCTGTAGTGCAAAGATGAATATTTGGTTAAAGATGATTATTAATTGATGTTACAGGGATAAAATATTGATGATGGACTTTTAAATCTTAGAAGATAGTAGAATTCTTTCTCTACTTGACTCTTCTAATGGTTTGTTATTTCCGCTGCAGTTGTTGATCTAAAACTTGTTGTCGATTATATTTTATCAGATTTTTCCCTGTTGAAGACTAACGATAATTTGTTGTATATTATCTTAGTCATAATATTCTTTACTGGGCTAGTTGAGCTCACCCTTTTCCTTTTTGTTCCATTTTTCTTCTCAAGAGGTGAGAACATAGCAGGATCTAGTCGGGGTATGGAGTGATGGTTCTAGAAAGATGTATTAGCAGTCCTCACTATTTCTGTAAAATAGTGTTTGAATAATTGTAATGAGGATTTATTTGGGTGTGGATATTGTCTAGAAGACAATATTTGTATTTAAACTCACAGTATGTGTTGTCGTATTTTGCACGACAATTGTATTATTGAAGTTGTAGTTTGCTTTCTGTACCATGTATTTGGCGACTCAGAATGGGTGTTGTATACCTATTCTGGGGGCGTCACATTTGGTATCAGAGCTATAAGTAAAGAGCCCCGAGCCTCTCGCTGGTGACTTCCTGTTGATGGGGGATGCACCGAAGCCAGACTCTCCGTAGGGGACGCCGTTCTGCGGTGGCAAACTGATAGGTATCAATGTAAGGTGCTGACATAGGTTGGTGTCCAGAGTTACATTTGGTATCAGAGCTTAGGGATATGATCTCTGGCGGAGATCGGGGAATAAAACTAGGAGGGGAGAGATGAGTAAATCCTTCGCTAGTGTGTCCTGCCTAAGCTTATTTGTTGGTCAGTCATAATATCGAGATATTATGTGATATGTTAATTTGTTCAATTAACCTTTGTTTTGAAGCAGTATTCTAGAATGATATCTGAAATACAGGAGATGAGCAATGGAGAAATCATGAGGACAGGGAAGATGAAATCTGAAATGAAAGTACGGTATTCTCAACTCTTCGAAATATCAGGTACGTAAATTTCGGGGACGAAATTTTATAAGGAGGGGAGATTGTAAGACCCCGAATTTTATGAAATAAAAGTATTCAATTTTTCTTATAATTACTATTCAGTAAATGGTTAAATTGATAAAAGTTTAAAGTTATGGGTGAAATGTGAAATTTTTTTCAAAATAAGCAAGTGGTTATAAAATAATCATTGTTGTCGGGGAATATTCGTTTGGTCGTGGAATATTCTTTCTTTCGGGGAATATTCGTACGACGGCACAGCTATTTGTGGGCCCCATAACGAATAACTGTCGGGTGAAGAAAACGACAAATTTGAGTTTTTACAAATAACGGCGTAGTTGTTACCGTTAACACTGTTGGAATACCCGGTGGTTAAAATACAGTAATACGCGTTATTGCACAGTAGCACACGGTATTGCATAGTATTTTTGAAATTATTAATTCTTACGTAAGAAGGCACTACTCAATAATTATTGCAGTAGTTACTGTTCAATATTTTATTTTATTGATTCAATAATTGTTGCGTTGATATTTTATATTATTGTTGTTTCAATAATTGTTGCTGCATAGTATTTTCCTTTATCAGATCAATAATTCATATTTTTTGAATAATATTATTAGATAACATTATTGTCAATGTCTAGAAAGTTCTGTCTAAAGAGAGGTTTGGTCATCTAATTGCGCGCCAGTAAGGAGAAATTCTTATTGGAAAGCCCCCTCTTTCCTGGGAACGGCCTGGTTGTCATAAATGTGATTCTATAATATTATTTGTGAATAATTAATTATTGATTCATATGATAAGGAAATATTTATTTTATGTGGATATAAATGAGGGATATATTTTTGTGGTTAAAAAATGAAGGAGTTAATGTTGAGATTTTTATCCGTATTTTTGTCGGAATGGAGGTATTAAAAATCAGGGTTTTTGAGATATTTTGCGGGGGTTATAATTTTTAATCCGACCGTTGGATCGTGGTAATTTTTGGATATGTTATACATATATAAGTTGAGTATATGCCCACAAATTTTGAACCGTTAAAAATGAACGTATGATTTGTTATGAATTTTAAGAGGTGACTGATTCAGAAATCAGGTTATAAATCATTTTTGGTGGAAAATTTTAGAATTGGTGAGCCCCACTTGTGGTTGGTGAAGAAATGTGCTGAATTATATTTCAAATGTGGTGGGTGGGAATAGTAGCAGGTAAAGCCATCAGGTTGCAGGTCAAACCTACCAAAATTTTCCTATAAACAGAGGGCTAAGTTAGAATTGAAAATCACACCAGAAACATAAGCTTTCTCTCTTTCTCTCTCTATATTATGAAGCATATTTTGTGAGTTTTTAGATACTTGGTGAGTTGCTATTCATCAGTGCAAGTTTCCTTCAGCATCATATCCGATATTCCGTCAGAAGTACTGCTCTTTTGAGGTAAGGGATTGTAAGGGATAGTAAGGGATATTATTTTCTTCTTAATGATATTATTTTCTTCAATATCATTATGCTGAAATATTGATATAAGTTTTTATCAAATTTGGAACTTTTTGTGTCGGGGGTTACTATTCACGTATACGGCACTATTCACGTATACGGTACTATTCACGAATACGGCACTATTCACCGAAAAATAAAATTTTCCCTTTTTGTCCAAGATGTCTATTATGGTTACTATCTTTGATTGTATCCATGTTTAGATCTTTATTTTTGAATTCTGCTTCACAATTGATTATTATGAAGTATTATTGATCTTGGATAAACTGTTATACGAATCCCTACTATTTGTCCTTCTGTCTCATTGGATTCGTTCTCTTTAAGATATTTTTCATCATCCTCAGTCCTAAATGATGATATTACTGAATATCTTTGGCCTGTAGTGCAAAGATGTATAATTACTTGATGAATATCTTTAGCCTGTAGTGCAAAGATGAACAGGTGTTGAGATGAACATGACCGACTGATGATACAAATGAATATCTTTGGCCTGTAGTGCAAAGATGAATATTTGGTTAAAGATGATTATTAATTGATGTTACAGGGATAAAATATTGATGATGGACTTTTAAATCTTAGAAGATAGTAGAATTCTTTCTCTACTTGACTCTTCTAATGGTTTGTTATTTCCGCTGCAGTTGTTGATCTAAAACTTGTTGTCGATTATATTTTATCAGATTTTTCCCTGTTGAAGACTAACGATAATTTGTTGTATATTATCTTAGTCATAATATTCTTTACTGGGCTAGTTGAGCTCACCCTTTTCCTTTTTGTTCCATTTTTCTTCTCAGGAGGTGAGAACATAGCAGGATCTAGTCGGGGTATGGAGTGATGGTTCTAGAAAGATGTATTAGCAGTCCTCACTATTTCTGTAAAATAGTGTTTGAATAATTGTAATGAAGATTTATTTGGGTGTGGATATTGTCTAGAAGACAATATTTGTATTTAAACTCACAGTATGTGTTGTCGTATTTTGCACGACAATTGTATTATTGAAGTTGTAGTTTGCTTTCTGTACCATGTATTTGGCGACTCAGAATGGGTGTTGTATACCTATTCTGGGGGCGTCACATTTGGTATCAGAGCTATAAGTAAAGAGCCCCGAGCCTCTCGCTGGTGACTTCCTGTTGATGGGGGATGCACCGAAGCCAGACTCTCCGTAGGGGACGCCGTTCTGCGGTGGCAAACTGATAGGTATCAATTTAAGGTGCTGACATAGGTTGGTGTCCAGAGTTACATTTGGTATCAGAGCTTAGGGATATGATCTCTGGCGGAGATCGGGGAATAAAACTAGGAGGGGAGAGATGAGTAAATCCTTCGCTAGTGTGTCCTGCCTAAGCTTATTTGTTGGTCAGTCATAATATCGGGATATTATGTGATATGTTAATTTGTTCAATTAACCTTTGTTTTGAAGCAGTATTCTAGAATGATATCTGAAATACAGGAGATGAGCAATGGAGAAATCATGAGGACAGGGAAGATGAAATCTGAAATGAAAGTACGGTATTCTCAACTCTTCGAAATATCAGGTACGCAAATTTCGGGGACGAAATTTCATAAGGAGGGGAGATTGTAAGACCCCGAATTTTATGAAATAAAAGTATTCAATTTTTCTTATAATTACTATTCAGTAAATGGTTAAATTGATAAAAGTTTAAAGTTATGGGTGAAATGTGAAATTTTTTTCAAAATAAGCAAGTGGTTATAAAATAATCATTGTTGTCGGGGAATATTCGTTTGGTCGTGGAATATTCTTTCTTTCGGGGAATATTCGTACGACGGCACAGCTATTTGTGGGCCCCATAACGAATAACTGTCGGGTGAAGAAAATGACAAATTTGAGTTTTTACAAATAACGGCGTAGTTGTTACCGTTAACACTGTTGGAATACCCGGTGGTTAAAATACAGTAATACGCGTTATTGCACAGTAGCACACGGTATTGCATAGTATTTTTGAAATTATTGATTCTTACGTAAGAAGGCACTACTCAATAATTATTACAGTAGTTACTGTTCAATATTTTATTTTATTGATTCAATAATTGTTGCGTTGATATATTATATTATTGTTGTTTCAATAATTGTTGCTGCACAGTATTTTCCTTTATCAGATCAATAATTCATATTTTTTGAATAATATTATTAGATAACATTATTGTCAATGTCTAGAAAGTTCTGTCTAAAGAGAGGTTTGGTCATCTAATTGCGCGCCAGTAAGGAGAAATTCTTATTGGAAAGCCCCCTCTTTCCTGGGAACGGCCTGGTTGTCATAAATGTGATTCTATAATATTATTTGTGAATAATTAATTTATTATTCATATGATAAGGAAATATTTATTTTATGTGGATATAAATGAGGGATATATTTTTGTGGTTAAAAAATGAAGGAGTTAATGTTGAGATTTTTATCCGTATTTTTGTCGGAATGGAGGTATTAAAAATCAGGGTTTTTGAGATATTTTGCGGGGGTTATAATTTTTAATCCGACCGTTGGATCGTGGTAATTTTTGGATATGTTATACATATATAAGTTGAGTATATGCCCACAAATTTTGAACCGTTAAAATTGAACGTATGATTTGTTATGAATTTTAAGAGGTGGCTGATTCAGAAATCAGGTTATAAATCATTTTTGGTGGAAAATTCTAGAATTGGTGGGCCCCACTTGTGGTTGGTGAAGAAATGTGCTGAATTATATTTCAAATGTGGTGGGTGGGAATAGTAGCAGGTAAAGCCATCAGGTTGCAGGTCAAACCTACCAAAATTTTCCTATAAATAGAGGGCTAAGTTAGAATTGAAAATCACACCAGAAACATAAGCTTTCTCTCTTTCTCTCTCTATATTATGAAGCATATTTTGTGAGTTTTTAGATACTTGGTGAGTTGCTATTCATCAGTGCAAGTTTCCTTCAGCATCATATCCGATATTCCGTCAGAAGTACTGCTCTTTTGAGGTAAGGGATTGTAAGGGATAGTAAGGGATATTATTTTCTTCTTAATGATATTATTTTCTTCAATATCATTATGCTGAAATATTGATATGAGTTTTTATCAAATTTAGAACTTTTTGTGTCGGGGGTTACTATTCACGTATACGGCACTATTCACGTATACGGCACTATTCACGAATACGGCACTATTCACCGAAAAATAAAATTTTCCCTTTTTGTCCAAGATGTCTATTATGGTTACTATCTTTGATTGTATCCATGTTTTGATCTTTATTTTTGAATTCTGCTTCACAATTGATTATTATGAAGTATTATTGATCTTGGATAAACTGTTATACGAATCCCTACTATTTGTCCTTCTGTCTCATTGGATTCGTTCTCTTTAAGATATTTTTCATCATCCTCAGTCCTAAATGATGATATTACTGAATATCTTTGGCCTGTAGTGCAAAGATGTATAATTACTTGATGAATATCTTTGGCCTGTAGTGCAAAGATGAACAGGTGTTGAGATGAACATGACCGACTGATGATACAAATGAATATCTTTGGCCTGTAGTGCAAAGATGAATATTTGGTTAAAGATGATTATTAATTGATGTTACAGGGATAAAATATTGATGATGGACTTTTAAATCTTAGAAGATAGTAGAATTCTTTCTCTACTTGACTCTTCTAATGGTTTGTTGTTTCCGCTGCAGTTGTTGATCTAAAACTTGTTGTCGATTATATTTTATCAGATTTTTCCCTGTTGAAGACTAACGATAATTTGTTGTATATTATCTTAGTCATAATATTCTTTACTGGGCTAGTTGAGCTCACCCTTTTCCTTTTTGTTCCATTTTTCTTCTCAGGAGGTGAGAACATAGCAGGATCTAGTCGGGGTATGGAGTGATGGTTCTAGAAAGATGTATTAACAGTCCTCACTATTTCTGTAAAATAGTGTTTGAATAATTGTAATGAGGATTTATTTGGGTGTGGATATTGTCTAGAAGACAATATTTGTATTTAAACTCACAGTATGTGTTGTCGTATTTTGCACGACAATTGTATTATTGAAGTTGTAGTTTGCTTTCTGTACCATGTATTTGGCGACTCAGAATGGGTGTTGTATACCTATTCTGGGGGCGTCACAATAACCACTTGCTTACTTTGTAAAATTTATAAATATTACCCACAACTATAACATTATATCAAATTTACTCCTTAATATTTAAAAATGATATTTATAACAAAAATTCATCTTTATTCATAAAAGTTGGGGTCTTACAAGAAATTTATTTAATAAATGTGAGATAAAATCATGAAATTCTCATATCAATTATTAAAATTATGTATGTATATATATTTAAAATTTTTGTCTTATTATTAACTATACTGCATGATTTGGTAAAAAGAGGGATTATATATATATATATATATATATATATATATATATATATTATTGAGGCTTGGTTCAAAATCATGCTTCACCAGAATGAAGATCATAGTCACTCTTGGTTTTTCCAATTCGACCAAAAGTTCAAGAGTCAATTTCCCAAGTGGTTCATTCTCTGGTGGACAAGGCATGGTCTTGATCATGCTATTTTCCCTGAACCTCTTATAGCACAGTTAGAACATTTTTGTACTCATAGTAATTATCTCCCAAAATACGAGGAAATCCCAGCCTTCCTTATATTTTGCAGTAAATATAAAATCCCGTGGATCCTTAAATGACAATTACCATCCAAAAATGGTATATCTCTATTAATTTAGTCATTGATAAAACCTTCTCCATTCAGCTCCCTGCCTTAGTTGACACTGGCGCAGATCTGAACTGCATTCAAGAGGGTCTTATTCCCACTAGATACTACAAGAAGACTAGTGAAAAACTTAATTCAGCTAATGGTAGTCATATGGAAATAAAATATAAATTACCTAAGGTGCACATCTGTCAAGACAATATGTGTTTTAAAACTTCATTTGTTTTAATTCGTAATCTTACAGATAAAATCATTTTAGGATTACCATTTATATATTTATTGTATCCATTCACCACCAGTAATAAAGGTTTAAGCTGTGAGCATTTAGGAAAGAAAATTATATTTAAATTCCTAATTAAACCAAAAGAAAGTGATTTAAAATTTATTCAAGAAGAATCAATTTCTAAATCAGTGAACCTATTGAACTGTAAAGTTACCCACCTAAGTTTTCTCAAAGAAGAAGCTAGGTATCAACATGTTGAAGAACAACTTAAGAGTAACAGAGTTCAAGAAAAAATTAATGAATTAAAAGATTATTTAATAAATAACTTATGTTCCGACTCTCCCAATGCTTTCTAGCATAGGAAGAAGCACACAGTTAGGTTACCTTATGCTAAAGAATTTAAAGAACATTTAATTCCCACTAAAGCTAGACCTATTCAAATGAGTCATGAATAAATAGAGTTATGTAAAAATGAAATTAATGATCTCCTTAGTAAAGGATTAATTAGACATAGTAAGTCACCATGGTCTTGCCCAGCCTTCTATGTTAATAATGAAGCTGAGAAAGAAAGAGGTGTCCCTCGTCTAGTTATCAATTACAAACCATTAAACAAGGTTCTAGAGTGGATTAGGTACCCTTTACCCAATAAGGATGACCTCCTTAGCAGGTTAAGTGTTTCCACCATTTTTAGTAAATTTGACCTTAAGTCAGGATTCTGGCAAGTTGCTATTCATCCCGATGATAGGTACAAAACTGCATTTACCACTCCTTTCGGACATTACGAATGGAATGTTCAATCATTTGGACTAAAAAATGCACCCAGTGAATTTCAGAATATTCTTAATAATATTTTGAATCCTTTCAGTCATTTTATTATTGTATACATCGACGATATCCTTGTATTCTCCAAGACTATTGAAGAACATATTAAACATTTGAATTCATTCTTCAAAACAGTTAAAACCAATGGTCTTGTTCTTTCACCTTCCAAGTGTAGTCTGTTTCTGACTAAAGTCAGGTTTCTCGGATTAATCCTCTATCACGGACTTACTCGGCCTATTGACAGAGCTATTCAATTTGCCGACAGATTTCCAGATAAGATTACCGACAAAACTCAACTACAGAGATTTCTTGGCTCGCTTAATTATATTGGCAAGTTCTACAAGAATCTCAGGAAGATTTAGATCTAATCACCCTACTGAAAAGGAAAGAGATAAGATAGTTAATAGATGGAAAAGATTTATTAAAAATGAAGAGATTAACGTTACTTTTTACGATTGGTATGAACAATATCAAAGTAAGTGTAATGTTATTAGTAAAACACAATGGATTAAAGAAGACAAATCAAAAACTTCGTCTAGTCATCCTCCTTTAGAGACAGTTCTAATTCCAGTTAAAAACACTTCAATTATCGCTAGTCCCTTTAAAATTCCTGATGGAGTTAAAGACGATAAAAAGATAATTGAACAATTAAACTTTAGTAATCAATATCTAACAACTATTGGAAAACATCTAGATAGAATCGAAGAAAAATTTGAAGAAAATATTATTAAGAAACCCGATTCAAAAATTGAACAGCCTTTAATAAAATTACCAGAAAATAGAAATAAATTAGGTATACCTAATAAAGATGAAGAATTAGTTTAGTCTATTGATAAGTTATTTAAAAAACTTAAAACTGAAGCAGGTCCGAGTGGAACTATTGCTGTCATTGATCAAGTGGAATCTGATGATGACGACGACAGTTCTTCAAATCACTCATCTGTTTCTAACCTTAATGAACAGCTAAATAAATTAACTGTTAATAACACAAGTATTACCAGAAATTGGTATTTTAGACCTACTCCTCCCGATTTACAATTCGAAGAGAGAAATCTAGATAAACAGTTTTCGGTCTCATCTAATAAAATATATGAATGGAATATTGATGGATTCAGTGAATAAACCCCCTCCATGGACTGACATTCATACTTCTGTCGTCCAGCAAGTTAAAAAATATGTCAAGGTTTTGCCTTGCCTTGGCATCTCTAATGATTCAGCATTCAAAATAGTTGAAACTGATGCCTCAGACATTGGATTTGGTGGCATACTTAAACAAAAGTTAACTCCTACTTCTGATGAACAAATTGTTCGTTTCCATTCAGGCGCACAGAACCCTACACAGTTAAAATACAGTACTATTAAAAAAGAGATTTTATCACTCGTATTATGTATTAAGAAATTTCAGAGAGATTTACTAATTCAAAAATTTTTAGTTAGGATAGACTGCAAGTTAGCAAAATTCATTCTTGAAAAAGACGTTGAAAACGCGCCTCTAAGCATTCGTTCGCTAGATGGCAAACTATATTAAGTATTTTTGATTTTGATATTGAGTATATTAAAGGTAGTAACAATTCAGTTCCTGATTATCTCACACGTGAATTCATTAACACAGGTACTATTGCAGCACCATGAGTGTGCGAGGAGGAACATCTTCTCGTGGTCATTGCCGTTCCTCAGGCCCAGTTAATCAATCAAAGGGAACTGTTGTTCCTCATCCAGTTACTCAAACCCATAATAAATTCCAGGTGCTTGGTACAGTCCCCAAGCCCTATGCGTCAGTTCTTGCTAGTCAACTTAAACCATTTGATATTTTTGTTAATTAACCCAAAGCAACCTCATCAAACCCTAGTAGCCCAGCTTCGGAGTATCGTGCTAAATATGATCAGCACTTATTCCACATTGAGTTATCCATGAAATCTAAAGATGACCTAGTTAAATTGGCTGCCCAGTATTTTCCTACTGGATGGCATTTCCTTCTGCTTGCTCCTTATAAATCTTTGGTCTTTTATAAGGATATTCTTATTGAAACAGAGTCAGTATTTATCAAACCTATTTATGCCGACGATGATAAATCCAAGCTCCTTTATCACTCGTTGTATATTAAAATAGGTTCTCAATCTTTTCGATTGGGGTAGTCATCCTTCCGATCTCAAGTCATTTTCTAATCATGCTAGCCCCTATTGCTATTATGATTATATTGAGGCTTGGTTCTCGGGATCTGGATATTAGCATCATTAGTTGAACTTTGAATTAAAACTGTTTGATCTTTAGGACTTTTATTAAGAGCATGAACATTCAAGTTTGACTTCATGGTCTTATAGTAAATCCGGTAGATCAAAGCAATAGGCTGAGATCCCTTAATCATCTGAGTAATCTCTCCTTCAGTTTTAATATTTAATGTTAATGCTTTAAATAAGTTTTGATCACTAAGACTTAAGGTGAAATCAGGAAAACAATTAAAATGAATTGGACCATTATGCAGGCTTGCTTCCATGGCACCAATTATACTAGGTTAATAAATTAAAAAAGGAAATTTCTAACCTAAAATTAGATATTGCTAATCTAAGAAAAGAGATTGATGATAATATATATATATATATATATATATATATATATATATATATATATATATATATATATATAATAAAGCAATTAATATGGTATTGAATCACACGCTCACACAAGAGTGTGGATTTTGTTTTCTTCGAAGAAAAAAAAATAAAATCATGGAGCCAATAATTGAATGATCAGAAGCCATGTAATAAATATATTATAATATATATGTATTTTAATGCTTAGATAAAATAATATTGTCAAAACTTGAAATTTTTGTATAATATATTTTTTGAAAGTTGTTATCATAGGCAGTGGGATTATTATTTATAATATATGCACTAAAAAATATAATAAATAACTTAACTGTGTGGCAAAATTTTAATCTTAAATCTAATAATCTTTCAATTTTATATATTAAAAGTATACAAAAGTCTATCACAGTCTTGATAAAAAATTTATAAAAGTGTGTTATTTATTTTATGGAGTATATAAAAGTCATTTTAAAAAAGTCTTTGAAAGTCATTAAAATCCATAAATTCTACAAAAAATTGTCACTTAAAAAAAGTTTTTTAAAATCTTAATTGAATACACCCATCTTAATATCAGCCCCCTTTTGATCGTAGAATTGATCGAAAACTTGAAAATTAAAAAATAAAAATTAAATTTGATATTCACGGTTTAATACAAAGAGAACATTAAACTTAGAATGACATTTACAAAAAATGGTATTTTTTTCATCTATCTCATCCGCAATATTAAAATACAAAATACTCCAAATATGTTGTAAAACTAACTTTAAATTAAAAAAGGGTATTTTTTTTATTTTAACAAAAAATAAAAGAAATAAGCAGACGGTCACAGAGATAGGGTGTGCCAATATGAGTAAATTATCAATCAAGGATCTTGATTGTAGCCAATGAATGTATGCCACGTATCCTTTCCCCTTCAAGTATAACACTTTCTTCCCTTTGCTTTACAGTCCAGAAACACAGGCGATACAAACCCATAAGCATTCGACAATTCTACAACTTTCAAGCTTCAATTTCAGTAAGCCCTCAATTTTGCTGCTCTCTCTCTCTCTATATGTATATATATATATATATATATATATATGTATGTATGTGTGTGTATATATATATATATATATATTGATATATTGATTGTATATCTTCATTGAATTAAAAAGCCCTAAATTCAACAATCATTGATCAATGGTCATTTATGTTATCTGAAATTGAAATTTCCTAAATTTTGGGACAGCGAAATGGAAAAAAGTTCATTTTTAAGCTGAAACCTGAAGAAAATGCTGCATGATATTAAATAGGTAGATGTAAGAAATAAAACCAAGTAATGTCAATAGCAACTTTGGGCTTACCTTAGTTGATGTTTTTTCTATAATCAATTGTTTGTTTCCCTTTTGACATTGTGTAGGAATTCCAAATTGGGTTCTGATTATGAATGAAACAGTGATCTTAAAAACCTAATTTTTATTGTTTCATATGACCAAATAGGATAAAAGTTCTCAAATTCTTATGAACATGTTCAGTTATTACTTGGGGATGTAAATTATATTCTTTTGCAGAACATTTATTATTTGTTATGTTTGAAACTATGAGTGTTTCCCTTATAGGATTTCCCAGAAAAAGGTTTTTATGTAAGTTGCAATCCTTGTTAAAGTAATTTTTCTTTTATAATTTTAAATGGGGACCTTTTTGGAGATGAAGGAAGTTTTCAGTTTAGAATTTTGTAAATATTTTCTTGCTCCAAAAATGTCCTCTATATTTTACTGACTTTTGCACTTAGTTCTTGAGTTTGGGACTGAAAATAAAACAATGAAAATCTTAAATTAGGATAAATAAGAAAAGAATATATAAGTTTTTCGTTCATTTTGTGACTGAGTTTATAAAGGAAAAGGAAAAGGAAAGAAAACTTAAGTTATACATTTGGAGTACTATTTTGACCCTTATATTACTTTTGTTGTGCTTATATATGGAGAGTATAACAGGGATTATAAAAATTTGGTTATGTAATTTACATTCATTTTTTTATGAAAAACTTTGGCAAGAAAAGTGCCTAGTATTCTCTTTTTCTTCTAATTTTCTTTTATGTCCTATCTTTTTCTTCCTTTTTTCTTTCTTTTTTGTTCATTAAAAAACTCAAAAACAAGAGAATTTGGTAGAAAAGTTGCATTTTTGTCCCTTTTTCCTTTCTTTTCCGTCCATTTTAAAACTAAGAAAGACGTGTTAATTGTTTTCCTACTTGGTGCTGGGAAATCATTCGGTGATTCCTTTCTATCTAATCAGTTTGTGTGTGCACGGTTGAAGAAGCTCATTTGTGCAAATAACTTAGTAACTTTCACTTTTATTTCCCTTTTTAATGTTATAAACCATATTTGAAAATGGTAGTTATGTTAATGAAGGCACACTTTTGACTATTACTTTCTCATACAATTTTTGTTCTTTCAATGGTTTTGTTTTCTCCAAATTAGAGATCATATATCTAACTTCTATTTCAGTGGATACACAAACTCCATCCGTTGATGGCACTGGGACAATAGAAACTTCTGCAGGAATAGGATTGACTTTATGTGAATCTGACATAAATCAAGAACCACAGGAGGGTATGCTTTTTGAATCAGAAGAAGCAGCGAGAACATTTTATGATGAATATGCTGGAAGGGTAGGATTTGTTACTCGTGTTCTATCGTCCCGCAAATCAGAGCGTGATGGATCAATTATTTCCCGTGGACTAGGATGTAAAGGCAGTTCTGATAATCAAAAAGTAGAGACTGTTTCAATTCAAAAGCGAGACAGGCGGCGGGAAGGTTGCACAGCAATGATTCTAGTGAAGAGAGAGAAACCTGGAAGGTGGGTTGTTAGAAAGTTTGTGCAGGACCATAATCATTCCCTATCTGTTGCATTGCCCAAACGACGTCCAACATATGTAAGAATTCCACCGTACATTATTACTCAGAAACATCCATTTTTTACTAAAAAGTTTTAACATCTAGCTGAATATTTGCATTTGGTTTCCTCAATATTATTTCTTCAGGCATAGCTAGGTGGCTAATTTTAGCCTATTTTCCCTTTTTCTTTTTGAGTAATTTTATATGTTATACAAGAAATGGTTGAATAATTCTACGGCTCCTTTAATGCTTTGTCTTCAATATATGCCAGGGTAGAGCTGTAGAGGCGTCATAAAGTTTCTAGTCTGGAAATGTCAAGGAAGACTTTGATGCGTGGGGCCTGGGCTTCAAGTTTATTTGCTTATTACTTGTTATGATTATTTGTTACATTACTTTTTTGATTGGTAATTTTGGTCCAAAGTATTTTTGTTTGTATTAATATTATTTTTAGACCCTCCAGTTGATTTTACTTACTGATTAGGTACATAGGGCGGCATGCATAATCAATTAAACTTAATAAGATGCTATTTGATTCTTGAATGTATTTGTTTGCCTAATCTCTAGCAGCACAGTCAATTGTTCATCTAGGAACCCCTCCCAATCCCAGTTTAGTTACTATTTTACTAATGAGGTAAATAGGGCGATATGCAGAATCTATAAAACTTAAATAGGACGCCCAATATTTAGTCTGCACGGTCGTTTTTTCCTCTAGGAACGATTTATATATATCTACACACACACGTATACGTATAAATATACATATACATATGCACACACTCGGTGAATAATTGAAAGGAAGAATGAAAGAGGCTGATAGAGGATTATCCATAAATAAAAAGGAAAGGGAAAGTATATAGAGAAACTGAACTGTTTTCTTAGTTCGTACTGTACATACCATTCTCTTGTTGTCTGATGGTACCAATGTCTGGAATTATTGTCTTCTTTAATAACTTAGGTAACTAAAAACCAATTTAAGTTCTCTCTCTCTCTCTCTCTCTTTATGTTAGTTCCCGCTATTAATTTACTTCCTTATCCTCTTTTGGTTTACTTAAAATGGTGTTTCTTATAAAGTTTTTTGCATGATAATCATTGTAGGATGAAAGAGATAAGAGAATTCAGGAGCTTACTGCGGAACTGCGTGTTAAGAAGCGGCTAAGTACAGCATATAGGGAGCAGCTTATTTCTCTTATGAAAGATGTTGAGGGCCATAATGAACATATCTCAACTAAAGTTCAAGTTGTTCATAAAAATTTAAAAGAACTAGAAACTCAAAGGCAGCAGCTTTTGCAACGTAGATAAAACAGTCACATGTACAGTGAGTACCTTTATACCTGTTTTGTTATTAAAATATACTTTCCCATGCATGGTCTCTTGTCCTTATTATTGTCTTCTGTTACTGGATTTGAAATTAATGCTTCATATTATTTGTTTTTGGCTTAAATATAAATTAATATCCTAAACTATAGGCCATATTCCACTTCGGTGATCCACATTTCAATTTTGTTAATTAGATTATTGAACTTTTAATTTTTCCCACTTTGATTCAATTGGAACTGTCATGTCACAAATTGATGATGTGGCACAAACATGTGGCATATTAGTTTTGATGTGCCAAAAAATAAATCATTTTCACTTAAAATTTATCATTTTAAACTTTCAAAAGGGCAAAATAGTAATCATACATACATATTAGAAGGAAAAACAAAAACAAAAATCAAAAGGGTAGGACCCTTTTATTGATGAAACTACCAGCACGAACATGTATCGAAAATCATTACCAAAATCATCACATACCCACCACCCACCACCGTCATTTTCGCGCACCACCATCAATACCATTTTTACACACCCAAATCCATTTCAACCCATTAATTTTCTCCTCTCTCAAGATCACCCAACAAATTTTAGCAACAACAACCAAATAACATAATTCATTTCAAAAATCAGAATCAAATATGGAAATGATGTATATATCTCAAAAATTCAAAATAAAAAATTAGAGATTCTCAAAACCAAAACAATAAACATATGTTGTTGCTTCTTCGTCTTCATCTTCTCTTTTATTTATTTTTTCCCTTTTTAAATTGGGAATTGTGATTTTTGTAAGCTATTTGCTAAGCACAGTAGATCTAGGATTTTACATTAAAGATTCTACGGCAACAGCCTACTAAGGCTTCGAATCTACACCGACGTGAAGCTGAACAACGAACGGGTCGATCCACCAGTTCTGGTCCTCGACCCACTGATGTCGTGGGCCGAAGAAGCCTACTGGTCCATGGGCGGCCTAAACTCCACGTGCCTCCGCCTCCAAGGCCGCATTGAAAGTAGCGCCATAGGCGTCGTTGTCTCCATTGTCGTCGCCTGCTCCATTGGCAACTAAGCGGAGGCGGCAAATTTTGGTGGGTGAAGATGAAGAGAGCAAAGGTGGTGAGAGAGAATCCATTAAGCGCGGCCCGACGAGGAAACTTTAGGATGATTTCGATAAGGTGACTGAGGAGAGTGGTTTGAAGAGAAAGATTGGTAGATCTGAAGGGGTGGCGACTAGGAAACTTTAGGATGATCTGAAGGTGTGTAATCTATTTGATAAGATGGGTACTACCAATTTTTAAAGTTACTTTTAAATTAATTAATTAAATTTAGGTGTTAATGATGGTCATGAATAATATTTGTATTATTATTTTTAACTAGTTATTTGGTTTTTTACATTTTCGCCCTTGTAATTTCATAAAATAATTTAAATTAAATATAAAATCAATCTTCTCTTAACACATCAGCATTGGGATGCCATGTGTTCAAGCCACATCAAGAAATTGTGACATGGCAGTTCAATTAAATCAAAGTGAAAAAAATTGAAAGTTAAATCATCTAATTGACAAAATTGAAAGGTAAATCACCGAAGTGGAATATGATTATAGTTTAGGGTAGTAATTTATATTTAAGCCTTTGTTTTTTTCCTAAGTTGGAGGTCCATCAGATTTGATTTTTGTAACTATTAATGTAAGGTTGAGTATCCCATAAGGTAATTGGTTCACCCCCTCCCCTCTCCTCCACTCCCCTCCCCCCACCCCCCCACCCCCCCACCCCCACTTCTGAATATGGAGCAAATCATTTATAAATAATGATAATCGTGCACACACTACGTGTGATTTAAAATAACAAAAATAAAAGTGTGGAGAGAAAAAGTAAAAATGAGAAACTAAAAAACAACTCGAGAATAAAAAGGGAAAGTTAAAAGGTTTCAAAAATATGTTGACATCAAAATATGTCAATTCCTTCTCCTGCTTTATAATATAGGTATGTTAGATATTATCAAGACAACATGGGGTATCCATCCCCAAAACATCTAGATCCAAACTATTGTTCACACCAACAGGCGTAAAATGAAAACTTACAAAACAGCTGGTTACAAGTAGATTTGGCACTATCATGTGCTGCGTACTTTGTTTCCTTATAGATGTACTTCACCTGCACGTGCCAATCACAGTGGAGAAGATTCCTGCAATCAGATAATAGGTTCATAAGCAGAGGATGACAATGGGAAGGGAACACAAAATTCCTCCGGATAGTGCTCAGCTGTGGAACAAACAAACTGGAGAAATTATGGTTTACGGAAGGGGACGATGTCAACAGGAGATAAGGAACTATTCATACATTGTTGAATAGAAATAAGGAATGCCAATCCTTGATAATTTTGTTATCATCCAATTGTTTTTGAATGGATCCATTCAACGATGTAAAATATCACTGATAAAAGAATTAATTCATAAGGATCCCCTAATTCCAATTAGGAATTCGTTGGGCCCTCTAGGAACGGGCCTTCAAATTCAAATTGCGAAATTTTATGAGGCCTTGTATGAGGAAAAGAACCGCTGCAACCTAAATTAGATGCTTTGCAGTTCCGGGCTATGGAGAAGAGGAAATAGTTCTATTGTCGGTTTTTTTTAGAAGATTTTGGGTGGTTGTGCGGGATTTGATAATGGTGACTGTGCATGCCTTTCATAGCACCGGGACTGGGAGGAGCTTAAATGTCTCGTTCATTGTGCTGATATGAAGAAAGGGGAGCTGAAGATACTTGAGACTTCAAATTGGTCAGTCTTATTGGGATTACAAGATTATCTCGAAGACCCTCTCAATTAGGTTGAGTAGAGTCATGGTTCTGGTGGGTCAAGTATGCAAAATGCTTATTTTAGAGGGTATATCCTGGATGCCTCTTTATTAGCGAATGAGTGCATGGAAGACAGGATTCAGTCTAGTGTGTCAGGGTGATGTGTAAACTAAACACTGAGTAAGCGTACCATGTAAGTTGGGAATTCTTGCTGTATTTTTTGGAGAGGATGGGGGCTGAGTTGGGCCGAGGTAGGTGAGGTAGATTAGAACGTGCATCTCTTTATGAAGATTATCAGTGATGATCAACGGATTTCTTCGGGAGTTTGAGAGGTTCGAGGCTAGGAGACCCAATTTCACCCTAATACTTTTGCTGGTGACGGAGGCTCAAACTAGATTATTGTGGTAGGCCTCGTTCGTGGTTTTTCAGCATGTTGGTTAAAGGGGATTGTCGGTGTTGGTTTCTCATCTTCTTTTTGCAGATGATACTGTTATATTTTGTGATGCCATTGCCGCGCAACTGAGTCCTTTGAGGTGTGCCCTGATTTTTTTTGAGACAGTGTTTGGATTGATGATTAATGTGCGAAGAGAGTTATAGTTGTAGTTAATACCAAACTTCTCCTCCTATAGGAGCTATATGCATACAAGAGAATTGAAGTATACCTAACTCAGTCTTGAATATTAGATTGTAAGAAATGTTTAGATGACAAAAGTTGTTGACATCTCCCCGTGTCAAACACAAATACGCCTCCATAAAATTAGAAACCTCCTTCTCGCTCATCTCGCTGAAAGTTTTCAATAAAGAACTCGACAAAGTTGAAGTTGTCGATGGAATGTACTGTGCATGTTTTGTGTATATTTTGCTTATTATGTTTTGTTTGTTTGCGGGCATAAAAACTAATAATCAGTTTTTAATGTTGAATGATTGTTTCGACATTGAATATTCTAAAATAAATATTTAACAAATTCAGGCGATTGAAAAGTAGGTTCAATACCCTGTAGAGGACTTCTTAGATTCCAAAATATGGCTTTTAAAAGAAGTAAAATAAAGCAAATTCCAATAGATTGTTGTTTGGTGAAAATCTAAGCGAAATTCCTAGTAGAATTACATTTTAAGAAATACATGAAACAACTGCGACAATTACAACTTAGGGTGCAACTTGGGTGGGTTGGGTAGGCTTAGTGGTCATCCCAATCCCAGCCCACACAAGGCTTGAGTTGTGCAGGCCTAGAGTTGAGGTCTGGCTTTTGTTGCCATGTACCAACTCACGATAAAGTTCATAATGTGAAAAAATCTTAGCTAAGTACCACAAAATTGTGGACGGTTCAGGTTACGCACAAATTGTCTGACCCAAGTTGCAACCCGATTACAACTACAAATCCCAGTGGCTGTCCATGCAAAAGAACTACCTAAGATTACAAATAAGCCAAACCTGGAGAAAGCCTGCTTCTAAGAAAATAGAGCATGAGCTGATAGAGTGAATTGTTGTGTTTGTGTTGATGTTGCTTGGGTAGATCAGAGAAGTAAACTCCCTTTTATAGAAGAGATCCATAACTGCTACTAACTTCTTCTATTCCGTGACCTGCCCTTTCAGTTTCTCCATCCTTTTTTCAGATGAAATAACTACCATAACTGCTTTTCCCACGTTTTTCAGCATCAAATGCTTCTTTAAATTAATATTGATGTGGCTGTACTGCTGTAATCCCAAGCATTGATCATTGAAAGTGACAAAAGCCTGTACTACCCCTGTTTAAATAATAGTTGTAACTATTGCATCATGAGCAATTTAGTAATCGTATAATATTATTTCTTTCAATTAATACTCGGTGCAGTTTTTTGGTTTTTTTTTTTTTGGTTTTTCCTCCTGTTTGATAAAAGGCTTCATCATGAGAATTTTCGGATGGTATACCGCAATACTAAAATTCTGAAATTTGCATATGCAGGGAATTGTAGAGCAGAGTGGAACTTGTACCTAACATTTTTATGAAGTAAACTTACTCAGGAGAAGAGAGAATGGTGGTAACTTGTCAAGGTTTGGTTACGGCTTGGACTCGTTTTTGTACAAAGAAAGGTATGATTGGGGATCCGAGCATTTAAATTTAACTGACAAAGAAAGTTGAAGTTGAAAGTTGTATAAAATCACGACGGATCCCCCTTCTCAAGTTTTGTTAGTTCATGGTTCCTCAAATACTGGCGTAGGGTTTGCTCGCATATGAAGCAGCATTTGTAATCTTGGGGAGATTTCATGTTGTGGTACTTCCCAGTTGTTTACCAGGAAATAGTATGTGTGCTAACACAGATCTGTATTAGGATGCTAGTCACTTGAGTACTTGTGTAGACGTTGCTTGATTGGAAACAATTTATGATTGAATAGCAGAAGTGTTGGTTAGTAGGATGCTCATGCTCTTTCTCTTAATAACTTTCCTTTTTTTTGTGTGTGTATAATTTTCTGTATTGCAACCTCAATTGGGTGCACAAATGATTTTCCTACTAATGTTTTTTAATTCTCTATGTTTTGCTCATTTTTTACCAAGAAATTTGGGTCACTTGAACAGGCATTGCTTATTTTTTTTTATTTTTTTTCAATCCTATATCCACATATTTTTTATACTACCTCCGTACCAAAAAATAAGATAATTATTATTTTTTAAAAGTCAACTTAAAAAATTTTTAAATTTAAAATTAACATAGATTTATTTAATTTTAGTCAATATAACGATGATCGTTGTAAACTATTTAAAAAGTATTGTTCATTTTCAAATTTATTATTTAATAATTTTTAAAGAATTATTTATTTATTTATTTATTTTTGGTAAAATAAATTATTTTAATTTTAAGTTTGACAATGTTGATTATCAAAAGTCGAACAATAAATTAATAATTTAGAAAGAAGGGAGTAGTTGTAAGATTTTTTGCATGTTTTATGCGGTTCAAATTTCTGCAAAAACTGAGACCAGCCAGAAGGTTGTAGAAATCGATATGCTTTGTAGTAAAGTAAAGTACATTTGAACCAATAAATTAAGAAAATAAAGTAATAAAAAGAAAAGAAAATAGAGGTGGTCGTACAAAATTACAGAAAATAATGAATCTTTTTTTTTATATACTACTGTTATTTGTTTATATCTGATTACCTCTTAATGGACTGTCTCTTATTCGCTACGAGGCATGATGCTATTTTTTTTTTGTTACCTCTGAATGCCTCTTAATCGGTAAGACAGAAAATGAAATCTTAATAATCAAGAGGTAACTCTTAATGAATTTTTTTTGATTTTTTTTATATAAATATATTCAACAATATTATGCACTCATTTTTATTAAATTGAATATTTAAAATTATTAAATAAAATTTTACCCTTTAAAATGGTAAAATAATGTCATTAAGAGACAACTTACTTTTTAGTTATCAAATAATTTTTTAGATTCAGACCTCATAACCATCCAGATGATCTAATTTATTAATACATCATAATCATTCAGATCTTAATTTTAAAATTTATCAAATACAAACCCTACTAAATAACATATTTATCATAGCATAACATAGAATAACCCATTTCTTTATCATAGCATTAATTGGTCGGACTATGCTAGAAAGCATACGTAAATATGCAAAGTTTAATATGAAAAAAAAAAAAGTATGTAATTATCAACGTATATAAATAAATAGAATGTGAGAGAATTAAGAAGGATTTTATTTTAATTTATTTTATCTTATCGATTAAAATTTTACGTTAGTCACAATTTAAATTTGTTATAAAATGCTTTTATAACGAAACAATAATCCTTTTTATAACTGTTTTCTATGTTTGCTTACCTAGGGAAAAACACTTAAAACACATGCACTAGCATTTAAAATGATCATTTTAAATATTTGATAATGTAAGTCTATCATTTGTTATAATGGTAATTTTATATTCTCGATAATCACATACTTGATAAAGACTTAAAGTAACAAAATTCTCATATGAAGTTGGGGGTATCTGGAAGATCAAAAAATAGGTTGTAATATCAGATTATCACGTTTATTGACAAAAATATCCATCATATTTTTATAAATTAAACATAAATATCCTTATTTATTCATAATTATAAAAAGTTTACTGTACAAATACACATATATCAAATACACTCTTATTTATTTTAATAATTTAGACATAAATGTTCTAATTTGTCCTATTCTTCTAACATTCTTAGCCACACACTTTATAGGAATCAATTAAAAAATCAAATGATTTTTTTTAAAAAAAAATTAATATATATATATATATATATATATATATATATATATATATATATATATATATATTGTGACGCCCCCAAAATAGGTATACATCACCCATCTTGAGTCGCCAAATACATAGTACAAAATTCAAATACAACTTAATAATACAACTGTCGTGTAAAATATGGCAAAACATAAACTGAGAGTTTTAAAACAAATATTGTCTTCTAGACAGTATTCAACTCAAATGGTGCCCTCAATACAATTATTATCACACTATTTCATAGAATAGTGACGACTACTAATACTATCATCTGAACCGTCACTCCGTTCCCCGACTAATCCTGGCTACGTTCTCATTTCCTGAAGAGGACAATGAAAGCAAAAGGATGAGCTCAACTAGCCTAGTAAGAAATACTATGACTAAGATAATGCAGAATAATTTATCGTTAGCCTTCAACAGTGTTAAACTGATAAAATATAACAAACATCAAGTTTAACTGCAGCGGAACAAGCAATCCATTAAAAGAGTTAAATAGAGAATAAAATCAACTATCTTTTATGATTTAAAAGGTTTTTCATCACTTTTATCGCTGAGACTCAACTTAATAAATAATCCACATCATCCCTGCACTACGGCCAAGGATATTCATTAGTATAACTACCACAAATTATCCATGCACTACGGGTCAAGGATATTCATATATTCATCAATGGTCATGATCATGCCAACAACTGTACATCAATGCACTATGGGTCAATGAGGACTTTTACCACATAATTTATAACATTACGATCATGATTATACCGAATAATTCTTGGTCATAATCATACCAAGTCCATCTATGCACTACAGGCCACAGATGACTTTTAACATAATATAAACATGAGGATGATGACAATGATATAAGAATTCAATAAAACAAGTTCAAGGATAAATTTTTAAAGATTTATAATTTAATTTATCCAGAAATCAATAGCGTCTAAATTGTCAACATAATGCTGCTTTGTGGAGTAAAATTCAAGAATAATATTGTACCAAAAATAATTTAGACCGAAAATAAATTAATTTTTATCATGAATAGTACCCCGGGTGAATAATACTCGAGTGAATAGTACCCCGTGAATAGTACTTCGGGAATAGTAACCCAGTGAATAGTACTCCGGTATGAAAAAGTTAAAACTTATTAAGAATGCTTAGAATAATATTTTCATGAAAAAATACTGGATGAAGCGCAAATATCAAGGATATTCTATTAATTTCATGGAGTATAGAAGCCAAAATTTTAACAAAATGAGTATAGAATTTAAAATCTGAAACAAAATAATATTACTTACATACTACAGAGTATGGAAAAAAATATTATTTTAAGCGAATATTGAACAAAATAAATTCCTTACTTTGAAAAGAAGAGTATTCCAACTGGTATAGCGAGGATATTCTTGAAGAAAACTTTCATTATTTTTTATGCTCAAAGCTTTCTAAAACTCTAAAGAAATACGCTCAAGATTATAGAAGAAGAATTCTCTGATTCTGGTGTGATTTTCAATTCTAACTTAAGCGCCTATTTATAGAAAAATGCTAGAACGCCATAAGAGACTAAATAATAAAATAATATTATTATTTTTTCTACGCACACTTCTTTAAAAAAATTTCAGCCACCACAAGTGGGGCCCACTAAAATTAGCCACCTTTCCCAACAACCAAAAGTGGAGCCCACCCATATTTTTAATAAAAATATTTTAATTTCTGAAACTTCAATAATTCATAATAAATAGCCATTTTATCAAAAAAAAAATACGAATTTTATGTCCATTCCACACGAAATCGTACTCTCTACAACTTTGCAGAAGAAAGTTTTTTAAAATTCTAAACAAAAAATATCCGAATTTCACAAATGGATAATTTTTAACACATCTTAAAATTCATAACAAATCATACGTTAATTTTTAACTGTTCAAAATTTGTGGACATATACTCAACTTATATATGCATAACATATCTAAAAATCACAACGATCGGATTAAAATTATAACTCACGCAATAGAGCTTTAAGAACACCGATTTGATTTTTTAACACTCCAATCCTACAAAATACTGATAAAGCACCTCAACATTAATTCCTTCATTTATAACCACATAAAATAAATATTTTTCTATCCATCATTTATGTCCACATAAAATAAATATTTTCTTATCATATAAATCAATAATTAATTATTCACAAATAATATTACAGAATCACAATAATGACAACCAGGCCGTTCCCAGGAAAGAGGGGGCTTTCCGATAAAAATTTTTCCTTACTGACGCGCAATTAGGTGACCAAACCTCTCCTTGACAGAATTTTTTAGACATTGCCAATAATGCTATCTAATAATATTATTCAAATAATATGAATTATTGATTTGATAATGGAAAATACTGTGTTGTGACAATTATTGAAACAACAATATTATAAAATATCAATGCAACAATTATTAAATCAATAAAATAAAATATTGAACAGTAATTACTGTAACAATTATTAAGTAGTGCCTTCTTACGTAAGAATCAATAATTCAAAAATACTGTATAATACTGTGTGCTACTGTGCAACCCCGCTTATTACTATATTTTAACCACCGGGTGTTCTAACAATTTAACGGTAAAATTTTTGCCGTTATTTTATAAAAAGATATTTTTGTCATTTTTTCAATCCAACAATAATTCCGTTGTGGGGCCCACCAATGATTGTGCCGTCGTACGAATATTCCCTGTTAAAATGAATATTCCCTGACTAATCGAATATTATATAACAACTTGCGTACTTTGTAAAATTTATAAATATTACCCATAACTATAACATTATATCAAATTCACTCCATAATATTCAAAAATGATATTTATAGAAAATTCATCTTTATTCATAAAAGTTGGGGTCTTACAACCTCCCCTTCTTATGAAATTTCGCCCTCGAAATTAGGATACGTACCTGGTATGTCGAAGAGGTAAGGTTACCTTAATTTCATTTCAGATTCTAACTCTCATGTCATTTCCTCAACATCGTGGTTTCTCCACAAAATTTTGACTTGAGGTATAACCTTGGAGCGTAAAATATGCTCCTTCTTATCCAAGATTTTAACATGAACCTCTTTATACGTTAAATCTTCCACTATTTCGTCCGGTTCTAACTCAATAATGTGGTTCGGATCTTTCATATATTTACGTAACATAGATATGTGAAAAACGTTATGAACACGAGACATACTTGGCGGTAAGGTGAGTCTATAGACCACAGTTCCTACTCGTTTGAGGATTAAAAATGGGCCAATGAATCGAAGATTGAGCTTTCCTCTCTTTCTAAATCTCGTAACTCTTTTCCATGGAACAACACGTAACAATACATGTTCTCCAATATTGAATTCCACGTCCTTTCGATGAAGATCAGCATAATTCTTTTGTCGATCTTGTGAGATTTTTATATGTTGTCGGATCATTTGAATCTTTTTCGTAGTTATACGTACCAACTCCGGTCTCAACAATGTTGCTTCACCCACCTCATCCCAGCATACTGGAGAACGACACTTTCTTCCATACAACGCCTCGAATGGAGCCATGCCAATACTTACTTGATAACTGTTGTTGTAGAAAAACTCCACCAATGGTAAGAACTTGTCCCAACTTTCCTTGAAGTCAAGGACACAGAGTCTTAATAGATCTTCAAGAGTTTGAATAGTCCTCTCTGACGGCCCGTCCGTTTGAGGATGATAAGCCGAACTAAATCGTAAATTCGTGCCTATAGCTTTTTGCAAACTAACCCAAAATCTTGAAGTTAATCTTGGGTCTCGATCAGAAACTATGGATACTGGTATACCATGCAATCTTACAATCTCATTTATGTACATACGAGCAAGACGTTCAAGTGTATAAGTTTCTCGTATAGATAAGAAATGAGCTGACTTGGTCAATCTATCAACAATGACCCAAATCGCATCTATGCCTTGAGAAACCTTGAGAAGACCGGTAACGAAATCCATGGTAATGTGCTCCCACTTCCATTCTGGAATTTTAAGTAGTTGCAATGGACCTTTTGGTACTTGATGCTTCGCCTTGACTCGTTGACAAGTTAGACACCTTGAGATAAACTCCGCGATCTCTCTCTTCATATTGCTCCACCAAAATATTTGTTGAAGATCATGATACATTTTGGTACTTCCAGGATGGATTACAAACGGTGTGTTGTGCGCCTCTATCATGATTTTATACTTTAAATCAAGATCGTTAGGAATACAAAGTCTGGAGTTGATTCGAAGTATTCCTTCTTCATCGATTCTTGCTTCCGGCATAGCACCTTCTTGCACTTTCTTTCTCATACGCATCAGCTCCAGGTCTGTAGCTTGAGCAGCTTTAACTTTATCGATTAAAGTCGGTTCTACTCGTATATTCGCTATCATAACATGGGTCCCTGGAGTCTTTAACTCTATCTCCATCCTTTGTAAGTCATATAAAATGGGCATTTGCGTTGACAATATCGCACTCGTACCTGCATATGATCTTCTACTCAATGCGTCAGCTACTACGTTCGCTTTACCAGGATGGTATTGATTGATATGATCATAATCTTTCAACAGTTCAAGCCAACGTCGTTGCCGCAGGTTGAGTTCTTTTTGGGTGAAGAAACATTTGAGGCTTTTATGATCCGTAAAGATCTCCACTTTCTCCCCATACAAGTAATGCCTCCAAATTTTAAGTGCAAAGACAACAGCTGCCAACTCTAGATCATGAGTAAGATAATTTCTCTCATATTCTTTGAGTTACCGAGAGGCATAGGCTATGACTTTCTCATGTTGTATGAGAACACATCTTAACCCCTTACCCGAAGCATCACTATAGATGACAAATCCCTCCGAGCCAGATGGTATTGTCAGAACAGGTGCTGAAATGAGTCTCCTTTTGAGTTCTTGAAAACTCTTCTCACATTCCACGCTCCAACCGAATTTTGTATCTTTCCGAGTCAACTGAGTTAATAGAGTAGCGATTCGAGAAAACCCTTCTACAAATCTCCGATAATAACAAGTTAAGCCGAGAAAGCTACGTACATCGGTCACTGATTTAGGTTGCTCCCAGCTTTGAATAGCTTCAATCTTTGTCGGGTCAACAGATATTCCATGACTTGATACCACGTGCCCAAGGAATGCTACTTCCTCAAGCCAAAACTCGTATTTCTTCAACTTGGCATAAAGCTTGTTTTCACGAAGCTTTTGTAGTATCAGCCTCAAGTGTTGCTCATGATCTTCACGACTTTTGGAATATATGAGGATGTCATCAATAAAGACGACCACAAAGTGATCAAAATATTCCTTGAATACTCGGTTCATCATATCCATGAAGGCAGCAGGAGCATTAGTCAATCTAAAAGACATGACTAGGAATTCATAATGCCCATACCGAGTTCTGAAAGCCGTCTTTAGAATGTTATCGGTTCTAATCTTTAACTGATGATATCCGGAACGAAGATCGATCTTTGAAAAGAATTTTGCCTTGTAACTGGTCAAACATGTCATTAATACGTGACAATCGGTACCTATTCTTGATGGTGACATGATTCAACTCCCGATAATCAATACAAAGTCGCATACTCCCATCTTTCTTCTTCACGAATAGAACAGGAGCACCCCAAGGAGACGTACTAGGACGAATGAAATCGATGTCTAACAATTATTGTAATTGGGTTTTTAACTCCTGAAGTTCAATAAGAGCCATTCGATATGGGGTTTTAGAAATGGGTTTTGTACCAGGTTCAAGGTCGATACAAAATTTAATTTTTCGCTCTGGGGGTAGGCCAGGAAGTTCTTCAGGGAATACGTAAGGAAATTTATTAACAATAGAAATATCATTCAAAATTGACGTATTTTTGTTTAAATCCGTGGCATGAGCTAAGAAAGCTTGACATCCGTTTTTCAATAAACGACTAGCTTTATGGCTTGAGATGACAATGATTGATTTTAATGGTTTGGTTGCTTGAATTCGCATAATAGGTTGGTTAGGAATATAAAAGCTAACAACCTTACGAAAATAATCAATTTTTGCATGATGAGTAGTTAACTAATCAATCCCTAGAATTACGTTAAATACAAGTATTTTCAATGAAATAAGATCGACATGTAATGTGAGGGTACCGATTTGAACCAAACAAGACTTATAAATAGTGGATGTAATGAAGGTTTCTCCCAACGGAGTTTCAACAGATAAGTCAAAGTCTAATTTCTCCGGAGTCAAATTTAAACATTGAGCGCAAGTAGGAGAAATAAAAGAATGGGTAGAACCGGTATCAAATAAGGTATAGACTTCGCTAGAGTTTATGATAAGCTTACCCGTGATAACCTCGTTCAGGTTCCTTGCTTTCTGGGAGGTCACGACAAACGCTCTCCCTTGAGGCTTTGACTTTTTTGGGACGGCCTTTGGTGCCTTCATCCCAGCTGGACTTGTCTTCGGTGCACGACAAAATCGGGCTAGGTGACCTTCTCTTCTACAATTATAACATGCTTTGACTGCATCGCGCAGTTTGGACAGATGTGTCCCTCCCCTCCGCATTTGAAGCATATGATAGGTGGTCGTTCTCCTTCCTTAACAATGGGTGCTGGTGCTGACGTTTTTCCATCATTGTTTAATCTCCTCTCCATGAAATATCCACTCTTATTGTCTTGGCCATGATTACCACCGAAGTGGTTACCATTTCTGGCATGTTGATTCCCTCCACGTTTGTTGTCACCGCTTCGATGACTGCTACCACTGGTATTATCATTTTGCCGGTTGCTCTCTCTTGGTTGGGTTGACTCATTATCACGTTCCAATAACTGAGCCCTATTCACAACATCTGAATACAAGCAAAGTTTGTGAGAGATAAGGTATTGACGTATCTCGAGTTTCAAACCTCTTAGAAACATCCGCGTCATTCTCTCCTCATTATCAACTAAGTGGGACGCAAACCAGGACAACTCAGCAAACTTGTCTTTTTACTGTGACACGGTCATGTTATTTTGTTCCAGTTTAATGACCTCTACCTCTTTCATGTGACAAATACTTTCGAGAAAGTACTTGTCGTTGAATAGTTCTTGGAACTTCTCCCAAGACATCTTCAGTACGGCAGGTTGAGTACGTTTTACAGATTCTCACCAGTAATCTGCTTTTGCCCGCAACATGAAGGTGACAAAAGGAACCTTTTGCTCCTCGGAGCATCCCAAGATATCAAATATCTTATTGATCTGCTTTATCCACGTCTCCGCCTTAAATGGTTTTGGCTCTCCAAAAAACTCCGGTGGTCCCAGCTCCTTGAACTGTTTAGCAGTGTTCGTCGGAGAGTTGTCAGTGTTTCTACCTGCATTTCGGATAGGAGTCTCTCTTGCCTGATGTTGCATGAATTGCAGAAAGCCTCTGAACATTCCATCGTTCATCATTTAGTCAGTGTTGTTTTTGCATGAGGATTGTTGCCTTCCTGATGTACATTATCCTGATTGTTGATCTGTGGAGACTCAACGGTCTCCTGTGCTTCATTGCTATTCTCAACATTCTCAAATGTCATTTTCAAACACTGCCACAAAATAATGGTTAATTGATATGTCACATATTATCCCTATACTCTGACCGACTAATTAAATACCAAATAAACTTAAGTAGGTCATACTAGCTAAGGAATTCTCCGTCTCTCCCCTCCTAGTTCTTGTCTCATATTTCAGCCAGGGATCATATCCCTAAGCTTTGATACCAACTGTGACGCCCCCAAAATAAGTATACATCACCCATCTTGAGTCACCAAATACATGGTACAAAATTCAAATACAACTGTCGTGTAAAATACGACAAAACATAAACTGAGAGTTTTAAAACGAATATTGCCTTCTAGATAGTATTCAACTCAAATGGTGTCCTCAATATAATTATTATCACACTATTTTATAGAATAGTGAGGACTACTAATACTATCATCTGGACCGTCACTCCGTTCCCCGACTAGTCCCGACTAAGTTCTCATTTCTTGAAGAGGATAATGAAAGCAAAAGGGTGAGCTCAACTAGCCCAGTAAGAAATATTATGACTAAGATAATGCAAAATAATTTATCGTTAGCCTTCAACAGTATTAAACTGATAAAATATAACAAACATCAAGTTTAACTGCAGCGGAACAAGCAATCCATTAGAAGAGTCAAGTAGAGAATAAAATCTACTATCTTCTATGATTTAAAAGGTTTTTCATCACTTTTATCGCTGAGACTCAGCTTAATAAATAATCCACATCATCCCTGCACTACGGCCAAAGATATTCATTAGTATCACTACCAAAAATTATCCTTACACTACGGCCCAAGGATATTCATGTATTCATCAATGGTCATGATCATGCCAACAACTGTCCATCAATGCACTACGGACTAATGAAGACTTTTACCACATCATTTGTAACATTACAGTCATGATTTTACCGAATAATCCCTGGTCATAATCATACCATGTCCATCTATGCACTACAGACCACATATGACTTTCAATATAATGTAAACATGAGGATGATGACAATGATATAAGAATTCAATAAAACAAGTTCAAGGATAAATTTTTAAAGACTTATAATTTAATTTATCCAGAAATCAATAACGTCCAAATTGTCAACATGATACTGTTTTGTGGAGTAAAATTTTTATCATGAATAGTACCCCGGGTGAATAGTACTCGAGTGAATAGTACCCCGTGAATAGTACTTCGGGAATAGTAACCCAGTGAATAGTACTCCGACATGAAAAAGTTAAAACTTATTAAGAATGCTTAGAATAATATTTTCATAAAAAAATACTGGATGAAGCGCAAATATCAAGGATATTCTACTAATTTCATGGAGTATAGAAGCCAAAATTTTAACAAAACGAGTATAGAATTCAAAATCTGAAACTAAATAATATTACTTACATACTACAGAGTATGAAAAAAAAATTATTTTAAGCGAATATTGAACAAAATAAATTCCTTACTTTGAAAAGAAGAGTATTCTAAGTGGTATAGCGGGAATATTCTTGAAGAAAACTTTCATTATTTTTTACGCTCAAAGCTTTTTAAAACTCTAAAGAAATACGCTCAAGATTATAGAAGAAGAATTCTCTGATTCTGGTGTGATTTTCAATTCTAACTTAAGCGCCTATTTATAGGAAAATAGTAGAACGCCATAAGAGACTAAATAATAAAATAATATTATTTTTTTTTCTACGCACACTTCTTTGAAAAAATTTCAGCCACCACAAGTGGGGCCCACTAAAATCAGCCACTTTTCCAACAACCAAAAGTGCGGCCCACCTATATTTTTAATAAAAATATTTTAATTTTTGAAACTTCAATAATTCATAATAAATAGTCCTTTTATCAGAAAAATACGAATTTTATGTCCATTCCACACGAAATACTGATAAAATACCTCGACATTAATTCCTTCATTTATAACCACATAAAATAAATATTTTTCTATCCATCATTTATGTCCACATAAAATAAATATTTCCTTATCATATAAATCAATAATTAATTATTCACAAATAATATTACAGAATCACAATAATGACAACTAGGCCGTTTCCAAGAAAGAGGGGGCTTTCCGATAATGATTTTTCCTTACTGGCGCGCAATTAAGTGACCAAACATCTATTTGACAGAACTTTCTAGACATTGCCAATAAGGCTATCTAATAATATTATTCAAATAATATGAATTATTGATTTGATAATAGAAAATACTGTGCAGTGACAATTATTGAAACAACAATAATATAAAATATCAACGCAGCAATTATTGAATCAATAAAATAAAATATTGAACAGTAATTACTGTAACAATTATTAAGTAGTGTCTTCTTACGTAAGAATTAATAATTCAAAAATACTGTGCAATACCGTGTGCTACTGTGCAACCCCGCGTATTACTATATTTTAACCACCGAGTATTTTAACAGTTTTACGGTAAAAATTTTACCGTTATTTTATAAAAAGATATTTTTATCTTTTTCTCAATCCGATAATAATTCCGTTATGGGGTCCACCAATGATTGTGCCGTCGTATGAATATTTCCAATTAAAACGAATATTTCCCGACCAATCGAATATTATATAACAACTTACGTACTTTGCAAAATTTATAAATATTACCCACAACTATAACATTATATCAAATTCACTCCAAAATATTCAAAAATGATATTTATAAAAAATTCATCTTTATTCATAAAGTTGGGGTCTTATACACACACACACACACATATATATATATATATATATATATATATATATATGTTAATAATAAATATAAATGTTTCAATAGGTATATGGGATAGCGGGAGTAAATAAGTCAGCCGGATTACAACTTGACGCAAGATTGCGCGTACAAGAAAATTTGACTTAGTCTTCCTCATTCATATTATGAACTTATGGCCTTTATGGGGGGATAAATGTTTTTTGGTCATTTTATTTTATGTTAATTTATAATTGAATTATTAAACTCTTTTTTTTACAATTAATTCACTGAATTTTAATTTTTTTATAAAAATTTAAATTTCTGTCCGTGGGGGTTAAATTTTTTAACAAAAATGTGACATGACAATGCCACATGCACCAAATTCTAGTTGGAATATTCTTTTAATAATTGTTTACTTATAATCCGAATCCACCCATAAAAATAAAGTGCTTATCCAAACCCTTAAATATCCGACCTAACCTTGCACTAAATCGGACGAGGAATATGAGGAATAGTGATGATGATGGTGCTAGGTTAGAGAGAGAAAGAGATAGAAAAATTTCACCAGCCTCAATTCCAAAATCCTCCTATATAGTAACAACAAGAGTTACCCAATAACAAAGAATCACAACATCAGTACAAACCCATAATTAAAAATTCAAACAACAACCAATATTATCCCAAATATTTCAACCATCTTCATCAGAAAACAATCAAAAGGCACGACTGCTAGCAGGAAAAATTTAAGAATGAAACAAAGGGTAAAAGACTGATCAACTTTGACGAAATCAGCATCGAAGTTCTTAAGTTCATCCTCAACTGCCTTGTTAGAGTCATTAGATTTGGGAGGCTCAACGTGTTTCTTACATTACTCAATGACCTTAGCCAGGATCTTGCTGGTGACGTTGGGAAGCGGGATACTTGTGTTGGTGCAGTCGTCTTCAATCATGTGCTTGATGGTCTGCGACTCTAGAGCCACCGCCTCCTCCACATCGAAAGGCTCGCCGTCGGAGCTCCTTAACACGATCATCTTTGGTGAAGACATGATTGTCGATTGATTCGAAGAGGGAGAAAATAGCGATAATCTTATGTTTCTTAGACATGACTGTGTGATGCTTGAAGTTTAGGGTTTTGATTTGGGAATTTTTTCAGAGGAAGAGGATATCAAGCAGCGAGACATTGATTTTATGTTAGTTATTAATGTTTGTTCTTGTTATTAAATAAGTGTGTGTTAAGTTTAATTATTTTTTTGATTGTATTAATTGATTAGGCATGTTGGTTATTAAAATAATATTTTTTAATTACACATAAGCATTAGCATTATTGCCACCTCAACTTTCTTTCTCTAGCCATGACAATTTTCTCTCTCTTATCATGTCAAATTTCTCTCTCTTATTTGGAATCCCACAAATCAGTTAAATTCAATAGACTTAACGATTTTTTTAATTGTGTTAAAAATCGAGTATATTTAATTGATTATAAGAAAAAAAAGATCAATTACTTATTTGCAAATTAACGTAAAGTACAGTCATCAAAAAAAATATTTAACCCACTCTATGGGTATAAAATATAAACTCAATCTATAAAAAGTTAAAATCCAACCACAAAAGATATCTTAAATCCCACTATTATATCCTATATATTGCAGTCCTTGTTATATTAAGCTCCTGCTTCCATTCCATGGCCGGTACAAGTAACAGAATTAATTCTTGTACAATTCTTTTTCCATCTTCGTCTTCGTCTTTACCTCGTCGCTGGAATGTCTTTTTGAGCTTTCGAGGCGAAGATACACGAAAAAACTTCACCGATCATCTGTACACGGCTTTAGATCAAGCTGGAATCCGAGCTTTTAAAGATGATCCTGAACTGCAAAAAGGAGAAGAAATCTCATTGGAATTGCTCAACGCAATCCAAGATTCTAATTTATCTATCGTTGTTTTCTCGAAAAACTATGCTACTTCGAGATGGTGCCTCGATGAGCTGGTAAAAATTCTCGAATGCAAAAAAACGAATGGACAGGTGGTACTTCCTGTGTTTTACGATGTTGATCCTTTCGAAGTGCGTCACCAAATTGGGAGTTTTGAGAAAGCTTTTGGAAAACATAAAGAGCGGTTCATGGATAAGGTGAAGATTTGGCAAGATGCACTGACTGAAGCTGCAAATTTATCTGGATTTCATCTGAAAAATGATGCAAATGGGTAAACCTATTTGTCTTCTCTTTTACTTTTTGTTTGTAATTTCTTTTATATGTAGTCCATCTTTCTCAAAAATTTTAAAAAAGGAACATAAAATTTTAATAGAAACAGCTATAGTAAACTAATTAAAAATGGAAGTGGTTAGATCATTCACAACAGTTTCCTTATCTCTGTCCTTATTATGCAGTGTTATTGAGTCATTTTGTAGGATAGGGATTCAATTTTTTCATTATGTATCCAACAGGTTGCTTTTAGTGATTCCTTAAATTTTAAAATTTAAATTTTAAAATTTAAAAGTTAAAATTTGAAAGTTCTAACAGTCAAATTATGTTTTTAACGTTGTAACTATTTTTTATTTAAAAGTAATTGTTGTTTGAATTTAAAAATTGCTATTATTTTAATTTAAAAATTGATATTGCTAGAAATCAAAATGTGCAACGATCATTATGTGTTTATGAGAACTAAAACAATATTATTTTAATTATAAAATAATAAAATTTATAATTAGTAGAAATATTTTTTATAAAAATGATCAAAATCAAAATTTGACTGATTTTTAATTTTTTTTATAGTTCTCTTTCTTCTCTAAATCTTCTGTTTAAAAAATAAAAATGACTTAATTTGATAGGCATACTCAAATCAGCAATTAAGTGAGATAAGATCCTTTAACCAACATAAAATTGCAATAAATAAGGTGTGAAATGTCAATTTACATAAATAGAGAACGCTCTTTTGATTCCCTCACCTTGAGCAGTCAAATCATATATAGAGATTAAAATAGAGAATTATATAAGGATAAGAAAATTGTTGGATACTGATTTATTGATATATTCTTCAAATGTGGGATAGAGAGTTTATTGGGGAAACTGTTGTGAATGCTCTTAGTATGAAGTTTATTTTGGGGGTAAGTTGGTCAATTGACCAAGGTTGTATGTGGATTAGTAGTCAATTGACCAACTTACAAAAAAAATAACTTCATACTACTAGTTGTTGGATTATTGGGGATTGATATTTCCAACACAAGTTTTATCATTTTTGCATAAATGATGCAGTACATAATTATAACATTTGCACCCAAAGTTGAACATATGTGCTGCAATGGTGGACTTACCACTGAAAATATCATTTCCCTATTACTACCTCCGTCCAAGAAAAATTGGTTTCATTTTATTTTTCTAGTCAAATTGTAACACCCCCTTTCCGAAATAGAAAGAGAGGTTACTCAAAACATAACAAAACTGATGAATTTAATAGCAAGGCTCAAAGCTACAAAAGAATAGTCTTAATAACTGATAAATACCACAATTCAACCATAATAAATCTCAAACTGCCTCAAACCACAATCTAAAATAATTATTACAATTTCAAGTAAACTGACAAATCAAGTTTAAACAGAATATTTCTAAATCATTGGAATGAATGGAGCTCTCATCACACTTGCCCTTGATTCCCCTGATTATCTGCCGGAAGGAAAACACAGCATGAGCTAAATGCCCAGTACAGATATAGAATACAATTAATGAACTGAAATAACTAACTCAATTAAATGAAAGGAGACGAAACGAACAAAACTAACACAACGACATGATAGGTTGAATCAAATGGCTGGGTGTTATTTCATACTGAGGTCAAAATAAATAGTAATATACCTTGCCACACAGGCAAATCAAATAATGCCACACAGACAATCACACATCGGACTGCGCAATCCAGATGCATGCAAAATCAGAAGGCGTGTTTGGCACAAACATCATCACTCCGCAAAACAGAACAGAACAGAAAACTAGGGTCAACCCATACGCCTCCCACAACAAAACACCAAATGACCAACTCCCACCGGAGCACAAAACGGAGACGTCGTGGACTGATCACACCACCACGGAAGGTGTCATGCCTCGGTGCCAAGAGGACATGCCTGTGGTACCCCCACAGGTGGTTATAGCTCAGGTATACCCTACGGTATTTTAACAAAATATAGTGTCACAACACATGCGACACAACAAAGGGGTTCTAACATGTACATGTTAAACTGAAACGAAATATCAACACAAAGTCTCCAAATATATTAACATGTACTTCCTACAAAGATCGAAATAAATATTAACCATGACACACTAGACCAAAGAGTACAAATACTAGTTTCAAATATTAATGCCAAAATGAAACATTCTCAAAAATTTAAGAAGGAACAATTATGCGAGGCAAAACTAAATTTCGAAACGAATAACGAAACGAACAAATTAAAAACAAAAGAGTCTCGTTGAAAGAGAACGGAATCCGTACCTGGTTTAAGCAATGTAATACCCAAAATTTATACTCCAAATGTAACTCTTTAAATTCCCTTCGTTCGATCTAATTAAACAAAATAATAATTAATATAAGTACGTTTGCAAAATTATTCTATCCATCTTTAAATCTTTAAGAAGCTCATTTTATTATCATTATTATTAATTATTATTATTATTATTATTAATTATTATAATTATTATCAGTATAATGTTTTTGTTAATTTCTAATTTTAAATTCTCTGTTAGTCTTATAAAATACTATATCACATATTTTAACAATTAATAACCGGATAAAGCCTTATTCCAAAAATCTTGATTGCAGATGTAATTCAGGTGTAATCCTTTCATATATATACATGGATATAATATATGCATTCCAACAGTAAGACTCATTGGTTAATCATCATATACATAAAACAAAAGGAAAAAAATGCAATTGTTTTTGATTGTTCAGGATGATCTCACTCTAACTTATTAATAGTACAAGCATAATAAAAAAAAAAAACTTACTTTACTTGCTACTCTCTTTCTTCAACCCACAATGAATTGCTGAGTCCCTTCTCTCAAATATCTCTAACGTGCAGCACCGCTTCTCTCTTCCTCTTTTTTCCAATTTGTATCAGGCGTATACAAGTATGATTAGGTTTTAGTATTTATTTATTTATTTTTTTAACTTAAGTATAATAGTATTGAATATTACCCACATATAAATTAATCTCAATTAGTTTTAAGGCCCAATTTTTTCTAAATTAATTTATCCAACACTTGTTAACTTATTAGCCCACAAAAATTAAATAACTAGTTTGACCCAAAATAAATGACAAAGTCCAATTAGAATAAGCTTTAAAATAAAATAATTTTTATTAACCAATATTTATTTATTTATTTATTTATTTTTACCGGGTATTACATCACCTACCCCTTAAAAAGAAATCCGTCCCCGGAATCAAAAGAATGGAACGCACCTAATTTTCAAAGAGATACGGATACTCCGCTCGAATAGACTCCTCCATCTCCCATGTAGCTTCCCGCTCTGTATGATTCCTCCACAAAACTTTAACAAGCGGAATAGTCTTTCTCCTCATAATCCTTTCTTGATGATCCAAAATCGCCTCAGCTTTCTCCTCACAAGTAAGATCCTCTTGAATCTTATCGAATGGATATTGCGCCACATGCAACGGATGATATTGATAACTCCTCAACATCGACACATGAAACACATTGTGCACATGAGCTAGCTGTGGAAGCAAAGCTAACCGATATGCAACCTCACCAACCCTCTCCAAAATCTCAAATGGACCGATATATCGCGGACTAAGCTTTCCTTTCAACCCAAATCGCCGAATACCCTTCCAAGGAGAAACTTTTAGAAACACATGCTCACCAGATTCAAACTCTAAAGTCCTCCTATGCTTATCAGCATAACACTTCTGCCGTGATCGAGCCGACTTCAATTTCTCTTTAGCCATTGCTACCTTCTCCGTAGTGATTTGAACTAACTCAGGTCCTATGACCCTTTCGCCAACCTCATCCCAACAAGTTGGTGCCCGACACTTTCTACCATACAATGCCTCAAAAGGAGCCATCCCAATACTTGCATGCCAGCTGTTGTTGTAAGTAAACTCAACTAGGCTCACATAATCATCCCAATTACCCGACCACTCAAGTGCACAAGACCTCAACATGTCCTCTAATGTTTGAATAGTCCGTTCGGATTGCCCATCAGTTTGCGGATGGAAAGAAGTACTGAAGTTGAGCCGAGTGCCCCAAGCTCATTGAAACCCTTTCCAGAACCGTGAAGTGAACCGTGGATCCCGATCTGAAACAATAGACACCGGAGTACCATGAAGTCTAACAATCTTCTGCTGAAAGATATGTGCCAACCTATCCACCTAGTAACCCTCATGAATAGCCAAAAAGTGTGCCGATTTGGTCAACCGGTCCACTACTACCCATATGGCATTATTCTTCCTGAAAGTCTTCGGCAAACCAGTCACAAAATCTATCGTGATATCCTCCCACTTCCACACTGGAATGTCTAACTGTTGCAGCAAACCACTAGCTCGTTGATGCTCTATCTTCACTTGTTGACAAGTAAGACACTTCCCAACATATTCAGCCACGTCTCGTTTCATCTCATTCCACCAAAAATTCTTCTTCAAATCCCTATACATCTTTGTAGAACCAGGATGAATAAAAAATGGCGAACTATAAGCCTCGGCCAACACAGCCTCTCGAATGATTGGATCCGATGGTACACACAACCGCTCACCCAACCAAATTACACCATGATCATCAATACGAAACTCGGACTGTTTGCCCTCCTCTAGATTCTGCGTCATACTCCACAACTCCCCATCTTCTTTTTGAGCTTCTTTAACTCTCGAGATAAGAGAGGGCTCCACTCTCATACCTGCCAGATGCCCATCCGAATCTCGTACATACAACTCCAACCCGAGCCGCTCCATATCCGAAATAAGCTGAGGTTGTGTAATAAGGGCTGCTACACTCCCTGAACTCTTTCGGCTAAGAGCATCTGCAACCACATTTGTCTTCCCCGGGTGATACTGAATCCTCGCTTCATAATCTTTTAGAAGCTCCAACCAACGCCTCTGCCTCATATTGAGCTCCTTCTGAGTGAAAATGTATTTAAGACTTTTGTGATCGATGAAGATATCACAAGTCTCTCCATACAAATAATGCCTCCAAATCTTTAAGGCAAATATCACTGCTGCCAACTCCAAATCATGTGTGGGGTAGTTCACCTCATAAGGTTTAAGCTGCCTAGAAGCATAAGCAATCACCTTACCGTATTGCATCAAAACACACCCCAAGCCCTTCTTAGAAGCATCACTATAAATCTGGTAACCTCCCGTCCCCGACGGCAATGCAAGTATAGGAGCTGTCACAAGTCGTTTCTTCAATTCCTCAAAACTCTTCTCACGCTCCTCATTCCACACAAACTTCACGCCCTTTCTCATCAACTGGGTTAATGGTAAGGCAAGCAAGGAAAACCCTTCCACAAACCGCCTATAATACCCTGCCAAACCTAAGAAACTCCTAATCTCTGTCACTGTAGTAGGTCTCGGCCATTTAGTGATAGCCTCAACCTTCGCATGATCCACCTTAATACCCTTGGCAGAAACAACGTGACCCAAAAATGCCACCTGCTCCAACCAAAACTCACATTTAGAGAATTTAGCATACAAATTCTCTTTCTGCAAAATCCCCAACACTGTGCGAAGATGCTCCTCATGCTCTTCCTTAGACTCAGAGTAAACCAAAATGTCATCAATAAAGACAATGACAAATTGGTCCAAGTACTCCTTGAACACCCGATTCATTAAATCCATAAACACCGCCGGAGCGTTAGTCAACCCGAATGGCATCACCAAAAACTCGTAATGCCCATAGCGAGTGCGAAAGGCTGTCTTAGCAATATCCTCATCCCTTACCCTCAATTGATGATAACCCGATCTCAAGTCTATTTTCGAGAAATATTTTGCCCCCTGAAGTTGGTCAAACAAGTCATCAATCCTCGGCAATGGATACCGATTCCTGATGGTAATCTTGTTCAACTCCCTGTAGTCTATACACAGCCTCATAGACTCATCCTTCTTCACAAATAAGACCGGAGCACCCCATGGCGAATCACTCGGCCGAATCACACCACGATCTAACAGTTCCTGCAACTGCTCCTTCAACTCCTGCAACTCCAACGGTGCCATCCGATATGGCGCCTTAGAGATAGGCTCTGCACCAGGAACAAGCTCAATAGCAAACTCCACTTCCCGCTAGGGTGGCAACCCTGACAACTCCTCAGGAAACACATCAGCAAAATCACGAACAATTGGAACATCCTCAATACGAGACTCACCCTTAAAGGTGTCTTTCACAAATGCCAAATACCCCTCACAACCCTTTGCTACCAATTTTCCAGCCTTCAAAGCTGAAATCAACTTCAACACCCTACTCGGCTGTGAACCCTGAAACACGAATTTTGGAGACTTCACATCTCCAAATATAACCTTCTTCGCCTGACAATCGATAGTGGCCTGGTGCTTATCCAACCAGTCCATCCCAAGAATGACATCAAAATCGTGCATACTCATCGGAAGAAGATTAGCCCTACGAATCTTATCCCCAAAACTTATCGGACACCCTCGATACAAATCAGAAATAACAACAGAAGTCCCCATCGGGGTAGCAATAGACATAACAGAATCTAAAGACTGAGATGGCACACCCAGGTGCCGAACAAAAGACTGAGCAACAACGGAATGAGTAGAACCCGTATCAAACAAAATAGAAGCCTTGTGATTACCAACTAAAAGAGTGCCAGAAACAATACCTGGTGCATCTACCGCCTGGTTATATGTCAAGGCAAACACTCGACCACCCTGACGCTGACCTCCATTGCCACCATTATCACCACCTCCACCATTACTACGTGGACCGGTACAATCCCTAGCAATATGACCTATTTGTCCACACAAGAAGCATGCACCTGTGAGTCTATGGCACTGCCTCCCCGGATGAATAGCCCCACGAGTAGCACAAGGAGCTATCGGGATAAGATTTGGGTTACCCCCACCAGCTGGTCCCGGATAACGACCCTGATTCTGCCCCTGTTGACGATTATGCCCCTGCTGACGATTCTGACCATTCCAAGGTAGCTACAGCTGACGATTCTGCCCTTGCTGAGGCATCTGCTTATAACCCCTGTTTTGATTCTGACCACGCCACTGCCCCTGTTGGCCACCACGATTCTTGTTCCACTGACCACCCTGATTCTTCCCGTGCTGACCCGAAGTTTGACCCTGCTGGTCATCTCTGTACCTCTTTCGACTCCCTTCCGGTTTAGAAGACCGAAAGTCCTGTCTCTCCATCTCAATATTCTTGGCAGCATTGGCCACTGCTGACACATCTGCAAACTTGGTGTTAATGAGATGCTGCCGATACCTGTAATGGATTCTCCACTTAAACCTCGTCATGAAGTCCGTGATGGACTATCATCTTTCTGCCGAATCGACAGATACTCTCTAGCATAGGCCTCTTTATCAGCAGCAGGGAAATATTGCTGATAAAAGACCTCACAAAACTCTGCCCAACTAAGTGTTTCAACATATCCATCACCCTTTGTCACTTTCACCGCCTTCCACCACCTCTGTGCATCCCCTTCCAGCTTGTAAGCAGCAAGTAACACTTTCTGATTATCTAAACACCCCAACACATCAAAAATCTTCTCCAGATGGGCAATCCAATTCTCTACGTCAATTGGAGTTGGAGCTGAACTGAATGCCTGTGGTTTCTGCTTTTGAAACCTTTCCAACCACACATACATTGGAACCACCTGCTGATCAATACCATCTGCATTCCCTTCCTCTTCGTTTGCCTGTGGACCATTATTTCCCGAGTTCTCCTGCTCAGAAATTTCTGGTGGCGGCTGCTGCATTGCCTGTACAACCTATGCCACCAACTAAGGTAACACTTGATTTACTGCCTGATTCACCAAGGTAGCCAACTGAGCATTTATCTGATTATTAGGTTGTTCATTGGGCTGACCCTCACCTCTTCCCCTATTGTTGCCTCGCCTCCCAGCAACTCTGGCGGATCTACGAGCCATCTAACAAAGAGATCAACGAATAGATAACAAGGCAGATTAGAGACAGATTCGAATATAGCTGATATGATAGCTGAACAGAAAATCAAACATAACAAAACCTAACCCAGAAGTCTACCCATAACTCACAGGTCAAACCTAAATAGGTTTTCTACAAGAAAGAACCTGGCTCTGATACCAACTCTGTAATACCCCCTTTCCGAAATAGAAAGAGAGGTTACTCAAAACATAACAAAACTGATGAATTTAATAGCAAGGCTCAAAGTCACAAAAGAATAGTCTTAATAACTAATAAATACCACAATTCAACCATAATAAATCTCAAACTGCCTCAAACCACAATCTAAAATAATTATTACAATTCCAAGTAAACTGACACATCAAGTCTAAACAGAATATTTCTAAATCATTGGAATGAATGGAGCTCTCATCACACTTGCCCTTGATTCCCATGATTACCTGCCGGAAGGAAAACACAGCATGAGCCAAATGCCCAGTACGGATATAGAATACAATTAATGAACTGAAATAACTAACTCAATTAAATGAAAGGAGACGAAACGAAATGAAACGAAATGAACAAAACTAACACAACGACATGATAGGCTGAATCAAATGGCTGGGTGTTATTTCATACTGAGCTCAAAATAAATAGTAATATACCTTGCCACACAGGCAAATCAAATAATGCCACACTGACAATCACACATCGGACTGCGCAATCCAGATGCATGCAAAATCGAAAGGCGTGTTTGGCACAAACATCACCACTCCGCAAAACAGAACATAACAGAAAACTAGGGTCAACCCATACACCTCCCACAACAAAACACCAAATGGCCAACTCCCACCGGAGCACAAAACGGAGACGCCGTGGACTGATCACACCGCCACGGAAGGTGTCATGCCTCGGTGCTAAGAGGACATGCCTGTGGTACCCCCCACAGGTGGTTATAGCTCAGGTATACCCTACGGTATTTTAACAAAATATAATGTCACAACACATGCGACACAACAAAGGGGTTCTAACATGTACATGTTAAACTGAAACGAAATATCAACACAAAGTCTCCAAATATATTAACATGTACTTCCTACAAAGATCGAAATAAATATTAACCATGACACACTAGACCAAAGAGTACAAATACTAGTTTCAAATATTAATGCCAAAATGAAACATTCTCACGAATTTAAGAAGGAACAATTATGCGAGGCAAAACTAAATTTCGAAACAAATAACGAAACGAACAAATTAAAAACAAAAGAGTCTTGCTGAAAGAGTTCGGAGTCCGTACCTGGTTTAAGCAATGTAATACCCAAAATTTATACTCCAAATGTAACTCTTTAAATTCCCTTCGTTCGATCTAATTAAACAAAATAATAATTAATATAAGTACGTTTGCAAAATTATTCTATCCATCTTTAAATCTTTAAGAAGCTCATTTTATTATCATTATTATTAATTATTATTAATAATTATTATAATTATTATCAGTATAATGTTTTTGTTAATTTCTAATTTTAGATTCTCTGTTTGTCTTATAAAATACTATATCACATTTTTTAACAATTAATAACCGGATAAAGCCTTATTCCAAAAATCTTGATTGCAGATGTAATTCAGGTGTAATCTTTTCATATATATACATGGATATAATATATGCATTCCAACAGTAAGACTCATTGGTTAATCATCATATACATAAAACAAAAGGAAAAAAATGCAATTGTTTTTGATTGTTCAGGATGATCTCACTCTAACTTATTAATAGTACATGCATAATAATAATAATAATAATAATAAAACTTACTTTACTTGCTACTCTCTTTCTTCAACCCACAATGAATTGCTGAGTCCCTTCTCTCAAATATCTCTAACGTGCAGCGCCGCTTCTCTCTTCCTCTTTTTTCCAATTTGTATCAGGCGTATACAAGTATGATTAGGTTTTAGTATTTATTTATTTATTTATTTATTTATTTATTTTTTTTAACTTAAGTATAATAGTATTGAATATTACCCACATATAAATTAATCTCAATTACTTTTAAGGCCCAATTTTTTCTAAATTAATTTATCCAACACTTGTTAACTTATTAGCCCACAAAAATTAAATAACTAGTTTGATCCAAAATAAATGACAAAGTCCAATTAGAATAAGCTTTAAAATAAAATAATTTTTATTAACCAATATTTATTTATTTATTTATTTTTTTTACCGGGTATTACACAAATTAACAAATTTTAGAACTAAGAATTAAGTAAATTTATTTATTTTTTCAAACTTTCGAAAATTGGAAATAGTAGTAAATTCAATATAATTTCTTATGATTATAGATTCTCCAGCTCTGTTTATAAAATATAGCATAAATTTTAATTCAAAAAATGGTCAAGTCGATTAAAAAAGTCAAAATAAGCCAACTTTTGTGAGACAGGGGGAGTATTACTTTTAGACTAAAATAAATTCCTGTCAATTTTAATTTTTTGAAAGTTCTCAAATTGACTTAAAAAGTCAAATATATCTCTAATTTTGAAATAGATGGAGTACCCATATGCAAGGAGCTGCCTGTAGTAATGAGGAACTTGAAATGGATGGAGTAACCATAGGCCAGGAGCTGCCCAGATTATTAAGGAACTAGTAACTCTAGTGCCTAAAACAACTCAGAAAGTACAGCTTATAGATTAATAATTTAATATCATACAAAATAAACCAATTTGACATAGAAAGAGTTGAATTGATCCATGATCAAATCATTTTTAAGAAAAAGTTAATTATACACTGAAATGTAATTTGAAGCTATCAGCAACAAACTGCAAAAGCAGCTAATAAGCTATTCTGTAGTGTCACTACTCTCCATTTACAAATTTGCAGCAAGTGAATACAGAATCTAAGGAAAATAACTTGTACCAGCACTAATCCCAGGATAGGGAAGGGGAAGGGACTACCATGTCGAATAGCGAAAAATTACAACTTAACAATTCCAGTTATACGATTAAATCTTATATCCTTTATAAGCGCTTGTAGGAGTTAAACCTGCCAAATTCCAAATGACCAACAATTGTACGATTATGCTTAGATCCTTTCTAAGCGTGTGTAGGAGTAGGAGCCTTAGCAAACCTGTCAAATTCCAAAAAGAATCAACAATTGTGCCAACCACCAACTGATGCTGCGAATCTATCAAAACAAGAGCTAATAAATTATGCAATTTGGTAAACCTGGTCCTCTTTGTCTGCCTTTTTCTTTTGATTTCTTTTTTGTTAAATGTAAGTATGTTGACAAAAAAAAAACAAAAAACATAGAGCTGCAAGGGAGCTAAGAAGGTCCAAACTGGGGAATTATGATCAATTGGATGAATTAACTGACCCTTAAAGCCCTTGAACAATCAAGACAATAGAAAAACCCATTTCCAGCCTAGTAGTACCATTTGAAAAAGATAAAAAAACCACAGCTTACGAGTTACCCTGATAATGTTCTGAAGTATGTTAGGGTTAGCAAGGAACTCTAATTGCCTTCAGTTCAGTGTATTGGATACTATCGTTCTGAGTTATGGTCAAAACTAAGATAACTTGTGCATGTATCAATCAACGTTCCTAGTAGTTTTGAGAATTTAGGAATGACAGTCTTCAATGCACTTATTTGGTTTCCAGCTTCTTAGAAATTTGTTTCACCAACTCATTCTGCTACTATGTAATGATATTGCTTTTACATACCATATTATATCATATTACTCTGTTTTTAAAAATTGTCAGGCATGAGTCCAAGCTCATTCAGGAAATTGTTAATACTGTTCAGCTACAAATATACCCCAAAGTCCTGAATGCTGTTGAGTACCTGGTTGGAATAAATTCTCGTATTATTGACCTGATTCCAAAACTAAACATTGGGTCAAATGATGTCCGCTTCATTGAGATATATGGAATGGAAGGAATCGGAAAAACAACCATTGCAAAAGCCATCTACAACATTTTTTCTCACAGTTTTGAAAGCTGCTGCATTCTTAAAAATGTCAGAGAAAATTCAGAACGGCCTAATGGTCTAGTTGGTTTCCAGGAGCAACTTATTTCTAAAGTTTTGAAAAAAAACAAAAAATTCCGTGTTGCCAATGATGATGAAGGAGCTACATTAGTGAAAGAAACGTTTTGTTCAAAACGAGTTCTCATAATTCTCGACGATTTGAGCAAATCAAACCAGTTGAAATTGTTAGCAGGGGAAATGGTTTGGTCCGGGAAGTAGAATCATCATTACAACAAGGGATGCACGATTGTTGTATGAATTTGAAGTAGATGAGAGGTACATGGTTGATGAATTGAGCAAAAATGAGTCTTTGGAGCTTTTTAGCTATCATGCCTTCAAAAGACCTTTCCCATTCGAAGATTTCATGGACATTTCAGAAAGTATTGTAAGTTATACTGGAGGACTTCCATTGGCTCTAGAAGTTTTGGGTTCGTCTTTATTTCGAAGAACTCAGAGGGAATGGAGAAGCACATTTGAAAAATTGCAGCAAATTCCCAACAATCAGATTCATAAAATCCTTAAAATAAGTTATGATGCACTGGATGATGATAAAGTAAAGGAAATTTTCCTCGATATTGCATTCTTCTTAGATGGAATGGACAAAGATGATGAAATTAATATATTAGATTCTTGTGGGTTTTTTCCAGATATCGGAATTAGCATTCTAGTAGAAAGATGTTTCCTAGGAACTAATTGGGAAAATAAGTTGTGGATGCATGATTTAATCCGGAAAATGGGAAGGGAAATTGTTCGTGAAGAATCTGTCAAGGAGCCTGGAAAGCGCAGTCGCTTGTGGCGTGAAGAAGATGCTTGTCATGTGTTGGAAAAACATAAGGTAACCAAAAATCAAACATTCATATTTTAGCTTCAAATAGTTTTTAATTGTAAACATTAGTTGCATTTATTCGTTCAGATTGAACCAACACCTTAATTGTTGTGGCATGTTACTTCTATGCTTTCTTTGTTTGACGCTTAGATATTCCCAATTATTCATGATTACTTATTATTGTTTTCTGTTCTGTTGAAATCAGGGAACAGATAAAATTGAAGGTGTTATGCTGGACTTGACAACACAAAAACATTTCGAGACCAAATCATTTGAAAGTATGCCAAACTTAAGATTGCTTCAGATCAACAATGTATATCTTACAGGAGGTTTTGAAAATTCATTTCAAGAGTTAAGGTGGCTTTGTTGGCATTATTGCCCTTTGGGGTATTTACCTTCCACTTTCCATCCACCAAAACTCGTTTCACTTGACATGCAACACAGCAACGTCAAAACGTTGTGGCAAGGCATCAAGGTATGACATCAGTTGGTACAATTTTTGTGTTTCTAATATTTCCTGTGCCACAAAAAAGTTGAGTTACATACACTTTTCATGCAATTTAAGAAAATTAAAGTAGAGCAGAGAGTATCAAATAGGTTTCATTTTTAGCCATAGCGGACCCTAAAAATAATACAATAGGAAATATTTTTCTTTCTTTATATACGTGCACCTAGGTACTTTTAACAACAGATTATGACTTTTTTTATCTTTAATGGGAAAGAGAGTACTTAGGAAAATTGTGGAGGGAGATTCTAATTGCATTTTTTTCCTTTCGTTTTTTTAAACAGATTCTACAAAGCTTGAAAATTCTAAATGTTTGTTATTCTCGGTGCTTGACAACCACCCCTGACTTTGGAGGTGTAGTGATGCTCGAGAAACTATCGTTCAGAAGTTGTTCAAGCCTATTGCAGGTTCACCCATCAATTGGACTTTTGGATATGTTGGTTCACTTGGATTTGAATGAATGTTCCAATCTAAAACAGTTGCCTGAGCAATTGGGTAATTTGCAATGTTTAAAGAAGCTTGATGCCTGTGATACCGCTATAGAAAAATTACCTGATTCCATCAGAGATTTGTACAGTCTGGTCGAGTTGAATTTGAAGGGTTGCAACAACCTTAAAAATCTTCCAAGTAGCATTTGTAACCTGAGTTCACTTGAAGAACTAGATCTCTCTACCTGCATGAACCTAGAAAGCTTGCCTGAGCAAATGGAGAAAATGCAAAGCTTGAAATGGTTTGATGCATGTGGTACCGCTATTGAACAATTACCAGATTCCATTGGATGCCTGAGTACTCTAGTGAATTTGAGATTTGACCGTTGTGTGAACCTTATTAGTCTTCCAAACAGCATAAGCAATCTTAGTTCACTTCACAAATTAGATATAGAAGGCTGCTCAAATCTAGAACAATTACCTGAGCAATTAGGGAATATCCAATTCTTAAGTTGGTTTAATCTTAATGATTGTCCAAGTCTTTTATCAATTCCTGAACTTCCTCTAAATCTAACCTTATTTGATCCAGGTTATTGTACATTATTGGAGCAACTACCAAATCTATCAAGCTTGAAAGACTTGACATCGCTTGATCTTTCTAGCTGCAGTAGCCTTCAATCACTCCCGGAACTTCCTCCTAATTTAGACTGCCTATACCTCACTAGTTGCACCAATCTTCAATCAGTCCTTGAATTTCCTCCTAATTTAGAATTCCTCGCAATGTGTTACTGCACGAGTCTTCAGTTACTCCCGGATCTTCCTCCTAATTTAGGCACTTTGGATGCAAGGGGTTGTACATCACTAGAAAAACTACAAAATCTACCAGCGTTGCAGCACGAGTCAAATGCAGCTTACAGATTGTAGTAATCTGTCTTTTACATTCGAAGAAAGTTTCCTTCAGGTTAGTAGTGCTCTCACTTTGTTACCTAGAGGTTACCAGGGAACTTTTATAGCCTTGCGTCTGCATTCTGGGTACTATCGTTCTAAATTGTGGTACGAGAACTAAGATGCCTTGTACATCCTACATAAGTAGCATTCCTCGTACCAAATTTCGTTTCTTACCCAGTTGATTAGCATTCCTGGTAGCTAGTCATTTACACACTCTTTCCTTTTCTTATATTCTTTTTTTCCCTCTGTAACAGTGTATGTATCGTCTTTACCTTCCAATTAAGGACATTCCAGATTGGTTCCAGCATCAAATCAATGGGTCATTTTTATCTTTCAATATGCCTCAAAACTTCGGAGACAATTTCCTTGGTTTGACTATATGGGTTGTTTATGTAGTAAGCAAGGCTAACTCTGAAATTAGAGCTGTTATTAGAAATACGACAGATGGTACTGTAAAGACTGGGCAAGAACCACTGAAGTACATTCATGGGTTAACTATATCGGAATCCCAATCTCGATGAAAAGCCAAGACAAGATTGAGGTTTCATTTGAAGGGGTTGAAGATGAATGTATGAAGGTGGAGAAGTGTGGGATTCATTTAGTATACACACCAGATATCACGCGAATCGATTGCTAGAGAGGCCGTGAAAATGATGGCACAGAAACAAGCTGCCACTTGTTTAATGAGAATTCGAAAAGGTTAAAAGTTTAGAGCAATGAATTCAACTTTGCAATGGGAACACCATGGTATGGAAATTTCAAGTTAATTTTCTTATATATATACTGTATGCTAAGGGGATTAATACAGATTTTTAACTGAACTATGAACCAGAGATGTAGATGTTTACTTCTGCTTAAAGGGTTGCAAGAACGAACTCCCGTTGTAGGTATGATATCTTGAACTATCCTTTCCTTCCATGCACATGCCTAAGCTTTTTAACGAGTAGTATTTTTTAAATAATTTATGATATTTATTAATATATTGACTAAAACTAGAGAAATTCATGTTAATTTTGAGATTAAGAATGCCTTAAGTTAACTTTGAAAAGTGAATAATGTTCTTATATCTTAAAATGGATGGAGTAGTATAATTTAGTAAGGATCCGAATTCGACCAAGGTTCATTGAACACTCAGTTAAGTCAGGAAATTGTTAGATTTGTATAGCAAAGTGTAGAGCATTATTGGGTATCGAAAACCATTGACAACCTACCCTTCACTATATAAATGTAACAAATTCTTTTAGACTTGGGTGATGGTGATTGTAATTAGACACGACAAAATATAGTTATGGATTAGTTTTGATTTATAAAATTTGGTTATGATTTTATTTAAGAATTAAAATTATATTATATATTTTTAATGAGTTGTGTGGGTTGAAACATATAGTTATGAGTTAAATATAAGTAAATTCATATTTCAAATTTCAAGTTTATTATTATTACGATTCAATTAAATAAATTATTCATAATATTTAATTTCTATATTCCTTCATCTTCTATCTCTAATATTTTATACATTCTTCCTCTAAAATTTTTTATACAAACTCTATCTCTAATATACTCTCTCTAAAATCTGATTATACTTTCTCTTTAAAATCTCATTACACACTTTCTCTAAAATCTTATTACACTTTCTCTCAATAAAATGTGATTAAACTTTCTCTAAAATTAGATTACACTTTCTCTCTTTAAAACCTGATTACACTTTTCTTCTCTAAAATCTGATTACATTTTCTCTCTCTAAAACTAAAATATGGTTACACTCTCTCTCTCTCTAAAACCCGATTACATTTTCTCTCTCTAAAGCCTGATTACACTTTCTCTCTCAAAACTATGATTACTCTTTTTCTCTCTAAAATTTGATTACTCTCTCTCTCTATAAAATATATTTACACTTTCTATAAAATAGAATGAACATGAAAATGAGTTAAAATATAAATTTTCAGTTTAAACCTGTTTTTCATTTCTAAAATATAGTTTCAAACTTTAACTAACTCAACTCCTATAAAATAATTAACCAACCCAATAGTTCTAATTAAATTTGGGTTAACCCATAATTTATAACTTGTATTGACAGGCCTAATTGTAATGTAAATTCATCGAATATGAATCATTTAGTAGAGTTTTAGATGAGTACATATTTAACGAAATAGCTAACGTTCATGTCGATATTTTCTTGCAAACAAATGGTTTGAATATTTAAATTTCAAAGCCTTGCCATTTCATTAATTAAACAGTGGTAAGTGAACTTGATAAATCATAATAATCTGAGTGCTTAAGCAATTTGCACCCTAAACTTTAGTGCTTTTGAAAACAATGATAAATGAAGATGAAAAATAAAAGCAAATGATTTTCGTGTATCTTCACCTCGAAAGCTCAAAAAGACATAATTCCAACGACAAGATGAAGATGAAGATGAAAAATAAAGCAAGAAGAATCCCTTCAATTAATTGTACTAGCCATGGAATTAGGACTTGAAGACGAGCAAGAAGAGCATGCAAGATGGGAGTCTGAAATGAAACAAAAGAATGACTAGAGGATAGACAGGACAAGATGAAAGTTTTAGATCATGATATATTGTCAACATTTAAGGAAGTTGTTTAGGAGTTTTTGACTTAATATCCACTTGTGTGTAGACTTTTCCTCCTCCTAAACTCTTTAAGAATTAGGGTTTTAATTTAATTCTCAAATTATTTAAGAACTAAATTATTTTTAATAATAACAATAACAAGACTCCTCTTATTATTTTATAATTAATATTTCTCTAAATATTTAATTATAAATATTAGTATTTTTCCAAATACTAAATTATTATTATTAAGCTAATTATTTTTAAAATAATATTTCTGTTTTATGGTGCGACTCTTTAAGTTCAATATTATACCGGAAGTAAAATAAATAAATTAGAACCATTCTAATATTATTAATAATGAATTAAACTCTTTTAATTCAAACATAAATAAATAGTATTTATTCTACATTACGAGGGACACCTCTCAGCATATCATGATTATCTGGATAATATGAAATCAACATTTAATCACAAAGAATATATTTTATGAATAGTTACTGTACAATTCAATCATTCTACCGTACAATGTCCCAATTAAAAATAAGACATGAAATTACTAACAAGTCTTATTTATTTGATTATATGCATTTCAATTCTAATTAAAATGCACAACTCTAGTTAATGTAAATTAGAAACTCCTTTCTAATTTTCATTCACATTGGTCAAAGATTTCTGAGTTGTCATTTAACGAATCACATATGATATTCTATCCATTTACTGGAAGTGGTTGATCATTTGTTGATTATTCAACTACCCTATATGTAAACTTTATTATACTCGAACATACCATTTGATATACCCAAAAAGTCTTAAGGAATATAACAAAGTATAACTCAGTATACACAAGGTACTATAATGATCTCAAGTTCAAAGATCACTTGTACAACTATTACTATAAGAACTCCTATTGTCTGGCAAGTAAAACTCCATTAGGTGTTCCTTAAGCGAGTCACATTTAGTGAACTTATTCTCCAATAAGCACCTATATACTTGCTTTAGTGTCTTCACAAAAATGATTATGAAATCAATCATCATCTTCAACAGAGCAAACATAGTATGTATTAATCTATTTGGAATTAGTAACCTCACATTAGTGATCTAACGATTAAGAATATTTTAGTTTTAGAGCTATTTAGAATTTAGATCTCATTATTATGAACTTTTCATGATTCTAAAAGTATTGCTCCAAAACTACGAGTTTATCACATTTATTTAATTCAATCAATTAATGTATAAAGAATGTCTTTGATTAAATATTTTTTTTATTAATAAATAAACAAGATTACAAAGTAAATACTTATCACATCACATGTGATTGGCTTGAGGGCATACTATTTTTAATCTCACACTTGCACTAAAGTTAATCGCCTTAGTATTTCATACCCATCTTTTCTAAGTGGCGATCAAACTACTGTTGATATAATGCTTTAGTAAATGGATCTGCAATGTTGTTATGAGATTCCACTCTCTCTAAGGTGACATCTCCTCTTTCAATGAGTTCTCTAATCAAATGAAAGCGCCGCAATACATTTTTGGATTTCTGATGAGACCTAGGTTTCTTGGTTTGTGTAATAGCCCAGTGTTGTCACAATATACAAGCATTGATCCTCGTATGCTAGGAACCACTCCAAATTCTGTAATGAACTTCTTCATCCAAACAGCTTCCTTTGCAGCTTTATTTACAACTATATACTTTGTCGTTGTCATTGAATTATCAACTATTTGCTGCTTGGAACTCTTCCAACTCACTGAACCACCGTTTAAGGTAAACACATACCCTGAAGTGAATTTGTTTTCGTATTGGTCAGTCTAAAAACCTTGAGTCTGTATAGCCCTCTAGTTTAAATCAGACTCACCATATACTAGAATCACCTTTAGTTCTTCTTAAGTACTTTAGGATGTTTATCACTGCCTTTTAGTGATCTTCTCCAGGATTTGACTAATATCTGCTCGTCACGATTAGTGCATAAGTAATATCAGGTTTAGTACATATGATCTACACATGATAGATCTTATCGCCGAAGTATAATGTATCTTACTCATGCGATCTCTCTTTTCAAGTGTCTTTGGGGACATGTTCTTAAAGAGATACACTACATGACTCATTAGCATGAGACCTCTCTTGGAGTTGGCTATGCTAAACCTCTTTAGCATCAAATCAATGTACGTTCCTTGGGTCAAGCTGAGCATCCTTTTAGATCTATCTCTATAGATCTTTTATATCCAAAATGTAGGATGTTTCTCCCAAATCTTCTATGGAGGAATGTTTAGACAACCGTATATTTACTGATTGTAGCATTTGTAATTATCTCAAAGATCGAACATCCTTATAAATAGGATTTTTAAGGAATTATCTAATAAAAAGATATTTTTATGGATAATTTGAGTTTTATATGACTTGTGGTCATAATATGACGACGATATGTGATATGTGAGCATTTTTGAGTGTTTAAAGATAGTACGTGGAAAATTAAAAAATTTCGAGAAAAGACGTAAAAAAATTATTCACGCTAAAAACACAATTTTATTTTTTCGACTTTTCGAATTACGACACAACGTTTATTCAGAAAATGGGGATCGGTGGCGAAATCAGATTTTCAAAAATTAAAAGTTAGTTTTTTCGGCTAACCGAGCATATTACGAGAACGTAACTGAAAAAGTTAGAGAACCTAACTGGATAAGGAAATGTCTAACTAGAATTAGTTGGACTAACTAAGCCTAGAAATTTCATGGCTTGGTTAGGATTTGCAAGACTTGGCTACGCGAGTCTAGGGTTTGAATAACTTAGCTAAGGGTTGAGTGATGAGTGCATATTATTCGTTTATTTCAATTCCTTTATGTTTAGTTTATTGCATGTCTTGTGATGTAAATGAGCCAATTAATATGTTTATTGATTTTAGGAGTAATTGAAGCTGAAAAGATGAAAACGACATGATTTGGAGGTGAGTAGAGGAAAAAGGAGCAAAGTGTTGCAGGCTGGGGTCTGGCGCGACCGCGTCAGAACATAGTACAAAAGCAGCGCAGCCGCGCTGCTTTGCAGAAAAGAAATCAGGCTCTGGACCTTGGGCTCGGGCGCGCCCATTTTTGAGAAGGAACCTGGTGCGGCCGCGCTAGGTCGGGAAATCTGGAAATTTTGAAAAGTTTCTAAAGACAGATTTTAGTAGATTTCTACATGGAATGCGATGAGTGGGTAATATACTTATGAATTAGGTATAATTGGATTTGATATATTGATGTTTTTAAGTGTATTAGGATGGTTTTTATTTATTTTATTGTTATTTTGTAGGTAGGGATAAAGCAGGGGCAATTTAGTAAAATCAACATCATTAATGACAAAGTGGTAATATCATGTAAGGGTCTAGTGTCAGGGCGCTTAAATAGAGAAGGAATCCAATGTTGGGGCGTTGGAAATCAGGTTGTTGTGTAGATTTTAGCAGCAAAAAAGGGGAACAAAACATAGATTTCTATTCCAACTAGGATTTGGTCAATGGGCTGAATGATTGAACACCTTAAGTTATAAATAGAGAGGAGGCTAATGAGGGGAGAATATATATACATTGGGACAGAAAATTGAATCATTGAATTGAAGATTTTAGAAGATCGTGGCAAGAATAATTAAATTAAAGATTGGAGAGCTTCCATAGAGTTTTAATTTCCTTCTCTTATTCAGTTTGTAATTAAATTGTGATGGTTATTATGGGATTTTTGGTTTTAAATTTCAGCATGAACTAATCTTTTAAATAAGGCTACAATTGAACCTTTTATGCTTATAAATTGATTGCCCGTATTAATCTAGTTATTGATTCAAATTGAGTTGTCGATCATATTTTGTGCTTATTGTTAATTATTTGGCCAATAATTACCATGTTATACTAGATGAATTCGGGAGATGAAATCTAATGTTAGAACTGAATTGATAGCGTGTATTCTTAATTATTTATATGAGATGAATAATTAGGGTTGTGAATTGAATATGGATATATCTTTTCACTACATGTAACAACTGGGAATTGGAAATTAATAAATTTGATTCTTTGTTTTGTATAGGAATATCGCAGAATTAATTGAGTTAAATAATGCTTATCAGATCACTTGGAAAAGGGTTTCTAAATACATTGAATTCCTGTTAACAACTCAGTTGAATTAAATAATTGGAGAAATTAGATAATTAATTTATATTGCATAATTAGAGATATTGTAGTCTTAAATCTTTATCATCTAAATCAATTTGTGTGTCAAAATTAGTTAGTTGATTTAATTTAATTTGAACTTGGAAAATCATAAATTTGGGTCGTTTAAATAGAATTAAAATTGATAAAAGACTAGTAGTTGGGATTTATTGAATTGGAGTTCTCGTGCGAACGATATTCTACTTTCACTATATTACTTGTCGACCACGTATACTTGCGTGTTGTGGGTAACTAGATTTCAAATCAATAAGTTTTTGGTGCCGTTGCCGGGGACTTTTTAATTTAGTATTTAATTCCATATTAGTTACAATCACTTCGATTTAAATTTAAACATTTTTTTAATTTTTTATTTTTAAATTGTTTTTGTCTTATTACAGGTTGTTCATCCGTGTATGCACACTAGATCCAAGCGTAAAAAGGAGCTTTTGCCATACGCCGACGATATTGAGAAAAAGTTCCGAAAATTGAGACTAACTAGTGAGGAAATATATACAGAAGGAAAACTGGCAGAGGAAATTGAAACAAAAATTTCGATAAACATGATTGCAGAAGAACAAAAATCACTTAGGGAGTATGCCATGCCAACGGTGACAGACATTCAGTCGAGTATTCGGAGATCAACGATTGACGCTAACAACTTTGAGATTAAATCGGGTACCATTCAGATGTTATAAAATTCAGTCCAGTTTGGGGATGGTCTGAATGATGATCCTAATGAACATATTCTAAGCTTTTTGGAGATCTGTGATACATTCAAATTTAACAATGTTACGGAGGAAGAAATAAGGTTGAGACTGTTCTCGTTCACACTACGAGAAAAAGCGAAAAGTTGGTTACACTCCTTGCCACAAGGTTCAATCACTGCTTGGGATGATCTAGCTCAAAAATTTCTAGCTAAAATCTTTCCACTTGCAAAAATAGCAAAACTAAGGAATGACATTCTCACTTTCACATAGTTTGATTCTGAGACCTTGTATGAGGTATGGGAAAGATTTAAAGATTTGCTTCGAAATTGTCTACATCATGGGATCCAGCGATGGTTACAAGTTTAAACATTTTGTGATGGTTTGCATGGACCTACTAGGGCAAGCATTGACGCATCAGCTAGAGGGGCTATCACGGGGAAAAATATTCATGAAGCTTATTAGTTGTTAGAAACAAAGGCTACCAACAACTACCAATGGCCTATGGGGAGGTCTAATCCACCAAAAGCAGCAGGAAAGTTGGATCAGACAGCATCACAGGTGGCTATGGTGTGCGAGTTATGTGCCAGAGGACATTCTACAGATCAGTGTGCTATCAGTGCAGAGTCGGCTCAGTTTGTAAGAAGTTATAACAGGTCGCAATAGCCATATCAGAATACTTACAATCCGGGATGGAGGAATCACTTGAATTTTTCTTGGAGTAACAATCAGGCTCAAAATCAGGCTCCACGACCACAAAATCCACCTGATTTTCAAAATCAGGCTTCACATCAGGCAGAGAGGAAACCGAACTTAGAGGAGGCATTGGCTAAATTCATTGTAGCTACCGACAAGAGGATGAGTGAGCAAGATAAGTTGTTGAGCCAGGTGGATATGAATGTAAAAGCCAAGTAGTGTCAATTAAGAACTTGGAAAATCAGATGGGTCAGATAGCTCATGCATTGAACAGTCGGCCACAGGGAGCATTACCGAGATTAATTCAGGGAGAGATGAACATTGCAAAACGGTGACTCTAAGAAGTGGGAAAGAGCTACCTGAGATATTTAGAAGGAATGAAAAGCCAGATATTGTAGCTGTGGAAGAAGAGGAACTCATGGAGACAGAAAAGGCAAAGATACAGATTTGACAGAGAAACCAACAGATGTAAGACCCCGAATTTTATGAAAAAAAAGTATTCAATTTTTCTATTTAGTAAATAGTTAAATTGATAAAAGTTTAAAGTAAAGGGTGATATATGTAAATTTTTCAAAATAAGCAAGTGGTTATAAAATAGTCATTGTTGTCGGGGATAATTCTCAAGTCATATGATATCTATTATAACTTAGATGCATGGCCTCCCATGTACGAAGGGTTCCATGAGCATTTTTCAAAGATTTAAATTTTTAAAACAGTTATTGACTGTACCTTTATGTAAGGTACCATTGTAAGGTGTTGTGGTCGAGGCACCATGTGAGTTATATATGTTTGTACTAAAACTCACAGCTCATGTGTTATCGTATTTTGCATGACAATTGTATTAAATGAAGTTTGTATTTGGTTTATGTACCATGTATTTGTCGACTCAGAATGGGTTGTGTGGACCTATTTTGGGGGTTTCACAGTTGGTATCAGAGCTATAAGTAAAGAGCCTCGAGCCTCTCGCTGATGACTTCCTTATGTGGGTTGCATCGAAGCCAGACTCTCCATAGGGGACGCCATGAATAACGGTAGCAAGCTGATAGGTATCAATGTGAGGTGCTATCCAGGTAAAGGGATGAGAGTCACAGTTGGTATCAGAGCTTAGGGATATGGTCGCTGGCGGAGATCTGAGTCTAGAACTAGTAGTGGAGAGATGAGTAATATACTTCGCAAGTGTGTGACTTACCTAAGCTGAAATTTCTTACTTGATAAGTTGACAAATTATGATATGTCAATTAACCTTTGTTTTGAAGTTGTATTCTAGAATGAACAATAGAGAAATCATGATGACAAGGAAGATGAAATCTAAAATGAATGCAAAGTATTCTCAGCTTTTCGAAATACCATCTACGTAAATTTCGGGGACGAAATTTTACAAGGAAGGGAGATTGTAAGACCCCGAATTTTATAAAATAAAAGTATTCAATTTTTCTATTTAGTAAATAGTTAAATTGACAAAAGTTTAAAGTTAAGGGTGATATATGTAAATTTTTCAAAATAAACAAGTGGTTATAAAATATTCATTGTTATCAGAGAATATTCGTACGACGGTGCAACCATCTGTGGGCCCCACAAAGGGAAAAAAAATTGTCGGATGAAGAAAACGACACGAATGAGTTTTTTTTAAAATAACGGCGTAACAGTTATCGTTAACACTGTTGGAATACCCTGTGGATAAAGTAAAATAATACGCGTTGTTGTACAGTAGCACATGGTATTGCACAATATTTTATATTATTGTTAATTCAATAATTGTTACTATACAATATTTCACATTATCAGATCAATAATTTATATTATTTGAATAATATTATTAAATAGCATTATTGGCAATGTCTAAGGAAGTTCTGTTTAGAAAAGTGGTTTGGTCACTTAATTGCGCGCTAGTAAAGAGAAATCCTTATCGGAAAGTCCCCTCTTTCTTGGGAACGACCTGGTTGTTATTATTGTGATTTTGTAATATTATTTATGAATAATTAATTATTGATTTATATGATAAGAAAATATTTATTTTATGAGGATATAAATGAAAGAATTAATGCTAAGGTGTTTTATCAGTATTTTGTCGGAATGGAGGTGTTAAAAATCATCCGTATATAGATTTCGGTCATTTTCTATTTAGAATTTGGAAAACCTTTCTTCTATAAAGTTGTAGAGAATTAAATTTTCTATGAATTAATGGACATAAGATTTAATTTTTTCTGATAAAGGGCTATTTATTATGAATTATTGAAGTTCCGAAATAATTGATTTTTGGGGTTATAAATATTTTTTTCACAAAAAATATTTTTAATGTGGGTGGGACCCACTTGTGTGTGCTGATGAGAGTAATGTGGTGTGCGTAGAAATTTTTTTTAAAAATATTAATATTTTATTAAATTTTCTGCTTTGGTGGTCTAAGCATTTTTTCTAAAAATAAGGTGTTTAGGTTAGAATTGAAAATCACACCAGAATCAGAAGTTTCTCTCTCTATAATATCGAGCGTATTTTTGTGAGTATTTAGATATCTTGAGTGTCACTATATAGTGCAAGTTTCCTTCAGTATTATATCCGATATTTCAGTCAAAAGTGTTATTCTTTTGAGGTAAGGAATGTTATTTTTTCAAGTAAATGATGTTATTTCTTTTAATATCATTATACTGAAATATTGATATGAATTTTATTGTAAAACTTTATCTTTTTATGTCGGGATTACTATTCACGTATACGGTACTATTCACGTATACGACACTATTCACGTATATGACAATATTCATATATATGATACTATTTACGTATACGACACTATTTACGTATACGGTACTATTTAAAAATACGGGGTACTATGCACGAGTTACTATTCACGGGGTACTATGTAACGACCCCAAAATTCATACAATTTAATTATCGACTTTGGTCGTTAATAACACGTCTAACTTCTGATTTCACATCATTATTCAATGTTAAACTTAATAAAATGCGGAATAATTAAAATTTTTCTATCTTCTTACTTTAATTCCCTGAATCAAAACCTTTATCATCTACATGTTTTTGAATCATATATAATCCATGATTCACTTTATCAGAGTTAATGAATATATACTCACATAACAAATCTATATCCTTTATACATTGGACAGCTCAAACTTTAACTTTACAACTAAACATAAAATATACATACATAAAATATTGAGTACATCTCATGAACCTTAATTATGGTTTAAAGAAATAACAACTTTAGCTAAAATAATAATCTTTGTGTATTACATCTGATTCATGTCTTTCAAGTACCACATAGTGTTACCTTCAATCCTTTACCTGCAAAAATGGTTATTTGCAAGGTTGAGCTCGACAGCCCAGCAAATCTAACAGTTTTCATGCATCACGTAGCACATAATAATATGCTTATCATACATCTCATAAACATTGGACTAACATAACATATATGCTTAGTTCATATAACAAGTAAAGAGATTGATTTCCTTACTCAATCAACATTCATTACTCAATCAACGTAGTCATAAATTAACTTTAACGTTTCATACTTTCAACATATATACAACACATCATGCTCTTTGAAATTAAGATTTAAACAGTTGATCATCAAGTTCACATAGCAAATAGGAACTAAAAGACTTGCCTTGATCGTTGTTTACCAATAACAGTTTAACAACTTACAGTTATCTGCACTTCACGTGCCCTACACAATTATATAATTATACACATCAACTATTAGTCACATAGCAATGCATAGTAGTTGTAATGTAAACTTTACTCTATATCTCAGAACCCTTCCTATTATCACTACACAATTTTCAATTTGATTGTGTTAACTTTTAACTTATATCTAACTATATTTCATACTCGAAGTTATTCAAGTGCTTAAGTCTTGCTAGGAATCATTATTGGTTTTATATTAACCTCATTTCATATCTTATAATATTCATTTCATTTAACTTAAAACACTTTTTACGTTCATTAACACTTGTCAGGCGTTTCGACGTTTATTCGTCACACGCCCAATTTGTCTCTCTTGTGTGTGCTTAGTATGCTTATACAACTTATCTAATACATCATTTGTTAATGTTAAGTATCATTATATTTACTAACATTCATGTTTTATAACTTAGAACAACATCTTTTATTGTCAGATCACTACACTTGCATACGTGCATGTCCGACGCCCTCCGATTGTCTCTGAAAACACAATAGTCCCAAAAATAACTATTTTGACCCCTGCTAAGGACCTCAAATTAAAAAACTTAAATAATGAAAGTTGTAGGTCTATTCGTTCTCGTTCTGAATCATCTTGAATCGCTTTAATCGGAGTTCGTATGAAAAAGTTATGATCGTTTTACCAAAACAGGTCAAAGCAGTCAAAGTTAGCACACCTTAGGCGCGCCCGCACCACTTCCCAACCCCAGCTGCGCGCCCGCGCGCACGGGCGGCGTGCCCGCGCGAGGCTTTGCACAGATTACAGTTTTTTTTTGACGCAACTTTCTCATTTTAAGTTCGAATTAGTTGGTTTTCGATTCGTTGGACTCGTTAAACTCTTAACTACTCATCTAGAGAATAATTATAACAGTTCAAACATATTAACAAATCATTTTAAGGGTTCCAGTTCAGTGTTCATGCTATATTTTCATGTTTTAAACACATTTAGCGAATTCAATCGCCACGACTTCGTTTCTTAACCAATTGACATGATTCAAACTACGCCGTTTTCATTTCTTCACATACTACCATAATCCAATATCAATTTACAGATTATAACACATATTAGACATAAAATTTTGTACTTTCTTAAGCTATATCATATGAATACACACTAATATTTACTTTTCTTCTTCAAACCCATTTTCCATGAACTCTTTTACTATAATCATGTATAGTTAACAACCAATTGATTACATGAACTAATTTAACAGTTATAATATCGAATTCACACAATCCAATATTAAAAATCTAGAACATAAACTTAGGTTTTTATACCTTCAATGCTTAATTCCTTTACAAGATGGTCACAAGCTTTAGCAATCCTTCTTCCTCTTCTTGATAATCTCAGAAAACCCTTTCTCAAAACCTACTGTGATTTCTTTCTTCTCTCCCACTCTCTGTCTTAGTTATCCTCAGAAAAATACGAAACAAATAAACTGATATGGCTTACCCACGTATACTTCAGTTATAAAATAATACGTCTGTGTTAGTTACAATAAGCCGAAGGCCTTGTTTGGCTACACACAATTATCCCCCACTAGTTTATTTTAATAATATTATATTATATAATTTTTATTTGTTACACCTGTAAATAATTTACATAACTTACAATGATAATTAAAATAATTATAATTTTATTATAATTATTCTGATGATTAATAAATAATCATATATCTAATTTAATTAATAAATTAGACTTAAACATCACTTTATTTAATTACTTATTTTCTTTAATATTAAACAACTCATTTAATTTAATTAATTCATTAAATTAAATCTTCAAAGAATAAAATTTACCTTTGCTTTAATTTAATTATCATACACACGTAACTAAATTATTATACCACAATTTCATAAATTATTTATTTTTCTCAATAAATAAATTATTTAAAATTAATTATAAATTCATTTAATTTCTTCAATAGTTAACTTAACTATTGAATCTCACTTTTCCAATATATGAATATATATTTCTCTTCACACCAGATCACATATTTCAAAATATATAGCACGTATATATACAAACTCAAACTCAAAACATCTCATAATAAGAATTTTAATTATTAAATTCCTATTTTAATAATATTTATAATTATTAAATTCATATATAATATTTTTATAATCTTGGTGATGAAATTTCTCTCTGACTTGAGTGTAAAGATGGGTAGATTATTGGTATGATCGTGACTATTGGTTCTCTTTGGCCAGTAGTGCAAAGATGAATTATTGACTGGTATGATCATGATCATTGAATTTACAATTGAATATCTTTAGCTTAAGTGCAAAGGTGAATTGATCAACATGGTTATAATTGTAAGACCTCAACTTTTATAAATAAAGATGAATTTTCTATAAATATCATTTTTGAATATTATGGAGTTAATTTGATATAATGTTATAGTTGTGGGTAATATTTATAAATTTTACAAAGTACGCAAGTTGTTATATAATATTCGATTGGTCGGGGAATATTCGTTTTAACAGGGAATATTCGTACAACGGCACAATTATTGGTGGACCCCACAACGAAATTATTGTCGGATTGAGAAAATGACAAAAATATTTTATTAAAAATAACGGCGGAAGTTTTACCATTGATACTGTTGAACTACTCGGTAGTAAAAGTACAGTAATACGTGTAGTTGCATAGTAGCACACGATATTAATTATTAATGCTTATGTGAGAAGTCACTCAGTTTGATTCAATTATTGTCAGTTAATAATATGAATTATTTAGCGATAATGAAGTTTTGTTTTATTCGTATTATTAACGTAATAAAACAGAAACATCTTTTTATATAAAACAGAATACTTTATTAAAGTTATTCTATAAATAGAATATATTACATTTTATTTAAAAGATTTTTTCTTTAAATATGGACCGTCAGACTAAAGTAATCTGTAACGGGTCAAATTTATTGAGTCGTGATTCTGGGGACAGAATCCTTTTAAGGGGGGAAAGATGTGACGAACGAGAAATTTGTAATTTAATTTTAATATTTATTGAAGTAAATAAATATTTTTTGACAATTTAATTATTGGATTTAATAATTAATTGATGCAATTGTGATAGATTAATTTAATCATATATGTGTTACATTTATTAAATTAATGTAGAGAATTTTATTATTCAAGTATGTGATTATGTGAGCTTATTGAATTAAATGAATTATTTAATTAAGCATGATGTTACTTTAATTAATTTAATTATTAATTAGAGATTTAATAAATTGTTATTATTTATTAATGAGAAAAATTAATTATGTGACTATATGAATTTATGAAAAAATATTATATTTTATTTATATAAATTAAATAAAATATTAGAGTTATTTTATAAGGAGTGTGACATTTATTAAACTATATAATAAAAGGTTTATTAAAATAATGAGCTTTGAATTTATTTGCTAAGCCAAACATGGCACTAAGAGAGGTTATGGGCAGTTAACCCATGACTGGGCAACTGACCACATCGCGTCAGTTTTATTTCTTCGACGCTTCCTCCTTCTTCTTCATAATTTTCTAAGTCTGGCATTATTTTCAGAGAGAGTTCAGAGAGAAAGTGAGAATTTGTGAGAGATATTATAAGTATTTAATTAACAGGTACTTGTAGAAAGCTTTCATTAACCATCTCCTAACCTATACTCTGGGTAATTCTCCCAAACCCAATTTCTACATTTACGTCTCATAAATTGGCTTTTATATTGTTCTGTAAATCTCTGTATTTGGGAGATATGAGATGATTGTAATTTTATGTATGTGTTAATATGTATCAATTCGTGTTTAATTACATACATTACATGATTTCATATCATCAAGTTCATGAAAGTATGTCGTACGTATGTTTTTCAAAATAAACAGAGTACGTGATATGGCCATTTGGCCTTATACGTGATAATTGATGTATTGATCTTATATTATCCCAAAATTTTACACCCTTATATTATCGAGCATGTTAATACGAAGAGATCAAGCCTTAAACGAACGGATTCGGTGTTATAACGAATCCGTAGTGTTAAATTATAAGTTTTTGTTCAAAATCCTCAAGAACATCAAGAACAATCCATTTTTTATGATTTAAATATGTGATTAAATGTTTTAATGGGTTAAAATCACTTTATATATGTTGGGTTATGATTATACATGAATTATAACATGTGGGTATATGTGATTTGGTGAAATTAGTATTAAAAATGTGTTGATTTCACTGTACTCTGTGTTCTTCGCGAACTGAGATTCAGTTTCTGGGGTCTCGCGCCGCGGCGCCAGCTCTAGAACTGATTTCTCGCGCCGCAGCGCCACAGCGCTCGCAGCGCCAAGACTCGAGCCACGGCGCCACAGCGCCGCAGCGCCAAGGGCCCGGCCACATCGCCACCACGCCGCAGCGCGGCTCCTTAGCACATTAGTGGCGCCGCAGCGCCACTCTCCATAAAATGTCAGAAATATATTTTTAAAATGGTTAAGTCTAACAATGTGTTAGTGGATTATTGTAATGAATATGTAATCATGTTAGAGGTATTATGAGATGATAAAATAGTTGTTTACCATGTATTAATATATTATATGTGAATTGAATTATTAAATACATAATTAGTTTGATAATTCATGAAGTATAAATTATGTGACAACGTGATAATTTGACTAAGTTTAGTCAATAATTAAAGTAGACAACGAGAATGAGCTCATGTTGATTAATTATTAATTAACTGGTATTGTGTATATGAATGGTATGTAGGATTTAATTCAAAGAACGTGCTTAGTTAAAGAGTAATCTACGCACGAGGCAAGTACCCTATCCCTAACTCCATTCTATTGAGCAAGTTTATTTAAACTTAAACGTTACTTTTATGTTGAGCAAGTTTCTCTAACCCTACTTGTCATTATTGATCAAGTTTCTTATTTACCTTGAATAAATTATCCTTGTTATTATTCAAGTTCAAGCATGATATTAAAGATTAATTATCTTTCCAAAGCATGATTCAGTTATACAATAATTGTCCTATTGTATACTTTTGAGATTATTATTCTAATCAAATATCAATTATTGTTGAACCTTATTAGACTAGTGAACCTTATTGATTCAACTAGTCCATAGTTGATGAGCGTTCTAAATTTCAGAACCCTTGATGAAATTATCCAAACCAAACTTCCTTTGGTGCGGACTCGAATGTCAAACTGAGATGAACAACCATGTATAGGGGATTATTTACGCTTTAGCGTTAAGATATTGTGCACAGTATGGTACTAAGGGCTGATCCCCCTAAGTACGAGAAGAAGGTCCATAGTCTTATGACTGTTAAAGGTTTCAAGTATATTTCTTGTTAACCTAGGACATAGTTCAAGGTCTTATGACCCTCAGAATTCTTTTGATTCTTGTTATTCATTCTCGATTCAAAAGTTGAGCTTTTATTCAGATGTCTTTGATTTATTCTCATGTTATTATAATGTTATTTCGTTATTATACTTGTGGGCATTTGTGCTCACTCTTGCTTAATAATAACATTGCAGTTAAGAATGAAAGAAGCGATGAACCCTCCACTAGTAAGGGCAAGGGCAAAGTTAGCAAATGATGAAGACCTGTTATTTTTTTAACTGATGTATTTGTTTAAGACTTGTGTTATGTTGATGTTAAGACTTATTTGTTTAGAATTCCGCACAGATGTTTTAAGGTTAGAGTAACCTGGGATTTATTTTTGATTCAGTTGATGTAACCTTTAAGGGAAGAGATTTTTTTTATGATTTCTATCTATTGTATGGTTTGATATTATTTATGGGTAGATAGATAGATGATGCTTGTACAGTGAACACCAAATCCCCGGATTTAGGGGTGTCACAAGTTGGTATCAGAGCTGTAGGTTATGAACCTTAGGTGGGGGAACAACCTTAGGTAGTAACCTTATAGAAAGAAGATAGTAAAGGAAAACTCTTATCGAGTTTTAAGAAATGAATTTTTGGTAATTCATTGAAGATAATAAAATACATTATGTGTCTATGTGTTAATTTATGTGCTCGTTAGTACAACTTAGTAACTAAAACTTAAAATTTGGTTGTCAGGATGACGAATGTTGGAGAAGCTAGTCAAGCTGGGGAGGAAGAACCCCGATTACCTATAGTACCTACAGAGGAGGAGACCCGAGACATACATGTTGTTAGGGAACAGTTAGTTCAGAGGGAGTCATCTCCATTGATCACCGTTGTTGGTCAGGAGCATGAACCTGAGATTGATCCTGAGGAGGGTCCTGAGGAGGAGTTTGATGAGGAGGAAGAAGAAGAGGAGCTACCACGGTACACTGTTGATGCTGAGATGTATGACACACTATATGATCGTAACGTGGAGTTACAAGATGAGGTTCAGGAATTGACTGAGCGAGCGACTGTTCAGCAGTCTACTTTAGAAGAGAAGGATAGAGAGATTGTGACCCTTCATACACGTTTGGGAAACGTGGAGTGGGATCTGGTTCATGAGAAGGGTCAAACCGAAGATAAGACCGAGGAGATAGAGAAGCTGAAGAAGGAACTGAAGGAAACCTCCGGAAGACTGAAGATAGCAGAGGAAGGATGGGTAAGAGAATCACATCGAGCAGATCGTGCAGAAAATGATAGTCGTGCAAAGAAGGCAAAGTTTGAAGACACGTACGCCACACTTAATCATGCGATGGATGAGGTTCAAGAGCGAGTGTTAAGGTACCCCATCCAGTTTGAAGGACTTCCATCGTATATGTTGGATCGCAGGACGATGTCTCGTATCATGAATGAGGAGCGTGGTAAGGCTATTGAGCACCTTGGAAGACAGGAATAGAATCTGTTTATCTATGTGAAAGACTTATATAGTTTTATGTAAATTCCGATGTGTTTATGAACTAAGGAATATGTTAATATTTGAATGTTTTAAATCCTGTGGATTCTTTATTCCAGGATAGATGATGTAAATAGCAGTATGCTATAGTTTAATGTTAAAACTTTTTATTTGAATGAAAAGATATCAAGTTGTTTGAGATGATGTGTTAAGTGATATGTTAAATTGTTGAGTAATGTCTTAACTATGTAGAGAAATAAATAAAGTTCTAATAAACGTTTATTTAATAGAAAAATGCCGCCAAAGAGAAGACAACAACGTCAACCGACTCAGGAAGAGTCAACCAATAATAACAATAATGCCAACGTTATTCCAGTTCAACAGCTAGTTAATTTACTAACTGGAGTCATGAATAACCAACCGCAAGCTCCACCTAGCACAACGTTTAAAGATTTTAAGGCGGTGGGACCGCCAGAGTTCAAAGGTTCCAAAACCCAATCGAGGCTCAAACGTGGGTGATGGAAATGGAGAAGGTTTTCGACGTTGCTAGGGTTCGAGAAGATCAGAAGACCGTTTTTGCGACATTTATGCTGAAGTCTGAGGCTAGCTACTGGTGGCAGGCAAACAAGATGCGAGGAGGTGAAGGTGTAATTACGTGGGAGAGATTCAAAGAGATGTTTTTCGAAATGTATTTCCCAGCTAGTTCGCAGAATCAGATGGAGGTGCAATTTCTGGAACTGAAACAGGGAAACATGAGCGTGCCTGAATACGCGGCTAAATTCGATGAGTTGGCAAGGTTTGCCCCGTATCAAGTACACACTGACGAGAGGAAAGCCAGACGATTCGAACAAGGACTGAAGGCTTGGGTATACAGCAAGGTATCAATGTTTCAACTTAACACGTTTGCGGGAGTTTTGGAAAAGGCCATTCTCGCGGAAGGAGGAAGTGATGCAGTGACTAAGTACAACCAAGAACAGAAAAAGAAAAAGAGTGAGAATGAAGGTAATAACAAGACTGGTGGAAGTAATACTGGGAATAATAATAATCAAAAGAGGAAGTGGACGGATAACTCGACAGCTGGAAGTCAACACGGAGGGCAGAAAAAGAAGATAGAAGTATGTCCGACTTGCGGCAAGGCACATCTAGGAGTTTGTTTGAAGGAAAAGAGAGTGTGCTACAATTGTGGTCAGGAAGGCCACATAGCACCAAATTGTCCAAATCCAAAGAAGGGTGCTTGTTTCAACTGTGGTTCGAAAGATCATTTAGCAAGAGACTGTCCCAAGAAGGGATCGGAAGGATCAGGACAAGGAGGAAATCGGGGAAATAGCAGTGGAAATACCTTAACCATTACCGGACCACCTGCAACAAACCGACCAACCGCCAGAACTTTCAATATGACGGTGCAGGATGCAATCCAGTCTCGTGATGTGGTGTCAGGTATCATTCCGATCAATGAAATTAATGCTTACGTTTTATTTGATTCGGGTGCTACTTGTTCCTTTATATCCGATGACTTTGCTAATAGTTTAGATTTGCTTAAGGATGAATTGGAATATCCCATGATTATAGAAATTGCGAATAGAGAGATAATTCCTGTTAAGCATGTGTATAAGAATTGTAGAGTGGATATTAAGGGTAATATCATGATCGTAGATCTTATCCCTATTCGATTGGGGGATTCGACGTCATATTGGGTATGGATTGACTATCCAATTATGGGGCTGTAATTGACTGCCAAAAGAAGCGTATTAACCTTATGACTCCGTCAAAGGTTGTGTTTTATGGTAGCAAGTCGCCTAGACAAGCGAGTTGTCTGACGATGTTGCAGGCCAGGAAGTTATTAAGACAAGGCTGTGTAGGATATTTAGCTTACATAGTCGACAGTCGAAAAGAGAACCCGAAGGTAGAGGAGATACCGATTGTGAGGGACTTCGTCGATGTATTTCCAGACGATTTGCCAGGACGTCCACCAGATAGAGAAGTAGACTTTGTGATTGATTTAGCGCCCGAAACTGCTCCAATATCGAAGGCACCATACCGAATGGCGCCAGTAGATATGAAGGAATTAATGGTACAACTACAAGAATTGTTGGACAAAAAGTATATTCAACCGAGCGTATCGCCGTGGGGAGCGCCGGTGTTGTTCGTGAAAAAGAAGGACGGATCGATGAGGCTCTGCATTGACTACAGAGAATTAAATAAGGTCACGATTAAGAACAGATATCCATTACCAAGGATCGATGATCTGTTTGATCAATTGAAGGGAGCAAAATACTTTTCCAAGATTGACTTGAGGAGTGGTTATCACCAACTGAAGGTGAGGCCAGAGGATGCACCGAAGACTGCGTTTAGAATGCGATACGGTCACTACGAATTTTTAGTAATGTCGTTTGGTCTTACGAATGCTCCTGCAGCATTTATGGGACTAATGAATGGTGTATTCAAGCCGTTTTTGGACAAATTCGTGGTGGTATTTATAGACGACATTTTGGTATATTCCAAAACCAAAGAGGAACATGAAGAACACTTGAGGTTAACGTTGGAAGTATTGAGAAGGGAGAAGTTGTATGCTAAATTTTCGAAATGCGAATTCTGGATCGAGAGAGTACAATTTCTTGGTCACGTAATCGATAAAGATGGAATTTCGGTAGATCCATCCAAAGTAGAAGCTGTGATTAACTGAGATCAGCCGAGAACGCCGTCAGAAGTAAGATGTTTTCTTGGATTAGCAGGATATTATAGAAGATTCATACAAGATTTTTCTAAGATCGCAACTCCGTTAACGAATTTAACTCGAAAAGCTGTGAAATTTGTTTGGAAGGAGAAGTGTGAGGAGAGTTTTAAAGAATTAAAGAAGAGGTTGAGTACAGCGCCTGTGTTATCTCTTCGGATGATACAAGAAATTTTGTTGTTTTTAGCGATGCGTCGCATAAAGGACTTGGCTGTGTGCTGATGCAAAATGGCAAAGTCATTGCGTATGCATCACGGCAGTTGAAGGATTACGAGAAGGGTTACCCAACCCATGATTTGGAGTTAGCTGCAGTTGTTTTTGCTTTGAAAATTTGGAGGCACTATCTATACGGGGAGAAGTGTGAAATATATACGGACCACAAGAGTCTAAAATATATTTTTACACAGAAAGATTTGAATATGCGTCAAAGAAGATGGTTGGAATTAATCAAGGATTATGACTGTGAGATTTTATACCATCCGGGTAAGGCTAATGTGGTTGCTGACGCCTTAAGTAGAAAGGGTCGTGAGAAATTGATGATGTTGACTGCTCAGCAGGAGCTAATTGCAGATATGGAGAAACTGGAGTTAGAAGTGAAGTATCCTATGGAGATTGATGAGAAGCTATTTCAGATGCAATCTGCTACAACTCTACTAGATAGAGTGAAGGAGGCTCAGCTTCAGGATGATGAATGCAAAAAGGTAACATCGAAGATATCTGAAGGAACCGAACCAAGATTTAAGATGGATAAAGAAGGAATATTGAGATTTGAAAGCAGAATTTGGGTTCCGCCAGTACAAGAAATTAAGGAAGAAATTTTGAGTGAGGCTCATAGTTCAAGATATTCGATTCACCCTGGTAGTACAAAAATGTACCAAAATCTTCGACAACATTTCTGGTGGCCGAATTTGAAACGTGATGTTGCAGAATGTGTTACCAAATGCCTGACATGTCAGAAAGTTAAAGCAGAACATCAGAGACCGAGTGGATTGCTACAACCGTTGGAGATCCCAGAATGGAAATGGGAACATATTACGATGGACTTCGTGGTTGGCCTTCCGACGACTCAGAAAGGCTACGACGCAGTATGGGTTATCGTTGACCGACAGACGAAATCCGCGCACTTCCTTCTTATCAAAATCAGATTTAACTTAGATCAGTTGGCAAGATTATATGTGAAAGAGATTGTTTCGAGGCACGGAGTGCCGGTGTCTATTGTTTCCGATAGGGATCCGCGCTTCACATCAAATTTCTGGAAACGTCTTCAGGAATGCATGGGTACACAACTGCGAATGAGTACAGCTTACCACCCTCAAACAGACGGACAGAGCGAACGAACGATTCAAACACTGGAAGATATGTTACGAGCCTGTGTAATGGACTTCAAAGGAAATTGGGATGATCACCTACCGTTGGTAGAGTTCGGCTACAACAACAGTTACCACGCTAGTATTGGTATGCCGCCTTACGAAGCGTTATACGGCAGAAAGTGCAGAACTCCGCTTTATTGGGATGAAGTTGGTGAAAGACAATTGCTAGGGCCAGAATTGGTACAGCAGACGGCAGAAATAGTCAAAGTGATCCGAGCACGACTGGTAGCAGCTCAAGATCGACAGAAGAAATACGCTGACCCACATCGTAAAAATATCGAGTTTGAACCAGGTAGTTATGTTTTCTTGAAGGTCTCTCCCTGGAAGGGAAAGATCAGGTTCGGAAAGAAAGGAAAATTGAGCCCAAGATTTATTGGACCATTTGAGGTACTGCGAAGAATTGGAGAAGTTGCGTACGAGGTAGCCTTACCTCCAGCACTCGAGAATATCCACAACGTCTTCCATGTTTCTGTGTTACGACCTTACAAACCTGATTACAAGCATGTAATTGAATACGAACCCCTGCATTTTGAGAAAGACTTATCTTACGAAGAAATTCCTGTCCAAATTATCGACCGAAAAGAACAAGTTCTGAGAAATAAAGTTATACCTTCTGTTAAGGTAATTTGGAGGAACCACAACGCTGAAGAAGTTACGTGGGAACTCGAAGAGAATATGATGAAGAATTACCCTCATTTATTTACTTAATTATTTGTAAGCGATTTTGGGGACAGAATCTTTGTAAGGGGGGAGAATGTAACGGGTCGAATTTATTGAGTCGTGATTCTGGGGATAGAATCCTTTTAAGGGGGGAAAGATGTGACGAACGAGAAATTTGTAATTTAATTTTAATATTTATTGAAGTAAATAAATATTTTTCGACGATTTAATTATTGAATTTAATAATTAATTGATGCAATTGTGATAGATTAATTTAATCATATATGTGTTACATTTATTAAATTAATGTAGAGAATTTTATTATTCAAGTATGTGATTATGTGAGCTTATTGAATTAAATGAATTGTTTAATTAAGCATGATGTTACTTTAATTAATTTAATTATTAATTAGAGATTTAATAAATTGTTATTATTTATTAATGAGAAAAATTAATTATGTGACTATATGAATTTATGAGAAAATATTATATTTTATTTATATAAATTAAATAAAATATTAGAGTTATTTTATAAGGAGTGTGACATTTATTAAACTATATAATAAAAGGTTTATTAAAATAATGAGCTTTGAATTTATTTGCTAAGCCAAACATGGCACTAAGAGAGGTTATGGGCAGTTAACCCATGACTGGGCAACTGACCACATCGCGTCAGTTTTATTTCTTCGACGCTTCCTCCTTCTTCTTCATAATTTCCTAAGTCTGACATTATTTTCAGAGAGAGTTCAGAGAGAAAGTGAGAATTTGTGAGAGATATTATAAGTATTTAATTAACAGGTACTTGTAGAAAGCTTTCATTAACCATCTCCTAACCTATACTCTGGGTAATTCTCCCAAACCCAATTTCTACATTTACGTCTCATAAATTGGCTTTTATATTGTTCTGTAAATCTCTGTATTTGGGAGATATGAGATGATTGTAATTTTATGTATGTGTTAATATGTATCAATTCGTGTTTAATTACATACATTACATGATTTCATATCATCAAGTTCATGAAAGTATGTCGTACGTATGTTTTTCAAAATAAACAGAGTACGTGATATGGCCATATGGCCTTATACGTGATAATTGATGTATTGATCTTATATTATCACAAAATTTTACACCCTTATATTATCGAGCATGTTAATACGAAGAGATCAAGCCTTAAACGAACGGATTCGGTGTTATAACGAATCCGTAGTGTTAAATTATAAATTTTTGTTCAAAATCCTCAAGAACATCAAGAACAATCCATTTTTTATGATTTAAATATGTGATTATATGTTTTAATGGGTTAAAATCACTTTATATATGTTGGGTTATGATTATACATGAATTATAACATGTGGGTATATGTGATTTGGTGAAATTAGTATTAAAAACATGTTGATTTCGCTGTACTCTGTGTTCTTCGCGAACTGAGATTCAGTTTCTGGGGTCTCGCGCCGCGGCGCCAGCTCTAGAACTGATTTCTCGCGCCGCAGCGTCACAGCGCTCGCAGCGCCAAGACTCGAGCCACGGCGCCACAGCGCCGCAGCGCCAAGGGCCCGGCCACAGCGCCACCACGCCGCAGCGCGGCTCCTTAGCACATTAGTGGCGCCGCAGCGCCACTCTCCAGAAAATTTCATAAATGTATTTTTAAAATGGTTAAGTCTAACAATGTGTTAGTGGATTATTGTAACAAACATTTAATCATGTTAGAGGTATTATTAGATGATAAAATAGTTGTTTACCATGTATTAATATATTATATGTGAATTAAATTATTAAATACATAATTAGTTTGATAATTCATGAAGTATAAATTATGTGACAACGTGATAATTTGACTAAGTTTAGTCAATAATTAAAGTAGACAACGAGAATGAGCTCATGTTGATTAATTATTAATTAACTGGTATTGTGTATATGAATGGTATGTAGGATTTAATTCAAAGAACATGCTTAGTTAAAGAGTAATCTACGCACGAGGCAAGTACCCTATCCCTAACTCCATTCTATTGAGCAAGTTTATTTAAACTTAAACGTTACTTTTATGTTGAGCAAGTTTTCCTAACCCTACTTGTCATTATTGATCAAGTTTCTTATTTACCTTGAATAAATTATCCTTGTTATTATTCAAGTTCAAGCATGATATTAAAGATTAATTATCTTTCCAAAGCATGATTCAGTTATACAATAATTGTCCTATTGTATACTTTTGAGATTATTATTCTAATCAAATATCAATTATTGTTGAACCTTATTAGACTAGTGAACCTTATTGATTCAACTAGTCCATAGTTGATGAGCGTTCTAAATTTCAGAACCCTTGATGAAATTATCCAAACCAAACTTCCTTTGGTGCGGACTCGAATGTCAAACTGAGATGAACAACCCTGTATAGGGGATTATTTACGCTTTAGCGTTAAGATATTGTGCACAGTATGGTACTAAGGGCTGATCCCCCTAAGTACGAGAAGAAGGTCCATAGTCTTATGACTGTTAAAGGTTTCAAGTATATTTCTTGTTAACCTAGGACATAGTTCAAGGTCTTATGACCCTCAGAATTCTTTTGATTCTTGTTATTCATTCTCGATTCAAAAGTTGGGCTTTTATTCAGATGTCTTTGATTTATTCGAATGTTATTATAATGTTATTTCGTTATTATACTTGTGGGTATTTGTGCTCACTCTTGCTTAATAATAACATTGCAGTTAAGAATGAAAGAAGCGATGAACTCTCCACTATTAAGGGCAAGGGCAAAGTTAGCAAATGATGAAGACCTGTTATTTTTTTAACTGATGTATTTATTTAAGACTTGAGTTATGTTGATGTTAAGACTTATTTGTTTAGAATTCCGCACAGATATTTTAAGGTTAGAGTAACCTGGGATTTATTTTTGATTCAGTTGATGTAACCTTTAAGGGAAGAGATTTTTTTTTATGATTTCTATCTATTGTATGGTTTGATATTATTTATGGGTAGATAGATAGATGATGCTTGTACAGTGAACACCAAATCCCCGGATTTGGGGGTGTCACAAGTTGGTATCAGAGCTGTAGGTTATGAACCTTAGGTGGGGGAACAACCTTAGGTAGTAACCTTATAGAAAGAAGATAGTAAAGGAAAACTCTTATCGAGTTTTAAGAAATGAATTTTTGGTAATTCATTGAAGATAATAAAATACATTATGTGTCTATGTGTTAATTTATGCGCTCGTTAGTACAACTTAGTAACTAAAACTTAAAATTTGGTTGTCAGGATGACGAATATTGGAGAAGCTAGTCAAGCTGGGGAGGAAGAACCCCGATTACCTATAGTACCTACAGAGGAGGAGACCCGAGACATACATGTTGTTAGGGAACACTTAGTTCAGAGGGAGTCATCTCCATTGATCACCGTTGTTGGTCAGGAGCATGAACCTGAGATTGATCCTGAGGAGGGTCCAGAGGAGGAGTTTGATGAGGAGGAAGAAGAAGAGGAGCTACCACGGTACACTGTTGATGCTGAGATGTATGACACACTATATGATCGTAACGTGGAGTTACAAGATGAGGTTCAGGAATTGACTGAGCGAGCGACTGTTCAGCAGTCTACTTTAGAAGAGAAGGATAGAGAGATTGTGACCCTTCATACACGTTTGGGAAACGTGGAGTGGGATCTGGTTCATGAGAAGGGTCAAACTGAAGATAAGACCGAGGAGATAGAGAAGCTGAAGAAGGAACTGAAGGAAACCTCCAGAAGACTGAAGATAGCAGAGGAAGGATGGGTAAGAGAATCACATCGAGCAGATCGTGCAGAAAATGATAGTCGCGCAAAGAAGGCAAAGCTTGATGACACGTGCGCCACACTTAATCATGCGATGGATGAGGTTCAAGCGAGTGTTAAGGTACCCCATCCAGTTTGAAGGACTTCCATCGTATATGTTGGATCGCAGGACGATGTCTCGTATCATGAATGAGGAGCGTGGCAAGGCTATTGAGCACCTTGGAAGACATGAATAGAATCTGTTTATCTATGTGAAAGACTTATATAGTTTTATGTAAATTTCGATGTGTTTATGAACTAAGGAATATGTTAATATTTGAATGTTTTAAATCCTGTGGATTCTTTATTCCAGGATAGATGATGTAAATAGCAGTATGCTATAGTTTAATGTTAAAACTTTTTATTCTATTTCTTATTATTCTGTTGGAATAACCTGTATACGCGGTCTACCGTATACTTGGTGACATTCTTCTATTATTCTGTTGGAACATCTTGTCTGTGTGTTTTACACCGGACCTGGTTCCGTCTTTATTATTATTCTGTTGGAATATCCTGTCTGTGTGTTTTACACCGGACCTGGTTCCGTCTTTATTATTACTCTGTTGGAATATCCTGTCTGTGCGTTTTACGCTGGACCTGGTTCATTATTTATTATTCTGTTGGAATAACCTGTCTTTGCGGTCTATCGCATGCATGGTGATTTCTTTTGTTATTTCATTATTTATTATACTCAGTTGGTTAAAGTTTTGACTTCTATACTCCATGAAATTAGTGGAATATCTTTGATATTTGCGCTTCATCTAGTATCTTTTCATGAAAATATTTTTCTAGAAATTCTTGAATTTTACTCCACAAAGCAGTATCATATTGACAATTTGGACGTTGTTAATTCTTGGATAAATTAATTCTTGAACTTGTTTTATTGAATTCTTATATCATTGTCATCATCCTCATGTTTATAAAATGTTAAAAGTCATCTGTGGCCTATAGTGCATAGATGGACTTGGTATGATTATGACCAGGGATCATTCGGTATAATCATGACCGTAATATTACAAATGATGTGGTAAAAGTCCTCATTGGCCCGTAGTGCATTGATGGACAGTTGTTGGCATGATCATGACCATTAATGAATACACAAATATTCTTGGCCCGTAGTGCATGGATAATTGTGGTCGTGATACTAAAGAATATCCTTGGCCGTAGTGTAGGGGTGATTCAATGATGTGAATTATTTTGTTAAGCTGAGTCCCAGCGATAACAGTGTTGAAAAACCTTTTAAATCATAGAAGATAGTAGATTTTATTCTTTACTTGACTCTTTTAATGGATTGCTTGTTCCGCTGCAATTAAACTTGATGTTCGTTATATTTTATCAGTTTAACACTGTTGAATGCTAATGATAATTTATTCTATATTATCTTAGTCATAATATTTCTTACTGGGCTAGTTGAGCTCACCCTTTTTTACACTGTTCTCTTCAGAAAATGAGAATATAGCTGGGACGAGTCGGGGAACGGAGTGATGGACCAGATGATAGTATTAGTAGTCCTCACTATTCTGTTAAATAGTGTGACAATAATTGTAATGAGGACTCCTTTTGAGTTTGTATAGTCTCTAGTAGATAATAATTATATTCAAACTCACAGTTATGTTTTGTCGTATTGTACACGACAGTTGTATTAGTAAGTTGTATTTGTATTCTGTACCATGTATTTGACGACCCAAGATGGGTGATGTATACCTAATTTTGGGGGCGTCGCAATAATTATTGTTTATATAAATTCTGAAATGATTATATATTTCTTTGATATATTAATATCTTTGGCTTGTAGTGCAAAGATGACCTGTTGTTGAATATCTTTAGCCCGTAGTGCAAAGATGACCTGTTGTCGAATATCTTTGGCATGTAGTGCAAAGATGAACTGTTGATGAATATCTTTGGCTCGTAGTGCAAAGATGAATTTATTAGTACGATTATAAACAGGAATTGTGATTTGGTATAACCATAATCTTTGATGTTTCAGGTAAAGACAGGTGATGAAAATTATCTTCGTCCTGGGAGCGAAGAGGAATTTAGAACCACAATTATGATTATGTGTTATTAATATGATTGTGGACAGGAACTGTTGATTAATGTTACAGGGATAAAACGTTGTTGGTGGACTTTTAACATGGAGAAGATAATAGACATTATGGTATATTTGACTCTTCTAATGGAATGTTCGTTCCGCTGTAACTATGGTTGAACAGTTTTATCATCTACCATATGTTCTAAATCTCTGATTTATTACTGACGAAGGCTATTGATAATTTAATTATCTTTAGTCATGATATTTTTTACTGGGCTAGTTGTGCTCACCCGTTTGCTTCACAATTCCTTTCAGGTAATAAGAGTGTAGCTAGGTCGATCGGGGGTAACAGGGGAATAGAACGGTGGTCTATAGTTGTTGAGGTTTGATAAGTAAGTTTTATATCTATTTATTGATAACCAACTTACTGAAATTTTGCTTCACTTAAGTATTTTTAGTATATTTTTATTGTTATTTATGTTTATTTTGTAGTTTGCATCATGGGAACTCCTAAGGGATGAAAATGGCATGGTGGAAGCATAACACAACATGGTGATAGCATTGAAGGCATGGCATGGTGGATTTGAGCTAGAATGAAGATGGCAACTGAGATCAAGTAGGTGAGGAGGACAATTAGAAGGGCTTTGATATGGCCAAATGAAGAAATGAAGAAGAAGAAGTGAATAGCAAGCAGCAAGAGCAAGAAGCCAGCAGAATACAGTATGCAACAACAGCGCGGCCGCGCTGTCATCAAGGTTAGACACGGCGCGCTCGCGCCAGAGTAAGGACAAAGGCAGACAAGGCTACCGCGCGGCCGCGCCAAGCACACAGTCAAAACATGCGCGCCCGCGCCATGGGAATTTTAGCCGTATACATGGCGCGCCCATGCCCGATTCCTCCTGCACCATCCCGCGGTCGCGCCGGTCACACTTAATTTAAAATGTTAACTTTTTATTTTAAAAAGTTGGAGCGTGTTTGTTATCTTGTGACTTATTTGTTGGTTACTAGAGACGTATTAAGCAGTTTTTAAATTTCTATTTTAGGTTTTGGTATTCTAGAGAGATTTCATAGCCTTTTTCTACTATTTTTGAGCTTCTCTCTCTAGATCATTGCTTGTAAATATTGGTTTTCATTCTGGTGATGATTGTGAACCTGAATTGGCTTGGAATTAGACTTAGCAGCAAAGATTATCAGATTTGATTCCTTATTTCTCTTATATCTCTTGTTTGTATTTCTTATTTCAATGTTTTGCTTCAATCCCATAATGGCTGTTGATTCAGAAATGAACTAACTTCCATTGTGGGATTCTTTTGGGTTTTAATGTATAGTCTATACTTGTATGCCTGTTTGTGATGTGTATGTTTAATATTGGATTGCCCAACATGGTTGTGCTAAATTATTGAATGCTTGATCACCATTCTCACTAATTACTTATATAGAATTGGAAAATGAAATATAAGTGTAGATTAGACTATGTTGGTATATGTTCATGAGACTTATTCATGTTAGGTTTTGTGATTCGTGACCCAGATAGGAATATATCGGTTCACTATGTGTAGTCATTGAGGGCTTGTGCTTGAATCATTATTGCTTTTAATTCATATAGACATATAGTGGGTTAGGTAATTTTGACATTTACATGAATTCTATCATTCTGTGGATTTTGTGTAATTTGGACATAGTACATTGAAAGATGGTTTTGATTCACTTTTGTTCTCTCGACTAGCTGTCCATATTGAATAATTAGACATAACAAAAGGCATGCATTTTGGATAAAGCATTAGATGATATTATAATCCCATATTTCTCCAATTTGATTACCTCACCTTTAGTAATTATTATTTTTGTGTTGATAATTAATTTAGATATCAATTTATTTATTGATTGATCGTTTGAACTTACAGAAGTAGTGATTAGGTTGTTGAATGATAGCTTAGATTTATTCACCTTTCTCTGTAGGATCGACTATTTCTTACTCTGTACTACTTGTTGACCTGTGTATATTTGCATGAGTTAGAGTCTATTTTTTTAAACCAAAATAGCGCAATAAGGTTTCCCCTAAAACAGTATGAAAATAATTTTATTGAGAATTTTAGATAAGTGTGTCGTATTTTATACGTCATTTAACTGTTAATTTTGGTGAACCGAATAGGGTGAGGTGAACCCAACTTTGGAAGGGTGTTTTGCCACTATCATACAAGATGTCTAATGACATACGACTTCGTGTTATCATAAGACATGGTTGTGCACATCCACTTGTTGATTATATCTATGAGCACTACCTATATAATTTTGGAGTTTAGTTGAAATATAATTCTCAATTGGAGACAATGCAGATAATTATATGGCAACAGAATACTCACCATTGGAAAGAACATGATAGTAATCTTTTCATTTTTCTTTGGGGTCTATTGGGTCAACCAAGGATAATTCTCAAGTCATATGATATCTATTATAACTTAGATGCATGACCTCCCATGTACGAAGGGTTCCTTGAACATTTTCTAAAGATTTTAATTTCTAAAACAGTTATTGACTGTACCTTTATGTAAGATACCATTGTAAGGTGATGTGGTCGAGGCACTATGAGAGTTACATATATTTGTACTAAAACTCACAACTCATGTATTGTCATATTTTGCACGATAATTGTATTAACTAAAGTTTGTATTTAGTTTCTGTACCATATATTTAGCAACTCAGAATGGGTTTGTGGACCTATTTTGGGGGCGTCACAGTTGGTATCAGAGCTATAAGTAAAGAGCCCCGAACCTCTCGCTGGTGACTTCTTTGTGTGGGATGCACCGAAGCCAGACTCTCCGTAGGGGACATCGTGAATAATGGTAGCAAGCTGATAGATATCAATGTGAGGTGCTATCCAGGTAAAGGGATGAGAGTCACAGTTTGTATTAGAGCTTAGGGATATGGTCGTTGGCAGACATCTGAGTCTAGAACTAGGAGGGGAGAGACGAGTAATATACTTTGCTAGTGTGTGACTTACCTAAGCTGAAATTTCTTACTTGATAAGTTGACAAATTGTGATATGTCAATTAACCTTTGTTTTGAAGCTGTATTCTAGAATGAGCAATGGAGAAATAATGATGACAGGGAAGATGGAATCTGAAATGAAAGCAAGGTATTCTCAACTCTTCGAAATACCATGTACGTAAATTTTGGGGGCAAAATTTCATAAGGAGGGGAGATTGTAAAACCCCGAATTTTATGAAATAAAAGTATTCAATTTTTCTATTTAGTAAATAGTTAAATTGACAAAAGTTTAAAGTTAAGGGTGATATATATAAATTTTTCAAAATAAGCAAGTGATTATAAAATATTCATTATTGTCGGAGAATATTCGTACGACGGCGCAAGCATCTGTGGGCCCCATAAAGGTAAAAAAACCTTTCGTATAAAGAAAACGACACGAATGAGTTTTTTTTAAAATAACGGCGTAACGGTTACCGTTAACACTGTTGGAATACCCTGCGGATAAAGTAAAGTAATACGCGTTGTTGCACAGTAGCACATGGTATTGCACAATATTTTATATTATTGTTAATTTAGTAATTGTTACTGCACAATATTTCACATTATCAGATCAATAATTTATATTATTTGAATAATATTATTAGATAGCATTATTATCAATGTCTAAAGAAGTTCTGTCTAGAAAAGGGGTTTGGTCACCTAATTGCGCGCTAATAAAGAGAAATCCTTATCGGAAAGCCCCCTCTTTCCTGGGAACAACCTTGTTGTCATTATTGTGATTCTGTAATATTATTTATGAATAATTAATTATTGATTTATATGATAAAAAATATTTATTTTATGAGGATATAAATGAAGAAATTAATGCTGAGGTATTTTATCAGTATTTTGTCGAAATATAGGTGTTGAAAATCATCTTTATGTGGATTTCTGTCATTTTCTGTTTAGAATTTGAAAAACTTTTTTTCTATAAAGTTGTAGAGAATTAAATTTTCTATAGAATGGACATAAGATTTGAATTTTTCTGATAAAAGGGCTATTTATTATGAATTATTGAAGTTCTGGAATAATTAATTTTTGGGGTTATAAATATTTTTTTCACAAAAAATGTTTTTAATGTGGGTGGGACCCACTTGTGTGTGCTGATGAGAGTGATGTGGTGTGCGTAGGAATTTTTTTTAAAATATTAATATTTTATTAAATATTCTGCTTTGGTGTTCTAAGTATTTTTCTATAAATATGGTGCTTAGGTTAGAATTAAAAATCTCACCAGAATCAGAAGTTTCTTTCTCTATAATATCGAGCGTATTTTTGTGAGTATTTAGATATCTTTAGTGTTGCTATACAGTGCAAGTTTACTTCAGTATTATATCCGATATTCCAGTCAGAAGTGCTATTTTTTGAGGTAAGGGATGGTAAGGGATGTTATTTTTTCAAGTAAATGATGTTATTTCTTTTAATATCATTATACTGAAATATTGATATGAATTTTATTGTGAAACTTTATCTTTTTTATGTCAGGGTTACTATTCACGTATACGGTACTATTCACGTATACGACACTATTCACATATACGACGCTATTTATGTATATGGCACTATGTATGTATACGATACTATTTACGTATACGGTACTATTTAAGAATACGGGATACTATGCACATGTTACTATTCACGGGGTACTATTTACGATAAAATTGGTTTCTTTTTCTGACCAAATTATCTTTGATTTTTGAATTTTACTCTTGAAATTAAATTCATGTTTTGATCATATTGTTTTTATTATCATATATAATATTTTTATAATCTTGATGATGAAATTTCTATTTGACTTGAGTGTAAAGATGTGTAGATTATTGGTATGATCGTGACTATGGGTTCTCTTTGACCAGTAGTGCAAAGATGAATTGTTGACTGGTATGATCATGACCATTGAATTTACAATTGAATATCTTTAGCTTAAGTGCAAAGGTGAATTGATCAACATGATTATAATTTTTGTTTATATAAATTCTGAAATGATTATATATTTCTTTGAGATATTAATATCTTTGGCCTGTAGTGCAAATATGACCAGTTGTTGAATATCTTCGGCCTGTAGTGCAAAGATGAACTGTTGATGAATATCTTTGACCCGTAGTGCAAAGATGAATTTATTAGTATGATTACGAACATGAACTGTGATTTGGTATAACCATGATCTTTGATGTTTCAGGTAAAGACAAGCGATAAAAATTATCTTCGTCCTGGGTGCGAAAAGGAATTTAGAACCACAATTATGATTATGAGTTATTCACATGATTGTGGACAAGAACTATTAATTAATGTTATAGGGATAAAACATTGTTGGTGGACTTTTAACATGGAGAAGATAATAGACATTATGGTCAATTTGACTCTTCTAATGGATTGTTCGTTCCGTTGTAACTATGGTTAAAAAGTTTTATCATCTACCATATGTTCTAAATCTCTGATTTATTACTGACGAAGGCTATTGATAATTTAATTATCTTTAGTGATGATATTCTTTACTGGGCTAGTTGTGCTCACCCTTTTGCTTCACAATTCCTTTCAGGTAATAAGAGTGTAGCTGGGTCGAGCGGGGGTAACAGGAAAATAGAACGGTGGTCTATAGTTGTTGAGGTTTCTCCTAAAACAGTATGGAAATAATTTTATTGAGAATTTTAGATAAGTGTGTCGTATTTTATACGTCATTTAACCGTTAATTTTGGTGAACCGAATAGGGTGAGGTGAACCCAACTTTGGAAGGGTGTTTTGCCACTATCATACAAGATATCTAATGACATACCACTTCGTGTTATCATAAGATAGGGTTGTGCACATCCACTTGCTGATTATATCTATGAGCACTACCTATATAATATTGGAGTTTGGTTGAAATATAATTCTCAATTGTAGGCAATGGAGATAATTATATGGCAAGAGAAGACTCACCATTGGAAAGAATATGATAGTAATCTTCTCATTTTTCTTTGGGGTCTATTGGGTCCACGAAGGATAATTCTCAAGTCATATGATATCTATTATAACTTAGATGCATGGCCTCCTATGCACGAAGGGTTCCTTGAGTATTTTCTAAAGATTTTAATTTCTAAAACAGTTATTGATTGTACCTTTATGTAAGGTACCATTGTAAGGTGCTGTGGTCGAGGCACCATGAGAGTTACATATGTTTGTACTAAAACTCACATCTCATGTGTTGTCGTATTTTGAATGACAATTGTATTAAATGAAGTTTGTATTTGGTTTCTGTACCATGTATTTGGCGACTCAGAATGGGTTGTGTGGACCTATTTGGGGGCGTCACAACAGAGACAAAACAAAGCAGTGTAGTTCCTCCTATACTGTATCCGCAGAGATTTTAAAAGACCATATTAGACAAGCAGTTCTCTAGATTCCTTGATATTTTCAAAAAGCTGCACATCAATATACCTTTCGCAGAAGCCTTGGAATAAATGCCTAGTTATGCCAAGTTTATGAAAGAAGTTTTGTATAAGAAGAGGAAATTGGGTGAATTTGAGACAGTGGCGTTAACTGAAAAATGCAGTGCAATTCTACTGAATAAGTTACCACCGAATTGTTGAAGGATCTAGGGAGTTTCACTATTCCTTGCATGATTGGTACTCAATTTTCAGGGAGAGCATTATGTGATTTGGGGGCTAGTATAAATTTGATGCCACTATCCGTATACATGCAACTGGGGTTAAAAGTGCCGAAATCGACAAATTTCAGCTTATAGTTGGCAGACAGATCAGTAACATATCCGAGAGGTATTGTAGAAGACATTCTGGTTAAGGTAGATAAATTCATCTTCCCAGCAGATTTTATTATTTTGGATTGTGAGGTGGATAAGGAAATCCCAATCATCCTCGGTCGTCCATTCTTAGCAACAAGGAGAACTTTGGTAGATGTACAAAAAGGTGAGTTGACAATGTGAGTCGAAGATCAAGAAGTAACCTTTAACGTATTCAAATCAATGAAGTTCCCAAAAGAAGAGGGCGAGTACTTGTGGATAAATGCGATGGAGGAGATAGTGAATCACAAAATTAGCAGAAGTCACTTTGAGGATCCGTTAGAAGCTGCTTTGGTTGGGATTGACAACTATGATGACTTGGGAAATATGGAATATGTCAAATGGCTAGATGCTCTACCAGTTTATCAGAAATTCATCTTGACCGACCTGAAGAAGGAGAAAAGAGGTCCAAAACATCGATAGAAGAGCCACCTGTGCTAGAGCTAAAACATCTTCTTGCTCACTTGAGTTATGCCTATTTGGGAAAGTCCGACACTCTACCAGTGATTATCTCTACGGATCTTAATAAGAATCAAAAAGAAAAGCTAATAAGGGTGTTGAGAGAGTATAAAATTGCAATTAGGTGGACGATAACAGATATTCGGGGAATTAGTCCATCGTTTTGCATGCACAAAATTTTGCTCGAAGAAGGGGAAAAACCGAGCATTGAGCAACAAAGAAGACTGAATCTGATCATAAAGGAAGTAGTGAAAAAGGAAATCACAGTGTGTACTAAAAAAAGGGAGAATGACTGTGGTTGATGTGACGCCCCCAAAATAGGTATACATCACCCATTTTGAGTTGTCAATAACATGGTACAAAAACAACTACAACTTTATTAATACAACACATAAACTGTGAGTTTAAATACAAATATTGCCATCTAGACAATATTCACACCCAAATAAGTCCTCATTATAATTATTGATATATTATTTTAAAAAAATGGTGAGGACTACTAAACAACTTTTTAGAACCATCATTCCATACCCCGACTAGTACTTGCTACATTCTCGCCTCCTGAGAAGAAAAATAGAACAAAAAGAAAAAGGGTGAGCTAAACTAACCCAGTAAAGAATATTATGACTAAGATAATATAGAACAAATTATCGTTAGTCTTCAACAGGGAAAAAAATCTGATAGAATACAATAGACAACAAGTTTTAAATCAATATTCGCAGCGAAAATAATAATTCATTAGAAGAGTTAAGTAGAGAATGAAATCTACTATTATCTATGAATTTAAAAGTCTATCATCGATATTTTATCCCTATAACATCAATCAATATATATATATATCTGGAATCAAATGTTCATCTTTGCACTACAGGCCAAAGATATTCATCAGTTGGTCATGTTCATCTAAACACCTGTTCATCTTTGCACTACGGGCCAAAGATATTCATTAAAAAAGCATTCATCTTTGCATTACATGTCAAAGATATTCAGTTATATCATCATTTAGGACTGAGAATGATGAAAAATATTTTAAAGAAAACGAATCCAGTGAAACAAAAGAACAAATATTAAGGATTCGTACTTTAAACAATCCGAGTTCAAAAATACTTCATAAATAATCATAGTGAAGTAAAATTCAAGAATGATCAAAATATGGATACAATCAAAGTTAGTATCCATAATAGATATCTTGGACAAAAATAAAAATTTAATTTTTTGGTGAATAGTACCGTATTCGTGAATAGTACTGTATACGTGAATAGTGCCGTATACATAAATAGTAACTCCGACACAAAAAGTTCTAAATTTGATAAAAAGTTCAGACCAATATTTTGGCATAATAATATTGAAAGAAATAATATCATTTAAAAAAAAAATAACATCCCTTACCTCGAAAAGACAGTACTTCTGCTTGGAATACTGAATATAGAGCTGAAGGGAACTTGCACCGTATAGCAACACTCAAAGTCTTAAAATACTCACAAGAATACGCTCGATAATATAGAGAGAGAAAGAAAGAGAAAACTTTAGTTTCTGGTGTGATTTTCAATTCTAACCTAAGCATCCTATTTATAGAAAATTGCTTAGAACACCAAAGTAGAGAATTTAATAAAATATAATAATTATTAAAATTTGTCTACGCCAACCTTTGAATTCAGATTTTAGCATGCTTAACAACACATGAGCCCACCAACCAACCATAAAAACGTTTTTCTTTTAAAACAAATTTAAAACTTTTAAAAAAATAATTATTTCGGAACTTCAGAACTTCAATAATTCATAATAAATAGCCCTTTTATCAGAAAAATTTGAACCTCGTGTCCTTTTTATAGGAAATTCCATTCTCTATAACTTTGAAGAAGAAAGTTTTTCCAAATTCTAAACAGAAATTGACTGAAATTCACAAACGGACGATTTTACAGGTTATAATCAAATTTCAGTCAAGAAATGGGGTCCACCAACATGAAAAACATGTTTTAAATATTTATTGCAACAAAAATACTCTTCCTCCTCATATACTCATATATCCCACATTCATTGTAAAAATATCACCATTATTATATTATTAAAATATAATAATATATTTAAATGAATTATTTTATCAGAAAAAGATAAAATATTAATTTTCAACAATTGTCACATTAAATTTTTTTTCCATCTATATCCACATAAAATGAATATTTTTCTTATCATATAAATTAATAATTAATTATTCACAAATAATATTACAGAATCACAGTACTAGCAACCAGGCCGTTCCCAGGAAAGAGGGGGCTTTCCAATAAGGATCTCTCCTTACTGGCGCGCAATTAGGTGACCAAACCTCTTCTTAGACAGAACTTTCTAGACATTGTCAATAATGTTATCTAATAATATTATTCAGATAATATGAATTATTGCTTCGATAATGAAAAATACTGTATAGTGACAATTATTGAAACAACAGTAATATAAAATATCAACGTAGCAATTATTGTATCAATAAAAATAAAATATTGAACAGTAATTACTGTAACAATTATTGAGTAGTGCCTTCTTACGTAAGAATCAATAATTGGTGCAATACCGTGTGCTACTGTGCAACAACGCGTATTACTGTGTTTTAACCACCAGGTATTTCAACAGTATTAACGGTAACAACTACGCCATTATTAATAAACAACTTATACTTGTCGTTTTCTTTATCCAATCGCTTTCCGTTATGGGGCCCACAAAAGACTGCGCCGTCGTACGAATATTCCCCGACAGTAAGAATATTCCACGACCAAACGAATATTCCCCGACAACAATGAATATTTTATAACCACTTGCTTACGTGAAATATTTGCACATTTCACCCATAACTAACCACATTAATCAAATCAACCCTTACTATTTTAAAATAATAAATAGAAGAAATTCAATTTCATTTATAATAAGTTGGGGTCTTACAGTTGAGAACGAAAATAATGAGCTTATCCCCACTAAAACAGTTACAGGATGGAGAGTATGCATGGACTACCGCAAGTTGAATAAGGCTACGTGCAAGGATCACTTCCCCTTGCCGTTCTTTGATCAAATGTTGGATAGGTTAGCTAGACACCAATTCTACTACGTTCTTGATGGTTATTCAGGTTACAATAAGATTGCAATAGCACCGGAGGATCAAGAGAAAATCACGTTTACATGTCTTTATGGAACTTTTGCATTTCGGCGTATGTCTTTTGGTCTTTGCAATGCACCAACGACTTTCCAGCATTGTATGATGGTTATTTTTTTAGACATTGTTATGCAGAATTTGGAGTTTATGGATGATATTTGGGGATAGTTTCAATTTATGTCTCAAAAATTTGGTTTTGGTTTTGAAACGTTATGTAGAGACAAATCTGGTGCTCAATTGGGAAAAGTGTCACTTCATGGTACAAGAAGGAATAATTTTGGGGCACAAGGTTTCTGCAGTAGGCTTGGAGGTCGATAAGGCGAAAATTGAAACTATTGAGAAACTACCTCCGCCGACATCTGTGAAGGGAATAAGGAGTTTTTTGGGACATGCGGAATTTTACCGACGCTTCATCAGAGACTTTTCTAAAATCTCAAAACCATTGTGTTAGCTCCTGGAAAAAGATGTTCCGTTTAAGATGGATCATTTGTGCATTGAGGCCTTCGAAGTGCTAAAAAAAAAGTTGGTTACAGCACCAGTTATTGTTGCTCCCGATTGGACTTTGCCATTTGAGTTGATGTGTGACGCGAGCGATTTTGCAGTCGGTGAAGTGTTGGGCCAACAGAGAGAAAAGATTTTCCATACCTTCTACTATGCAAGTAAGACTAGCTGATGCTCAACTGAATTACACCACCACTGAAAAAGAATTGCTTGTAGTAGTATTTGCCTTTGACAAATTTTGAGCTTACTTAATTGGGACAAAGGTAATTATCTACACTGATCATTCCGCCATAAAGAATTTTATTGCAAAGAAAGAAGCCAAACTAAGGTTGATTTGGTGGGTTCTTCTATTACAAGAGTTTGATTTGGAGATCCAAGATAGAAAGGGTACCGAAAATCAAGTGGTTGATCACCTTTCTTGCTTGGAAAATTCAAAAATTCAGAAGAAAAAAATGACGTGGTGATAAATAAGTCATTTCTGGATGAGCAGCTTTTTCAGAGTTACAGTGGAAGTGCCTAGGTATGGGGACTATGTGAATTATATAGTGAGTAATGTGCTTCCGCCTGATTTGAAATCTCAACAACGGAAAAAGTTCATCCACGATGTCAAGCAATATTTTTGGGATGAACCTTTTCTGTTTAAAACTTGTGCGGATTAGATGACTCGACGTTGTGTGCCACATGAAGAGATAAAAAGCATACTGAACCATTGCCACTTGTCGGATTATGGTGGATATTACGGAGGAGATCGAAAAGCGGCAAAGGTATTACAAGCATGATTTTTCTGCTTTTTATTATTCAAAGATGCCTACCTTTTTGTTCTAAAGTGCGATCGTTGCCAAAGGGTTGGTAATATCTCAAAATGCAATGAAATGCCTCTCACTACAATTCTCGAGGTTGGACTCTTTGATGTATGGGGTATTGATTTCATGGGTCCTTTCCCATCGTCATTTAATAATCAATACATACTACTGGCAGTGGATTACGTTTCGAAATGGGTTGAAGCAGCTGTGTTACCCACAAATGATGCCAAAGTAGTACTGCAATTTTTGAGGAAGAATATTTTTACCCGATTCGGTATGCCAAGAGCAATAATAAATGATGAGGGAACTCACTTTTGCAACAGGCACTTCACCAAGTTGCTTGCCAAGTTTGGGGTGAAACATAAGATTGCTACATCCTATCATCCCTAAACAAGTGGTCAAGCTAGCAGAAGTTTCAAATCGAGAGTTTAAGCAAATTCTGGAAAAAGTTGTAAATTCGTCTCGAAAGGATTGGGCAATGAGGTTAGATGATGCTTTATGGGCGTACCAAACAACCTACAAGAATCCTATCAGTATGTCACTGTACAAAATGGTTTACGGAAAGGCGTGTCATCTACCGGTAGAACTTGAACACAGTGCATTTTGGGCCATTCGAAAATTAAACTTTAACTTGCAAGCATCAGGGGAGAAACGGTTACTTCAATTGAACAAAATGGATGAATTACGACACCAAGCATATGAGAATGACAAGTTGTATAAGGAAAAAGTCAAAAAGTGGCATGACAAAAGGATCATTGAGCGCAAATTTGAACCGGGACAAGAAGTTTTGTTGTTTAACTCACGATTGAGGTTGTTTCCCGAAAAATTGAAGTCTAGGTGGTCTGGACCCTTCGTGGTTTTTTCTATTGCTCCCCATGGCATTGTCGAAGTGGAGGAGCCAAATTCGAAGCGAACATTCAAAGTTAATGGTCAAAGTTGGAAACACTACTGGGGTGGAAATATTAAGCGACTTTAGTCTTCCATTCATCTCATTGACACATCTGATACTTGAACAACGCGGCACAGTCGGGCTGATGACTATAAACCAAGTGCTAGAGGGAGGCAACCCCAAGATTTCTTTTATTATTTGATTTAATTTGTAGTTAGTTTCAATTTAATTGAAACAACCTGGGTCAAATCCCCAGTCCGGAACAAATCTCGGGTCAAATTCCAAGTCCAAATCGAATCAAATCCATCAAAATAAGGCCTCAAATCACTAGCCCAATAGTATTTTTTTGGGTCATCTTAGCCCACCACAGGCTCCTAAAAGGTCACGACTTAAAGGTACTATTGGTAGTAACTTATTTCCTTATAAGTAAACAAATTTTTTCTCTATCTTTCGATATAGGACTAGGGTGTTACAAACTCCCCCACTTAAATTTCTGACGTCCCCGTCAGAAACGATCACACACACGGCCCCAAAGATCTTTGCCTCTCTAGCCATTGTGGGATAATACTGGCTGACTTCGTGTCCCCACCTCCGGACCTACATCTCTCCATTGTGGGATAATACTACAGCCTTCGTGTCCCCACCTCCGGCAACCCGATCGGATGACCCGACCCGAGCTTTCGAGAGTCGGCTTTGATACCATATGAAAGAACCCGGGTCAAATCCCAAGTCTGGAACAAATCTCAGGTCAAATCCCAAGTCCGAATCGAATCAAATCCATCAAAATAAGGCCTCAAACCACTGGCTCAATAGTATCTTCTTGGGTCATCTTAGCCCACCACAGGCTCCCAAAAGGTTATGACTTGAAGGTACTATTGGTAGTAACTTATTTCCTTATAAGTAGACAAATTTTTCCCCTATCTTTCGATATGGGACTGGGGTGTTACATTAATAGAATAAGAGTAGATGTATTATAATTAGTTTGATGAATTCATTGATGTAATCATTCTCTTACATGATGTTTCAGGTAAAAGAAAAGAAGAAGGGCAGGAATGATTAAACTGGGAAACAAAAAATAATACCCCATTCTAGATTCTAGCACTCCGGCGCTCCCCCCTCGCTCACATCCAAGGCCCCAGCGCTGAGCATCCGAGAGCAACATCATTCTAAGTGCCCCGACGCTCAGTTTATGCTGAGTAAACGTGCCCCGGCGCTGTACATGTCTTGAACTCACTAGTCAGTAGCGCCCCGGCGCTGAATTAAAGCAGACACCAAGCGCCTCGACACTATAAGGGTAAGTTCAAAAAATAAAATAAAATCATATTTCAGCCCAGGTCAGATATGCACAATCCCCACTCTCGTATTTCGTTTCTATTTCATCTTCCATAACTCCTATTCCTCTTCAAAAGCCTATCATCCCACGTCCCACACATTCGTTCAATTATATAACCTGCTCTTTAAGTTAAATACACACACCAACCCACTTTGAATTGTAAACCCCATGGATTGGTAAAGGATTAACACGAATTGCTCTTCATTTGTGGTTCTCTAGCAATAGAGGTACGATGCTTAACTTCTTTGATTAATGTTAATGCCAAATTTTGTACGCCCCGACGAAATCACCAAACAGCAGGCCAAAATCGCGTTAACGGTTGATTGTATTGTTGTGAAATCAAACTCACGAAATACACTCACATAAACATAAACAAAGATATATAAAATATGAACACAAGAATTTACGTGGAAACCTAATTGAAAAAAAACCACGGAGTGAGAGAGAGAAATCCACTATAATAATATGGAGAGTACAAAGTGTTTATTTGTGTCATATGCTCTTGTGTCTTGTATCCCCTAAACCATTGCTTATTTCTGTATTTATAGCTTTCATGTCCACCAGAATCCAATAAGGAGTAGAAGTCCTTTATAGAATCACCTTATAATTATAATTAATGGTTGATAGATTCCTTCCCAAATTAAACCTCCTTATCTCACTAAATAAGGAAACACAATCTTACTTTAATGAAGACTCTCCCACTGTCAAAATAGATCTAAATAATCGCACCCCAACATTGCCCTTATCTCTTATTTATAAGGAACTTAAAATAAGAGAATATACAAGTTTATACCCAACCGAAAATCCATATTTACCGAAGACGAACTATCACACCCGAACTCCATACGCCGAACGAAAATTTTTAACTCCTAATATCACCGCCTCACTCCTCTTGTTCACTCCTAAGATAGACAAATAATTGCCCTTATTACTACCGAAGATATAAAGAACCAACCTTATCACTATCGAAGATATAAATGATCAGCCTTATCACGACCGAATACACAGATAATTGAGCCAACCTTATCACAATCAAACCAACCTTATCACTACCAAAGATATAAAGAACCAACCTTATACCAACCAAACCAACCTTATCATTACTGAAGATGTAAAGAATCAACCTTATCACAACCGAACCAACCTTCAATCAATCCTGTTCACCGCCAAAGGGTCGAATAGGTCCAACCGAACCTTCAATCAATCTTGTTCACTGCTAAAGGGTCGAATAGGTCCAATAGAACCTCCAAACAATTCTGTTCACCAACAAAGGGTCGAACAGATCCCACTGAACCTCCAAACGATCCTGCTCACCAACGAAGGGTCAAACAGATCTCGCCAAACCACCAAACGATCTAACTCACAAACAAAGGATCGAGCAGATCCCACTGAACCTCCAAACGACCCTACTCACCAACAAAAACAAAGGGTTGAGCAGATCCCACCGAACCTCCAAATGATCCTACTCACCAATAAAGAGTCAATCAGATCCCACCGAACCTCCAAACAATCCTGTAAATTTCGCACAAAGGCTTAACGTATCTCCGAACATAAAATAATTGTTCGCCCAAAGGCTGAACACACACCACCGAACCTCTAAAAATACCAAAGTAGATAGCCGAAGCCAGAAAGAAGTCGATATAACAAAATTCGAAGTATCATAGGCGAACATCTCAGACCGTTGAAACTTACACTAAGCTTGTGAATCTAGCTCCCCATCCAATTCAGCAAGAATAAATAAAGAAGCCTGAATCAAATACCAAACTTATATATTGCCTAAAAATATTTTCTCCTACTAATTTTATTGTCATACCGATGAGAGTAACAACAACCAGTAATCCAAGTCCGAAGTACTCCCCCACCAGTAGCCTCTATATTCGAAGTATTCTCCCACCAGTAACCTCTATATTCGAAGTACTCTCTCACTAGTAGCCTCCATATCTGATGTACTCTCCTACCAGTAGCTCCCATGTCTGAAGTACTCCCCCACCAGTAGCTCCCATATCCGAAGTGCTCTCCCACCAGTAGCCTCCACATTCGAAGTACCCTCCCACCAGTAGCCTCCATATCCAAAGTGCTCTTCTACCAGTAGCCTCCATATCCGAAGTACTCTCCCACCAGTAGCCTCCATATCTGAAGTACTCTCCTACCAGCAACCTCAACAAATATATTAAGACCCTCCACCTCCACCGTTATCTCTCCCCAACTAGATTTTGCAAATTGAAAAAAGAGAATCACTTATCTTTTATGCATAGGATCTCCCCTTCTTGGTAAATCAGTGATTTTAATTTAATATTAGAACAAGCGTTCCCACAGACGGCGCCAATGTTAACGCCAAATTTTGTACGCCTGACAAAATCACCAAAATAGCAGGCCAAAATTGCGCTAACGGTTGATTGTATTGTTGTGAAATCAAACTCATGAACACAAGAATTTACGTGATAACCCAATTGAAAAAAACCACGGACAGAAAGAGAGAGAGAGAAATCCACTATAATAATATAGAGAGTACAAAGTGTTTATTTGTATCATATGCTCTTATGTCTTGTATCCCCTAAATAATTGCTTATTGTTATATTTATAGCTGTCATGTCCACCAGAATCCAATCAGGAGTAGAAGTCCTTTGTAGAATCACCTTATAACTACAATTAATGGTTGATAGATTTCTTCCCAAATTAAATCTCCTTATCCCACTAAATAAGGAAACACAATCTTACTTTAATGAGGACTCTCCAACTGTCAAAATAAATCCAAAAAATCACACCCCAACAATTAATTTTGTCTAGTTTGCAATAATTTTCTGTCATAGGTGGTGCCTTGGATTGTATATCAACCTGTGTGACTAAGATTCTTGGGAGATATTGAATAGGTAAAATCCATTTGGCGTGGATTGTTAACCTAATGCCCACGAGGTGTTTGAGTAAATACCTATGAGAGTTTCATTTGATAAATTGATGCATAAAAGCGTGATTTTAAATACCCGTGTGCTTGTGAATATAAACTTTCATGTGTGGGTAGAACTTTGCATCAAGTATAGCAGATGTAAAACATATGACATAATAAGGGAAATTTGTTCTTGCGTCTGTGCTTAAATTCGAGGGTGAATATGAAGTTCACATATCTGTTACTGTGTATGCATGCTAAACCTGGTTAGGCGTGCAAATGGTTTCTTTTATGAGCATGAGTAAACATGAGGTCAGGAGAGGTTAGTAGAATATAATATATGATCCATGCATTCATTCATGAACGAATGTCACCATGTGCACTTAAAATCGCCTCACCACATCCAGTTTGAAAAAGGGGGGTTTGTCAAGTACTGATTGCTGACCCTTTAATTTACAACCAGTTTTTAGTCTATGAAGTATTGACACTTGAATAATCACTACGCAGTGATGATCATTATATTATTTTTATAGTCTATGCATGAATTAAGTGGATGAATTGACAATTTGCATACTATGTTGACTGTGTATTGAGTCCAAAACTCGAGTTTGGGGGTAATTTGCCTACTATTGGTTTAATGTACTGATTTGGTTGCCGATGAGATTTGGATATTATATCAATGGCTGACAATTACCATATTTTCCATTACAGGTTAATCTATGGCTTCCAAACGACAGCGTGGTGACGGATCCAGTTCTTCATCTGCTCCTCCTACACCATTTGATAAAAAGAGGGCCGTGAGTGCCGAAGCACAGGAAAGGCACAACCGAATGACATCACGATATTTAATTTCGGAGAGAAGTTTAAGGTCGGATCAGACTAAGGATGGGGAAATTGCTGTTATGATCGCCGAGCGCGATTGGTTCAATTTCATAGAACAACCTGATGCATCAATAATTGATGTGGTAAAGGAATTCTATGAAAATGTTAAGGAACACTACTACTTGGGAGTACAAGTAAGAGGAAAAACTGTGGCAATAACAAGTACTACGATAAATGAGTTCTATAATTTGGCCAACACCGGTCACATTAATGAATATACTACCTTTATGAGTCAGGGACCGGACTATGACCAGATTATTCAGGAATTGTGCCAGCCCAGAACAACATGGACGAGGCATGAGCACGAAAGCGTGAATTTTCCTCAACACACTTAAGCTAGTATGGGAAGGCCTGGTACGCTTTCATATGTGCAAAACTGATTCCATGTACTCATGTTAGCGATGTAACTAAGGAGAGAGCAATCCTGCTATATTTCTTGGTGAAAGGTAAGAAAATGGATGTGGGCTTCATCATTAAACAATCGATCATGCGTGCTACAAGGGGAGGGACCACTGATGGTCTGCCACACCCCTCTCTTATATGTTCTTTATGTGATAAGGTCGGGGTCAAGTGGAAGTCTGATGAACTGGTTCAATCGCCAATGTCGGTGTTCGACCACAAGTTGATCATACGTTATAAGATTTGGGAAGGTGACGAGAATCACCTACGGGGGTTAGGATTTATACTTCCACAATAGCAAGCATCGAATCCTACCGCCGATCTGCGCCGAGTAGTTCCAGATGAGGTTCAGGATGAGATTGATGGGTGGTTTTACAACATTGAGTTCCAGAATGTCCGATTCGTTGAACGTCAAGATACTATATTCGGATACATTATCGACTACAACACTGCTGAAACAAATATGTATGCCTGGTTGCACCCTATAGTGGACCCTATCCAGTTTCCAGTTGTAATTTTTTTGCCTGTTTTTCCCTCTTCCGATAAAGAGATGAGTAAGGATGAGAATGTCGCTCCTGACGAGTGACCTAATCAGGGAAGTCCTCAGTTTTAATTGCCTTATTTTTTGCATGAGGACATTGCTTAATTTAAGTTTAGGGGTAGTTTAGTGTTTAGTTGTTAATTTCATTTACGAAGGCATATAGGTTGCCTACTTTAATTGCTTGTTTTGCTTGTAGGTTGTGATTATGTGTTAGTTTGCATTGTGTTTGCATTTGTATAACTTGAGTATGATGAAGCATGAAACCTTGTGTTGGCCAATGATAACAAATTTGTGAATTAAGTGCATCTTTAATGAATGGGATAATGAAAACAAAGTTAGCACGGGGGTAGTATTGACTTGATTTATTGAAGAAAACCCTATTTTTATTGCACATTGTCAATATGTCGATTTAGCTTGATTTAGTTGAACTGAAAGAATCTGAGGCTTAGGACATATATAGATCACCTTCTATGGCTCGGTTTCTTTCGTGTTTTGAAAAGTATTTATTTAATCCTAAAAAAAGGGAAAAGCTTAGGATAAATTTTGACTAGTTGCCTTTGTGGCCTCTGTTACTCGAATAAGTACGCCCTTAGGAGTGTCTCTACACTTATCACCCTAAAATCGTCTGGTTGGGGAGTCGTTGGTTGAAAGTTAGCTACATGGATAACTTTGAAAAGCCTAATAAAGATTAACATTGCACAAGTCAAAATGAATAAGTATAAATAAATACTTGGCTAAGTTTAGTTTTGTGGCCTTTGCTATTCGGGTTATTAGATCCGTATGGGTGTCTCTACACCTAGTACCCTAAAGCTGACTGGTTTGGGAGTTACTAGTTGAAAGCACGTTACATGGGTAGCATTGAAAAGCCTAAGGAAACTAGACATTGCATTGGTCGAGTTAAGAAAAAAAATAGAATAAAAGGTTTTTGAAATATGGAGCAACAAATATATAGAGGGGTAATACATGTCATATATAGATATTTATATGTCTTTGAGTCGCGTGATTCTCAAGTTTGGTTGAATTATGGTGAGATTGACATGTTGATACACACACACACGGTGGGTTGGAGATAGATCAAATTGATCATATCTCGAGTTAACTGATGTTTGATTTTGAACATTCATCTGAGTTGAGTTGAGAATCTTTGAGGCTATTATATGATGTTTGTGTTGATTCATGCTTAAGTTGTTAATTCATGTAGTTAGTTAGTTAGTTATGTGACAATCCAAGATTTTAGTAATTGTAATTTAAAATATTTATTAAATAAAATAAATATTTTATTGATGTGGTTATTATTAGTAAATATTTATGACTAGATAATATTCTAAATTAAATTAATTTATAATTTAGAGAGTTGTAATATAACATGAGATGTTATAGGGTTGTTTTAATTTAATAATTTAAGATGGTATGATAAGTTATTAAATAAAAATTATAATGAGATTATAATTTTGTGATATTTATTTAAGTAGAGTATTTATTTTACATATTGTATGTATAGCTAATTTATTTGATTATTATTGGATATGGAAGTCCAAATAAATAATATGTGATTATAAATTATAAACTAAATTGTTTATTAAAATAAATTAAGGGAGTTTAATTTAGTTTTTGTCAAACAAGGCTTAAATATATTAAGTCTTTAAATTTTAAAGGGTTTTACCAAACAAAGCCTTATTGTAACGACCCCAAAATAGGTCCATTCCATCCAACCTATTCTGAGTCGCCAAATACATGGTACAGAAAATAACTGTAACTTTATTACAACAATTGTCGTACAAAATACAACAACACATATGTTGTGAGTTTGGATACAAATATATACCAAATGTGACTCATGTTCCAATCGTGGACATCGCCTCACAATGACACCTTACATAAAGGTATAGTCAAAAACTGTTTTAGAAATTAAAATCTTTGGGAAGTGCTTAAGGAAACCTTCGTACATGGGAGGCCATGCGTCTAGGTTATAATAGATATCATATGGCCACAGAATTATCTTTGGTTGACCCAATAGACCCCAAAGAAAAACGAGAAGATTACTATCATATTCTTCCCAATGGTGAGTCTTCTCTTGACATATCATTATCTCTACTATCTCTAATTGAGAATTATACTTCAAACAAACACCAAGATTATATAGGTAGTGCTCGTATATATACTCAGTAAGTGGATGAGCACATCCCTGTCTTATGATGACACGAGATTGTATGTCGTTAGACATCTTGTATGATAGTGGCAAACCACCCTTCCAACGTTGGGTACACCTTACCCTATTGGATTCACCAAATATAACTACTAAATGAACTTTTCTATACTACTTCGAGAGAACATCCACAGCTAGAGACCACCGTTCTATTTCCCCGTTACCCTCGCTCGACCCAGCTACACTCTTATTACCTGAAAGGAATTGTGAAGCAAAAGGGTGAGCACAACTAGCTCAGTAAAGAATATCATGACTAAAGATAATTAAATTATCAATAGCCTTCATCAATAATAAATCAGAGATTAGAACATATGGTAAATGATAAAAATTTCAACCATAGTTGCAGCGGAACGAGCAATCCATTAGAAGAGTCAAATAGACTATAAAGTCTATTATCTTCTCCATGTTAAAAATCCATCAACAATGTTTTATCCCTGTAACATCAATCAACAATTCTGGTCCACAATCATATGAATAACTCATAATCATAACTGTAGTTCTAAATTCCTCTTCTCATCCAGGACGAAGATAATTTTCATCACCTATCTTTACCTGAAACATCAAAGATCATGGTTACACCAAATCACATTTCCTGTTCATAATCATACTAATAACTTCATCTTTGCACTACGGGCCAAAGATATTCATCAACAAGTCATCTTTACACTACAGGCCAAAGATATTCGTCAACAGTTCATCTTTGCATTACTGGCCAAAGATATTCAACAACAGGTCATCTTTGCACTACGGTCAAAGATATTCATCAACAGACCATCTTTGCACTACAGGCCAAAGATATTCATCTACAATTCATCTTTGCACTACATGTCAAATACATTAATACCTCAAAGAATATATAATCATTTAAGAATTTATATAAACAATAATTATAACCATGTTGATCATTTTACCTTTGCACTTAAGCTAAAGATATTCAATTATAAATTCAATGGTCATGATCATACCAGTCAACAATTCAACTTTGCACTACTGGCCAAAGAGAATCCATAGTCATGATCATACCAAAAATCTACCCATCTTTACACTCAAGTCAAAGAGAAATATCATCATTAGGGTTATAAAAATGTTATATATGATAATAAAATCAATATAATCAACATATAGATTTAATCTCAAGAGTAATATTCATAAATCAACTATAATTTGGTTAGAAAAAGAAACCAATTTTATCGTGAATAGTAACTCGTGAATAGTAACTCGTGAATAGTAACCCCGACTCAAAAAGGTAGAAATTCCACAATAAAATTCATACCAATACTTCGGTATAATGACATTGAAAGAATAACATTTCTTAAGCTTATAAACAATTTATTTTAATTGTTTACACTTTACTAATTAATGCATTTAATCATCATAAAATGTTAACTCTTAAGATTTTATCATCAATAGCCAAAACCCTCATAAAAAATCTGCATATACCTCATATAGGATTCTCAAGCCATAAAATCCTATTTTCCAATTTTCTTACTTCACATAACATATTTAATTTATTTTCTCATAACTTGTCTATTTTCATGAAAAATACCAAATCAGTTCCAAAAATATTTCTTTTCTGGGATTTAGCAGAATATAGTCCCATATTGAACATATATTTTTCTCAGAATTTTTAAAACTCATTTACTATTTTTCATATGGCCAAAACCGCCGAATATTTAGACATTTATCATAAATTGTACTTTTGTCCAAAAATTCTGAAATTTACAGAGTATACTTCTATCATATACATGTACTCCCAATAAAAATTTCATCAATTTTGGAGTTAACCACAAGAAATTATAAGCAGTTACTTTTAAAATAGTCTTTTCTCATAAAATTCATAACTCTCAATCTATACATCCAAAAATCACCATTTTTGGACACAATCAATAAAACTCATCAAAATATCATTTCAATTTTTTCCAGAATTTTTGAAGTTCAGAAAAATTACGAAACTGAAAAACATAACAACCCTTAAAATCCCTTACTATCCCTTACCTCAAAAGAGCAGTACTTCTGATCGGTATAAGGCTGAAGGAAACTTGCACTGATGAATAGCAACTCACCAAGTATCTAAATACTCACAAAATACACTCAATAATCTAGAGAGAGAAAGAGAGAAAGCTTATGTTTCTGGTGTGATTTTCAATTCTAACTTAGCTCTCTATTTATAGGAAAATTTTAGTAGGTTTGACCTGCAACCTGATGGCTTTACCTGCTACTATTCCCACCCACCACATTTGAAATATAATTCAGCACATTTCTTCACCAACCACAAGTGGGGCCCACCAATTCTAGAATTTTCCACCAAAATGATAAACTCGAAAAATTCAACAATTTCTGAACCAGTCATCTTGTAAAATTCATGCTAAATCATACGTTCATTTTTAACGGTTCAAAATTTGTGGGCATATACTCAACTTATATATGTATAACATATCCAAAAATTACCACGATCCAACGGTCGGATTAAAATTTATAACCCCCGCAAAATATCTCAAAAACCCTGATTTTTAATACCTCCATTCCGACAAAAATACGGATAAAAACCTCAACATTAACTCCTTCATTTTTAACCACAAAAATATATCCCTCGTTTATATCCACATAAAATAAATATTTCCTTATCATATGAATCAATAATTAATTATTCACAAATAATATTACAGAATCACATTTATGACAACCAGGCCGTTCCCAGGAAAGAGGGGGCTTTCTAATAAGGATTTCTCCTTACTAGCGCGCAATTAGATGACCAAACCTCTCCTTAGACAGAACTTTCTAGTCATTGCCAATAATGCTATCTAATAATATTATTTAAATAATATGAATTATTGATCTGATAATAGAAAATACTGTGCAGCAACAATTATTGAACAACAATAATACAAAATTTTAACGTAGCAATTATTGAATCAATAAAATAAAATATTGAACAGTAATTACTGTAACAATTATTGAGTAGTGCCTTCTTACGTAAGAATCAATAATTTCAAAAATACTATGCAATACCGTGTGCTACTGTGCAATAACGCGTATTACTGTATTTTAACCACCGGGTATTCTAACAGTGTTAACGGTAACAACTACGCCGTTATTTGTAAAAACTCAAATTTGTCGTTTTCCTTCACCCGACAGTTATTCGTTATGGGGCCCACAAATAGCTGCGCCGTCGTACGAATATTCTCCGACAGAAAGAATATTCCACGACCAAACGAATATTCCCCGACAACAATGATTATTTTATAACCACTTGCTTATTTTGAAAAAAAAATTCATATTTCACCCATAACTTTAAACTTTTATCAATTTAACTATTTACTGAATAGTAATTATAAGAAAAATTGCATACTTTTATTTCATAAAATTCGGGGTCTTACACTTATGGCTTTTGGATTTTAATTTCTTAAATTTAAATAATCTAAATAAAATAAATAAAAATATAAAATAATATATGTTATATTTTATAACTGATAACTTAATATTGTATTTATTCCAACGTCGGTTTAAGACATTGGGTGCGTGCCTTTTATTTCTACGTAAAAGGATTTTTACCTAAGCCTAAGAAGAAAATAGAAAGGTTTTACAAAGACTTGGAGAGAGAACATAGAGAGTTTGAGAGGAAGATTTCTGAGAATTTCAAAGAAATTCGTTGTATTTTTGGCAAGAATTATCGAGCAATTGAAGGTATTGTTCATAACCTTGATATATATATATATATATATATATATATATATATGTGTGTGTGTGTGTGTGTGTGTGTGTGTGTGTGTGTGTGTGTATGTTTTACGGCATAAATTTCTAAGCTCTGTGAATTCCATATTTTTGAATTCTTGCTATACAAATGTATTGTGGTGATTATTCATGTTGGTGAGGCTTTAGTTGTATATAAACAAGAAATTTGTATGCTAATTTCGGATAACAGTAGGAATTTTTTTTACAGTGTATGTTTTCTCATATGGCTTATAAAAGTACCAATTTTAGTGGTCAATTCGTATGTTAATTTGCAAATTGAGGTTTGATTATGTTAGTTCATTAAGAAATGAAGATAACGTAATTTGAACGAAGTAATTTGGACAAGAATTGAAATCACAGTGTTAATTTTCGTGAAGGATGTCAAGAATGGAGTTTTCATATGAAAATGAGAAATTTGAGAAATTAAAATAGTTAAAAGTGTTGTTAAATTGTGCTAAATGGTTGAATATGTTAGCAATCATGTTTATGATAGTGTTATATTTATTTTATATGTTAATTTCACTGTTTGGTGGGTGAAATTCGTGTTAGTTGGGCTAAAAACGGCTACTGTTTATGCCGTTTTTGCCTCTGTCTGTGCACCAGCGCAGCTGCGCTGGTGCCAAGTCAAAAAATTGCGCAGCTGTGCCATATACTGATATGAGGTAGTGACTTCTGCTGATGCTGCAGGTTTAGAGTAGCATTACCACTTGGTTTAAGGCTATGTTAAAGTGTCACACATGTAGTAAGAATGTTAAAAACAGAACTGTGTTATGTAATTGATAAATTCAAAGTTATGAGAATGATTAGTAAGTTGCAAACGCGTTATGTGATAACTTAGTATACACAATGAATGTTAGACCAGTGTTGTGAAGTCCACACTTGGAATTTTTGAAATGTAAATGGCAATGTAAGACTTGTACCGAAATAACAAGTTTAACTAGAATTGAGTGTTATGTTGGAAAAAGGATATTAGTATATTGTGTATTGATTAGTAAGAAGGGTTATGAGATGTAGAGTAAAGTTTATATTATAGCTACTATACGTTATTATGTGACTAATAGCTAATGTGAATAATGATATAACTGTGTAGGAATGCATGAAGTGCAGATACGCGATAAGCAGTTAAGTCGTAGTTCATAAACTACGAATCAGGCAAGTCTTTCAGTTCCTATTTGCTATATGAACTTGATGATTAACTGTTTTAAATCTTTATTGCAAATAACATTATGTGTTATATTTTTGTTGAAAGCATGAAACGTCAAAGTCAACTTATGACTACATTGATTTAGTAAAGCATGCTGATTGAGTAAGGAACTCAATCTTTATACTTGTTATATGAACTGTAGCATGTATGTTCTGTTAGTCCAAAGTTTATGAAATATATATTGAGCGTGTTATTATGTGCTACGTGATGCATGAAAACTGTTAGATTTTGCTGGGCTGTCAAGCTCAACCTTGCAAATAACCATTTTTGCAGGTCAAGATTTCAAGGGAAAGTTATGTGTTACCCAAAAGATATGAATCCGATGTGGTACTTGAGGATTTTTACACTTTAGCTGTGTTATTATTATTTGAACTATGTTTAAGGTTCCGAATAATGTATTAATATTGAATTGTAATATCGTTTTGTGATGTAAACTCTTGTAGTATTAAGAATAATTCTGAAATATTTAGATGTAAAGGTTGAAGGTTTTGGGAATGAAGACAGTTTGTAATAGAAAATTTTAATTATTTCGCAAATTTTTATTGGTTGTATTCTCATTTAATGATGTAAAATTTGAAGTTGAATGTATTATTAACGACTGAAATCGAGAATTTAATTGTATGAATTTTGGGGTCGTTACAAGTTAGTTGCATTCATTTTATTTTAGTTGTTTGCATTGCTTGAGGACAAACAATTGTTCAAGTTTGGGGGTATTTGATGAGTGGGTAATATACCCATAAATTAGGTATAATTGAATTTGATATATTGATGTTTTTTTGTGTATTAGGATGGTTTTTATTTATTTTATTGTTATTTTGTAGGTAGGGATAAAACAGGGGCAATTTGGTAAAATTAACATCATTAATTACAAAGTAATAATATTCTGTAAGGGTCTAGCGCCGGGGCGCTCAAATAGAGAAGAAACCCAGCGCCAGGGTGTTGGGCATCAGATTGTTGTGCGGATTTTGGTAGCAAGAAAAGGAAAAAAACATAGATTTTTATTCCAACTAGGATTTGGTCAATGGGTTGACTGGTTGAAGACCTTAAGTTATAAATAGAGAGGAGGCTAATGAGGGGGAGAATATATATACATTGGGACATAAAATAGAATTGTTGAATTGAAGATTTCAGAAGATCGTGGCAAGGAGAATCAAATTGAAGATTGAAGATTGGAGAGCTTCCATTAAGTTTTTCTTTCCTTCATTTATTCAGTTTGTAATTAAATTGTGATGGTTATTATGGGATTTTTTCGTGACGCCCCCAAAATAGGTATACATCACCCATTCTGAGTTACCAAATATTTGGTACAGAACTTAAATACAAACTTCTTTTATGCAATATGACAAAAGTGTAGCTGAGAGTTTTTACACGAATATTGTCTTCTAGACAATATCTAAACTCAAATGGAGTCCTTATTATAATTATTATCACACTATTTCATAGAATAGTGATGACTACTATAGTCACCATCTCGGACCATCACTCCGTTCCCCGACTAGACCTGGCTACGTTCTCATTTTCTGAAGAGAACAATGAAAGTAAAAGGGTGAGCTCACCTAGCCCAGTAAGAAATATTATGACTAAGATAATACAGAATAAATTATCGTTAACTTTCAACAGTGTTAAACTGATAATAAATAACAAGTTTAACTACAACGGAACAAGCAATCCATTAGAGGAGTCAAGTAGAGCATGGTATCTACTATCTTCTATGATTTAAAGAGTTTATCATCAATTTTATCACCGAGACTCAACTCAATAAATAATCCACATCACTGAATTATCCATGCACTACGGACCAAGTATATTCATTAGTATCACGTCCATGAATTATTCATGCACTACGGGCCAAGGATATTCGTGTAATCACCAATGGTCATGATCATGCCAACAACTGTCCATCAATGCACTACAGACCAATGAAGACTTTTACCACATCATTTGTAACATTAAGGGTCATGATTATACCGAATAATTTTTGGTCATAATCATACCAATCAACAGTCCATTTATGCACTACGAGCTAAAGATGACTTTCATCATAATATAAGCATGAGGATGATGACAATGATATAAGAATTCAATTAAAAGAAAGTAAATGATAAATTTTTAAAGATTTATAATTTAATTTATCCAGAATTCAATAATGTCCAAATTGTCAACATAATACTGCTTTGTGGAGTAAAATTCAAGAATAATATTGTATCAAAAATGATTTGGACAGAAAAAAAATTAATTTTTGTCAAGAATAGTACTCCGGGTGAATAGTATCCCGTGAATAGTATTTTATGAATAGTACTTCGAGAATAGTACTTTGTGAATAGTATTTCGTGAATAGTACTTTGTGAATAGTACTCTGGCATGAAAAGCTTAAAATTTAACAAGAATGTAGAAAAATATCCTTGTGAAACGATACTAGATGAAGCGCAAATTTCAAGGATATTCTACAAATTTCACAAAGTATAGAAGCAATAATTTAACAAAATGAGTGTAGAATTAGAAATACAAAACTAAATACTATTACTTACATACTACAAAGTATGGAAGAAAATATTATTTCATACGAATATGGAACAAAAATAATATCCCTTACCTTAGTAGAAGATTGGATACTGTAATAGTAAAGTAGCAGAATACTCTTCTTCTTCCTCTCTATAGTTTTTCTCTCTCTATAGTTGCTCTTGTGAGTCTTAGTGAATTTGTAAGACCCCAACTTATTAATGAATAAAATCATATTTTTTCTAAATATTATTGTGAATAATTAGGTGTTAATTTGATATAATATTTTGATTATGGGTGAAATGTGCAAATTTTATAAAATAAGCAAGTGGTTATAAAATATTTATTTTGTCGGGGAATATTCGTTTGGTCGTGGAATATTCTTGCTGTCGGAAAATATTCGTACGACGGCGCAGCCTTGTGTGGACCCCATAACAGAAAGCGATTGGATGAAGAAAACGACAAGTATAAGTTGTTTATAAATAACGACGTAGTTGTTACGGTTAATACTGTTGGAATACCCGGTGGTTAAAATACAGTAGCACATAGTATTGCACCAATTATTGATCCTTACGTAAGAAGGCGCTACTCAATAATTGTTACAGTAATTACTGTTCAATATTTTATTTTATTGATTCAATAATTGCTACGTTAATATTTTATATTATTGTTGTTTCAATAATTATCGCTGCACAGTATTTTCCATTATCAGATCAATAATTCATATTATTTGAATAATATTATTAGATAACATTATTGGCAATGTCTAGAAAGTTCTGTCTAAGGAGAGGTTTGGTCATCTAATTACACGCCAGTAAGGAAAAATCCTTATTGGAATGCCCCCTCTTTCCTGGGAATGGCCTGGTTGTCATAATTGTGATTCTGTGATATTATTTGTGAATAATTAATTATTGATTTATATGATAAGAAAATATTTTTTTGTGGACATAAATGAGAGATATATTTTTGTGATTATAAATGAAGGAATTAATGCTGAGTTGTTTTATCAGAATTTTTGTAGGAATGGAGGTATTAAAAATCAAACCAGTATTTTTGAGTTATATTGCGTGAGTTATAATTTTTAATCCGACCGTTGGATCGTTGTGATTTTTGGATATGTTATACATATATAAGTTGAGTATATGTCCACAAATTTTGAACCGTTAAAAATGAACAGATGATTTGTTATGAATTATAAGAGATAACTGGTTCAGAAATTGTTGAAGTTTCGAAATTTATCATTTTGGTAGAAAATTCTAGAATTGGTGTGCCCTACTTCTGGTTGGTGAAGAAATGTGCTGAATTTTATTTCAAATGTGGTGGATGGAAATAGTAGCAGGTAAAGCCATCAGGTAGCAGGTCAAGTCTGCTTCGGCGTGCTAATATTTTCCTATAAATAGAGGGCCAAGTTAGAATTCAAAATCACACCAGAAATATAAGCTTTCTCACTTTCTCTCTCTATATTATCGAGCATATTTTGTGAGTATTTAGATACTTTGTGAGTTTTTATTTATCAGTGCAAGTTTTCTTCAGCCTTATACCGATATTCTGAACAGAAGTACTGTTATCTTGAGGTAAGGGATGTTATTCTTTCGTAAATGATATTATTTCTTTCAATATCATTATGCCAAAATATTGGTATGAACTTTTTATCAAATTTGAAACTTTTTGTGTCGGAGTTACTATTCACGTATACGGCACTATTCACGTATACGACACTATTCACGAATACGATACTATTCACCGAAAAATAAAAATTTTTCTTTTTATCCAAGATATCTATTATGGTTACTATCTTTGATTGTATCCATGTTTTGATCTTTATTTTTGAATTCTCCTTCACAATTGGTTATTATGGAGTATTATTGCACTTGGATAAACTATAATACGAATCCCTAATATTTGTCCTTCTGTCTCATTGGATTCGTTTTCTTTAAGGTAATTTTTTATCATTCTCAGTCCTAAATGATGATATTACTGAATATCTTTGGCATGTAGTGCAAAGATGAATGATTAACTGATGAATATCTTTGGCTTGTAGTGCAAAGATGAATAGGTGTTGAGATGAACATGACCGACTGGCGTTACAAATGAATATCTTTGGCCTGTAGTGCAAAGATGAATATTTGATTAAAGATGGTTATTGATTGATGTTACAGGGATAAAATATCGTTGATGGACTTTTAAATCTTAGAAGATAGTAGAATTCATTCTCTACTTGACTCTTCTAATGGTTTGCTGTTTTCGCTGCAGTTGTTGATCTAAAACTTGTTGTCTATTATATTTTATCAGATTTTTCCCTGTTGAAGACTAATGATAAGTTTTTGTTTATTATCTTAGTCATAATATTCTTTACTGGGCTAGTTGAGCTCACCCTTTTCCTTTTTGTTCTATTTTTCTCAGGAGGCGAGAATATAGCGAGAACTAGTCGGGGTATGGAGTGATGTTTCCAGTCAGTTGTGTTAGTAGTCCTCACTATTTTGTAAAATAGTATTTCATTAATTGTAATGAGGACTTATTTGAGTGTGGATATTGTCTAGAAGACAATATTTGTATTTAAACTCACAGTATTTGTGTTGTCGTATTTTGCATGACAATTATTATAATGAAGTTGTATTTGTTTCTGTACCATGTATTTGGCGACTCAGAATGGGTGATGTATACCTATTATGGGGGCGTCACAGTTGGTATCAGAGCTTAGGGATATGGTCTCTGGCGGAGATCGAGGAATAGAACTAGGAGGGGAGAGACGAGTAAATCCTTCGCTAGTGTGTCCTACCTAAGCTTATTTGTTGGTTGGTCATAATATAGGGATATTATGTGATATGTTAATTTATTTAATTAACCCTTATTTTATGGCAATATTTAGGAATGGCTGCTGAGAACGTTAACAATGGAGTGTATGAGACTGTGGAACAACCTTTAGTCATAAACCAGGAGAACGTGCAACATGAAGGCAATATTCCTCCTGTAAACAACGTTACCGAGTAAACGATGAATGATGGAATGTTTAGGAGCTTTTTGCAGTTCATGCAAAATCAGACGAGGGAGACTCGTGTGCAGAATACGGGTAGAAATGATAACAATGCGCAGTTTATCACGACCAAGCAGTTTAAAGAGTTGGGACCACCAGACTTTCAGGGAAAGCCAGATCCGATCAAGGCGGAAACGTGGGTCAAGCAAATTACCAAGATATTCAATGTTTTGAGATGCACGGAGGAACAGAAGGTTCCATTCGCCACCTTTATGTTCTGCGGTGAGGCAGACTACTGGTGGGAGTCTGTGAGGCGTACCCAGCCTGACGCACTCAACATGTCCTAGGAAACATTTCAAAAACTGTTTAATGACAAGTACTTTCCTGAAAGTATTCGTCATATGAAGGAGGTAGAGTTTATTAGACTGAAACAAAATAACATGACGGTGTCCCAATGCGAGGCGAAGTTTGCAGAGTTATCTAGGTTTTCACTTCATTTGGTCGAGAATGAGGAACGAATGACAAGGATGTTTCTGAGAGGTTTAAAACCCGAGATTCGGCAATATTTTATCTCTCATAAATTTTCTTTATATTCAGATGTTGTAAACAGGGCTCAATTATTAGAGCGAGATAATGAGTATATTCAACCGAGGGAACACAACCAAGGTAATACCGATGGCAGCGGTCATCGGACCAATGAAAACCAACAGGGAGGAAAATATTCGGACAAAAGCGGTAACCACTCTGGTAGAAATCGTGGCCGTGATAATAGAAGGAGTGAGTCGGGAGGAGATTTCAAGAAAAGAAGGTATAACAATGATAACGTGAAAACGTCAGCACAAACATCAACTATTTCTAGGGGAGGAGAATGAGCACCGGTCGTTGTTACAAATGCGGGAAAGAGGGACATATCAGCCCAAACTACCCACAACAATCCAAGGTACATATAACTGTGGAAAGGAGGGTCATATAGCTCGAGAGTGTTCTGTAGCAAAACCAAGTTCAGCGGGAATGGTGACTCCAAAAGTTATCCCGGATAAGTCAAAATCAGCGGTTCCTGGAAGGGCGTTTGTCGTGACTGGTCAAAACGCGAGAAACCCGAATGAGGTGATCACGGGTAAGCTAATCTTAAATTTTTGCGAAGTTTATACTTTACTAGATACCGGTTCTACCCATTCTTTTATCTCTCCTACTTGTGCTCAACGTTTAAACTTGACTCTGGAGAAATTAGACTTTGACCTATCTGTAAAGACTCCGTTAGGAGAAACTTTCATTACATCTACAGTTTATAAATCTTGCTTAATCTAAGTTGGCACAATCACATTACCTGTTGACCTTATCTCTTTAAAGGTACTTGCTTTTGATGTGATTTTAGGAATTGATTGGTTAACTATTCATCATGCCAAAATTGATTGTTTTCGTAAGGTTGTTAGTTTTCATATTCCTAACCAACCTGTTATACGAATTCAAGCAACCAAACTATTAAAATCAATTGCTGTCATATCAAGCCATAAAGCCATTCGTTTATTGAAAAATGGATGTCAAGCTTTCTTAGCCCATGTTATGGACTTGAACAAAAACACGTCAGATTTGAATAATATTTCTGTTGTTAGTGAATTTCTTGACGTATTTCCTGAAGAACTTCCTGGTCTACCCCCAGAACATGAAGTTGAATTCTTTATTGACCTTGAACCTGGTACAAAGCCCATTTATAAAACCCCATTTCGAATGGTTCCTATTGAACTTCAGGAGTTAAAAGTCCAATTACAGGAATTGTTAGACATCGGTTTCATTTGTCCTAGTACGTCTCCTTAGGGTGCTCCTGTTTTATTCGTAAAGAAAAAAGACGGGAGTATACGACTTTGTATTGACTATCGAGAATTGAACCATGTCACCATCAAGAATAGATATCCGCTACCTCGTATTGATGACCTGTTTGACTAGTTGCAAGGAGCACAATTCTTTTCAAAGATTGATCTTCGTTCTGGATATCATCAGCTGAAGATTAAAATTGAGGATATTCCAAAGACTGCCTTCAGAACTCGGTACGGGCATTATGAATTCTTAGTCATGTCTTTTGGATTGACTAATGCTCCTGCTTCCTTCATGGATATGATGAACCGTGTGTTCAAAGAATATTTAGATCAGTTCGTTGTTGTCTTTATTGATGACATCCTCATCTATTCCAAAAGCCGTGAAGATCATGAGCGCCATTTGAAGCTGATATTGTAAAGGCTTCGTGAAAACAAGCTATATGCCAAACTGAAGAAATGCGAGTTCTGGCTTGAGGAAATAGCATTTTTTGGGCACGTGGTGTCAAAACATGGAGTATCTGTCGACCCGACGAAGATTAAAGCCATACAAAGTTGGGAGCAACCGAAGTCAGAGTACATAGCTTTCTGGGCTTAGCTGGTTATTATGGGAGATTCGTGGAAGGATTTTCTAGAATCTCTACTCCATTAACTCAGTTGACTCGGAAGGATACAAAATTCTATTGGAGTGAGGATTGTGAGAAGAGTTTTCAAGGACTCAAGAGGAGACTCATTTCGGCACCTGTTCTGACAATACCATCTGGTTCGGATGGATTTGTTATCTACAGCGATGCTTCAGGCAAAGGGTTAGGATGTGTTCTCATACAACATGGGAAAGTCATAGCCTATGCCTCACGACAACTCAAAGAATATAAGAGGAATTATCATACTCATGATTTGGAGTTGGCAGTAGTCATTTTTGTGTTGAAGATCTGGAGACACTACCTGTATGGGGAGAAAGTGGAGATCTATACAGATCATAAAAGCCTCAAATATTTTTTCACCCAAAAGGAACTCAACATGCGGCAACGACGTTGGCCCGACCTGTTGAAAGATTATGATCATACCATCCAATATCATCCTGGAAAAGCGAACGTAGTAGCTGATGCATTGAGTAGAAGATCATATGCAGGTACGAGTGCAATATTGTTAATGCAAAGGCCCATTTTGTATGATTTACAAAGGATGGAGATAGAGATGAAGGCTCCAAGTACCTACATGATGATATCAAATATACGAGTAGAACTGACTTTAATCGATAAAGTTAAAGCTGCTCAAGCTACGGATATGGAGCTGATGCGTATGAAGAAGAAAGTGCAAGAAGGTGCTATTTCAGAAGCAAGAATTGATGAAGAAGGAATACTTCGAGTCAACTCCAGACTTTATGTTCCTAACGATTTTTACTTGAAGCATAGAATCATGATGGAGGCACACAACACATCATTTGTAATTTATCCTAGGAGTACCAAAATGTATCATGATCTTCGACATACATTTTGGTGGAGTAATATGAAAAGAGAGATCACAGAGTTTATCTCGAGGTATTTAACTTGTCAACGTGTAAAAGTGGAGCATCAAGTACCAAATGGTCCATTACAACCACTTGAGATTCCGAAATGGAAGTGGGAACACATTACTATGGATTTCATTACGGGTCTTTCCAAGGTTTCTCAAGACTTAGATGCGATTTGGGTCATTGTTGATAGATTAACCAAGTCTGCCCATTTCTTGCCTATACGTGAGACTTATTCCCTTGAACGTCTTGCTAGTATGTACGTGAATGAGATTGTGAGATTGCATGGCATGCCAGTATCCATAGTTTCGGATTGTGACCTAAGATTCACTTCACGATTTTGGGTTAGCTTGCAGAAAGCTATGGGCACGGATTTACGATTCAGTTCAGCATACCATCCTCAAACGAACGGGCAATCAGAGAGGACTATTCAAACCCTTGAAGATCTATTAAGACTCTGTATTCTAAATTTCAAAGGAAGTTGGAATAAGTACTTGCCACTAGTGGAATTCTCCTACAACAATAGTTATCAGGCAAGTATATGTATGGCTCCATTTAAAGCCTTGTATGGACGAAAGTGTCGTTCTCCAGTATGCTAGAACGAGGTGGGAGAAACAACGTTGTTGGGACCAGAATTGGTACACATAACTACAGAGAAGATCCAAGCGATTCGACAACGTATACAAATGACATAGGATCGACAAAAGAGTTATGCGGATCTTCATCGAAAGGATGTAGAATTTAGTATTGGGGATCATGTATTGTTACGTGTTGCACCATGGAAAGGAGTTACAAGATTTGAGAAGAGAAGAAATCTCAATCCACGATTTGTTGGTCTATTTAAAATTTTTGACCGAATAGGAAATGTGGCATATCGACTCGCATTACCTCCAAGCATGTCTCGTGTTCATAATGTTTTTTACGTATCTGTGCTTCGTAAATATATGAAAGACCCGAACCACATAATTGAGTTAGAACCAGACGAGATAGCCGAAGATTCAACGTACGAGGAGGTACCTGTTAAGATCTTGGATAGGAAAGAGCATGTTCTACGCACGAAGGTTATACCATAAGTTAAGGTTTTGTGGAGAAACCATGCTATTGAAGAAATGACATGGGAGTTGGAATCAGAAATGAAAGCGAGGTATCCTCACCAGGTACGTACGTCAATTTCGAGGACAAAATTTTATAAGGAGGGGAGGTTGTATGACCCCAACTTATTAATGAATAAAATCAATTTTTCTCTAAATATTATTGTGAATAATAAGTTGTTAATTTGATATAATACTTTGGTTATGGGTGAAATGTGCAAATTTTGCAAAATAAGCAAGTGATTATAAAATATTCATTTTGTCGGGGAATATTCGTTTGGTCGTGAAATATTCTTGCTGTCGGGTAATATTCATACAACGGCGCAGCTTTGTGTGGGCCCCATAACAGAAAATGATTGGATGAAAAAATGACAAGTATAAGTTGTTTATAAGTAACGGCGTAGTTGTTACCATTAATACTGTTGGAATACCTGGTGGTTAAAATACAGTAGTACACGGTATTGCACCAATTATTGATCCTTACGTAAGAAGGCACTACTCAATAATTGTTACAGTAATTACTGTTCAATATTTTATTTTATTGATTCAATAATTTCTACGTTGATATTTTATATTATTGTTGTTTCAATAATTGTCGCTGCACAGTATTTTCCATTATCAGATCAATAATTCATATTATTTGAATAATATTATTAGATAACATTATTGGCAATGTCTAGAAAGTTCTGTCTAAGGAGAGGTTTGGTCATCTAATTGCGCGCCAGTAAGGAGAAATCCTTATTGGAAAGCCCCCTCTTTCCTGGGAACGGCCTGGTTATCATAATTGTGATTCTGTGATATTATTTGTGAATAATTAATTATTGATTTATATGATAAAAAATATTTTTTTTTGTGGATATAAATAAGGGGTATATTTTTGTGGTTATAAATGAAGGAATTAATGCTGAATTGCTTTATTAGTACTTTTGTCGGAATGGAGGTATTAAAAATCAAACCAGTGTTTTTGAGTTATATTGCGTGAGTTATAATTTTTAATCCGACCGTTGGATCGTTGTGATTTTTGGATATGTTATACATATATAAGTTGAGTATATGTCCACAATTTTTGAACCGTTAAAAATGAACGTATGATTTGTTATGAATTTTAAGAGATGACTGGTTCAGAAATTGTTGAAGTTTCTAGTGAAAAATTCTAGAATTGGTGGGCCCCACTTGTGGTTGGTAAAGAAATGTGCTGAATTTTATTTCAAATGTAATGGGTGGAAATAGTAGCAGGTAAAGCCATCAGGTAGCAGGTCAAGTCTGCTTCGGCGTGGTAACATTTTCCTATAAATAGAAGGCTAAGTTAGAATTCAAAATCACACAAGAAACATAAGCTTTCTCTCTTTCTCTCCCTATATTATCGAGCGTATTTTGTGAGTATTTAGATATTTTGTGAGTTTTTATTTATCAGTGCAAGTTTTATTCAGCCTTATACCGATATTCCGAACAGAAGTACTGTTATCTTGAGGTAAGGGATGTTATTCTTTCGTGATATTATTTCTTTCAATATCATTATGCCGAAATATTGGTCTGTACTTTTTATCAAATTTGGAACTTTTTGTGTCTGGATTACTATTCACGTATACGGCACTATTCACGTATACGACACTATTCACCGAAAAATTAAAAATTTTCTTTTTGTCCAAGATGTCTATTATGGTTACTATCTTTGATTGTATCCATGTTTTGATCTTTATTTTTGAATTCTCCTTCACAATTGGTTATTATGGAGTATTATTGCACTTGGATAGACTATAATACGAATCTCTAATATTTGTCCTTCTGTCTCATTGGATTCGTTTTCTTTAAGATAATTTTTCATCATCCTCAGTCCTAAATGATGATATTACTGAATATCTTTGGCATGTAGTTCAAAGATGAATGATTAACTGATGAATATCTTTGGCTTGTAGTGCAAAGATAAATAGGTGTTGAGATGAACATGACCGACTGGCGTTACAAATGAATATCTTTGGCCTGTAGTGCAAAGATGAATATTTGATTAAAGATGGTTATTGATTGATGTTACAGGGATAAAATATCGTTGATGGACTTTTAAATCTTAGAAGATAGTAGAATTCATTCTCTACTTGACTCTTCTAATGGTTTGCTGTTTTCGCTGCAGTTGTTGATCTAAAACTTGTTGTCTATTATATTTTATCAGATTTTTCCCTGTTGAAGACTAATGATAAGTTTTTGTTTATTATCTTAGTCATAATATTCTTTACTGGGCTAGTTGAGCTCACCCTTTTCCTTTTTGTTCTATTTTTCTCAGGAGGCGAGAATATAGCGAGAACTAGTCGGGGTATGGAGTGATGTTTCCAGTCAGTTGTGTTAGTAGTCCTCACTATTTTGTAAAATAGTATTTCATTAATTGTAATGAGGACTTATTTGAGTGTGGATATTGTCTAGAAGACAATATTTGTATTTAAACTCACAGTATTTGTGTTGTCGTATTTTGCACGATAATTATTATAATGAAGCTGTATTTGTTTCTGTACCATGTATTTGGCGACTCAGAATGGGTGATGTATACTTATTTTGGGGGCGTCACAAAATTGGTGAAAATGAAAGAAGAAATGGCTTCTAGTTATAGGAAAACATAGTTTCGATAATTGCACGTTTAAGGGCTCGAATTATTACAGTATAGTACCTTCATATTTACCTCTATTTTTAATTTAGTTCTACAAGTATTATCAATCTTGCACCACCTCCCCTAATAGTACATGCATGTGAACCAATAGTTCCATACATGTGAACCAACAGTAGTTTACATGTGAACCAATAGCAATTATTTGCTCATTTATCCGATTAATTGCCCGTTTGGTCAATAATAACAAAACCAACAAATCACAGAATTACCTCATTTGAGGGTAATTGGGTCACAAAAGAATTAAAGAAAACTAAATGAACAAACATCTTTAATCAACATGAACTTATTCATCATTAATATTATAACTCACAATATTTAACAACCAGATTATTCCCAAGAAAGAGGGGGCTTTTCGATAAGAATTTCTCCCTATTGGCGCGCAATTAGGTGACCAAACCTCTTTCCTCGATAGAACTTTTTAGACATCATCAATAATATAAATAATAATATGAATAATTTTGTCGTCTTAATTATTGATTTAATAATATAAAATATTGTGCAGATGATACTGTGACAATAATTAAATCAACAATATGAGAGATACTATGCAGCAATTACTGTGACAATAATTGAATAAAACTAAGTGACTTCTCACATAAGTATCAATAATCAAAGATATTTTACAATACCATGTGCTACTATGCAACCATGCGTATTACTGTACTTTTATCACCGGGTATTTCAACATTTTAACGGTAAAACTTTCGCTGTTATTTTTATAAAAAAATTTTCTGTCGTTTTCTAACTCTGACAATACTTTCGTTGTGGGGTCCATCAATAATTATGCCGTCGTACGAATATTTCCTGTTAAAACGAATACTCCCCGACCAATTGAATATTTTATAACAACTTACTTACTTTGCAAAATTTATAAATATTACCCACAACTATAACATTATATCAAATCTACACCATAATATTCAAAAATATATTTTGAAAAAAATTAATCTTTATTCATAAAAGTTGGGGTCTTACATTTCTGGTTTTAAATTTCAGCATGAACTAATCTTTTAATTAAGACTACAATTGAACCTTTTATGTTTATGAATTGATTGCCCGTATTAATCTAGTTATTGATTCAAATTGAGTTGTATATCATATTTTGTTCTTATTGTCTAATTATTTGGTCAATAATTACCATGTTATACTAGATGAATTCAGGAGATGAAATCTATGGTTAGAATTGAATTGATAGCGTGTATTCTTAATTATTTACATGAGATGAATAACTAGGGTTGTGAATTGAATAGGGATATCTCTTTTCACTGCATGTAATAACTGGAAATTGGAACTTAATAAATTTAATTCTTTTGTTTTGCATAGGAATATCGCAGAATTAATTGAGTTAAATAATATTTATCCGATCACTTGGAAAAGAGTTTTTAAATACATTGAATTCCTGTTAACAACTTAGGTGAATTAAATAATTGGAGAAATTAGATAATTAATTTATATGTATAATTGGAGATATTGTAGTCTTAAATCTTTATCATTTAAATCAATTTGTGTGACAAAATTAGTTAGTTGATTTAATTTAAGTTGAACTTGGAAAATCATAAATTTGGGTCGTTTAAATAGAATTGGAATTGATAAAAGACTAGTAGTTGGGATTTATTGAATTGGAGTCCTCGTGAGAACGATCTTCTACTTTCACTATATTACTTGTTGACTACGTATACTTGCATGTTGTGCGTAGCTAGATTTCAAACTAACAGAATGTGATTGATATTTTTACTAAACTTAGGATTTCTTTAGAATGAGATTTATTTCCAAATTGGTTTATATTTCTTTATGGAAACTGGAGTTATGATTTGTAATTCCTTTTAGAATTTGGATTTCTAGTTCTCTTAGGATTTAGGACTTTGTCTAGGACTATAAATACATTGTAATACTCAGTTTTAATCATCTAAGCTTGGCTACACCATTGTAAACCCTAGTCTTGAGAGATTGAAGATTGAAGATTGAAGACATGAGCTAAGTTCTTTATTTTTAGTTTTAAGGGATGTTGAACCTTATTTATAATTAATGGTTAGTTGAGTATTTATTATTTATTCATTCTTATATGAAATTAATTCTTGATAATCTAATTTAATTGTTGAATGTTATTTGGATTAATTAATTTGATTTCTGCAGGATTGAATTGATTAACAAATATCATATGCAAGATTAAGGAATTGTATTACGTGTAATTGATAGTGTTCCTAATCACAAGTAGTACTTAGTAATACCAGATTATGGATAAGATTTTGAGTATTGCTATGATTATCAAAAGACAGGTTAAACAATCCGAGCTTGTGTGATTGTTGCTTGAAATAGTCTAATTCCTTAGTTCTTAATGCTGATATTATATTAAATCTAGAGAGCTTGTTACAGGTCATATAATGGTTAGAATCTTGTGAAAAGATTGTTGTTGGAATAAAATCTAATTACGCACAGCACGCAAGTATACGTGGTCAACAAGTAATATAATAGTAAGTAGAGTATCGCTCCCTCAGAGACTTAGCAAGAAATTAACTTCACAATTAACAATTTCCTGTTAATCCTAATTTTATTAAACCAATCAAATTTCAGTTTATAAGTAAAAATAATAAAGATATTAAAATAAAAGAAAAACCCACAAACCCTAAAAGTTGAATTTTCAAACAAATATTGGAGAATTAGGCTTACAACTTCACTCTAAGCATCACTCTGATTATCATACCTTATTCCAGTTTAACCCACTATCCCAGTTTATTAATCAAGAACACGTATGTAGCACTAGCCACCTCTCGATGTACTAATACCGTATTAACTCAAATCCACAATTAAGATAGAATTAAGTTAAATACCTTAATTAACTAACTCACTATATCTCTATGTGAATTACAATTAAAGAAGGTTTAAGTTCAAGTTTTTTATATGATTACATTCGATGTCAAGCACATCTCTACCCTAACATTCATCAAGATTCTGTTCATTCACAAAATTCAAGAACACATGCTATATTAATTAAGTCTAGATTCGTATTTCATCTCTCGAATCCCAACAATGCCCATCTTTCAGCATATAACGAATCTGCCCAGATCCTATCCCATAACGGTGCGCCCCGCACCATGATTTGCTCTCAGATAGCGCGGCCCGAGATACTTAGCCAGTGATAATCCAACGCACTAGCACGTCTCGCGCCAGTTTACTCAGCAACACGGCGCGCCCCGCGCTGGTCAGGTAGAATGTCCATAATTGCTTGAAAATCCTTCCAATGCTAGCATCTTGATAAGCTTACTGATTATCCTATAATAAGCATAAAACCCATCAAAAGTAACATGAAGTGATCAAAAACTAACAATATAACAAGCTAAATGAATATAAATCATAGGTTAAAAACCTACTCATCAAATTCCCCCAAACTTGAACATTGCTTGTCCTCAAGCAAAATGCAATGCAATGCAACTAACATCTAGGAATCCAGTATTAAGACAGTACATAGTTTATCCATACAGCCTCAGAAAAATTAAGTAAACATGTCAACACTTCATATCAAAAACCAATCAACAATTCCTTAACAATCATCAAAGCTCATACTGTTATCACTAATATAGTGCGTGTGTGATTCACAATAATGTTAACTGATATAAAATCAAATTTAACACATAATAAATCTCTTCGAAGGCATCATACAGCGTAAATTCAAGAATTCCAAAAATAAGCTAAATTCAACTAAAATCAAGCAATTACCAATATCGAGGGTCAATCATGGGATACTTATGCTTTAATTTATTTATTTATTTTTTTAAAAATGCCATGAACAGGAACACTTATATCCATTAAACAAACTAACTAACATGGTTATTAAACTTTCATTACTTAACTAGGCAGAAAACATAATCCCCCAAACTTAAAGCAAGTAATGTCCTCATTACGACAAGATAAATTAATTAAAAGTATGAGAACTTCCCTGAAAATGAGTTACTGCTCGTCGTCGTCTGAAGGTGGATATGTTGGCAGGACAGGAGGAATAGGCATGACCACCGGATGTGCACTAGGATTGCAACGGGAAAATGCATCAGCAAGCGTGTTGAATGCATTGGCGTTGTACTGATGCATTAAATCTTGACGTTGAGCCAACGACAAAAATTGCTTCCTTGAGCCCCGAGATGGTTGTTCTTTCATTGGTTCCACTCCAATTGGTGGTGAGGGTTGGCGAATCATAATATAGACTGCTCCACGTGGGTGTGATCTCTCCCCTTTCCATTCCTTATACTTCTCAATTGTAGCATGATCAATTATAGCCATCGGTTATTGGACAGGCTCAAAAGGTTTCCACTGCACCCCAGCTTTACGATATAAATCAGTGATTAAGAAGCCATGTAGCAATCCTCATATAGTACTAGCAACCGGTCAATGGACTCTTGAATACACTCCCCCACATCGACATTTAAGAATGCAATGGAGTTATTCACACGATAATGATGGTGAACAATCCCATATAATAGCCGAGCCAGTTCCTTAGTTACATCGTTTTGGTGGCGTGTGGGCATTAAACGGGCACATATGAATGCATACCAAGCTTTACCATATCGACTAAGGGCAGAGTGGGGAAAACTTATCTTTTCATCCGTTCTGGCTTGAGTTACCCATTGAGTTCCCGGTTTGCATAATCTGATAATTAACTCGTCTAGATCGGGCAACCCATCTTCATATCGGTCTGCTTGTGGTGCCTCTAACCCAAAATACTTGTTGATAGCATTGGCATGAAACGCCACCGGTTTACCCTGAACCATGACTATGTGATTGACATGTTCTATTGCGTTGACATAAGACTCTTTCACTATATTGAGCACCGCTGGAAGTGGTTGTTCTACTAACTGAAACCAATTCCGTTCCACAATTTGCAAGGCCATATCACCATCCAAGTTAGCATCCGTCTTCAATCCACGTTTTAGCACCAAATTCTTCTTGTCGATGGATGACTTGAATCCCTCTCACTAACAAATTTCGTATGATCATATTGAGGCCTAGCAGTGGAGGTGGATGGACGCTGTCTTTTGTGGGAAGTCGTGGTGTTTCTGGTGTGGTTTAGGCTCAAATTTTGGTTCAGGACTTTTATCAAACAGTTGGTGAGCGGACTGGTGAATTCCCCGAAAATTGGTTGCTTGGTAGTATCTTGCTAGCCAATGTGTGAAACTAACGAACACACTCCTTGGGCACCTAATTCCCAAGGTTTTCCATCAATTAGTATCAAGAAAAGAGAAGAATATTGAGAATGACGTAAGTTGTGCTTACCTTCAATGTATTTTGTGTTTCCCTCTTTGTAAAGATGTTCCAATTTGAATGACTTTATGCAAGGAAGGAATTAGATTTAGGATTGGAGTGTAGTGTTTATATCTGTTAAGAATTTGGCAAGCTGTATGGTTAAAGTTCATATAGGGGATGAACAACCGACGTAGGTTAGGGGTTGGAGAGTGTATGGGTTTAATGTGAAGGGAAGTTAAAAAGGAGAAGGAGAATTAGTGTATTGGGAGTTATAGAAGTTATGGGGTAGTGGAAGTGGTAGCGTTGTAGGACAAGTGTGGAAGTTGAGTGTAAGAAGGAGAGTTTTAATGGTTATGGCTGAAGACACGATAATTAAAAGAAATTTATCGTCTATGTTTTTCGAGCGGTGCGGCCTGCGTGGGCCGCGCCGCTTGTTGGCTTGAGAAGGCGCGCCTCACGCAGGCAAGTCAGTAGGTATTGGCATAGTAGCGCGCCCCACGCCGTGTATACATATGGGGTGGCGCGGCCCGCACTAGGGGGTCAGTAAGTTGGTGGTATAGCAACGCGCCCCGCGCTCCTTGTCTGATTGATATGGCGCGCCCCGCGCCGTGGCTCGACGAATTGGCGCGGTCCGCGTTGGCAGCACAGTAGCTTCTGAATTAGTGGCACGCCCCACGCCATTTATGCGTGTTGAGTGGCGCGGCCTGCGCTAGGGGGCCAATAGCTTAGTGAGTTTCTTTTTCTTCCGTTACCTGTGATCATACCAAAATGGAGTCAAACTTTTAGGAAAACTACTTATTTAAGATAGATTATAAACTAAAGTATAAAGAATAACAAAGAAAGAAAGAGTTTAGAGCTTGGGTTGCCTCCCAAGTAGCGCTAGTTTTAACGTCGTAAGCCCGACGGTGCCTCTTGTGCCACTGTGCATCGGTAAGGGTAATGTTGACGACATCCCAATTTGAATCACCACCCCAGTAATGCTTTAACCATTGACCGTTGACTTTGAACGTCTCCAATGGATTTCTACTGTAGAGTTCAACGGCGCAATGTGTAAAAACTATTTTGATGGTGAATGGTCCTGACCATCTTAATTTTAGTTTACCTGGGAACAATCTCAACTGGAAGTTGAACAATAGGACTGATTGCCCAGGCTCGAACGTTCTTTGTATTAATTTTTTGTCGTGCAATCTCTTGACCTTTTCCTTGTATAACTTTGAGTTCTCGTAGGCTTGTCAGAATTCGTCGAGCTCATTCAACTGAAGCAATCTCTTTTCACCCACAGCTGTTTGATCAAAGTTAAGTTTCTGAATGGCCCAATAGGCTTTGTGTTGTAACTCGACAGGTAGATGACAAGATTTCTCGTATAGTAATTGATATAGTGACATACCAATCGGTGTTTTATACGCAGTTCGGTAGGCCCATAGTGCATCGTCTAACCTGAGAGACCAATCCTTTCTATTCGAGTTTATCACCTTTTTCAAGATTCTCTTCACCTCCCTGTTCGAAACCTCCACTTGACCACTGGTTTGGGGATGATATGATGTAGCTACCTTATGGTTGATCCCATACTTTGCCAAGAGAGTTGTGAATGACCTGTTACAGAAGTGACTACCTTCATCACTTATAATAGCTCTTGGCGTGCCAAATCTCGTAAAAATATTCTTCTGTAGGAATTTGAGAATAACTTTGGCATCATTGGTTGGGAGTGCTACGGCTTTAACCCATTTTGATATGTAATCCACCGCAAGCAATATATATTGATTACTAAACGATGATGGAAATGGCCCCATAAAATCAATACCCCAAACGTCAAAAATTTCAACTTCCAAGATCATTTGGAGTGGCATCTCATTCCTTTTCGATATGTTGCCCACCCTTTGACATCTATCACAAATTTTGACAAACTGGTGGGCATCCTTAAATAGAGTAGGCCAAGAAAACCCGGATTGAAGTACTTTTGTCGCTGTTCTCTCACTACCATAATGACCTCCATATGCAGATGAGTGACATTCATGCAGTATGTTCTTTACCTCACTGTAAGGCACACACCGTTTGATCATCTTGTCGGCACACTATTTGAATAAGTAGGGCTCATCTCATATATACCACTTGACGTTACGAAGAAACTTCTTTTTTTGTTATCTTGTAAGATTAGGGGGAAGAATGTTGCTCACTAGATAATTCGCGAAGTCCGCGTACCATGGAAATTCTATATTTATCCCAAACAGTTGCTCATCTAGGAATGACTCATTGATTACACACTTGTCCTCTTCCTGTTTACCCTGATTTTCCAGCCTTGACAAATGATCGGCTACTTGATTCTCCGTCCCCTTTCTATCCTTTATTTCTAAATCAAATTCTTGTAGAAGGAGGATCCATCGGATAAGGCATGGCTTAGCATCTTTTTTAGATATTAAGTATCGAATAGCCGAGTGATCTGTATAAACTACCACCTTTGTTCCAATCAAGTATGCCCAAAATTTATCAAACGCATACACCACTGCAAGTAATTCTTTTTCCGTAGTTGTGTAGTTCATTTGACTCTCCGTGAGTGTCTTACTTGCGTAGTATATGGCATGAAATACCTTCTCTTGGCGTTGACCCAAAATAGCTCCAAATGCATAGTCGCTTGCATCACACATTAACTCGAAGGGCATATTCTAATCCAGCACGACGATTACGGGAGTTGTAGTTAACTTCTTCTTTAATAGCTCGAATGCCACTTTACATTCCTCATCAAACTTAAAAATCGAATCCTTCTCTAAAAGACTGCATAAGGGTTTTGTAATTTTAGAGAAGTCCTTTATGAATCTCCCGTAGAACCCAGCGTGTCCCAGAAAACTTCTAATTCCCTTAACTGAATTCGGTGGAGGAAGCTTTTCAATTTTTTCCAGCTTCACTTTATCAACCTCTAATCCTTTAGTCGAAACCTTGTGCCCCAAAATTATGCCTTCTTCAACCATGAAGTGGCACTTTTCCCAGTTAAGTACCAGATTCGTGTATGTGCATCTTTGTAACACCATCACCAAATTCTCTAGGCACGCATCAAAATCATCCCCATAGACAAAGAAGTCGTCCATGAAGACTTCCACATTTTTCTCTACTATGTCTGAGAAGATAGCCATCATACACCTCTGGAAGGTAGCGGGAGAATAGTAATACACCACCCTTCTCGCCCTTCAAATCTATAATCTTCGTGAAATTACTATCCTTCTTCGTTCCTCCAAGCTTTTGCCTTTCAATCTCGTTCTCGAAGTGTGTCTGAATGTCCCTCAATTTTCATCCTACAACTGGCATAAATTGCCTCACCTCAGCTTCATACCACCAATCCTAATCCAGCTCTAACTCATCACATAGAAAGTCTAATAGAAATCCAAATCCTTTTCAAAACCAAACAAGTCATTAGTCAAAGACTCCCAAAAACATGAAATAAACTCCATAGCACACTCCTTTTATAAGCATATTACATGAAGAATTTATATCTCCCAACAATGCCCATCTTCTAGCATATAACGAATTTGCCGAGATCCTATCTCGTAACGGTTCGCCCCGCACCATGATTTGCTCTCAGATAGCGCGGCCCGCGCTACTTAGCCAGTGACAATCCTACGCACTAGCGCGCCCCGCGCCAGTTTACGCATCAACATGGCGCCCCCGCTCTGGTCAGGCAGAATGTCCATAATTGCTTGAAAATCCTTCCAATGCTAGCATCTTGATAAGCTTACTGATTATCCTATAATAAGCATAAAACCCATCAAAAGTAACATGAAGTGATCAAAAACTAACAATATAACTAGCTAAATGAATTTAAATCATAGGTTAAAAACCTACTCATCAATCGTTTCATTGAGTGATAATCTAAAGGGAGTTTTGGGTAGCAAAGCTTGTTGATACCTAGGACTATTAGTTTCATTGAAGGGTAAATAATGTTACACTTGATTAATCCATCGTTGTGAAAAGGTGATACTGAGCTGAAGAACTGAAGTTTTAATTAATTATGTTTTCTTTAGTTAATTATAATTGATTCAAAACCCCCCAATTCTTTACTTTTTGTTGAAAACATTAGAATAAATATAAAATAAATCACTCTCTGTGGCATCAATCATTGCTTACTACTGTGCTAATTGTATGAATTTGTAAAGTGAAAGCGAGGTTAATTTAAGAGTATAAACGACAACTTCCAAATTTTGGCATCGTTGCCGGGAGTGTTATTTATTTTTGTTTATTATTTGTTTTTTATATTATTTTTTTGTCTTTTTCTTTTTGTTTTATGACTCAATCTTCTCACTCTATTGACTTAAACTTTGATCAAGAGATAGAGAAAATTGCAGATACAGAAGTAGCCCTTATTCCACTTGAAATGGAAGAGATGCCGGTGCCAAACAATAACAAAAATTTAAAAGAACTGGCTACTCCTGATCTGAATCAACCATTCGTGTGTATTGAATATCCTAAGTTAGATGTTGCTTTTGAACTTAACTTTGGACTAATTCATCTTTTGCCTACTTTTCGTGGTCTTACAGGTGAAGATCTATATAAATATCTAAAGGAGTTCCACGTGGTGTGTTCTACGATGAAATCGCAAGGAGTGACAGATGAGCAGATCAAGCTTAGAATTTTTCTATTCTCATTAGCTGATTTGGCTAAAGACTGGTTATACTATCTTCCTTCAGGATCAATACGACCATGGATTGATATGCAAAGGCTATTCTTGAAGAGGTATTTTTCGGCATCAAGAGTCGCCAACATAAGGAATGAGATATGTGGAATCAGGTAGTTCAATGGAGAGACTCTCTATGTGTACTGGAAAAGGTTCAAGAAGTTGTGCTCCAGCTGTCCACCTCACGGAATTGATGATCATCACTTGATTTAATACTTCTATGAGGGGTTGCTACCAATGGATAAAAGCATGATAGATGCAGTAAGTGGAGGAGCACTGGTAGACAAAACTCTAGAATCTGCGAAGAAGTTAATTGCAACCATGGCATCCAACTCACAGTAGTATGGAACTAGAATTGATCATAAACCTCAAAGGGTAAATGGGGTACTTACTAATAATATTGAGCAACAGATTTCTGAATTAACTGTTATAGTTCGAAAAATGACTGCAGGGAATATGCAAGTAGCAAAGGTGTGTGGAATTTATTCAAATTTAAGGCATACTATAGATGCTTATCCAATATTGCAAGAGGATGAAATTATGCAACAAGTTAATATTGTGGGGACATTCTTGGGACAAAATCAACATCAATATGATCCTTGGGTGGACACTTACAATCCAGGATGGAGAGATCATCCGGACTTAAGTTATGAAAGTACTAGGCCACCAATGCAACCTGTCTTTCAAAATATGCAACAAGATTTTCAACAGACTTAACCTCAGTGGAAAACATATACCGAATAAGTATTTACCAATTCTGGACCATCTCTTGAGGTTATGTTCAAAACTTTCATGAATCAAGCACAACAGTTCCAACAAGAGACAAGGACTTCCATTCACAATTTGGAAAACCAAGTCGGTCAATTGGCCACCACAGTTGGTAGATTGGATTCTCAAAGCTTAGGGAAGTTACCTTCTCAAACTGTTGTTACACCAAGAGAGAATGTAAGTGTAATTACTTTGGGAAGTGGTGCAGAGGTATGGCAGCAAGAAGAGTCAGTGCTTACTTCAGGAACATGCAACATTGCTATGTGTGACAATGAAGTGAACATGAAATTTGATGAGGAGGAACAAGAAAAAAAGGAGAATGAGTTGATAAGTTATGCAAATTTCTACAAAGAGGATATGGATGATAGTACATCTTCATCTGTGCAAACAACAAAAAACACTAAATAATACACCCCATGGGACCTTCACCTTGGAATTGGATGATGCAAAGGTCTATTTCAGCGTATATGACGCTAAGAGGTATCTTGGTAATGTTAATTTTGTTTTTGCTATTAATGTTGTGGATTATTTAGTGCAGGAATCTTTTGATGGAATACAATTATACAAGGAGGATTTAATTACTGGAATGGAGCAGAATCAATATCTAAAGGATGCTCCTAATGAATTGAATCTGTTACCAGTCCACTTAAAGTTCACAAGTCTTATTACATAAAATGTGAAGGATGATGTTAAGCCAAAGACAATAAACAAGGGCAGCTGCTTGGAGGTAACCCAAGACCTCAGATTTGATTTTTCTATCCTTTTCCTTTTTAGTTTGATAATTGCATAGTAGTTTCTTTCTTCTTTGCATAATTTTCTTACATTAGGGACAATGTAAGCTTTAAGTGTGGGGGGAGATTTAGGCTTTTTTATTTTATTTAGGGATATTGATCTAATTTTGATAGGAAGTTGAAATAATTTGATGGCTTTAAAAAAATTTGAATTTTTTTTGCTTTGGTTCCATGATTCTGTTTGGCCAAGTGTTTAAAAAGTTAAAGTTAGAAATTGAAAATCAATGCTAAAATTCAGAATCTATTTGATGCTTAATTGGTTAATGAATAATAAAAACTAAGTCATGATCCATAGTAATTTATTTGAATTAAATTTGAGATATATGTGAACTTAAATATGTGAAGCATACTTATTTGGATAAGTTATTTGTGGAGTTGTCTATGTGCACTGATTTCATGATGTAGAACTATTTGACCTGCTTATGTTATTGTAGAACCATGCGGGAAAAAAATGGAATAAAAATGATGAATGAAAAAAAAAGGATAAATGATTAAGAATCTTCTTCAATGTCCATTGCACGAAATAAATGGATATCCAAGCCTGGAGAAGCATCGGTATTCACGCTGAAAAGTATAATGGATAAAAGCAGCTTGACTAGTCAACTTTTGTGGCCTTTGTTATATAAATAAGTAAGCCCTAGGGGTGTCTCTACACCCAGCGCCCTAAAACCATCTGGTTTGGGAGTCATTGATGGAAAGTTCGCTACATGGGTAACTCTAAAAAGTCTAAAAAAAAGAGACATTGCACATGTCAAGAAAGGAAAAGAGATGTGAAAAGCATGAAAATACATCCATCTGTGCTAAAGAGAATGTTCTATGAAAAAAAGTAAAAAAGCAAAGGAAACTTGTTCTGAGTTGTGAGTCAGTGTGCACGGTTTTTCTTCCATGATAAATAAGTTAAGTGAGTATATGGATTGTTGGAAAGTTGCTTATGTGGATACAATTTAGTTTAATAAAATTCATTGGTGAAATGGTAGGGTTGGTAATTGTAAGTTGACTGATGAGACAATGATTGGATTTCTATGAGATTAGTGTTGATAATCATGATTTTTACCTTGAAACCTTTTAACACTATGGTTGAATAGAATTTTTCTAGAAATCAATCTTTTTCTAGTTTACACGAGGACGTGTAAAGGCTAAGTGTGGGGAATTTGATGAGTGCATATTATTCGTTTATTCCAATTCCTTTATGTTTAGTTTATTCCTTGTCTTGTGATGTAAATGAGTGTTTTAGTGTGTTTATTGATTTCATGAGTAATTGAAGTTGAAAAGATGAAAACGACATGATTTGCAGCTGAGTAGAGGAAAAGAGCAAAGTGTTGCAGATTGGGGTCTAGAGCAGCAGCGCCAGCCCATAGTACAAAAGCAGCGCGGTCGCGTTTCTTTGCAAAAAAGAAATTAAGATTTGCACCTTAGGCGTGGCCGCGCCCATTTTTGAGAAGAAACCTAGCGCGGCTGCTCTAGGTTAGGAATCTGAACATTATAGAAAGTTTCTAAAAGCATATTTGTGCAGACTTCTACATGGAGTGGGATTGATATTTCTACTAAACTTAGGATTTCTTTAGACTGAGATTCATTTCCAAATTAGTTTCTATTTCTTTATGAAAAATAGATTTATGATTTGTAATTCTTTTAAGGATTTGAATTTTTAGCTCTCATAGGATTTAGGACTTTTTCTAGCATTATAAATATATTGTAATACTTAGTTTTAATCATCTAAGCTTGGCTACACCATTGGAAACCCTAGTTTTGGGAGATTAAAGATTGAAGACATGAGCTAAGTTCTTTATTTTCAGTTCTAAGGGATGTTGAACCTTATTTATAATTAATGGTTAATTGAGTATTCATTATTTATTCCTTCTTATATGAAATTCATTCTTGATAATCCGATTTAATTGTTGAATGCTATTTTGCTTAATTAATTTAATTTCTGCAGGATTGAATTGATTAACAAATATCATATGCTAGATTAAGGAATAGTATTACGTGTAATTGATATTGTTACTAATCACAAGTAGTAATTAGTAATACCTGATTGTGGATAAGGTTTTGAGTATTTCTATTATTATCAGAAGACATGTTAAACAATCCGAGCTTATGTGATTGTTGCTTGAAATAGTCTAATTCCTTATTTCTTAATGATATTGTTATATTAAATCTAGAGAGCTTGTTCTAGGTTGTATAATGGTTAGAATCTTGTGAAGAGCTTGTTTTATTGAGTGATAATCTAAGGTGAGTTTCAAGTAGCAGAGCTTGTTGTTACCTTGGGCTATTAGTTTAATCGAAGGGTAAATAATGTTATACTTGATTAATCCATTGTTGTGAAAATGTGATACTGAACTGAAGTTTTAATTAATTATGTTTTCTTTAGTTAATTATAATTGATTCACAAACCCCCAATTCTTTACTTTTTGTTGGAAACATTAGAATAAATATAAAACAAATCACTCTCTATGGGATCGATCATTGCTTACTACTGTGTTAATTGTCTGAATTTGTAAAGTGAAAGTAAGGTTAATTTAGGAGTGTAAACGACAACTTCCATTGAGCAAAGAGTTAAGTCAGGGTTTTTAGTAGTTTGGCTAGGGTTGGAGCTAAGGCTCAAGTTTTGGGTTAAAACTTAAGTATTGGAGGACATGTGTCACATATTGGGTAATTGAATATGTGATGAAATGAAAAGTGGATGAGGCAAGAAAAAGGGGGGGGGAGTACCCGACCACTTTGGTTGGGGGACAAGAGTGGTGAGTCATTTAATTAATGGTTAAATTAAGGGACAAAAATATAAGGTATTAATTCCTTGGTTCACCCATTAAGACCTCTTTGCCAATAAGAGGTTGATACCTAGCTTTATGTCTCCCTTTGGTTAGTTTAATTGTGGTTATTAAGTTAACCTAGGGGAGGGTTAGTAAGGTTTAATAGATGAGTAGCAAAACTAGAGAAGACTTAAATTGGGTGACCAAATTGTAAGGAATGAAAAGTAGCTTTTATATAAGCAAAATCTAAAGTATTCATCTCTTCACTTTCATTATTTTGCTAAGTGTTGAGAATGTTAGAGAGCAAAAGCGAAGCATAAAGAGAAAGGGAGAGAGGGGATGATCATAGAGAAGAGGATGGAGAGCAAATTCTAGCTTGGGGGACAAGAGTGCTAAGTGTTTATTGATTAATGGAAGATCGTGGTGGATCTTAAAGTTATAAGGTGGTTATGAAGGATTTAATCTTGTAAAACTACCTTAAGTATGTATGCCAAATTAATAAATAACTAAAACATAAGCCTAAGCGTGAGGATGGAAAGATAAAGTAGATGGCTGTATATGAACTTTCGTAAGTGAGTGTATGTGTGTTGTTGTTAGATTCCAAAAAGAAGGAAAGCTAGATAAGTGATTAAGTTGCGAAGAAGTTCCAAGTGGAACAGAGGAAAAATACGTCACAACGAAATTATGACAAAATTTTTCGTAAAAGACGTTAAATACTAAAAAACCTAGTTGGCACCCTTTTTACGCCAATTTTACGAGTTATTAACGCTTCCAGAAAGTTCCTTCTTTCTAGGGGTTTTTAGTTGGTAGTAAGCTTGTGTCGTAGGCTTAAAAACAAGCTTAATCCGACTTCGAATGAGTGAGTTGTAAAGTTTAGAAAATTAGATGTTGAAAACATCATTTGGCAAAAAGTGGCTTTCGGGAGAGTTTTGAGCCAATTTTTGGGTAAGTTAGAAAACCTTAAAAAAAATTCATCCGGGGGATGTGTAGAGGATGTTACGAGCAAGAAAATGGCTCAAGAACGGACTCATTCCGATATGGAATGATGAAGTTATGAACGGACTCGTACGCAATAGGGTGTCATTTAGGCATTCGGGTTAGACAAGTTGGGCGTGCGACGTTCAAACGTCAAAACGCAGGGGCAAGTGATGATGAACTAAAAAAAATGTTCCAACTCTTATAAAAGTAGTACATGTCAACTGCTAGGGAATAAGCTTGTCTCATGGTTCATCAAGAAGTAAAATTTAGTATTAACTTCAACTATAGAAGCTGAGTACATTGTTGTGGAAGCTACTGTGCTAAAATTTTGTGGATGAAGAATCAGTTGGCTGACTATGGGTTTGATTTTAAGTCTATCCCTATATTTTGTAATAATACTAGTGTTATATCAATCACTCATAACCCTGTCATGCATTGTACGACTAGACATTTAGAAATCATATTCCATTTTATTCGAGATCATGTACAAAATGGGAATATTGCATTACATTTTGTTTCAACTGAAAATCAACTTGCTGATATGTTTATTAAACAATTAGATGAATCTAGGTTTAACAAGTTAATCAGTGAGTTAGGAATATTAAGTTTACATCCTTAATACTACATTGTTGAAGTTTCTAACAATGCAGGTGAAATCGTAGAGTGACTATTCATAGTTCGTCGAGTGAATAACCATCTTAGAATTAAAGTGTTTCGTAGAACAGAAGATGATCGTAGAATAAAAGTCTTCTAACTTTACTCTACAAAGAGTTGAAGCTGCGAGTGAAGTTCACGCTCTAGCAAAAAATGTGAAAGATAGAATTTACTACTATATAGATGTAATTGGTAGAGGTGAAGAGACGAGTAACCTTTTATTCTTATACATAGGGGTGCACAAATGGCCCAAGGCCTACAGCATGGCCTTGGTCTGGTCTAGGCCAGGTCTGGTCAAAGCCTAAAATGACCAGGCCCGACCCGAAGGCTGTTAAAAGGCCCCTCCTTGGAAGGAAAAATTCGGCCTGATCTAGCCTGGCTAAAAGCCCGGCCTGGACCAGCCTGCAAACTTAATAAGCTTTAGCCTAGCTTAGTTTAAGCTTTTTCACTTTTAAGGCCAAACCTAGTCAACTAATATAGAAGCCTCAAGTATTGGGCCCTTGGATTTATTATTTAGGAAGTCAAAACTTTCCTTAAACTTGGACATTGTGGGACTTACACAACTATCACAACAACTACTCTTGAAATTTCCATCTTTGTCTACAGAACCAGCAACCACATGCAAACATGGTGTCCAAGTCATCACAGTTTGATTGTTTATTGAATGATTCAGTAGATTGGCATTAGCATTGATATAACAAATACCCCATATTATTCAAATAGCATGAAGGGACTAACAGAAGAAAAAATAATATTGACTTACACATTTGTCCACACATTGCCAATAATCAAAATATTGCCCAGTGCAATACTTGTTCCCAGATTCATCACCTTGAATCCTTTTTTTTTTATAAATGCCTGTAAAAGTGCAACCAATTAACAACAACTTGAGAGATCCATACAAAATTATATACCGAACAAAGGATATAGATACTTTTTTCTGTCCCAGTTCAAAAGCTCCCGTCCTTTCAGGGATGTTCCAATAGGGTATTTTTTAAAAAAGTAAAGCTATTTCTGATATATCATCTAAGTTACCATGCAACATGTGTTGAATAAATTAAACAGGAACGTGTTATTGCATAGAATAAAATAAAATCAATAATCATAATATTAAGTACTTACATGAATTGAGAGAAGTCATCTTGAATGTATCACGCTTCCACTGCGCTTAAGGGTGAAGGTCTTCAATTGTCTCTCTCAATCTTATGATGGATGTATAGGTGTATATAAAAAAAATTCTTGAGACGATAATTGGGACCAAACCCTAACTGTTTTATTTATATAATAACTAAGGGTCAAAATCGTCCATCAAGATTATGAAACCCTAGGGCCCATTACGCCAAATACTATTAGAAATATTATTTATAGGCCACATAATTAATTACCAAACCCATAAATAAAGTTATTAAATTAATACAATATGTAAGCCCAATAATTACATAAATGGTAAAGGCCATATAAGGAATAAAATATTCTAACATTCTCCCACTTGGCCGAAATACTATTTATATACAAAACATAACGCTTACAATTATTAATTTGGCCAAGTATTAATTTAATGTTTACATCCTGTTCAAATAAAATTACCAATGCGAATTAATACAATCTTTGTGTCACTATTAATATAAGATCCCCATTAGTTACACAATTAGTACTTTTATTAAAACAAAGATTAACATTAAGCATAACAAGTATGAATAAAGTTTACATAAGTGGTAATAGATTAAACTCATTCATATGGTCCAAAACATAACCGTACCGTTTGCTCACAAGATCTCAAGTGTGCACAATAAAGAGAATAGCAAACCATAAACATAAAGTGAAGTTCAAAACAACGAGCTCAAAATTGTTGTCTTACATAAAATAACTCACTAATTAAGACTACCAGTTAAACCCATGCCGGCAACATGCTCTAAAAAGAGCTTGGGTGGTAAGCCTTTCGTAAGTGGATCCGCTAACATATCATGCGTACTAATATACTTAATGACAACGCTTTGATCTTCAACTCTTTCCCTGACAAATAAGTACTTAGTGTCGAGGTATAGTCCAGCACCACTCGAACTAGTGCTATTGGAAAAACTAATAGCAGAATCATTATCACAAAATACTTTCAACGGCCTTGAAATGGAATCTACAACCTTAAGTCCCGAAATAAGATTCCTCAGCAATACGGCTTGACAAGTAGCATGATAACAAGCCACATATTCTGCCATCATCGTGGAAGTGGTAATTAACTCCTGCTTATGACTTCTCCACGAAATAGGGCCTCCTGAAAGCATAAAAATGTACCCTGATGTAGATTTCTTTTCGTCTTTACACTTAGCAAAATCAGAATCAGAATAACCAACAACTTCAAGGTTATCTGTTTTTTTTGAATGTAAGCATAAAATCCTTAGTACCTTGTAAGTAACGTAAAACCTTTTTGGCTGCTTTCCAGTGATCCAAACCTGGATTGGACTGATAACGTCCAAGCATGGCAGTTACATACGCTATATCTGGACGTGTACAAACTTGAGCGTACATAAGACTCCCAACCACAGAAGCATAGGGAATAAGATTCATTTGATCACGCTAAAGTTGATTCTTAGGGCATTGATATAAGTCTAATTTGTCACCCTTAACAATAGGTGCGACAGTAGGGGAGCAATTTTACATGTTGTATTTGTTAAGAACTTTGTCAATATAAGCTCTTTGGGACAATCCTAATATCCCACGAGACCTATCTCGATGAATTTTAATACCTATAACATAAGAGGCTTCACCGAGATCCTTCATATCAAAATTTCCAGAAAGAAAACGTTTGGTCTCATGCAACATGTCTAAGTTATTACTTGCAAGTAGTATATTATCAACATACAAAACAAGAATAACAAATTTACTCCCACTGACCTTCAAGTATATGCATTGATCCACTATATTTTTCTTAAAATCAAAATTACTCATCACCTCATGAAACTTAAGACACCATTGTCGAGAAGCTTGTTTTAACCCATATATGGACTTCTTAAGTCTACATACCATATGTTCCTTGCCTTTAACCAAAAAACCTTCTGGTTGTGCCATATAGACATTCTCATGTAAGTTACCATTAAGGAATGCAGTTTTAACATCCATCTGATGTAACTCTAAATCATAATGAGCTACTAAAGCCATGACTATTCTAAATGAATCTTTCTTGGATACTGGAGAGAAAGTTTCATTATAATCCACACCTTCCTTTTGAGTGAAACCTTTAGCAACCAATCGAGCTTTATACCTTTCAACGTTCCCTTTAGGATCTAATTTGGTCTTATAGACCCACTTACAACCAACAGGTTTAAAACCTTTTAGTAATTCCTCAAGATCCCAAACGTTATTAAGCTCCATTGATTTCAACTCATCATTCATGGCTTCAAGCCATTGAGTTAATTGAGCACTCATAATGGCTTCTTTATAGGAGATAGGATCATTAATCTTACTTGAATCATAGTCAATCTCATTAAGATAGGTTATAAAATCATCAAAATTAATAGGCTTTCTAGGTCTTTCGGACCTTCGTAAAGGCTGCACAATTTCAAGAATATGATTTTCAATAATGTGAGGTTCAATATTAGGTGGTGGCTCAGCTATCTCAGGGGTATCATTCGCCTCAATGGGAGGTTGTGCCTCACCTTCTTGAATTACAGGATTAGAAACATAAAACCTATTTTCTTCAAGATCAATTTTTTTAGGCTCACCACTCCCACTTAAATCACCAATCTCTAAAAACTCTGCATGCCTAGTCTCAACAATTCTAGTGGTATGAGAGGGATAGTAAAATTGAAAACCCTTAGATCTCTCAGGATATCCAATGAAATGACAACTAATGGATTTAGAGTCAAGTTTCTTTATTTGTGGATTAAAAATCTTAGCCTCGGCTGGACAACCCCACACCCGTAAGTATTTTAAACTAGGTTTCCTACCTGTCCAAATTACATAAGGAGTGTTAGGGACAGATTTGCTAGGAACCCGGTTTAAAATATGAACAGCTGTCTTTAATGCCTCAGTCCACAAAAATACAGGTAAGCTAGAATTGCATAACATACTACGTACCATATCCATAAGGGTACGATTTCGCCTCTCAGCTACACCATTCTGCTGCGGTGTACCAGGCATTGTATACTGAGTGACGATTCCATTTTCTTGACAAAATAAGGCAAATGGGCCAGGACTATGACTTGTATCGGAGTGTTTACCATAATACTCCCCGCCTCTATCTGATCTCACTACTTTAATTTTTCGCTCAAGTTGATTTTCAACTTCAGCCTTGAAAACTTTAAACATATTTAGTGATTCAGATTTTTCATTAATCAGGTACACATAAGTATAACGAGAATAGTCATCAATGAACGTAATGAAAGATTTGTGTCCACCAATTCCTAGAGAAAATGGTCCACATATATCAGTGTGAATCACCTCAAGAAGTGCACTACTTCTAGTTGCTCCTTTCTTATTACCTTTCACAAATTTTCCTTTTATACATTCAATACAATGGTCAAGATCAGAAAAATCTAGTGAATGAAGAATTCCATCCTTTACAAGACGTTGCATTCTGTCTTTTGAAATATGGCCTAAGCATTTATGCCACAATTTTAAAGAATTCTCATTATCTAGTTTTCTCTTAGTTCCACTTTTAGAGGTATTTTCTGTCACATTCATTGTTAATAAGGATTCAGCAAAGATATTATCCAAATTTATCTTATAGAGGTTTTCCTCTAAAGAGCCAGAACCAATAACATGAGTAATGATAAATAATTATTTTATTATTCCCAAACTTAAACGAAAATCCATCAACGTCAAGTTTAGATACAGAAATTAAATTTCGTGTCATACTGGGAACATAAAGAGTATCATATAAATATAAGGTGAAACCACTCTCCAAAACTAAAGGAAGAGTTCCTACAGCTTCAACTTGTATAGACTCTCCATTGCCAACTTTAATGGTTCTTTCCCCTTTTGGAGCGTCTTCTTTGAAAGGAATCCCTGCAATGAATTAGTAATGTGAACCATAGCACCAGTGTCAAGCCACCATGTATTAGAAGGAACATCAATTAGAAAGGATTCATAAGTTACATAATTGAAGGACGATATACCTTTCTTTTCAAGCCATTCTCTGAATTTAGGACATTCTTTCTGAATATGTCCTTGCTTCTTACAGAAGTGACATTTAGGACCTGCCTCAGAGTTGTTACCTGAATGATTTACCTTATTTATTTTGGTAGAAATTTGCTTATCCTTATTGTTAAAACCTTTGCCATTTTTGTGAGCCTTCTTCTTATGAGATCTAGTGGTAGTTAGATGAGCAACATTAGGTTTTTCAATCTTAAGTCTTTCTTCTTCTTGGACGCACATGGCAATTAACTCACTCATCTTCCATTTTTCTTTCTGCGTGTTATAATTGATCTTAAATGGATCAAACTGTGCAGGAAGAGAAGTCATAATGAAGTGAACAAGAAAACCCTCAGAAATCGCCATGTCCATACCCTTTAATTTAAAGGCCATGTCATTCATCATCATAATGTGCTCGCGCACTCCACTAACCCCATCATACCTGCTAGTGAGCATTTTCAAAATAAGGGTACTTGCATGAGTTTTAGAAGAACCCTTAAATTGTTCCTCGACTGAAGTTAAGTACTCTTTAGCATTCTTAGAGTCAGGAATGGCTCCTCGAATAGCTGTCGTGATAGAGTTGTTCATAATCATAAGGGACATGCGGTTGGATCGCTCCCATTTTTCATAAATAGATTTTTGCTCAATTGAGCTTGTATCTGTAAGTGGAGCAGGATGATCAACTCGTAATGCATAGTCCAAATCCATAACGCCGAGAACAATTTTCACTTGCTCTTTCCAAACAGTAAAATTAGTTCCATTCAAGGCTTCAATTCCAGAGAGATACCCAGAAATACTAGTTGGAGTCAATGCTGAAATATAATCAAGCTCATAAGCATGCTTACAAAAAACTAAAAGAAATCCACAATGTACAACAATAATTAATCATAATAAAAACCAACTGTAGGGCAAGCAGTTAGTTATATAAAATCTATTTACAACACCTAAAAATAGATTTTAATGAGATGTTGGTGCATAATTATTAATTTTTCGTTGGTCCAATTAATAATATACTAATAACATCTCCATAAAATAATGCACAACACATTTATCCACGCATCACCGTTGGGCAGAAAACGAAATAAACATGTTACTTATGCAATAAAATTCCATTTAATAAATTCTAATTCTAATTTTCCGTTGGGTAAATTTAAAATCTTTATTTATTAAATGTAACATTATGTGACTTTTCTTAATCTTTAATTGTTTCAATTAATAACCCTCCGTTGGGTTGATTATTAATTTTAACAATAAAAGAGTCACGCGTACATGTAAATTATTATGATCAAACTCAATTTTTTTTTAAACATATTAATCAAGTTTGAAAATTAACATTATTTAAAATTTACATGTAACAACTTAATTAAAAGCCCTAATAATATATCACATCATGTTCAAAAATTTTAAATTAAAATATATAATGATGAACATGAATTGATTATAAAATACTCACGTTAATTTTAACATAAATATACGAGGGCATAAGAGTATCATAATATTATGTAAACATAATAAATAATAAATTTAATATTTGTTATTTTAATATTCATGACCGTCTGCCTACATACAAACTCTGTCTATTAATCTTAAATAAAGCTTTGAACTCGAGTACTAACTAATTATGTCTTGAACAGAATATTGAAGGTAATCAATCCCTTTCCATTATAAAGTTGTATTTTATTAATTTGGTTTACATACTGTTTACCATATATATGATGCGTACATTCTCCATCCTTTGGCCTTGGGATGAATAAAAAGACTAACCAGATTTAGTTGTTGGGTTATGCATGCCTTTATCATTTTTGTGGAAAAATAAAAATAAAATAAGACTTGTACGGGAACATTAAGATGAATTGCTTTTCAACATATACTGAAACAACTCACTTTTCGGAAAAATTATTTTCGGAAATTCTTTAACATATAGAATAATTCTATATTATATCAATAAAGAGATTATGCGGAATTAAAATCATAGCATAACATCATAATTTTTTATTTTTTTTATACAATAACGTAACCACAGCTCTGATACCAGATGTTGAATAAATTAAACAGGAACGTGTTATTGCATAGAATAAAATAAAATCAATAATCATAATATTAAGTACTTACATGAATTGAGAGAAGTCATCTTGAATGTATCACGCTTCCACTGCGCTTAAGGGTGAAGGTCTTCAATTGCCTCTCTCAATCTTATGATGGATGTATAGGTGTGAATAAAAAAAAATTCTTGAGACGACAATTGGGACCAAACCCTAACTGTTTTATTTATATAATAACTAAGGGTCAAAATCGTCCATCAAGATTATGAAACCCTAGGGCCCATTACGCCAAATACTATTAGGAATATTATTTATAGGCCACATAATTAATTACCAAACCCATAAATAAAGTTATTAAATTAATACAATATGTAAGCCCAATAATTACATAAATGGTAAAGGCCACATAAGGAATAAAATATTCTAACAACATGTACATGCAATGAGCTGTGCTACTTTAATTAGTGGAAGTGGTTTGTGCAGGATTTGGGTAGAAAATATATGACAACTTGGTTAATATACAAGCCCACTATGCATCTATAAGAAACTTAAAGAGTGAGAGAAAGTGTACAAATTAACATGTAATAATTGATAAGATTAGGACTGAGCAAAAAACGGATATAACCAAATAATCGAATCGAACCGAATTTTTTTAACCAAAATTTCTTGATAATTCGGTTATTTTTTGTAATTCGGTTATATCCAAATTCTTATTTGGTATTAGGTATTCGGGTCCGGTTGTTAAAATTATCCTATTCGGTTATCCGAATAACAAAACATATTCATTAAAAAAAGAATTTAATATTTGTATGATGTATTGGGCCTGATAAGTTAAATAAGGTTTTAAATTTGGACGGTGACAATTCTGTAAGAATCACCAAAAAGTGGCCCATGGATCCATAATTTTTATTTTTTTTTTTTGGTGGGGGGGGGGGGGAAGAATAGATCTCATCAAATCTCATCTTGATAAAAAAAACATAGCAGATTAATCTCAGTTCCTATTCCTAATTCCATCTCAGTTCCGAGTCGGTGCAACGGCGCCCCTAATTCCATCTCAGTTCCTCTCACCTCTTGCCTCTTGGCTCTCAAGTCTTATATGATCTCAGATTCATCTCTCAGATTTCCATCTCGCTAACCACCATCTTCGCCTCAGTCTCCGACCTCTGCTACTCACGATCTCACCGTCCCACCATCTCATGTTCTCTATCTCTGGTATTGATTTTTAATAAGCTTTGTCTGCTGAGACTTTAAGTTGGCCCAAATCCAATCAACTCATAATACATAATAATAGTCTCTCTTACTCTACATATGGAACTTAATTTCGGTATTAACCGAAATAATGGAATAACAAAATCGGTTATTCAATTTTTGGATATTCCTTAATTCGGTTGATTTTTTGGATAGTAAAAATAAGCTAATTTTCCTATTCGATTATAACCGAATAACCTATTCAGTTCGGTTATAACCGAATGGTCAGTCCGAGATAAGATTAGAGGGAAACCAGTGCATATCAAAATAATAAGTCTAATAATTTATTCACAACACGGAATAATCCAACTTGAAAAGCATTGGGTCTCGTAAGTAAGAAAATAGAATCCTTTTGAAATTTTAGGAACCCATCATCCACTTGAGCGATTTAGACATGGTAGTTTCAAAGTCGCACATCTTATAAAGTAAGGCAGAGAAGTCTAACATTTCTTTTATAAATAGAGAGAAGAGTTGGAAGATATATATTTTCATACATTAAGTTAAGGCATGGAAGTTGAAATGATGGGTTAGGCCCAGCCTGGCCTGGCCAGCAAGCTTCCTCAGACCTAAGTTTTATCTTAATTATTTGGCCTGGCCTGTCCTTTTTCTCATATAGCCGGCTTGGTCAACGGTTAAAGCCTTACAGGGCTTGATCAGGCCAGGCTAAGCACTCTGTTTGTGCATGCCTACTTATACACGTGTCCCATTCAACAAACTGAGAGGGAAGTGATATAAATTCTTTTTAAATTTTTCATTTGGCTTTTAAGATTCATTTACAATAAGAGTTTTATACTTTCAAACTCTCTTTCGAGCCTTAGTTTTCAAAATTCACAAAACTCATACATTTTCATTTAAGTTTCATTCAAAATAAACTTCTGAAAGTGTCGTCCTTCCAAGTTATCTCTAAAAATCAACTCTCCTTTGAGAACTTTGGAGATGCAGAGAAGCAGTTCAGAAAGATTCTGGCGTTGATGAAGAAGGCGGGGTTCTACAAAGCTCGAACACTAGCAGCACCAAAATCTGTTGGCTTGCAAAAATTAGATTAAAGAATACAATCATATTGTAACGCACCGGAGGCATGGCATAATAAGAATTTAATTTTTTTTCCAATCCCATAAATCTCCTTATTCAATATCATTAATTGAGGAAGGATGAAAGATATACCTTATAAGATGATCAACTCTTTAATATATTCTTCAAGCTCCAATCCTTTGCTCCGTCGCGCTTCTCCAATTCCTCAGATCAAACATTCGCTATCCAAGTGTGCAACGCCCAAGAGGTGATCCATCAAGAGAATATTAATTGAAGAAGATGAATTTAGGTTCTACTAGACCTTGTGGATAACCCTAGTTTTATCTCTCCTAACTCTTTAGGGTTGAGAATACTTTCAATAACATTAGATGTATTAGTCTATCTCACAAATAAGACCCTTCTTATTTATAGACTAACCCTCTCTCCTAAACCTTTTAGGAGTTGTGGTTTAATTTAATTCCCAAGGAACTAAATAATAATAATAATAATAATAATAATAATAATAATAATAATAATAATAATAATAATAATAATAAGACTCCTCTTATTAATTTATAATTAGTATTCCTCCATATACTATAAATATAAAGTTATTTAATTTATTCCACTAATAAATTAAATACACTTAATTTATTATTATTAAGTCAATCACTTCTAAAATTATATTTTTCTTTTTTATGGTGTGACCATCTAGGTTCAATATTAAGCCGGTAAGTAGAATAAATAAATTAGAATCATTCTAATATTATTTATAGTGAATTAAACTCATTTAATTCAAATATAAATAAATAGTATATATTCTACATCAAAAGTGACACCTTACGTTAGTGTTTCATGACTATCCAGATAATATGAATTCAACGTTTAATCACAAAGAACACATGAAAACATATTTCGTGAATAGTTTTCATACAATTCAATCATTTTACAATACAATATCCCAATCAAATAAAAAATATAGAATTACTGTCAAGTTTTATTTAGTTGATTATATGTATTTCGATTCTAAAGTGCACAACTCTAGTTAATTTAAATTAGAAACTCTTTTCTAATTTTCATTCAACCCTGAACAGGGATTTTTGAGTTGTCACTTATCGAATCACATAGGTCATTCTCTCCCTTTACTAGAAGTGGTAGATCATTTGTTGTTCATTCATCTATCTCTATATACACTTTATTATTTTCGAACATACCATATGACATACCCTATTAAGGAATATGATAAGATATAACTCAGTATATACAATATACTATGATGATCTCAAATCCAAGAATCAATTATACTACTATCACAATAGTAACACCTATTGATAGACAAGTAAAACTCCATTAGGGTTCCTTTAAGAGAGTCACGTTCAGTGAACTTATTCTCCAATAAGCACCTACATACTTGTTTTAGTGTCTCAACACAAATGATTATGAGATCAATCATCCTCTTTAACAGAGCAAACGTAGTATGTACTAATCTATTCGGAATTTGTAACCCCACATTAGTGATCCATACGATTAGAATATTTTAGTTTTGAGTTATCTTGAATCTAGATCTCATTAGCATGATCATCATTGTGATTCTAAAAACATTGTTCCAAAACTATGAGTTTATCACATTTATTAATTCAACTAATTAACATGGATAAAAAATGCCTTTTATATTAAATAAATTTTTATATTAATAAATGAACAAGATTAATAAGTAAATTCTTATAACATCCAATGTGATTGGCTTGAGGGCAAATTACTTTCAAAATCTACTTAAGCTTGGTGGGAGAATTATACCAGAGAATATGTAGATGATGTTTTATCAACTAGGGTCAAGGGAAAGTCTCTCCAACTGATAGTTGTGGAAGTGAATCATCTTCTAGGCTTTGCATCTGAGAGTATCGCATCACTCGACAACATCAATGTGCAGTATGGGCTAGAGCTGATGGGGTACAAGAAAAAAACAGATCATAGAGGGATAAAGAAAAAGGAATTTCCTCAGAACTATGAATTCCTTACAGACATTATGGGGAAGTGTGTTCTCTGCAAAGAAATTGTTCATGACTCGATTATCGACCTTCAGTTGAGAGTTATGACAACCATCGTGCTAAAGATCTAGATGAACTTTGGCTCAATTCTTGTGGGATGCATAGGAAGGTGGATAATAGATGTTGGGAAGAGAAAAACATCAAGGAAGCATGCTCCGAAAATGTTCTATGGGAGATTTATTAATATCATTTTGAAGAAACTACTGAAGGAGGTCATTGGGGATAATGAGGGAGAAGCCCACAATGTAAACAAGAAGATTACTCCTAAGCTATTTGATAATTAGAAGAAATGTCTTGTTAAGATCTTTAGATCAAGACAATCTGAGGACAGTGAGAAGACGTAGTGTGAGGTTCTAAAACCCTCAAAGAAAAGGAAGGTTGCAATAACCGATGAAGGGTCTAATGAAGAAAAATAGTCAACATGACTCATAAGGAAGAACAAGGGGAACAGAAAGGCTGAAAGGCTAAGGGAAACATCTCAAGGTTCTGCTGCCCTACCTGTTCAAGGTGTTCTAACCTCCACAGCAGACAAGCCCCATATGATGATAAAGAGGAATAAGGCATAAAAGAACAAAGAAAAAGTTGATAAGAGCTCTACCATCTCTAAACTAATTAAGAAGAAAGGGATAAGTAGCAAGCGCTAAAAGAAATCAATATTGTCTCCGATCATAGAGCGACCAAACTCTTCTATCACAGAGTCAGTAATGGCAGTTGATGTTGGTGAAATGGCTAGGACAACTGGTTAGCTCGAGCCAACTGTTGATGAATATGAATTAATTGGGATGGCTAATCTGTCGGATCCTCAAGATGAAAATGAGGAAAAGGCTGTGAAAGAACCAAATCCTGAACAAAGAAGAAAAAGAGAAAGCCTATCCACATTGTGGATAAGAAGAAGAAAAAAAAAGGTCATCAAACCATCTAGAAGAGAAAGAAGTTGTGTAACAACCCCAAAATAGGTCCATACCATCCAACTCATTTGGAGTCGCCAAATACATGGTAAAGAAAATAACTACAACTTTATTACAACAATTGTCGTACAAAATACAACAACACACATATACGGTGAGTTTGGATACAAATATATACCAAATGTGACACATGTCCCAACCGTGGACAGCACCTCACAGTGACACCTTACATAAATGTATAGTCAAAAACTGTTTTAGAAATTAAAATCTTTGGGAAGTGCTCAAGGAAACATTCGTACATGGGAGGCCATACGTCTAGGTTATGATAGATATCATATGGCCACAGAATTATCCTTGATTGACCCAATAGACCCCAAAGAAAAACAAGAAGATTACTATCATATTCTTCCCAATGGTGAGTCTTCTCTTGACTTATCATTATCTCCACTGTCTCTAATTGAGAATTATACTTCAAACAAACACCAAGATTATATAGGTAGTGCTCGTAAATATACTCAGCAAGTGGATGAGCACAACCTTGTCTTATGATGACACGAGGTTGTATGTCATTAGACATCTTGTATGATAGTGACAAAACACCCTTCCAACGTTGGGTTCGCCTCACCCTATTTTCTTCACCAAATATAACTACTAAATGATGACCACCGTTCTATTCCCTTGTTACCCCCGCTCGACCCAGCTACACTCTTATTACCTGAAAAGAATTGTGAAACAAAAGGGTGAGCACAACTAGCCCAGTAAAGAATATCATGACTAAAGATAAATAAATTATCAATAGTCTTCATCAGTAATAAATCAGAGATTTAGAACATATGGTAGATGATAAAAATTTCAACCATAGTTGCAGCGGAACGAGCAATCCATTAGAAGAGTCAAATAGACTATAAAGCCTATTGTGTTCTCCATGTTAAAAATTCACCAACAATGTTTTATCCCTGTAACGTCAATCAACAATTCTGGTTCACAATCATATGAATAACTCATAATCATAACTGTAGTTCTAAATTCCTCTTCTCATCTAGGACGAAGATAATTTTCATCACCTATCTTTACCTGAAACATCAAAAATCATGGTTACACCAAATCACATTTCCTGTTCATAATCATACTAATAACTTCATCTTTGCACTACGGCCAAAGATATTCATTTGTATCACCAGTTGGTCATGTTCATCTCAACATCTGTTCATCTTTACACTACTGGCCAAAGATATTCATCAACATGTCATCTTTGCACTACGGGCCAAAGATATTCATCAACAATTCATCTTTGCACTACAGGCCAAAGATATTCATCAACGATTCATTTTTGCACTACAGGCCAAAGATATTCCTCAACAGTTCATATTTGCACTACGGCCAAATATATTCATCAACAGTTCATATTTGCACTACAGGCCAAATATATTAATATCTCAAAGAAATATATAATCATTTTAGAATTTATATAAACAATAATTATAACCATGTTTATCATTTCACCTTTGCGCTTAAGCTAAAGATATTCAATTATAAATTCAATGGTCATGATCATACCAGTCAACAATTCAACTTTGCACTACTGGCCAAAGAGAACCCATAGTCACGATCATACCAAAAATCTACCCATCTTTACACTCAAGTCAAATAGAAATATCATCATTAAGGTTATAAAAATATTATATATAATAGTAAAATCAATATAATCAAAATATCTAGATTTAATATCAAGAGTAATATTCATAAATCACTATAATTTGGTTAGAAAAGAAACCAATTTTATCATGAATAGTAACTCGTGAATAGTAATCCATGAATAGTAACTTTGTGAATAGTAACTCATGAATAGTAAACCCGACACAAAAAGGTAGAAATTTCACAATAAAATACATACTAATATTTCGGTATAATGATATTGAAAGAATAATATTTCTTAAGCTTATAAGCAATTTATTTTAATTGTTTACACTTTACTAAATAATGCATTTAATCTTCCTAAAATGCCAAACTCATAAGATTTCATCACCAATAACCAAAAACCCTCATCAAAAATCTGCATATACCTCATATAGGATTCTCAAGCCATAAAATCCTATTTTCTAATTTTCTTACTTCACAAAACATATTTAATTCATTTACTCATAACTAGACCATTTTCATAAAAAATATCAAATCAGTTCCAAAAATATTTCTTTTCTGGGATTTAGCATAATATAGTCCCATAGTGAACATATATTTTTCTCAGAATTATTAAAAGTCATTTACTATTTTTCATATGGCCAAAACAGCCGAATATTTAGACATTTATCAAACATTGTACTTTTATTGAAAATTCTGAAATTCGCAGAGTATACTCCCATCATATACATGTACTCCCAATAAAAATTTTATCAATTTTAGAGTAAACCACAAGGAGTTATAAGCGGTTACTTTTAAAATAGTCTTTTCTCATAAAATTCATAACTCTTAATCTATACATCCAAAAATTATCATTTTTGGACACAATCAAGAAAATTCATCAAAATATCATTTTAAATTTTTTCAAAATTTTTAAAGTTCAGAAAAATTACGAAACTGAAAAACATAACAACCCTTAAAATCCCTTACTATCCCTTGCCTCAAAAGAGCAGTACTTCTGATCGGTATAAGGCTGAAGAAAACTTACACTGATGAATAGAAACTCACAGAGTATCTAAATACTCACAAAATATACTCAATAATCTAGAGAGAGAAAGAGAGAAAATTTATGAATTCTGGTGTGTTTTTCAATTCTAATTTAACCCTCTATTTATAGGAAAATGTTAGCACGCCGAAGCAGACTTAACCTGTAATCTGATGGCTTTACCTACTACTATTTAAGCCTACCACATTTGAATAAAAATCTCAGCACATTTTCTCACCAACCAAAAGTGGGGCCCACCAATTTTAGAATTTTTCACCAAAATATTAAACTCCAAAAATTCAACAATTTCTGAACCAGTCATCTCGTAAAATTCATAACAAATCATACGTTCATTTTTAACGGTTCAAAATTTGTGGACATATACTCAACTTATATATGCATAACATATCCAAAAATTACAACGATCCAACGGTCGGATTAAAAATTATAACCCCCGCAAAATATCTGAAAAACCCTAATTTTTCATTCCGACAAAAATACTGATAAAAACCTCAACATTAACTCCTACATTTTTAACCACAATAAATATATCCAACATTTATATCCACATAAAATAAATATTTTCTTATCATATGAATCAATAATTAATTATTTATAAATAATATTATAGAATCACATTTATGACAACCCGGCCGTTTCCAGGAAAGAGGGGGCTTTCCAATAAGAATTTCTCCTTATTGGCGCGCAATTAGATGACCAAACCTCTCCTTAGACAGAACTTTCTAGACATTGCCAATAATGTTATCTAATAATATTATTCAAATAATATGAATTATTGATCTGATAATGGAAAATACTGTGCAGTGACAATTATTGAAATAACAATAATATAAAATATCAATGCAGCAATTATTGAATCAATAAAATAAAATATTGAGCAGTAACTACTGTAACAATTATTCAGTAGTGCCTTCTTACGTAAGAATCAATAATTTCAAAAATATTGTGCAATACCGTGTGCTACTGTGCAATAACGCGTATTACTGTATTTTAACCACCGGGTATTCCAACAGTGTTAACGGTAACAACTACGCCGTTAATTATAAAAACTCAATTTTTGTCGTTATCTTCATCCGACCGTTTTTCGTTATGGGGCCCACAAATAGCTGCGCCGTCGTACGAATATTCCCCGACAGAAAGAATATTCGAATATTCCCCGATAACAATGATTATTTTATAACCACTTGTTTATTTTGAAAATTTTTTATATTTCACCCATAACTTTAACTTTTTATCAATTTAACCATTTACTGAATTGTAATTATAAGAAAAATTGAATACTTTTGTTTCATAAAATTCGGGGTCTTACAATCTCCCCTCCTTATGAAATTTCGTCCCCGAAATTTACGTACCTGGTATTTCGAAGAGTTGAGAATACCTTGCTTTCATTTCAGATTCTATCTCTCAGATCATCATGATTTCTCCATTGCTCATCTCCCATGATAACTTCATTTGGGTTCCTCATTTGTTGGGAAGTCATGACAACCGCCATCCCTCGAACTACCCGGCTTTGACTTGTCTGGAGCAGCATTTGGCGTCATCACTACCGTAGGAATATACTTTTCTATAGGACATATTACTCCCTCAATTGCCTCGTCGTACTCCTGATTCATGATCCAAATCATCAATCTTCGATCCACATCAAATTCAGGTTGACCGCTCTGTACAGGGTAATTCAAAACTCGATGTTGGGTTCTCCCAATTGCTTTCCAAAAAGAGAAATTCATATCATCTATTTTAACCTTCTTAGATCGGACATCTTTTTCCACAATATCCACATGTCGTGCGCCTTTTGCACATGCATCACTTATTCTCACTCGTTCAATTTTTTCTTCTTTCAGCTTAAATTCCATCTTTATCACCTTATACTCTGCCAAAGAATGTTTCTATTCAAGCATCACATATCGGGTAACACAAGCTTGAATTATTGCATCCTTTTGTTCCACGACCGCCTGTCGTTCTTCTGCCTGCTCTTCTAACTCATGAATACGATTTTGAAATTCTACATTTTGATCATATAATACCTCTAATAAACTCTCCTCAAGTACTTCTTCTTCCTCTTCTTCCTCAGTCTCAGCTGTTACCTCTACGACTATCTCGGGTCCAACTATCAATTCTTCAGTCACCACATAGATATCTCTAATTCCTTCTTCGTCTAACATCACATTATCACGGTTAGTGATTAGATGTATCCCCACAATCTCATTCACTCCATTGTTAGCATTCTCAGCTGACATTCTCAAATATTGCCATAAAACAAGGGTTAATTAAACAAATTAACATATAACATAATATCCCGATATTATGACTGACCAACAAATAAGCTTAGGTAGGACACACTAGCGAAGGATTTACTCATCTCTCCCCTCCTAGTTATATTCTCCGATCTCCTCCAGAGATCATATCACTAAGCTCTGATACCAAATGTAACAACCCCAAAATAGGTCCATACCATCCAACCCATTTGGAGTCGCCAAATACATGGTACAGAAAATAACTACAACTTTATTACAACAATTGTCGTAAAAAATACAACAACACATATACGGTGAGTTTGGATATAAATATATACTAAATGTGACACATGTCCCAACCGTGGACAGCACCTCACAGTGACACCTTACATAAATGTATAGTCAAAAACTGTTTTAGAAATTAAAATCTTTGGGAAGTACTCAAGGAAACCTTCGTACATGGGAGGCCATACGTCTAGGTTATGATAGATATCATATGGCCACAGAATTATCCTTGGTTGACCCAATAGACCCCAAAGAAAAACAAGAAGATTACTATCATATTCTTCCCAATGGTGAGTCTTCTCTTGACTTATCATTATCTCCACTGTCTCTAATTGAGAATTATACTTCAAACAAACACCAAGATTATATAGGTAGTGCTCGTAAATATACTCAGCAAGTGGATGAGCACAACCTTGTCTTATGATGACACGAGGTTGTATGTCATTAGACATCTTGTATGATAGTAACAAAACACCCTTCCAACGTTGGGTTCGCCTCACCCTATTTTCTTCACCAAATATAACTACTAAATGATGACCACCGTTCTATTCCCTTGTTACCCCCGCTCGACCCAGCTACACTCTTATTACCTGAAAGGAATTGTGAAACAAAAGGGTGAGCATAACTAGCCCAGTAAAGAATATCATGACTAAAGATAAATAAATTATCAATAGTCTTCATCAGTAATAAATCAGAGATTTAGAACATATGGTAGATGATAAAAATTTTAACCATAGTTGCAGCGGAATGAGCAATCCATTAGAAGAATCAAATAGACTATAAAGTCTATTGTCTTATCCATGTTAAAAATTCACCAACAATATTTTATCCCTGTAACGTCAATCAACAATTCTGGTTCACAATCATATGAATAACTCATAATCATAACTGTAGTTCTAAATTCCTCTTCTCATCCAGGACGGAGACAATTTTTATCACCTATCTTTACCTGAAACATCAAATATTATGGTTACACCAAATCACATTTCCTGTTCATAATCATACTAATAATTCATCTTTCCACTACGGCCAAAGATATTCATTTGTATCACCAGTTGGTCATGTTCATCTCAACATCTGTTCATCTTTGCACTACTGGCCAAAGATATTCAACAACATGCCATCTTTGCACTACGGGCCAAAGATATTCATCAACAATTCAAATTTGCATAACAGGCCAAAGATATTCATCAACAATTCATTTTTGCACTACAGGCCAAAGATATTCCTCAACAGTTCATATTTGCACTACGGCCAAATATATTCATCAACAGTTCATATTTGCACTACAGGCCAAATATATTAGTATCTCAAAGAAATATATATAATCATTTCAGAATTTATATAAACAATAATTATAACAATGTTGATCATTTCACCTTTGCGCTTAAGCTAAAGATATTCAATTATAAATTCAATGGTCATGATCATACCAGTCAACAATTCAACTTTGCACTACTGGCCAAAGAGAACCCATAGTCATGATCATACCAAAAATCTACCCATCTTTACACTCAAGTCAAATAGAAATATCATCATTAAGGTTATAAAAATGTTATATATAATAGTAAAATCAATATAATCAAAACATCTAGATTTAATATCAAGAGTAATATTCATAAATCAACTATAATTTGGTTAGAAAAGAAACCAATTTTATCATGAATAGTAACTCGTGAATAGTAATCCATGAATAGTAACTTCGTGAATAGTAATTCATGAATAGTAAACCCGACACAAAAAGGTAGAAATTTCACAATAAAATACATACCAATATTTCGGTATAATGATATTGAAAGAATAATATTTCTTAAATTAATAAATAATTTATTTTAATTGTTTGCACTTTACTAAATAATGCATTTAATCATCCTAAAATGCCAAACTCATAAGATTTCATCACCAATAACCAAAAATCATCATCAAAAATCTGTATATACCTCATATAGGATTCTCAAGCCATAAAATCCTATTTTCTAATTTTCTTACTTCACAAAACATATTTAATTTATTTACTCATAACTAGACTATTTTCATAAAAAATACCAAATCAGTTCCAAAAATATTTCTTTTCTGGGTTTTAGCATAATATAGTCCCATAGTGAACATATATTTTTCTCAGAATTATTAAAAGTCATTTACTATTTTTCATATGGCCAAAACAGCCGAATATTTAGATATTTATCAAAAATTGTACTTTTATCTAAAAATTCTGAAATTCACAGAGTATACTCCCATCATATACATGTACTCCCAATAAAAATTTCATCAATTTTGGAGTTAACCACAAGGAGTTATAAGCGTTTACTTTTAAAATAGTCTTTTCTCATAAAATTTATAACTCTTAATCTATACATCCAAAAATTACCATTTTTGGACACAATCAAGAAAACTCATCAAAATATCATTTCAAATTTTTCCAGAATTTTTGAAGGTCAGAAAAATTACGAAACTGAAAAACATAACAACCCTTAAAATTCCTTACTATCCCTTACCTCAAAAGAACAGTACTTCTGATCGGTATAAGGCTGAAGGAAACTTGCACTGACGAATAAAAACTCACAGAGTATCTAAATACTCACAAAATACACTCAATAATCTAGAGAGAGAAAGAGAGAAAACTTATGAATTCTGGTGTGTTTTTCAATTCTAACTTAACCCTCTATTTATAGAAAAATGTTAGCACGCCGAAGCAGACTTAACCTGCAACCTGATGGCTTTACCTGCTACTATTCAAGCATACTACATTTGAATAAAAATCTTAGCATATTTTCTCACCAACCAAAAGTGGGGCCCACCAATTTTAGAATTTTTCACCAAAATATTAAACTCCGAAAATTCAACAATTTCTGAACCAGTCATCTCTTAAAATTCATAACAAATCATACGTTCATTTTTAACGGTTCAAAATTTGTGGACATATACTCAACTTATATATGTATAACATATTCAAAAATTACAACGATCCAACAGTCGGATTAAAAATTATAACCCCCGCAAAATATCTCAAAAATCCTGATTTTTCATTCCGACAAAAATACTGATAAAAACCTCAACATTAACTCCTACATTTCTAACCACAATAAATATATCTAACATTTATATCCACATAAAATAAATATTTTCTTATCATATGAATCAATAATTAATTATTTATAAATAATATTACAGAATCACATTTATGACAACCATGCCGTTTCCAGAAAAGAGGGGGCTTTCCAATAAGAATTTCTCCTTACTGGCGCACAATTAGATGACCAAACCTCTCCTTAGACAGAACTTTCTAGACATTGCCAATAATATTATCTAATAATATTATTCAAATAATATGAATTATTGATCTGATAATGGAAAATACTGTGCAGTGACAATTATTGAAACAACAATAATATAAAATATCAATGCAGCAATTATTGAATCAATAAAATAAAATATTGAACAGTGACTACCGTAACAATTATTCAGTAGTGCCTTCTTACGTAAGAATCAATAATTTCAAAAATATTGTGCAATACCGTGTGCTACTGTGCAATAACGCGTATTACTGTATTTTAACCACCGGGTATTCTAACAGTGTTAACGGTAACAACTACGTCGTTAATTATAAAAACTTAATTTTTGTCGTTATCTTCATCCGACCATTTTTCGTTATGGGGCCCACAAATAGCTGCGCCGTCGTACGAATATTTCCCGACAGAAAGAATATTCGAATATTCCCCGATAACAATGATTATTTTATAACCACTTGTTTATTTTGAAAATTTTTTATATTTCACCCATAACTTTAATTTTTTATCAATTTAACCATTTACTGAATTGTAATTATAAGAAAAATTGAATACTTTTATTTCATAAAATTCGGGGTCTTACAATCTCCCCTCCTTATGAAATTTCATCCCCGAAATTTACGTATCTGGTATTTCGAAGAGTTGAGAATACCTTGCTTTCATTTCAGATTCTATCTCTCAGATCATCATGATTTCTCCATTGCTCATCTCCCATGATAACTTCATTTGGGTTCCTCATTTGTTGGGAAGTCATGACAACCGACATCCCTCGAACTACCCGGCTTTGACTTGTCTGGAGCAGCATTTGGCGTCATCACTACCGTAGGAATATACTTTTCTATAGGACATATTCCTCCCTCAACTGCGTCGTCGTACTCCTGATTCATGATCTGAATCATCAATCTTCAATTCATATCAAATTCAGGTTGACCGCTCTGTACAGGGTAATTCAAAACTCGATGTTGGGTTCTCCCAATTACTTTCTGAAAAGAGAAATTCATATCATCTATTTTAGCCTTCTTAGATCGGACATCTCTTTTCACAATATCCACGTGTCGTGCGGCTTTTGCACATGCATCACTTATTCTCACTCGTTCAGTTTTTTCTTCTTTCAGCTCAGATTCCATCTTTATCATCTTATACTCTGGCAAAGAATGCTTCTGTTCAAGCATCACATATCGGGTAACACAAGCTTGAATTGTTGCATCCTTTTGTTCCACGACCGCCTGTCGTTCTTCTGCCTGCTCTTCTAACTCATGAATACGATTTTAAAATTCTATATTTTGATCATATAATACCTCTAATAAACTCTCCTCAAGTACTTCTTCCTCTTCTTCCTCAGTCTCAGCTGTTACCTCTGCGACTATCTCGGGTGCAACTATCAATTCTTCAGTCACCACATGGATATCTCTAATTCCTTCCTCGTCTGACATCACATTATCACGGTTAGTGATTAGATGTATCCCCACAGTCTCATTCACTCCATTGTTAGCATTCTCAGCTGTCATTCTCAAATACTGCCATAAAACAAGGGTTAATTAAACAAATTAACATATCACATAATATCCCGATATTATGACTGACCAACAAATAAGCTTAGGTAGGACACACTAGCGAAGGATTTACTCATCTCTCCCCTCCTAGTTATATTCCCCGATCTCCTCCAGAGATCATATCCCTAAGCTCTGATACCAAATATAACAACCCTAAAATAGGTCCATACCATCCAATCCATTTGGAGTCGCCAAATACATGGTACAGAAAATAACTACAACTTTATTACAGCAATTATCGTACAAAATATAACAACACATATACGGTGAGTTTGAATACAAATATATACCAAATGTGACACATGTCCCAACCGTGGACAGCACCTCACAGTGACACCTTATATAAATGTTTAGTCAAAAACTGTTTTAGAAATTAAAATCTTTGGGAAGTGCTCAAGGAAACCTTCGTACATGGGAGGCCATGCGTCTAGGTTACGATAGATATCATATGGCCACAGAATTATCCTTGGTTGACCCAATAGACCCCAAAGAAAAATAAGAAGATTATTATCATATTTTTCCCAATGGTGAGTCTTCTCTTGACTTATCATTATCTCCACTGTCTCTAATTGAGAATTATACTTCAAACAAACACCAAGATTATATAGGTAGTGCTCGTAAATATACTCAACAAGTGGATGAGCACAACCTTGTCTTATGATGACACGAGGTTGTATGTCAATAGACATCTCGTATGATAGTGACAAAACACCCTTCCAATGTTGGGTTCGCCTCACCCTATTTTCTTCACCAAATATAACTACTAAATGATGACCACCGTTCTATTCCCTTGTTACCCCCGCTTGACCCAGCTACACTCTTATTACCTGAAAGGAATTGTGAAACAAAAGGGTGAGCACAACTAGCCCAGTAAAGAATATCATGACTAAAGATAAATAAATTATCAATAGTCTTCATCAGTAATAAATCAGAGATTTAGAAGATATGGTAGATGATAAAAATTTCAACCATAGTTGCAGCGGAATGAGCAATCCATTAGAAGAATCAAATAGACTATAAAGTCTATTGTCTTATCCATGTTAAAAATTCACCAACAATGTTTTATCCCTGTAACGTCAATCAACAATTCTGGTTCACAATCATATGAATAACTCATAATCATAACTGTAGTTCTAAATTCCTCTTCTCATCCAGGACGGATATAATTTTCATCACCTATCTTTACCTGAAACATCAAAGATCATGGTTACATCAAATCACATTTCCTGTTCATAATCATACTAATAACTTCATCTTTGCACTACGGCCAAAGATATTCATTTGTATCACCAGTTGGTCATGTTCATCTCAACATCTATTCATCTTTGCACTACTGGCCAAAGATATGCAACAACATGCCATCTTTGCACTACGGGCCAAAGATATTCATCAACAATTCAAATTTGCACAACAGGCCAAAGATATTCATCAACAATTCATTTTTGCACTACAAGCCAAAGATATTCCTCAACAGTTCGTATTTGCACTACGGCCAAATATATTCATCAACAGTTCATAGTTGCACTACAGGCCAAATATATTAATATCTCAAAGAAATATATAATCATTTCAGAATTTATATAAACAATAATTATAACAATGTTGATCATTTCACCTTTGCGCTTAAGTTAAAGATATTCAATTATAAATTCAATGGTCATGATCATACCAGTCAACAATTCAACTTTGCACTACTGGCCAAAGAGAACCCATAATCATGATCATACCAAAAATCTACCCATCTTTACACTCAAGTCAAATAGAAATATCATCATTAAGGTTATAAAAATGTTATATATAATAGTAAAATCAATATAATCAAAATATCTAGATTTAATATCAAGAGTAATATTCATAAATCAATTATAATTTGGTTAGAAAAGAAACCAATTTTATCATGAATAATAACTCGTGAATAGTAATCTATGAATAGTAACTTCGTGAATAGTAACTCATGAATAGTAAACCCGACACAAAAAGGTAGAAATTCCACAATAAAATACATACCAATATTTCGGTATAATGATATTGAAAGAATAATATTTCTTAAAGTAATAAACAATTTATTTTAATTGTTTGCACTTTACTAAATAATGCATTTAATCATCCTAAAATGTCAAACTCATAAGATTTCATCACCAATAACTAAAAATCATCATCAAAAATCTGCATATACCTCATATAGGATTCTCAAGCCATAAAATCCTATTTTCTAATTTTCTTACTTCACAAAACATATTTAATTTATTTACTCATAACTAGACTATTTTCATAAAAAATACCAAATCAGTTCCAAAAATATTTCTTTTCTGGGTTTTAGCATAATATAGTCCCATAGTGAACATATATTTTTCTCAGAATTATTAAAAGTCATTTACTATTTTTCATATGGCCAAAACAGCCGAATATTTAGATATTTATCAAAAATTGTACTTTTATCTAAAAATTCTGAAATTCACAGAGTATACTCCCATCATATACATGTACTCCCAATAAAAATTTCATCAATTTTGGAGTTAACCACAAGGAGTTATAAGCGTTTACTTTTAAAATAGTCTTTTCTCATAAAATTTATAACTCTTAATCCATACATCCAAAAATTACCATTTTTGGACACAATCAAGAAAACTCATCAAAATATCATTTCAAATTTTTCCATAATTTTTGAAGGTCAGAAAAATTACGAAACTGAAAAACATAACAACCCTTAAAATCCCTTACTATCCCTTACCTCAAAAGAACAGTACTTCTGATCGGTATAAGGTTGAAGGAAACTTGCACTGACGAATAAAAACTCACAGAGTATCTAAATACTCACAAAATACACTCAATAATCTAGAGAGAGAAAGAGAGAAAACTTATGAATTCTGGTGTGTTTTTCAATTCTAACTTAACCCTCTATTTATAGAAAAATGTTAGCACGCCGAAGCAGACTTAACCTGCAACCTGATGGCTTTACCTACTACTATTCAAGCCTGCCACATTTGAATAAAAATCTCAGCATATTTTCTCATCAACTAAAAGTGGGGCCCACCAATTTTAGAATTTTTTACCAAAATGTTAAACTCCGAAAATTTAACAATTTCTGAACCAGTCATCTCGTAAAATTCATAACAAATCATACGTTCATTTTTAAAGGTTCAAAATTTGTGGACATATACTCAACTTATATATGTATAACATATCTAAAAATTACAACGATCCAACAGTCGGATTAAAAATTATAACCCCCGCAAAATATCTCAAAAATCGTGATTTTTCATTCCGACAAAAATATTGATAAAAACCTCAACATTAACTCCTACATTTTTAACCACAATAAATATATCCAACATTTATATCCACATAAAATAAATATTTCCTTATCATATGAATCAATAATTAATTATTTATAAATAATATTACAGAATCACATTTATGACAACCATGCCGTTTCCAGGAAAGAGGGGGCTTTTCAATAATAATTTCTCCTTACTGGCGCACAATTAGATGACCAAACCTCTCCTTAGACAGAACTTTCTAGACATTGCCAATAATGTTATCTAATAATATTATTCAAATAATATGAATTATTGATCTGATAATAGAAAATACTGTGCAGTGACAATTATTGAAACAACAATAATATAAAAAATCAATGCAGCAATTATTGAATCAATAAAATAAAATATTGAACAGTAACTACTGTAACAATTATTCAGTAGTGCCTTCTTACGTAAGAATCAATAATTTCAAAAATACTGTGCATTACTGTGTGCTACTGTGCAATAACGCATATTACTGTATTTTAACCACCGGGTATTCCAACAGTGTTAACGATAACAACTACGTCGTTAATTATAAAAACTCAATTTTTGTCGTTATCTTCATCCGACCGTTTTTCGTTATGGGGCCCACAAATAGCTGTGCCGTCGTACGAATATTCCCCGACAGAAAGAATATTCAAATATTCCCCGATAACAATGATTATTTTATAACCACTTGTTTATTTTGAAAAAAATTTATATTTCACCCATAACTTTAACTTTTTATCAATCTAACCATTTACTAAATTGTAATTATAAGAAAAATTGAATACTTTTATTTCATAAAATTCGGGGTCTTACAATCTCCCCTCCTTATGAAATTTCGTCCCCGAAATTTACGTACCTGGTATTTCGAAGAGTTGAGAATACCTTGCTTTCATTTTAGATTCTATCTCTCAGATCATCATGATTTCTCCATAGCTCATCTCCCATGATAACTTCATTTGGGTTCCTCATTTGTTGGAAAGTCATGACAACCGCCATCCCTCGAACTACCCGACTTTGACTTGTCTGGAGCAGCATTTGGCGTCATCACTACCGTAGGAATATACTTTTCTATAGGACATATTCCTCCCTCAACTGCCTCGTCGTTGTAAGACCCCGAATTTTATGAAATAAAGGTATTCAATTTTTCTTATAATTACTATTCAGTAAATGGTTAAATTGATAAAAGTTTAAAGTTATGGGTGAAATGTAAAAATTTTTCAAGTGGCTATAAAATATTCATTGTTGTCGGGGAATATTCGTTTGGTCGTGGAATATTCTTTCTGTCGGGGAATATTCGTACGACGGCGCAACTATTTGTGGGCCCCATAACGAATAAATGTCGGGTGAAGAAAACGACAAATTTGAGTTTTTACAAATAACGGCGTAGTTGTTACCGTTAACACTGTTGGAATACCCGGTGGTTAAAATACAGTAATACGCGTTATTGCACAGTAGCACACGGTATTGCATAGTATTTTTGAAATTATTGATTCTTACGTAAGAAGGCACTACTCAATAATTGTTACAGTAATTACTGTTCAATATTTTATTTTATTGATTCAATAATTGCTACGTTAAAATTTTGTATTATTGTTGTTCAATAATTGTTGCTGCACAGTATTTCCCATTATCAGATCAATAATTCATATTATTTGAATAATATTATTAGATAACATTATTGGCAATGTCTAGAAAGTTCTGTCTAAGGATAGGTTTGGTCACCTAATTGCGCGCCAGTAAGGAAAAATTCTTATTGGAAAGCCCCCTCTTTCCTGGGAACGGCCTGGTTGTCATAAATGTGATTCTGTAATATTATTTGTGAATAATTAATTATTGATTCATATGATAAGAAAATATTTATTTTATGTGGATATAAATGAGGGATATATTTTTTGTGGTTAAAAAATGAAGGAGTTAATGTTGAGATTTTTATCCGTATTTTTGTCGGAATGGAGGTATTAAAAATCAGGGTTTTTGAGATATTTTGCGGGGGTTATAATTTTTAATCCGACCGTTGGATCGTGGTAATTTTTGGATATGTTATACATATATAAGTTGAGTATATGCCCACAAATTTTGAACCGTTAAAAATGAACGTATGATTTATTATGAATTTTACGAGATGACTGGTTCAGAAATTGTTGAATTTTCGGAGTTTATCATTTTGGTGGAAAATTCTAGAATTGGTGGGCCCCACTTGTGGTTGGTGAAGAAATGTGCTGAATTATATTTCAAATGTGGTGGGTGGGAATAGTAGCAGGTAAAGCCATCAGGTTGCAGGTCAAACCTACCAAAATTTTTCTATAAATAGAGGGCTAAGTTAGAATTGAAAATCACACCAGAAACATAAGCTTTCTCTCTTTCTCTCTCTATATTATGAAGCATATTTTGTGAGTTTTTAGATACTTGGTGAGTTGCTATTCATCAGTACAAGTTTTCTTTAGCATCATATCCGATATCCAGTCAGAAGTACTGCTCTTTTGAGGTAAGGGATATTAAGGGATTTTAAAGGTTGTTATGATTTTCAGTTTCGTAATTTTTCTGATCTTCAAAAATTCTGAAAAAATTTGAAATGATATTTTGATGAGTTTTCTTGATTGTGTCCAAAAATGGTAATTTTTGGATGTATAGATTGAGAGTTATGAATTTTATGAGAAAAGACTATTTTAAAAGTAACCGCTTATAATTCCTTGTGGTTAACTCCAAAATTGATGAAATTTTTATTGGGAGTACATGTATATGATAGAAGTATACTCTGTAAATTTCAGAATTTTTGGACAAAAGTATAATTTTTGATAAATGTCTAAATATTCGGCTGTTTTGGCCATATGAAAAATAGTAAATGACTTTTAAAAATTCTGAGAAAAATATATGTTCACTATGGGACTATATTATGCTAAATCCCAGAAAAGAAATATTTTTAGAACTGATTTGGTATTTTTCATGAAAATGGTCTAGTTATGAGTAAATGAATTAAATATGTTTTGTGAAGAAAGAAAATTGGAAAATAGGATTTTATGGCTTGAGAATCCTATATGAGGTATATGCAGATTTTTGATGAGGGTTTTGGTTATTGATGATGAAATTGTAAGAGTTGGCATTTTATGATGATTAAATGCATTAATTAGTAAAGTGTAAACAATTAAAATAAATTGTTTATAAATTTAAGTAATGTTATTCTTTCAATATCATTATACCGAAATATTGGTATGTATTTTATTGTGGAATTTCTATCTTTTGTGTCGGGGTTACTATTCATGAGTTACTATTCACGATTTACTATTCATGAGTTACGAATATTACTCTTGAGATTAAAACTATATGTTGATCATATTATTTTTATCATCATATATAACATTTTTATAACCCTGATGTTGAAATTCTCTTTCACTGGAGTGTAAAGATGGGTAGATTATTGGTATGATCATGACTAGGGTTCTCTTTGGCCTGTAGTGCAAAGTTGAATTGTGACTGGTATGATCATGACCATTGAATTTATAATTGAATATCTTAAGCTTAAGTGCAAAGGTGAATTGATCAACATGGTTATAATTATTGTTTATATAAATTCTGAAATGATTATATATTTCTTTGAGATATGAATATATTTGGCCTGTAGTGCAAATATGAATTGTTGATGAATATCTTTGGCATGTAGTGCAAAGATGGCCTGTTGATGAATATCTTTGGCCTGTAGTGCAAAATGAACTGTTGTTGAATATCTTTGGCCCGTAGTGCAAAGATGGTTTGTTGATGAATATCTTTGGCCCGTAGTGCAAAGATGAATTTGTTAGTATGATTATAAACAGGAACTGTGATTTGGTATAACCATGATCTTTGATGTTTCAGGTAAAGACAGGTGATGAAAATATTCTTCGTCCTGGGTGCGAAGAAAAATTTATAGTCACAATTATGATTATGAGTTATTCATATGATTGTGGAAAGGAACTGTTGAGTGATGTTACATGGATAAAATATTGTTGGTGGATTTTTAACATGGAGAAGATAATAGACTTTATAGTCTATTTGACTCTTCTAATGGATTGCTCGTTCCGCTGCAACTATGGTTGAAATTTTTATCATTTACCATATGTTCTAAATCTCTGATTTATTGTTGATGAAGGCTATTGATAATTGAATTATCTTTAGTCATGATATTCTTTACTGAGCTAGTTGTGCTCACCCTTTTGCTTCACAATTCCTTTCAGGTAATAAGAGTGTAGCTGGGTCGAGCGGGGGTAACAAGGAAATAGAACGGTGGTCATCATTTAGTAGTTATATTTGGTGAAGAAAATAGGGTGAGGCGAACCCAACGTTGGAAGGGTGTTTTGCCACTATCATACAAGATGTCTAATGACATACAACCTCGTGTCATCATAGGACAGGGTTGTGCTCATCCACTTGCTGAGTATATCTATGGGCACTACCTATATAATCTTGGTGTTTGTTTGAAGTATAATTCTCAATTAGAGACAGTGGAGATAATGATAAGTCAAGAGAAGACTCACCATTGGGAAGAATATGATAGTAATCTTCTCGTTTTTCTTTGGGGTCTATTGGGTCAATCAAGGATAATTCTGTGGCCATATGATATCTATCATAACCTAGATGCGTGGCCTCCCATGTACGAAGGTTTCCTTGAGCACTTCCCAAAGATTCTAATTTCTAAAACAGTTTTTGACTATACCTTTATGTAAGATGTTATTGTGAGGTGATGTCCACGGTTGGAACATGAGTCACATTTGGTATATATTTGTATCCAAACTCACAGCATATGTGTTATTGTATTTTGCACGATAATTGTTGTAATAAAGTTGTAGTTGTTTTCTGTACCATGTATTTGACGACTCAGAATGGGTTGGGTGGAATGGACCTATTTTGGGGTTGTCACAGGTGGTATCAGAGCTTAGGGATATGATCTCTGGCGAAGATCGGGGAATATAACTAGGAGGGGAGAGATGAGTAAATCATTCGCTAGTGTGTCCTATCTAAGCTTATTTGTTGGTCAGTCATAATATCGGGATATTATGTGATATGTTAATTTGTTAAATTAACCCTTGTTTTGAAGCTGTATTCTAGAATGATATTTGAAATACAGGAGATGAGCAATGGAGAAATCATGATGACAGGGAAGATGGAATCTGAAATGAAAGCAAGGTATTCTCAACTCTTTGAAATACCAGGTACGTAAATTTCGGGGACGAAATTTCATAAGGAGGGGAGATTGTAAGACCCCGAATTTTATGAAATAAAGGTATTCAATTTTTCTTATAATTACTATTCAGTAAATGGTTAAATTGATAAAAGTTTAAAGTTATGGGTGAAATGTAAAAAATTTTCAAGTGGCTATAAAATATTCATTGTTGTCGGGGAATATTCGTTTGGTCGTGGAATATTCTTTCTGTCGGGGAATATTCGTACGACGGCGCAACTATTTGTGGGCCCCATAACGAATAAATGTCGGGTGAAGAAAACGATAAATTTGAGTTTTTACAAATAACGGCGTAGTTGTTACCGTTAACACTGTTGGAATACCCGGTGGTTAAAATACAGTAATACGCGTTATTGCACAGTAGCACACGGTATTGCATAGTATTTTTGAAATTATTGATTCTTACGTAAGAAGGCACTACTCAATAATTGTTACAGTAATTACTGTTCAATATTTTATTTTATTGATTCAATAATTGCTACGTTGAAATTTTATATTATTGTTGTTCAATAATTGTTGCTGCACAGTATTTCCCATTATCAGATCAATAATTCATATTATTTGAATAATATTATTAGATAACATTATTGGCAATGTCTAGAAAGTTCTGTCTAAGGAGAGGTTTGGTCATCTAATTGCGCGCCAGTAAGGAAAAATTCTTATTGGAAAGCCCCCTCTTTCCTGGGAACGGCCTGGTTGTCATAAATGTGATTCTGTAATATTATTTGTGAATAATTAATTATTGATTCATATGATAAGAAAATATTTATTTTATGTGGATATAAATGAGGGATATATTTTTGTGGTTAAAAAATGAAGGAGTTAATGTTGAGATTTTTATCCGTATTTTTGTCGGAATGGAGGTATTAAAAATCAGGGTTTTTGAGATATTTTGCGGGGGTTATAATTTTTAATCCGACCGTTGGATCGTGGTAATTTTTGGATATGTTATACATATATAAGTTGAGTATATGCCCACAAATTTTGAACCGTTAAAAATGAACGTATGATTTATTATGAATTTTACGAGATGACTGGTTCAGAAATTGTTGAATTTTCGGAGTTTATCATTTTGGTGGAAAATTCTAGAATTGGTGGGCCCCACTTGTGGTTGGTGAAGAAATGTGCTGAATTATATTTCAAATGTGGTGGGTGGGAATAGTAGCAGGTAAAGCCATCAGGTTGCAGGTCAAACCTACCAAAATTTTCTATAAATAGAGGGCTAAGTTAGAATTGAAAATCACACCAGAAACATAAGCTTTCTCTCTTTCTCTCTCTATATTATGAAGCATATTTTGTGAGTTTTTAGATACTTGGTGAGTTGCTATTCATCAGTGCAAGTTTTCTTCAGCATCATATCCGATATCCAGTCAGAAGTACTGCTCTTTTGAGGTAAGGGATATTAAGGGATTTTAAGGGTTGTTATGATTTTCAGTTTCGTAATTTTTCTGATCTTCAAAAATTCTGGAAAAATTTGAAATGATATTTTGATGAGTTTTCTTGATTGTGTCCAAAAATGGTGATTTTTGGATGTATAGATTGAGAGTTATGAATTTTATGAGAAAAGACTATTTTAAAAGTAACCGCTTATAATTCCTTGTGGTTAACTCCAAAATTGATGAAATTTTTATTGGGAGTACATGTATATGATAGAAGTATACTCTGTAAATTTCAGAATTTTTGGACAAAAGTATAATTTTTGATAAATGTCTAAATATTCGGCTATTTTGGCCATATGAAAAATAGTAAATGACTTTTAAAAATTCTGAGAAAAATATATGTTCACTATGGGACTATATTATGCTAAATCCCAGAAAAGAAATATTTTTGGAACTGATTTGGTATTTTTCATGAAAATGGTCTAGTTATGAGTAAATGAATTAAATATGTTTTGTGAAGAAAGAAAATTGGAAAATAGGATTTTATGGCTTGAGAATCCTATATGAGGTATATGCAGATTTTTGATGAGGGTTTTGGTTATTGATGATGAAATTGTAAGAGTTGGCATTTTATGATGATTAAATGCATTAATTAGTAAAGTGTAAACAATTAAAATAAATTGTTTATAAATTTAAGTAATGTTATTCTTTCAATATCATTATACCGAAATATTGGTATGTATTTTATTGTGGAATTTCTATCTTTTGTGTCGGGGTTACTATTCATGAGTTACTATTCACGATTTACTATTCATGAGTTACGAATATTACTCTTGAGATTAAAACTATATGTTGATCATATTATTTTTATCATCATATATAACATTTTTATAACCCTGATGTTGAAATTCTCTTTCACTGGAGTGTAAAGATGGGTAGATTATTGGTATGATCATGACTAGGGTTCTCTTTGGCCTGTAGTGCAAAGTTGAATTGTGACTGGTATGATCATGACCATTGAATTTATAATTGAATATCTTAAGCTTAAGTGCAAAGGTGAATTGATCAACATGGTTATAATTATTGTTTATATAAATTCTGAAATGATTATATATTTCTTTGAGATATGAATATATTTGGCCTGTAGTGCAAATATGAATTGTTGATGAATATCTTTGGCATGTAGTGCAAAGATGGCCTGTTGATGAATATCTTTGGCCTGTAGTGCAAAGATGAACTGTTGTTGAATATCTTTGGCCCGTAGTGCAAAGATGGTTTGTTGATGAATATCTTTGGCCCGTAGTGCAAAGATGAATTTGTTAGTATGATTATAAACAGGAACTGTGATTTGGTATAACCATGATCTTTGATGTTTCAGGTAAAGACAGGTGATGAAAATATTCTTCGTCCTGGGTGCGAAGAAAAATTTATAGTCACAATTATGATTATGAGTTATTCATATGATTGTGGAAAGGAACTGTTGAGTGATGTTACATGGATAAAATATTGTTGGTGGATTTTTAACATGGAGAAGATAATAGACTTTATAGTCTATTTGACTCTTCTAATGGATTGCTCGTTCCGCTGCAACTATGGTTGAAATTTTTATCATTTACCATATGTTCTAAATCTCTGATTTATTGTTGATGAAGGCTATTGATAATTGAATTATCTTTAGTCATGATATTCTTTACTGAGCTAGTTGTGCTCACCCTTTTGCTTCACAATTCCTTTCAGGTAATAAGAGTGTAGCTGGGTCGAGCGGGGGTAACAAGGGAATAGAACGGTGGTCATCATTTAGTAGTTATATTTGGTGAAGAAAATAGGGTGAGGCGAACCCAACGTTGGAAGGGTGTTTTGTCACTATCATACAAGATGTCTAATGACATACAACCTCGTGTCATCATAAGACAGGGTTGTGCTCATCCACTTGCTGAGTATATCTATGGGCACTACCTATATAATCTTGGTGTTTGTTTGAAGTATAATTCTCAATTAGAGACAGTGGAGATAATGATAAGTCAAGAGAAGACTCACCATTGGGAAGAATATGATAGTAATCTTCTCGTTTTTCTTTGGGGTCTATTGGGTCAACCAAGGATAATTCTGTGGCCATATGATATCTATCATAACCTAGACGCGTGGCCTCCCATGTACGAAGGTTTCCTTGAGCACTTCCCAAAGATTCTAATTTCTAAAACAGTTTTTGACTATACCTTTATGTAAGGTGTTATTGTGAGGTGATGTCCACGGTTGGAACATGAGTCACATTTGGTATATATTTGTATCCAAACTCACAGCATATGTGTTGTTGTATTTTGCACGACAATTGTTGTAATAAAGTTGTAGTTGTTTTCTGTACCATGTATTTGACGACTCAGAATGGGTTGGGTGGAATGGACCTATTTTGGGGTTGTCACAGGTGGTATCAGAGCTTAGGGATATGATCTCTGGCGGAGATCGGGGAATATAACTAGGAGGGGAGAGATGAGTAAATCCTTCGCTAGTGTGTCCTACCTAAGCTTATTTGTTGGTCAGTCATAATATCGGGATATTATGTGATATGTTAATTTGTTAAATTAACCCTTGTTTTGAAGCTGTATTCTAGAATGATATTTGAAATACAGGAGATGAGCAATGGAGAAATCATGATGACAGGGAAGATGGAATCTGAAATGAAAGCAAGGTATTCTCAACTCTTTGAAATACCAGGTACGTAAATTTCGGGGACGAAATTTCATAAGGAGGGGAGATTGTAAGACCCCGAATTTTATGAAATAAAAGTATTCAATTTTTCTTATAATTACTATTCAGTAAATGGTTAAATTGATAAAAGTTTAAAGTTATGGGTGAAATGTAAAAAATTTTCAAGTGGTTATAAAATAATCATTGTTGTCGGGGAATATTCGTTTGGTCGTGGAATATTCTTTCTGTCGGGGAATATTCGTACGACGGCGCAGCTATTTGTGGGCCCCATAACGAATAACTGTCGGGTGAAGAAAACGACAAATTTGAGTTTTTACAAATAACGGCGTAGTTGTTACCGTTAACACTGTTGGAATACCCGGTGGTTAAAATACAGTAATACGCGTTATTGCACAGTAGCACACGGTATTGCATAGTATTTTTGAAATTATTGATTCTTACGTAAGAAGGCACTACTCAATAATTGTTACAGTAATTACTGTTCAATATTTTATTTTATTGATTCAATAATTGCTACGTTGAAATTTTATATTATTGTTGTTCAATAATTGTTGCTGCACAGTATTTCCCATTATCAGATCAATAATTCATATTATTTGAATAATATTATTAGATAACATTATTGGCAATGTCTAGAAAGTTCTGTCTAAGGAGAGGTTTGGTCATCTAATTGCGCGCCAGTAAGGAGAAATTCTTATTGGAAAGCCCCCTCTTTCCTGGGAACGGCCTGGTTGTCATAAATGTGATTCTGTAATATTATTTGTGAATAATTAATTATTGATTCATATGATAAGAAAATATTTATTTTATGTGGATATAAATGAGGGATATATTTTTGTGGTTAAAAAATGAAGGAGTTAATGTTGAGATTTTTATCCGTATTTTTGTCGGAATGGAGGTATTAAAAATCAGGGTTTTTGAGATATTTTGCGGGGGTTATAATTTTTAATCCGACCGTTGGATCGTGGTAATTTTTGGATATGTTATACATATATAAGTTGAGTATATGCCCACAAATTTTGAACCGTTAAAAATGAACGTATGATTTATTATGAATTTTACGAGATGACTGGTTCAGAAATTGTTGAATTTTCGGAGTTTATCATTTTGGTGGAAAATTCTAGAATTGGTGGGCCCCACTTGTGGTTGGTGAAGAAATGTGCTGAATTATATTTCAAATGTGGTGGGTGGGAATAGTAGCAGGTAAAGCCATCAGGTTGCAGGTCAAACCTACCAAAATTTTCCTATAAATAGAGGGCTAAGTTAGAATTGAAAATCACACCAGAAACATAAGCTTTCTCTCTTTCTCTCTCTATATTATGAAGCATATTTTGTGAGTTTTTAGATACTTGGTGAGTTGCTATTCATCAGTGCAAGTTTCCTTCAGCATCATATCCGATATCCAGTCAGAAGTACTGCTCTTTTGAGGTAAGGGATATTAAGGGATTTTAAGGGTTGTTATGATTTTCAGTTTCGTAATTTTTCTGATCTTCAAAAATTCTGGAAAAATTTGAAATGATATTTTGATGAGTTTTCTTGATTGTGTCCAAAAATGGTGATTTTTGGATGTATAGATTGAGAGTTATGAATTTTATGAGAAAAGACTATTTTAAAAGTAACCGCTTATAATTCCTTGTGGTTAACTCCAAAATTGATGAAATTTTTATTGGGAGTACATGTATATGATAGAAGTATACTCTGTAAATTTCAGAATTTTTGGACAAAAGTACAATTTTTGATAAATGTCTAAATATTCGGCTATTTTGGCCATATGAAAAATAGTAAATGACTTTTAAAAATTCTGAGAAAAATATATGTTCACTATGGGACTATATTATGCTAAATCCCAGAAAAGAAATATTTTTGGAACTGATTTGGTATTTTTCATGAAAATGGTCTAGTTATGAGTAAATGAATTAAATATGTTTTGTGAAGAAAGAAAATTGGAAAATAGGATTTTATGGCTTGAGAATCCTATATGAGGTATATGCAGATTTTTGATGAGGGTTTTGGTTATTGATGATGAAATTGTAAGAGTTGGCATTTTATGATGATTAAATGCATTAATTAGTAAAGTGTAAACAATTAAAATAAATTGTTTATAAATTTAAGTAATGTTATTCTTTCAATATCATTATACCGAAATATTGGTATGATTTTATTGTGGAATTTCTATCTTTTGTGTCGGGGTTACTATTCATGAGTTACTATTCACGATTTACTATTCATGAGTTACGAATATTACTCTTGAGATTAAAACTATATGTTGATCATATTATTTTTATCATCATATATAACATTTTTATAACCCTGATGTTGAAATTCTCTTTCACTGGAGTGTAAAGATGGGTAGATTATTGGTATGATCATGACTAGGGTTCTCTTTGGCCTGTAGTGCAAAGTTGAATTGTGACTGGTATGATCATGACCATTGAATTTATAATTGAATATCTTAAGCTTAAGTGCAAAGGTGAATTGATCAACATGGTTATAATTATTGTTTATATAAATTCTGAAATGATTATATATTTCTTTGAGATATGAATATATTTGGCCTGTAGTGCAAATATGAATTGTTGATGAATATCTTTGGCATGTAGTGCAAAGATGGCCTGTTGATGAATATCTTTGGCCTGTAGTGCAAAGATGAACTGTTGTTGAATATCTTTGGCCCGTAGTGCAAAGATGGTTTGTTGATGAATATCTTTGGCCCGTAGTGCAAAGATGGATTTGTTAGTATGATTATAAACAGGAACTGTGATTTGGTATAACCATGATCTTTGATGTTTCAGGTAAAGACAGGTGATGAAAATATTCTTCGTCCTGGGTGCGAAGAAAAATTTATAGTCACAATTATGATTATGAGTTATTCATATGATTGTGGAAAGGAACTGTTGAGTGATGTTACATGGATAAAATATTGTTGGTGGATTTTTAACATGGAGAAGATAATAGACTTTATAGTCTATTTGACTCTTCTAATGGATTGCTCGTTCCGCTGCAACTATGGTTGAAATTTTTATCATTTACCATATGTTCTAAATCTCTGATTTATTGTTGATGAAGGCTATTGATAATTGAATTATCTTTAGTCATGATATTCTTTACTGAGCTAGTTGTGCTCACCCTTTTGCTTCACAATTCCTTTCAGGTAATAAGAGTGTAGCTGGGTCGAGCGGGGGTAACAAGGGAATAGAACGGTGGTCATCATTTAGTAGTTATATTTGGTGAAGAAAATAGGGTGAGGCGAACCCAACGTTGGAAGGGTGTTTTGTCACTATCATACAAGATGTCTAATGACATACAACCTCGTGTCATCATAAGACAGGGTTGTGCTCATCCACTTGCTGAGTATATCTATGGGCACTACCTATATAATCTTGGTGTTTGTTTGAAGTATAATTCTCAATTAGAGACAGTGGAGATAATGATAAGTCAAGAGAAGACTCACCATTGGGAAGAATATGATAGTAATCTTCTCGTTTTTCTTTGGGGTCTATTGGGTCAATCAAGGATAATTCTGTGGCCATATGATATCTATCATAACCTAGATGCGTGGCCTCCCATGTACGAAGGTTTCCTTGAGCACTTCCCAAAGATTCTAATTTCTAAAACAGTTTTTGACTATACCTTTATGTAAGGTGTTATTGTGAGGTGATGTCCACGGTTGGAACATGAGTCACATTTGGTATATATTTGTATCCAAACTCACAGCATATGTGTTATTGTATTTTGCACGACAATTGTTGTAATAAAGTTGTAGTTGTTTTCTGTACCATGTATTTGACGACTCAGAATGGGTTGGGTGGAATGGACCTATTTTGGGGTTGTCACAGTCGTACTCCTGATTCATGATCCGAATCATCAATCTTCGATCCATATCAAATTCAGGTTGACCGCTCTGTACAGAGTAATTCAAAACTCGATGTTGGGTTCTCCCAATTACTTTCCAAAAAGAAAAATTCATATCATCTATTTTAGCCTTCTTAGATCGGACATCTCTTTTCACAATATCCACGTGTCGTGCGGCTTTTTCACATGCATCACTTATTCTCACTCGTTCAGTTTTTTCTTCTTTCAGCTCAGATTCCATCTTTATCATCTTATACTCTGCCAAAGAATGCTTCTGTTCAAGCATCACATATCGGGTAACACAAGCTTGAATTGTTGCATCCTTTTGTTCCACGACCGCCTATCGTTCTTCTGCCTGCTCTTCTAACTCATTAATACGATTTTAAAATTCTATATTTTGATCATATAATACCTCTAATAAACTCTCCTCAGGTACTTCTTTCTCTTCTTCCTCAGTCTCAGTTGTTACCTCTGCGACTATCTCGGGTGCAACTATCAATTCTTCAGTCACCACATGGATATCTCTAATTCCTTCTTCGTCTGACATCACATTATCACGGTTAGTGATTAGATGTATCCCCACAGTCTCATTCACTCCATTATTAGCATTCTCAGCTGCCATTCTCAAATACTGCCATAAAACAAGGGTTGATTAAACAAATTAACAAATCACATAATATCCCGATATTATGACTGACCAACAAATAAGCTTAGGTAGGACACACTAGCGAAGGATTTACTCATCTCTCCCCTCCTAGTTATATTCCCCGATCTCCACCAGAGATCATATCCCTAAGCTCTGCTACTAAATGTAACAACCCCAAAATAGGTCCATACCATCCAACCCATTTGGAGTCGCCAAATACATGGTACAGAAAATAACTACAACTTTATTACAATACTTGTCATACAAAATACAACAACACATATACGGTGAGTTTGGATACAAATATATACAAAATGTGACACATGTCCCAACCGTGTACAGCAACTCACAGTGACACCTTACATAAAGGTATAGTCAAAAACTGTTTTAGAAATTAAAATCTTTGGGAAGTGCTCAAGAAAACCTTCGTACATGGGAGGCCATGCGTCTAGGTTATGATAGATATCATATGGCCACAGAATTATCCTTGGTTGACCCAATAGACCCCAAAGAAAAACAAGAAGATTACTATCATATTCTTCCCAATGGTGAGTCTTCTCTTGACTTATCATTATCTCCATTGTCTCTAATTCAGAATTATACTTCAAACAAATACAAAGATTATATAGGTAGTACTCGTAAATATACTCAGCAAGTGGATGAGCACAACCTTGTCTTATGATGACACGAGGTTGTATGTCATTAGACATCTTGTATGATAGTGACAAAACACCCTTCCAACGTTAGGTTCGCCTCACCCTATTTTTTTCACCAAATAAAACTGCTAAATGATGACCACCGTTCTATTCCCTTGTTACCCCCGCTCGACCCAGCTACACTCTTATTACCTGAAAGGAATTGTGAAACAAAAGGGTGAACACAACTAGCCCAGTAAAGAATATCATGACTAAAGATAATCCATTAGAAGAGTCAAATAGACTATAAAGTCTATTGTCTTCTCCATGTTAAAAATTCACCAACAATGTTTTATCCCTATAACGTCAATCAATAATTCTGGTTCACAATCATATGAGTAACTCATAATCATAACTGTAGCTCTAAATTCCTCTTCTCATCCAGGACGAAGATAATTTTCATCACATATCTTTTCCTGAAATATCAAAGATCATGGTTACACCAAATCACATTTCCTGTTCATAATCATACTAATAACTTCATCTTTGCACTACGACCAAAGATATTCATTTGTATCACCAGTTGGTCATGTTCATCTCAACATCTGTTCATCTTTGCACTACTGGCCAAAGATATTCAACAACATGCCATCTTTGCACTACGGGCCAAAGATATTCATCAACAATTCAAATTTACACAACAGGCCAAAGATATTCATCAACAATTCATTTTTGCACTACAGGCCAAAGATATTCCTCAACAGTTCATATTTGCACTACGGCCAAATATATTCATCAACAGTTCATATTTGCACTACAGGCCAAATATATTAGTATCTCAAAGAAATATATAATCATTTCAGAATTTATATAAACAATAATTATAACAATGTTGATCATTTCACCTTTGCGCTTAAGCTAAAGATATTCAATTATAAATTCAATGGTCATGATCATACCAGTCAACAATTCAACTTTGCACTACTGGCCAAAGAGAACCCATAGTCATGATCATACCAAAAATCTACCCATCTTTACACTCAAGTCAAATAGAAATATCATCAGTAAGGTTATAAAAATGTTATATATAATAGTAAAATTAATATAATCAAAACATCTAGATTTAATATCAAGAGTAATATTCATAAATCAACTATAACTTGGTTAGAAAAGAAACTAATTTTATCATAAATAGTAACTCGTGAATAGTAATCTATGAATAGTAACTTCATGAATACTAACTCATGAATAGTAAACCAGACACAAAAAGGTAGAAATTCTACAATAAAATACATACCAATATTTCGGTATAATGATATTGAAAGAATAATATTTCTTAAGTTTATAAACAATTTATTTTAATTGTTTACACTTTACTAAATAATGTATTTAATCATCCTAAAATGCCAAACTCATAAGATTTTCATCACCAATAACCAAAAACCCTCATAAAAAATCTGCATATACCTCATATAGGATTCTCAAGCCATAAAATCCTATTTTCTAATTTTCTTACTTCACAAAACATATTTAATTCATTTACTCATAACTAGACCATTTTCATAAAAAATACCAAATCAGTTCCAAAAATATTTTTTTTCTGGAATTTAGCATAATATAGTCCCATAGTGAACATATATTTTTCTCAGAATTATTAAAAGTCATTTACTATTTTTCATATGGCCAAAACAGCCGAATATTTAGACATTTATCAAAAATTGTACTTTTATCTAAAAATTTTGAAATTCACAAAGTATACTCCCATCATATACATGTACTCTCAATAAAAATTTTATCAATTTTAGAGTTAACCACAAGGAGTTATAAGCGGTTACTTTTAAAATACTATTTTCTCATAAAATTCATAACTCTTAATCTATACATCCAAAAATTACTATTTTTGGACACAATCAAGAAAACTCATCAAAATATCATTTCAAATTTTTCCAGAATTTTTGAAGGTCAGAAAAATTATGAAACTGAAAAACATAACAACCCTTAAAACCCCTTACTATCCCTTACCTCAAAAGAGCAGTACTTCTGATCGGTATAAGGCTGAAGGAAACTTGCACTGATGAATAGAAACTCACAGAGTATCTAAATACTCATAAAATACACTAAATAATCTTGAGAGAGAAAGAGAGAAAACTTATGAATTCTGGTGTGTTTTTCAATTCTAACTTAACCTTCTATTTATAGGAAAATGTTAGCACGCCGAAGCAAACTTAACTTACAACCTGATGGCTTTACCTGCTACTATTCAAGCCTACCACATTTGAATAAAAATCTCAGCACATTTTCTCACCAACCAAAAGTGGGACCCACCAATTTTAGAATTTTTCACCAAAATGTTAAACTCCGAAAATTCAACAATTTCTGAACCAGTCATCTCGTAAAATTCATAAAAAATCATACGTTCATTTTTAACGGTTCAAAATTTGTGGACATATACTAAACTTATATATGTATAACATATCCAAAAATTACAACGATCCAACGGACGGATTAAAAATTATAATCCCCGCAAAATATCTCAAAAACCCTGATTTTTCATTCCGACAAAAATACTGATAAAAACCTCAACATTAACTCCTACATTTTTAACCACAATAAATATATCCAACATTTATATCCACATAAAATAAATAGTTCCTTATCATATGAATCAATAATTAATTATTTACAAATAATATTACAGAATCACATTTATGATAACCAGACCGTTCCCAGGAAATAGGGGGCTTTCCAATAAGAATTTCTCCTTACTGGAGCGCAATTAGATGACCAAACCTCTCCTTAGACAGAACTTTCTAGACATTGCCAATAATGTTATCTAATAATATTATTCAAATAATATGAATTATTGATCTGATAATGGAAAATACTATGCAGTGACAATTATTGAAACAACAATAATATAAAATATCAATGCAGCAATTATTCAATCAATAAAATAAAATATTGAATAGTAACTACTGTAACAATTATTCAGTAATGCCTTCTTACGTAAGAATCAATAATTTCAAAAATACTGTGCAATACCGTGTGCTACTGTGCAATAACGCGTATTACTATATTTTAACCACCGGGTATTTCAACAGTGTTAATGGTAACAACTACGCAGTTAATTATAAAAACTCATTTTTTGTCGTTATCTTCATCCGACCGTTTTTCGTTATGGGGCCCACAAATAGCTGCGCCGTCGTACGAATATTCCCCGATAGAAAGAATATTCGAATATTCCCCGATAACAATGATTATTTTATAACCACTTGTTTATTTTAAAAAAAATTTATATTTCACCCATAACTTTAACTTTTTATCAATTTAACCATTTACTGAATTGTAATTATAAGAAAAATTGAATACTTTTATTTTATAAAATTCAAGGTCTTACAAGTTGGTTTAAAGGGTGAGTCACCAGTGCCAAATTAAAGCTCATTAAATGATTCAATGGTTCAAGCAAGGATAATTGAATCAGTGCCTGCAGATATTGGGGTTGAGCATAGTCCTCTTGTGTTCTGAGTAAATGAATGCACAAGTTGAGGGGGAGCAACCAGAAGCAACTCATGAAGTCCCCTCAATTCCTCAAGAAACAGAATTAGAAGAAATAGATATTGAATTTACTGGGGAGGTCCATCAGGGTAAAGGTACTCTGGACAAAACTACAATATTTTACAACGATCAAGCTGAAAATTTGTACTTCTTTCTACGTACTTCTCATGCTCTTGCTTCGAGATCTTCTTTCCAAAAATCTGAGCTTCATCACTTGGGCGTTCAAGACCTATCCTAATGTAAAAGTGATGGCTCAGAAATTTCACAGGGTTCTTCATTATGCCAAGAAGATAATCAGTAATAAAACCTTCTATTCTTCCTGTAGATACGATAGAATCTCTACAATTAGTAAATTCTTCTTTACTTCTTCAAAATTTATTCATTCATTTTTTGTTTACAATGACAAGGTCGTAAAGTCGCCATCTAGGATCCCTGAGCAACCTTCATCACCTCCTAATTCTTTTTGTAATTCTCCATTCATAGAGTCTCAACACTCTACGAATGATGTAAATAACTGACATTCTCTGATCGTAGAGTCCCAAAACCTTACACTTGATGTAGATAATACTAGTTCTCCCACACACAATATTATCCCATTTCACTCAAACTCTCCACCATCAACAAATATTTCCTACATTCTCTTTACACCTGTAAATTCTCATCTACATCCTTCATCACCTATACAATTTGTACAGCCTGTATGTAAGAACCCGAATTTATGAAATTAAAGTATTCAATTTTTCTATTTAGTAAATAGTTAAATTGATAAAAGTTTAAAGTAAAGGATATGTAAATATTTCAAATAAGCAAGTGGTTATAAAATACTCATTGTTGTCGGAGAATATTCATTTGGTCGTGGAATATTCTTCCTGTCGGGGAATATTCGTACAACGTCGCAGCCTTTTGTGGGCCCCGTAACGGAAAATTTTTAGATGAAGAAAATGACAAGTATGAGTTTTTATAAATAACGGCGTAGCTGTTACTGTTAAAACTGTTAGAATACCCGGTGGTTAAAACACAGTAATACGCGTTGTCGCACAGTAGCACACGGTATTGCACCAATTATTGATTCTTACGTAAGAAGGCACTACTCAATAATTGTTACAGTAATTACTGTTCAATATTTTATTTTATTGATTCAATAATTATTGCGTTGATATTTTATATTATTGTTGTATCAATAATTGTCACTGCACAATATTTTCTATTATCGGAGCAATAATTCATATTATCTGAATAATATTATTAAATAACATTATTGGTAAAGTCTTGAAAGTTATGTCTAAGGAGAGGTTTGGTCACCTAATTGCGCGCCAGTAAGGAGAGATCCTTATTGGAAAGCCCCCTCTTTCCTGAGAACTGTCTGGTTGTCAGTAATGTGATTCTATAATATTATTTGTGAATAATTAATTATTAATTTTTATGATGAGAAAAATATTTATTTTTTGTGGATATAGATGGAAAAAAATTTTAATGTGACAATTTTTGAAAATTGTTATTTTATCTTTTCTGATAAGATAATTCATTTAGTATATTATTATATTTTAATAATATAATAATGGTAATATTTTTACAATGAATGTGTAATATATGAATAAATGAGGAGGAAGAGTATTTTTGTTGCATTAAATATTTAACACATGTTAAACATGTTGGTGGACACAATTTTTGACTGAAATTTGATTATAGCCTGTAAAATCGTCCGTTTGTGGATTTCGGTCAATTTCTGTTTAGAATTTAGAAAAAATTTCTTCTGCAAAGTTGTAGAGAATTAAATTTCTTATAAAATGGACATAAGATTTGAATTTTTCTGATAAAGGGGCAATTTATTATGAATTATTGAAGTTCCGGAATAATTAATTTTTGAAGTTTTAAATATTTTTTAAAAGAAAAACATGTTTGGTGTGTTTGTGAGACCCACTTGCATGTGTTTGTGGCTGAATTTAGATAGCAAGGTCTGCGTAAGAAAATAATATAAATATATTAATATTTTATTAAATTTTCTGCTTTGGTGTTCTAAGCAATTTCCTATAAATAGAGTGCTTAGGTTAGAATTGAAAATCACACCAGAAACTAAAGATTTCTCTCTCTTTCTCTCTCCATAATATCGAGCGTATTTTTGTGAGTATTTAGATATATTGAGTGTTTTATACGGTGCAAGTTCGTTCAGTGTTATATCCGACATTCCAGTACTGCTCTTTTGAGGTAAGGAATAGTAAGGGATTTTAAGGGTTGTTATGTTTTTCAGTTCGTAATTTTTTTAACCTTCAGAAAATTCTGGAAAAATTTAAAATGATATTTTGATGAGTTTTATTGATTGTGTCCAAAAATGGTAATTTTTGGATGTATAGATTAAGAGTTATGGATTTTATGAGAAAATGCTATTTTAAAAGTAAACGCTTATAACTCCTTGTGGTTAACTCCAAAATTGATAAAAATTTTATTGGGAGTACATTTATATAATATCAGTGTACTCTATGAATTTCGAAATTTTTGGATAAAAGGACAATTTATGATAAATGTCTAAATTTTTGACAGTTTTGGTCATATGAAAAATAGTAAATGAATTTTAAAAATTCTGAGAAAAATATATGTTTAATATGGGACTATATTATGCTAATTCCCAAAAAAGAAATATTTTTGGAACTGATTTGGTATTTTTCATGAAAATGGTCTAGTTATGAGTAAATGAATTAAATATGTTATGTGAAGTAAAAAATTTGAAAAATAGGATTTTATGGCTTAAGAATCCTATATAAGGTATATGCCGATTTTTTATGAGGGTTTTGATTATTGGTGATGAAATCTTATGAGTTTGACATTTTATGATGATTAAATACATTATTTAGAAAAGTATAAACAATTAAAATAAATTGTTTATAAGTTTAAGAAATGTTATTCTTTCAATATCATTATACCGAAATATTGGTATGGATTTTATTGTGAAATTTCTATCTTTTTGTGTCGGGATTACTATTCAAGAGTTACTATTCATGAGTTACTATTCATGAGTTACTATTCATTAGTTACTATTCACGAGTTACTATTTATGATTTACTATTCATGAGTTACTATTCATGAGTTACTATTCACGAGTTACTATTCACGGGTACTATTCACTACAAAATTAGTTTCTTTTTCTAACCAAATTATAGTTGATTTATGAATATTACTCTGGAGATTAAAACTATATATTGATTATATTGATTTTATTATCATATATAACATTTTTATAACCCTGATGTTGAAATTCTCTTTCACTGGAGTGTAAAGATGGGTAGATTATTGGTATGATCATGACTAGGGGTTCTCTTTGGCCAGTAGTGTAAAGTTGGATCGTTGACTGGTATGATCATGACCACTGAATTTACAATTGAATATTTTTAGCTTAAGTGCAAAGGTAAATTGATCAACATGGTTATAATTAATGGTTTATATAAATTCTGAAATGATTATGTGTTTCTTTGAGATATGAATATTTTTGGCCCGTAGTACAAAGATGACCTGTTGTTGAATATCTTTGACCCGTAGTACAAAGATGATCTGTTGTTGAATATCTTTGGCATGTAGTGCAAAGATGGTCTGTTGTTGAATATCTTTGGCCAGTAGTGCAAAGATAAACGGTTAATGAATATTTTTGGCTATAGGGCCAAGATGAATTTATTGGTATGATTATGAACAGGAACTGTGATTTGGTATAACCATGATCTTTGATGTTTCTGGTAAAGACAGGTGATGAAAATTATCTTCGTTCTGGATGAGAAAAGGAATTTGGAACCACAAATATGATTATGAGTTATTCATATAATTGTGGACAGGAACTGTTGATTGATGTTACAGGAATAAAATATTGTTGGTGGACTTTTAACATAGAGAAGATAATAGACATTAGGGTCTATTTGACTCTTCTAATGGATTGCTCGTTCCGCTGCAACTATGGTTGAACATTTTTATCATCTACCATATGTTCTAAATCTCTGATTTATTTCTGACGAAGGCTATTGATAATTTAATTATCTTTAGTTATGATATTCTTACTGAGCTAGTTGTGCTCACCTTTTTCTTCACAATTCCTTTCAGGTAATAAGAGTGTAGCTGGGTCGAGCGGGGGTAACAAGAGAATAGAACGGTGGTCTCTAGCTGTGGAGGTTCTCCCTAAACAGTATAGAAAAGTGTGTTGTATTCTATACATCATTTAGTAGTTATATTTGGTGAATCAAATAGGGTGAGGCCAACCCAACGTTCATACAAGATGTCTAATGACATACAACCTCGTGTTATCATAAGACATGGTTGTGCACATCCACTTGCTGAGTATATCTACAAGCACTACCTATATGATCTTGGAGTTTGGTTGAAGTATAATTCTCAATTAGAGACGGTGGAGATAATGATATGTCAAGAGAAGACTCACCATTGGAAAGAATATGATAGTAATCTTCTCATTTTTCTTTGGAGTTTATTTGGTCAACCAAAGATAATTCTGTGGGCATATGATATCTATCATAACCTAGACGCATGGCCTCCCATGTACGAAGGTTTCCTTGAGCACTTCCCAAAGATTTTAATTTCTAAAACAGTTATTGACTGTACCTTTATGTAAGGTGTCATGGTGACGTGCTATCCAAGGTTGGGATGAGAGTCACAGTTGATATATATTTGTATCAAAACTCACAACATATGTATTGTTGTATTTTGTACGACAGTTGTAGTAATAAAGTTGTAGTTATTTTCTGTACCATGTTTTTGACGACTCTAAATGGTTGGTTGGATTGGACCTATTTTGGGGGCGTCACACTGTACAAATTATATAATCTATACAACCAGATATTCCTTCAATAACTCCTCAAGATATACCTTCTTCTTCCAATAATGAATACTTTGATCTAACCCTTACTTTGACAAACATCTCCTGGAGTGATAAGGTTGGTTCTAAAGAGCTGTTAGAATGAATTTTGGAGCATGTCTTAATAATACCCTCTAAACCTCAGTTGAAAGAACTTATGGATCTCATTGCGGATGAGCTTCATGCCAATCTTCAGCACTCTTCTACTACAATTGAAAATAATTTGAAGCGTGTTGCAGAGGTAGCAGCCAAAGTTCCAATAGATATTTCCAAGGAGTTTAGAAAAGACATGAAAGAACTACTAAAGACATTGTTGAGAATCTTAAGCAAAGGGATGTTCTTTACTTCAAATGCCTTCAAGATCATAAAGAGGCGGTTCTTGCTCTTCAAGAAACAAATGAAAACACCATAAAAGCCCTCACTGAGAAAGTCTTTGACCTCAATAACTCCCTCAATGAGTTCAAGAGCATGGTAATGAATCAGATGAAGCAAATAGACAATGCTCTAGAACGAACAGACTCTAAAATGACATTTGTACATCAGCAACGTGAACAAGTAGAAGCAAGACTGCAAGAAAATTGAGATGATATTGCCTTATCTCGTAATCAAATGCAAGAAATGGTTCAAAGTGTCAAAAAAACTATCAGCAAAAATTTATGTTTTGAATGCTGACAAAGAGGGGGAAAATAAGCTACTAAGTCAGGGGGAGAAAAGATCAAGGCCAGTGCAAACTTCTATCTATCCTCCAGCGTTCAGCTTTCCTCAAACTACTCTTCCTACTGATCATGGACATTCTTCCTCCTCACGAAATGATCCTCCTACTGATCATGGACATTCTTCCTCCTCACGAAATGATCCAAATGCCCACTAGCACTAGACTCATATCAGGTGATCCCTCGAATCTCAATAGAAATCTTCAGGGGACTCACATTGTGGGAGAAGAAAGAGCTAATATGTTTGATCTTGGCCCAAAAGATTTAATAAAAGAGATTTGAAGAAAGTAAGCTGAAGATAGAGCCAGAACTGAGAAAAGGATTGCAACTAAGAAGTACTGGTTGTCTAAAGAAAAGAGGAGGGGAGATAGTAGGTATAAAGTTATAATTTTTTTGTATTTGATATATTTGTTTGTTATAAAATTTTCAAAATTTGAACAAAATCTTATACATCAATAAAATTCATTCTTTCAATGTAGAGATATAGTTTCTCACTGTATGATAAGGCTTGTTACCTATTTATGTTCTTTGCATCTTAGAATTGATGTTTGTTCTGAAACTACTAGTTTTGTCATCATCAAATATAGGGAGATTGTTAGTAATTGTTAAGATATGCATGTTTAAATTTGATGATGTGTTTATAGTACTGTATAATTGTTCAATAGTTTTGTAAAGTCTTTATATGAGATATATTTGAACAAGGACATAGAAATAGAACTATCAAACTTGTTAGGTTGATCCTTTGAATTATTTTAATGTATAAGTGATATGATCAATTTGATTGTATAATATTGTTAATTTAATTCGCAGAGTAATCTAGGTTTTTGTAGAGCATCAGTTGAATGATTGTATAGTTGTCGAAGTGTTCACAGAGTAAAGAGAAGTTCGCAAAGTCTACTCAAGCATCGTAGAGTGCTCACCTTAGAAGAGCCATTCGTAGAGCAGAAGATAGAGAACTCTTCGTAGAGTACATCTCTATTTGTAAAACAATTTTTCCTAGAGTTCAGAATGTCGAGTAACTTAAGTCAAGACTCTACGTTCTTCACCAAACTCTATGATTAGTCAAAGTTTGTAGAGCATGTCAGAACTGTCATGGGACTGACAAATGCAGAGCATTGTAGAGAAAATATTTCAAGATGTTTCTCACCATCTTCAACTTCAAATAAGAAGATCAGATAGTGGTATTTCTAAATCGCTAGATTGAAGATGTGACACCACTCACATATGGTAGGTGAGACTACAATATGATGGGACTTGTCAGGGCCGAAAGCAAGACTAATACCTACTCTAAAGGTCAACATCAGAGAACATCCTAATGCAGAGCATTAAATGTACTAACGAGAACTCTCCAATGAGATGATTTTCAGAAGTCTATAAAAGAGTACCAGGATTAAAATCTAAGCACGAATCACTAAGAACAAAGCTGAAACTCTGCCAAAATATATCAAGCTCTACTCTACGAAACAGGAATACTTGTTCAAGCTGCTAAGTACCTAAAAGGAGTCAAGCCTATTGCAAAGCTTAGCAACAACCTGAAACAACTATCATTCATTGTGATTCAATTGTCTAAGTGACATTCATCCAAGTATAAGTGACTTGAAAGGGTTTAAGTGACTTGGTCTAAGTGATCTTGCCAAGACTAAGTGACTCGAAAGAATTTAAGTGATTCAGTTGTAATAGATCTTAGTAATATGGTCTTTGTGACCCTATCCTTAGTGGATTTCCTACTTGTTGAAGTAGAAGAGTGGACTAGGAGTTATTTGTACTCCGAACCACTTAACATCTTGTGTCATTTACTTTAAATATTTATATTATGTCATTAACTATTATATCTGATAGTAACTAATATCTACAAGTGCTAAATTTAGAATTGAGATTTCATTAAATCTTTAAGGGGGTTTTAAACTAATATTCTGTTGTGCTAAATTAATTATTTGGTAAATTGTTACGCCCCCAAAAATAGGTATACATCACCCATCTTGGATTGCCAGATACATGGTATAGAATTCAAATACAACTTACTAATACAACTGTCGTGCACAATACGACAAAATATAAACTGTGAGTTTGAATACAAATATTATCTTCTAGAGAGTATCCATACTCAAAAGGAGTCCTCATTACAATTATTATCACACTATTACATAAAATAGTGAGGACTACTAATACTATCATCTGGTCCATCACTCCGTTCCCCAACTCGTTCCAGCTATATTCTCATGTTCTGAAGAGAACAGTGAAAGAAAAGGTGAGCTCAACTAGCCCAGTAAGAAATATTATGACTAAGATAATGCAGAATAAATTATCATTAGCCTTCAACAGTGTTAAACTGATAAAATATAACGAACATCAAGTTTAACTGCAGCGGAACAAGCAATCCATTAAAAGAGTCAAGTAGAAAATAAAATCTACTATCTTCTATGATTTAAAAGGTTTTTCAACACTGTTATCGCTGAGACTCAGCTTAATAAAATAATCCACATCATCGAATCACCCCTGCACTACGGCCAAGGATATTCGTGTATTCATTAATGGTCATGATCATGCCAACAACTGTCCATCAATGCACTACGGGCCAATGAGAACTTTTACCACATCATTTGTAACATTACGGTCATGATTATACCGAATAATCCCTGGTCATAATCATACCAAGTCCATCTATGCACTACAGGCCACAGATGACTTTCAACATTTTATAAACATGAGGATGATAACAATGATATAAGAATTCAATAAAACAAGTTCAAGAATTAATTTATCCAAGAAATAACAACGTCCAAATTGTCAACATGATACTGCTTTGTGTAGTAAAATTCAAGAATGCTTAGAAGAATATTTTCATGAAAAGATACTGGATGAACCGCAATTATCAAGGATATTCCACTAATTTCATGGAGTATAGAAGTTAAAACTTAACCAACTGAGTATAATAAAGAATGGAATAACAAAAGAAATCACCCGCATGCGATAGACCGCACAGACAGGTTATTCCAACAGAATAATAAATAATGGAACCAGGTCCGGCGTAAACGCACAGACAGGATATTCCGACAGAATAATAAATAATGGAACCAGGTCCGGTGTAAAACACACAGACAGGATGTTCCAACAGAATAATAACAAGACAGAACCAGGTCCGGTGTAAAACACACAGACAGGATGTTCCAACAGAATAATAATAAAAACGGAACCAGGTCCGGTGTAAAACACACAGACAGGATGTTCCAACAGAATAATAATAAAAACGGAACCATGTCCGGTGTAAAACACACAGACAGGATGTTCCAACAGAATAACAGAAGAATGCCACCAAGTATAGGGTAGACCGCGTATACAGGTTATTCCAACAGATTAATAAAAAATTAAATAACAACAGTTCTCTTCATGTATAAGAAAGAATAACACCCCTTACCGTTTTAAAGAAGAGCTGAAATAAGGGAGTAGTTAAGTAGCAGAATACTTTTCTTCTCTCTCTCTATAGTTTCTCTCTATAGTTTCTCTCTCTAGAGTTCAGTGAATTTGTAAGAAATAATGAAGGAATGAGCTGCTATTTATAGAAAAATAAAATGCATAGTAACTAATCCATGAACGGTCCAGATTGATTACTTTAATCTGGCGGTCCATATTTAAAGAAAAATCTTTTAAATAAAATATAATATATTCTATTTATAGAATAACTTTAATAAAGTATTCTGTTTTATATAAAAAGATGTTTCTGTTTTATTACGTTAATAATACGAATAAAATAAAACGTCATTATCGCTAAATAATTCATATTATTAACTGACAATAATTGAATCAAACTGAGTGACTTCTCACATAAGCATTAATAATCAATACCGTGTGCTACTATGCAACCATACGTATTACTGTACTTTTACTACCGAGTAGTTCAACAGTATCAATGGTAAAACTTCTGCTGTTATTTTTAATAAAATATTTTTGTCGTTTTCTCAATCCGAAAATAATTCCGTTGTGGGGTCCACCAATGATTGTGTCGTTGTACGAATATTCCCTGTTAAAACGAATATTTCCCGACCAATCGAATATTATATAACAACTTGTGTACTTTGCAAAATTTATAAATATTACCCACAACTATAACATTATATCAAATTAACTCCATAATATTCAAAAATAATATTTATAGAAAATTCGTCTTTATTTATAAAAGTTGGGGTCTTATAACCTCCCCTTCTTATAAAATTTCGCCTTCGAAATTAGGGTACATACCTGGTATGTCGAAGAGGTAAGGATACCTTGATTTCATTTCAGATTCTAACTCCCAAGTCATTTCCTCAACATCGTGGTTTCTCCACAAAACTTTGACTTGAGGTATAACCTTGGAGCGTAGAATATGTTCCTTCTTATCCAAGATTTGAACAGGAACTTCTTCATACGTCAAATCTTCTGCTATTTCGTCCGGTTCTAACTCAATAATGTGGTTCGGGTCTTCCACATATTTACGTAACATGGATATGTGAAAAACGTTATGAACACGAGACATACTTGGCGGTAAAGCGAGTCTATAAGCCACAGTTCCTACTCGATCGAGGATTAAAAATGGACCGATGAATCGAGGATTGAGCTTTCCTCTCTTTCCAAATCTCGTAACTCCTTTCCATGGAGCAACACGTAAGAACACATGATCTCCTATATCAAATTTCACGTCCTTTCGATGAAGATCAGCATAACTCTTTTGTCGATCTTGTGAGGTTTTTATACGTTGTCGGATCGTTTGAATCTTTTCTGTAGTCATACGTACCAACTCCGGTCCTAACAACGTTGCTTCACCCACCTCATCCCAGCATACTGGAGAACGACATTTTCTTCCATACAATGCTTCGAATGGAGCCATGTCAATACTTGCTTGATAACTGTTGTTGTAGGAAAACTCCACCAATGGTAAGAACTTGTCCCAACTTCCCTTGAAGTCAAGGACACAGAGTCTTAATAAATCTTCTAGAGTTTGAATAGTCCTCTCTGATTGTCCGTCCGTCTGAGGATAATATGCCGAACTATATCGTAAATCCGTGCCCATAGCTTTTTGTAAACTAACCCAAAATCGTGAAGTGAATCTTGGGTCTCGATCAGAAACTATGAATACTGGCATACCATGCAGTCTTACAATCTCGTTTATGTACATACGAGCAAGACGTTCAAGTGTATAAGTTTCTCGTATCAGTAAGAAATGAGCAGACTTGGTCAATCTATCAACAATGACCCAAATCGCATCTATACCTTGAGAAACCTTAGGAAGACCGGTAACGAAATCCATGGTAATGTGCTCCCACTTCCATTCTGGAATTTCAAGTGGTTGCAATGGACCTTTTGGTACTTGATGCTCCGCTTTGACTCGTTGACAAGTTAGGCACCTTGAGATAAACAGCGCTATCTCTCTCTTCATATTGCTCCACCAAAATGTATGACGAAGATCATGATACATTTTGGTACTTCCAGGATGGATTGCAAACGGTGTGTTGTGCGCCTCTATCATGATTTCATACTTTAAATCAGGGTTGTTAGGAACACAAAGTCTGGAGTTGACTCGAAGTATTCCTTCTTCATCGATTCTTGCTTCCGGCATAGCACCTTCTTGCACTTTTTTCCTCATACGCATCAGCTCCAGGTCTGTAGCTTGAGCAGCTTTAACTTTATCGATTAAAGTTGGTTCTACTCGTATATTCGCCATCATCACATGGGTCCCTGGAGTCTTTAACTCTATCTCCATCCTTTGCAAGTCACACAAAATGGGCTTTGTGTTGACAATATTGCACTCGTACTTGCATATGATCTTCTACTCAATGCGTCAGCTACCACGTTCGCTTTTCCAGGATGGTATTGAATGGTATGATCATAATCTTTCAACAGTTTAAGCCAACGTCGTTGTCGCATGTTGAGTTCCTTTTGAGTGAAGAAATATTTGAGACTTTTATGATCCGTAAAGATCTCCACCTTCTCCCCATATAAGTAATGCCTCCAAATTTTAAGTGCAAATACAACAGCTGCCAACTCTAGATCATGAGTAGGATAATTCCTCTCATATTCCTTGAGTTGTCTTGATGCATAGGCTATGACTTTTCCATGTTACATGAGAACGCATCCCAACCCTTTGCTCGAAGCATCACTGTAGATGACAAATCCCTCCGAGCCAGATGGTATTGTTAGAACAGGTGCTGAAATGAGTCTCCTCTTGAGTTCTTGAAAACTCTTCTCACATTCTTCGCTCCAACCTAACTTTGTATCTTTCCGAGTCAGCTGAGTTAATGGAGTAGCGATTCGAGAAAATCCTTCCATGAATCTCCGATAATAACCAGCTAAACCAAGAAAGCTACGTACTTCGGTCACTGATTTAGGTTGCTCCCAGCTTTGAATAGCTTCAATCTTTGTCGGGTCAACCGATATTCCACGACTTGATACTACGTGCCCAAGGAATGCTACCTCCTCCAGCCAGAACTCGCATTTCTTCAACTTGGCATAAAGTTTGTATTCACGAAGCTTTTGGAGTACCAGCCTCAAGTGTTGCTCATGATCTTCACGGCTTTTGGAATAAATAAGGATGTCATCAATAAAGACGACCACAAAGTGATCCAAATATTCCTTGAATACCCGATTCATCATATCCATGAAGGCAGCAGGAGTATTAGTCAATCCAAAGGACATGACTAGGAATTCATAATGCCTGTACCGAGTTCTGAAAGCCGTCTTTGGAATATCCTCAGTTTTAACCTTCAGCTGATGATATCCAAAACGAAGATCGATCTTTGAAAAGAATTGTGCTCCTTGCAACTGGTCAAACAGGTCATCAATACGTGGCAATAGGTACCTGTTTTTGATGGTGACATGATTCAACTCCCGATAATCAATACAAAGTCGCATACTTCCATCTTTCTTCTTCACGAATAGCACAGGAGCACCCCAAGGAGAAGTACTAGGACGAATAAAGCCAATGTCTAACAATTCCTGCAGTTGGATCTTTAACTCCTGAAGTTTAATAGGAGCCATTCGATATGGGGCTTTGGAAATGGGTTTTGTACCGGGTTCAAGGTCGATACAAAATTCAATTTCACGCTCTGGGGGTAGGCCAGGAAGTTCTTCAGGAAATACGTCAGGGAATTTATTAACAATAGAAATATCATTCAAAACTGACGTATTTTTGTTTAGATCCGTGACATGAGCTAAGAAAGCTTGACATCCGTTTTTCAATAAACGCATAGCTTTATGGCTTGAGATGACAGTGATTGATTTTAATGGTTTGGTTGCTTGAATTCGCATAATAGGTCGATTAGGAATATAAAAGCTAACAACCTTACGAAAACAATCAATTTTTGCATGATGAGTAGTTAACCAATCAATCCCTAGAATCACGTCAATGCAAGTATTTTTAATAAAATTAGATCGACAGGTAATGTGTGGGTACCAACTTGAACCAAACAAGACTTATAAACCGTGGATGTAATAAAGGTTTCCCCCAATGGAGTTTCAACAGATAAGTCAAAGTCTAATTTCTCCGGAGTCAAATTTAATCGATGAGCGCAAGTAGGAGAAATAAAAGAATGGGTAGAACCGGTATCAAATAAAGTATAGACTTCATTAAAGTTTATGATAAGCTTACCCGTGATGACCTCATTCGGGTTCCTTACTTTCTGGGAGGTCACAACAAATGCTCTCCCTTGCACTACCGGTTTTGACTTTTCTAGGACGGCCTTTGGTGTCTCCATCTTGGCAGAACTTGTTTTTCATAAACGACAAAATCGAGCTAAATGACCTTCTCTTCCATAATTATAACATGCTTTAGACGGCATCGCGCAGTTTGGACTGATGTGCCCCTCCCCTCCGCATTTGAAACATATGATAGGTGGTCGTTCTCCTTCCTTAACAACGGGTGCTGGTGCTGACGTCTTTCCATCATTGTTGAATCTCCTTTTCTTGAAATGACCATTCTTATTGTTTTGGCCCTGATTACCGCCGAAGTGGTTATCATTTCTGGCCTGTTGATTCCCTCCACGCTTGTTGTCACCGCTTCGATGACTGCTCTCACTGGTATTATCATTTTGCCGACTGCTCTCTTTTGGTTGCGTTGACTCGTTATCGCGCTCCACTAACTGAGCCCTATTCACAACATCTGAATACAAACACAGTTTATAAGAAATAAGATGTTGACGTATCTCAGGTTTCAAACCTCACAAAAATATTCGCGTCATTCGCTCTTCATTATCCACCAAGTGGGACGCAAACCGGGACAACTCAGCAAATTTAGCCTCATACTGCGACACGGTCATATTATTCTACTCCAATTTGATGAACTCCACCTCCTTCATGTGACGAACACTTTCGGGAAAGTATTTGTCATTGAACAACTCTTGGAACTTCTCCCAAGACATCTTCAGTGCGGCAGGTTGAGTACGCTTAATCGATTCCCACCAGTAATCTGCCTCTCCTCGCAACATAAAAGCGGCAAAAGGAACCTTTTGCTCCTCGGAGCATCCCAAGACATCAAATATCTTGGTGATCTGCTTTATCCATGTTTCCGCTATAAGTGGTTTTAACTCTCCCTTAAACTCCGGTGGTCCCAGCTCCTTAAACTGTTTAGCGGTGACCGTCCGAGAGTTTTCGGTGTTTCCACCTATATTTTGGACAGGAGCCGCTCTCGCTTGCTATTGCATGAACTGCATAAAGCTTCTGAACATTCCATCATTCATCATCTGGTCAGTGTTGTTGTTTGCATGAGGATTGTCACCTTCCTGATGCACATTATCCTGATTATTGATATGTGGTGAATCAACAGTCGCCTGTGCTCCATTGCTATTCTCAACATTCTCAGATGCCATTTTCAGATACTGCCACAAAACAAAAGTTAATCGATATGTCATATATTATCCTTACATGATGACCGACCAATTAAATACCATACAAATAAACTTAGGTAGGTCATACTAGCGAAGGAATTCTCCGTCTCTCCCCTCCTAGTTCTATTCTCACATCTTAGCCAGGGATCATATCCCTAAGCTCTGATACCAACTGTGACGCCCCCAAAAATAGGTATACATCACCCATCTTGGGTCGCCAGATACATGGTATAGAATTCAAATACAACTTACTAATACAACTGTCGTGCACAATACGACAAAATATAAACTGTGAGTTTGAATCCAAATATTATCTTCTAGAGAGTATCCATACTCAAAAGGAGTCCTCATTACAATTATTATCACACTATTACATAGAATAGTGAGGACTACTAATACTATCATCTGGTCCATCACTCCGTTCCCCGACTCGTTCCAGCTATATTCTCATGTCCTTAAGAGAACAGTGAAAGAAAAGGTGAGCTCAACTAGCCCAGTAAGAAATATTATGACTAAGATAATGCAGAATAAATTATCATTAGCCTTCAACAGTGTTAAACTGATAAAATATAACAAACATCAAGTTTAACTGCAGCGGAACAAGCAATCCATTAAAAGAGTCAAGTAGAAAATAAAATCTACTATCTTCTATGATTTAAAAGGTTTTTCAACACTGTTATCGCTGAGACTCAGCTTAATAAAATAATCCACATCATCGAATCACCCCTGCACTACGGCCAAGGATATTCGTGTATTCATTAATGGTCATGATCATGCCAACAACTGTCCATCAATGCACTACGGGCCAATGAGAACTTTTACCACATCATTTGTAACATTACGGTTATGATTATACCGAATAATCCCTGGTCATAATCATACCAAGTCCATCTATGCACTACAGGCCACAGATGACTTTCAACATTTTATAAACATGAGGATGATGACAATGATATAAGAATTCAATAAAACAAGTTCAAGAATTAATTTATCCAAGAATTAACAACGTCCAAATTGTCAACATGATACTGCTTTATGAAGTAAAATTCAAGAATGCTTAGAAGAATATTTTCATGAAAAGATACTGGATGAACCGCAATTATCAAGGATATTCCACTAATTTCATGGAGTATAGAAGTTAAAACTTAACCAACTGAGTATAATAAAGAATGGAATAACAAAAGAAATCACCCGGCATGCGATAGACCGCACAGACAGGTTATTCCAACAGAATAATAAATAATGGAACCAGGTCCGGCGTAAACGCACAGACAGGATATTTCGACAGAATAATAAATAATGGAACCAAGTCCGGTGTAAAACACACAGACAGGATGTTCCAACATAATAATAACAAGACAGAACCAGGTCCGGTATAAAACACACAGACAGGATGTTCCAACAGAATAATAATAAAAACGGAACCAGGTCCGGTGTAAAACACACAGACAGGATGTTCTAACAGAATAATAATAAAAACGGAACCAGGTCCGGTGTAAAACACACAGACAGGATGTTCCAACAGAATAACAGAAGAATGCCACCAAGTATAGGGTAGACCGCGTATACAGGTTATTCCAACAGATTAATAAAAAATGGAATAACAACAGTTCTCTTCATGTATAAGAAAGAATAACACCCCTTACCGTTTTAAAGAAGAGCTGAAATAAGGGAGTAGTTAAGTAGCAGAATACTTTTCTTCTCTCTCTCTATAGTTTCTCTCTATAGTTTCTCTCTCTAGAGTTCAGTGAATTTGTAAGAAATAATGAAGGAATGAGCTGCTATTTATAGAAAAATAGAATGCATAGTAACTAATCCATGAACGGTCCAGATTGATTACTTTAATCTGGCGGTCCATATTTAAAGAAAAATCTTTTAAATAAAATATAATATATTCTATTTATAGAATAACTTTAATAAAGTATTCTGTTTTATATAAAAAGATGTTTCTGTTTTATTACGTTAATAATACGAATAAAACAAAACGTCATTATCGCTAAATAATTCATATTATTAACTGACAATAATTGAATCAAACTGAGTGACTTCTCACATAAGCATTAATAATCAATACCGTGTGCTACTATGCAACCATACGTATTACTGTACTTTTACTACCGAGTAGTTCAACAGTATCAATGGTAAAACTTCCGCCGTTATTTTTAATAAAATATTTTTGTCGTTTTCTCAATCCTACAATAATTCCGTTGTGGGGTCCACCAATGATTGTGCCGTTGTACGAATATTCCCTATTAAAACGAATATTTTCCGACCAATCGAATATTATATAACAACGTGCGTACTTTGCAGAATTTATAAATATTACCCACAACTATAACATTATATCAAATTAACTCCATAATATTCAAAAATGATATTTATAGAAAATTCGTCTTTATTTATAAAAGTTGGGGTCTTACATAAATAGTCTTTAAATAAGCAAAAATTTTAAAAGATCTATTTAACTCCCCCTAGGAAACAAAAATGTTGATGAACCGCCCATATAACATTTTTGACACTATCTTGCCTGCGACTTTCTTCTTCTCAGTATCATTTATCCATTTAACATCCAGTCCATGAAGATGGCTCCAAAATTAATCTTCATCACTATAGCAGTCATTATCTTAAGTTGAAGGTCGCTCACAGAGTCATGGGCAGAGTCCTTACAAAGAATACACTTCCCAATTATGTCGGCAAGGAACTCATAATTTGAAGGGAATTCCTTCTTCTTCATTCCCTTAAGTTGTGGGTTCTTTTTGTAAGCCATTAACTCCAAACAGACTTCATATCAACATCTTTAAAGGAAATGATGTCATCGGTCATAAAATCCAAGTGATGGTTCAACTCCATCACATCGAACTTAAGGGTGAGACCCTTCACCTGTTTTATGAGGACTCCATCTTCGCACACAACATTTAGGTAGAACTCCTCTACGAGTCTTGTAAGACCCCAACTTTTTATGAATAAAGATTTAATTTCTCTAAATATTATTTTTGAATAATAAGGTGTTGATTTGATATAATGCTGTAGTTATGGATGAAATGTGCAAATTTTGTCAAGTAAGCAAGTGGTCATAAAATATTCGTTTTGTCGGGGAATATTCATTTTAGTCGGGAGATATTCTTTTTGTCGGGAATATCCGTATGACGGCGCAATCATTGGTGGACCACATAACGAAATAATTGTCGGATATAGAAAGCGACAGAAATAACCTTTTTATAAAAATAACGGCAAAACTTTTACCGTTAAAATTGTTGAAATACCCAGTGATAAAAGTACAGTAATACATGTGCTTGCACAGTGGCACACGATATTGCACAGTATCTCTGATTATTGATTCTTACGTAAGAAGTTACTCAATAATTGATACAGTAAAGTTGCACAGTCTTTCATATTATTGGTGCAATAATTGCTACAGTGATAATTGAATAGTATTTTACATTATTGATTCAATAATTGTCATGACATAGTAACTCATATTATTGAGATGATATTATTAGGTAGTATTATTGATAATGTCTAGAAAGTTCTGCCGAAAAAAGGGGTTAGGTCATATAATTGCGCGCCAGTAAGGAGAAATTCTTATCGGAAAGTCCCATCTTTCCTAGAAACGATCTAGTTATCAGTATTTTGAATCTATAATATTAATTAGTAATAATTATTGAAGAATTATAAATATTTGATGAATATGGTAAGGATTTCTTTAAATTTTGATATAAATGGAGGAATTTTAGAATGCGACAATTGTCGAAAGTTGTTATTTTTTTATAAAATCGTAATTATCTTCTCTGATAATATATTTATATATTATTATAATATTATATTATAATAGTATAATGTGATAATATAATAGTATATTTTATAATTTAAATGGTAATATTATTATATTTTTGGCATGTGAATTAAATGAAGTGAAGATGATCAAATTATATTAGTTTTCAAACTGAATTTGAATTCTTTTATTTTTTCAAAAACATGTGATAAAAGTGGTGGAGTAAGCAAATTGGCTTAGAAAAGTCTTGTTTCAAGGTAGGTGTGCTGGAAAAAAAATCACCCGTATTTGAGATTTTGTCAAACCTGGTGTGCTACCATTTTCCTATAAATAAGCTGCTTAATTAAACAATGAAACTCACACCAGAATAAGAAAATTCTCTATCTATAATATCGAGCGTATTTCTTGTGAGCATAAGGATACTTTGAGTGTAGCTTTTTGTGCAAGATTTTTTCATAATAATATCCGATATTTCAGTCAAATCCAGTTTCTACTAAGGTAAAGGATATTATTTTTTTTTCATAAAGGAGGTTATTTTCTTTCAATACTCGTAAATGATATTATTTCCTTCCATATTCGTAAATGATATCATTTTCTTTCATACTCCATATTACGTAAGTGATATTATTTCATCCTATATTCCTAAATTTAAACTTACTATGGTAAGTATTGCTTCTATAATTTCTGAAATGATTAGAAATTTCGCTTCATCTAATATCATTTCACTGAAATATTAGTCTAAACTTTCTTATTAAATATGGAACTTTTCATGTCTGGGTACTGTTCATGGGCACTGTTCATACATACGGTACTATTCACGGATACTGTTCACAATAAAGATAAAATTCTTTTTCCAAGTTATCCGTTGTGACCCTTATTCTTGAAATTGAATCCTTGTTATGGTCTCACTTGATTCATTCTTATTATCATTATCATAATTCTCAGAATTAAATTATGTTGAAAGTTATCTTTGGCCCGTAGTGCAAAGATGAAATATTAATTGATGAATATCTTTGGCCCGTAGTGCAAAGATGAACTGTTGATTGATATCTTTGGCATGTAGTGCAAAGATGGACAGGTGTTTTGCATGATCATGACCACCGGTGATACAAATGATTATCTTTGGCCCGTAGTGCATAGATAATTCGTTGATTGGAAATAGATATTAATTGATGTTATAGGGATAAAATATTGATGATGGACTTTTAAATCATGGAAGATAGTAGACATCATGCTCTACTTGACTCTTCTAATGGATTATTATTTTCACTGCAGTTGTTGATCTAAAACTTGTTGTCTATTGTATTCAATCAGATTTTTCTTTGTTGAGGACTAAGGATAATTTATTCTGCATTATTTTAGTCATAATATTCTTTACTGGGCTAGTTGAGCTCATCCTTTTCATTTTTATTCCATTTTTCTTCTCAGGAAGCGAGAATATAGCTGGAACTAGTTGAGGTGTGGAGTGATGATTCAAGACAGTTATTATAGCAGTCCTCACTATTTTGTAAAATAGTGTATCAATAATTATAATGAGGACTTTATTTGAGTTTGGATATTGTCTACAAGATAATATTTGTATTAAACCTCACAGCATATGTGTTGTTGTATTTTGCACGATAATTGTAATAATGAAGTTTGTAGTTGTTTTCCATACCATGTATTTGGCGACTCAGAATGGGTTGTGTGGACCTATTTTGGGGGTGTCACAGTTGGTATCAGAGCTTAGGGATATGATCTCTGGTGGAGATCTGAGATTAGAACTAGGAGGGGAGAGACGAGTTAATCCTTCGCTAGTGTGTCCTACCTAAGCTTATTTGTTTAGTCAGTCAGAATATAGGGATAATATATGGCATGTCAATTTCTTTAATTAACCCTTGTTTTGTGGCAGTATTTGAAAATGACATCTGAAAATCAAGAGATGAACTCATATTGAGTTTTAAGTGATGAATCGAGGAGATTCATTTAAAGAATAAATATTGGAGTTTAATATTTTGTTATAACAAAGATTTTATTGGAGAGTACTAATTAAGTTATTAAACTTGACTATAGGATGTCAGGTGAAGAAGAAATTAGAGATATCCACGTGGTGAGTGAAGAATTAATAGTTACACCCGAACTAGTCGCAGAGGTAGCAGCTGAGAGTGAGGAAAAAGAGGAACCTGAGGATGATTTATTAGGAGAACTTTATGATCAAAATGTAGAACTGCAAAATCATATTCATGAGTTAGAAGAGCAGGCTGAAGAATGGCAGGCGGTCGTGGAGCAAAAGGATGAAACAATTTAAGCTTGTGTTATCCGATATGTGATGCTTGAACAGAAGCACTCTTTGGCAAAGTATAAGATAATAAAGCTGAAATCTGAGAATTCAAATGTCAAGGATCAGCTGAAAGAAGAAACAACTGAACGAGTGAGAATGAAGGATGCATAGGTAAAAGTCGCATGACGCGTTGATATTGTGGAAAGAGAAGTCCGATCCAAGAAGGCTAAAATAGATTATATGTATTTCTCTTTTTGGACTGCAATTGGGAGAACCCAACATCGAGTTTTGAATTATCCTGTACATTGCGATCAACCCCAATTCGATATAGATCGAAGATTAATGATTTAGATCATGGAACAGGAGTACGACGAAGCAGTTGAGGGTGGAATATGCCCTATAGAAAAAGTTAATTCTAGCGGTAATAATGACACCAAAGGCTGTCCCAGATAAGTCAAAATCGGTGGTTCAAGTGAGAGCGCTTTTTGTAACTTCCCAAAAAGCGAGGAACCGAACAAAGTTATCACGGGTAAGCTAATTATAAACTCTTGTGAAGTCTATACCTTATTAGATACCGGTTCTATCCATTCTTTTATCTCTCCTGCTTGTGCTCAACGTTTGAACTTGACCCCTAAGAAATTAAACTTTAACTTATCTGTTGAAACTCCGTTAGGAGAAACATTCATTATATCCACTGTTTATAAATCTTGCTTGATTCAAGTTGTCACCATCACATTATCTATTGATCTCATCTCTTTGAAAATACTTGCATTTGATGTAATGTTAGGGATTGATTGGTTAATTACTCATCATGTTAAAATTGATTATTTTTATAAGGTCGTTAGTTTCCATAGTCCTAACTAACCTGTTATACGAATTCAAGTAACCAAACTACTAAAATCAATCACTGTCATATCAAGTCATAAAGCCATTCGTTTATTGAAAAATGGATATCAAGCTTTCTTAGCCCATGTCATGGATTTAAACAAAAATACGTCAGATTTGAATGATATTTCTGTTGATAGTGAATTTCCTGACATATTTCCTGAAGAACTTTCTGGCCTACCCCCAGAGCGTGAAATTGAATTTTATTTTGACCTTGAACCCAGTACAAAAGCCTCAAATATTTCTTCACCCAAAACGAAATCAACATGCGGCAACGACGTTGGCTCGAGCTGTTGAAAGATTAAGACCATACCATTCAATACCATCCTGGAAAAGTAAACGTGGTAGCTGACGCGTTGAGTAGAAGATCATATGCGGGTACGAGTGCGATGTTGTTAACACAAAGACCCATTTTATACGACTTACAAAGGATGAAGATAGAGTTGAAAACTCCAGGGACCCACGTGATGATGTCAAATATACGAGTATAACCGACTTTAATCGATAAAGTTAAATATGCTCAAGCCACAGACCCAGAGCTGATGCGTATGAAGAAGAAAGTATAAGAATGTGCTATTTCAGAAGCAATAATCGATGAAAAAGAAATACTTTGAGTCAACTCCAGACTTTGTGTTCCTAACGACTCTGATTTGAAGTACAAAATCATGATGGAGGCACACAACATACCATTTGTAATTCATCATGGAAGTATCAAAACGTATCGTGATCTTCGACATACATTTTGGTGGAGCAATATGAAAAGAAAAATCACGAAGTTTATCTCAAGATGTTTAACTTGTCAACGTGTCAAGATGGAGCATCAAGTACCAAAAGGTCTATTGCAACCACTTGAAATTCCAGAATGAAAGTGGGAGCACATCAACATGAATTTTGTTATCGGTCTTCACAAAATTTGTCAAGGCATATATGCAATTTGGGTCATTGTCGATAGATTAACCAAGTCTGCTCATTTCTTACCTATACGAGAAACTTATTCACTTGAACGTCTTGTTCGTATGTACATAAATGAGATTGTGAGATTGCATGGCATGCCAGTATCCATAGTTTCTGATCGAAACCCAAGATTCACTTCACGATTTTGGGTTAGCTTGCAGAAAGCTATGGGCACTGATCTACGATTCAGTTCTGCATATTATCCTCAGACGGACAGGCAATCGGAGAGGACTATTCAAACTCTTGAAGATCTATTAAGACTCTGTGTCCTAGACTACAAAGGAAGTTGGGACAAGTACTTTTCATTTGTGGTTATCAATCAAGTATAAGGATGGCTCCATTTGAGGCGTTGTATGGACGAAAGTGTCGTTCTCCAGTATGCTGGGACGACGTGGATGAAGCAACGTTGTTGGGACCAGAATTGGTACGCATGACTACAGAAAAAATTCAAACGATCTAGCAACGTATACAAACCTCACAAAATCGACAAAAGAGTTATGTTGATCTTCATCGAAGGGACGTAGAATTCAATGTTGGAGATCATGTATTGTTACGTGTTGCTCCATGAAAAGGAGTTACGAGATTCGAAAAGAGAGGAAAGTCCAACCCTCGATTCATTGGTCCATTTGAAATCCTCAACCGAGTAGGAACTGTGGCCTATAGACTCTCTTTACCGCCAAGTATGTCTCGTGTTCATAACGTTTTCCACATATCCATGCTACGTAAATATGTGAAAGACCCGAACCACATTATTGAGTTAGAACCAGACGAGATAGCAGAAAATTTAACGCATGAAGAGGTACCTGTTAAAATCTTGGATAAGAAGGAACATATTTTACGCTCAAAGGTTATACCTCAAGTCAAAGTTTTATAAAGAAACCATGATATTGAGGAAATGACCTGGGAGTTAGAATCAAAAATGAAAATAAGGTATCCTTGCTTCTTCGATATACCAGGTACGTACATCAATTTCGAGGACGAAATTTCATAAGAAGGGGAGTTTGTAAGACCCCAATTTTTTATAAATAAAGATTTAATTTCTCTAAATATTATTTTTGAATAATAAGGTGTTGATTTGATATAATGTTGTAGTTATGGGTGAAATGTGCAAATTTTACAAAGTAAGCAAGTGGTCATAAAATATTTATTTTGTCGGGGAATATTCGTTTTAGTCGGGAGATATTCTTTTTGTCGAGAATATCTGTACGACGACGCAATCATTGGTGGACCACATAACAGAATAACTGTCGGATATAAAAAGCGACAGAAATAACCTTTTTATAAAAATAACAGCAAAACTTTTACCGTTAAAATTGTTGAAATACCCAGTGATAAAAGTATAGTAATACGAGTGGTTGCACAGTGGCACACGGTATTGTACAGTATCTCTGATTATTGATTTTTACGTAAGAACTCACTCAATAATTGATACAGTAAACTTGTACAGTCTTTCATATTATTGGTGCAATAATTGCTACAGTGATAATTGAATAGTATTTTACATTATTAATTCAATAATTGTCATGACATAGTAACTTATATTATTGAGATGAAATTATTAGATAGCATTATTGATAATGTCTAAAAAGTTCTGTCGAGGAAAGGGGTTAGGTCATATAATTGCGCGCCAGTAAGGAGAAATCCTTATCGGAAAGCCTCCTCTTTTCTGAGATCGGTCTGGTTATCAATATTGTGAATCTATAATATTAATTAGTAATAATTATTGAAAAATTATAAATAATTAATGAATATGGTAAATAATGATTTCTTTAAATTTTGATATAAATGGAGGAATTTTAGAATGCAACAATTGTCGAAAGTTGTTATTTTTTTATAAAACCATTATTAATCTTCTCTGATAATATATTTATATATTATTATAATATTAAATTATAATTGTATAATGTGATAATATAATAGTATATTTTTTATAATTTAAATGGTAATATTATTATATTTTTGGCATGTAAATTAAATGGAGTGAAGATAATCAAATTGTATTAGTTTTCAAACTGAATTTGAATTCTTTTATATTTAAAAAAACATGTGATAAAAGTGGTGGAGTAAGCAAATTGGCTTGGAAAAGTCTTGTTTCAAGGTAGGTGTGCTGGAAGAAAAATCACCCGTATGTGAAATTTTGTCAAACCTGGTGTGCTACCATATTTTTATAAATAGGTTGCTTAGTTAAACAATGAAACTCACACCAGAATCAGAAAAATTCTCTTCCTATAATATCGAGCGTATTTCTTGTGAGTATAAGGATACTTTGAGTGTAGCTTTTTGTGCAAGATTTTTTCAGAATAATATCTGATATTCTAGTTAAATCCAGTTTCTACTAAGGTAAATGATATTATTATTTTTTTCGTAAAGGAGGTTATTTTCTTTCAATACTCGTAAATGATATTATTTCCTTCCATATTCATAAATGATATCATTTTCTTTCATACTCCATATTACGTAAGCGATATTATTTCATCCCGTATTTCTAAATTTAAACTTACTATGGTAAGTATTGCTTCTATAATTCCTGAAATGATTAGAAATTTCGCTTCATCTAATATCATTTCACTGGAATATTGGTCTGAACTTTCTTATTAAATATGAAACTTTTCATGTCTGGGTACTGTTCATGGGTACTGTTCATACATACAGTACTATTCACGGATATTGTTCACAAAAAGAAAATTCTTTTTCCAAGTTATCTGTTGTGATCCTTATTCTTGAAATTGAATCAATGTTATGGTCTCACTTGATTCATTCTTATTGTCATTATCATAATTCTTAGAATTAAATTATGTTGAAAGTTATCTTTGGCCCATAGTGCAAAGATGAAATGTTGATTAATGAATATCTTTGGCCCGTAGTGCAAAGATGAACTGTTGATTGATATATTTGGCCTATAGTGCAAAGATGGACAGGCGTTTTGCATGATCATGACCACCGGTGATACAAATGATTATCTTTGGCCCGTAGTGCATATATAATTCGTTAATTGGAAATAGATATTGATTGATGCTATAGGGATAAAATATTGATGATGGACTTTTAAATCATGAAAGATTGTAGACATAATGCTCTACTTGACTTTTCTAATGGATTGTTGTTTCCTTTGCAGTTGTTGAATTAAAACTTGTTGTCTATTGTATTCAATCAGATTTTTTCCTATTGAGGACTAAGGATAATTTATTCAGCATTATCTTAGTCATAATATTCTTTACTGGGCTAGTTGAGCTCATCCTTTTCCTTTTTGTTCTATTTTTCTTCTCAGGAAGCGAGAATATAGCTGGGACTAGTCGGGGTGTGGAGTGATGGTTCAAGACAGTTATTATAGCAGTCCTCACTATTTTGTAGAATAGTGTATCAATAATTGTAATGAGGACTTTATTTAAGTTTGGATATTGTCTACAAGACAATATTTGTATTAAAACTCACAGCATATGTGTTGTCGTATTTTGCACGACAATTGTAATAATGATGTTTGTAGTTGTTTTTTGTACCATGTATTTGGCGATTCAGAATGGGTTGTGTAGACCTATTTTGGGGGCATCACAAGTCTTGTGTAGACCTTTGTGCTGCTATTCAAGGCCTCATAGAGTCCAATCTGATGCACAAACACAATAACAACTATGAAGTGCTCCTCGACGTCTCTAAAATTCTCGAAGCATAAATGGTTTCTTGAGATTACTTGGTAGTTTTTCATCTTCTTTAGAGAAATTTAGATTGAAAAGGAACGAAAAATGTCTGAGATCTCAAACTCTTTGAAAATCTAGGGCTTGAGAGTTAGAGAGAGAATTTGAAAGTTTGAGATTAAAATGAATAGTAAAGGTCAGATGAAAAATTTGAAGAGTTTTTAAGTTATTTCCCTCTAATTGTTTTGGCTGAGTGGGACATGTTTCGAGTGACTATTGAGCTCACGTCTCGTCATAACTGTTATTTACTGTTGTAAAACAATTAGTTTTTCTTCTCATTCGCTTTCTCTAGAGTTGATGACCATTCGCTTTAATTGTCTTCCTTTTGCTCAGCGATTTGATAGATAACGTAAAGTAAACTTTTATTAAGCCTTTTAACTCTAAGATACTTTACTGCTTGACAATCCATTCTACGAGCTTCTTCATTCTACGAACCTCTTTGTTTAATGAAGTACTCTACGAACACTACTCGTTCTATGATCTCTTCCTGCAAAGTTAGTAACTCCATGAACATAATACTAACGGTGCAAATTTAGTATTTCTAACTCACTAATTAGCTTATTAAATCTAGATTCGTCTAAGGGTTTAGTAAACACATCAGCTAGTTGATTTTCAGTTGAGATAAAATGCAATGATATATTTATACTTTGAACATAATCTCTAATAAAATGTTATCTGGTGTCTATATAATTCTTAGACATAAAATGCATGACAAGATTATGGGTTATAGCTATAGCATTGGTATTATGACAGAATATAAGAATAGATTTAAACTCAAATCCATAGTCAGCTAGTTGATTATTCATCCATAGAATTTTAGCACAACAGCTACCAGAAACAATGTACTCAACTTTTGTAATTGAAGTTGACACTGAATTTTGCTTCTTGCTGAACCATGAGAAAAGCCTATTCCCTATCTTGTGGCATGTGCCACTAGTGTTTTTCCTATCAATCTTGCATCATGCAAAATCTGCATTGAATACCATATTAGATCAAAGGGAAACTCTTTAGGATACCACAATCCCAAATATGGAGTGCCCTTAAGATATCTGAAAATTCTTTTTACAATAATTAAATGTTATTCCTTAGGGTTAGTTTGAAACCTAACACAAATACAAGTAGAGAACATAATATCTAGCCTACTAGAAGTTAATTATAAGGGAGAGTCTATCATGCCTCTGTATTGAGTTATATCAATACATTTACCTTGCTCATCCTCGTCAAGCTTGGTTACAAATGCCATAGCGAGTCTTCATGGGAGTGACTGATTTTCATGTCATACTTCTTAAGTAAATCCTTGGTGTATTTGGCCTGGGTGATGAATATTCCTTCATCAGACTACTTCACTTGAAGTCTAAGAAAGAAGTTTAGCTCACCCATCATGCTCATCTCGAATTTACTCTACATTAGCTTGGCAAATTTCTCACAAATTTTTTTGTCAGTAGAACAAAAAATAATGTCATCCACATAAATTTGTACTAGCATAGTTTTATCTTTGTGTTTCCTAAGAAATAGTGTTGTGTCTACCCTATAAGTTTGCAAAAACAATAACATGCATACAATCAAATTGATGTAAAAACGGAAGCATGTCATAAATCATATTTAAATTTTTTGCAATTCCAGGAATCACCTTTATGCGATATTATTAATTGAGTAAGGATAAAAGATATACCTTATGCAAATGACTCAACTCCTTAATCTGATCTTCAAGTCTAAATCCTCTGATCTTTTACGCTTCTTCAAATTCACGGATCAAACGTCAACTACTCAGCTACTCAATGTGTGTCGCGCTTTAAAGGTGATCCACTGAGAGATTATTGATTAAAAAGGTAAATTTAGGCTCTCTCCAAAACCTTGGATAGTGAACCCAAATCTCTCTCTCTCTCTCTCTCTCTCTCTCTCCTAACTATTTAGGTTGTAGAGAATTATTACGTAGTATGTAGAATACCATCAGTAACCCTATTGTATAATAAGGCATCTCCTTATATAGACTAATCATCTTTCCAAAAAATTTAGGACTTAAGGTTTTAATTTAATTTCTATGCCATTTAGGAACTAAATTATTATTTATAATAATAATAATAATAATAATAATAATAATAATAATAATAATACTTCTTATTAATTTATAATTAATATTTCTCCAAATACTTAATTATAAATATTAAGCTATTTAATTTATTAAACCATGGTACAAATTAAATAGACTTAATTTATTATTATTAAGCCAATTACTTCTAAAATAATAGTTCTCTTTTATGGTGTGTTAGAGTTTGCATGTTTAAATTTGATGATGAATGTGTTTAGTAGTATTTACATCTTATTTTAACTCATAAGTTATTTTAGCCAAACGTCTTTACGTTTTATTTTAACTTAATTTCTAATTTATAAGTTAAAATTGTGTCAACCACTTTTATTTATAAGTCATCACTTAAAATGAGTTATAAATCCTTTTAAAATAAGTCATCTCCGAACAGACTATGTAAATTATATAAAATAAAATTAAAATTTTATTAAATTTGGGTGGTTAAATAAAAAGATAAAAAAAATAAATTAAAAAATACAAAATAATTATATGTCTAAAGTTGTAACGAAAAAAGAGAGGAGAAATTTTTAATAAAACATGACAAAATTGTCAACCTTCCGCCCGAGGCTTTATAATATATATGAGTTGTTTTAGGCACCTTCATTAAAAGGTAAAAGTCTATTTCACATTTTCACTTGTTAAATTTCTTTAGGCATGTTAAAACTTGCATATTATGCATAATATTTTTGAGAATTATATTATGAAATTAAAATTTTAAAATTTAAAACTTTTAAAACATTCCTATGTTACCGTGGAACTGAAAGTTCCTATTCAATTCATTTAACAAAAATAATCTCGTTTATAAAATTTGATAAATCTTAATGATGTATTTTTTTCCCCTCTTGTTTACACTTAAGATTAACATTTGTTAATTTAACAATAATCAAATGACAATAAAATTTGAGAACTTATATTATTATGTGATACCATGATATTTCTATATGATCCCTCTAAAATTATATTTTCATATAATATATTTAACATAAGACTAATTCTAGGGGGATCGGTTTTGGCGACAATGGGTAGCGACCGGGTTTTTTTTTTTTTAATTTTAATATCTCCCAAATAATTTATAAAATTTATTAGAACTGAAATTTTTACAGAATAAAATGATTTGGATGTCATTTGAATACATGTAAAAAAATATGCTTGTACTATTTGGGAGACATTAAAAAAAAAAAAAACGGTCGCTACCCACTGTCGCCAAAACCGGTCTCCCCGTAAGGACTCTTAACATAAATAATAAGTGGGTCTCATAATCATGTGAAATAGATGTAGATTTATTATTTTTACATGTAGAAATATAAGTTTCGTAGAAATATGATGACAAAGTTGGGAGTTTTAGTTTGGTGTAACAAAAAAATAATTGACTAATAATTTTGTATTATTATTATTATTATTATTAAAATATGGAGCAAATGATAAAATAAAATCAACCGATCAAATGATATCATTCTTGAATGGAGGGAGCATTTGCTGAGTCAGACTGTACCAGAAGTGTTCTAGTAAATAAAAGGATATGAGTATATCTACGTGGCACAGCTGCTCTGCCACAATTTTGCTTCAAACTCCATGATCCAAACTCTTAACATTTTCCCATTCTATGTGGTTCTAGTTTAAAGTCCCCACCTTACTTACATTTTTTTCCCATCTTCATATTCTAGAATCTGATCGAATAAAAAACAAAAACCAAAATCTGGGCATTAGGCAGGATTATCCACTTTTTTTAGAATCTTCAAATCTTGTTTTTCTCTTATCGTAAATTGCCTGATCAAGTTTATTTGCCATTTTTATGGCTACTGCAACTTCTGCCCTGACACCCACTACAAAAACTGCCGGATTCTGCTGCAAAAAACCCAATATCCAGAAATGGAGTTTAAGCCCAAATGCCCTCAATTCTAGCAGTAATGGGGTTGCCCATTATGGTAATAGAAGTTTGTCCTTGATGATTTTTTCTAGGCCTGCTACTACTTCTTCATCAACTGCTACTGAAACCAGCAAGAAAAAGCAGAAGAACAAGAAGAAGAAGGATAATGAAGACCAAGAGGATGAGAAGGAAAATGAAAAGGAAAAGGAAAAGGAGGGGATTAGTGATAATTTGAATGATGAAAAGGAGCAGGGTAGTTCTGTGTCAATGATGAAGAGGCTGGATGATGTGAATCCAGTGGGATTGGGGAGAAAATCTAGGCAGATTTTTGATGAAGTGTGGCGAAAATTTTCGGGCTTGGGGCAGATTTCTAGGACAATTAGGACTGATGACGAGGCCAGTATTTTGATTAGGGAGGGTGGACCAATGTGTGAATTTGCCATTCCTGGTGCTCAGAATACTACTGTGCTTGTTGTTGGTGCCACTAGCCGAGTTGGTCGTGTTGTTGTTCGAAAGCTTATGCTTAGGGGATACACTGTAAAGGTTCAATTGCTTTCCCCCTTTTCTCATTTGTGTTGCTATATATGTGTGGATACATGGAATAGGACGTAGGAAAGAAGGACCCTAAAATTACTGTTCTATTCAAGTGCTTTTAACTCCACATTACTCTAATCAACATTTGACATGAATCTAGTTGACATATAAATCATTTTTCTTTTCTCATCATATTTTCATGGCTTTAGTCCCAAAATGAGAATCCCCTTATAAAATGAATGTCCTGATTTTTAAGAAAGTTGTGATATTGGGCTCCGATTATGTTAAAATCAAAATTTTTGGTAGAAACTCTTTCTTTAAAGTGGGCTGTTATTTTGGGACAGTGGGAGTAGTAGTTGTTACAATGACAAGAGCCATAGTTATTCTAGTTTGTCTTCCAATTAAGGTTATAATTTCACTTTCTATTAACAGGAAGATATATATAGAACATGAAAGAAATGAATTTTTCACACTAATAATTATGAAATTTCTAATTTTCTATATTGGTTTCAATTTCCTTGCGCCATTAGATTACTCAACCTCTACATGGATAAACTATTTTTATTCTGTGATTTACTCTTGTTAGTAGTTATGAACCTCGGTGTTTGACCTTTGAACAATTTGAATCCAACTGATTGCATGGCGTATGATCTATAAGGGAAGTTTGGAATTTTGGGTTCTAGGCAGGTGCATTGTTAGTGGTAATGTGTGGTTGGGGGCGTTGGGTTATCCCAACTGCAAATTGTTCGAATCGTATCCGAGTATGCATGTCAATTGGTTTTACTATGGTTGTTGATGAAGTGTTTTGTGACCTTTTAATTGCGGTGATGCCTACAAGTTATGTCTTGGGCTTCATTATGAGCTACACTCTAGTAATAGGAGAAACTGAAGTCCCTCTGTCAAATAGGATTACAAAACCTGCAATTTGTCCTGTTGTTCGGTAGAAAGATAAATTTATGATTAAACAATTGCACCTAATATAGCTAGCGCATAAATATATCAGAGTTTCAGTAATGTGCTGAATTAATTGTACTTTATCAACTTCAATTCTCTGAATCAGGTGTGATGAATGTTGTTTTTTAACCTTGTTTTCTGCGTTTCAATGTACTGAACTAATTGTACAGAAAATTAGTACTTTTAATGTTTATATTTTAGATGGAAGAACTTTGGTTGCAAATTCGGAAATTCTCTGTTTTTGTATGGGAAGTTGGTTTATGCTTTCTCTATACATGTAGCAGACCTTTGTTTCTTTTGCTGTAAATGAAATATCAATATGAACTACCTCCTGAATCCTAATACAAGAAAACGTAATTGGATTTTAATTATTCTTTTTATCAGGCTCTAGTTAGGAAAGCAACCCAAGAAGTGGTAGACATGCTTCCCACTTCTGTGGAGATTGTTATTGGGGATGTCGGCGATCTAGTCACTCTCAAGGCTGCTGTTGAAAGTTGCAGCAAAATTATTTATTGTGCCACAGCTCGTTCCTCCATCACTGGGGATCTGAATAGAGTTGATAACCAGGGCGTTTACAACCTTACAAAAGCATTCCAGGTATCTTCCTTTGCTGTAAAATCTGTTTCATTCATCTGTAGGAAGATTCAAACTTTTGTTGAAGGTTATAATTTATAAATAATACTCTTGGGATATGTTTGTTTGCAAGGATTATCTTCAAGGGATTGCAAACCCATAGACTATATAGTCCTTGGATTAGTAATCATGTCATTATTTTATCTTAAAAAAATATCCATGTGTCTGTTTAGAGGGGGATTATATGTGGGATAGGTAAAATTAGGGTATTTTTGTCCTAATTTTTTAATGGAAAGTTCATTTAAGTGAGACTATTTAATTATTATTTTAATACCTAGGGAGAGGGGATTAAATATTACCCCATGTTGGGGTATCATATTATCCTAGGACTACAAATTTAGAATCAAACATGGGATTAAAATTTTAAAGGACTAAATAGCCATATTCCCTTCTTATCCTTGCAAACAAACATAACGGAACATAATGAGTTGTTAATGATTTGAGGAATGAGTCTAAAACAGCTATCGAGTGAATCTATTTATTCTCGTTAAGACTTGGTAAAGTTAAGAGTTTTAGATATTTAACCTCATTTCCTTATTATCCTAGGATACACTATGAGGAATGGATCTAAATTTGAGATTGAGATCTTAATCACAGAGGGGGAGGGAGAGGGTGGGGGGACTGTTCTGTTGAGTATGAGGTGACGCAATTGCGCAATTCATAAGGTCAAAACCATCACTAGTGAAGACCTACCAACTTCAATGTTTGTCAATTTTAAGGTTTGAGAGTTCGAGACATACACCAGAACTAAATATTTGGAATTATGCTGTCAGACTGTATACATCAATTCAAATGAACAAGTCCAGGCACAACTTTGGATCACATGTCTTCTTATTATACATCCCATGTTTAATGAATTGATAAGTAACACATTGATCCATTATTTTTTTCGTAATTTGTAGGACTACAACAATAAATTAGCACAACTGCGAGCGGGAAAGAGTAGCAAAAGTAAGCTTTTACTTGCTAAGTTCAAGTCTGCAGATTCATTGAACGGTTGGGATGTCCGTCAAGGAACTTATTTCCAGGATGCAATTGCTACTAAGTACGATGGGGGAATGGATGCTAGATTTGAGTTCACTGAGAATGAAGAAGCAGTTTTCTCAGGTAAAACTGCAAGAAATGACCTAAACTAAACCATGTTAACAGTTTGCCTATTGCATACTCAAAAGAGACGTTTACACTATGTGAATGGACCCTTCAAGCATTTTATTCTTAATTTGTTTACTGCTTTTTTCAGAAGATGAATTTCATATATTATGGAAGCAAATTTAAGGGAAAAACTGATTGTTTGAGTGGTTCTAAAACCTACTCCCATAGATACAATATCAATAGTGTAATAAAGCTCTGGTGTCTTTTTCTTTCTTTAAGTTTGTTCTCTTTCTTCAACAATAGGCTATGTTTTCACGAGAGGCGGGTATGTGGAGCTGTCAAAGAAGCTTTCACTTCCGTTGGGTTCCACTCTTGACAGGTATTCCATACTCAGATAAAATATGGGCGCACTTCTTCATACCTGATGCTGCGTATTTTGTATTTGGTCCTCCATATATAAGTTTTTAATCAACACCAAGCACTCATTATGTCAATGTTTAACATTCTATGACTAGGTATGAAGGTCTGGTACTCTCTGTGGGTGGGAACGGAAGATCCTACGTTCTAATTCTTGAATCTGGACCTTCAGCAGATACAACGCAAAGCAAAATGTATTTTGCAAGAATCAGTACAAAAGTAGGATTTTGCAGGGTGAGGATTCTCTTTTTCTGTATAGGAGAATAGTAATAAATAATGCAGAACCAGTATAATTTTCAGTTATTTGCATTTGACATGTGGAAAACTTTCATCCTCTATTTCTCCTATTATTTTGCAGGTGAGAGTACCATTTTCAGCCTTTCGACCAGTGAAACCAGATGATCCACCTTTGGATCCATTCCTTGTACATACCTTTACAATTCGCTTTGAACCTAGAAGACAGGTACCTTTTCAGCATATAATTTTAAGTTTCAAACATCTTTATTCATGTTATCAAATCTTCTCTCATCCTTCATTGATGATATTTCTGTGTTTTTGCCATCAATCTATTTCTTCACATCTTACTTTTTTTCTTTATTCCCTATTCCTAATTTAAGATATGATTTTTTTGTGTTTCGATGAGTAGTATGAAGAACAACTATGTCCTTACTTATCTAAAAATAAACTAAAATAAAACTAGTTCTGTTATTGTCCTCCTTTGCTCCCTTTGTTTTTGTTATATTATTCTCTTTCAATGTTTATATATTCCCATCAGCCCAAGCATGCATGCACACTAAATGTTTTGAGATTTGTTGAGAAAATGACAATCTCAAGTAAAACAGCTGTTTCTTGGAATTTGAAATAAGAAATATGCTTCATGCCTTGAGTTCTGATAATTCTGTGTTATTATATTTTTGCCACAGAGAGTTGCTGATGGAACCACCGCAGCGAATCAGGATTTGAGAAGCTTTCAACTAATATTGGAATATATAAAAGCATTGCCAGTAAGTGCTTCTTAATGTTTCACTGGTAGGATAGTAGAAATTATAATCATTCGGTGTTGTTTTCATACTTGGTTTCTGCCTGTAATATGCAACCTTTCTGTTTCCATAATACGATTTTGTTAATCAAATTTTGTAGACTGGCCAAGAAACAGACTTTATTTTAGTCTCGTGTACAGGATCAGGGATAGAACCTACCAGAAGGGAGCAGGTTTTAAAAGCCAAGAAGGTTGGTCTTTCTTCACTTAATTTTTTTCTCTTCTAGGCCTTTAAGTTGGTTTGCATTACAACTAATACTACATTCAAATTTATGAAGGCTGGGGAAGATTCATTGAGAAGATCAGGCCTCGGATACACAATTATTCGCCCCGGTCCTTTAATGGTAAATCTATTATACAACCAGTTGCATCTGTGGGTTTTTATTCATACTCGTCCAAATTAAGCGACTAGATTATAAATTTTGTATTAAAATTCATAAATTCAACAAAAGATCAGGTGCTACCTAAGCCAACTAAACCAATCGCGAATAAGTCACATCATCTGCTAATCATGAATATTTTACCATGATATTGTGCCACTGCCTTCATGGCGAAATAAATGCAAATTTGACATACTTCACCTTTTTTAATGCTTTTCTCGTTATTTCTTACTCCACATCGTATCGTAAGAGCAAAGATAATAAAAAATTGCTCAACGCCATCTCTGTTGCAGCAAGGACCTTATGCTAGCAAGTATTCTTCTTGCAAGGTTGAGGATATTCCACCAATTGTATTTTAGGGAAGGGGAATCCAGCTTTAACCTTTATACCCGTCTGGCCATATTTCTCACTGTCCTAGAAATTAGTCTACTGCTGCTCTACTTAATTGCAGTTGGGAATACTTTCACTTGTTCGACGTATTGAGTGTATGAAAGATGTACCGAAGGGTCGTATCAATATCTGGTGGTTATAAAGAGGCTCAAGCATAAATGTTTCAACTGAAGCTACAAATTCATAACTATATTTTTTATTTAATTATTATTATTATTTTCAGGAAGAACCTGGGGGACAACGTGCTCTCATATTTGACCAAGGAAACAGAATATCTCAGGTTAGAGTTATTCAATCTTCCTAATTGTAAATAGGGCATTAAAGCCGTCGCCACTCAATTCACTATCCATTAACAATTGTAGGGGATCAGCTGTGCCGATGTGGCGGATATCTGTGTGAAGGCATTGCATGATTCAACTGCTAGGAACAAAAGCTTTGATGTGGGTAACATTCCATTTTCTTTCAAGGCCAAAACCAACTTCATGGCATTAAGTTATATATGTTTCTATGCAGGTGTGCTATGAATATGTGGCTGAGCAAGGGAAGGAACTGTATGAGCTGGTAAGGAGCATTCGTTAATAGAATTTGAATGTTTTGTATCAGATCAGATGGTGCTTGTAACTTGGCATTTTCTCTGTTATGTCTCTTTTTCTTTGGCTTTCTGTAGTATTCATAGGCTACTCCTAATGCAAAAAAAGTTTTGGCTTCTACAAAATATAATATCCATGCTCATGAAAGTAGCTATAAACAAATAACACAATTTATTCGACAAAACTCAGAGTAACCAGATACTTTTATTGTTGAGCTAGTGAACCACATATTGGTACTGCGTACCCAATTACGGTACTTTTACCTACTAGTACTCTAAATTTAGCGTATCAAAATATTTTTTTTGTTGTTTTACCTATATTTTCACAATTATCAATATTTTAGCTTAGTTCTGGATGTTCAAAACATCACAGTTGTACTAAATTATTTATAAAACAATCAACGTGTACATTCAATGAAAAATCTGCTACCAAACTTAGTTATATTAAATCTAGATTCTAAGGGAATTCCTAACTATAAGCACTAATATAAAGTTACCCTAGCGTAGCTAGACTATGTAAGCACATCGTGTACCCATATCAGTTTCAACCGCATTTCAGGTAACACTGGGCAAAAGGCAATACTACTTTAGACAATAGGTATAGGCGATATTTATTTTTCTTGTGCGTTTTGTTAGCCAACAATTCGACTGCATAACCATCTCTTATCTTCTATGTGCAGGTAGCACATTTACCCGACAAATCAAATAACTATTTAACACCAGCACTCTCAGTTTTGGAGAAGAACACTTGATCTTTCTTCTCGCAGATAGTCTGATACACACCGGTATATGTTCTTTTCGTAAATATACATATATAAACGAGATCCGATTTATAGTATCTACAGCAAGCTGATGAATGCGTAGATATATACAAGCCTGATCTAAGAAAGTTTAGCATCTTTAGCATTGAGAGAAGAGATAAAAGATACAATGAGAAGATTTCCTAAACCTCATTCATTTTAACTGTACATGCCAAAAGATGGAGGGACTACCACACTGGGTACATGAAGTGTTGTACAGAAAGTGTGAACTGTTTGAATAGGAAGTGGTTAGCATGAAGTTCATTTTTGGATAAGTTGGTTAATTGGCCAATAGAGTACTGACCCGCAGGCGAGACTCTATGTGTGTCAGTATTTTACTGGCCAATTGACCAGCTTACCAAAAAATAAACTTCATGCTAACATGATCCGTTTGAATATATTTCTGTACATCTTAATCTATTGATAAGACAAAAGATTGGATACGAAAAGAGGATACAAAATGATGTGGATGGTAATTATTGATTATAACCATTGGACCACTCATGTACGGTGGAACATTCACCGATTATAATCTGACACAGCATTTTGTATCTAGTTTTTTGTAATAATCTTTTGTTACCGTAGCATTACTCCTTAATCTATACATTGATGTTGAGCTACAATTAAGAAGAATGGCATTAGTTCTTGTTGGTACAACTTCTTGCTCTCTTTTTTTTGAAACATATTATTGTGAAAAATTACCAAATACATGAAATTTTTATATTAAAAAACTCTCATCCTGATGAATAATTACATTAAACTCACACTATAAGTGAGAAATTTATAATAATCACCAATTACACATAAAAAAGAAAAACTAAAATCTCAGGTAAAGGAGAGACAAGTTTACACACCATGGGTAGCATTTGAAGCTGAGACCTCTAAAGGTCCCAAGGTCTTGGTCTCATCCATCAAGACTCAAGTTAAGAACTCATTTAAATATTCAACTTCTTTATTAGTTCTTGAGTTCTGAAAACATTTCCTATTCCAAACACACCAAATTTTAATAGAAAGATAATATAATAATATAATTTTAACATTATGATCCTGCTAAAAGTCAAAACAACAAAATAGAAATGAAAATATTTTTTTTGTTGAATTCTCCTACATTTAAGTTGAAGATTGAGACCTTTAAATCACTAGGTTTCAGTCAGGTTTGATTCTTGTTGTTTTTCTTTTGTTGTGGAACTTATTTTTCCCTTTGTAGATTGTTGAGTTAATTAATATTTGTATTCACTTCCCTCCATGCTATATGGGGCATTCAAAAAAATGAAAATAAAAGTTTTTTACTGAACAAAAAAGTACACTTTTATTACCAGAAGGTTTCAAACAGACTTACCAACACAACAAATTTAATATAACAATTATTTAAATATAATTCTCTTTGATCAATTATATAATTAAAAGTACAACTTTAGTTTGGTTTGAATTCACCAATTTTTGGTTAAGCTTTTCTAATTCATTCATATTAGAATAAGTAGTATCTAAATTTGTATCAATTAAATATTATCTAAATTTAAAAATATTCCTATTTCTAAGCAAAATAGAAAAAAAGAAGATTTCTTTTTCCTATTCAAATTAATATAAATATTTTACAAATTTGAATAATTATTACATGTTATCTATCAATAACTAGTACGTGTGTTCTTTTTAATAGCTTTATTTAATTTATATAACTTAATAAATTTATATAGGATAATTTTATTGCTACAATTTTATTAAAATATTAAGATGTCGAAAAAATCTCTTTAACATATCACGTGATTTAATTATATTAACATTAGTCGTGAACATTATTAATAAATTAATATCCTAACTAATTTAATTCATTAAAACTTAAAATTTTATCAAATTACATGATGAATTATTTTAATAATATATGTGAATTTGAAACAATAACATTAGTTGAAAAATTATGCTGGATTCATTTCTAACTAATTATCATAATTAAATTAAAACTTGAGTTTTACAATTCTATTCGGTTAGAATTTCAAGCAAATTTTGTCAATATAAACAATAATATAAAATTCCATTACATACTTAAATAAAATTAAAATAATTATTTTCTCATAATCATAACTAAATAATTCTACAATAATCCATTCAAATATTGAACTTAAAAATTGATTGAAAGAACATACAATATATAATTTAATAATTAGTTATTTAAATAAATATTTAACTATTTAATAACTACAACTATGTTCTCGAAATCACAATTATTGTTTTTTTAATTATTAATATAATAAATTATTATTTATGCCACCCGTGCTTCGCACAGGATTAGTGAGCTTGTTCCATCTAATACATCATATTTAATGCTACAGACACAAACTATTTTACAAACATTTTATAAATTATTGATGTGACATACTCCACCGCAACGTATTGATCAACAAATTATTTCAATATAATCTTCGGCCCCACACAATATGCTGGGGTAGAGTATGCCACATCAACAGTTTGTAAAATATTTATAAAATTGTTTGTGTCTCTAACATTATTCTTTTAGATAATATAACTAAAATCAACACCGGTCAATTAATTTATAATATTAAATAGTATAATTGTCTCAAAAATGAAAACAATCCAATTTTTTTTTACCATGTGATGAATATGTGAAAAAAAGTTTATCAAAATTTCAATGCCGAAAATTATTTTAAATTTTGAACGGTAAAAATATTTTTAATTATTTTAATTTGTGGGATTGATATTAATATCATCAACTATCTATATCAGCTTTGAAAATGAAAATGAAAATGATTCACATATACTTTGAAAATGAAAATTAAACTAAAAATACACTTGTTACTCCATTATTTCAGATCTCGAAATATTTGTATCCATATCCCGGGCTTGTCATCCCCTCTTCCCAGTCACCCATGCTGCGACCACCAAAAACTACCTGTTGAATGCCCAAATATCTGCCAAAAGAAAGAAAAGGCTGATTTTAATGTCAAAACTATGCTTCTAGACATGAGTAATAAGAAGACGACGACTTCTGATGGTAAAGCTCTTTATCATTTACTCCCTTAGTTATTAAAAGATTAACGTGTTAAAAAATAACTTTTATTCTAATATATTTGACGTTTACAACTTTCGATAAAAATAAATTACTTATTTACTTTCCTATATCACCCCTACCTTCTCTCATTATCCCAAGAAATTCTCTACCTTGTATTAATAATTTTCAACTTCTAAATGGGTAATGATGAAATTTTACACAAATTTTAATTATTAAATGATACTCCTTCCATTCCTAAATAAGCGACGTTTTAGAGAGTTTTAAATTTTTCAATATATTTGACGTTACCAAATTTCTAGGAAGCATTAATTACAATTTTTGCTTTATTACCTTCAAGTATCTTTCTATCTCATTTTTCTAGGCAACTATATAGAGTACATTTTTTCTTAATTAATGCAAGGATAATTGTGGTAATACATATCAATCTTGATGACAAAATTAGAGCAATAAAACAAGTGTAAAACCCTTCAAAACATCACTTATTTAGGAATGAAGAGTTGTATTCAATGACTTTCTTAATCTATGCATAAAAACCTTAAACGACAACTTTTTAGGAACAGAGGAAATATCAAAGTTTGAAGAGCCATTGGTCCTGCGGCCTGCATTTTTTACTGTAATTTTAGGGGCTTGACGCATTTGGGGCATTTGAAAAGTACGTTTTGGACGGCTTTTAAGCCCCAAATGCACAGCACCAAAACTGTTTTGCGGCTTAAAAGCTCGTTAAAAAAACTGCCATTGGAATTAAGCTGCGTCTTAGATAAATTAGAATTTCAAGTGCTTTGGAATTTTAAAAGCTCCAAAAGCTCTAACCAAACATGCAAGTAGGTTATCTTTGCTAATTTTACCTTTTCATGTATAAAATAAGATTTCTTAATATAGTAAGAAATACAAACAAAAATTAAGAAGTTTAGCACAGTACTCCAAAATTCATGAACATAATAAATATAAGCCTGAATAACTTACTCTGAGCTCAATACAGTAAGGCAGTTGAGGAGTATATCGATGGCAAAGAAATCAGATGTACCGAGGTCGACCCTGTTGCATTAATCCGTAATGGTGAGTCAATCTAAAAGATATACTTATTTACAACTAATGTCAAATGACATTTATCCTCGGATCAATTCAAAAGATCATACCAAACTCGGCCCCAGTTGTCCTGAAACTCAACGTTACTAATATCATGGAATGAGGACGGCATCACGTTAAAACCCTTATCTGCATCATAGAGAGGGTTGTACTCCAGTGATGAATTCCCCAACTGCAAGAATTGAGCCCCCTTTTCAGCATTTCTCATTATCATTCGCATAGAACAACGCCATGTAGAACATTAATTAAAAATGTACCGCATAGAGCAATCAATTTTACGTGTGACAAAAACAACAGTAACTACAATAAACTCCATTTGAATCGATTATTTTGTCAAACTTCCAGCACTGACATGGATAGTAATTATGACCAAGACAACCGGGGAAAAAAATTCAAATAAGTGTGACAGTTCAATTTACTAAATATTTAAGGACTTCAGAGAAGAAATCTAGAAACAAAATAGGTCGAAAATGTGAAAGTTGCCTCACAAACAGACCTAGTTTCGACACAAAGTTCACATTGTCAACCTACAACATGTCCTTACTTTCCTTTCCTTTTCTGTTTATACATGGGGAAAGGGGGGGGGGGGTGAGAGAGATCTGCACAAAGACTCATTCATGTTTTCCAGATCTCATTAGTAAGAAGAAAGTAAGATGCCCATTATATGTCTGTCCAGATATATCCATCATTATGAAGCAATTTTGGTTGAAATTCACAATAAAGTATCACATGGCACTTGATATGTTCGATTTATTATACTTCTTTCAGGGGGTGTAAAAAAATCATTATATAGTAGGGTAAATAATCTAATATATAACATACAGGTACATTTGATATGGAAAAGAAAAGAGAACTAGGATTTCTACAGTTACACATTCCCTCTTTATCTACAACAAAACTAAGCATCTGGAAATAAGGGGAGGGCAGCTTGTTAAAACTTGATGTTTCTCAGTTACAATGTTAACTCATTCTTTAGAGTCGTAAGCATTCAACAGAAGGATAAATCCTCCATCTTCAGTAACTCAACTTATATATTACCGAACTAACATGGTGATCAACCTGTAGTTTTTTTTGTATAACAAAATAAGAATCATCAATTCCCTTTTGATGAAGTATATGTTATGGAACTTGAGTAGACATTCCCTATGTTTATATTCTATAGCAAAAAAATCAGAAATATAGCTAAGGTATGTTTTGTCCATAAATAGATAACTAATTCATGAATGTAGATAAATTCAAGTCTTTTTGACATGGAACATTCTCAAATAGTTGTACAAGTGCTAACAGCTTTATTTCCCTTAACATGAAGTGTGTTTCTTCTACTCAGATGCCTAATGAAGCCTTTGAAAATAATAGATTTCTTTATACTTTCCTACTTTTTCTTTGTCAATTACCAAAATTCCAATAATAAACCAGCAGAAGGAAATGACTATAAGACCCAAATTTATGAATCCAGGGGTGAACCAACCATAAACACTTGTTTTAAATCAAAACAAGATTTTCTTTAACTCGTTAGATATTAGATATAATAGATTTCTTCACCAAATAACAGTCGAGAAAAATTAAATTACTGCGAGATATATTAATATATACAGTACGGTGAAAGAAAGATGAAAACAGAAAGCCGAATGATTGTACCTGCAGATTAGATGAGTTAAACGCACCCAAGCGGCCCATGACATACCATGACTGAACAACCTGTCACATAATTTACTAGAATTACGCTGATGTCTTTAGACTAACACCAAGTCAAAAGTTTCTGATGTAAAAAATTGAAATACCGGGTAAATAAAGAAGAAATGAGAACAACAGGTTTTAGAAATGCAAAAAGATGTACATACACTTCCAATAAGGTCCACATCCCGATCGGTTGGTGATCCAAATAACTCAAACCATATGTATGAATCAACAGGATTGAAGCTGTCAACCAAAGGAATATGACATGAACAATGTATACTTCTGTAAGTAATGCCAAAGAACTGAAAGCATAAAAGGAACTAAGCTAGAGCATATATTATGCTCAGCATTTGAGCCATGAAGTTCTTTAGTCATGTCATGTATGCACATATATGAACTTATAATCATATATACCTACACCAAATTTATTATCTCTAACATATTAATAGTTTAGGTTTTGTCCATAAGCAGTCAAATAAGGATGAAGGATTCCAGATCATGAACATCTCATTCATACATTGTCTAGCATACGTAACTATTCAAGCATTATTTTTAATACGGACCCAACACAACTTGCAGGTGGAAATTTATAGCCATAGCACCATCTTCATACAACACACATGTAAAAGGTTCTTCGGCAACATTAATGCACGTAACAGGACTCCGCAATTCCAAATTAGAGATGCAGTCATTCAACTCGACAATATTATAATCATTTTATCTCATATGATATAATATGACAGTATTATCTAGAAATAGTAAACAAAGACGCATATATAAAGAATCACACAAATTGCAAGGATGCAATTATAGGAGAATCCTTTCACCATATTACCAAAATAGAGATGCAGAAAGCACTAAGCAGAATGTTCAATAGATTATAATCGAGGCCCTGAACAAGGAACAAAAAGATGCTAGCACAAACAAATAATTGCATGTGTCAGAATACCATTTAGAAAATAATAAATGAAGATGCATCTACACATAATCAACACACAAAAAATATAGACTGAATCGTATATATGATTCAAATGGCCACTTGAAAGGCCTTAAATATGTCCCAACGAAGAGCAAAATCTGCATGATTATTTCCCCTTTTTAGGTATTTCTCAAATAACAAATTTCATTTATTTTTTTTAGCTCAAAAGCAGGTAAATAAGTATGAAAATAAAATAAAATTACCTATGAAAAAAGAATAAAAACTAAACATAAATAGGATACCTAATAGCAGTGACATGATTATTATTTTGAACTAATTTGTTAACACCATCTGCAAAAATCAAATATATCTTGACCTATAGAAAGTTTCTGACAATAATTGTAGTCAGGATACACCTAATATATTAGGGTGCAGGACGTATCATAAAGAGGTGTACTAAGAAATAACCACATAACTAGGGTATAAGATATCAAGTTCAAGTCATAGTTAGCACCTTGATTAATGAGCATTGACTTAAAGCACCACGTCTTTTGTATATACTATCTGAAAACACATGAAAGGATGATGAAAGCATGCAGTTCATATGTCTTAGCAATTGAAATCTATATAAAATATACTGAAATCATCTATATAAAGATTTTTTTTCCTTTTTTGCTAAGTAAAGATTCATAAACATTTCTAATTAAAACCAAAAAAGAAAAGAAAGAGAGACAAATGAGTATCTCTACGTGTGTGTATGTGAGCGAGTGAGTAAACCCGAGAGAGAGAGAGAGAGAGACACACACACACAGAGAAGAGAGAGAGAGAGAGAGAGAGAGAGAGAGAGGAGCACAAGAAGTATAATTATAATTTATATGTAAGAGGTCTATTACTCTCTAAAGCTGACTTTGAAAGAAAGAACAGAGCCTGTTTTAGACTTCTGAAAATCACGGCCCTTCCGTTGAACCCTTTCTTCAATCTGTCAACATTTTAGAAATTGCATTAGCAATTTGGAAAAAGAATGAAACTATGGATAGAGTGTGGTTGGACTTCAAGGGGAAAGAGTGTTACCACCTGTATAGACCATTAGAAACCCTAGAAAAATTCTTTTACAGTTAAAAAACCAGTTATTACATTGCTTGACGTGTAGTATGGACTTTGTTGAAAGCAATAAGTTAGGTGCTTAACAGCTCTCTAAGTTCTCAAGAGAACTAAGTTGTGCCATTACAGAGGGAATAGGTTCATAATCACTATCTATAATTTTCATTAGGTCATTTGGTAAACCAACTGAATTTCCTTTCAGGCGATTGGAAAGCTACACTTTTCTTATATTGTCTATTATATTTATTTTCTTTTCAATTAGGACTCCTAGCCTCTATCCTTCCCTCTCTCTCTCTTTCTCCCTCTTCCTCTCCATCTCTCTCTCTCTTAGTTGCAGCCACCACATCACAATCAACTCCTAAAGAAAATAAGTTTAGAAAGCGTGCCCCTAAAACCTCCAAACACACCCACAATCCTTCCAAAACCGATTCTGTCATCTTTCCCCAATCACAATTACTATTAGCATGGTAATTAATAAAAGAACAACTAAAATATATATAGTGTTTTAGAAGCTCTAAGTCCTTTAATTTATATCAAATTTTGTTTGATATTTAACAATTTATAGTTTTCAAGTAGAAAAAGGAATGTAAATTACTAAATTTACGAAAAGAGCTATATTTAGGGATTTTAAAACTTTCTTTTTTACGAATTGCAACTTATAGTTTTAATACCAAGTTTTGATGGCACTCTGGATAAGTTGCAATTATGTTCATCTTATGGCGTTAATATAATGTTTCGATTTTTCGTTAATTCTTTAAATATATGTACTTTGGCCCTTGCCAGTAAATTGTCTTCCATCCGACCACCCTGAATGGAATGAAGTCAATCTTTAAATTTCTTTGACCGGAGTTCATCTACTACACTTCACATAAGAAATGAATTGCGTTACCAGACACATCATTCATTACCACTTTAAGTTGAGTTTTATAGATTCTGTGGCGGTAATCTTGACAGGAAACCAATAAAAGGGTATGCTTTCTGCAGCATAGTTTTCCATGAGATATCATGATATCATCAGCCTATATTAATCACAAAAAATTTAACCTTAAAAGGATTTCATAAGAATCTATCCACGTCAGCAAGTATTCTTAACAGTGTGACACTGATATTTCCTTTTAAAATTTTATCAAGTTATTAAACTAAAAAAATGGTGGAGAAAACAAATTCAAAAGCACCAGCAAACTAACTTGAAATCATCAAGTGTCATTTCGGCACAACTTAATTAAGCATGAGTCAATAAATAGAAAAAGGAACAGCAGACTCTACATACTTTTTTCCTCATCAACTCTGGGCTCCCAATGCTATCACCAAGAACAGCTCGAAGCTCAGAATCATTTTTGCAGGCATCTTCCAAGACCCTGAACACAAGTCGACGCAAGCAAAGATATTAAAAGTTGCTTAACGAGACAAAAATCTAAAAGCAAACATTACTTCTGAAAGCACTAAACTGATAATCAAGAAAAGAGAGAAGGGAAACGACTTTGCCCAAGCAGGATAGTTGTGAATACGATCATATTCACGTTTCCTCTTTTCCTCCCGGATTTTGAGCGATCTTCTTCCTCTAGCTGTTGTTCCCGACCCTTTAGCAGCCTTTCCATTTAAAACCTGACTACTGCTGCTAGTGCCAGCGGAAATATCAATATCAATATCATCATTAGAAAGCGACGATGATGATGATGCCAGAGGAACAAGCATATGCCGAGAAGAGTCTGCATTAGTACCCAACCAGTTACTATGACCGTTCTTTTTTTGTTTGCGGGGCATCAGTACAAGTTGGGCAGCTAACAGAGGACAAGAAAAGGTATGTGGTATCCATGGTTTCGAGGATGCATAATGATAATGGGCTTGGGTAACAGGAAATGCACAGCAAGTGTGCATCATCTGTCTTTATAGAATCTATGTCTGTATCTGCATAGAAATATACAAAATACAACCATAGAAGATTCTCAGAATAAAATATCCCAAGCCAATTTACTTGAATATTTGGATAAAAAATAGAGTAAAAACTTCTCTAATTTCCACATAATTCAAAACAATTAAAATTTACAAATATATTCTCAAGGGGTGGGGGGAAAAAGAGAGAGTTCTCATTGAAAACCAGTGTACACCCTTCTAAAGTAAAATATAGAACTCCTGGCATTTGAAATGAAAGCATATATGAGCACATACACACATAACCGACAAAACTAATACGATGTTATGTTAGTTGTGTCGCACCTTCCCTCCTTCTCTCACTTTGGAAAGATTTAGCAGTATTTTCTTATGATGGCCTGGTCGAGAGAGTACGATACATCAAAAAATTATATACTACATCCGTGTCAATTCAGTTGCACGTTTTTTGGCGTGGCATGGAGTTAAAGGCACATCAAAAAATATTTGGATATTATATCATAATGTATTTTTATACTTTTAATATATTTAAAATATCTTCAGCCATATTACAACTTCTAAGTGTGCTAAGAAAATAAATATCAAAATATGCTTTGCGTCTCTTAAAATATTTGTCATACACTATTGACACAGAGGGAGTAGATAATGTTTTACAGAGTCATATACATACATGCTACAGCCTACAAGGCCTCAAAATATCAAGATTCTCAAACTTAATAATCCAACTCTTCTTGATTATTTGGGAAATAAAAATAGAATATAGTCTTCCATAATTTCCAAATCACCCAAAATAACGGAGGTTTTTGATTTATATCTTTATAATCGAAAAAAAAACTCAGTTCTTGTCAAGGTAACACTCAATTTTCTTCTTGAAGTACAACTAGAAAGTTAATTCAATTTGACATTATAAAAGAATTTAGACTCAAATAGCCCTATTCACTTAAAAATGAAAACATAAACATGGTACTGTTACCCACGCTGCCACGCATACCTCTCCTCACCCTCTTGCAAACACAAACACACGTTTTCAGTCATTCTGATAGGATAGCTCCACGCAAAAATAGTGAGTGGAACCCACATCCACCAGAAGCATGGCAATTCTGAAAGTAAAATAAAGCTTCCCTAATTTTCAAATCATTCAAAGGCATTAAAGGCTATGTTTGGCAACTCAATTTCAAGCTTTGGAAATGAAAATGAAAGAACATGTGCAATTCAGTGTAATTCAAATTAGTTAAAACTTAAGATTCAATTCCAATTACAAACCTTATAATTTAGTTGCCAAATTTAAGGGTTTTTGGATTCTTAATTTTTATGGGTGGAAATACGTCCTTCCTCACCAAACACCAGACATTAACTTCATTATAAAGTAAAACCCAGAAGGCATATCAATTTCAACAGAATAAAGAATCTAGCAGACCCTTTTATGCAAACCCAATAATGAAAATGAAATTTTAAGTGTAAATATAACAGAAAGAGATTACCAAATTAAGAAAAAATTACCAACCTCAATCCGTTCTTTTGGCTTATGCTTTCTTTACTTCTTTATCTATATATAAACTCTGAGTGCTTGTTAGCGGTCTGGGTTCAGGTCACCGGAGGTGGTGATTCTCAGGGAGTCGCAACTTGGTATAACTGGTTGAGCAATTGTATATGCCGTTGTTCTTTTCACATACTTCCAAGTTTAAATTCGAGTACAAAAGGGGAAAATCTAAAAAAAAAAATTAAATTTAAACCCAAATTTAATATAAATTCTTTTAATTTTAATTAATATATGATATTATAAATTATTTAAAAAATATTATTTATTGTAAATTTTATTATTTTTTATGAGTTGTCTTAATATTAAATTTTAAAATATATAGAATTAACTTTCAAAAATAATAATAATCATATAATTTTTAGAACATAGCCTATAATATTTTCTACCCCTTGTCCCTCCGACCTATAATTCACCTCCTTTGTAAGTTTAAAAAATAGAGAAATGAATAAGAAAGTTAAAAAATATATAATTTTTCTTAGAAATTCTTTGTTTGTAAATACTTTTTAAGAAATTCTTTGTTTGTAAACACCTTTTTAGTTAAGAAAGGTAAAAGGTAAATAAAATTTGATTCAATTTTCCTTCGAAGCTTTTGTAATAATCCGAACCCTAACCATAATTATTAATAGAGATTAGGAATATTAATACATGGGTTGTACTTAGAAGAATGTGTATATATGATGGGTAGTAGGTATTGTGACTAACCCTAATTTAGGATTTGAAAACTTTAAACCCTAATTTTAGTTATTAAATCCTAATAAGGATTATTAGTCAATATTCTTAAATACATGTATTATTAGTTGTATTTAGAAATTATGAAATACAACATTTAATTATGAAACCCTGATTCAAGATTAGGGAAAACCTAACTCTAATTATAGAATCCTAAATCTAATTAGTAAGCCCTAATTTTAATTAGCAAACCCTAAAGGTCAAAATTTAAGGGAGATATATGAAATGACTAAATTGCTCTTAGATTTAATGGTGAAATTATCAAATTACCCTTTTGGATGTGAAATGACCAAAATACCTTTTACTTTACTTTTAATAAGAAGAGATAAGATCAAATCTTGTGAGTCATCACTTGGGAGATATGGCATGGGTGGAAATCAAGTATATCAGCCATATATTGACACCTAACATCAACCACAATCATTGGATCAAAGCTTGGAGATTAAAAAATAGATTATAGACTAAAATACCCTTAATTTGATTTTTATACTTAGCCAACTCTTCCATTCCTTAGCTACACGATTTTACACTCTAAATATCAGTTACAATTGAGCCATAAACACTCTATAGATAGACAAGATCAGAATCATAGAAGGGAAATTAAAAGATTGTTCATAAAGGTATAAACCCTAACCTTCAAGGTAGATCTTTAAAGTTTAGATAAATTTTATAATTAAGGGTTTAAATATGTTATAAGTTATGTTACTTAGTGATCTAAGTTGATAAAACATGAATCCATAACACCTAAATGCATAAAAATAGAAATTTAAGAAAATTGTCAAGAACCCTAAAAATCAAGCTTGACAATCAAATGTTTGGCCTTGTAGATCTTGATCTGTTAGTTGTTTGAGTTGTTAAGTGTATTAGGGTTATACTATGTCATCATGTTAGCATTTTGGAAGAGGAATCGTGACCATAACATGTGTGGATTGCTAGTTATTCAAGTTTAAAACTCGTTAACCGATCACGTACGTACAATTTCTGGGTTACCCAGAAAATTTCTAGCATGTCTGACAAGCTTTTGAACATCCTTGATCTTCAATATGTTAATTTGTTAGGTCATCTAAGTGTATCACTCTTGTACCCTGTAATATGTACTACAAATCCATGACACTTGATCATCTATTAGATCACCAGGGTGCAAGTTATTAGTGGTCAAAGGTCGTTGACCAAACATAAAATTTGTTTTCTGAAATTTCTAGAAAATCTGGAAAACAACCTCTGACAAGTTTTTGATCAGCCTAAATCTTTCTTGTGTAAAGTGTTTAGAGTTAGAGAGTGTCACACTTTTGTAGTTTGACATACATACTATAAAGTTGTGACACTGGATCTCTTAGTTAACACCCAGATTAAAAGCTATTTAAGCTCCAACATGGTTGACCAATATTTGATTGTTGTTTCTGAAAAACCCAGAAACTTAAGAATAACCTTAGGTGGCTAGTTTGACCATCAATAATTTTTTGTTGTGATGTAGTTGGACCTCAAACTGAGTATAAACTTGTAGTATTACATCAATACTACATCATTGATAGACCTACAAGCCCAGAAAGCTAACCAATTAGATTATATAGGAGGTCAAAGTAGGCTCCAAAATGTTGACCAGCTGTTCTTTAGAGGTAGAAGAACAGCTATAGCAATGCTTTCTGTCGCGAAAATCTTTAGCGACGGTTTTAAATGAAAATAAATAATAATAATTAAAATAAATAGAAACAAATAATAAATAATATTTAAGTTTTAAAAATCATTTTAAGTTATAATAAATAATTTTTCATATTTTGACATAAATTTTTTATTAATATTTAATTTATTTAAATATTAATGATAATAAAATTATTTAATAATTATATTAAATAAATTAGTTAAAAATGATATTAATGATTTAAAAATCATTATAAATGATTATTAATTATTTTAAAATAATATTAATGATTTAAAAATCATTATTAATGATAACAAATTACTTAAAAATAATATTGATGATTTAAAAATCATTATGAATAATAATAAATCATTTGAAAATGATATTAATCATTTAAAAATTATTATGTGCTGGTAGAAATTATTTTAAATAACAAATTGAAGTTTTTAATAAAGTTTATTGAAAAACTAACTCAATAATTAATCGATAAAACAATAAAACACCGAATGGACATTAAAATCAACCCGGACTCTAATTTTTTATTAAATATTAGTTATTATTGATTCTAACAACTATTATAAATGTGTGGTATCGTATTTAGGTTGGGTAGACCGTCTCGAATAGGTTTAAATAGTTGTTCTTCTATTAGGAAAGTTTTCTAACTTCGTTTAATGTTCATATTAAATGCAAGTCTTCTATTTTGACTATATAAACTTGTATACGTTGTTCGTGTTATTTATTGTTGGCAGGTTATGGCTTATTGTTCAAGCATAACTGAATGAAATGAACTGTTATTTTGTGTAATTTGGTTTTGATTTAATATCAAAGCATAAATTGTGATAAAACCAATTTTGTTTGGTACATATATATATATATATATATATATATATATATATATATATATATATATATATATATATACTGATACTATTTGGAAATGACAGTTATAGCACTGATCGGTGGTTATAGGCAGTTACAGCACCGACCTTTTTTGGATATGCATATTATGTCCTATTGAACCGATCAATCTAGGGATTCTAAGTTTTAATGACTGACAGAAGCCAGAATGACTCCTAAGTCTATATGATATATGGAAGTGATTATTATGTTTGATTAAACATATCAATCACGGGGTTCTAAATCTATATGATTAATGTAGGCCAGAAAGAAGTATATATATGTGGACAAATTTTGAACTATTTGTTCATCAAATTCAGATACAATGTGAGTTTCAAATATAACTTGTTTAAAACTTGCTGAGCCTATTGTAGCTCATCCTTGCAAAATATCATTTCTCTTTTGCAGTATCGAATGTTATCCCCGGATGTTCCTGTACACACTCCTGTGAATAGAAGGACTCTACTAGTTTTAAGTTTTATTGTATTAGACTTGGTTAAATCTTTACAGAATCTGATGTGATATAAAGTAAATTTGGAATCTATTTAACGAAATTTGAGTATATGTAATATATTACTAACGTTTGGTAGTACCTTAGCTTTTACATTTCTATAGAAGTTTAAAAGAAGTACAATATCTATATAAACTATACATCTGAATGATAGTATTGAAAGATCTTGGGAGTTCTCTGATGCACTGAGGTCGCACCCTTTAGTTTTAAGAATAATCCTAGCATTAATACTGTGAATGTCAGATAGATAGAAATTATCGATATGAAAGAAATATCCGTGAGATTATAAATCTATTCATCCAAGTGAGGGTATCCAAACACAATAATTGTTCTGACGATAACTACTATCTGTTAGGGGATATTGGGGATTTCGGTTCACCAAAATCAACGGTTAAATACACTTATCTAAAATTCTCAATAAAATTATTTCCATACTATTTTAGGGGAAATCTCAACAGCTATAGACCATCGTTCTATTCCCCTGTTACCCCCGCTCGACCCAGCTACACTCTTATTACCTGAAAAGAATTGTGAAGCAAAAGGGTGAGCACAACTAGCCCAGTAAAGAATATCATGACAAAAGATAATTAAATTATCAATAGCCTTCGTTAATAATAAATCAGAGATTTAGAACATATGGTAGATAATAAAACTTTTCAACCATAGTTGTAGCGGAACGAGCAATCCATTAGAAGAGTCAAATAGACCATAAAGTCTATTATCTTCTCCATGTTAAAAGTCCACCAACAATGTTTTATCCCTGTAACATCAATCAACAATTTCTGTCCATAATCATATGAATAACTCATAATCATAATTGTGGTTCTAAATTTCTCTTCGCACCCAGGACGAAGATAATTTTCATCACCTGTCTTTACCTGAAACATCAAAGATCATGGTTATACCAAATTACAGTTCATGTTCATAATCATACTAATAAATTCATCTTTACACTACGGGCCAAAGATATTCATTAATAGTTCATCTTTGCACTACAGGCCAAAGACATACAACTGTATTTTAGAAGAGTCAAGTAGAGCATGATATCTACTATTTTCTACGAATTAAAAATTTATTATCAATATTTTATCGCTAAGACTCAGCTCAATACATCACCGAATTATCCATGCACTACGGCCAAGGATATTCGTTAGTATAACATCCATGAATTACCCATGCACTACGGCTAAGGATATTCATTAGTATCACGACCACGAATTATCCATGCACTACGGGCCAAGGATATACGTGTTTTCACCAATGATCATGATTATACCGAATAATCTCTGGTCATAATTATACGAACAACTGTCCATCAACACACAACGGGCCAATGAGGACTTTTATCACATCATTTGTAACATTTGGGGTCATGATTATACCGAAAGATCCTTGATCATAATCATACCAATCAATAATACATCTATGCACGTAAACCACATATGACTTTTATCACAATATAAATATGAGGATGATGACAATGATATAAGCATTAATCAAACGAAATCAGGGATAAATATTAAAGACTTTAAATTTATCCAGAGTTTAAAAATATCCAAATTGTCAACATGATACAGCTTTGTGGAGTAAAATTCAAGAATAATATTCATGTATCAAAAATGATTTGGACCGAAAAGAAATATATTTTTCAGGTGAATAGTATCCCGTGAATAGTACCCTATGAATAATACTTCAGGAATAGTATCTCGTGAATAGTATCCCGACATGAAAAGTACCCCAAATACCCAAGTGAATAATATTCGAGTGAATAGTAACTAGGTGAATAGTAACCCGTGAATAGTAACTCGTGAATAGTACTCCGACACGAAAAGTATCCCGAATACCCGAGTGAATAATATTTGAGTGAATAGTAATTTGGTGAATAGTAACCTGTGAATAGTAACTCGTGAATAGTACTCCGGCACGAAAAGATCAATAATTATCAAGAAAGCTCAGAATAATATTTGAAAGTAGTATGCACACAAGCCAATCATGTTTGATGATAACGCATATACTTTGTAACAATCTTATTCATTTATTAATAAAAAGTATTAATTTATTAAAGGCTTTTAATTATCTGCATGATGCTGTTTTATAATATGTGATAAACCCATAATTTTAAGCAATGCTTTTAGAATAATGATGATGATCATTCTAATGATATCTAAATTCTTAGAAAGCTTAAAACTAATATAGTTCCCAATCGTTGGATTACTAAATTGGAGATTAGTGAATCCGGATAGATTGGTACATATTTTGCTTGCTCATTAGATGAGGATGATTGATCTCATAATCATTTGTGTGGAGACACTAAAGCAAGTATGTAGGTGCTTATTAGAGAATAAGTTCACTGAACGTTACTCACTAAGGAATACCTAATGGAGTTTTACTTACCTGTCAATAGAAATTCCTGTAGTGATAGTAGTACAAGTGATCCTTGGACTTGAGATCATCATAGTATCTCGTGTATGATGAGTTATACTTTGACTTATTCCTTAAGACCCTTAGGGTATATCAAAGGGTATGCTCGGGTATAATAAGTTGTACATGGAGATAATGTATGATCAATAAAGAATCTACCACTTCTAGTAAAAGAAGAGAAATGTCCTATGTGATTCTATAAATTAATGACAACCCAGTAGTCCTTGGCTAAGGCAGAATGGAATTAGAAAGGAGTTTCTAATTTGCATTATTTGGAGTTGTGCATTTAAGAGTTGAAATACATATAATTAAATAAAATAAGACTTGACAGTAATTCCATGTCTTATATTTAATTGGGACTTTGTATAGTGGAAGGATTGAATTGTACGGTAACTATTTACTCAAAGGTTCTTTTATGATTAATGTTAAAATCTATATTATCTGAATAGTCGTTAATCGCTAGAGAGGCTTATCCCAATTGTAGAATAAATATTATTTATTTAAATAAATTAATAATTTAATTTATTTATTTAAATAAGATTAGAATTGTTCTAATTGATTTATTCACAACCAGTTTAATATGAAGAACTTAAAGGGTCACACCATAAAAGGAAGAATAATTATTTAAGAAGTTAATGGCATAATCGTAATAATAAGTTAAGTATATTTAATTTAATCTATGGTGATAGAATAAATTAAATAGCTTAATATTTATTATTTAATATTTTGGAAATATTAAATATAAATTAATAAGAGAAGTCTTATTATTATTATTACTATTATTATTTTAATTTTTAAAGGAGTTTAGGAATTAATTAATAAAAGTACTCTCATATATCCTAATAAGATTAGAAGGCTAATTAATTAAAAGAGTTTACTTAATTATTCCTAATTAGATTGAGAGGCTAATTAATTAAAGGAGTTTAATTAATTAAAATAAAACTCAATTCCTTAATTGTTAAGGAGGGTTGCCCATATCTATAAATAAGAGGAGTCTTATTATATGTGATAGAGTTGTTGTTGACTTTTTCACAACAGACGTGATTCCAATTGTTGGAGAGTACGCTCCTTTTCTATAAGAGATAGAAAAACTAGGGTTTTGTCAAACACCCTTCTTCTTGAATATTTCTTCTTCCTTGGTGGATCACCTCTAGAGGCCAAACACTTGGGTGGCTAACGTTGATCAAAGGAAGGAACCAAACCCGGTAGATTCAAGTTGAACGCGAAAAAGATTGGAGGTGAATTTGTACCTGAGGAAGCTCGAATCTTCAAGGGTATGATTCTTATTCTTTATCTTTTTGTTTAATTAATAATTGTACATAAAGGATGATCCGGGTATATGGTTTGTAAAATTTTAAAACTCTGATTTTCCACGTTTTCGCTTATTTTGTGCAATTTGATTGCGTTCATGAATATTACAAACCTAACAGTGGCATCAGAGCCAAACCTTTATGCGAATTATTAATTTTTTTAATTTAATATGTATATTGATATGTGTTTAGAACAATTTAATTTGACATAATTTTGTTGTATAAAATTTTAAAAAAAAACCGCAAAATACGTGATGTCTCTATACTTTGGAATATACAATAACTTTATTATATAAAGTTAACTGGTTCTTATTTTTAGTTAATGGCAGGATCATGTTTCCTGTTAAAGGATATCACGTGATTTAGCTTTATCACTCCAGGTGATTTCCAACGTGATTGATTATCAAGCATGTCAGCAAATATATAGCATGTCAGCAAATATATATATATATATATATATATATATATATATATATATATATATATATATATAAAGTTTATTTTATTCTTAAAATAAAAAGGTTTATTTTAATTTTAAAATTAAATTTCATGCTAACTAATTAGAGTTGGAATTGGATTCCATGATAACTAATTGGAGTTGAAATTGGATTCTATGTTTCCTAAAATAAAGGAGTTTATTTGTAATTAGAAAAATGAATCCATATTTCCTTAAATAAAGGAGTTTATTTAGATATAGAATAAGATTTCATATTATTCGAAATAAAAGAGTTTATTTGTGAATAGAAAAGAGAATTCGTGTTTCTTTTAATAAAGGAATTTTTTTTACTTGGAATTGGATTCCATAATTAATTAAAATAAAGGAGTTTAGTTTGATTAAAGATTTTGATTAAAATAAAATAGTTTATTTTATTCAAAATTTGATAAATTAAAATAAAAGAGGTTTATTTTAATTTAAATTTGTATTAAAATAAAGGAGTTTATTTTGATTCAAAATTAGATTTTATACTAACTAAATTTGTCCATTAAATGATATCAATATATATATTGAATATTTATTATTCATGAGATGAATGTTATTTATTGATGCATATGATGATGTGTATGATAATAAATGAGATTAATTATGGACAATTGACCAATGTGATTGGATTTTATTTTAGTTGGATGCATGAATGTATGAGTTTTATTAAATGGGGTCTGTGTATCTCGTCTTTTCTAATTTTTCTTAATGTAAATTCTAACTCCCTCCTATGAACTACCCCTTGACTGCTGATCAAGATTTCTATTTATTTTAAATAGTTTTGTAATAGGAATAGTTATAATTAATTTTGAAGAATTGGAGATCAAGGAGCAAGGAGCGCTTGAAGACCCGTTTGTAATGGAGCCCGTGTTTAAATGTAATAGTTATATTTAAATATTAATTCTTGCACCCCTAGGATTTGACCTTTTGGTTCACTTGGTGGCTCTAGTGAACCAAACTAGAATAAAAGTCAATAATCAATCCAGGTAGAATATAATATTCTATATATGCATGCTTATACTATATATATTTTATATTATGCAAACATGCTTCGCATGTTAATTAATATGATGCGTATTATATATATATATATATATATATATATATATGTGTGTGTGTGTGTGTGTGTGTGTGTGTGTGTGTGTGTGTGTGTGTGTGTGCATGCGCGCTAAACAAGATGAGACAAATTAATAACAAACCCCTCAAATTTTTTATATTAAGTCCTAAGCGTTCAAAGATATTTGGAATATCGAACGTCGCCTTCTAGCATGATAAAAATAATAGAGTATTAATTAATTATTATAAGTTTGTTGTGTCACCACAAGGCTTATCTTAATCCTTTGAGATATTAATTTTATCACATTTGATGCTTATAAAGAAAATTGAACAGTGTTGTTTTGTTGTGCAATATTTTTCTTTTTTGAATATATGGAGTGCTAGGTTGGACTTAACTTGGATAATTTTGATTCGGATGTGCCACCACTTGATCAAAATAATCTAAGAGGCAAAATACAAGGAGTTGCATAGTTGATGTAATTGACAAGAGTTGTCTACCTATTTATTTATATATAGTTTGTTGTGTCACCACAAGGCTATATACATTTGAAATGGGATCCTTATTCTCACTAGCAAATCTTTAATTAGATTTTGTCGAACTATATAAGTGAGGGTAATATAGTTTGATAAAAATAGTGGGAGATACCAATTTAAAACAAGACCTAAATTATTTTGGTAATTAATAAAAGAATGTATGCTAAAATATTTTTAAGAACAAATTCATTTACAGAATTTTACAGTGTCTAAATTACTATCATTGCGAAGCATATTAGATGCTATTTAACTGGACCGAATTAAATGGATTGGTTAAGGAATTTGAGAAAAGTTCTCATGGCTGGCTGAAAAGCTATCTTATGTCCTTAATACGCCTATCCCTGCAATGGTTGCAGACAATACCTCTGAAGAAGAAATTGCTACTTTTAGAAAGTGGCAAGATGATGCACAGTTGGCTCAATGCGTCATGCTCGCATACATGAGTAACGAGCTTCAGCGTCAGCATGAAACTATGGATGCTCTTACTATATTCCTGCACATCAAGTAGTTGATGGTGAGTAAAGTATGACTGATAGATATCAGATATCTAAGGAGCTCTTCCGATCTAGAATGATCGATGACACTACAGTACAGATAAAAGTCCTTAACATAATCAATTTGATTGATCAATTAGGACAATGAGTTTTTTTCATGGATGGATAGTTGAGCCAAGATTTGATCTTGCACTCACTCCCGAACTCCTTTCACAATTATTGTGAATTTTTCATATGAACAAGCTAATTTGCTTAACATGTTGAAAAATGATGAGAGTCACTTTCCAACTAAGAAAGATCAAGTCTTACTGATAGTGGTCAAAGGATCTTCTAAAAAGAAGAATGATTCTAAGAAGGTAAATAGAAAAGGAAAAAACAAAGGATAATAAGAACAAAACTGATATGGATAGCAAAAGAGTTTGCTTCCACTGCAATAGGCCTGGACACTGGAAAGAAACTGTAAGAAGCATCTTGCAGAGGCTAACCAGAAGAAGCTTAGTGAAGTTTTGGTTACAAATACAATTTTGTTCATGATTTAAAATAAATTTTTCTTTAAATCAAGATTCTACATGGGTATTGGATACCGACTTTGGTTATCATAAATATCAATTTATGAAGGGACCAAGCAGAAGTAGAAAGCTAAACAAAGATAAGTAATCCTATGTGTGAGAAATGAAGCAAAGGTTACTACATTAGATATAGAAACTTATAGTTTAGCAATGCCTACGGGCAAATCTATTAAGTCAATAAGTTGTTATTGTATTCCAGTTCTTGTTAGAAACATTAATTCCATTTTTGTTGTTGGACAATGAAATCTTTAGTATTATATTTAAGAACAATTATTGTTCTATTTATAATAACAATGTTTTGTATAGAACTGGAATATTACTTAATGGATTTTGTATGCTTGACTTACGTGAAAAATTATTTTGCAAATTGAACAAACTAGTATAAGAAAAGGAGATGATCATTCAAAGAGTTGAATGTGTGTATTTGCAAAAATACAAGTGTGAATTATTTGAAAGGTTCAAAGAATTCAGAAGTGAAACAAATTGGTAAAGTATTAAGATTCTTTGATCGGATCAAAGAATAAATACTTGTGCAATAAGTTTCTAGATCATCTCAAATAGTTTTCTCACAGAGGACACCTCCTGATACGCAATAATTGATTAATGTATCTGAAAGGAAAAATTATACCTTGTTGGACATGGTGCGGTCCATAATGATTTTACCGATATTCCAGTATCCTTTTGGGATAATGCCCTAGAAATGGCTGCATATCTACAAAAAAGGTAACCTCAAAATCCGGCCCCAAGACTCCATAAAAGTTATGGACATGGAGGATTCCTAATCTTAAGTATGTTAAGATAAGGGGTTGTCCAACTTATGTGAAAAAGGTTTCAAAAGATAAGCTTGGGACAAGATTTGACAAGTGTCAATTTGTGGGACATCCTAAAGTAAGTTTAGGGTATATGTTCTATAATCCTACTTAGCAAAAGGTGTTTGTTGCGAAACACATTACCTTCTAAGATAAAGGTGTTTATCATTAAAAGGGCTAGTGGGAGGATAATAGATCTTGAAGAGTTCAAGAACCACAAAACTCTATAAGTCAAATAAGAGAAACCTGTAGATAGACCTATTGTACCACAACCGAATCGTAAATCCAGAATAGTATCAAAGATACCTAGGAGGTATGGATTCATCATAGATGATAATGATGAGGTACACATCATAGAAGATGATGATCCAGTTACATACGATGAGGTAAGAGTTCTAGTGTGTACAACAGGGTCAGTGGGAGCTCCGTGACATTTCTAATATTACAAGTTGATATACTGTAGATAAGGAATGACATACTAATGCTACAATCAGTAAAGATAAAGTTGTCTAAATATTTCTCCATAAATGATTTGGGAAGAGTATCTTAATTGGGGATACAAATCTATATAGATAGAATCAAGAGGATGCTCGACTTAACCCAATGAACGTATATTCATTTGATGTTAAAGTCGTTTAGCATGGCAGCTAAAGTCGTTTAGCATGACAAACTCCAAAAGTTATCTCATGTTGATGAGCCATGGAGTGTATCTCTCTTAATAGTCCCCATAGACTCATAAAAGAGAGATCGCATGAGTAACTATCATGTATGCAATGAAATGTACGAGACCTGATGTTGATCTGTCATATTCTGGAGAAGTTTACTATGAGTCAGTGAAAAACATCTTAAAGTACTTAACTGGCACTAAGGATGTGATCATATTCACGGTGTGACTAAATTAAAACAAGAGGGCTTAACAGACTCAAGTTTTTTAGACAGACCAAGACGACAGAAAATCCACTTTAAGGTAAAGCGTTACCTTGAACAGTGGTGCAGTGAATTGGAAAGATTCCAAACAGCAAAGAGTTGCTGGTTTAGTGATAAAAACAAAGTATATAGCTATAAATGAAGCTACAAGTTGATTGTTTGGATGAAAAGTTCATTACAAAACTAGGAATAGTTCCTAAGTCTCATCTTGGATCTAAACATGTGTTGTGGCACTTTCATTTGATTATAGGAATCATTGAAAGATGGCAAATCACTATAGAGATAGTGGACTCTCAAGAACAACATTACATATCTATTAACTAAAGCTTATCCAACAGCAGGATAATCGTCACTTAGAGAAGAAGGGTATGAGATACCATGGCGATTGACTTTAATGCAAGTGGGAGATTGAAAGTAGTATGCACATAAGCCAATCATGTTTGATGATAAAGCATATACTTTGTAACAATCTTATTCATTTATTAATAAAAAGTATTAATTTATTAAAGGTTCTTAATTATCTACATGATGCTGTTTTATAATATATGATAAACCCATAGTTTTAAGCAATGCTTTTAGAATAATGATGATGATCATTCTAACGAGATCTAAATTCTTAGAAAGCTTAAAACTAAAATAGTTCCCAATCGTTGGATTACTAAATTGGGGATTAGTGAATCCGGATTGATTGGTACATACGTTTCTCGCTCATTAGATGAGGATGATTAATTTCATAATCATTTGTGTGGAGACACTAAAGCAAGTATGTAGGTGCTTATTAGAGAATAAGTTCACTGAACGTGGCTCGCTAAGAAATACCTAATGGAGTTTTACTTACCTGTCAATAGGAATTCCTGTAGTGATAGTAGTACAAGTGATCCTTGGACTTGATATCATCATAGTATCTCGTGTGTGATGAGTTATACTTTGACTTATTCCTTAATACCCTTAGGGTATATCAAAGGGTATGCTTGGGTATAATAAGTTGTACATAGAGATAATGTATGATCAATAAAGAATCTACCACTTCTAGTAAAAGAAGAGAAATGTCCTATGTGATTCGATAAATGACAACCCAGTAGTCGTTGGCCAAGGCAGAATGAAATTAGAAAGGAGTTTCTAATTTGTATTATTTGGAGTTGTGCATTTAAGAGTCGAAATACATATAATTAAATAAAATAAGACTTCACAGTAATTCTATGTCTTATATTTAATTGGGACATTGTATGGTGGAATGATTGAATTGTACGGTAACTATTTACTCAAAGGTTCTTTTATGATTAATGTTAAAATCTATATTATCTGGAAAGTCGTTAATCGCTAGGGAGGCTTATCCCTATTGTAGAATAAATATTATGTATTTAAATAAATTAATAATTTAATTTATTTATTTAAATAAGATTAGAATTGTTCTAATTGATTTATTCACAACCGGTTTAATATGGAGAACCTAAAGGGTCACACCATAAAAGGAAGAATAATTATTTAAGAAGTTAATGGCATAATCGTAATAATAAGTTAAGTATATTTAATTTAATCTATGGTGATAGAATAAATTAAATAGCTTAATATTTATTATTTAATATTTTAAAAATATTAAATATAAATTAATAAGAGGAGTCTTATTATTATTATTACTATTATTATTTTAATTTCTAAAGGAGTTTAGGAATTAATTAATAAAAGTACTCTCATACATCCTAATAAGATTAGGAGGCTAATTAATTAAAAGAGTTTAATTAATTATTCCTAATTAGATTGGAAGCCTAATTAATTAAAGGAGTTTAATTAATTAAAATAAAATTCAATTCCTTAATTGTTAAGGAGGGTTACCCACATCTATAAATAAGAGGAGTCTTATTATAGGTAATAGAGTTGTTGTTGACTTTTTCACAACAGACGTGATTCCAATTATTGGAGAGTACGCTCCTTTTCTATGAGAGATAGAAAAACTAGGGTTTGCCAAACACCCTTCTTCTTGAATATTTCTTCTTCCTTGTGGATAACCTCCAGAGGCGAAACACTTGGGTGACTAACGTTGATCAAAGAAAGGAACCAAACCCGGTGGATTCAAGTTGAATGCAAAAAAGATTGGAGGTGAACTTGTACCTGAGGAAGCTCAAATCTTCAAGGGAATGATTCTCATTCTTTATCTTTTCGTTTAATTAATAATTGTGCATAAATGATGATCCGGGTATATGGTTTGTAAAATTTTAAAACTCTGATTTTTCACGTTTTCGCTTATTTTGCGCAATTTGATTGCGTTCATGAATATTATAAACCTAACAATATTTCCATGAAAAGATATTGGATGAAGCGCAAATATCAATGATATTCTATTAATTTGACGGAGTATATAATCAATACTTCAACAAAATGAGTGTAGAAGTAGGAATACGAAATGAAATAATATTACTTACATACTATAGAGTATGGAAGAAAATATTATTTCATATGAATATTGAATGAAGATAATATCTATACGAATACGAAAAATAATCTCGCTTCAGAATATGAAATAAATTATACCCCTTACGAATACCACAAATAATATCCCTTACGAATACAACAAATAATATCCCTTACGAATAAGAAATAAATAGCATCCCTTACGAATACGAAAGAAATAATACCCCTTACGAATACAACAAATAATATTCCTTACCTCAGAAGAAGACTGGATACTGAAATAGTGAAGTAGCAGACTACTCTTCTTCTTTCTCTCTATAACTTCTCTCTATAGCTTCTCTCTCTATAATTGCTCTTGTGAGTCTTAGTGAATTGGTGAGAATGAAAGAAGAATGAGCTTCTATTTATAAGAAAATATAGTTTCGATAATTGCACGTTTTGGGGCTCGAAATATTACAGTATAATACCTTCATCTTTTTCTTCATTTTTAATTTAGTAATGCAAGTATTATCAATCTTGCACCACCTCCCCTAATAGTACATCATGTGAATCAATAGTACAATCATGTGAATCAATAGTTCTATACATGTGAAAAAATAATTATAGTATAGTACCTTCACCTATACCTCTATTTTTAATTTAGTCATACAAGTATTATCAATCTTGCACCACCTCCCCTAATAGTACATGCTTGTGAATCAATAGTAAACATATGTGAATAAATAGTTATAAGCATATGAATTAATATCAATTAATTGCTCATGTATCCGATTAATTACCCGATTGGTCAATATAACCTCCAGACATCAATTATTATCGGAATAGATGTCGATTTCCACTAACACTAATAATCTCAACACAATGGAACTATCAATTTCATCATTAATCAACACGAACGTATTCATCATTAATATTATAACTCACATTATTTAACAACCAGATCATTTTCAGGAAAGAAGGGGTTTTCCAATAAGGATTTCTCCCTATTGACCCGCAATTAGGTGACCAAACCTCTCCTCGACAGAACTTTCTAGACATCGTCAATATTGCAAATAATAATATGAATAACTTTTGTCGTCTCAATTATTGATTTAATAATATTAAATATTATGCAGATGATACTGTGACAATAATTGAATCAATAATGTGAGAGATATTATGCAGCAATTACTGTAGCAATAATTGAGTATAACTGAGTGACTTCTCACATAAGTATCAATAATCAATACCGTGTGTTACTATGCAACCACACGTGTTACTGTACTTTTACTACCGGGTAGTTCAACAGTTTAACGGTAAAACTTTTGCCGTTATTTAAAAATATTTCAGTCGTTTTCTAACTACGACAGTAACTCCGTTGTGGGATCCACCAATGATTGTGCCGTCAAACGAATATTTTCTGTTAAAACGAATATTCTCCGATCAATCGAATATTTTATATCAACTTGCTCACTTTGCAAAATTTTCAAATGTCACCCTTAACTTTAACCTTTATCAATTTAACCATTTATTAAATAAAATAGTAATTATAAGAAAATTGAATACTTTCATTTCATAAAATTCGGGATCTTACAATGTCCCCTCCTTATGAAATTTCGCCCTCAAAATTTATGTACCTGGTAGTTCGAAGAGATGAGAATACCTTGCTTTCTTTTCGGATTGTACCTTTCCAGTTATTTTCTCTATATCATGACTTTCCCCTTTGCTCATCTCTTGTATTTCAGATATCATTCTAGCATATATCTTCAAAATAAAAGTTAATGGACATATCATAATTTGTCAACTTATCAAGTAAATAATTTCAGCTTAGGTAAGTCTTACACTAGCGAAGTATATTACTCGTCTCTCCCCTCCTAGTTCTAGACTCATATCTCCACCAGCGACCATATCCCTAAGCTCTGATACCATTTGTGACGCCCCCAAATTAGGTCCACACGACCCATTCTGAGTCGCCAGATATCACACTACAGAAATCAAATACAAACTTCATTTATACAACTGTTGAATTGTCGTGCAGAGTGCGACAACACATAAGCTGTGAGTTTTAATACAAATATATGTAACTCTCATGGCGCCTCGACCACAACACCTTACAATGGTACTTTACATAAAAGTACAGTCAATAACTATTTTGGAAATTAAAATATTTAGAAAATGCTCAAGAAAACTTTCGTACATGGGAGGCCATGCATCTAAGTTATAATAGATATCATATGTCCACATAATTATCCTTGGTTGACCCAATAGTCTCCAAAGAAAAACGAGAAGATTGCTATCATGTTCTTTCCAATGGTGAGTCTTCTCTTGACATATAATTATCTCCATTGTCTCCAATTGAGAATTATATTTCAACCAAACTCTAAGATTATATAGGTAGTGCTCGTAGATATACTCAGTCAGTGGATGTGCACAACCCTGTCTTATGATAACACGAAGTCGTATGTCGTTAGACATCTTGTATGATAGTGGTAAAACACCCTTCAAAAGTTGGGTTCACCACACCCTATTTGGTTCACCAAAATCAACGGTTAAAATGACGTATAAAATACGACACACTTATCTAAAATTCTCAATAAAATTATTTTCATACTGTTTTAGGGGAAACCTCAACAGCTATAGACCATCGTTCTATTCCCCTGTTACCCCCGCTCGACCCAGCTACACTCTTATTACCTGAAAAGAATTGTGAAGCAAAATGGTGAGCACAACAAGCCCAGTAAAGAATATCATGACTAAAGATAATTAAATTATCAATAGCCTTCGTCAATAATAAATCAGAGATTTAGAACATATGGTAGATGATAAAACTTTTCAACCATAATTACAGCGGAACGAGCAATCCATTAGAAGAGTCAAATAGACCATAAAGTCTATTATCTTCTCCATGTTAAAAGTCCACCAATAATGTTTTATCCCTGTAACATCAATCAACAACTTCTGTCCACAATCATATAAATAACTCATAATCATAATTGTGGTTCTAAACTCCTCTTCGCACCCAGGACGAAGATAATTTTCATCACCTGTCTTTACCTGAAACATCAAAGATCATGGTTATACCAAATCACAGTTCCTATTCATAATCATACTAATAAATTTATCTTTGCACTATGGGCCAAAGATATTCATTAACAGTTCATCTTTACTCTACAGGCCAAAGACATACAACTGTATTTTAGAAGAGTCAAGTAGAGCATGATATCTATTATCTTCTACGAATTAAAAATTTATTATCAATATTTTATCGCTGAGACTCAACTCAATATATCACCGAATTATCCATGCACAACGGCCAAGGATATTCGTTAGTATAACATCCATGAATTACCCATACACTACGGCTAAGGATATTCATTAGTATCACGACCACGAATTATCCGTGCACTACGGGCCAAGGATATTCGTGTTTTCACCAATGGTCATGATTATACCGAATAATCCCTGGTCATAATCATACCAACAATTGTCCATCAATGCACAACGGGCCAATGAGGACTTTTACCACATCATTTGTAACTTTTGTGGTCATGATTATACCGAATGATCCCTGGTCATAATCATACCAATCAATAGTACATCTATGCACGTAAACCACATATGACTTTTATCACAATATAAACATGAGGATGATGACAATGATATAAAGCATTAATCAAACGAAATCAAGGATAAATATTAAAGACTTTAAATTTATCCAGAGTTTAAAAATATCCAAATTATCAACATGATACTGCTTTGTGGAGTAAAATTCAAGAATAATATTCATTTATCAAAAATGATTTGGACCGAAAAAAAATATATTTTTCGGGTGAATAGTACCCCGTGAATAGTATCCTGTGAATAGTACTTTGAGAATAGTAGCTCGTAAATAGTACCCCGGCATGAAAAGTGCCCCAAATACTCGAGTGAATAATATTTAAGTGAATAGTAACTGGATGAATAGTAACTCATGAATAGTAACTCGTGAATAGTACTCCGGCACGAAAAGTTCTCCGAATACCCGATTTAATAATATTCGAGTGAATAGTAACTGGGTGAATAGTAACCCGTGAATAGTAACTCGTGAATAGTACTTCGGTACGAAAAGATCAATAATTATTAAGAAAGCTCAGAATAATATTTCCATGAAAAGATACTGGATGAAGCGCAAATATCAAGGATATTCTATTAATTTCAAGGAGTATAGAATCATTACTTCAACAAAAAGAGTGTAGAAGTAGGAATACGAAACGAAATAATATTACTTACATACTAAAGAGTATGGAAGAAAATATTATTTCATATGAATATTGAATGAAGATAATATCCATACGAATACGAAAAATAATATCTATTCTGAATATGAAATAAATTATACCCCTTACGAATACCACAAATAATATCCCTTACGAATACAACAGATAATATCCCTTACGAATAAGAAATAAATAGCATCCCTTACGAATAAGAAAGAAATAATACCTCTTACGAATACGAAAGAAATAATACCCCTTACGAATACAACAAATAATATCTCTTACCTCAGAAGAAGACTGGATACTAGAATAGTGAAGTAGCAGACTACTCTTCTTCTTTCTCTCTATAACTTCTCTCTCTATAGCTTCTCTCTCTATAAATTCTCTTGTGTGTCTTAGTGAATTGGTGAGAATGAAAGAAGAATGAGCTTCTATTTATAGGAAAATATAGTTTCGATAATTGCACGTTTTGGGGCTCGAAATATTACAGTATAATACCTTCATCTTTTCATTTATTTTTAATTTAGTCCTGCAAGTATTATCAAACTTGCACCACCTCCCCTAATAGTACATCATGTGAATCAATAGTTCTATACATGTGAAAAAATAATTATAGTATAGTACCTTCACCTATACCTCCATTTTTAATTTAGTAATACAAGTATTATTAATCTTGCACCACCTCCCCTAATAGTACATGCATGTGAATCAATAGTACACACATGTGAATAAATAGTTATAAGCATATGAATTAATATTAATTAATTGCTCATTTATCCGATTAATTACCCGATTGGTCAATATAACCTCCAGACATCAATTATTATCGGAATAGATGTCGATTTCCACTAACACTAATAATCTCAACACAATGGAACTATCAATTTCATCATTAATCAACACGAACGTATTCATCATTAATATTATAACTCATAATATTTAATAACCAGGTCATTCCCAGGAAAGAGGGGGCTTTCCAATAAGGATTTCTCCCTATTAACGCGCAATTAGGTGACCAAACCTCTCCTCGACAGAACTTTCTAGACATCGTCAATATTGCAAATAATAATATGAATAACTTTTGTCGTCTCAATTATTGATTTAATAATATTAAATATTATGCAGATGATACTGTGACAATAATTGAATCAATAATGTGAGAGATATTATGCAGCAATTACTGTAGCAATAATTGAGTATAACTGAGTGACTTCTCACATAAGCATCAATAATCAATACCGTGTGTTACTATGCAACCACACGTGTTACTGTACTTTTACTACCGGGTAGTTCAACAGTTTAACGGTAAAACTTTTGCCGTTATTTAAAAATATTTCAGTCGTTTTCTAACTACGACAGTAACTCCGTTGTGGGATCCACCAATGATTGTGCCGTCGAACGAATATTTCCTGTTAAAACGAATATTCCCCGACCAATCGAATATTTTATATCAACTTTCTTACTTTGCAAAATTTTCAAATGTTACCCTTAACTTTAACCTTTATCAATTTAACCATTTACTAAATAAAATAGCAATTATAATAAAATTGAAGACTTTCATTTCATAAAATTCGGGATCTTACATAAGGCCCGTTCAACACTGTCTCAAATAAATCATCATCTATTGAGTCCATGAAGGTTTGTATTCAAACCTTCCAATTGGCGAATTTGTCTTTGTTGCACATGTGTGTCATGATCTACTCGAGATTTGTGAGCTTTAGATTAGAGAACTTTCTTTGATACCAATTGTTAGTGGGAGGAACAAAAGTTATCTAGAAGGGGGATTGAATAGATATTTTATAATTTTTTTCAAAGAGTAACTTAATAGTTTTGTTAACTAAATGATTGATTAAGCACAGTGAAATATATGATTTAGTTATCCCTTTTGAGATAAAATCAAGGTTATAAATCAAACAACAGTTATAGCATATATAACAATTAAAGAGACTGAAAGTAAATGACACAATGTTTTAAGTGGTTCAGAGCACTCAAGACTCCTAGTCCACTCTTCTACGCCAAGAGTAGGAAATCCACTAAAGATGTTGATACAATCTTCGAATCACTAAGATTCCTTCAAGACCAGCAGTCTTGGAAAGCTAGTTCACAAAGAACTATTCAAGCCCAGCAGGCTTGAAATTTTAGTACACTAAGTAATCTTCAAACCTAACAGGTTTGGTAGCTCTGCAATGAGTGAAGTTGAGGTTGTTGTTGTTGTGCTGCAAAGTTGCCTTAAACCCAAGTTCTGATGAACTTAGTAGCGAAACAAGATATAGCTGAATCATGGAGTGAAGATTTTTCAGATGTTCTTGTGATTTTCTTTTACGCTCTTGTTCCTTGCTTGCTTGACATCTTCAATCTGTTAGCCTTTATATAGGAGCCTTTGAAATCTTCCCGTTGAGAGGCTTCCGTTTGAGCATTTAATGCTTCGGGCATTCTGAGCACTTTGATGTTGACATCCTGATGATGTGAAAGCTTCTTTTTGACTTGCCTGACATAGTAGTCTGCTTTCTCACCTAACACCTCTGAAACGTCACTATTAACAGACTAGTTGGTAGACACGATTCTTCTTACTTTTTGATTCTTCGATTTAACCAAGGTTGTTGGTGAGGACATTGGGTTTCTCAATCATATCAACGTTCAAATGTCAGGTATTTTTGTTCATCAGACTTGATCTTCAATTTTCGATGCTTACTGATGAGCACTACGATCGTGGTCTGATGATAAGTGCTTGCAGGCAATTTATACTTGTCAGCTTCTGATGAGAATCATAGAGTACTCTACGATTCTGCCTTAGCTTTGACAGTGCTTGACTGACTACGATCTTGATGTTTTGAGGACTCCAAGATTTAGAGCAGTGCCTATGATTTTGACTTAACTTGACAGGCACTCATCAAATTTCTTCATGATTCTGATAGGCTTGCTTAGCAGACTACGATTCTTGCTTTTGCAATCTCCACGATTTTGTCCTGCCTATCTAATCCAACTTATAAGATCAACCTAGCAAGTTTGATCTTTCTACTACAAGGGATTTTACATAAAGATAAACATTATGCTCAGACCAAACTAACAATATTTATCTTTAATCTAAGTCCTTGTATATATGATCTAATAAGGACTTTACAATGTGAATGATGTATGCACATTTATTTATTTCAACATTAAATTTAAATATTCACCTCCCAACATAATAATAAGCTCAAACATAATAAATGTTTCAACTGCGGGGTGGAGGGGCACATTGTGAAGTTTTGTCCAAAACCTAGAAATCCGAATATAGGGGAAAACAAAATTTCCAATAATAACCCCAAGCCAACAGTAGCAGGAGTCGTGGGCCAGAGTTGTCCAAACGCTAGAACATTTAACATGACGATAGAGGATGCTGATGCTTCATAGGACGTGGTAACAGGTATTATCCCAAAATCAAAGTTGTAAATGCTTATTTGTTATTCGACTTTGGTGCTATTTGTTCGTTACATCTATTGATGTTGTTAGAAATTTATAAAAAAAAAATGCCATGTGAGGGCATAAATTTACTTTTCAAGATAAAATTTGCTAACAAAGAAATAATTTCCGTTAAAACAATAAATAAAGTTATTGTATATTGATTGAAGAACACAAATTTTTGGTAAACATTATCCTTTGTAGCTAGGAGAGAGTTGAAGAAATTCTAAGAATGAATTGGTAAACTGTGGAGCAAAATTAGATTGAGAAAATGATAAACTTTAAGGTTATATATAAATACAAAATGATGTTTGGTGATAATCAAGATATTTATATTATCAAGAAAGAGAGTGTAAATCGGAAGAATCAAGAAACTTTAATGGTAATAACATAACAACGAGGTACTGATAAAAGAGTTTAATAAACTTAGGATTGATATAAAAGTTACACCTAACTCTACCCAGACGTCATTTATTATAAAGAATAGTTTGACCTTAATAATCTTAGTTATAATAAGCCAGGAGAAAGATGAAGAGTGTCAAAAATATAAAACTGAGATAACTTATGAAAAGAATGTTAAATTCAGAGTAGATAGAGATAGAGTACTGGGATACAAAGAAGAAAGTTGGTGGGAATTTATAAAGAGAGGCACTGAAGCCAGAGTCTCCGTAAGGGACGCCGAGTTAGTCGGTGGCAAAATTTTAAGTACCATTGTGAAATTGCTATGGTTAAAATACTATGACAGTCGCAATTTGAACTTGTTCAGATTGAGAAAGTTGTATTTTGTATAGAAGTTCATGTTCGGAAAATTGATATAAAAGAATAAGTGTTGAGAAATAAAGTAATATCATCAATTAAAGTGATCCGAAGAATTCAGAAACTACGTGAGAGCTCGAGGATAAAATGCGAAAAATTTCCTACATTTATTTTCATAAAATGTATCTTAATTTCGGGACGAAATTCTTTTAAGGGGGGGGTGATTGTAATAATTCGAACCCTAATCAGGATTATTAATAGAGATTAGGAATATTAATACATGGGTTAATATAATTGTACTTGGAAAGATGTGTATATATGATGGATAGTAGGTATTGTGACTAACACTAATTTAGGATTTAAAAATCCTAGCTAAACCCTAATTTTAGTTATTAAATCCTAATAAAGATTATTGGTCAAGATTCTTAAATACATGTATTATTAGTTGTATTTAGAAATTATGGAATACAACATTTAATTATGAAACTAATTCAAGATTAGAGAAACCCTAACTCTAATTATGGATCCCTAAACCTAATTAGTAAGCCCTAATTCTAATTAGCAAACTCTAAGGGTTAAAATTTAAGGGAGATATATGAAATGCCCTTAGATTTAATGGTGAAATTACCAAATTACCCTTTTAGATGTGAAATGACCAAAATACCCTTTACTTTACTTTTAATAAGAAGAGATAATATCAAATCTTGTGAAACATCACTTGGGAGATATGGCATGAGTGGAAATCAATTATATCAGCCATATATTGACACCTAACATCAACCACAACCATTGGATCTGTGACGCCCCCAAATCCGGGTATCTTTCTGCCCGATAGATGGTGCTACTGCTCACACATACATTCAATTGAAATATATCAATAGAGTGGATATGTCTTCCATATATTACATAATAATAATTCCCTTCCCAAGTTCTTTGTAACCATTACATATGTTCTTCGTCATAATATTAAATTAAAATAAAAGTAATACTATTCTATTACAAGGATGACTATTTATTTTTAGCTGCATTCATATGGTTCAAACAAGGGTGAGCATAACTAGCTTAACAAGTATAACAATCATAGTAGACCAACATGCCTGAATCATATGAATATATCTTCTATAACTGAATCAATATTTATGAAGTGCTAGAGATAATTCAAAATATCACTTCTCTTTTCTTTAAAATGTTTAACGGTGAACATCATCAGTTAAACCTTGATGTTGGTCAAAGACCTTGAGTATTTCATTTTTTTTTATTTCTTTGAAAAGGACAACCCGACACTAAATCTATAAGTCCGACATTTCTTACGAGCATGTCTAGGTGATCAGCTTATAGTACTCTATGTTGTACAACATTACTACATTAAATGTATCTACTGTGACGCCCCCAAAATAAGTATACATCACTCATTCTGAGTCGCCAAATACATGGTACAGAAATCAAATACAAATTTTTTTTATACAATATGACAAAACGTAGCTGAGTGTTTTTACACGAATATTGTTTAATAGACAGTATTCAAACTCAAAAAGGAGTCCTCATTACAATTATTATCACACTATTTTATAAAATAGTGAGGACTACTATAGCCACCATCTCGGACCATCACTCCGTTCCCCGACTAGTCCCGGCTACGCTCTCATTTCCTGAAGAGAACAATGAAAGCAAAAGGGTGAGCTCAACTAGCCCAGTAAGAAATATTATGACTAAGATAATGCAGAATAAATTATCGTTAGCTTTCAACAGTGTTAAACTAATAAACAACAATTTTAACTACAGCGGAACAAGCAATCCATTATAAGAGTCAAGTATAGCATGATATCTCCTATCTTCTATAATTTAAAAAGTTTATCATTAACTTTATCGCTGAGACTCAGCTCAATAAATAATCCACATCACTGAATTATCCATACACTACGGGCCAATGATATTCATTAGCATCACGTCCACGAATTATCCATGCACTATGAGCCAAAGATATTCGTGTAATCACCAATGGTCATGATCATACCAGCAACTGTCCATCAATGCACTACGGGCCAATGAGGACTTTTACCACATCATTTGTAACATTACGGGTCATGATTATACCGAATGATCCCTGGTCATAATCATACCAATCAACAATCCATCTATACACTACGGCCAAAGATTACTTTCATCACAATATAAGCATGAGGATGATGACAATGATATAAGAATTTAATTGAAAGAAAGCAAATGATAAATTTTTAAAGATTTATAATTTAATTTATTCAGAACTCAATAATATCCAAATTGTCAACATGATACTGCTTTGTGGAGTAAAATTCAAGAATAGTATTGTATCAAAAATAATTTGGACAGAAAAAAAATTAATTTTTGTCAGGAATAGTACCTCAGGTGAATAGTACCCGAGTGAATAGTATCCCGTGAATATTACTTCAGAAATAGTACCCCGTGAATAGTACTGTGTGAATAATACTCGTGAATAGTACTTCGTGAATAGTACCCCGTGAATAGTACTCCGGTATAAAAAGCTTAAAATTTAACAAGAATGTTCAGAAAAATATCCTTGTGAAACGATACTAGATGAATTGCAAATTTTAAAGATATTCTACTAATTTCACGGAGTATAGAAGCAATACTTTAACAAAATGAGGGTATAATCAAGAATACGAGACGAAATAATATTACTCACATATTACAGAGTATGGAAGAAAATATTATTTCTTACAAATACTGAACAAAAATAATATCCCTTACCTTGGAAGAAGACTGGTATGTCGAAGAGGTGAGAATACCTTGACTTCATTTCAGATTCTAACTCCCAGGTCATTTCCTCAACATCGCGGTTTCTCCACAAAACTTTGACTTGAGGTATAATCTTGGAGCGTAGAATATGATCATTCTTATCCAAGATTTTAACAGGTACCTCTTCATACGTTAAATCTTCCGCTATGTCATCCGGTTCTAATTCAATAATGTGGTTCAGGTCTTTCACATATTTACGTAACATAGATATGTGAAAAATGTTATGAACACGAGACATACTTGGCGGTAAGGTGAGTCTATAGGCCACAGTTCCTACTCGATCGAGGATTTCGAATGACCCAATGAATCAAGGATTGATCTTTTCTTTCTTTCCAAATCTTGTAACTCTTTTCCATATGTAACAACACATGATTTCCAACATTGAATTGCACGTCCTTTCGATGAAGATCAGCATAACTCTTTTGTCGATCTTGTGAGGTTTTTATACGTTACCGGATCATTTGAATCTTCTCCGTAGTCATACGTACCAATTCCGGTCCCAACAACGTTGCTTCACCCACCTCGTCCCAGCATATTGGAGAACGACACTTGCGTCCATACAACGCCTCGAATGGAGCTATGCCGATACTTGCTTGATAACTGTTGTTGTAGGAGAATTTTACTAATTGCAAGAACTTGTCCCAACTTCCTTTGAAGTCAAGGACACATAGTCTTAATAGATCTTCCAAAGTTTGAATAGTCCTCTCTGACTGCCCGTCCGTTTGAGGATGGTATGCCGAACTAAATTGCAAATCCGTGCCCATAGCTTTTTTCAAACTAACCCAAAATCGTGAAGTGAATCTTGGGTCTCGATAAGAAACTATGGATACTGGCATACCATGCAGGCTTACAATCTCATTTATGTATAAACGAGCAAGACGTTCAAGTGAATAAGTTTCTCGTATAGGTAAGAAATGAGCAGACTTGGTCAATCTATCGATAATGACCCAAATCACATTTATGCCTTGAGAAACCTTGGGAAGACCAGTAACAAAATTCATGGTAATGTGCTCCCACTTCTATTCTGGAATTTCAAAAGGTTACAATGGACCTTTTGGCACTTGATGCTCCGCCTTGACTCTCTGGCACGTTAGACACCTTGAGACAAACTCCGCGATCTTTCTTTTCATATTACTCCACAAAATGTATGTCAAAGATCACGATATATTTTGGTACTCCCAGTATGGATTGCAAACAGTGTGTTGTGCACCTCCATTATGATTTTATACTTTAAATCAGGGTCGTTAGGAACACAAAGTCTGGAGTTGACTCGAAGTATTTCTTCTTCATCGATTCTTGCTTCCGGAATAACATCTTCTTATATTTTCTTCTTCATACGCATCAGCTCTAAGTCTGTAGCTTTACTGGCTCTAACTTTATTGATTAAAGTCGATTCTAATCGTATATTCGCTATCTTCACGTAGGTTCTTGAAGTCTTTAACTCTATCTCCATCTTTTGTAAGTCGTACGAAATGGGTCTTTGTGTTAACAATATCACACTCATAAATGCATATGATCTTCCACTAAACGCATCAGCTACCATGTTCGCTTTTCTAGGATGGTGTTGAATGGTATGATCGCAATCTTTCAATAGCTCGAGCTAACGTGTTTGGCGCATGTTACGTTCGTTTTGGGTGAAAAAATATTTGAGGGTTTTGTACCAGGTTCAAGGTCGACACAAAAGTTAATTTCATACTCTGGGGGTAGGCCAGGATGTTCTTCAGGAAATACGTCAGAAAATTTATTAACAATAGAAATATCATTTAAATTTGACGTATTTTTGTTTAAATCCGTGACATGAGCTAAGAAAGCTTGACATCTATTTTTCAATAAACGATTAGCTTTATGGCTTGATATGACAGTGATTGACTTTAGTGGTATGGTTACTTGAATTCGCATAATAGGTTGGATAGGAATATAAAAGCTAACAACCTTACGAAAACAATCAATTTTAGCATGATGATTAGTTAACCAATCAATTTCTAAAATCACATCGAATGCAAGTATTTTCAAAGAGATAAGATCGACAGGTAACGTGAAAGTGTCAATTTGAATCAAACATGATTTATAAATAGTGGATGTAACGAAGGTTTCTCCCAACAGAGTTTCAACAGATAAGTCAAAGTCTAATTTCTCTAGAGTTAAATTTAAACGTTGAGCGCAAGTAGGAGAAATAAAAGAATGGGTAGAACTAGTATCAAATAAGGTATAAACTTCGTAAGAGTTTATGATTAACTTATCCGTGATAACTTCGTTCGATTCCTCACTTTTTGGAAAGTTATGAAAAGCGCTCTCACTTGAACCACCGATTTTGACTTGTCTGGGACAACCTTTGGTGTCATTATTACTGCTGGAATTGACTTTTGCTATTGGGCATATTCCACCCTCAACTGCTTCGTCGTACTCCTGATCCATGATCTAAATCATTAATCTTTGATCCATATCGAATTGGGGTTGACCGCAATGTACAGGGTAATTCAAAACTCGATGTTGGGTTCTCCCAATTGTTGTCCAAAAAGAGAAATACATATAATCTATTTTAGCCTTCTTGGATCGAACTTCTCTTTCCACATTATCAACGCGTCGTGCGACTTTTACCCATGCATCCTTCATTCTCACTCGTTCAGTTGTTTATTCTTTCAGCTAATTAGGAGTGAGCATTCGGTTATTATCCGAACCGAACAAGAATTTCGGTTATAACCGAAAACTAAAATTACACTGTTATGGATATCCGAACAAATAACCGAAATCTGAGATAACTGAATAACCGAATAGGTTATTCGGTTAATAACCGAAATTAAAAGACTTAGCATTTAACAAGCAGAAGCAGCAAACTGCAAACATATTACTGAGAGAGAAGAGCAACAGCAGAACAGTTCCTACATGATGATTAACAGTTTAACATTATATAGCCTACATATTACAAAAGACTCGGTCAACAACAAATTAAATCAAGTGTCAAGACAACAGTCAACTACATACTCCCTCCGTCCCAAATTAATTGCTCAGTTTTAATTTTTTAAAGTTAAATTGACCATTTTTAAAATTAATTTTTTTTATTATTTTTACTAAAATATAGGTGAAGAGATTATAACCAAAAGAAAGTATATACAATTTATTACTAACCCCAATTTTTATAATTTTAGAAATATATTTATATATGCTTAATTATTAATTCTAAAAATAGTCAATTTGACTTAAAAAAGTCAAAACTGAGCAATTAATTTGGGACGGAGGGAGTATTACAAAAACATGAATGACAGTCGACAGATAACAGCAACAACAGAATAATTCCTACATGATTAACACCATAAACATAATGGAAAAATTAATTTGGCTAGCCCAAAATGCTTGAAAGTTGAAGCTGCTACATGATTAACACCACTTGCTGCTGTTGCTGTTGAGTTTGACCTGCAGTATAATCCCTCATTAGCAAATAATTGATTAACAAGGATTGTTTCAATAAACTGGACAAATGCAGACTTTTAACCTGAAATGACATAACAAAGCAACCAGTGGAGACAATTACCTGGAGCAAAATCTTTAGCCATTCTAGAGGAGCAACAGCAGTGCGTGACCTGCAATATGAAGTAAACAACAACATTTTAGCATAGAAAAATCACTATGTATCCTAAATCGTGCATACTCAAGTCAATGTATAATAGGTATGCAACTATGAGTGTCTGAAAGCCATTCATAGTTTTCGCAGATTCCATACATATAGTTCCTGTTATTTTAACCTCAAAATATACACGTGCAGGTTATTGACAACTAAAGAGACATAAGATACAATATAGGCCATGTTTTAGCCATGAATAAGTACGGCTCAGTATAGTTAACTTATATTAAAATAAAAGTTTAAAAAACATGCCTACAGTTACAAATTTACACCTAACTTGTATATATGATGAACCTGATAATAAACAAGTAATGGACTTAGTAGTGACATGTCACAAACCATACCCAGTGTCCCATTTTCTCTAGCAGCAGCAGTAGATATAAGATATCACAGGGTCCCATCTATCTATCTGTCTGATAAAAGTATAAAACAATTACTACAATTAAAGAAGGAACAGTTCGAAATATATATAATATAATAAAGATTTACCTTTAGAGATGAATTTACCTCATAAATTAAGTTGAGTCATGGAAACATTGGCATCATTAGTAACAAGGCTCAACTTGGAAATTGTTGAAAATGAAAAATATAATTAAACAAATTATTTTTATAATATTTTTTATTAGTTCAATAAAATAAACATAAACAATAATCATTATCACACTCAAGTTTATCGGCAAAGTCGTTATCTTCCTCCACATTAATACAATTCTTCTTTTTAATCCAATCTTGAGCACATATAAGAGCTTCCACCATATTAGAAGACAATGAACTCTTAAATGAATCAAGAATGCCCCCCTCGTGCTAAATGCGGACTCTGAAGCAACAGTAGAAATGGGAATAGCCAACACATCACGGGCAATACGTGCAAGAATAGGGAATCTTGCACTATTAATTTTCTACTACACCAAAATATCGAAAGACTCATCGGCTTCTTCCACGTCTTCACTTAAATATTTGTCCAATTCCGATTTTTCTCCAAGTATCACTCCGGTCTGACGCTTTTTGAACTTATCCATAAGTCTATTTGTATTTTGGGATTCCATTGAATTAGAACCTTGGGATGACATGTTACTTAAACTTGATGTGCCACTTTCTTGAGTTGAATACCTTTTTTTGTACTCATTAAACAAATTTTCCATTGCTTTCTTCACACCATCGGCAATCTCTATCCCCCTGGCCCTATTACTTGCTTGATATTCTAAATCCCTATCTCCATTATCAATATCAAAATGAAGATCTACTCCCATACCCTCCAACGGATCTTCAACTTCAATTTCATCATCTCCATACATTTCGTCTAAACCAAATTGAACAAAACTCAACTTAGACCAAGGATCAAGAACAGCGGGAATATACAACAACATATTCATCATTGTAACATTTCCCCAATACTTATCATATTTTCTTTTCATTGCCTTGGCCATTTTTTTTAATTCTCTATCATTGCTTCTTTCCCACTCACTCAAAATAATATAAGTTTCACTTATTTCATGAAATGCATTATTTGATGTGATATAAGATGAGCCCGAAATACGCACAGTGAGATTATAAAAATGTTCTAAGATTCTCACAAATAATTTAGCCCTATTCCAATCCGAGTCCGTTGGAATATCTTGTACCCCATCTCTTTTACAAAGCTACGATCTTCAAATCCAAATCGATCAAAAGCTTCTTTGTACTTTAAGGTCGAACTTAACATCAAGTAAGTATAGTTCCATCTAGTTGGGCAATCTAGACTTAAGCCTTTCTTGTCTTGAAGACCACAATACTCAATACAGTCCTTAAATGACTTGACCCTAGCCAAGGATTGCTTTGCATACTTCACTGTATGCCTAACATTCTCAACAAATTTCTCAATCAACTTCAACCCATCATTCACAACAAGATTAATAATGTGAGCTATACATCTCATGTGAATGAACTTACCACCCAAGACATTGGTTTTCCAAGATGTACATCTATCTCTCAAGTAAGCAGCTGCCGTATCATTTGAGCTAGCATTATCTACAGTGAGTGTCATAACTTTAGAAAGTCCCCATTCTTTTAGACAAGACTCAACCATTTCCCCAATATCCTTCCCCTTATGACTTGTGATGGTTCAAAAATTTATGATTTTCTTATGCAATTTCAAATTTTCATCAATAAAATGGGCAGTAACACACATATAATTCAAGCGTTGATTGGAAGTTCAAGAATCAGTAGTGATGCAAACAAGTTCACAATTTTTTCTACGGAATGTTTTCAGCTTAATTTTCTCATTATCATACAAACGAATGCAATCTCTAGTAAATGTAAAACGTGAAGGCAACTGAAACCTAGGACATGCAGCTTGCATAAGTCGTTTAAAACCATCTTTCTCAACATGTTTGAAAGGAAGCTCATCTACAATAAGATGGTAAGTAATGGCTGCCCTAACAACTTCTTGGTCAAACCTCCAAGTGGTGAGTGTACTCTCACATGCCCATCCCTCCCCCTCACCCTCTTTAATTCCTACAAGTTGGGGTTGAGCTTTATCCATGTTGATGGGATTTTATTTACAAGTTCTAAAGTGATTTCTTAAAGCAATAGTATCATTTGAAGATGAATCAACAGCTAATTTTTTTCCACAATAAGTACACTTACCTTTGATGACATACCATCATTATCTTTAACTGGAATGAAGTGCCCCTCAGTCCACACCTTGGATCTAGGTATCATCCTCTTTCTTTGTAGCTTTACATTTTTTGATTGTCCCGTACTCTTTGTACTTGTCTTTATATTGGGGGTGGGTGTAGGGGTAGGGGTGGGGTGGGAACACTGTCACCCCCCTCTTTCTCATGTCCAATTGCATCAAGGTCAGGCTCGTCTGTATCATCCACCATATGCAAATCATTTAAAATACTTCTTGACATCATCTAAAAATTTCAAACATTAACAACGAAAGTTTAAAAAGTGTACATCAACTGAAATTAATTAATAAGGGCTCAAACCAAAGGAAATCAACTGAAATGAACTCATAGAAGGGAAAAGCAAACAATATTTGTAATAATTGTTTGATAAAACTCACTCACCTATTTTCAAAAGTAAGTTTAGCTTTTACAGTTAAAGTATCTTCTGTCTCAAAGTTCCTAAAAAATCAATCACCTGTTTCCAAAAGTACAAGTAATAATTTAATGTCATCCATAGTGAATCAATGCAGTGCAGTCTGTGCAGAACAACATTCCAGAACAAAACAATCAAGGAAATGGAAGAGGAAAGAAACAGTTATAGCAAAAAGTATGAGAGGGAAAAACAGAAACTGAAAACTATAAAACTATTGCAATCACTTAACTTCCAATTGAACTTAATTTCACCATTGCATTCATTGGTAAATCACTGGTTACCATGATGATCACATGTACCCATAAATTTCCTGCTGTATACTATATTTATACCCATAAATTTCACCATTGCATTCCAATTGATGACCCTATTTCTTGCTGCACCTCCCATGGTGATCACAGGTACCCACAAATTTCATTAGTGAATTGGTTTGTAACCTGTGTGTTTGATATGAATTGGGAAAACAATGATTAATTTTCTGGGAATTGTTATTTGCTTGGATCTTGTTTGTAAATTAGAACATGATTGTTTTTTTTACCAATGATTTATTTAGTATTTAGTGATTGGATTAATGGTTTAAAAAAAGGATTATCATAAGTTTTTCTCTTATTCGTAGATCAATGGATTCTTTTTTTCATGTTTGAAATTAGTTGAAAGATCAACACCCTTAACCCATGTGTTATCCCTTTAAATCAGACTGCTAGAATTACCAGTAAATCCCATAGTGAATCCATGTTCCCCAAAAGACTTGTTTTTTTTTACCAAATTATCAGTGATTTAGCTGGACAAAGCTGTCTAAGAACAGAAGAGACTAGTGATTAAACAATATCTGATCATCATTCTTCTTCAAAATCAAGGTGTTAAACCTATACTTACTACAATTTTTTCCCCTTCCAAATACAAGTAATGTGAATCGGCCCTAGGGACTTCTTCATCGGGTGAGGACTTTCAACCTCGTCCTCTCCAAATTAAAATTCTAAATTAAAAACTATTTACACTAAAAACATGTCATGTATACAAGACTGAAAGGTATTCGTACCGGATGAAGGGCCGATACTTAAGAGATCTGAGAGTTCGAGAGTTCGAGATGAAGAGCCGATGGTGCCGAGAGTTCGAGAGTTCGAGACTTGAGGCTTGAGAGATCTGAGACTCTGAGACAGTGTGAGGTCGAGAGTTCGAGAAGACGAGACTTAAGGCTGAGAGTTGAGAGATCTCAGATCTGATCTGAGAGTTTGAGTCTTCGAGAATTTAGTAAAGTAGTAAATTAGTAATGAATATTGAATGGGCTGACTCTGTGACTCATATTATTTTTTTAACCCAAGTGTTGTTCGGTTATTCAGTTTAACTGAATAACCCAAAAGTAAAACCCGTACAACCTAACCTAAAACCGTAAAACAATTCGAATATAACCTAAATATTAAAAATAACTGAATTTTCAGAAAATTTTAGTTAAATTATTTCGGTTCGGTTCGATAATTCAGTTATACCCGTTTTTTGCTCAATTCTACAGCTGATCCTTGATATTTGAATTCTCATATTCCAGCTTTATCATCTTATACTCTGCCAAAGAGTGCTTCTGTTCAAGCATCACATATCGAGCAACACAAGCTTAAATTATTGCATCCTTTTGCTCCACGACCACCTATCGTTCTTCAGCCTGCTCTTCTAACTCATGAATACGATTTTCTAGTTCTACATTTTGATCATAAAGTTCTCCTAATAAATTTTCCTCAGGTTCCTCTTCTTCCTCACTCTCAGCTGCTACCTTTGCGACTACCTCGGGTACAACTATTAATTCTTCACTCACCACGTGGATATCTCTAATTTCTTCTTCACCTAACATCCTACAATCAAGTTTAATAACTTAATTAGTACTCCCCAATAAAATCTTTGTTATAACAAAATGTTATACTCCAATATTTATTCTTTAAATGAATCTCCTCGATTCATCACTTAAAACTTTATATGAGTTCATCTCTTGATTTCAGATGTCATTTTCAAATACTACCATAAAACAAGGGTTAATTGACATGCCACATATTATCCCTATACTCTGCCAACCAATTAAATAACAAATAACTTAGGTAGGTCATACTAGCGAAGGAATTACCCGTCTCTCCTCTCCTAGTTCTAGTCTCACATCTCAACTAGGGACCATATCCCTAAGCTTTGATACCAACTGTGACGCCCCTAAAATAGGTATACATCACCCATTCTGAGTCGCCAAATACATGGTACAGAAATCAAATACAAACTTCTTTTATAAAATACGACAAAATGTAGCTGAGAGTTTTTACACGAATATTGTCTAATAGACAGTATTCAAACTCAAAAAGGAGTCCTCATTACAATTATTATCACACTATTTTATAAAATAGTGAGGAATACTATAGCCACCATCTCGGATCAGCACTCCGTTCCCCGACTAGTCCCGGCTACGCTCTCATTTCTTGAAGAGAACAATAAAAGCAAAAGGGTGAACTCAATTAGCCCAGTAAGAAGTATTATGACTAAGATAATGCAGAATAAATTATCGTTAGCCTTCAACAGTGTTAAACTAATAAACAACAAGTTTAACTACAGCGGAACAAGCAATCCATTAGAAGAGTCAAGTAGAGCATGATATCTTCTATCTTCTATGATTTAAAAAGTTTATCATCAACTTTATCATTGAGACTCAGCTCAATAAATAATCCACATCACTGAATTATCTATGCACTACAGGCCAAGGATATTCATTAGTATCACGTCTACGAATTATCCATATACCACAGGCCAATAATATTCATGTAATCACCAATTATCATGATCATACCAGCAACTGTTCATCAATGCACTACGAGCCAATGAGGACTTTTATCACATCATTTGTAATATTACGGGTCATGATTATACTGAATGATCCCTGGTCATGATCATTCCAATCAACAGTCTATCTATGCACTACAGTCAAAGATGACTTCCATAACAATATAAGCATGATGATGATGACAATGATATAAGAATTTAATTGAAAGAAAGTAAAGGATAATTTTTTAAAGATTTATAATTTAATTTATCCAGAACTCAATAATGTCCAAATTGTCAACATGATACTGCTTTGTGGAGTAAAATTCAAGAATAATATTGTATCAAAAATGATTTGGACAGAAAAAAAAATTAATTTTCATCACGAATTGTACCTCGGGTAAATAATACTCGAATGAATAGTACCCCGTGAATAGTATTTTAGGAATAGTACTTTGTAAATAGTACCCATGAATAGTACTTCGTGAATAGTACTTTGTGAATAGTATCTCGTGAATAGTATTTCAGCATGAAAAGCTTAAAATTTAACAAGAATGTTCAGAAAAATATCCATGTGAAACGATATTAGATGAAGCGCAAATTTCAAGGATATTCTACTAATTTTACGGAGTATAGAAGCAATACTTTAACAAAATGAGGGTATAATCAGGAATGCGAGACGAAATAATATTACTCACATACTACAGAGTATGAGAGAAAATATTATTTCTTACGAATACTGAACAAAAATAATATCCCTTACCTTAGAAGAAGACTGGATACTGGAATAGTGAAGTACCAGAATACTCTTTTTCTTCCTCTCTATAGCTCCTCTCTCTATATATGTTCTTGTCAGTTTTAGTGAATTGGTGAGAATGAAAGAAGAATGAGCTTCTATTTATAGAAAAACATAGTTTCGATAATTGCACGTTTAGGGGCTCGAATTATTACAGTATAGTACCTTCATCTATACCTCTATTTTTAATTTAGTCCTGCAAGTATTATCAATCTTGCACCACCTCCCCTAATAGTACATACATGTGAACCAATAGTTCCATACATGTGAACCAACAGTAATTTGCATGTTAACCAATAGTAATTAATTACTCATTTATCCGATTAATTGCCCGTTTGGTCTATTTAGCATCCAGAAATCAATTATTATCAAAATAAATATCGATTTTCACTAACACTAATAATCCTAACACAATGGAAATATTTTTATCAACAATTTCATCTTTAATCAACACGAACTTATTCATCATTAATATTATAACTCACAATATTTAACAACCAGATCATTCCCAAGAAAGAGGAAGCTTTTCGATAAGGATTTCTCCCTATTGGCGCGCAATTAGGTGACCAAACTCCTTTTCCTGATAGAACTTTCTAGACATCGTCAATAATACAAATAATAATATGAATAACTTTGTCATCTCAATTATTGATTTAATAATATAAAATATTATGCAGATGATACTATGACAATAATTGAATCAATAATATGATAGATATTATGCAGCAATTACTGTAGCAATAATTGAGTATAGTTGAGTGACTTCTCACATAAGCACCAATAATCAAAGATACTGTACAATACCGTGTGCTACTATGCAACCAAACGTATTACTGTACTTTTACCACCAGGTAATTCAACAGTTTAACTGTAAAACTTTCACCGTTATTTTTATAAAAATATATTTCTGTCATTTTTAACTCCGACTATACTTCCGTTGTGGGGTCCACCAATAATTGTGTCATCGTACGAATATTCCTTATTATAACGAATATTCTCCGACCAATCAAATATTTTATAACAACTTGCTTACTTTGCAAAATTTGTAAATATTACCCACAACTATAACATTATATCAAATCCACACCATAATATTCAAAAATATATTTCGAGAAAAATTAATCTTTATTCATAAAAGTTGGGGTCTTACATCTACGTTTTAGTTTTGCAACCTCACGTGCCAATCACTTTACGACAAAACATTTGTTTATTCATACTCAGTTTATCTTTGAAATCCATACCAAAACAGTTGACACAAGATAGCAATATCAATAATATTTTGATAGATTATAATGAAATCCATAAAATACTCTAAGTTTAGTCTAATCGAAGAAAATGGCCTCGACTTATTTGTTACGTCAATTCATGCGTATGATACATGAACCATAAAGCTTGTCCAAAATAAACATAGACAAGGGTTTAAAACACTTGCCTTTAGCATATACTATTGTTAATTCACTTTACTGGTGAGTTTTTAAAGATTCTACATAACATAATCACATAGCATACCATGTTAGGTCATAAACAATCAATAAGTATTATCATTAACCTATCTTCTTCTTCTTCTACTTCTAACTATCCTCTTATTTAAGTTATTAACATTCGTTAGTTTAGTTAACATTCATTACGACTTTATAATATTTTATTGTTATAAATGACCTTACTTATTCAATGTTTAAGTAATTACATTTCAAGCAATCTCAAACATTCCCTCAACGTGCGTACGGTTTACCGTCTTATGAAACTTGCTTTGTGTTTACATTTTTGTAACCTTTCGTTAACTTTTAATCGTTAAGCTTAAGGTTTTAATGATCCTTTAAGATGTTACTTTAAGTTTAATTAAGGTCATAATTCACCTTCAATCAACCTATCTTTCTTTTATGTTCATTTTTATTCTTCTCTGCCTTTGGTATAGTACCGGCGCTGCGGCGCCGTGTCCTTAGTTATCTCCTGTGCTGCAACGCGTATTTCCAGTAGCTAAGACTCTGTTTCGGCGCTGCGACACCACTTTCTTAGGCTTAGGAGGCACTGTGGCGCCGACCCTGAGCCTTTGAAAATATTTTAAGTTTTTCATTTCAATTTCTTTCTAGGCTCGTAACTTAATCGTTATAAGTCGGAATTAGCTCATTCAAAAGCCGTTATCTCACTTATCTTGTATACTTTGATTTTATTCGAGCAAAATAAGTTTTCGAATCCATTAACACTGAATTCAGTGTTTAAATTTCTATTACACGTTTGTTAAACGTTCATGAATGTTCATAGCTTATTTCTTTGTTTTAAGTCAGGATTCGACCATTCTTGAGTCCACGACTCTTAAATGAAAAGTTCTACGATGCGCCATCGAAAACTAAGGCTTTCGAGTTAAACGACGAATTTTGACTATCATTCCGAGAATTTTACGATTTCGACGATTATCGTCTACTCTCATAAATTTCGCCATAACTTCGTTACTTGAGATTTTTACTCCGTTCAAAATGGATTCATTCCATTATTCATACATCTATCACCCTAACCAAGCATATAGCATCTAATCCTATATACGATGGTTTTAAACTTGTCCATCAACAACATGTGATAAATTTTCATGTTTTCTTCATTACTTCTTACTTATTTGATTATAATTTCACTTGTATCATGGTTATAAATGTTTACTCCATTAATATCCATTCTTATTACTCCTTATGAAACATGCTCCACCAATAATCACTTCTGTATCAAAATTCAAATTGAAGAGATGAAGATTAAAGGTTTAGGCTTTATTACCTTTTGCGTTCTTGAGTTATCTAGCTTCTTTCTTCTTTGATTCTTTGTTTATAGCTTTCTCTTCTCTCTCTCAATATAAGGCTTTAGATATTGGTGAAATTAAACAACCAACAAATGAAAACCTAAGCTTTCTATTTATAGACTTTGCAAAGTGAGGGCAAAAGGGTCAAAAGCACTCACCTCCTTACTATTCCAAGCTTGCAAAGAAAGCTACTTCCCTTACTTGGCCACCAAGTGGCCGACCATGACTCACCATGAGGACCCATGTGATGCCCCCAAAATAGGTATACATCACCCATTCTGAAATACATGGTACAGAAATCAAATACAAAATGTAGCTGAGAGTTTTTACACGAATATTGTCTACTGTGACGCCCCCAAAATAAGTATACATCACTCATTCTGAGTCGCCAAATACATGGTACAAAAATCAAATACAAATTTTTTTTATACAATATGACAAAACGTAGCTGAGTATTTTTACACGAATATTGTTTAATAGACAGTATTCAAAATCAAAAAGGAGTCCTCATTATAATTATTATCACACTATTTTATAAAATAGTGAGGACTATTATAACCACCATCTCGGACCATCACTCCGTTCCCCGACTAGTCTCGGCTACACTATCATTTCTTGAAGAGAATAATGAAAGCAAAAGGGTGAGCTCAACTAGCCCAGTAAGAAATATTATGACTAATATAATGCATAATAAATTATCGTTAACCTTTAACAGTGTTAAACTAATAAACAACAAGTTTAACTGCAGCGGAATAAGCAATCCATTAGAAGAGTAAAGTAGAGCATGATATCTCCTATCTTCTATGATTTATAAAGTTTATCATCAACTTTATCGCTGAGACTCAGCTCAATAAATAATCCACATCACTGAATTATCCATGCACTATGGGCCAAGGATATTAGTGTAATCACCAATGGTCATGATCATACCAGCAATTGTCCATCTATGTACTACGGGCCATTGAGGACTTTTACCACATCATTTGTAACATTACGGGTCATGATTATACCGAATGATCCCTGGTCATAATTATACCAATCAGCAGTCCATCTATGCACTACGCCCAAAGATGACTTTCATCATAATATAAGCATTAGGATGATTACAATGATATAAGAATTTAATTGAAAGAAAGTAAAGGATAATTTTTTAAAGATTTATAATTTAATTTATCCAGAACTCAATAATTTCTAAATTGTCAACATGATACTGCTTTGTGGAGTAAAATTCAAGAATAATATTGTATCAAAAATAATTTGGACAGAAAAAAAATAAATTTTTGTCATAAATAATACCCCGAGTGAATAGTACCCGAGTGAATAGTATCCCGTGAATAGTACTTTAAGAATAATATTCTGTGAATAGTACTTTATAAATAGTACCCGTGAATAGTACTTTATGAATAGTACTTCATAAATAGTACCACGTGAATAGTACTCAGGCATGAAAAGCTTAAAATTTAACAAGAATGTTCAAAAAAATATCATTGTGAAACGATACTAGATGAAGCGCAAATTTCAAGGATATTCTACTAATTTCACGGAGTATAGAAGCAATACTTTAACAAAATGAGGGTATAATCAGGAATACGAGACGAAATAATATTACTCACATACTACAGAGTATAGAAGAAAATATTATTTCTTACGAATACTGAACAAAAATAATATCCCTTACCTTAGAAGAAGAGTGGATACTAGAATAGTGAAGTGGCATAATACTCTTCTTCTTCCTCTCTATAACTTCTCTCTCAATAAATGCTCTTGTGAGTCTTAGTGAATTGGTGAGAATGAAAGAAGAATAAGCTTCTATTTATAGGAAAACATAGTTTCGATAATTACACGTTTAGGGGCTCAAATTATTACAGTATAGTACCTTCATCTATACCTCTATTTTTAATTTAGTCCTACAAGTATTATCAATCTTGCACCACCTCCCCTAATAGTACATACATGTGAACCAATAGTTCTATACATGTGAACCAACAGTAATTTACATGTGAACTAATAGCAATTAATTGCTCATTTATCCGATTAATTGCCCGTTTGATTAATTTAACATCCATAAATCAATTATTATCGAAATAAATGTCGATTTTCACTAACACTAATAATCCCAACACAATGAAAATATTTTTATCAACAATTTCATCTTTAATCAACGCGAACTTATTCATCATTAATGTTATAACTCACAATATTTAACAACCAGATCATTCTCAGGAAAGAGGGGACTTTTCGATAAGGATATCTCCCTATTGGCGCATAATTAGGTGACCAAACCTCTTTTCTCGACAGAACTTTCTAGACATCATCAATAATGCAAATAATAATATGAATAACTTTATCATCTTAATTATTGATTTAATAATATAAAATATTATGCAGATGATACTATGACAATAATTGAATCAATAATATGAGAGATATTATGCAGCAATTATTGAGTATAACTGACTGACTTCTCACGTAAGTATCAATAATCAAAGATACTATACAATATCGTTTTCTAACTTCGACAATACTTCCGTTCTGGGGTCCACCAATGATTGTGCCGTCGTACGAATATTCCTTGTTAAAACGAATATTTTCCGACCAATCGAATATTTTATAACAACTTGCTTACTTTACAAAATTTATAAATATTATCCACAACTATAACATTATATCAAATCCACACCATAATATTTAAAAATATATTTCGAGAAAAATTAATCATTATTCATAAAAGTTGGGGTCTTACAACCTCTCATTCTTATGAAATTTCACCCTCGAAATTAGGGTACATACCTGGTATGTCAAAGCGGTGAGGATATCTTGACTTTATTTCAGATTTTAACTCACAGGTCATTTCCTCAACATCGTGGTTTCTTCACAAAACTTTGACTTGAGGTATAACCTTGGAGCGTAGAATATGATCCTTTTTATCTAAGATTTTAACAGGTACCTCTTCATACGTTAAATCTTTCGTCATCTCGTCCGGTTCTAATTCAATAATGTGGTGCAGGTCTTTCACATATTTACGTAACATAGATATGTGAAAAACGTTATGAACACGAGACATACTTGGCGATAAGGTGGGTCTATAGGCCACAGTTCCTACTCGATCGAGGATTTTGAATGGCCCAATGAATCAAGGATTGAGCTTTCCTCTCTTTCCAAATCTTATAACTCCTTTCCATGGAGCAACACGTAACAACACATGATTTCCAACATTGAATTCCACGTCCTTTCGATGAAGATCAACATAACTCTTTTGTCAATCTTGTGAGGTTTTTATACGTTGCTGGATCATTTGAATCTTCTCCGTAGTCATACGTACTAATTTCAGTCCCAACAACGTTGCTTCACCCACCTCGTCCTAGCATACTAGAGAACGAAACTTGCGTCCATACAATGCCTCGAATAGAGCTATACCGATACTTGCTTGATAATTGTTGTTGTAGGAGAATTCAACTAATGGCAAGAACTTGTCCCAACTTCCTTTGAAGTCAAGGACACAGAGTCTTAATAGATCTTTAAGAGTTTGAATAGTCCTCTCCGACTGCCCGTCCGTGTAAGACTCCAACTTTTATGAATAAAATAGAATTTTCTCTATTTATTATTTTGAAATAGTAAGGGGTTGATTTGATTAATGTGGTTAGTTATGGGTAAAATGAGCAAATATTTTTTAATAAGCAAGTGCTTATAAAATATTCATTGATGTCGAGGAATATTCGTTTAGTAGTGGAATATTCTTGTTGTCGAGGAATATTCGTACGACGGCGCAACCTTTTGTAGGTCCCATAACAGAAAGCGATTGGATGAAAAAAATGACAAGTATGAGTTTTTATAAATAACGACGTAGTTGTTACCGTTAACACTGTTAGAATACTCGGTGGTTAAAACACAGTAATACGCGGTGTTGCACAGTAGCACACGGTATTACACCAATTATTGATTCTTACGTAAGAAGGCACTACTCAATAATTGTTACAGTAATTACTGTTCAATATTTTATTTTATTGATTCAATAATTGCTGCGTTGATATTTTATATTGTTGATTCAATAATTGTCATTACACAGTATTTCAAATTATCAGATCAATAATTTATATTATTTGAATAATATTATTAGATAGTATTATTGGCAATGTCTAAGGAAGTTCTGTCTAGGAGAGGTTCTTTAATTGCGCGCCAGTAAGGAAAAATTTTTACTGGAAGACCCCCTTTTTCCTGGGAACCACCTGGTTGTCATTATTGTGATTCTGTAATATTATTTGTGAATAATTAATTATTGATATATATGATAAGAAAAATATTTATTTTATGTTGATATAAATGGATGAGTTTTTAAAAAAGTGACAATTATTGAAAATTGATATTTTATCTATATTATTATATTACATTATAAATATATAATGTGATAATATAATAACGATGATATTTTTACAATGAATGTGTGATATATGAGTAAATGAGAAGGAAGAGTATTTTTATTATAATAAATGCTAAACACATGTTAAACATGTTGATGGGCCCCGTTTTTGTCTAAAATTTGATTATAGCCTGCAAGATCATCCGTATGTGGATTTCAGTCATTTTTCGTTTAGAATTTGGAAAAATTTTCTTCTACAAAATTGTAGAGAATTAAATTTTCTATGGAATGGACATAAGATTCAAATTTTTCTGATAAAAGGGCTATTTTTTATGAATTATTGAAGTTTCGAAATATTGGGTCTGAATTAATTTTGTTGCATTAAATGATGAAAATATGTTTTGTGTATTGGTGGGCCCTACTTGATGGTGCAAAATTCTAAAATTAGATTTTCAAAGTGTGCATAGGAAATTTTTTAATAAATAATATTATTTTATTAAATTTTTTACTTTGGTGTTCTAAGCATTTTTCTATAAATAGGGTGCTTAGGTTAGAATTGAAAATCACACCAGAATCTAAAATTTTTTTCTCTCTATATTATCGAGCATATTTTTGTGAGTATTTAGATATCTTGAATGTTGCTATAGAGTACAAGTTCCTTCAGCATTATATCTGATATTTCAGTCAGAAATACTGTTCTTTTGAGGTAAGGGATGTTACTTTTTCGTAAATGATATTATTTCTTTCAATATCATTATACCGGAATATTGGTATGAATTTTATTATGAAATTCTTATCTTTTCATGTTGGGGTTACTATTCATAAGTTACAATTCATAAGTTACTATTCACGAAGTATGATGATTTTTCTTGTGGAATTTCTACATTTTAGTGTCGGGGTTATTATTCACGTATACGACACTATTCACGTATACGACACTATTCACAAAAAAATTAAATTTTCTTTTCTGTGTCCAAGATTGTCTATTATGGTCCTATCTTTGATTGGATCTATGTTTTAATCTTCATTTTTGAATTCTGCTCCACAATTGATTATTATGGAGTATTTTTGAACTTAGATAAACTGAAGTACGAATCCCTAATCTTTATCTTTTTATCTCTCTCGATTCGTTTTCTTGAAAATATTTTTATCATCCTTAGTCCTAAATGGTGATATAACTGAATATCTTTGGCCTGTAGTGCAAGGATGAATGATTATTTGATGAATATCTTTGGCTCATAGTGCAAAGACGGACAGGTGTTGAGATGAACATAACTAACTAGTGATACAAATGAATATCTTTGACCCGTAGTGCAAAGATGAATATTTGATTATTGATTTTGCAGAGATAAAATATTGATGATAGACTTTTAAATTCATAGATGATAGTAGATTTCATTCTCTACTTAACTCTTCTAATGAATTGTTGTTTCCGCTGCAGTTGTTGATCTAAAACTTGTTGTCTATTGTATTCTATCAGATTTTTCCCTGTTGAGGACTAATGATAATTTGTTCTACATTATCTTAGTCATAATATTCTTTACTGGGCTAGTTGAGCTCACCCTTTTCCTTTTTGTTCTATTTTTCTTCTCAGGAGGCGAGAATATAGCAGGAACTAGTCGGGGTATGGAATGATGATTCAAGATAGTTGTTTTAGTAGTCCTCACTATTTTGTAAAATAGTATATCAATAATTGTAATGAGGACTTAGTTGAGTGTGGATATTGTCTAGAAGACAATATTTGTATTTAAACTCACAGTATATGTGTTGTCGTATTTTGCTCGACAATTGTAATAATGAAGTTGTAGTTATTTTTTATACCATGTATTTTACGACTCAGAATAGGTTGGGTAGATTTGACCTATTTTGGGGGCGTCACAGTCCGTATGAGGATGGTATGTCAAACTGAATTGTAAATCCGTGCACATAGTTTTTTTCAAACTAACCCAAAATCGTGAAGTGAATCTTGGGTCTCAATCAGAAACTATGGATACTGGCATACTATGCAGTCTTACAATCTCAATTTTGTATAAATGAGCAAGACGTTCAAGTGAATAAGTTTCTCGTATAGGTAAGAAATGAGCAGACTTGGTCAATCTATCGATAATGACCCAAATCTCATCTATGCCTTGAGAAACCTTAGGAAGAACATTAACGAAATTCATGGTAATGTGCTCCCACTTCCATTCTGAAATTTCAAGTGGTTGCAATTGACCTTTTGGCACTTAATGATCCGCCTTGACTCGCTAACACGTTAGACACCTTGAGATAAACTCCATGATCTCTCTTTTCATATTGCTCCACCAAAATGTATGTTGAAGATCACGATACATTTTGGTACTCCCAGGATGGATTGCAAACGGTGTGTTGTGCGCCTCCATCATGAATTTATACTTTAAATCAGGATCGTTAGGAACACAAAGTCTGGAGTTGACTCGAAGTATTCCTTCTTCATCGATTCTTGCTTCCGGAATAACACATTTTTATACTTTCTTCTTCATACGCATCAGCTCTGAGTCTATAGCTTGAACGGCTTTAACTTTATCGATTAAAGTCGATTCTAATCGTATATTCGCAATCTTCACGTAGGTTCTTGGAGTCTTTAACTCTATCTCCATCTTTTGTGGGTCTTTGTGTTAACAATATCGCACTCATAAACGCATACGATCTTCCAGTCAATGCGTCAGCTACCACGTTCGCTTTTCTAGGATGGTGTTGAATGGTATGATCGCAATCTTTCAACAGCTCAAGCCAACGTGTTTGCCGCATGTTACGTTCATTCTGGGTGAAGAAATATTTGAGGGTTTTGTACCGGGTTCAAGGTCGATACAAAATTTGATTTCACGCTCTGGGGGTAGGACAAGAAGATCTTCAGGGAATACGTCAGGAAATTTATTAACAATAGAAATATCATACAAATCTGACGTATTTTTTTTTAAATCTGTGACATGAGCTAAGAAAGCTTGACATCCATTTTTCAATAAATGAATAGCTTTATGGCTTGATATGACAGTGATTGACTTTAGTGATTTGGTTGCTTGAATTCGCATAATAGGTTGGATAGGAATATGAAAGCTAACAACCTTACGAAAATAATCAATTTTAGCATGATGATTAGTTAACCAATCAATTCCTAAAATCACATCGAATACAAGTATTTTCAAAGAGATAAGATCGACAGGTAACGTGAAAGTGTCAATTTGAATCAAACAGGATTTATAAACAGTGGATGTAACGAAGGTTTCTCCCAACGGAGTTTCAACAGATAAGTTAAAGTCTAATTTCTCTGGAGTTAAATTTAAACGTTGAGCGCAAGTAGGAGAAATAAAAAAATGGGTAGAACCGGTATCAAATAAGGTATAGATTTCGCAAGAGTTTATGATTAACTTACCCGTGAAAACTTCATTCGATTCCTCGCTTTTTGGGAATTTAAGTTACGAAAAGTGCTCTTACTTGAACCACCAATTTTGACTTGTCTGGGACAGCCTTTGGTGTCATTATTACCACTGGAATTGACTTTTGCTATAGGGCATATTCTACCCTCAACTGCTTTATCGTACTCTTGATCCATGATCTGAATCATTAATCTTCGATCCATATCGAATTGGGGTTGACCGCAATGTACATGGTAATTCAAAACGCGATGGTGGGTTCTCCAAATTGTTGTCCAAAAAGAGAAATACATATCATCTATTTTAGCCTTCTTGGATCAGACTTCTCTTTCCACAATATCAACACGTCGTGCGGCTTTTACCCATGCATCCTTCATTCTCACTCGTTCAGTTGTTTCTTCTTTCACCTGATCCTTGACATTTGAATTCTCAGATTCCAGCTTTATCATCTTATACTCTGCCAAAGAGTGTTTCTATTCAAGCATCACATATCGAGTAACACAAGCTTGAATTGTTGTATCCTTTTGCTCCACGAGCGCCTGCCGTTCTTCAGCCTGCTCTTCTAACTCATGAATACGATTTTCCAGTTCTACATTTCGATCATAAAGTTCTCCTAATAAATTTTCCTCAGGTTCCTCTTCTTCCTCACTCTCAGCTGCTACCTCTACGACTACCTCGGGTGTAACTATTAATTCTTCACTCACCACATGGATATCTCTAATTTCTTCTTTGCCTGACATCCTACAATCAAGTTTAATAACTTAATTAGTACTCCCCGATAAAATCTTTGTTATAACAAAATATTATACTCCAATATTTATTCTTTAAATGAATCTCCTCGATTCATCACTTAAAACTCTATACGAGTTCATCTCTTGATTTCAGATGTCATTTTCAAAATACTACCATAAAACAAGGGTTAATTGACATGCCACATATTATCCCTATATTCTGACCAACCAATTAAATAACAAATAACTTAGGTAGGTCATACTAGCGAAGGAATTATCCGTCTCTCCCCTCCTAGTTCTAGTCTCACATCTCAACCAGGGATCATATCCCTAAGCTTTGATACCAACTGTGACGCCCCCAAAATAGGCATACATCACACATTCTGAGTCGCTAAATACATGGTACAAAAATCAAATACAAACTTCTTTTATACAATACGACAAAACGTAGCTGAGAGTTTTTACAGGAATATTGTCTAATAAACAGTATTCAAACTCAAAAAGGAGTCCTCATTACAATTATTATCACACTATTTTATAAAATAGTGAGGATTACTATAGCCACCATCTTGGACCATCACTCCGTTCCCCGACTAGTCCCGGCTACGCTCTCATTTCTTGAAGAGAACAATGAAAGCAAAAGAGTGAGCTCAACTAGCCCAGTAAGAAATATTATGACTAAGATAATGAAGAATAAATTATCGTTAGCCTTCAACAGTGTTAAACTAATAAACAACAAGTTTAACTGCAGCAGAACAAGCAATCCATTAGAAGAGTCGAGTAGATCATGATATCTCCTATCTTCTATGATTTAAAAAATTTATCATCAACTTTATCGCTGAGACTCAACTCAATAAATAATCCACATCACCGAATTATCCATGCACTAAGGGCTAAGGATATTCGTATAATCACCAATATTCATGATCATACCAGCAACTGTCCATCAATGCATTACAGGCCAATGATGACTTTTACCACATCATTTGTAACATTACAGGTCATGATTATATCGAATGGTCCCTGATCATAATCATATCAATCAACAGTCCGTCTATGCACTACGACCAAATATGACTTTCATCAATATATAAGCATGAAGATGATGACAATGATATAAGAATTTAATTGAAAGAAAGCAAAGGATAAATTTTTAAAGATTTATAATTTAATTTATCCAGAACTCAATAATGTCCAAATTGTCAACATGATACTGCTTTGTGGATTAAAATTCAAGAATAATATTGTGTCAAATGATTTGAACAGAAAAGAAATAAATTTTTGTCATGAATAGTACATTGGGTAAATAGTATCCCGGGAATAGTACTTCAGGAATAGTGCCTCGGGAATAGTACTTTGTGAATAGTACTCCGTGAATAGTACTCCAACATGAAAAGCTTAAAATTTAACAAGAATGTTCTGAAAAATATCCTTGTGAAACGATATTAGATAAAGCGCAAATTTCAAGGATATTTTACTAATTTCACGGAGTATAGAAGCAATACTTTAACAAAATGAGGGTATAATCAGGAATACGAGACGAATTAATATTACTCACATACTACAGAGTATGGAAGAAAATATTATTTCTTACGAATACTGAACAAAAATAATATCCCTTACCTTAGAAGAAGACTGGATACTGGAATAGTGAAGTACCAGAATACTCTTCTTCTTCCTCTCTATAACTTCTCTCTCTATATATGTTATTGTGAGTCTTAGTGAATTGGTGAGAATGAAAGAAGAATGAGCTTCTATTTATAGGAAAACATAGTTTCGATAATTGTACGTTTAAGGGCTCGAATTATTACAGTATAGTACCTTCATCTATACCTCTATTTTTAATTTAGTCCTGCAAGTATTATCAATCTTGCACCACCTCCCCTAATGGTACATACATGTGAACCAATAGTTCCATACATGTGAACCAACAATAATTTATATGTTAACCAATAGCAATTAATTGCTTATTTATCCGATTAATTGCCCGTTTGGTCAATTTAACATCCAGAAATCAATTATTATCGAATTAAATGTCGATTTCCACTAACAATAATAATCCCAACACAATGGAAATATTTTTATCAATAATTTCATCTTTAATCAACACGAACTTATTCATCATTAACATTATAACTCACAATATTTAACAACCTGATAATTCTCAGGAAAGAGGGGTTTTCCGATAAAGATTTCTCTCTATTGGCGCGCAATTAGGTGATCAAACCCCTTTCCTCAACAGAACTTTCTAGACATCGCCAATAATGCAAATAATAATATGAATAACTTTGTCGTCTCAATTATTGATTTAATAATATAAAATATTATGCAGATGATACTATGAAAATAATTGAATCAATGATATGAGAGATATTATGCAGCAATAATTGAGTATAACTGAGTGACTTCTCACGCAAGCATCAATAATCAAAGATACTGTACAATACCGTGTGTTAACTATGCAACCACGCGTATTATTGTACTTTTATCACCGGGTAATTCAACAGTTTAACTGCAAAATTTTTGCCGTTACTTTTATAAAAAAGATATTTCTGTCGTTTTCTAACTCCGACAATACTTCCGTTATGGGGTTCACCAATGATTGTGCCGTCGTACGAATATTCCTTGTTAAAACGAATATTCCCGACCAATCGAATATTTTATAACAACTTACTTACTTTGCAAAATTTATAAATATTACTCACAACTATAACATTATATCAAATCCATACCATAATATTCAAAAATATATATTTCGAGAAAAATTAATCTTTATTCATAAAAGTTGGGGTCTTACAGCCCACATGGGTTGCCCTATGGGTTTTACCCATCTGGTGACCCAACGATTTGATCCACGGGTTCGGTTCTTGGTTCGGGTTTAAGTGTAATTCAATTCGGGCCTAACCTTGGGCTTGAATTAAATTATCTCTGGGCCTTGATTAATTTTGTCATTGGGCCTCACTCATCTTTCACTTGGCTTGCCAAAGTTTGCATTTAAATTTCACTAGTCCATTAGTAATGGTTTATGCGCTTACCGTATTATTCTCGTATTCTCCTCGTATATTAGTTCGCATAAAATTCGCTTTATACATTGTATTATCTTTCGTAAATACTTGTACCATACCTTGTATTATACTCATATGCATTCCCTCATATAATAACTTTCTTATTAAAGGACCCTTAATTATTCAAATATTCACTTTCCTTAACATTCTCGATTTTTAGTACGCAGGCGAAAAACTGCGTTTTCCATAACTGAATTATTATTAGATAATCCATCCTTCCTTAACATTCTATCGTTACGTATTTGCCGAAAGTTCAAAAATAATTCCCGAGCAGAAATGAATGAATAGTATTTTTCAGAGAATTTCTCGGAAAGCTTTTATTTTCATCTTGAAAATTTAAACACCTTATTTCTAACACTTAACCAGAATACTACTATCATATCTCTCTTTTAGGTTATAGAATAACCTTCATCTCGATTACTCGTTATAAATAACATATAATATATATTCAAATAAAATTAATTTACATTATAATCCGATTTTTCTCGGTTCTTACAGGATCAAAACTTGGAGATTAAGAAATGGATTAAAGACTAAAATACCCTTACTTTGATTTTTATACTTAGCCAACTCTTCCATTCCTTAGCTACACGATTTTACACTCTAAATATCAGTTACAATTGAGCCATAAACACTCCATAGATAGACAAGATCATAATCATAAAAGGGAAATCAAAAGATTGTTTATAAAGGTATAAACCCTAACCTTCATGCTAGATCTTTAAAGCTTAGATAAATTTTATGATTAAGTGTTTAAATATGTTATATGTTATGTTACTTAGTGATCTAAGTTGATAAGACATGAATTCATAGCACCTAAATGCATAAAAATAGAAAATTAAGAAAACTATCAAAAACCCTAAAAATCAAGCCTGACAGTCAAATGTCAGGCCTTGTAGATCTTGATCTATTAGTTGTTTGAGTTGTTAAGTGTATTAGGGTTATACTATGTCATCATATTAGCATTCTGGAAGTGGAATCATGACCATAGCATGTGTATATTGCCAGTTATTCAGGGTCAAAACCCATTGACCGATCCCGTATACAGTTTCTGGGTTACCCAAAAATTTTCTAGCATGTCTGACAAGCTTTTGAACATCCTTGATCTTCAATCTTTTAATTTGTTAGGTCATCTAAGTGTATCACTCTTGTACCCTGTAATATGTACTACAAATCCATGACACTTGATCATCTATTAGATCACCAGGGTGCAAGTTATTAGTGGTCAAAGGTCGTTGACCAAACATAAAAATTGTTTTCTGGAATTTCCAGAAAATCTGGAAAACAACCTCTGACAAGTTTTTGACCAGACTAGATATTTCTTGTGTAAAGTGTTTAGAGTTAGGGAGTGTCACACTTTTGTAGTCTGACATACATACTATAAAGTTGTGACATTGGATCTCTTAGTTAACACCCAGATTGAAAGCTATTTAAGCTCCAACATGGTTGACCAACATTGACTGTTGTTTCTAAAAAACCCAAAAACTCAAGAACAACCTTAGGTGGGTAGTTTGACCATCAATAACTTTCTGTTGTGATGTAGTTATGGACCTCAAACTGAGTATAAACTTGTAGTATTACATCAATACTACAACATTGATACACCTACAAGCCCAAAAAGCTAGCCAATTGGAATATATAGGAGGTCAAAGTAGGCTCCAAAATGTTGAAGAACAGCTATAGCGACGCTTTCTGTCGCGAAAACCTTTAACGATGTGGTTTTAAATGAAAATAAATAATAAATAGAAATAAATAATAAATAATTATTATTATTTAAGTTTTAAAAATCATTTTAAGTTATAATAAATAATTTTTAATATTTTGACATAAAAATTTCATTAATATTTAATTTAATTAAATATTAATGATAATAAAATTATTTAATAATTTTATTAAATAAATTAGTTAAAAATGATATTAATGATTTAAAAAATCATTATAAATAATTAATTATTTAAAAATAATATTAATGATTTAAAAATCATTGTGAATAATTATTAATTATTTTAAATTAATATTAATGATTTAAAAATCATTTTGAGTGATTATTAATGATTTAAAAATTATTATTAACGATAATAAATTACTTAAAAATAATATTGATGATTTAAAAATCATTATGAATTATAATAAATAATTTAGAAATGATATTAATCATTTAAAAATTATTATGTGCTATTAGAAATTATTTTAAATAACAAATTGAAGCTATTAAAAAACTAACTCGATAATTAATCGATAAAACAATAAAACATCGAATGGACATCGAAATCAACCCAAACTCTAATATTTTGATTAGATATTAGTTATTAATTATTCTAACAACTATTATAAATGTGTGGTATCGTATTTAGGTTGCGTAGACAGTCTCGAATAGGTTTAAGTAGTTGTTCTTCTATTAGGAAAGTTTTTTAACTTCATTTAATGTTCATATTAAATGCAAGTCTTCTATTTTGACTATACGAACTTGTTATATACTTTGTTCGTGTTATCTATTAATGACAGTATATGGCTTATTGTTCAAGCATAACTGAATGAAATGAACTATTATTTTGTGTAATTTGGTTTTGATTTAGTATCAAAGCATAAATTGTGATAAAACCAATATTGTTTGGTATATATATACTGATACTATTTGGAAACGGCAGTTATAGCACTGACCGGTGGTTATAGGAAGTTATAGCACTGACCTTTTTGGGATATGCATATTATATCCGATTGAACAGATCAATCTCGGGATTCTAAGTTTTAATGACTGACAGAAGCAAGAGTGACTCCTAAGTCTATATGATCTATGGAAGTGATTATTATGTTAGATTGAATAGATCAATCTCGAGGTTCTAAATCTATATGATTAATAGAGGCCAGAAAGATGTATATATATATGGAAAAATCTTGAATTATATGTTCATCAAATTCAGATACAGTGTGAATTTCAAATATAACTTGTTTAAAACTTGTTGAACCTTTTGTAGCTCATCCTTGTAAAATATCATTTTTCTTTTGCAGTATCGAATGTTATCCCCGTATGTTCTTGTACACACTCCTGTGAATAGAAGGACTCTACTATTTTTAAGTTTTATTGTATTAGACTTGGTTAAATCTTTGCAGAATCTGATGTGATATAAAGTAAGTTTGGAATCTATGTAATCAAATTTGAGTATATGTAATATATTACTAACGTTTGCCAGTACCTTAGCATTTACATTTCTATAGAAGTTTAAAAGAAGTACAGTATTTATATGAACTATAAATCTGAATGATAATATTGAAAGATCGTGGGAGTTCTCTGATGCACTTATGTCACGCCCCTCAGTTCCAGGAACAATCCTAGCATTAATAGTGTGAATGTCAGATAGATAAAAATTATCGATATGAAAGAAATATCCGTGAAATTATAAATCTATTCATCCAAGTGAGGGTATCCAAACGCAGTAATTGTTCTGACGAGAACTACTATCTGTTAGGAGATACTGTGAATCTTTTGATAAAAATTATTATCTTATGGAATATTTACGTTAGCACCAAATCTGCTACAGTAGGTATAGAGAATTTGGGGGCGTCACAGCTTTCCTATGCAAAACCATACGAAGTTAAGGATCAAAAATTGTGTTTAATAAATTTCTTTTTTATTCTTAAATTACCCTAACATTCACCTAAAAAAAATTTGGACAACCATGTTCTATACATGATACTTTCTTAAGTAAAATTACAAACAAAATTAAAAAAAAAAAAAATTCTCCTCTTTCCTATCTTATCATTTTCTTACTTAAAAATCTTTATCATTTTCTAGTGTTAATGTTTTTCTATTAATTTTTATTAAAAAGAAAGTTATGAATTCTCTATTATATTTAAATACCGCGCATAAGTTTTCCTCCATTTATTCTTAGCAAAAGTTAAAATTTAATAGGCAATCAAATTCTACAAAAAAATTAAGAATAAATTTTTGTTGAGTTTTTCTTAATTGTCCTATTGACTTCTCCAGTTTCAAAGATGAAATGTAAAATATCTATTTCTTATTTAAAATGAACACAATGCCCTCAAACTTCATCTTTTAACATGTTTGACTATATTTACTGTCATTGACCATATTTAGATGTATTTTAGAAATATTTATAAACAATAATCCAATAAATATAATGTTAAAAAAGGACAAAACACTAAAAGAATCGTATAAATCTACTCAAAAATAAAATTCAAATTAAAATATCTCTATTATATAGTGGGAAAGGATAATTTTAACTGTTTTTTGGTTTACCTTTTTCACATTTTTTCTTGAAAAACATGATTTTATTAATTTTTAATATTAATTCAAATATAGTCTCTACCTAGTCAACTTCTCATATTCTCACATATAGTTTATGCAAGAATAGTAGTGTAATAAAAAGGTCAATTTACTAAATAAAAAAAAAGTAATAAGAAAAATAATCCAATTAAAAGTACAAAAAACATTTGACAAAAATTACGAAAGTAATACATTTACTTGTAATACAAAATGAAAACTATTAGAAGTAAATTTTATAAATTGTTACAATCAATTACTCCATAAAAATATCAATGCATTCATTACATATATTAGTGGTAGACGCATAATGTAAGACCCCAACTTTTATGAATAAAGATTAATTTTTTCTAAATATTATTTTTGAATAATAAGATATGAATTTGATATAATGTTATAGTTGTGGGTAATATTTATAAATTTTGCAAAGTAAGCAAGTTGTCATAAAATATTCGATTAGTAAAGGAATATTCGTTTTATTAGAGAATATCCGTACGACGGCACAATTATTAGTGGACCCCATAATAGAATTACTGTCGGAGTTAGAAAACGACAGAAATAACTTTTTAAAAAAATAACGGCAAAAGTTTTATAGTTAAATTGTTGAAATACTCAGTGATAAAACTACAGTAATACGCGTGGTTGCATAGTAGCACACATTATTGATTATTGATGCTTACGTGAGAAGTCACTCAGTTTTATTCAATAATTGCCATAGTAATTGATGCATAGTATCTCACATGATTGATTCAATTATTGTCACAGTATCATCTGCACAATATTTTATATTATTCAATCAATAATTGAGATGACAAAGTTATTCATTTTTTATTATTTGTATTATTGACGATGTCTAGAAAGTTTTGTCGAGAAAAGGAGCTTAGTCACCTAATTGCACGCCAATAAAGAGAAGTCCTTATTGAAAATTCCCCTCTTTCTTAGGAATGATCTGGTTGTTAATATTGTGAGTTATAATATTAATGATGAATGTTATTAAAAATGTGTTTTGTGAAGCCAAGCGAATGAAGATAAATAGAGGGAATTTTAATGAAGTATTTGTGGTAAATTTTGCTTATTACATGGACCCTCACTTACTCATTTTTCAAAATTATCGGTAAAAAGTTATCTCAGTTTTTCTTATTACTTATATATATATATATATATATATATATATGTGTGTGTGTGTGTGTGTGTGTGTGTGTGTGTGTGTGTGTGTGTGTGCCTTTGTCGTGAGGGTAAGTGTAAGACCCCAACTTATTAATGAATAAAATCAAATTTTCTCAAATTATTATTGTGAATAATAAGGTGTTAATTTGATATAATATTTTGGTTATGGGTGAAATGTGCAAATTTTGCAAAATAAACAAGTGGTTATAAAATATTCATTTTGTCGGGGAATAATCGTTTGGTCGTGGAATATTCTTTCTGTCGGAGAATATTCGTACGATGGCGCAGCTATTTGTGGGCCCCATAACGAAAAACGGTTGGATGAAGATAACGATAAAAATTGAGTTTTTATAAATAACGGCGTAGTTATTACCGTTAACACTGTTGGAATACCCGGTGGTTAAAATACAGTAATACGCGTGGTTGCACAGTAGCAAACGGATTGCACAGTATTTTTAAATTATTGATTCTTACGAAGGAAGGCACTACTCAATAATTGTTACAGTAATTACTGTTCAATATTTTATTTTATTGATTCAATAATTGCTGCATTAATATTTTATATTATTGTTGTTTCAATAATTGTCAATGTACAGTATTTTCCATTATCAGATCAATAATTCATATTATTTGAATAATATTATTAGATAGCATTATTGGCAATGTCTAGAAAGTTCTGTCTAAGGAGAGGTTTGGTCACCTAATTGCGCGCCAGTAAGGAGAAATCCTTATTGGAAAGCCCCCTCTTTTCTAGGAACGGCCTGATTGTCGTAATTGTGATTCTGTAATATTATTTGTGAATAATTAATTATTGATTTATATGATAAGGAAATATTTATTTTATGTGAATATAATTGATGGATATATTTATTTTATGTGAAAGAATTAATGTTGAGGTGTTTTTATCGGAATGGAGGTATTAAAAATTAAATCACTATTTTTGAGATATATTACGGGGGTTATAATTTTTAATCCGACCGTTGGATCGTTGTGATTTTTAGATATGTTATACATATATAAGTTGAGTATATATCCACAAATTTTGAACCGTTAAAAATGATCGTATGATTTGTTATGAATTTTAAGAGATGACTGGTTCAGAAGTTGTTGAAGTTTCGAAATTTATCATTTTGGTGGAAAATTATAGAATTGGTGGGCCCCACTTTTGGTTGGTGAAAATATGTTGAGATTTTTATTCAAATATGGTGGGTGGGAATAGTAGCAGGTAAAGCCATCAGGTTGCAGGTTAAGTCTGCTTCGGCGTGCTAATATTTTCCTATAAATAGAGGGCTAAGTTAGAATTGATCACACGAGAAACAAGTTTTCTCTCTTTCTCTCTCTAGATTATTGAGTGTATTTTTTGAGTATGTAGATACTTTGTGAGTTTCTATTCATCAGTGCAAGTTTTCTTCAGCCTTATACCGATATTCCGATCAGAAGTACTGATATTTTGAGGTAAGGGGTGTTATATTCTTCTTAAAATGATATTTTCTTCAATATCATTATACCGAAATGTTGGTATGAACTTTTTATCAAATTTAAAATTTTTTGTGTCGGGGTTACTATTCACGTATACGGCACTATTCACGAATACGATACTATTCACCGAAAAATAAAATTTTCTTCTTTTTGTCCAAGTTGTCTATTATGGTTATTATCTTTGATTGTATCCATGTTTTGATCTTTATTTTTGAATTCTGCTTCAAAATTGGTTATTATGGAGTATTATTGAACTTGAATAAACTGTAATACGAATTCCTAATATTTGTTCTTTTATCTCACTGGATTCGTTTTCTTTAAAATATTTTTCATCATCCTCAGTCCTAAATGATGATACTACTGAATATCTTTGGCCTGTAGTGCAAAGATGTATGATTACCTGATGAATATCTTTGGCCTGTAGTGCAAAGATGAACAGGTGTTGAGATGAATATGACCAACTGGTGATACAAATGAATATCTTTGGCTTGTAGTGCAAAGATGAATATTTGATTCAAGATGTATATTGATTGATGTTACAGGGATAAAATATTGATGATGGACTTTTAAATCTTAGAAGATAGTAGAGTTCTTTCTCTACTTGACTCTTCTAATGGATTGTTATTTCCGCTGCAGTTGTTAATCTAAAACTTGTTGTCTATTATATTTTATCAGAATTTCCCTGTTGAAGACTAACGATAATTTGTTGTATATTATCTTAGTCATAATATTCTTTACTGGGCTAGTTGAGCTCACCCTTTTTGTTCCATTTTCTTCTCAGGAGGAGATAGTATAGCAGGAACTAGCCGGGGTATGGAGTGACGGTTTTAGAAAGTTGTTTAGCAGTCCTCACTATTTTGTAAAATAGTGTATCAATAATTGTAATGAGGACTCCTTTTGAGTTTTTATACTCTCTATTTGTATTCAAACTCACAGTATATGTGTTGTCGTATTTTGTACGACAATTGTATTACTGTGGTTGTATTTGTTTTTGTACCATGTATTTGGCGACTCAGAATGGGTGATGTATACCTGTTTTGGGGGTGTCACAGTTGGTATCAAAGCTTAGGAATATGATCCCTGGCTGAGATGTGAGATAAGAACTAGGAGGAGAGAAACGGGGAATTCTTTCGCTAGTATGACCTGACTAAGTTTATTTGGTATTTATTTGGTCGGTCAGAGTATCGGGATAATATATGACATGACTATTAACCCTTGTTTTATGGTAGTATTTTAGAATAGCAGCTGAGAACGTTAATAATGGAGTGAATCAGACCGTGGAGACACCTTTGATCACCACCCAGGGGAACGTGCAACAGGAAAGAAATATTCCTCCTGTAAACAATACTACCGAACAAATGATGAATGATGGGATGTTTAGAAGTTTTTTGCAGTTCATGCAACACCAGACGAGGGAGACTCGTGCACAAAATACGGATGGAAATGCTAGCAATGCACGGCTGGTCATAACCAAGCAGTTCAAAGAGTTGGGACCACCAGAATTTAAGGGAAAGCCGGATCCGATCATGGCGGAAACGTGGGTCAAGCAAATTACCAAGATATTCGATGTCTTGGGATGCACGGAGGAACAGAAGGTTCCATTTGCCACCTTTATGTTTTGCGGTGAGGCAGACTACTGGTGGGAGTCTGTGAAGCGTACCCAGCCTGACGCACTCAACATGTCTTGGGAAACGTTTCAAAAATTATTTAATGACAAGTACTTTCCTGAAAGTATTTTTCATATGAAGGAGGTAGAGTTTATTAGACTATAACAAAATAACATGACGGTGTTCTAGTACGAGGCGAAGTTTGCAGAGTTATCCAGGTTTGCACCTCATTTGGTAGAGAATGAGGAACGAATGACGAGGATGTTCCTGAGAGGTCTAAAGCCCGAGATTCGGCAATATCTTATCTCTCATAAATTTTCTTTATATTCAGATGTTGTAAACAGGGCTCAATTATTAGAGCGAGATAATGAGTATGTTCAACCGAGGGACCACAACCAGGGTCATACCAGTGGCAGCGGTCATCAGAGCAATAAAAACCAGAAGGGAGGAAAACATTCGGACAAAAGCGGTAATCACTTTGGTGGTAATCGTGGCCGTGATAATAGAAGGAGCGAGTCGGGAGGAGATTTCAAAAGGAGAAGGTATAACAATGATAACGTGAAGACATCAACACCAACATCAACTATTTCTACGGGAGGAGAACGAGCACCGGTCGTATGTTATAAATGCGGGAAAGAGGGACACATCAGCCCAAACTGCCCACAACAATTCAAGGTATGTTATAACTGTGGAAAGGAAGGTCATATAGCTAAAGATTATCTTGTTGCGAAACCAAGTTCAACGGGGATAGTGACTCCGAAGGCTGTTTCGGACAAGTCAAAGTCAGTAGTTCCTGGAAGGGCGTTTGTCGTGACTACCCAAAACGCGAGGAACCCGAACGAGGTGATCACGGGTATGCTAATCATAAACTCTTGCGAAGTTTATACCTTATTAGATACCGGTTCTACCCATTCTTTTATCTCTCCTGCTTGTGCTCAACGTTTGAACTTGACTCCGGAGAAATTAGACTTTGACTTATCTGTTGAAACTCCGTTAGGAGAAACTTTCGTTACATCTACTGTTTATAAATCTTGCTTGATTTAAGTTGGTACCATCACATTACCTGCCGATCTTATTTCGTTGAAAATTCTTGTATTTGATGTGATTTTAGGGATTGATTGGTTAACCACGCATCATGCTAAAATTGATTCTTTTCTTAAGGTTGTTAGTTTTCATATTCCTAACCAACCTGTTATGCAAATTCAAATAACTAAACCATTAAAGTCAATCACTGTCATTTTAAGCCATAAAGCTATTCGTTTATTGAAAAACGGATGCCAAGCTTTCTTAGCCCATGTCACGGACTTGAACAAAAACACGTCAGATTTGAATAAAATTTTTGTTGTTAATGAATTTCCTGAAGAACTTTTCGGTCTACCCCCATAATGTGAAGTTGATTTCTTTATTGACATTGAACCTGGCACAAAGCCCATTTCTAAAACCCCATATTGAATGGCTCCTATTGAACTTCAGGAGTTAAAGGTCCAACTACAGGAGTTGTTGGACATCGATTTTATTCGTCCTAGTACATCTCCTTGGGGTGCTCCGGTGTTATTCGTAAAGAAGAAAGATGGTAGTATGCGACTTTGTATCGACTATCGGGAATTGAACCATGTCACCATCAAGAATAGGTATCCACTACCTCACATTGATAACCTGTTCGACCAATTGCAAGGAGCACAATTCTTTTCAAAGATCGATCTTCGTTCTGGATATCATCAGCTGAAGATTAAAACTGAAGATATTCCAAAGACTGCCTTCAGAACTCAGTACGGGCATTACAAATTCTTAGTCATGTCTTTTGGATTGACTAATGCTCCTGCTGCTTTCATGGATATGATAAATCGTGTATTTAAGGAATATTTGGATCAATTCGTTGTTGTCTTTATTAATGACATCCTCATCTATTCCAAAAGCCGTGAAGATCATGAGCACCATTTGAAGTTGGTACTACAAAAGCTTCGCGATAACAAGCTATATGCCAAGCTGAAGAAATGCAAGTTCTGGCTTGAGGAAGTAGCATTCCTTGGGCACGTGGTGTCAAAACATGGAGTATATGTCGACCCGGCGAAGATTGAAGCCATATAAAGTTGGGAGCAACCGAAGTCGGTGACTGTAACGACCCCAAAATAGGTCCATTCCACCCAACCCATTCTGAGTCGTCAAATACATGGTACAGAAAATAACTACAACTTTATTACAACAATTGTCGTGCAAAATACAACAACACATATGCTGTGCGTTTGGATACAAATATATACCAAATGTGACTCATGTTCCAACCATGGACATCACCTCACAATAACACCTTACATAAAGGTATAGTCAAAAACTGTTTTAGAAATTAAAATCTTTGGAAAATGCTCAAGGAAACCTTCGTACATGGGAGGCCATGCGTCTAGATTATGATAGATATCATATGGCCACAGAATTATTCTTGGTTGACCCAATAGACCCCAAAGAAAAACGAGAAGATTACTATCATATTCTTCCCAATGGTGAGTCTTCTCTTGACTTATCATTATCTCCACTGTCTCTAATTGAGAATTATACTTCAAACAAACACCAAGATTATATAGGTAGTGCCCATAGATATACTCAGCAAGTGGATGAGCACAACACTGTCTTATGATGACACGAGGTTGTATGTCATTAGACATCTTGTATGATAGTGGCAAACCACCCTTCCAACGTTGGGTACACCTTACCCTATTGGATTCACCAAATATAACTACTAAATGAACTTTTCTATACTGCTTCGGGAGAACATCCACAGCTAGAGACCACTGTTCTATTTCTCCGTTACTCTCGCTCGACCCAGCTACACTCTTATTACCTGAAAGGAATTGTGAAGCAAAAGGGTGAGCACAACTAGCTCAGTAAAGAATATCATGACTAAAGATAATTCAATTATCAATAGCCTTCATCAACAATAAATCAGAGATTTAGAACATATGGTAAATGATAAAAATTTCAACCATAGTTGCAGCGGAACGAGCAATCCATTAGAAGAGTCAAATAGACTATAAAGTCTATTATCTTCTCCATGTTAAAAATCCACCAACAATATTTTATCCATGTAACATCACTCAACAGTTCCTTTCCACAATCATATGAATAACTCATAATCATAATTGTGACTATAAATTTTTCTTCGCACCCAGGACGAAGAATATTTTCATCACCTGTCTTTACCTGAAACATCAAAGATCATGGTTATACCAAATCACAATTCCTGTTTATAATCATACTAACAAATCCATCTTTGCACTACGGGCCAAAGATATTCGTCAACAGTTTATCTTTGCACTACTGGCCAAAGATATTCAACAACAGTTCATCTTTGCACTACAGGCCAAAGATATTCAACAACATATCATCTTTACACTATAGGCCAAAGATATTCATCAACAGTTCATATTTGCACTACAGGCCAAATATATTCATCAACAGTTCATATTTGCACTACATGCCAAATATATTAATATCTCAAAGAATTATAATCATTTTAGAATTTATATAAACAATAATTATAACCATGTTGATCAATTCACCTTTGCACTTAAGCTTAAGATATTCAATTATAAATTCAATGGTCATGATCATACCAGTCACAATTCAACTTTGCACTACAGGCCAAAGAGAACCCTAGTCATGATCATACCAATAATCTACCCATCTTTACACTCCAGTGAAAGAGAATTTCAACATCAAGGTTATAAAAATGTTATATATGATAATAAAAATAATATGATCAACATATAGATTTAATCTCAAGAGTAATATTCATAACTCAACTATAATTTGGTTAAAAAAAGAAACCAATTTTATCATGAATAGTAACTCGTGAATAGTAACACATGAATAGTAACTCGTGAATAGTAACTCGTGAATAGTAACTCGTGAATAGTAACCCCAACACAAAAGATAGAAATTCCACAATAAAATCCATACCAATATTTTGGTATAATGATATTGAAAGAATAACATTTCTTAAATTTATAAACAATTTATTTTAATTGTTTACACTTTACTAAATAAATCATTTAATCATTCTAAAATGCCAAACTCATAAGATTTCATCACCAATAACCAAAAATCCTCATCAAAAATCTGCATATACCTCATATAGGATTCTCAAGCCATAAAATCCTATTTTCCAATTTTCTTTCTTCACAAAACATATTTAATTCATTTACTCATAACTAGACTATTTTTATGAAAAATACCAAATCAGTTCCAAAAATATTTCTTTTCTGGAATTTAGCATAATATAGTCCCATAGTGAACATATATTTTTCTCAGAATTTTTAAAAGTCATTTACTATTTTTCATATGGCCAAAACAGCCGAATATTTAGACATTTATCAAAAATTGTACTTTTATCTAAAAATTCTAAAATTCACAGAGTATACTCCTATCATATACATGTACTCCCAATAAAAATTTCATCAATTTTGGAGTTAACCACAAGGAATTATAAGCGGTTACTTTTAAAATAATCTTTTCTCATAAAATTCATAACTCTCAATCTATACATCCAAAAATCACCATTTTTGGGCACAATCAAGAAAACTCATCAAAATATCATTTCAAATTTTTCCAGAATTTTTGAAGATCAGAAAAATTACGAAACTGAAAATCATAACAACCCTTAAAATCTCTTAATATCCCTTACAATCCCTTACAATCCCTTACTATCCCTTACCTCAAAAGAGCAGTACTTCTGACTGGATATCGGATATGATGCTGAAGGATACTTGCACTGATGAATAGCAACTCACCAAGTATCTAAAAACTCACAAAATATGCTTCATAATATAGAGAGAGAAAGAGAGAAAGCTTATGTTTCTGGTGTGATTTTCAATTCTAACTTAGCCCTCTATTTATAGGAAAATTTTGGTAGGTTTGACCTGCAACCTGATGGCTTTACCTGCTACTATTCTCACCCACCACATTTGAAATATAATTCAGCACATTTCTTCACCAACCACAAGTGGGGCCCACCAATTCTAGAATTTTCCACCAAAATGTTAAACTCCGAAAATTCAACAATTTCTGAACCAGTCATCTCGTAAAATTCATAATAAATCATACGTTTATTTTTAACGGTTCAAAATTTATGGACATATACTCAACTTATATATGTATAACATATCCAAAAATTACCACGATCCAACGGTCGGATTACAAATTATAACCCCCGCAAAATATCTCAAAAACCCTGATTTTTAATACCTCCATTCCGACAAAAATACTGATAAAAACCTCAACATTAACTCCTTCATTTTAACCACAAAAATATATCCCTCATTTATATCCACATAAAATAAATATTTTCTTATCATATAAATCAATAATTAATTATTCACAAATAATATTACAGAATCACATTTATGACAACCAGGCCGTTCCCAGGAAAGAGGGGGCTTTCCAATAAGGATTTCTCCTTATTAGCGCGCAATTAGATGACCAAACCTCTCCTTAGACAGAACTTTCTAGACATTGCCAATAATGTTATCTAATAATATTATTCAAATAATATGAATTATTGATCTGATAATGGGAAATACTGTGCAGCAACAATTATTGAACAACAATAATATAAAATTTCAACGTAGCAATTATTGAATCAATAAAATAAAATATTGAACAGTAATTACTGTAACAATTATTGAGTAGTGCCTTCTTACGTAAGAATCAATAATTTCAAAAATACTATGCAATACCATGTGCTACTGTGCAATAACGCGTATTACTGTATTTTAACCACCGGGTATTCCAACAGTGTTAACGGTAACAACTACGCCGTTATTTGTAAAAACTCAAATTTGTCGTTTTCTTCACCCGACAGTTATTCTGTTATGGGGCCCACAAATGGCTGCGCCGGCGTACGAATATTCCCCGACAGAAAGAATATTCCACGACCAAACGAATATTCCCCGACAACAATGATTATTTTATAACCACTTGCTTATTTTGAAAAAAAATCATATTTCACTCATAACTTTAAACTTTTATCAATTTAACCATTTACTGAATAGTAATTATAAGAAAAATTGAATACTTTTATTTCATAAAATTCGGGGTCTTACAGTGACCGAAGTACGTAGCTTTCTGGGCTTAGCTGGTTATTATCAGAGATTCGTAGAAGGATTTTCTAGAATCGCTACTCCGTTAACTCAGCTGACTCGGAAGGATACAAAATTCAGTTGGAGCGAGGATTGTGAGAATAGTTTTCAAGAACTCAAGAGGAGACTCATTTCGGCACTTGTTCTGACAATACCATCTGGTTCGGATGGATTTGTTATCTACAGCGATGCTTCAGGCAAAGGGTTAGGATGTGTTCTCATGCAACATAGGAAAGTCATAGCCTATGCCTTGCGACAACTCAAAGAATATGAGAGGAATTATCCTACTCATGATTTGGAGTTGGCAGCAGTCGTTTTCGCGTTAAAGATTTGGAGACACTACCTATATGGGGAGAAAGTGGAGATCTATACGGATCATAAAAGCCTCAAATATTTCTTCACCCAAAAGAAACTCAACATGCGGCAACGACGTTGGCTTGAGCTGTTGAAAGATTACAATCATACCATCCAATATCATCCCGAAAAAGCGAACGTAGTAGCTGACGTATTGAGTAGAAGATCATATGCGGGTACGAGTGTAATGTTGTTAACACAAAGGCCCATTTTGTATGACTTGCAAAGGATGGAGATAGAGATGAAGGCTCCAAGTACCCACATGATGATATCAAACATACGATTAGAACCGACTTTAATCGATAAAGTTAAAGCTGCTCAACCTACGGACATTGAGCTGATGCGTATGAAGAAGAAAGTGCAAGAAGGTGCTATTCCAGAAGCAAGAATCAATGAAGAAGGAATACTTCGAGTCAACTCCAGACTTTGTGTTCCTAACGATTTTGACTTGAAGCATAGAATAATGATGGAGGCACACAACACACCGTTTGCAATCCATCCTGGGAGTACCAAAATATATCTTCGACATACATTTTGGTGGAGCAATATGAAAAGAGAGATTGCGGAGTTTATCTCGAGGTGTTTAACTTGTCAACGTGTAAAGGCGGAGCATCAAGTACCAAAGGGTCCATTGCAACCACTCTAGATTCCGAAGTGGAAGTGGGAACACATTACCATGGATTTCGTTACGGGTCTTCCAAAGGTTTCTCAAGGCATAGATGCGATTTGAGTTATTGTTGATAGATTAACCAAGTCTGCCCATTTCTTGCCTATATGTGAGACTTATTCCCTTGAACGTCTTGCTAGTATGTACGTAAATGAGATTGTAAGATTGCATGGCATGCCAGTATCCATAGTTTCGGATCGTGACCCAAGATTCACTTCACGATTTTGGGTTAGCTTGCAGAAAGCTATGGGCACGGATTTACGATTCAGTTCGGCATACCATCCTCAAACGGACGGACAATCAGAGAGGACTATTCAAACTCTTGAAGATCTATTAAGACTTTGTGTCCTAGATTTCAAAGGGAGTTGGGATAAGTAACTACCATGAGTGGAATTCTCCTACAACAACAGTTATCAGGCAAGTATAGGTGTAGCTCCATTCGAGGCGTTGTATGGAAGAAAATGTAGTTCTCCAGTATGCTGGGACGAGGTGGATGAAGCAACATTGTTGGGTCCAGAGTTGGTACGAATGACTACAGAGAAGATCCAAACGATTCGACAACGTATACAAACAGCACAGGATCGACAAAAGAGTTATGCGGATCTTCATCGGAAGGACGTGGAATTTAATATTGGGGATCATGTATTGTTACATGTTGCACCATGGAAGGGAGTTACAAGATTTGGGAAGAGAGGAAAGCTCAATCTACGATTTGTTGGTCCATTTGAAATTCTTGACCGAATAGGAAATGTGACCTATAGACTCGCATTACCACCAAGTATGTCTCGTGTTCATAATGTTTTTCACATATCTATGCTTCGTAAATATGTTTAAGACCCGAACCACATTATTGAGTTAGAACCAGACGAGATAGCCGAAGATTTAACGTATGAGGAGGTACCTGTTAAGATCTTGGATAGGAAAGAGCATGTCTTACGCACGAAGGTTATACCACAAGTTAAGGTTTTGTGGAGAAACCATGCTATTGAAAAAATGACCTGGGAGTTAGAATCAGAAATGAAAGTGAGGTATCCCTACCTTTTCAAAACACCAGGTACGTACGTCAATTTCGAGGACGAAATTTCATAAGGAGGGGAGGTTGTAAGACCCCAACTTATTAATGAATAAAATCAAATTTTCTCAAATTATTATTGTGAATAATAAGGTGTTAATTTGATAAAATATTTTGGGTATGGGTGAAATGTGCAAATTTTGCAAAATAAACAAGTGGTTATAAAATATTCATTTTGTCGGAGAATATTCGTTTGGTCGTAGAATATTCTTTCTGTCGGGAAATATTCGTACGATGGCGCAGCTATTTGTGGGCCCCATTACGAAAAACGGTTGGATGAAGATAACGATAAAAATTGAGTTTTTATAAATAACGGCGCAGTTGTTACCGTTAACACTGTTGGAATACCCGGTGGTTAAAATACAGTATTACGTGTGGTTGCACAGTAGCACACGGATTACACAGTATTTTTGAATTATTGATTCTTACGAAGGAAGGCACTACTCAATAATTGTTACAGTAGTTACTTTTTAATATTTTATTTTATTGATTCAATAATTACTGTATTGATATTTTATATTATTGTTGTTTCAATAATTGTCACTGTACAGTATTTCCCATTATCAGATCAATAATTCATATTATTTGAATAATATTATTAGATAACATTATTGGTAATGTCTAGAAAGTTCTGTCTAAGGAGAGGTTTGGTCACCTAATTGCGCGCCAGTAAGGAGAAATCCTTATTGGAAAGCCCCCTCTTTCTTGGGAACAACATGGTTGTCATAATTATGATTCTGTAATATTATTTGTGAATAATTAATTATTGATTTATATGATAAGAAAATATTTATTTTATGTGGATATAATTGATGGATATATTTATTTTATGTGAAGGAATTAATGTTGAGGTGTTTTTATCGGAATGGAGATATTAAAAATTAAATCACTGTTTTTGAGATATATTGCGGGGGTTATAATTTTTAATCCGACCGTTGGATCGTTGTGATTTTTAGATATGTTATACATATATAAGTTGAGTATATATCCACAAATTTTGAACCGTTAAAAATGAACGTATGATTTGTTATGAATTTTAAGAGATGACTGGTTCAAAAGTTGTTGAAGTTTCGGAATTTTTCATTTTAGTGGAAAATTCTAGAATTGGTGGGCTTCACTTTTGGTTGGTGAAAATATGCTGAGATTTTTATTCAAATATGGTGGGTGGGATTAGTAGCAGGTAAAGTTATCAGGTTGCAGGTTAAGTCTGCTTCGACGTGCTAACATTTTCCTATAAATAGAGGGCTAATTTAGAATTGAAAATCACACCAGAAACAAGTTTTCTCTCTTTCTCTCTCTAGATTATTGAGTGTATTTTGTGAGTATTTAGATACTTTGTGAGTTTCTATTCATCAGTGCAAGTTTCCTTCAACCTTATATCGGTATTCCGATCAGAAGTACTGATATTTTGAGGTAAGGGGTGTTATATTCTTCTTAAAATGATATTTTTTTCAATATCATTATACCAAAATATTGGTATGAACTTTTTATCAAATTTAGAATTTTTTGTGTCGGGATTACTATTCACGTATACGGCACTATTCACGAATACGACACTATTCACCGAAAAATAAAATTTTCTTCTTTTTGTCCAAGTTGTCTATTATGGTTACTATCTTTGATTGTATCCATGTTTTGATCTTTATTTTTGAATTCTGCTTCAAAATTGGTTATTATGGAGTATTATTGAACTTGGATAAACTGTATTATGAATCCCTAATATTTGTTCTTTTATCTCACTAGATTCGTTTTCTTTAAAATATTTTTCATCATCCTCAGTCCTAAATGATGATACTACTGAATATCTTTGGCCTGTAGTGCAAAGATGTATGATTACATGATGAATATCTTTGGCCTGTAGTGCAAAGATGAACAGGTGTTGAGATGAACATGACAAACTGGTGATACAAATGAATATCTTTGGCTTGTAGTGCAAAGATGAATATTTGATTCAAGATGTATATTGATTGATGTTACAGGGATAAAATATTGATGATGGACTTTTAAATCTTAGAAGATAGTAGAATTCTTTCTCTACTTGACTCTTCTAATGGATTACTGTTTTCGCTGCAATTATTGATCTAAAACCTGTTGTCTATTATATTTTATCAGATTTTCCCTGTTGAAGACTAACGATAATTTGTTGTATATTATCTTAGTCATAATATTCTTTACTGAGCTAGTTGAGCTCACCCTTTTTGTTCCATTTTCTTCTCGGGAGGAGATAGTATAACAGGAACTAGCTGGGATATGGAGTGACGGTTTTAAAAAGTTATTTAGCAGTCCCCACTATTTTATAAAATAGTGTATCAATAATTGTAATAAGTACTCCTTTTGAGTTTTTATACTCTCTATTTGTATTCAAACTCACAGTATATGTGTTGTCGTATTTTGCACGACAATTGTATTACGGAGGTTGTATTTATTTTTGTACCATGTATTTGACGACTCAGAATGGGTGATGTATACCTATTTTGGGGGCGTCACAGTAAGGGGGTATATATATATATATATATATATATATATATATATATATATATTATTTATTATATAAAATAGAATATATTATTTTTTATATAAAATAGAATATATTATATTTTATTATGTATAGTACTACATAGTGTGTGCATAGTGCAGCATCGTAAAATCAAATTTTTTTAAAAGTTTTAGCTGAACGTTGCCCGTGAATTTTTCCTACTGTGCATCCGTGATTTTTTAATTCAAATAGTATCCTGTCATTCTCCTATAAATAGGATAATAGTTTAGAATTAAAAATCACACCAGAATCAGAGAATTCTTCTTCTATAATATTAAGCGTATTTCTTTAGAGTTTAAGAAAGCTTTGAGTGTAGAAAATAGTGTAAGTTTTTTTCAAGAATATCTCCGCTATACCAGTCAGAAATACTCTTTTTTTAAGGTAATGGGTATTATTTATTTCATATTCGCTTACGATATTATTTTTTGTATTCGTAAGGAATTTTATTTTCGTTCAATATTCGTAAGGAATACTATCTTCGTTCAATATTCGCAGGAATATTATTTTTGTTTAACAGTTGTAAGGGATATTATTTTTGTTTAATATTCATAAGAAATAATATTTTCTTCCATACTCTGTACTATGAAAGTAATATTATTTTGTTTCAGATTCCGAATTCTACACTCATTTTGTTAAGTATTATTTCTATACTCCTTGAAATTTGTAGAATGTTCTTAAAATTTGCGTTTCATCTAGTAACGTTTCATAAGAATAGTTTTCTGAGCATTCTTGTTAAATTTTGATCTTTTTATATCGGGATACTATTCACGGGATACTATTCACTCGGGTACTATTCACCCGGGGTACTATTCATGACAATAATTGATTTCTTTTCTGTCCGAATTATTTTTGATACATGAATATTATTCTTGAATTTTACTCCACAAAGCAGTTATCATGTTGACAATTTGGACATTTTTTAAACTCTTAATAAATTAAAAATCTTTAATATTTATCCTTGATTGATGCTTATATCATTTTTGTAAGACCCCAACTTTTATAAATAAAGATTAATTTTTTTTTAAAATATATTTTTGAATATTATGGTGTGGATTTGTTATAATGTTATAGTTGTGGGTAATATTTATAAATTTTACAAAGTATGCAAGTTGTTATAAAATATTCGATTGATCGAGAAATATTCGTTTTAACAGAAAATATTTGTACGACGACACAATCATTGGTGGACCCTACAACAGAATTATTGTCGGAGTTAAAAAACGACAAAAATATCTTTTTATCGAAAGTTTTACCATTAACTGTTGAAATACTCGATGTTAAAAGTACAGTAATACTCGTGGTTGCATAGTAGCACACGGTATTGATTATTGATGCTTACGTGAGAAGTCACTCAGTTATATTCAATTATTATTACAGTAATTGTTGCATAGTATCTCACGTTATTTGATTCAATTATTGTCAATATTTTATATTATTAAATCAATAATTGAGATGACAAGTTATTCATATTATTATCTGCATAATTAACAATGTCTAGAAAGTTCTGTCGAGAAAAGGGGTTTGGTCACCTAATTGCGCGCCAATAGGGAGAAATTCTTATCGGAAAGCCCCCTCTTTCCTGGGAACGATCTGGTAGTTAATATTGCGAGTTATAATAATGATAAATAAATGTTGTTAAAAATTTTGAGGGAACTTTTATGAAGTATTTGTTGTAAATTTTGGTGTATTATTTGAAACCCCACTTACCCATTTTTGAAATAATCGGTAGAAATTATTCAGTATATATAATAAGTGGTGCGGCCCACGAGTTATATATATATGGTGGGGGCCATTATTGGGATGAAAGGATTTTTGGGTGGGAGGAATCACGGATGGAATGTTAGAAATGGTGGGATATATATATATATATATATATATATATATATATATATATATATATATATATATATATATATATATATATATATGACATGTGGGGTGTGTATATATTATATATTATATAAACATGTGTGTGTGTGTGGAATATGTGTGTGTAAGAAAAAAATGTGGGTGTGGGTGGTTTGCCTTTGCCATAAGGCAAAGGTTATATATATATATTATAAATTTTATTTTTTATGAAAAATATAATATATTATATTTTATTATGCATAGTGTTTGCATAGTGTCTACATAGTAAGTGCATAGTAACAAATGAAAAATCAGACGATTTCGTATTGCAGCCCATGAATTTAATTGTTTCGTCCGTGATTAATTTTTTCTAAATAGTATCCTTTCATTCTCCTATAAATAGGATGCTTAGTTAGAATTGAAAATCACACTATAATCAGAGAATTTTTCTTCTACAATATTGATCGTATTTCTTTAGAGTTTTAAGAAGCTTTAAGCGTAGAAAACAATAAAAGTTTTCTTCAAGAATATCCCCGCTATACCAGTTGAAATACTCTTCTTTTTAAGGTAAGGGATATTATTCTTGTTCAATACTCGTAAGAAATAATATTTTCTTCCATACTCTGTAGTATGTAAATAATATTATTTCGTTTCAGATTTCGAATTCTACACTCATTTTGTTAAGTTTTGGCTTCTATACTTCATAAAATTAGTAGAATATCCTTGAAATTTACACTTCACCCAATATTTTTTTTATGGAAATATTATTCTGAACATTCTTGATAAATTTTAACTTTTTCATGCCAGAGTACTATTCACGGGGTACTATTCTTGAAGTACTATTCACCCAGGGTACTATTCATGACAAAAATTGATTTCTTTTTGGTCCAAATCATTTTTGATATAATATTATTCTTGAATTTTACTCCACAAAGCAGTATCATGTTGACAATTTAGACGTTATTGAATTCTGGATAAATTAAATTATAAATATTTAAAATTTATCCTTTGCTTTCATTTAATTGAATTCTTATATCATTGTCATCATCGTCATGCTTATATTGTTATAAAAGTCATCTTTGGCCCGTAGTGCATAGATAGACTGTTGATCGGTATGATTATGACCAGGGATTATTCGGTATAATCATGACCTGTAATGTTACAAATGATGTGGTAAAAGTCCTCATTGGCCCGTAGTGCATTGATGGACAGTTGTTGGCATGATCATGACCATTGATGATTACACGAATATCCTTGGCCCGTAGTGCATGGATAATTCGTGGACATGATACTAGTGAATATCCTTGGTCAGTAGTGCAGGGATGATTCGATGTTGTGGATTATTTATTAAGCTGAGTCTCGGCGATAAAATTGATGATAAACTTTTTAAAGCATAGAAGAAAGTAGATATCATGCTCTACTTGACTCTTCTAATGGATTGCCTGTTCCATTGCAGTTAAACTTGATCTCTATTGTATTTTACCAGTTCAACACTGTTGAAAACTAACGATAATTTATTCTGCATTATCTTAGTCATAATTTATTCTGTAATGAGGACTCCATTTGAGTCTGAATACTGTCTACTAAACAATATTCGTGTAAAAACTCTCAGCTACGTTTTTGTCGTATTGTATAATGAAGTTTGTATTCAAATTCTGTACCATGTATTTGGCGACTCAAAATAGGTGATGTATACCTATTTTGGGGGCGTCACAATTGTCATCATCCTCATGCTTATTTTGTGATGAAAGTCATCTTTAGCCCGTAGTGCATAGATGGACTATTGATTGGTATGATTATGACTATGTATCGGTATAATCATGACCTGTAATGTTACAAATGATGTGGTAAAAGTCCTCATTGGCCCGTAGTGCATTGATGGACAGTTGGTTGCATGATCATGACCACTGGTGATACTAACGAATATCCTTGGCCCGTAATGCATGGATAATTCGTTGATATGATAATAATAAATATCATTGGCCCGTAGTGCATGGATAATTCATGGATGTGATTCTAACGAATATCCTTGCCTGTTGTGCATGGATAATTCGATGATGTGGATTATTTATTGAGCTGTGTTACAGCGATAAAATATTAATGATGAACTTTTAAATCATAGAAGATAGTAGATATCATGCTCTACTTAACTCTTCTAATGGATTATTTATTCTGCTGCAGTTAAACTTGTTGTCTATTGTATTCTATCAGTTTAACACGGTTGAAGACTAACAATAATTTGTTCTGCATTATCTTAATCATAATATTCTTTACTGGGCTAGTTGAGCTCACCATTTACTTTTATTGTTCTCTTCAGGAAATGAGAATATTGCTGGGACTAGTCGGAGAATGGAGTGACGGTCCGAGATGGTGGCTATAGTAGTCCTCACTATTCTATGAAATAGTGTGATAATAATTATAATGAGGGCTCCATTTAAGTTTGGATATTGTCTACGAGACAATATTCGTGTTAAAACTCTTAGTTATGTTTTGTCTTATTTTACACGACAGTTGTATAATTAAATTTGTATTTTATTTCTATACCGTGTATTTGGCAACTCAGAATGGGTTATGTATACCTATTTTGGGGGCGTCACAGTTGGTATCAAAGCTTAAGGATATGATCCCTGGCTGAGATTTAAGGCTAGAACTAGGAGGGGAGAGACGGGTAAATCCTTCGCTAGTATGACCAACATAAGCTTATTTGTTATTTAATTGGTCGGTCAAAATATAGGGATAATATGTGGCATGTTAATTAACCCTTGTTTTGTGGCAGTGTTTAAGAATGACATCTGAAAATCAAGAGATGAACTCATATAGAGTTTTAAGTGTTGAATCAAGGAGATTCAAATAAAAAATATATATTAGAGTATAATATCTTGTTATAACAAAGATTTTTATTGGGGAGTACTAATTAAGTTATCAAACTTGATTATAAGATGTCAGGCGAAGAAGAAATTAGAGATATCCATGTGATGAGTGAAGAGGTAGCAACTAAAAGTGAGGAAGAAGAGGAACCTGAGGAAGATTTATTAGGAGAACTTTATGATCGAAATGTAGAACTGCAAAATCATATTCATGAGTTAGAAGAGCAAGGTGAAGAATGACAGGCGATTGTGGAACAAAAGGATGCAACAGTTCAAGATTTTGCTACCCGATATGCGATGCTTGAACAGAAGCTCTCTTTGTCAGAGTATATGATAATAGAGCTGAAATCTGAGAATGAAAGTGTCAAATATCATCTGAAAGAAGAAATAACTGAACGAGTGAAAATGAAGGATGCATGGGTAAAAGCCAGATGACGCGTTGATATTGTAGAAAGAGAAGTCCGATCCAAGAAGGCTAAAATAGATTATATGTATTTTTCTTTTTGGACAGCAATTGGGAGAACCCAACATCGAGTTTTGAATTACCTTGTACATTGCGGTCAACCCCAATTCGATATAGATTGAAGATTAATGATTCAGATCATGGATCAGGAGTACAATGAAGCAGTTAAGGGTGGAATATGTCCTATAGCAAAAGTTAATTCTAGCGGTAATGATGACACCAAAGGATGTCCCAGACAAGTCAAAGTCGGTGGTTCAAGGGAGCGTTTTTCGTGACTTCCCAAAAAGCGAGGAACCCGAATGAGGTTATCACAGGTAAGCTAATCATAAATTCATGCGAAGTCTATACCTTATTCGATACCGGTTCTACCCACTCTTTTATTTCACCTAATTGTGCTTAACGTTTAAACTTGACTTCGGAGAAATTAGACTTTGACTTATCGGTTAAAACTCCGTTGAGAGAAACCTTCATTACATCCACTGTTTATAAATCTTGTTTGATTCAAATCGGCACCCTCATGTTAAATAATTTGTAATATATTATAGATGATTAAGTGATTATGTGAATAATATGCTATAATATTTAAAGGAGGTCTCACTAATAAGTTAAGTAAGTTAGTGAACTAACCTAAGTATTTTAATAATCTAGAAAATAGATTTAAGGTGTTAAATCCTAATTAAGTACTCAATAAACTTGAATAAGACAAGTTTAATTGGGTTATGTGAGTGAATTAATATTATTAATAAATAATAATATGAGAATATTAATAATAATGAGCATAAGCTCAAGAGATAAAATGAAAGGCATTGGAAAATATTAATTTTTCTTGGCCCAAAGAATGTAATTAAAAGCCCCAAAAGATGAAATTGGTGACCCAACTTTAAGCCCAATTAAGGAGGGGCATATTGGACATTTGGTATGCTAAATAAGAATTAAAAAGAAATAAAATTTTAAGGATAATAAGGCCACATGGCCGGCTAAAGATAAGGAGAGGAAGGGGGAATGAATGTCATCATTTCAAGCTCCCAATTTTCTAAAGATAAGTACAAGATGGGCTAGGTGTCAATTGTATTATGGAGCCACAACATTTGGCTAGTCTTGTAAGTAATATAGTTATAATTAAGAGAGAAAGAGGAGAGGAGATATGCTAGGAGATAATGTATAGATATACCAACTATATCTATAGATTTTTTTTTTCAACACTTAAACCATATTCTCTTTCACCTCATTACTAGTTAGCTAAACAAAAAGGAAATAGAAAAGGAAAGAGAGAGAGAGAGAGAGGATTTGGTGGGAGGAGGAAGGAGAAGGAGAGGAGTGTGGAGCTTATGCATCCTAAATTCATTACATACTTTGGTAAAGTAAGGAGAGTAGCAAGCAAATCAAGGTAAAAAATTAAACTAGCTTAAACCTTTTTATTTTGTTTGATTTTGGTTATTTAAAGTTTATGATCTTGAGGTCTATAACCCTCTATCTACATGTTTTGTATGGTTTCATGTATGGTCTAACATATTTGAGTGTTTGAAAGTAAATCAAAATGATAGAAAAGAAACTAATTTTGTTTTATTAGAAAACTCTAATTTTTTTTCACTTCCTTTGATCGACTACCATTTTTTATCTACACCTTCTTTTTGTGATCCGTTAAAAATGGATGCTAGATATATAAGTTAACTACTAAACCCAAGTGGTAGCACTCAAAAATGTTGAGTACACAAGTTTTAGTGCCTGTTTTAGCAAAAATAGTTTTGTCTTTAGAAAGAAAAACAAACTATTTTTGGACAGTCAATGCTAGGGGCAGTTTTGTAATTTTTTTGACATTTAAAAATTCTGAGAAAAAAATTGGGATGATAAAATGATGAGTTATCTTCCAAACCCAAGTAGAATCACCGAAAAATGAGTTGTAGATTTCTGTATGGACTGATTTTAACAAAGTAGTAAAAGAAGAAAATTCCGAAAATAAACTACCCAAGATTTTGCAAGGGCAGTTTCGGCCACTTAAATTTTGAAAAAACTTTCGGCCTTTTTGGGACATGAAAATATATGACATAAAGTAGCTCCTGTCCAAAAATGAGCTTATTCCAACTTAAAATGACCAAGTTATGACCATTTCAATATTTGGATTTTTCGGACAAAAATTGCTATAACCGGAGTTCTATAACTCCGATGGCCACGAAATTTAAACTAGAGGGTCACGTTAACATGTATAAAATTATGCAAAGAGATGGAAATTTCTGGAGTTGAGCATGATGGGGCTAATTTCTTAAGCCACACACTAAAAATAATTTTTGAAAAAAATACTAAAAGAAATTAAAAAATTACGGAAAAATACTTTTTGTGTATGAAATACACGTATATAAGTATGGCCAAAAGATAGAAAAATAATAAGTTGATTTGATATTTTCGTTAAAGGAGATATGGAATCCAGCTGGCTAGATTAAAAAATAGTTGAATCCAGTTTGCTGGATTGAAGGATTTGGAATCCAGGCTTACTGGATTGAAGGATTTAGAATCCAGGCTTGCTGGATTGGAAGTTTGCTGAATCCAGTTTGCTGGATTAGCCAATCTAGGTGGTTAGATTGGCTAATCTAGGTGGCTGGATTGCATGTTTGTATAATCTAGACTATGATGTTAGTATTCAGCTTACTAGATTATAAGGAATAACTAATAAAATGAAAGATTAAGTGTTAAATCATAAGATATATGAAAAAGTAATTAAAATATTATCAAAAAAATGATACTAATAAAGATGTTTTCAGGTAATTGATTATGTGGTTAAGTAAATTGCTGATGGAGTAATTTTATTATGATATAAAGTATGATATGCTGATTTTAAGATCAATCTTAACAATGATAGGTCTTTACAATAAAGAGATTAAATTAAATTGTGTAGCAGTGGATCGCAGTCGAGGCATGTTTTCTAACTCAAACTTGAGTTATTAATTTCAAAACATATTAGTGAATAATTATTGTTGATTATTCACATCTATATTGATTATTGATACTCGCACTCGGTACAATTAAATTCATGTTCTATTATTATTGAACTGTGAATTTGTTAAAGTTCTTTTATTCATGAACTATTTAAGATATGGATCTATGCTCATTGTATCAGTTAGATCAAGTATGTTTAAATTTGTTAAATCAAATATGTTGTTCAAAGCGGTTCTTCACCAATTGACTTGGTAAGGACTCAAGACTGAGAAAAAGAACAATTTGATTAAAGCATTATTGAAAAACAATTATTGCTCGTACATTAAGTGTTTATGCATAATACACCGGGTATGAAAGGCTGATCTCCTTGATTACCAAAACTTATTAAAAGGACCAGTTTAAATACTGATAGCCTTAGCATATGTTCATGGTCACTATGACCACTCAACATCTGTTATTCAATTATTCGAATATTCAGTTATCAAGACTTAATTCATGTTCTTTCACAATTAATTTCTATTGTTGAACATTGAACAATAAATTTCTTACTAATCATGATATATCTTCTTCGTACTTAAACTTGCTAAGAAAATTTGTTGCTTACCCTTGCTATATCATGACATTTATTTCAGCCATGCCAAAGACGTCCAAGAAGGACAAAGGCAAAGGAAAAGTGCAGAAATAGATAAGAAGAATGTTTATGTATTATATTATGTATATTGGTAATGTAAACCTTTTGTGTTACTAAGGGTAACTTAATTAAGGTATGTATAAGTTAAGGTTAATAGACCTTGGGATAATGTTGGAAGACTTTATTATAATGAACAATGTATGTTTATTTTTCCGCAATAGTTTATAGAATGCTTATGATGATGATGGATTGTGAGCACCAAACCCGGGGTTTGAGAACTCGAATTTGGGGGCGTCACATTATCTTTTTTAAAATACTTGCATTTGATGTGATTTTAGGAATTGACTGGTTAACTACTCATCATGCTAAAATTGATTATTTTTGTAAAGTTGTTAGCTTTCATATTCCTAACCAACCTATTATGCGAATTCAAGCAACCAAACCACTAAAGTCAATCACTGTCATATCAAGCCATAAAGCCATTCGTTTATTAAAAAACGGATGTCAAGCTTTCTTAGCCCATGCCATGAATTTTAAACAAAAATACGTCAGATTTGAATGATATTCTATTGTTAATAAATTTCCTGACGTATTCCCCGAAGAACTTCCTGGCCTATCCCCAGAGCGTGAAATTAAATTTTGTATCGACCTTGAACCCGGTACAAAACCCATGTCCAAAACCCCATATCGAATGGCTCGTATTGAACTTCAAGAGTTAAAAACCCAACAGCAAGAACTGTTAGATATCGGTTTCATTCGTCCTAGTACGTCTCCTTGGAGTGCTCATGTTCTCTTCTTAAAGAAGAAAGATGGGGGTATGCGACTTTGTATTGATTATCAGGAGTTGAATCATGTCACCATCAAAAATAGGTACCCGTTGCCTCGCCTTGATGACCTGTTTGACCACTTGCAAAGCGCCAAATTCTTTTCAAAGATCGATCTTCATTTCGGATATTATCAGTGTAAGACCCCGACTTTTATAAAATAAAAGTCCAATTTAATTTATGATTATTATTCTAATATTGTAAAATATTAAATTGATAAATTGTCAAATGAACAATTAATCGGATAAATGAGCAAATAAAAAGAAAAGAAAATAAATTTTTTTTTGGAAGAACAGCCCATATGGGCGGCTGAGTGAGGAGTATCACGGGAAGAATAAGGAATGAGAGAGAAAATCATGTGGGAGACATGTGGGGAAGGAAGAAGAAAAGAAAGAAAAAGGGGAAGGGAGGAAAAGAAAGAAAGAAAAGGAAAGGAAAGAGAGAAAATAATTGAAGATTTCCTCTATGACGAACGAGATTTTGTAATTTAATTTTAATATTTATTGAATTAAATAAATATTTTTCGATGATTTCATTATTAAATTATATAATTAATTGATGAAATTGTGATAGATTAATTTAATTATATGTGTTATATTTATTAAATTAATGTGGAGAATTTTTATTATTCAAATTATGTAATTATGTGAACTTATTGAATTAAATAAAATATTTAATAAGCTTAATGTTATTTTAATAATTAATTAGAGATTTAATATTTTGATATAATTAATCAATGAGAAAATTAATTATGTGATTATGTGAACCAATGAGAAATTATTATATTTTATTCAAATTAAATTAAACAAGATATTTGATTTATTGTATAATTGGGTGTGACATGATTTAAACTATAGTATAAGAGAATCATTAAATTAAATAGTTTGGAGTCTATTATTGCCATCCAAACGAGGCCCTAAGAGAAGTTAGTAGCAGTTAACCCATGATGGGTTAACTGACCACCACAACTGCGCTCAGTTTCCTTTTAATAAAATTATTACGTCTTATTTTTTTCATTTGTTTGCCAAGTCGGGAAAAAATAGTCAGAGAGAATTTGAGATTTGTGAATGAGATTGAGAGTGAGTGATTGAAGAAGCTTCTGAGCCTACTAATCTACACTCTACGCTTTAGATAATTTCTTCAACCCAGTTTTTATTTGCATTGTTTAAGTTTTATAAGAAAATGGCTTTCAAGTTCTGTAAAATCTCTGTAATTGAAAAAAGATTAAAGATTATGAGTTAATATGTTAGTATAACATGGTTTACTATATATATCGTATAATTCCATAGCATCAGTTTCATAAAAACATATCGTAGATAGTTTATTCAAAGTTACAGAGTATGAAAATATGGCCATATGGCCTTACATACCAAATTTAATACGATAATCATAAGTTATATCATAAATTTACACTTATATATAATTATGCATGTTAAAACGAAGAAAACAAACTTCAAATGAATAGATTCGGTGTTATAATGAACCCGTAGTGTTGATTTTCATGTTTTGTATTCAAAACTTTCAAAAACATCAAGAACAGTAAATTATATGTTTTGATTCTGCAAATTATGTGTTATAACATGTTAAAATCATGCTAGAAGGGTTGAGTAGTAAGTATATGTGTATTACAGTGTTTGGGTATGCCTAATTTCGTGTAAGAATAAATTAATTGGAGGTTTTGGCCATGTTCTGCAATTTTTAGCGAATTGCAAAACTGTTACTGGTTCGCCGCGCCGCGGCGACAGTCCCATGCCTTAAGGCCCGTGCCGTAGCGCCAAGGGTCAAGCCGCAGCCCCACCGCGCCGCAACGCTGAGGACAAGCCTATCTGTGGCGCCGCAGCGCCACTTTGCAGAATGTCCAGAAATGAAATTTTTCCATATTATTCAAGTCTAAGAATATGATAGTAACCTAATCTAATGTAAATAAAATTATGTTAGACGTATAATGAGATGTTAAAATAGATTCTTAACATGTCAATAACGCATTTAAGTATGGATTGAATTATTAACGCATAGTTAGCTTAGTGTAGGGTAATATTATGTGACAATAAGTGTGATAATCTGACTAAGTATAGTCATAACCAAAGTTTAGACAAAATAATGAACTGGTGATGACTAGTTATGTTATAATTGACTGGTATTGTGAATGAAAATGATATATAGGATTAATTCAAGGAACGTATATAATTAACGTGTAATCTATGCACGAGGCAAGTATCCTAACCCTACTTGTTATCATTATTCAAGTTTATAAATTACGTCGAGTAAAGTCTCGTTATTATTAATCAAGTTCAATTTGTTATATTAAAGATTATTTATCTTTTCAAAGTATGATTCCGTTATACAATACTTGTTCTATTGTATACCTCTTGAGAATGTTATTCGATTTAAATATCATTTATTGTTGAACCTTGTTAGACTAGTGAACCCTTATTGATTCGACTAGTCCATAGTTGATGACGTTCTAAATTCAGAACCCTTATTGATTTATCCAAACCAAACTTCCTTTGGTGCGAACTCTAATGTCAAACTGAGATGAACAACCCTGTATATGGATTACTTATGCGTTAGCGTTAAGATATTGTGCACAATATGGTACTAAGGGCTGACCCCCCTAAGTACGAGAAGAAGAGTCCATAGTCTTATGACTGTTAAAGGTTTCAAGTATAAACACTTGACAACCTAGGACATAGTTCAAGGTCTTATGACCCTCAGAAGTTCTTTTGATTCTTGTTATTCATTGTTAATTCAAAAGCCAAGTTTTCTTATTTCAGAAGTCTTTGATTCATTCGCATGTTATTATTTTATTGTTATGTTATTATACTTGTGGGCAATCGTGCTCACTCTTGTGTAATAATAATATTACAGTTAAGAACGAAAGGTCCGACGAGCCTTCTACTAGCAAAGGCAAGGGCAAAGTTAACAAGTGATGAAGACTTGTTGTTTATTTGATGTATTTATATTTTAGACTTATGTTAAAGTTGTGTAAGACTTATTATTTGTTTATGTTTCCGCATTTGAGATTTAAGACTAGTATGACCTGGGATTGATATATTTACATTCAGATGTTGTAATTCTTTAAGGAGAGGATTTATTCTATCTATTTATGTTTTTAGTTATTATGGGTAGATAGATATATGATGTTTGTATAGTGAACACCAAATCATGTGGGAATGGAAGTACCCAGATTTGGGGGTGTCACATCCTCCACTCATCCCATTCTCTCGGTTGGAAGAAATTAGAAGAAGGGAGAGAGAGAGGGAGAGAATCAGAAGAAGATGAAGATGAAGAAGAAGAAAGGAAGGATGAAAGAAAAACACTTGAGGCTGATACTCCAAAAGCTTCGTGAAAACAAGTTATATGCCAAGTTAAAGAAATATGAGTTCTGGATTGAGGAAGTAGCATTCCTTGGGCACGTGATATCAAATCACGAAATATCTGTTGACCCAGCTAAGATTGAAGAAATTCAAAGTTGGGAGCAACCTAAGCCAGTGACCGAAGTACGTAGCTTTCTGTGCTTAGCTAGTTATTATCAGAGATTCATGGAAGGGATTTCTCGAATCGCCATTCCATTAACTCAGCTGACTCGAAAAGATAAAAAATTTGGTTGGAGCAAGGAATGTGAGAAGAGTTTTCAAGAACTCAATAGGAGACTCATTTCAGCACCTGTTCTGACAATACCATCTGGTTTAGAGGGATTTGTCATCTACAGTAATGCTTCAGGCAGAGGGTTAGGATGTGTTCTCATGTAACATGGGAAAGTCATAGCCTATGCCTCGCGATAACTCAAAGAATATGAGAGGAATTATCCTACTGATCTAGATTTAGCAGCTGTCATTTTCGCGCTTAAAATTTGGAGGCAATGCCTGTATGGAAAGAAAGTGGAGATCTATACGGATCATAAAAGCTTCAAATATTTCTCCACCCAAAAGGAGCTCAACATGCAGCAAAGACGTTGGCTCAAGCTATTGAAAGATTACGATCATATCATTCAATACCATCCTAGAAAAGCGAACGTGGTAGCTGACGCGTTGAGTAAAAGATCATATGCGGGTACGCGTGCGATATTGTCAACGCAAATGTCCATTTTGTATGACTTACAAAGGATGGAGATAGAGTTAAAGACTCTAGGGACCCATGTGATGATGTCAAATATACGAGTAGAACTGACTTTAATCGATAAAGTTAAAGCTGCTCAAGCTACAAACCTGCAGCTGATGCGTATGAAGAAGAAAGTGGAAGAAGGTGTTATTCCATAAGCAAGAATCGATGAAGAAGGAATACTTCGAGTCAACTCCAAACTTTATATTCCTTAAAGACTCTGATTTGAAGTGTAAAATCATGATGGAGGTGCACAACACACCGTTTGTAATTCATTCTAGGAGTACCAAATATATCATGATTTTCGACATACATTTTGGTGGAGCAATATGAAAATAGAGATCGCAGAATTTATCTCAAGGTGTCTAACTTGCCAACGTGTCAAAGTGGAGCATCAAGTGCCAAAAGGTCCATTACAACCACTTGAAATTCCAGAATGGAAGTGGGTGCACATTACCATAGATTTCGTTACTGGTTTTCTCAAGGTTTCTCAAGGCATAGATGCAATTTGGGTCATTATTGATAGATTAACCAAGTCTGCTCATTTCTTACCTATACGAGAAACTTATTCACTTGAACGTCTTTCTCGTATATACATAAATGAGATTGTAAAACTGCATGGTATGCCAGTGTCCATAATTTCTTATCGAGACCCAAGATTCACTTCAAGGTTTTGGGTCAGTTTGCAGAAAGCTATGGGCACGAAATTACGATTTAGTTCGGCATATCATCCTCAGACAGACAGGTAGTCGGAGAGGACTATTTAAACTCTTGAAGATCTATTAAGACTCTGTGTCCTAGACTTCAAAGGAAGTTGGGACAAGTTCTTGCCATTAGTGGAATTCTCGTACAACAACAGTTATCAAGCAAGTATAGGCATGGCTCCATTCGAGGCGTTGTATGGACGAAAGTGTCGTTCTCCAGTATGCTGGGATGAGGTGGGTGAAGCAACGTTGTTGGGACCGAAATTGGTATGTATGACTACAGAAAAGATTCAAATGATCCGACAACGTATAAAAACCTCACAAGATCGAAAAAAGAGTTATGCTGATCTTCATCGAAGGAACATGGAATTCAATGTTGGAGATCATGTGTTGTTATGTGTTGCTCCATGGAAGGGAGTTACGAGATTTGTAAAGAGAGGAAAGCTCAATTCTCGATTCATTGGCCCATTTGAAATACTCGATCGAGAAGGAACCGTGGCCTATAGACTCGCCATACCGCCAAGTATGTCTCGTGTTCATAACGTTTTTCACATATCTATGTTGCATAAATATGTGGAAGACCCGAACCACATTATTGAATTAGAACCAGACGAGATAGCGAAAGATTTAACATATGAATAGGTACCTGTTAAAATCTTGGATAAGAAGGAACATATTCTACGCTCAAAGGTTATACCTCAAGTCAAAGTTTTATGGAGAAACCATGATGTTGAGGAAATGATATAAGACCCCAACTTTTATGAATAAAGATTAATTTTTCTCGAAATATATTTTTGAATAATATGGTGTGGATTTGATATAATATTATAGTTGTGGGTAATATTTACAAATTTTGCAAAGTAAGCAAATTGTTATAAAATATTCGATTGGTTGGGGAATATTCGTTTTAACAAGGAATATTCGTATGATGACACAATCATTGGTGGACCCCACAACGGAAGTATTGTCGAAGTTAGAAAACGACAGAAATATCTTTTTATAAAAATAACGACGAAAGTTTTACCGTTAAACTGTTGAATTACCCAGTGGTAAAAGTACAATAATACGCGTGGTTACATAGTAGCACACGGTATTGTACAGTATTTTTGATTATTGATGCTTATGTGAGAAGTCATTCGATTATACTCAATTATTGCTACAGTAATTGCTGCATAATATATCTCATATTATTAATTCAATCATTGTCATAGTATCATCTGCATAATATTTTATATTATTAAATCAATAATTGAGACGACAAAGTTATTCATATTATTATTTGCGTTATTGACGATGTCTAGAAAGTTCTGTCAAGGAAAAGGGTTTGGTCACCTAATTGCGCGCCAATTGGGAAAAATCCTTATCGGAAAGCCCCCTCTTTCGTGAGAATGATGTGGTTGTTAAATATTGTGAGTTATAATATTAATGATGAATAAGTTCGTGTTGATTAAAGATGAAATTGTTGATAAAAATATTTCCATTGTGTTGGGATTATTAGTGTTAGTGGAAATCAAAATTTATTTCGATAATAATTGATTTTTGGATGTTAAATTGACCAAACGGGCAATTAATCGGATAAATGAGCAATTAATTACTATTGGTTCACATGTATAGAACTATTGGTTCACATGTATGTGCTATTAGGGGAGGTGGTGCAAGATTGATAATACTTGCAGGACTAAATTAAAAATAGAGGTATAGATGAAGGTACTATATTGTAATAATTTGAGCCCCTAAACGTGCAATTATCGAAACTATATTTTTCTATAAATAGAAGCTCATTCTTCTTTCATTCTCACCAATTCACTAAGACTCACAAGAGCATTTATAAAGAGAGAAGCTATAGAGAGGAAGAAGAAGAGTATTCTGCTACTTCACTATTCCAGTATCCAGTCTTCTTTTAAGGTAAGGGATATTATTTTTTTAAGTATTCATATGAAATAATATTTTCTTCCATACTCTATAGTATGTAAGTAATATTATTTCGTTTCGTATTCCTAATTCTACCCTCATTTTGTTAAACTATTGCTTCTATACTCCGTGAAATTAGTAGAATATCCTTGAAATTTACGCTTCATCTAGTATCGTTTCACAAGGATATTTTTTTGAATATTCTTGTTAAATTTTAAACTTTTCACGTCGGAGAACTATTCACGGGATACTATTCATGAAGTACTATTCACGGGTACTATTTATAAAGTACTATTCACGGGTACTCTTCATAAAGTACTATTCACGGGGTACTATTCTCGAAGTACTATTCACAGGTTACTATTCACTCGGGTACTATTCACCCGGGATACTATTCATCACAAAAATTGATTTCTTTTCTGTCCAAATAATTTTTGATACAATATTATTCTTGAAATTTACTCCACAAAGCAATATCATGTTAACAATTTGGACATTATTGAGTTCTGGATAAATTAAATTATAAATCTTTAAAAATTTATCTTTTGCTTTCTTTCAATTAAATTCTTATATCATTGTCATCATCTTCATGCTTATATTGTGATGAAAGTCATCTTTGGCCGTAGTGCATAGATGGACAGTTGATTGGTATGATTATGACCAAGGATCATTCGGTATAATCATGACCCGTAATATTATAAATGATGTGGTAAAAGTCTCCATTGGCCCGTAGTGCATTGATGGACAGTTGCTGGTATGATCATGACCATTGGTGATTACACGAATATACTTGGCTCGTAGTGCATGGATAATTCGTGGACGTGATACTAATGAATATCCTTGGCCCGTAGTACATGGATAATTCAGTGATGTGGATTATTTATTGAGCTGAGTCTTAGCAATAATGTTGATGATAAACTTTTTAAATAATAGAAGATAGGAGATATCATACTCTACTTGACTATTCTAATGGATTGCTTGTTCCACTGCAGTTAAACTTGTTGTTTATTAGTTTAACACTGTTGAAGGATAACGATAATTTATTCTGCATTATCTTAGTCATACAATTTCTTACTGGGCTAGTTGAGCTCACCCTTTTGCTTTCATTGTTCTCTTCAGGAAATGAGAGCGTAGCCGGGACTAGTCAGGGAACGGAGTGATGGCCCGAGATGGTGGCTATAGTAATCCTCACTATTTTATAAAATAGTGTGATAATAATTGTAATGGGGACTCTTTTTTGAGTTTGAATACTATCTATTAGACAATATTCATGTAAAAACTCTCAGCTACGTTTTGTCGTATTGTATAAAAGAAGTTTGTATTTGATTTTTGTACCATGTATTTGGCAACTCAGAATGGGTGATGTATACCTATTTTATGGGTATCACAGTTGGGATCATATGTATCAAAGCTTAGGGATATGATCTGTGGCTGAAATGTGAGACTAGAACTAGGAGGGGAGAGACGGGTAATTCCTTCGCTAGTAGGACCTACCTAATTTATTTGTTATTTAATTGGTCGGTCAGAGTATAGGGATAATATGTGGCATGTCAATTAACCATTGTTTTATGGTAGTATTTGTAAATGACATCTGAAATCAAGAGATAAACTCATATAGAGTTTTAGGTGATGAATCGAGGAGATTCATCTAAAGAATAAATATTGGAGTATAATATTTTGTTATAACAAAGATTTTATCGGGGAGTACTAATTAAGTTACTAAACTTGATTGTAGGATGTCAGGCAAAGAAAAAATTAGAGATATCCATGTGGTGAGTGAAGAATTAATAGTTGCACCCGAGCTAGTCGCAGAGGTAGTAGCTGAGAGTGAAGAAGAAGAGGAACCTGAGGAAAATTTATTAGGAGAACTTTATTATCGAAATGTAGAACTGAAAAATCGTATTCATTAGTTAGAAGAGCAGGCTGAAGAACGGCGAGCAATCGTGGAGCAAAAGGATGCAACAATTCAAGCTTGTGTTACTCGATATGTGATGCTTGAACAGAAGCACTCTTTGGCAGAGTATAAGATGATAAAGCTAGAATATGAGAATTCAAATGTCAAGGATCAGCTTAAAGAACAAACAACTGAATGAGTGAGAATGAAGGATGCATGAGTAAAAGCCGCGACGTGTTGATATTGTGGAAAGAGAAGTCTGATCCAAGAAGGCTAAAATAGATGATATGTATTTCTCTTTTTGGGCAGCAATTGGGAGAACCCAACATCGATTTTTGAATTACCATGAACATTGCGGTCAACCCCAATTCGATATGGATCGAAGATTAATGATTCAGATGGTTCAGGAGTACGACGAAACAGTTGAGGGTGGAATATGCCCTATAGCAAAAGTTTATTCCAGCGGTAATAATGACACCAAAGGCTGTCCTAGACAAGTTAAAATCGGTGGTTCAAGTGAGAGCATTTTTTGTAACTTTCCAAAAACCGAGGAACCGAACGAAGTTATCACGGGTAAGTTAATCATAAACTCTTGCGAAGTCTATACCTTATTTGATACCGGTTCTACCCATTCTTTTATTTCTCCTACTTTCGCTCAACGTTTAAATTTAACTCCGGAAAAATTAGACTTTGACTTATCTGTTGAAACTTCGTTGGGAGAAACCTTCGTTACATCCATTGTTTATAAATCCTGTTTAATTTAAATTGACACTTTCACGTTACTATGTAAGTAATATTATTCCGTTTCAGATTTCGAATTCTACACTCATTTTTTAAGTATTGCTTTTATACTCCTTGAAATTAGTAGAATATCCTTGAAATTTGTGCTTCATCTAGTATCATTTCACAAGAATATTTTTCTGAACATTCTTGTTAAATTTAGATCTTTTCATGCCGGGGTACTATTCACTCGGGTATTATTCACCCGGGGTACTATTTATGACAAAAATTGATTTCTTTTCTGTTGTTGGCCGATTTCACTATTGCTAAATCGCGCGCAAGCATACGCGGTCCACAAGTAATATATGATAAGTTGAGTGTCGAACCCACAAGGACAAAGTCTTAAGAGATAAACTAATACTAAGGTAAAGTCTTTACTACCTTATCTAAACAAGTGAAATAAGATGGTTGGTTAAGCTATATGGTTAAAACTGTAAGATTAAGAGAATTAGTTGTGCTAGGAAGTCAAGATAGGATTACAATTCCCTTAATGCATCACCTAATCTCCTAACTCTCCAAATTACAAACGAATCAAGGAATGGTCAACCGAGAATAGTAAATACGCATAAGCTTCTGTCGAAGGTCAAATGCACATCCCTACCCAGATAAATCACAATATGTCTATTGGTGAAAATAGCTAGGCCAAGGTCATTAAGCTAAGTCTCAAGGCCGCACAAGGCAAATAGAGATATGTCTATCCTATTAGCAGTTTATGCACACATTCCATTGGCATTGTCAAAACAGGTGTTGTTGTACTTAAAGATAGATAATAACATCCATTTGTCAATTTCTATTATTATCAATACCAATTTCTCTATCAAGCAATTAGTCATTAAATAAGAAATACAACAACCCATTCCAAAATAATTCATTATATAAAATAGGAGAGAAAGTTAATTAAACTAAACATAAGGTTACATTGCAATCCTAAAAATGGAATTAGCTAATATCCATGGTACTAAAAACACATTTTTAATACATTCCACATTTTCAGTAATACACAAATAAATGGGAGAATTGGAATAAGAAAACTCCTGTTTTGAAGTGTTCTTCCTCCAAATCTTCTCTTCACTGCGTAGCTACTAAGCTTCTGTCAGATGCAATAATTGTTCCTCCTTTTTGGCACAGCTTCTTTCTCTTCTAAGAATTTAAGACTGTAATAACTATTCTATTCTAGTCTGCACTCTCTGTCTGAGATTTTCTATCGCAGGCGGCAAAGTGTTAAGTGTATCTAATCCCCTCTCTCTTTAGGTCATTTAAAGCCCTTTACTGTCTGGACACCGGAGCTCGCGCTGCGGCGCGAGCATTAAAGTAGCAAGTGGCACTGCGGCGCCACATAGGGTTAAAAAGACCAGAGGTCGCACTGCGGCGTGGCTCCATGAACAAGCCTCGGTGTTGCGGCGCGAGGATGACATCAGGCATGGCGCTAGGGCGCCGAGTATGGAGCTGGGGCGTCGAGTATGGCGTTGAGGAGCGCCAATTAACAGTGAGCTTGCCTTGCTTTGGCGCTGCGGCGCGGGCTCTAAGTGTATTCCTTGGCGCTGTGGCGCCAATACAGTAAAAATGCCCCTGAAAGCTGGAAAAGATCTGTAAAGCCTTGCATCATAGAATTTAGACATAATAACAACGAAATATAAATCAAAGCTAACTAAATAGCTAAAAACAGGTAACAACTTAAGCCACAAAGGATCTGATTCGCAGGTATAAATCTTACTCATCAAATACCCCCAAACTTAAGCTTTTACTTGTCCTCAAGCAAACTATCAGACATCCATACCCCATTACTGCAAGATACGAATGAAGTCTAATCCTATGGACTAATAATACAGCCTCTAAGCACAATCATAAACTCCTTCTGAGAATAGGACAAAATGCATACGAACGAGGGCTGAATATCTATTAAAAAGCATGAGACTGTAATTGATCCATTCTGTGTGTGTGTGCAGACCAAATATCTTAATTAACTAGCCATAACCCAAATTAAGATCACACAGTCGACTGTGATAACCAATAAGCTTACTATGCAACTCACATAATTAACAAGCATTAAGAATAAGACGCAAAAATAAGAAAGGATCAAAAGGTTCTAGTAATATGAAGTAAATTCCGACTCAGACAGTACTTGATTACTTTTAGGCTAAACAGAGTACCCATTTGCAAGCTTTCGATCAATAACTCCCAAGCCAGAAGACTTTAGGGCACTAGGTGTAGAACACCCCTAAGAATCTAATAACTCAAGCACAAAGACCACGTAACCAACATAAGTCCAAAATAGAGTTTACCAGCCTGCGTTTATGGGCGAGTGCGTTTCCACGCTCCATCTCAACCCACCGTAGGACTGTTATTATAATAGTTTTTTTTTATAATAGAACTATAGACCCGAAATTGTAAAAGCCTCTAAGTCTTTTATTCTTGAAATCAACAGAGTTTTAACAGCGTACAATATTTTCAACATAGTAAACAGACAACCTAAATCTGAACACATAACTAGAAAAGACAATTGGTCAGTGCTTGCTAAACAGATGGATCCAAAATAGTCTCGACTTATTTAATTAACATGGCCCTAGTTCACATGAATTTGACACTACTCTAAGAAAATGATATAATTACATGGCACTCGTCATAGGCCACAATCAAAACTTAAGTGTTATAACACCCTAACCCAGCATATAAACAGTTACAGACCGGGGGTTAGAGTTAATCAAAATGTAAGCAGCAAAAACTATAAAATATAAAGTACCCTTGACAAAAAAAAAGGATAAAGCCATAACACATGCATTAAGTATACCAATAATCAGTGTAAACCCCAAAAACTATGGCTAGCCACAAAATAATATCTGACTTAGTCAAGATATCCCAAACTATCACGTGGAAACTACACAATCCCAACATGATAATAATTAAAAACAAAATATAAACAACCAAAAACATGCATTCATATATAAATTAAAATACTACTATGCAAAACATGCATCCAAAATAAACCAATCGCAACATAAAACCATTAACCACAATAATAATAAAAACATTAGATAAAACATATTTAAACAAGTAGTCTAGGGCTATTCAGCCCAAGTGATTCAATCAAGTCCTCACTCCATAAACATAAATAAACATAGCAGTTCAAATATTAATAGACTAACACAATTCATATATGATATAAATAAAAGGAAATCTCCTCCCAAACTTGTAATTTGGCTAGTGTCCTCAATGGCCTCTGAACTTCATCATCATGCATCCGGAGCATCACCACCTACATCACCTTCCATATCAAGATCATCAACATCACCGACCACCTCAAGATCATCTTCATCACCATCATCCTCCACGTTCACTGGTTCATTAGCGCGGGCCCCTCAGTAAGCAAAAATTATGGCGGTTAAGGAGCATAAATTGGAGGTGCTGGAAATAGAAAGGACATGAAATCAGCATCGTCTCCTCCCTGAGTAGCATGAATATTAGAGAGTGTGTTGGTGAACTCTGTATGGAAATGGTGGAATTGATTCTGCCATTGGGCGACAGTGTCTATCTTACAGTGTAGGAAGTTCAAACTGTTCAGAATTTCCATGAGGTTCCCAGAATGAACGGTCTCAGATGACGGAGGCTCAGGCACATGAGTGGAGGTACCCGCTACATTGGATAGCGACGGTTCACTGAATGGCGGCGGCGGCTGAGGCACTGGCAAAAATCCCTCTCCTCGGGGGTGCGATGGTGCTCCCTCCCAGACTCCATAGCGGCCCATGAGATGATGATCAATAACAGACATGGGTGGCAGGGTGACATCTTCCTTATCCCACTAAACACCCCCCCCATTTGCAAAGATGGGTAATTAGAGAAGGGTGTGGGAGGCTTGCCATAACATTGCTCTTTATTGCCTTCTTAATGGACTCGTTAATCAGTATCCCTACATCAACTTTTAAACCCGTAACAATGGCATAGAGTAGAATTGCCCTCTCCCAAGTTACATCACTAATCAAGTGACGCGTAGGCATGATATTAGCACATATAAACGAGTACCAAGCTTTACCATAACGGCTTAAGGCCTGTTGGGGGAACGACGTCTTTTCACTATGAAATTCATTAGTTTTCCATATAGTCCCAGGCTTGCAAAGTTTACTAATGATGTCGTCTTTGCTATAGCTCCATAGCCCAACCTCCCGATAATCGTGACCAGCGTAGTTGGGAGTCCCATAAACTGCATTGATAGCCTGGCTATCGAATGGGATTAACTTTCCCCGCATTGGCACCGCCGGAGGGCCATCTGGAATGGCATTAGCGTAGAATTCTTTCACCACCGTGACAACTGCTGATTCAGGCGGCTTGGTAAAATGCACCCATTTCATTTTGACAATCATGGCCATCATCGGACCGTCCAATTTGTCATCAGGCCTAAGCCCTCGCTCAGGCACCAAACTACGAGATAGGAAATTCTGAGTATACCACTTATAGGCCACTTCCGTTGGAAATTTTACTGCATCCCAAGTCGAAGCACGAGATCGGGAAGAGGATGGAGGAGGGGGGCCAATACTGGTTCTTGGACGCTTAGAAGCCATACTTAGTTTGCAAAAATAATCTAAATGCTATGCAAGTAATTTTCCACACCAACAGTATAATACAGAAGCGTACCTCGCTTGGCTTTTAAAGAGGGAATCCGTAGGTGAGGAACGGCCAAAATAATTAACTACACGGCAGTTGGCATCCGAACGGTCGGAATTGGAGGGTCACGACAGTTGAACTTGCATAACTGCTTGAGAGGCAGAAAATGCAGTGAGTTTTTACTTTTTGGAAGGAGAATGAGTGCTGTAAAATAACTGAACAGACGCCTTTAAAAATAAAATTTCGCTTATGGCGCTGCGGCGCGAAGGTAACCCACTCTGGCGCTGAGGCGCAGATAATGGCACTGGGGCGCGAACTCCTAGGAAGACTGAGGCACTGCGGCGTGAGTTTACAGTGTGCACCCACTTGAGATGGCGCTGCGGCGTGAAGTGTTGCTTATAAACTGACGACGCGGTGCGGATTTACAGTAGGTACTCCTTTGGTCTGGCGCTGCAGCGCGAATTATGAGGCTGCAGCGGGAAACTGGCGCTGCGGCGCGAAAATGTAATATAACACCGGCGCTGCGGCGCAACTTCTGAATTACTGAGGCCCAAATTCCTACACAAGTTAATCCTTATATCAATAATCAACACACAAAAAGACAGCAACACTGTAATCACAAGTTCTCACTACTGAAAGCCCTTAAACACATACTAATATACATGCCTTAAACACATAATAACATACATTCACTATACAGACTATAGGTTATATTAAGAAATACAGACACTTACTAAGGACAACCAAAATAAGACTGAAGACTAAAGTTAATAAAAACAAAAGCAATTTGTTTGATACTGAGATGGGGAAGCCTCCCATCAAGCACTTGATTTAGAGTCGTCGGCTTGACTGTTATCCCGTCTTACATCGGGTCTCCCAATGTGATGGAGGTGTTCTGCCGGTCAACCTCGCCGCCCCAATAGTGCTTTAATCTCTGCCCATTAACCTTGAAGGTTTTATCTGACTGTGGGTCTTCAACCTCAATTGCCCATACGGATACACCTTAGCAACTGTGAACGACCCCGACCATCGGGACTTCAGTTTCCCGGGGAATAATTTCAGTCGAGAGTTGAAGAGAAGAACCTTTTGACCTGGCTCAAAATTTCTTCCTAGTATTTTCTTATCGTGCCACCTCTTTGTTTTCTCCTTGTACAACTTAGCGTTTTCATACGCTTGTAGACGAAATTCATCTGATTCATTGAGTTGTAGAAGTCTTTGTTCACGTGTTGCTTCTAAATCAAAGTTTAGCTTCTTAATAGCCCAATAGGCGTTGTGCTCCAACTCCACTGGATGATGACAAGCCTTACCATAGACAAGCCTATACGGAGACATTCCGATAGGCGTTTTGTAAGCTGTGCGGTAAGCCCACAAGGCATCGTCAAGCTTCTTTGACCAGTCCTTGCGATTGGGATTAACAATCTTCTCCAAGATTCGTTTTACCTCTCGATTAGAAATTTCAGCTTGGCCACTAGTCTGTGGATGATAAGCAGTGGCTATCTTATGGGTCACCCCATACTTAACTAGAAGGGCTTCGAAGTATTTGTTACAAAAATGCGACCCTTCATCACTGATAATAGCCCGAGGCGTGCCAAAACGAGTGAAAATATTTTTCTTAAGGAAATTAAGCACTACCTTTGCATCATTAGTCGATCAGGCAACTGCTTCAACCCACTTGGAGACATAATCTACCACCACAAGGATATAGAGATTGTAGTAGGAGGACGGGAATGGACCCATGAAGTCGATACCCCATACATCAAATATTTCCACCTCAAGGATATTCTGCAATGGTAATTCATGTCGTCTTGAGATGGTGCCCACCCTTTGGCATCTATCGCAATACAACACATATATGTGTGCATCTTTGAATAGGGTGGACCAATAAAATTCAGACTGAAGCACTTTAGCTACAGTTCTTTGACCTCTAAAATGACCTCCATAATTCGAGGAATGACAATGATGGAGCACACCTTCAATTTCCTCATCCGGCAAGCATCTCCGCAGAATTTGATCAGAACACTGCTTGAACAAGAAGGGCTCATCCCACAAATATTGTTTGGCATCTTTTAGGAATTAGCAAAGTCTGCATATCACGGGGTTCAGATTTGGAGGAAGAACTTGGCAAGTGACATAATTAGTAAAGTCTGCATATCACGGGGCTTTGCTTTGAACGGCAAAAAGTTGTTCATCCGGGAAGAAATCATTGATGGCTTTTTCAACATCTTCCAAATGCGGGGTGTTTTCCAACCTTGATAAGTGATCCACTACCTGATTTTTTATCCCCTTTTTGTCTCAGATTTCTAGATCGAACTCCCAGAGAAGTAGAACCCACCTTATCAGTCTCGGCTTAGCATCTTTCTTCTCAATTAAATATTTGATTGTCGAGTGATCGGTGTATACAATCACCTTCGTTCCAATAAGGTAAGAACGGAACTTATCAAATGCATAGACCACTGCCAGCAATTCCTTCTCAGTGGTGGTGTAATTCAACTGAGCATCAGTTAAAGTTTTGCTAGCATAGTATATTGTGTGGAAGACCTTATCCCTTCTTTGGCCTAGCATCGGTCCAATAGCAAAATCGCTTGCGTCGCACATTAGCTCAAAACGAAAGGTCCAGTCTGGGGCTACCACAATAGGAGCCGAAATAAGCTTTTTATTTAAGAGATCAAAAGCTCTCAGGCAGGCTTCATCAAATTGAAAAGGCATGTCCTTTTCCAACAGTGTACACAGCGATTTGGTTATCCGTGACAAATCCTGGATAAACTTCTTATAGAACCCCGCATGCCCAAGGAAACTTCTTACCCCTTTTACTGATGTAGGCGAAGGAAGGTTATTAATTACATCAATTTTTGCCTTATCAACCTCAATGCTGCCAACAGAAACCCGGTGGCCCAGAATAATGCCCTCTTCAACCATGAAGTGGCACTTCTCCTAATTCAAGATAAGGTTAGTCTCAACACATCTGTAGAGAACGGCAGTCAAATTTCTCAAGTAATTATCAAATGAGCTCCCGAATACAGAAAAGTCATCCATGAAGACTTCTAAGGTCTTTTCAACCATATCAGAGAAAATAGACATCATACACCGCTGAAATGTTACGGGAGCATTACATAGCCCGAAAGACATTTTCCGGAAGGCAAAGGTCCCATACGAGCATGTGAACGTCGTCTTCTCTTGATCTTCAAGAGCAATTGAAATCTGATTATACCCCGAGTAACCATCCACCAGAAAATAATATTCATGCCCAGCTAACCTATCAAGCATCTGATCAATAAATGGAAGAGGGAGGTGATCCTTACAGGTGGATTTATTTAATTTCCTGTAATCCATACACACCCTCCACCCAGTCACCGTTCTGGTGGGAATCAGCTCGTTATTTTTATTGGAGACTACAGTCATGCCGCCCTTCTTTGGCACGCACCGAATAGGACTGACCCAAGGACTATCAGAGATGGGGTAGATAATGCCAGCATCTAACAATTTAATGATCTCCTTACGAACCACCTCTTTTATAATGGGATTCAACCGCCTCTGATGCTCAATGGATGGCTTAGACCCTTCCTCCAGTAAGATTTTGTGCATGCATAAAGTCGGACTGATCCATTTAATATCAGCAATTGACCACCCCAGGCCGTTTTGTATTTCTTAAGCACAAGCAGCAACTTTTCTTCCTGGAACTTAGTTAAAGAAGTAGAAATTATCACAGGTAAAGTGGATGAGTTCCCTAAGTAAGCATACCTCAGGTGATTGGGAAAAGGCTTTAATTATAAGACAGGAGGTTCTATGATCGACGATTGAGCCTTGGAAGTTGATGCTTCATCATTATTTAAAGACTCAAACTGTCTTTGAAACTGTTTGGATCTTTAGGGTGCATCTAGCCACTGGGCAAATTCCACATGTGTGGGCTCTTCCGTAGTACTGACCCCTGTCAATGTGACTTCCAAAGGGTCTATCATGCAGGTTTCTGAGAACACTTCCCTAACTGAATTATCAATTACATTAATCTGGAAATAGTCCTCAGGAGTATTAGGATATTTCATCGATCTGAAAACATTGAACGTTACTTCTTGATCCTGAACCCTCATTGTCAACTCCCCTTTTTGTACATCAATTAGGGTCCTCCCCGTCGCCAAGAATGGCATGTCCAATATTATAGGGACCTCCCTATCTTCTTCAAAATCTAGGACAATAAAGTCAGCTGGGAAAAAGAACTTGTCAACCTTGACAAGCACATCCTCTACTATCCCCTTCGGGTACATAAGATATCTATCAGCCAATTGTAAAGTGACACTTGTAGATTTGGCTTCATTTAGGCCCAGTTTCTTATATATAGATAAAGGCATCAAGTTGTTGCTAGCCCCAAGATCACACAAAGCCTTGCCAATGAATTGGTCCCCTATAGTGCACGAAATTGTGCAGCTTCCTGGATCTTTTAGCTTCGGCAGAAGCTTGTTTTGTAGGATGGCACTGCACTCCTCTATCAGCGTCACTGTTTCATAATCCCCCATTATCCGCTTCTTTATAAACTTGACATAACTTGGCATTCCCTCCAATGCCTCCGCAAATGGGATGTTTATGTGAAGCCTCTTGAACACCTCTAGGAATTTGGAAAACTGCTTGTCCAACTTTTGTTTCTGCAAACGCTGGGGGAAAGGCAACTGAGGGAGAGGAGGATTGACTTTATTCATTTGAGGGGTTGGTGTTGTAGGGCTAACTTGAGTACTGTAATAACCCAAGATTTTCTGTGTAAATAAATCAAAAATTTAGCGTATAATTTTTTTTTATTTATTAAAATAAATATGGGGAATAAGTGTCAAGATAATGTGTTTATATGTATGTGATAAATAAAATATATTTATTACATGAATAATTATAAATAATTTTATTTTAGAATTATTGATTATTATAAACTATATTTTATAATAACTAATTTTATAGTAGAAATGTTTTTATTATTTATTTTTCATGAAAATATAATTATATATTAATTAAATAATATATGAAATGATTATAGAAATATTATAATGATTATTTTATTTTATTATATGAATTTATGTTAGATTAATTAAGTTAATTATTTTTAACTTAATTAATACTGTTAAATATGAAAGATAAATCAGATTTGGAATCCAAACCCTAATTTTGGATTTTTATCAAGGAATGAGAATAATAATATAATATTAATTATATTTTAATTTTTCTGTGCTATAAACATGTACTATATGTGTGTAATGTTAATGTGTGGAACAGTTTTAATGTAACATGACAAAACCCTAATTAATATTTATAAACCTTAATTTGAAATCCAAATTAAAATACAATATTGTTTTGTAATTGTGTTATGTGATTAATATTAATTATTATTGATTTGATTAAGTAAACCCTAATTAAAATTTAAAAACCCTAATTTAGTAATTAGAAATCCTAATTACTAACTTAGAACCCTAAGTGCTAAAAATTAGGAACCCTAATTTGCTAATTGGTGCCCTAATTGCTAAATTAGTGAGGTTAATTATAATTAGTAAATTCTTAATTTAATTTTCAAGTTTATGTAATTAGAAATCTAATTTAATTAAAGAAACCTTAATTTTTATAATTTAGAAAGTAAAAATTTTATTTTTAAACCCTAGTTTGGAAATTCTACAAAGTCAATGTGCTAAATCTTAGGGTTAAACCCTAAAGGTTAAATCCTAAGGATTTGACAAGATTACATGTGACGCCCCCAAAATTAGGTACATCACCCATCTTGGGTCGTCAGATACATAGTACAGAATACAAATACAACTTACTAATACAACTGTCGTGTACAATACGACAAAACATAAACTGTGAGTTTGAATACAAATATTATCTTCTAGAGAGTATTCATACTCAAAAGGAGTCCTCGTTACATTTATTAACACACCATTACATAGAATAGTGAGGACTACTAACTAATACTATCATTCGGACCATCACTCCGTTCCCCGACTTGCCCCAGCTACGTTCTCATTTCCTGAAGAGAACAGTGAAAGAAAGGGTGAGCTCAACTAGCCCAATAAGAAATATTACGACTAAGATAATGCAGAATAAATTATCATTAGCCTTCAACAATGTTAAACTGATAAAATATAATAGACATCAAGTTTAACTGTAGCGGAACAAGCAATCCATTAAGAGAGTCAAGTAGAAAATAAACTCTACTATCTTTTATGATTTAAAAGATTTTCCAACACTTTGATCGCTGAGACTCAGCTTAATAAAATAATCCACATCATCGAATCACCCCTGCACTACGGCCAAGGATATTCGTATATTCATTAATGGTCATGATCATGCCAACAACTGTCCATCAATGCACTACGGGCCAATGAGGACTTTTACCACATCATTCGTAACATTACGGTCATGATTACACCGAATAATCCCTGGTCATAATCATACCAAGTCCATCTATGCACTACAGGCCACAGATGACTTTCAACAGAATATAAACATGAGGATGATGACAATGATATAAGAATTCAATAAAATAAGTTCAAGAATTAATTTATCCAAGAATTAACAACGTCCAAATTGTCAACATGATACTACTTTGTGGAGTAAAATTCAAGAATGATCAGGAGAATATTTTCATGAATAGATACTAGATGAAGCGCAAATGTCAAGGATATTCCACAAATTTCATGGAGTATAGAAGTCAAAACTTAACCAACTGAGTATAATAAAGAATGGAATAACAAAAGAAATCACCATGCATGCGATAGACCGCACAGACAGGTTATTCTTAACAGAATAATAATAATGGAACCAGGTCCGGCGTAAACGCACAGACAGGATATTTCGACAGAATAATAATAATGGAACCAGGTCCGGTGTAAAACACACAGACAGGATATTCCGACAGAATAATAATAAAGACGGAACCAGGTCCGGTGTAAAACACACAGACAGGATGTTCCAACAGAATAATAATAAAAACGGAACCAGGTCCGGTGTAAAACACACAAACAGGATGTTCCAACAGAATAATAATAAAAACGGAACCAGGTCCGGTGTAAAACACACAGACAGGATGTTCCAACAGAATAATAATAAAAACGGAACCAGGTCCGGTGTAAAACACACAGACAGGATGTTCCAACAGAATAATAGGAGAATGTCACCAAGTATAGGGTAGACCGCGTATACAGGTTATTCCAACAGAATAATAAGAAATGGAATAACAATAGTTCTCTTCATGAATAAGAAAGAATAACACCCCTTACCGTTTTAAAGAAGAGCTGAAGTAAGGAAGTAGTTAAGTAGCAGAATACTCTTCTTCTCTCTCTCTATAGTTTCTCTCTATAGTTTCTCTCTCTAGAGTTCAGTGAATTCGTAAGAAATAATGAAGGAATGAGCTGCTATTTATAGAAAAATAGAATGCATAGTAACTAATCCATGAACGGTCCAGATTGATTACTTTAATCTGACTGCCCATATTTAAAGAAAAATCTTTTAAATAAAATATAATATATTCTATTTATAGAATAACTTTAATAAAGTATTTTGTTTTATATAAAAAGATGTTTCTGATTTATTACGTTAATAATACGAATAAAACAAAACGTCATTATCGCTAAATAATTCATATTATTAACTGACAATAATGGAATCAAACTGAGTGACTTCTCACACAAGCATTAATAATCAATACCGTGTGCTACTATGCAACCACACGTATTACTGTACTTTTACTACCGAGTAGTTCAATAGTAACAATGGTAAAACTTCCGCCGTTATTTTTAATAAAATATTTGTCATTTTCTCAATCCGACAATAATTCCGTTGTGGGGTCCACCAATGATTGTGTCGTTGTACGAATATTCCCTGTTAAAACGAATATTCCCCGACCAATCGAATATTATATAACAACTTGCGTACTTTGCAAAATTTATAAATATTACCCACAACTATAACATTATATCAAATTAACTCCATAATATTCAAAAATGATATTTATAGAAAATTCATCTTTATTTATAAAAGTTGGGGTCTTACAACCTCCCCTTCTTATGAAATTTCGCCCTCGAAATTAGGGTACGTACCTGGTATGTCGAAGAGATAAGGATACCTTGATTTCATTTCAGATTCTAACTCCCAAGTCATTTCCTCAACATCGTGGTTTGTCCACAAAACTTTGACTTGAGGTATAACCTTAGAGCGTAGAATATGTTCCTTCTTATCCAAGATTTGAACAGGAACTTCTTCATACGTCAAATCCTCCGCTATTTCGTCCGGTTCTAACTCAATAATGTGGTTCGGGTCTTCCACATATTTGCGTAACATGGATATGTGAAAAACGTTATGAACACGAGACATACTTGGCGGTAAAGCGAGTCTATAAGCCACAGTTCCTACTCGATCGAGGATTAAAAATGGACCGATGAATCGAGGATTGAGCTTTCCTCTCTTTTCAAATCTCGTAACTCCTTTCTATGGAGCAACACGTAAGAACACATGATCTCCTACATCAAATTCCACGTCTTTTCGATGAAGATCAGCATAACTCTTTTGTCGATCTTGTGAGGTTTTTATACGTTGTCGGATCGTTTGAATCTTTTCTGTAGTCATACGTACCAACTCCGGTCCCAACAACGTTGCTTCACCCATCTCATCCCAGCATACTGGAGAACGACATTTTCTTCCATACAATGCTTCGAATGGAGCCATGCCAATACTTGCTTGATAACTGTTGTTGTAGGAAAACTCCACCAATGGTAAGAACTTGTCCCAACTTCCCTTGAAGTCAAAGACACAGAGTCTTAATAAATCTTCTAGAGTTTGAATAGTCCTCTCTGATTGTCCGTCCGTCTGAGGATGATATGCCGAACTAAATCGTAAATCCGTGCCCATAGCTTTTTGTAAACTAACCCAAAATCGTGAAGTGAATCTTGGGTCTCGATCAGAAACTATGGATACTGGCATACCATGCAGTCTTACAATCTCGTTTATGTACATACGAGCAAGACGTTCAAGTGTATAAGTTTCTCGTATCAGTAAGAAATGAGCAGACTTGGTCAATCTATCAATAATGACCCAAATCGCATCTATACCTTGAGAAACCTTAGGAAGACCGGTAACGAAATCCATGATAATGTGCTCCCACTTCCATTCTGGAATTTTAAGTGGTTGCAATGGACCTTTTGGTACTTGATGCTCCGCTTTGACTCGTTGACAAGTTAGACACCTTGAGATAAACAGCGCTATCTCTCTCTTCATATTACTCCACCAAAATGTATGACGAAGATCATGATACATTTTGGTACTTCCAGGATGGATTGTAAACGGTGTGTTGTGCGCCTCCATCATGATTTTATACTTTAAATCAGGGTTGTTAGGAACACAAAGTCTGGAGTTGACTCGAAGTATTCCTTCTTCATCGATTCTTACTTCCGACATAGTACCTTCTTGCACTTTCTTCCTTATACGCATCAGCTCCAGGTCTGTAGCTTGAGCAGCTTTAACTTTATCGATTAAAGTCGGTTCTACTCGTATATTCGCCATCATCACATGGGTCCCTGGAGTCTTTAACTCTATCTTCATCCTTTGCAAATCACACAAAATGGGCCTTTGTGTTGACAATATCGCACTTGTACCGCATATGATCTTCTACTCAATGCGTCAGCTACCACGTTCGCTTTTCCAGGATGGTATTGAATGGTATGATCATAATCTTTCAACAGTTCAAGCCAACGTCGTTGTCGCATGTTGAGTTCCTTTTGAGTGAAGAAATATTTGAGGCTTTTATGATCCGTAAAGATCTCCACCTTCTCCCCATACAAGTAATGCCTCCAAATTTTAAGTGCAAAGACAACAGCTGCCAACTCTAGATCATGAGTAGGATAATTCCTCTCATATTCCTTGAGTTGTCTTGATGCATAGGCTATGACTTTTCCATGTTGCATGAGAACGCATCCCAACCCTTTGCTCGAAGCATCACTGTAGATGACAAATCCCTCCGAGCCAGATGGTATTGTTAGAACAGGTGCTGAAATGAGTCTCCTCTTGAGTTCTTGAAAACTCTGCTCACACTCTTTGCTCCAACCGAACTTTGTATCTTTCCGAGTCAGCTGAGTTAATGGAGTAGCGATTCGAGAAAATCCTTCCACGAATCTCCGATAATAACCAGCTAGACCGAGAAAGCTACGTACTTCTGTTACTGATTTAGGTTGCTCCCAGCTTTGAATTGCTTCAATCTTTGTCGGGTCAACAGATATTCCATGACTTGATACTACGTGCCTAAGGAATGCTACCTCTTCCAGCCAGAACTCGCATTTCTTCAACTTGGCATAAAGTTTGTATTCACGAAGCTTTTGGAGTACCAACCTCAAGTGTTGCTCATGATCTTCACGGCTTTTGGAATAAACAAGGATGTCATCGATAAAGACGACCACAAAGTGATCCAAATATTCCTTGAATACCCTGTTCATCATATCCATGAAGGCAGCAGGAGCATTAGTCAATCCAAAAGACATAACTAAGAATTCATAATGCCCATACCGAGTTCTGAAGGCAGTCTTTGGAATATCCTCAGTTCTAACCTTCAGCTGATGATATCCAGAACGAAGATCGATCTTTGAAAAGAATTGTGCTCCTTGCAACTGGTCAAACAGGTCATCAATACGTGGCAATGGATACTTATTTTTGATGGTGACATGATTCAACTCCCGATAATCAATACAAAGTCGCATACGAACAGAACAGGAGCACCCCAAGGAGAAGTACTAGGACGAATAAAACCAATGTCTAACAATTCCTGCAGTTGAGTCTTTAACTCTTGAAGTTCAATAGGAGCCATTCGATATGGGGCTTTGGAAATGGGTTTTGTACCGGGTTCAAGGTCGATACAAAATTTAATTTCACGCTCTGGGGGTAGGCCAGGAAGTTCTTCGGGAAATACGTCAGGAAATTTATTAACAACAGAAATATCATTCAAAGCTGACGTATTTTTGTTTAGATATGTGACATGAGCTAAGAAAGCTTGACATCCGTTTTTCAATAAACGAATAGCTTTATGGCTTGAGATAACAACGATTGATTTTAATGGTTTGGTTGCTTGAATTCGCATAATAGGTCGATTAGGAATATGAAAGCTAACAACCTTACGAAAACAATCAATTTTTGCATGATGAGTAGTTAACCAATCAATCCCTAGAATCACGTCAAATGCAAGTATTTTTAATGAAATAAGATCGACAGGTAATGTGTGGGTACCAACTTAAACCAAACAAGACTTATAAACCGTGGATGTAATGAAGGTTTCTCCCAATGGAGTTTCAACTGCTAAGTCAAAGTCTAATTTCTCCGGAATCAAATTTAATCGATGAGCGCAAGTAGGAGAAATAAAAGAATGGGTAGAACCGGTATCAAATAAAGTATAGACTTCGTTAGAGTTTATGATAAGCTTACCCGTGATGACCTCATTCGGGTTCCTTGCTCTCTGGGAGTTCACAACAAACGATCTCCCTTGCACAACCGGTTTTGACTTTTCTGGGACGGCCTTTGGTGCCTCCATCCTAGCTGAATTTGTCTTCGGTAAACGACAAAATCGGGCTAAATGACCTTCTCTTCCACAATTATAACATGCTTTGGACGGCATCGCGCAGTTTGGACTGATGTGCCCCTCCCCTCCGCATTTGAAACATATGATAGGTGATCGTTCTCCTTCCTTAACGACAGGTGCTGGTGCTGACGTCTTTCCATCATTGTTGAATCTCCTCTTCTTGAAATGCCCATTTTTATTGTTTTGGCCCTGATTACCACCGAAGTGGTTACCATTTCTGGCCTGTTGATTCCCTCCACGCTTGTTGTCACCGCTTCGATGACTACTCTCACTGGTATTATCATTTTGCCGGCCGCTCTCTTTTGGTTGCGTTGTCTCGTTATCGCGCTCCACCAACTGAGCTCTATTTACAACATCTGAATACAAACACAGTTTATGAGAAACAAGATGTTGACGTATCTCCGGCTTCAAACCTCTTAAAAACATCCGCGTCATTCTTTCTTCATTATCCACCAGGTGGGACGCAAACCGGGATAACTCCGTAAATTTTGCCTCGTACTGCGACACGGTCATATTAGTCTGCTCCAATTTGATGAACTCCACCTCCTTCATGTGACGAATACTCTCGGGAAAGTATTTGTCGTTAAACAGCTCTTGGAACTTCTCCCAAGACATCTTCAGTGCGGCAGGTTGAGTACGCTTTATCGATTCCCACTAGTAATCTGCCTCTCCTCGCAACATAAAGGCAGCAAAGGGAACCTTTTGCTCCTCGGAGCAACCCAAGACATCAAATATCTTGGTGATCTGCTTTATCTATGTTTCAGCTACAAGTGGTTTGGGTTCTCCCTTAAACTCCGGTGGTCCCAGCTCCTTAAACTGTTTAGCGGTGACCGCCTGAGAGTTTCAAGTATTTCCACCTACGTTGTGGACAGGAGCCACTTTCACCTGTTATTGCATGAATTGCATAAAACCTCTGAATATTCCATCATTCATCATCTGGTCAGTGTTGTTGTTTGCATGAGGATTGTCACCTTCCTGATGAACATTATCCTGATTATTGATATGTGGTGAATCAATAATCGCCTGTGCTCCATTGCTATTCTCAACATTCTCAGATGCCATTTTCAGATACTGCCACAAAATAAAAGTTATTTGATATGTCATATATAATCCTTATATTATGACCGACCAATTAAATACCATGCAAATAAACTTAGGTAGGTCATACTAGCGAAGGAATTCCCCGTCTCTCCCCTCCTAGTTCTATTCTCACATCTTAGCCAGGGATCATATCCCTAAGCTCTGATACCAACTGTGACGCCCCCAAAATTAGGTATACATCACCCATCTTGGGTCGTCAGATACATAGTACAGAATACAAATACAACTTACTAATACAACTGTCGTGTACAATACGACAAAACATAAACTGTGAGTTTGAATACAAATATTATCTTCTAGAGAGTATTCATACTCAAAAGGAGTCCTCGTTACATTTATTAACACACCATTACATAGAATAGTGAGGACTACTAACTAATACTATCATTCGGACCATCACTCCGTTCCCCGACTTGCCCCAGCTACGTTCTCATTTCCTGAAGAGAACAGTGAAAGAAAGGGTGAGCTCAACTAGCCCAGTAAGAAATATTACGACTAAGATAATGCAGAATAAATTATCATTAGCCTTCAACAATGTTAAACTGATAAAATATAATAGACATCAAGTTTAACTGTAGCGGAACAAGCAATCCATTAAGAGAGTCAAGTAGAAAATAAACTCTACTATCTTTTATGATTTAAAAGATTTTCCAACACTTTGATCGCTGAGACTCAGCTTAATAAAATAATCCACATCATCGAATCACCCCTGCACTACGGCCAAGGATATTCGTATATTAATTAATGGTCATGATCATGCCAACAACTGTCCATCAATGCACTACGGGCCAATGAGGACTTTTACCACATCATTCATAACATTACGATCATGATTACACCGAATAATCCCTGGTCATAATCATACCAAGTCCATCTATGCACTACAGGCCACAGATGACTTTCAACAGAATATAAACATGAGGATGATGACAATGATATAAGAATTCAATAAAATAAGTTCAAGAATTAATTTATCCAAGAATTAACAACGTCCAAATTGTCAACATGATACTACTTTGTGGAGTAAAATTCAAGAATGATCAGGAGAATATTTTCATGAATAGATACTAGATTAAGCGCAAATGTCAAGGATATTCCACAAATTTCATGGAGTATAGAAGTCAAAACTTAACCAACTGAGTATAATAAAGAATGGAATAACAAAAGAAATCACCATGCATGCGATAGACTGCACAGACAGGTTATTCTTAACAGAATAATAATAATGGAACCAGGTCCGGCGTAAACGCACAGACAGGATATTCCGACAGAATAATAATAATGGAACCAGGTCCGGTGTAAAACACACAGACAGGATATTCCGACAGAATAATAATAAAGACGGAACCAGGTCCGGTGTAAAACACACAGACAGGATGTTCCAACAGAATAATAATAAAAACGGAACCAGGTCCGGTGTAAAACACACAAACAGGATGTTCCAACAGAATAATAATAAAAACGGAACCAGGTCCGGTGTAAAACACACAGACAGGATGTTCCAACAGAATAATAATAAAAACGGAACCAGGTCCGGTGTAAAACACACAGACAGGATGTTCCAACAGAATAATAGGAGAATGTCACCAAGTATAGGGTAGACCGCGTATACAGGTTATTCCAACAGAATAATAAGAAATGGAATAACAATAGTTCTCTTCATGAATAAGAAAGAATAACACCCCTTACCGTTTTAAAGAAGAGCTGAAGTAAGGAAGTAGTTAAGTAGCAGAATACTCTTCTTCTCTCTCTCTATAGTTTCTCTCTATAGTTTCTCTCTCTAGAGTTCAGTGAATTCGTAAGAAATAATGAAGGAATGAGCTGCTATTTATAGAAAAATAGAATGCATAGTAACTAATCCATGAACGGTCCAGATTGATTACTTTAATCTGACGGTCCATATTTAAAGAAAAATCTTTTAAATAAAATATAATATATTCTATTTATAGAATAACTTTAATAAAGTATTTTGTTTTATATAAAAAGATGTTTCTGATTTATTACGTTAATAATACGAATAAAACAAAACGTCATTATCGCTAAATAATTCATATTATTAACTGACAATAATGGAATCAAACTGAGTGACTTCTCACATAAGCATTAATAATCAATACCGTGTGCTACTATGCAACCACACGTATTACTGTACTTTTACTACCGAGTAATTCAACAGTAACAATGGTAAAACTTCCGCCGTTATTTTTAATAAAATATTTTTGTCGTTTTCTCAATCCGACAATAATTCCGTTGTGGGGTCCACCAATGATTGTGTCGTTGTACGAATATTCCCTGTTAAAACGAATATTCCCCGACCAATCGAATATTATATAACAACTTGCGTACTTTGCAAAATTTATAAATATTACCCACAACTATAACATTATATCAAATTAACTCCATAATATTCAAAAATGATATTTATAGAAAATTCATCTTTATTTATAAAAGTTGGGGTCTTACATTACAAGTTGGCCATTAAAAATTAGATGGGAAATGACCTAAATGCCCCTCTTACATTATTTAAGGTAACTTGTGTATCTTGCTATATTTGTAGTTGGTAAACTACTTTACCAACCCCACGTGCTCTAAATAATCAGCAACAAGCCACATAATCAGTCATGTTCATTACATCTAAGTTGTATAAGTAGATTGGGAGAGAGAAAATAACATTTTTGTTAGCTCATTTTGCACCAACACTCAACCAAATTCTCTCAAGCTCAAGACCCACGAAATTAATTGCTAGACCAGTCCCAAACAAAGCCCCACTAACATCTATAACAGATCAGTAGCCAAGAATCAAAAGATTGTTCATAAGAGGTATAAGCCCTAAAACCAAATCTGATCTTTGATCATATGTTAAATGTTGTGTTTTTATGTTAAAACATGTTGAATATAGTGTATAATGATTATCTGGGTTGATGGATGTTAGATCCATAACATCTATAGGCTCGAATTTGAAGATTTTTAAAATCTGGAAAAAGTTTAAACTGCGGTCTGACAACGAATGTCAGTGGCTCAAGATTCTTGCCTGATCATGATATTTGTTGTTTTATGTTTTAGATATGTAGTGTGATATGTGGTCTTTGATATGGATCTGGAATCAGAAATAGATCGTGTCTAGATTGCAAGTTATGGCCGGTCAAACCACGTTGACTGGCCATGACCATGCGAAACTTGGGTAACCCAGAACGTGTCCACGAAGCTCTGACAGGATTTTTATGGGCACGGATCTGGCAGTGGTTTGATAATATGTTCTTGATTTTGAATCTAAGTTGTAGTATGTTTTTATACTACATGATAGTGTCTTTAGATAACATAAACATTTAACATGTTGAAAGTAATGGTTGGTCAAACCAGGCATAACGACCATGACATCTGTTTGCTGGGTAACCTAGAAAACCGATGAGCATGTCTTCTGACATGGTTTGACCATACTAGGGATGTTGTTTGTGATGTTGTTATATGTATATTATGTGATAGATCTCTTCTTTTACATGTTTACTACAACCTGGAACCCTTATATCACTAAATCTTTACAAAAATCACAAGTTATAGAAGCCCAAAGTAAGGCAGTCGAACTGTTCTTCATTTCTGGGTAACCCAGAAATGAAGAACAACTCTGACAGATACTTTGGAGGCTTAGATCTCCTTCGTTCGTTGCTGTTTGATCATGTTTGTTGCTGGGTCATGTAGTATTACACTAACACTACAATATGTGATCAACAACTAACCCAGAAACATCATGATCTGACCAGAAATCTTGGTCAAAGTAGGTCAATCGAAAACTGACTATGAATGTCTGGGTTTGCTGAAGAACACCTATAGTGACAGTTTTGTCACTATAGGTACCTTTAGCGACAGACTTTGTATTTTTAATTACTTTATTTTTTGAAAATTATTTAAAAATAGTAATTAAATTCTGAAAATTACAAAAAAATGATTTTAAAAATGATTTTAAGTTATAAAAATTAACTTTTAATAATTTGACAAATTTTTCATAAATATTAGTATTTATTTAAATATTATTGATAATTAATTTATTTAATAAATGCATTAAATAAATTAATTAAAAATGATTTTATTATATTAAAAATTATTTTAAATAATAATAAGGTATTTAAAAATATTTTAAGTTATAAAATATATCTTTTAATATTTTAAAGCAAATTTCTTTAATTATTTAATATTAATAATATTAGATTTATTTAATAATTAAATAAATTAGCTTAAAAATGATTTTAATATTAGAAAAAAATCCTTTTAAATGAAAATTAAGTATTTGAAAATATTTTAAGTTAAAAAATATAACTTTTAATATTTAAAAGATAATTTCATTAATAATTTAATATTAATGATATTAATTTAATATTAATTATATTAAATTTATTTAATAATTATATTAAATAAATAGTTTTAAAATGGTTTTATTAATTTAAAACTCATTTAAAAATGGATATAAATGAATTAAAAATATGTTAAGTTATAATTAATGACTTTTAATATTTTTATAAATAATACATTAATATTTAAATATTAATGGTAATTAGTTAAAAATGATTTTAAATATTTTAAAAATCATTTAAGGGTAATATTAGTACTTTAAGAATATTTGAGTTATTATAAATAACTTTAATAATTTGGCAATAGTTTCATTAATAGTTTAATATTAATTAAATATTAATGATAATAGAATTATTTAATATTTAAATCATTTAATAATAATTTCGGTATTTGAAAAATCATGATAAATTATAATAATTAGTTTAAAATTATTATAAGTCATTTAAAAATAATATGATTGATATTTACAGTTATTGAATTACAGAATAGAGTCTTAGACACGATAATTACTCGATAAAGCCGTCGGTACACCGACATGTTTCAGAAATTGATCTGGACTTAGATAATTTGATTAGATACGTGTTTGTTTGTGATCCAATGACTGTTAAACATGTGTGACAATGTAATTAGGTTATATGCTGACTGTAATAAGCAGTATTATGTGTTACAATATGTTATTCTAATCCGTAAAATGATCTTATTACTGATAGGTTGCTATATAAAAGATAAAACTAAGTTGTGTATTGTAAGCAGCAGACAAGGCAAGTATCCTACCTTTGCATTTACTTTATGCAATGGACATACGTAAGAAAGTTTTAGAATTATATTATTATTGTGCCAGATTATTAACCCTATTGTTATATATATTATATCTGATCATTGTTTATCAACATAGTATTATATTATAATTCAAATATTTATTCTGTTCATTAATTTCTATATATGGTTATACAAGTGTCCTCACTTGGATAATCATTGTATTTAATCACATGTTGATACACATTTATAAATTTCTAGTATGCATAACGGGCTGATCACCCCCCGTGCCTGTAAATTATGACGGTTTACAGATGAAGTTTTGTTTAACCTTTTCAAAAATAGAAAATAATGTTCATAGTCTGTCGACTAATCCCCAGATATAGTCAGTACGTAGTTTCAAAATTTTGATATAGAATTAATATATTATTATTGGTTCAGTTTACTTTACAACTATTGATTCATTGTAGAAGTGTCGTACAAAGAAAAAATTTAATTCTTTCAGCTAATATTTATTGTGACGCCCCCAAAATAGGTATACATCACCCATTCTAAGTCGCCAAATACATGGTACAGAAAATAACTACAACTTCATTAATACAATTGTCGTGCAAAATACGACAACACATATACTGTGAGTTTAAATACAAATATTGTCGGATAGACAGTATTAAAACTCAAAATGAGTCATCATTACAATTATTGATACACTATTTTACAAAAATAGTGAGGACTGCTAAAACAACTGTCCAGGACCATCAGTCTATACCCCGACTGGTTCCTGCTATATTCTCGCTTCCTGAGAAGAAAAATGAAACAAAAAGGAAAAGGGTGAGCTCAACTAGCCCAGTAAAAAATATTATAACTAAGATAATATACAACAAATTATCCTTAGTCTTCAACAGGGAAAAATCTGATAGAATATAATAGACAACAAGTTTTAGATCAACAACTGCAGGGGAAACAACAATTCATTAGAAGAGTTTAAGTAGAGAATAAAATCTACTATCATGTATGAATTTAAAAGTCCATCATCAATATTTTATCCATGTAACATCAATCAATATACATCTTGAATCAAATATTCATCTTTGCACTACGGGCCAAAGATATTCATTTGTATCACCAGTTGGTCATGTTCATCTCAACACATGTTCATCTTTGCACTACGGGCCAAAGATATTCATCAGGTAATCATTCATCTTTGCACTACAGGCCAAAGATATTCATCAAGTATCACCATTAAGGACTGAGGATGATGAAAAATATTTTAGAGAACGAATCCAGTAAGATAAAAGGACAAAGTTTAGAGATTCGTACTTTAGATAATTCAAGTTTAAAAATACTCCATAATGGAGTAAAATTCAAGAATGACGATCAAAACATGGATACAATCAAAGATAGTAACCATACTAAACATCTGGGTCGAAAAAGAGAAAATTTTATTTTTCGGTGAATAGTGTCGTATTTGTGAATAGTGTCGTATACGTGAATAATGTCGTATACGTGAATAGTAACCCAAATACAAAAAGGTAGAAATTCCACAATAAAACTTATATCAATAATTCGGCATAATGATATTGAAAAAAATAATATCTTATAAGAAGAAAATAACATCCCTTACCTCAAAAGAACAGTACTTTCGACTGAAATATCAAGTATAAGGCTAAAGAAACTTGTACTGAATAGCAACTCTCAAAGTATCTAAATACTCACAAAAATACGCTCGATAATATAGAGAGAGAAAGAGCGAAAACTTGTTTCTGGTGTGATTATCAATTCTAACTAAGCACCCTATTTATAGAAAAATATTAGAACGCCGAAGCAGACTTAACCTGTAACCTGATGGCTTTACCTGTTACTATTCATGTCCACCATATTTGAAATAAAATTTTAGCACATTTCTCACCAACCAAAAGTGGAGCCCACCAATTCTAGAAATTTCCAAAATATTTTATCATTTAAACAATAATCAAAAACTTCAATAATTCATAATAAATAGCTCTTTTATCAGAAAAATATGAATTTTATGTCCATTCCATAGAAAATTAAATTCTCTACAACTTTGTAGCCTTAAGTTTTTTCAAATTCCAAACGAAAAATGCCTGAAATCCATATACGGAAGATTTTTAATACCTCCATTCCGACAAAATACTAATAAAACACCTCAGCATTAATTCTTTCATTTATAATCACATAGAATAAATATTTCTCTATCCTTCATTTATATCCACATAAAATAAATATTTCTTATCATATAAATCTATAATTAATTATTCACAAATAATATTACAGAATCACAATTATGACAACCAGGCCGTTCCCAGGAAAGAGGGGGCTTTCCGATAAGGATTTCTCCTTACTGGCGCGCAATTAGGCGACCAAACATCTCCTTAGACAGAACTTTTTAGACATTTCCAATAATGCTATCTAATAATATTATTCAAATAATATGAATTATTGATCTGATAATGGAAAATACTGTGCAGTAACAATTATTAAAACAACAATAATATAAAATATCAACGCAGTAATTATTCAATCAATAAAATAAAATATTGAACCGTAATTACTGTAACAATTATTGAGTAGTGTCTTCTTACATAAGAATCAATAATTCAAAAATACTATGTAATACCGTATACTACTGTGAAACCACGCGTATTACTGTATTTTAACCACCAGGTATTCCAACAGTGTTAACGGTAACGATTACGCCGTTATTTATAAAAACTCAAACTTGTCATTTTCTTCATCCGACAGTTATTCTATTATGGGGCCCACAAATGGCAGCGCCGTCGTACGAATATTCCCCGGCAGCAAGAATATTCTACGACTAAACGAATATTCCCCGACAAAAATGAATATTTTATAACCACTTGCTTATTTTGCAAAATTTGCACATTTCACCCATAACCAAAGCATTATATCAAATTAACTCCTTATTATTTCAAGATAATGAATAGAGAAAATTTAATTTTATTTATAATAAGTTGGGGTCTTACAACCTCCCCTCCTTATGAAATTTCGTCCTCGAAATTGACGTACGTACTTGGTGTTTCAAAAAGTTGAGGGTACCTCGCTTTCATTTTTGATTCCAACTCCCAAGTCATTTTCTCAATAGCATGGTTTCTCCACAAAATCTTGACTTGTGGTATAACCTTTGTTCATAGGATATGCTCTTTCCTATCCAATATCTTGACAGGTACCTCCTCGTACGTTAAATCTTCGGCTATCTCGTCTGGTTCTAACGCAATAATGTGGTTCGGGTCTTTCACATATTTACGAAGCATAGATATGTGAAAAATATTATGAACACGAGACATGCTTGGAGGTAATGCGCGTCTATAGGCCACATTTCCTATTCGGTCAAGAATCTCATATTGACCAACAAATCGTGGATTGAGCTTTCCTCTCTTCCCGAATCTTGACACTCCCTTCTATGGAGCAATACGTAATAGTACATGATCTCCAATATTAAATTTCACATCCTTTCGATGAAGATCAATATAACTCTTTTGTCGATCTTGTGAGGTCTTTATACGTTGTCGAATCGTTTGGATCTTTTCTGTAGTCATACGTACCAAATCTGGTCCCAACAATGTTGCTTCACCCACCTCGTCCTAGCATACTGTAGAGCGACACTTTCGTCCCTCGAATGGAGCCATACCTATACTTGCTTGATAACTATTGTTGTAAGAGAATTCCACCAATGGCAAGTACTTATCCCAACTTCGTTTGAAATCTAGGACACAGAGTCTTAATAGATCTTCAAGGGTTTGAATAGTCCTTTCTGATTGCCCGTCCGTTTGAGGATGGTATGCCGAACTGAATCATAAATTCGTGCCCATAGCTTTCTGTAAGCTAACCCAAAATCGTGAAGTGAATCTTGGGTCACGATCCGAAACTATGGATACTGGCATGCCATGCAATCTCATAATCTCATTCACGTATATACGAGCAAGAAGTTCAATGGAATAAGTCTCACGTATAGACAAGAAAGCAGACTTGGTTAATCTATCAATAATAACCCAAATCGCATCTATGCCTTAAGAAACTTTGGAAAGACCCGTAAAAAAATCCATGGTAATGTGTTTCCACTTCCATTTCGAAATCTCAAGTGGTTGCAATGGACCCTTTGGCACTTGATGTTCGGCCTTTACTCGTTGACAAGTTAAACACCTCGAGATAAACTCTGCGATCTCTCTCTTTATATTGTTCCTCCAAAATGTATGTCGAAGATCATGATACATTTTGGTACTCCCAGAATAGATTACAAATGGTGTGTTATGTGCCTCCATCATGATTCTATGCTTCAAGTCAAAATCGTTAGGAACGTAAAGTCTGGAGTTGACTCGAAGTATTCCTTCTTCATCAATTCTTGCTTCTGGAATAGCACCTTCTTACACTTTCTTCTTCATACGGATCAGTTCCATGTCCGTAGCTTGAGCAGCTTTAACTTTATCGATTAAAGTCGGTTCTACTCGTATGTTTGATATCATCGCGTGGGTACTTGGAGCATTTAACCCTATCTCCATCCTTTGTAATTAGTCATACAAAATGGGTCTTTGCGTTAACAACATCGCACTCGTACCCGCATACGATCTTCTACTCAATGCGTTAGCTACAACGTTTGCTTTTATAGGATGATATTGAATGCTATAGTCGTAATCTTTCAACAGCTCGAGCCAACGTCGTTGCCGCATGTTGAGTTCCTTTTGGGTGAAGAAATATTTGAGGCTTTTATGATCCGTATAAATCTTCACTTTCTCCCCCATACAGGTAGTGTCTCCAGATTTTCAACGCAAAAACGACTGCTGCCAACTCCAGATCATGAGTAGGATAATTCCTCTCATATTCTTTGAGTTGTCGCGAGGCATAACCTATGACTTTCCTATGTTGCATGAGAACACATCCTAACCCTTTGCCTGAAGCATCGCTGTAGATAACAAATCCATCCGAACCAGATGGTATTGTTAGAACAGGTGCCGAAATGAGTCTTCTCTTAACCTCTTGGAAACTCTTCTCACATTTTTTGCTCCATATAAATTTTGTATCCTTCCGAGTCAGCTGAGTTAACGGAGTAGCAATTCGAGAAAATCCTTCCACGAATCTCCGATAATAACCAGCTAAGCCCAGAAAGCTACGCACTTCAGTCACCGACTTCGGTTGCTCCCAACTTTAGATTGCTTCAATCTTCGCTAGGTCAACAGATACTCCATGTTTTGACACCACGTGTCCATGGAATGCTACTTCCTTATGCCAGAACTCGTATTTCTTCAGCTTGGCATATAGCTTGTTGTCACAAAGTCTTTGAAGTACCAGCTTTAAATGGTTCTCATGTTCTTCATGGCTTTTGGAATAGATAAGGATGTCATCAATAAAGACAACAACGAACTGATCCAAATATTCCTTGAATACACGGTTTATCATATCCATGAAAGTAGCAAGAGCATTAGTCAATCCAAAAGACATGACTAAGAATTCATAATGCCTGTATCGAGTCCTGAAGGTAGTCTTTGGAATATCCTCAGTTTTAATCTTCAGCTGATAATATCCATAACGAAGATCGATCTTTGAAAAGAATTATGCTCCTTGTAACTGGTCGAACAGGTCATCAATGTGAGGTAGTGGATACTTATTCTTGATGGTGACATGGTTTAATTCTCTGTAGTCAATACAAAGTCGCATACTCCTGTCTTTCTTCTTTACAAATATAACAGGAGCACCCCAAGGAGATTTACTAGGACGAATGAAATCGATGTCTAACAATTCCTGTAGTTGGACTTTTAACTCCTGAAGTTTAATAGGAGCCATTCGATATGGGGTTTTAGAAATGGGCTTTGTACTCGGTTCAAGATCAATAAAGAATTCAACTTCACGTCCTGGGGGTAGACCAGGAAGTTCTTCAGGAAATACGTCAGGAAATTCACTAACAACAGAAATATTATTCAAATCTGACGTATTTTTGTTCAAGTCCATAACATGGGCTAAGAAAGCTTAACATCCGTTTTTTAATAAACGAATGGCTTTATGGCTTGATATGACAGTGATTGACTTTAGTAGTTTGGTTGCTTGAATTCGCATAACAGGTTGGTTAGGAATATGAAAACTAACAACCTTACGAAAACAATCAATTTTGGCATGATGAGTAGTTAACCAATCAATCCCTAAAATCACATCAAATGCAAGTATCTTTAAAAAGATTAGATCAACAGGTAATGTGATGGTGCCAACTTGGATCAAGCATGATTTATACACAGTGGATGTAATAAAAGTTTTTTCTAACGGAGTCTCCACAGATAAGTCAAAGTCTAATTTCTCCGGAATCAAGTTTAAACGTTGAGCACAAGCAGGAGAGATAAAAGAATGGGTAGAACCGGTATCTAATAAGGTATAAACTTCGCAAGAGTTTATGATTAGCTTACCCGTAATCACCTCGTTTAGGTTTCTCGCGTTTTGGCCAGTCACGACAAATGCCCTCCCTTGAACCACCGACTTTGTTCTATCCGTAGTCGCCTTTGGTGCCGCCGTCCCAGCTGGACTTGACTTCGCTACTGGACAAAATTGGACTATATGACCGTCTTTTCCACAACTGAAACACACCTTGGATGGCTGTGAATAGTTTGGACTTATGTGTCCCTCCTCTCCGCATCTGTAGCATCTAACTGGCGGTCGTTCTCCTCCCCTAGAATTTTTTGTTGGTGCTGCTGCTGATGTCTTACGGTCATTGTTGAATCTCCTCTTTTTAAAATTTTTACTTGACTCACCTCTCCTATTATCATGGCCACGATTACTGGCCGAGTGGTTACCGTTTTTGCCCGTATTTTTCCCTCCTCGATGGTTATCATCGCTTTGATGACTGCTGTCACCGGTATGACCCTGGGTGTGGTCCCTCGGTTGCACATACTCATTATCTCGCTCTAATAATTGAGCCATGTTGACAACATCTGAATACAGAGAAAATTTATAAGAGATAAGGTATTGACGAATCTCGGGTTTTAGACCTCTTAGAAACATCCGCATCATACGTTCCTCATTCTCTACCAAATGAGGTGCAAACCTGGATAACTCTGCGAACTTCGTCTCGTACTGGGACACCGTCATGTTGTTCTATTCCAGTCTAATAAAATCAACCTCCTTCATATGACGAATACTTTCAGGAAAGTACTTGTCATTGAACAGTTTCTAAAATTTTTCCCAAGACATGTTGAGTGCGGCTGGCTGGGTACGCTTCACAGATTCCCACCAGTAATCTGCCTCATCACGGAACATAAAGGTGGCAAATGGAACCTTCTGTTCTTTCGTGCATCCCAAGACATCGAATATCTTGGTAATTTTCTTAACCCACGTTTTCGCCTTAATCGGATCCGGCTTTCCCCAGAAATCTGGTGGTCCCAACTCCTTGAACTGCTTGGCTGTGAAAAACTGCGCGTTGCTATCATTTTCACCCGTATTTTGTACACGAGTCTCCCTCGTCTGATTTTGCATGAACTGCAAAAAGCTTCTAAATATCGCATCATTCATCGTTTGCTCGGTAGTGTTGTTTACAGGAGGAATATTACCTTCCTGTTGCACGTTCTCTAGGTTGGTGATTGAAGGTTGTTCCACTGTCTCATACACTCCATTATTAACGTTCTCAGCTATCATTCTTAAATACTGTCATAAAACAAGGATTAATTAAACAAATTAACATATCACATAATATTCCTATATTATGACCGACCAACAAATAAGCTTAGGTAGGACACACTAGCGAAGGATTTAATTATCTCTCCCCTCCTAGTTCTACTCCCCGATCTCCGCCAGAGACCATATCCCTAAGCTCTGATACCAACTGGGACGCCCCCAAAATAGGTATACATCACCCATTCTGAGTTGCCAAATACATGGTACAGAAAACAACTACAACTTCATTAATATAATTGTCGTGCAAAATACTACAACACATATACTGTGAGTTTAAATACAAATATTGTCTGATAGACAGTATTAAAACTCAAAAGGAGTCCTCATTATAATTATTGATATATTATTTTATAAAAATAGTGAGGACTGCTAAAATAACTTTCTAGGACCATCACTCTATACCCCGACTGGTTCCAACTATATTCTCGCTTCCTAAGAAGAAAAATGGAACAAAAAGGAAAAGGGTGAGCCCAACTAGCCCAGTAAAGAATATTATGACTAAGATAATATACAATAAATTATCCTTAGTCTTCAACAGGAAAAAATCTGATAGAATATAATAGACAACAAGTTTTAGATCAACAATTGCAGCGGAAACAACAATTCATTAGAAGAGTTAAGTAGAGAATGAAATCTAATATCATCTATGAATTTAAAAGTCAATCATCAATATTTTATCCCTATAACATCAATCAATATACATCTTGAATCAAATATTCATCTTTGCACTACGGGCCAAAGATATTCATCAGGTAATCATTCATCTTTGCACTACAGGCCAAAGGTATTCATCAAGTATCACCATTAAGGACTGAGGATGATGAAAAATATTTTAGAGAACGAATCCAGTAAAAATAAGGACAAAGTTTAGAGATTCGTTCTTTAGATAATTCAAGTTTAAAAATACTCCATAATAAACCATAATGGAGTAAAATTCAAGAATGACGATCAAAATATGGATACAATCAAAGATAGTAACCATACTAAACATCTAGGACGAAAAAGAGAAAATTTTATTTTTCGGTGAATAGTGTTGTATTTGTGAATAGTGTCGTATACGTGAATAGTAATCCCGACACAAAAAGGTAGAAATTCCATAATAAAACTTAAATCAATAATTCGGCATAATGATATTGAAGAAAATAATATAATATAAAAAGAAAATAACATCCCTTACCTCAAAAAAACAGTACTTTTGGCTGAAATATCAAGTATAAGGAAGAAAACTTGTACTGAATAGCAACTCTCAAAGTATCTAAATACTCACAAAAAAAAGCTTGATAATATAGAGAGAGAAAGAGCGAAAACTTGTTTCTGGTGTGATTTTTAATTCTAACTAAGCACCCTATTTATAGAAAAATGTTAGAACGCCAAAGCAGACTTAACCTGCTACCTAATGGCTTTACCTGTTACTATTCATGCCCACCATATTTGAAATAAAATTTTAACACATTTCTCACCAACCAAAAGTGGGGCCCACCAATTCTAGAAATTTCCAAAATATTTTATCATTTAAACAATAATCAGAAACTTCAATAATTCATAATAAATAGCCCTTTTATCAGAAAAATACGAATTTTATGTTCATTCCATAGAAAATTAAATTCTCTACAACTTTGTAGCTTTAAGTTTTTCCAAATTCCAAATAAAAAATGCCCAAAATCCACATACGAACGATTTTTAATACCTCCATTCCGATAAAATACTGATAAAACACATCAGCATTAATTCTTTCATTTATAATCACATAAAATAAATATTTCCCTATCCTTCATTTATATCTACATAAAATAAATATTTCTTATTATATAAATCAATAATTAATTATTCACAAATAATATTACAGAATCACAATTATGACAACCAGGCCGTTCCCAGGAAAGAGGGGGCTTTCCGATAAGGATTTCTCCTTACTGGCGCGCAATTAGGTGACCAAACCTCTCCTTAGACAGAACTTTCTTGACATTGCCAATAATGTTATCTAATAATATTATTTAAATAATATGAATTATTGATCTGATAATGGGAAATACTGTACAGTGATAATTATTGAAACAATAGTAATATAAAATATTAACGCAACAATTATTGAATCAATAAAATAAAATATTGAACAGTAATTACTATAACAATTATTGAGTAGTGCCTTCTTACATAAGAATCAATAATTCAAAAATACTATGCAATACCGTATGCTACTGTGCAACCACGCGTATTACTGTATTTTAACCACCGGGTATTCCAACAGTGTTAACGGTAACGATTACGCCGTTATTTATAAAAACTCAAACTTGTCGTTTACTTCATCCGATAGTTATTCTGTTATGGAGCCCACAAATGGTTGCGCCGTCGTACGAATATTCTCTGGCAGCAAGAATATTCCACGACCAAACGAATATTCCCCGACAAAAATGAATATTTTATAACCACTTGCTTATTTTGCAAAACTTGCACATTTCACCCATAACCAAAGCATTATATCAAATTAACTCCTTATTATTTCAAGATAATGAATAGAGGAAATTTAATTTTATTTATAATAAGTTGGGGTGTTACATTTATAATTGATATTACTTGCTGGGCACTCAAATGCTCATCCTTGCTTAATTTAAAATATTTTCAGCTAAGTGTGAACAACCAGAAGGCTCTGCTAAGAACAAGGGAAAATGAAAGGTTACTGAATGAGTTTTTATGCTATTTTATGTAATAACTAGACTTTATTAAGACCATGATACTTAATATTATCATGTATTGTAATGTATGTTTAAAGGTCGCGTACCTGGGAATTAGACTCTGATATTTATGTAAATTAAGTTTGGTAATTATATTATTGTTATTATTATTAGTATTATTCTGCTCATAGAAATGGTATCGTGAACCACCGAGTTTAGGTATCAAGTACCTGAATTTGGGGGCATCACAGGTTGGTATCAGAGCTTTAGGGTTAGAGACCTTAGGTGAGATAATAAATAACTCATATAGAGTTTAAAAGGAGATGAATTGAATAAATTCATCGTCAAACAAAATAAAAGATAACTTATATAAAACAATTATTTGCTGTGTATATATACTATATGATAATCAGGATAATTTATATGTGTAGATGTCAAGTGGAAAAGGCTTGTTATATGCTTATAGCATGAAGAAGGATCAAATCTATACACCCGAGCTAATATCGAAGCCAATTGCCGAAATAGAGGCTCACAATGAAACCAACTTGGATGAGGTGGTTATTTTGGAAAACGTAGTACTAGATCCAAAAATGGTGGAACTGACAGATAGTGATTCGAGCACCGAAGTTGGAGCTGATCAAGCAGCAACGAAAGTGCAGAATCTGAGGAACCAGGTTTCTTCCCTGGAAAGGTTGTGGGAAATAGAAAAGTTATTAAATAGTCAGTTGCGAAAAGCGTTAATCGAAATAATGGAAGAACAAAATAAGCTTAAAATCCAAATTGATCAAATGAGAGCCAAGAGCAACATATCCTGTGCAGCTCCGAGCAAGAAACGAAAAAGAAAGATAAAAGACCACGACTTAAGAAAATCCGATAAGAAGAAAGGGAAAAAGATATGTTACATTTACGGCTATGAGGGACATACCTCTTTTTATTGTCCCGACTACAAACCAGGTGCATGTTTTATTTGTGGATTGGAAGGTCATCACGCGAAAAGTTGTCCAAGAAAAAGGCGTAGTGAATAGGTAGTATAGGTTCTGTTGTGTAGGTGTGTTTAATGTAATATATATGAATAGTATGCCTGTGTAATGTAATATTCTAAAACTTTTGTACAAGTGGTGTAGCAAATTCTGACTTTTGTAGTCACAAAGGGATAGCTGATGTTTAAAGCAGTATGTGATATGTTATGTAAAGTATTTTGAAATTGTTGAATGAATATGAATCTATGTTTGAGATAAGTTTAATAGATTAAACTTATACAATAAGGTTTAGAATGTAAGTTAAAGTTATGATTTTATTTAATCAGATAATGCCGCCAAGACGTCGAACTCAAAATCAAAGGGCAAAAAAATCTTTTAACAACGCTGAGGGACAACAACAAGCAGACCCAATGTGACACTTTGCAAACATGGTAGCACAGGCTATGCAACAAGGAATACCAGCCGTGGGAAACCAGCCAGACAATCGCTTGGCAAATTTTAAAGATTTTAAGGTTGTAGGACCGCCAGAATTCAAAGGGACAACTGACCCTGTAGAAGCCCAAACTTGGGTTAAGGAGATAGAAAAGGCATTTGTAATAGCTAGGGTAGCTGAGGGGCAAAAGACCGCTTTTGCCACCTACATGATGAAGGGGGAGGCAAACTTTTGGTGGGAAGCAAATCGAGCAAGGGCAGGAGAAGGTGTGATAACTTGGGCTAGGTTCAAAACTTTGTTTTTCGAAAATTATTTTTCATCTAGTATGCAGGCTAGGATGGAGGTGAAGTTTTTGGAATTAAAACAGGACAATATGACGGTGTCAGAATACGCCGCAAAGTTTAATGAGTTGGCTAGGTTCGCTCCGCATCAAGTTGATACGGAGGCTAGGAATGCAAGAAGGTTTGAGCTAGGATTAAAACCCTAGCTCTATAACAAGGTGGCGGTGTTACAGATCAACACTTTTGCAACACTCATGGAAAAAGCTATTATAGCTGAGGAGGGGAGTGAGGCCATGAGCCTCTACAACAAGGAGAAGAAGAACAAAGGCAAGGTCATAGGAACTGTGAAGGTGGAAACTAATAGTGTGAATAGGGGTAAAAAGAGGAAGGGGAACTATTTTGGAAATGTCCACGTGAAACAGGAAGGTGTGAAGAAGCAGGTGGTGCCGTGTAAGAATTACGGAAATAACCATACAGGGAAATGTTTGAAGGGCAAGTTTGTTTGTTATAAGTGTGGGCAGGAGGGACATATCTCTCCCAGCTGCCCAATCCCAGAATGAATACTGGTTGTTTTATATGCGAGTCAATGGAGCACAAGGTAAAGGATTGTCCAAAAAGGAGAATGGAGGCAGGAAGCGTAAACACGGGGAAGAACAGCGAGACTCTGGCGATTACGGGACCAACGTCATCAAACAAGCCAACGAAATCAACTGCGAGAGTCTTCAACATGACGGTCCAGGATACCATGGCAGCTGGTGATGGAACTCCAGGTATTAATCGTATAACTTTTATTTTCTTATATATGATTTTCCTGTACATAGTAAATTATTTTATAAAGAAATTTTGAAGGAGGAATTTTAGTTCTTTTAGAAATCAATTTTTCCGTTTAATCAGATAGACAAGCTTTATGTGAATAGTTAAAGATCGGTTTGATCAATTATGATCGAGATCTACTTGCAATGATTGTGTATGCTATGTACCCTTGTATGTATAAGCTTTAAAACGGTGAATCTAGGGACGGAATCTTTATAAGGGAGGGTGAATGTAATAACCCAAGATTTTCTATATAAATAAATCAAAAATTTAGCGTATAAATTTTTATTTTTTTTATTTATTTATTAAAATAAATATGGGGAATATGTGACAAGATAATGTGTTTATATGTATGTGATAAATAGAATATATTTATTACATGAATAATTATAAATAATTTTATTTTAGAATTATTGATTATTATAAACTATATTTTATAATAAGTAATTTTATAGTAGAAATATTTTTATTATTTATTTTCCATGAAAATATAATTATATATTATTTAAATAATATATAAAATGATTATAGAATTATTATAATGATTATTTTATTTTATTATATGAATTTATGTTAGATTAATTAAGTTAATTATTTTTAACTTAATTAATAATGTTAAATATGAAAGATAAATCAGATTTGGAATCCAAACCCTAATTTTGGATTTTTATCAAGGAATGAGAATAATAATATAATATTAATTATATTTTAATTTTTCAGTACTATAAATATGTACTGCATGTGTGTAATGTTAATGTGTGGAATAGTTTTAATGTAGCATGACAAAACCCTAATTAATATTTATAAACCCTAATTTGAAACCCAAATTAAAATACAAGATTGTTTTGTAATTGTATTATGTGATTAATATTAATTATTATTGATTTGATTAAGTAAACCCTAATTAAAATTTAAAAACCCTAATTTAGTCATTAGAAACCCTAATTACTAACTTAGAACCCTAAGTGCTAAAAATTAGGAACCCTAATTTGCTAATTGGTGCCCTAATTACTAAATTAGTGAGGTTAATTATAATTAGTAAATTCTTGATTTAATTTTCAAGTTTATGTAATTAGAAATCTAATTTAACTAAAGAAACCTTAATTTTTATAATTTAGAAACTAAAAATTTTATTTTTAAACCCTAGTTGAAAATTCTACAAATTCAATGTGCTAAACCCTAAGGGTCAAACCCTAAGGGTCAAACCCTAAAGGTTTGACAAGATTACAAGTTGGCCATTAAAAATTAGATGGAAAATGACCTAAATGCCCCTCTTGCATTATTCAAGGTAACTTGTGTATCTTGCTATATTTGTAGTTGGTGAACTACTCTACCAACCCCATGTGCTCTAAATAATCAGCGACAAGCCACATAATCAATCATGTTCATTGCATCTAAGTTGTATAAGTAGATTGAGAGAGAGAAAATAACATTTTTGTTAGCTCATTTTGCACCAACACTCAACCAAATTCTCTCAAGCTCAAGACCCACGAAATTAATTGCTAGACCAGTCCCAAACAAATCCCCACTAACATCTATAACAGATTAATAGCCAAGAATCAAAAGATTGTTCATAAGAGGTATAAACCCTAAAACCAAATCTGATCTTTGATCCTATGTTAAATGTTGTGTTTTTATGTTAAAACATGTTGAATATAGTGTATAATGATTATCTGGGTTGATAGATGTTAGATCCATAACATCTATAGGCTCGAATTTGAAGATTTTCAAAATCTGGAAAAAGTTTAAACTATGGTCTGACAACGACTGTCAGTGGCTCTAGATTCTTGCCTGATCATGATATTTGTTGTTTTATGTTTTAGATATGTAGTGTGATATGTGGTCTTTGATATGGATCTGGAATCAGGCTTAAATCGTGTCTAGATTGCAGGTTATGGCCGGTCAAACCACGTTAACTGGACATGACCATGCGAAATCTGGGTAACCCAGAACGTGTCCAGGAAGCTCTAACAGGATTTTTATGGGCACGGATCTGGCAGTGGTTTGATAATATGTTCTTGATTTTGTATCTAAGTTATAGTATGTTGTTTATACTACATGATAGAGTCTTTAGATCACATAAACATTTAACATGTTGAAAGTAATGGTTGGTCAAACCAGGCAGAACGACCATGACATCTGTTTTCTGGGTAACCCAGAAAACCGATGAGCATATCTTCTGACATTGTTTGACCAGACTGGGCCTGTTGTTTGTGATGTTGTTATATGTATATTATGTGATAGATCTCTTCTTTTATATGTTTACTACAACCTGGAACTCTTATATCACTAAACCTTTACAAGAATCACAAGTTATAGAAGCCCAAAGTAAGGCAGTCGAACTGTTCTTCATTTCTGGGTAACCCAGAAATGAAGAACAGCTCTGACAGATACTTTGGAGGCTTAGATCTCCTTCGTTCGTTGTTGTTTGATCATGTTTGTTGTTGGGTCATGTAGTATTACACTAACACTACAATATGTGATCAACAACTAACCCAGAAACATCATGATCTGACCAGAAATCTTGGTCAAAATGGGTCACTCGAAAACTGACTATGAATGTCTGGGTTTGCTTAAGAACACCTATAGTGACAGTTTTGTCACTATAGGTACCTTTAGCAACAGACTTTGTATTTTTAATTACTTTATTTTTCGAAAATTATTTAAAAATAGTAATTAAATTTCAAAAATTACAAAAAAATTATTTTAAAAATTATTTTAAATTATAAAAATTAACTTTTAATAATTTGACAAATTTTTCATAAATATTAGTATTTATTTAAATATTATTGATATTTAATTTATTTAATAAATGCATTAAATAAATTAATTAAAAATGATTTTATTACATTAAAAATCATTTTAAATAATAATAAGGTATTTAAAAATATTTTAAGTTATAAAATATAACTTTTAATATTTTAAAGTAAATTTCATTAATTATTTAATATTAATGATATTAGATTTATTTAATAATTAAATAAATTAGTTTAAAAATAATTTTAATATTAGAAAAAAATCCTTTTAAATAAAAATTAAGTATTTAAAAATATTTTAAGTTATAAAATATAACTTTTAATATTTAAAGGATAATTTTATTAATAATTTAATATTAATGATATTAAATTTATTTAATAATTATATTAAATAAATAGTTTTAAAATGCTTTTATTAATTTAAAAATTATTTAAAAATAGATATAAATGAATTAAAAATATTTTATGTTATAATTAATGACTTTTAATATTTTGATAAATTGTACATTAATATTTAAATATTAATGGTAATTAGTTAAAAATTATTTTAAATGTTTTAAAAATTATTTAAGGATAATATTAGTACTTTAAGAATATTTTGAGTTATTATAAATAAATTTAATAATTTGGCAATGGTTTTATTAATAGTTTAATATTAATTAAATATTAATAATAATAGAATTATTTAATATTTAAATCATTTAATAATGATTCCGGTATTTGAAAAATCATGAAAAATTATAATAATTAGTTTAAAATTATTATAAGTCATTTAAAAATAATATGATTGATATTTACAGTTATTGAATTACATAATAGAGTCTTAGACTCGATAATTACCCGATAAAGCCGTCGGTACACCGACATGTTTCAGAAATTGATCTAGACTTAGATAATTTGATTAGATACGTGTTTGTTTGTTATCCAATGACTGTTAAACATGTGTGATAATGTGATTAGGTTATGTGCTGACTGCAATAAGCAGTATTATATGTTACGATATGTTATTCTAATCAGTAAAATGATCTTATTACTCATAGGTTGCTATATGAAAGATAAAACTAAGTTGCGTATTGTTAGCAGCAGACAAGGTAAGTATCCTACCTTTGCATTTACTTTATGCAATGGACATACGTAAGAAAGTTTCAGAATTATATTATTGTTATGTCAGATTATTAACCCTATTGTTATATATATTATATCCGATCATTGTTTATCAACATAGTATTATATTATAATTCAAATATTTATTTTGTTTGTTAATTTCTATATATGGTTATACAAGTGTCCTCACTTGGATAATCATTGTATTTAATCACATGTTGATACACATTTATAAATTTCCAGTATGTATATGTTAACTTAAAAGCCGTCTAAGCTAATTGATTTGGCTAGACACAAATTTATAGATTATTGTTGAACAAGATAAAACCTTACTATTATCCAACCGAATTGCTTTGGTTTGGAATCCTGACTAAGTATGAACATCCTGTACATGGGAAAACTTTTTGTGCGCCAAAGGCGGATAGATGAAGGATAATGTAGTATTGATCAATACAAGGTATAACGGACTGATCACCCTCCGTGCCTGTAAGTTACGACGATTTATAGATGAAGTTCTGTTTAACCTTTTCGAAAATAGAAAATAATGTTCATAGTCTGTCGACTAATCCCCAGATATAGTCAGTACGTAGTTTCAAAATTTTGATATAGAATTAATATATTATTATTGGTTCAATTTACTTCACAACTATTGATTCGTTGTAGAAGTGTCGTACAAAAAAAATATTTAATCCTTTCAGCTAATATTTATAATTGCTATTACTTGATGGGCACTCAAATGCTCATCCTTGCTTAATTTAAAATATTTTCAGCTAAGTGTGAACAACCAGAAGGCTCTGTTAAGAACAAAAGAAAAGGAAAGGTTGCTGAATGAGTTTTTATGCTATCCTATGTAATAACTAGACTTTATTAAGACCATGATACTTAATATTATCATGTATTGTAATGTATGTTTAAAGGTCGCGTACCTGGGAATTAGACTATGATATTTATGTAAATTAAGTTTGGTAATTATATTATTGTTATTATTATTAGTATTATTCCGCTCATAAAAATGGTATCGTGAAGCACCGAGTTTGGGTTTCAAGTACCTGAATTTTGGGGCGTCACAAGTACCTTCCTCACCCCCATATTCATCATTATTCTTCTCCCCTATAGGTTCCTTTTCAGTAACTTCTTCTTCCACTGGAGAACTCCCTCCACCTTGTTCATTAGTAGTCATCCCACTTCTGAGTGTCACTGCTTTGCATTGTTCCTTGCCTTCCCGTTTCGGGTTGACAGCAATGTCACTAGGCAATGTGCCTTGTGGACGACTGTTTAAAGTAGTGGCCAATTGTCCCATTTGAACTTTGAGATTCCGAATGGAGGCTTCTTGATTGTTACTCCTTGTTTCATTCTGGGTAATGTACCTCGACAGGAGATCCTCCAAACTAGGCTTTCTCTCCTGTTGGTGGATGGTGGAACTGATTTTGAGAGCTCTGCGGTTGTGGATTGTACTGATTCTGAGATTGAAAACCCGGAGGGTTAGAAAAATTTGGCCTGGTGGATGAAGGTTGTGCTTGATTGGTGTTGTTGTTGTTGTTGCCCCAAGAGATGTTGGGATGATTTCTCATGCCCGGGTGGTAATAAGTGGGAAGATTAGCATTTTGTTGTCACCCGTAGTTGGAAACAAATTGAACTGACTCAGGGCTTATTGCACATTGTTCAGTAGGGTGGCTCCCTTGACATAATTCACACTGGACTGCGACACTATGCACATTCTACACTGCTGACACTCCCATAGTGTCTAGCCGTTTCGTTAGCGCTGCAACCTGAGCCGCTAATGATGTGAACGAGTCAACCTCATATACCCCCGCTGCTCTTCTGGGGGCTTGCCTATCATTCGGCCATTGATAATTATTGGCCGCCATTGTTTCCACTAGTTCATACCCTGATGTGTGATGTTTAGCCATGAAGGCCCCTCCAGACGCGGCATCAATACTCGAACGAGTAGATCCGGATAGCTCATTATGAAAGGTCTGGATAGGAAGCCATTCTGGCAATCCATGGTGAGGGCATTTCCTCAGAAGATCCTTGAATCGCTCCCATGAGTCGTACAAAGATTCTAATTCGAACTGGAAAAAAGAAGTGATATCATGCCTAAGCCTTGCGATTTTGGCCGGCGGGAAAAACTTCGCCACAAACTTCTGTGCCAAATCAACCCATGTGTTAATGGAGCCTGACGGGAGTGAGTGCAGCCTGCTCTTTGCCTTGTCCTTCAAGGTGAATGGAAACAATCGAAGTCTGATGGCATCGTCAGACACTCCATTGGTTTTAAACGTATCGCAAATCTCCACAAAGTTTATCAAGTGATCATTGGGATCATCATTCGGTAGCCCCCCAAACTAAATATTGGTGTACATTTGAATGGTGCCTGGCTTGATTTCAAAATTATTAGCTTGGATGGCGGGCCTGAGAATGCTCGCCTGGAGATCGTCGATACGAGGCATAGCATACTCCCTTAAAGATTTCTGAAGTTCCTCAGCCATTTTGATAGGAGTAGGTATGTCCTTAGATTTTTCTTTCTACAATCGTCTGTATGTTCTATCAACCTCGGGATCGAGAGGTATTATGTTCATACCCTTTCGAGGTGGCATACACAATGAAGACTACCTGCAAAGAGAGTTAAGCAAAAGAATTAGTTTAAATTAAGATTGTATTGACTTAGTGTTAATATTGAATAACAAATAATACTAAGTCCCCGACAACGGCGCCAAAAACTTGTTGGCCGATTTCGCTATTAGTAAATCGCGCGCAAGCATACGCGGTCCACAAGTAATATATGATAAGTTGAGTGTCGAACCCACGAGGATAAAGTCTTAAGAGATAAACAACTACTAAGGTAAAGTCTTTACTACCTTATCTAAACAAGTGAAATAAGATGGTTGGTTAAGCTATATGGTTAAAACTGTAAGATTAAGAGAAATAGTTGTGCTAGGAAGTTAAGATAGGATTACAATTCCCCTAATGCATCACCTAATCTCCTAACTCTCCAAATTACAAACGAATCAAAGAATGGTCAACCGAAAACAGTAAATACGTATAAGCTTCTGTCGAAGGTCAAATGAACATCCCTAGCCAGATAAATCATAATATGTCTATTGGTGAAAATAGCTAGGCCAAGGTCATTAAGCTAAGTCTCAAGGTCGCACAAGGCAAATAGAGATATGTCTATCATATTAGCAGTTTATGCACACATTCCATTGGCATGGTCATAACAGGTGTTGTTGTACTTAAAGATAGATAATAAAATCCATTTGTCAATTTCTATTATTATCAATACCAATTTCTCTATCAAGTAATTAGTTATTAAATAAGAAATACAACAACTCATTCCAAAATGATTCATTATATAAAATAGGAGAGAAAGTTAATTAAGCTAAACAAAGGGTTACATTGCAATCATAAAAATGAAATTAGTTCATATCCATGGTACTAAAACACATTTTCAATACATTCCACATTTTCAGTAATACACAAATAAATGGGAGAATTGGAATAAGAAAACTCCTGTTTTGAAGTGTTCTTCCTCCAAATCTTCTCTTCACTGCGTAGCTACTGAGCTTCTGTCAGATGCAATAATTGTTCCTCCTTTTTAGCACAACTTCTTTCTCTTCTAAGAATTTAAGACTGTAATAACTATTCTATTCTAGTATGTACTCTCTGTCTGAGATTTTCTATCGCAGGCGGCTAAGTGTTAAGTGTATCTAATCCCCTCTCTCTTTAGGTCATTTAAAGCCCTTTACTATCTGGACACCAGAGCTCGCGCTGCGGTACGAGCATTCAAGTAGCAAGTGGCGCTGCGACGCCACGTAGGGTTAAAAAGACCGGAGGTCGCACTGCGGCGCAGCTCCATGAACAAGCCTCGACGCTGGGGCGCGAGGATAACATCAGGCATGGCGCTAGGGTGCCGAGTATGGAGCTGGGGCGCCGAGCATGGCGTTGGGGCGCTGAGGAGCACCAATTAACAGTGAGCTTGCCTTGCTTTGGCGTTGCGGTGCGGGCTCTAAGTGTACTCCTTGGCGCTGCGGCGCCAATACAGTAAAAATGCCCCTGAAAGCTGAAAAAGATCTGTAAAACCTTGCATCATAGAATTTAGACATAATAACAACGAAATATAAATAAAAGCTAACTAAATAGCTGAAAACAGGCAACAACTTAAGCCACAAAGGATCTGATTTGCAGGTATAAATCTTACTCATCATCTGTCCGAATTATTTTTGATGCATGAATATTATTCTTAAATTTTATTCCACAAAGCAGTTATCATGTTGACAATTTGGACATTTTTTAAACTCTAGATAAATTAAAAATCTTTAATATTTATCCTTGATTTTTTTTATTGATGCTTATATCATTGCCATCATCCTCATGCTTATATTGTGATGAAAGTCATCTTTGGCCCATAGTGCATAGATGGACTATTGATTGGTATGATTATGACTATGTATCGGTATAATCATGACCTGTAATATTATAAATGATGTGGTAAAAGTCATCATTGTCCCGTAGTGCATTGATGGACAGTTGTTGGCATGATCATGACCACTGGTGATACTAACGAATATCATTGGCTTGTAGTGCATGGATAATTCGTGGATATGATAATAGTGAATATCCTTAGCCCGTAGTGCATGGATAATTCATGGATGTGATACTAATGAATATCCTTGGCCCCGTAGTGCATGGATAATTCAATGATGTGGATTATTTATTGAGCTGTGTTACAGCGATAAAATATTGATGATGGACTTTTAAATCATAGAAGATAGTAGATATCATGCTCTACTTGACTCTTCTAATGGATTGTTTATTCCGCTGCAGTTAAACTTGTTGTCTATTGTATTCTACCAGTTTAACACTGTTGAAGGCTAACAATAATTTATTCTGGATTATCTTAGTCATAATATTCTTTACTGGGCTAGTTGAGCTCACCCTTTGCTTTTATTGTTCTCTTCAGGAAATGAGAATATAATTGGAAAATAGTCGGGGAATTGAGTGATGGTCCGAGATGGTGGCTATAGTAGTCCTCACTATTCTATGAAATAGTGTGATAATAATTGTAATGAGGACTTCATTTGAGTTTGGCTATTTTCTACGAGACAATATTCGTGTTAAAACTCTCAGTTATGTTTTGTCGTATTTTACACGACAGTTGTATAATTAAGTTTGTATTTAATTTCTGTACCATGTATTTGGCGACTCAGAATGAATTATGTATACCTATTTTGGGGGCGTCACACATAAGCAGTGCGTGGTTAAATTATATAAGGTAAAATAAAAAATTTAAAGGAGTAAATAAAAAAAGGAAAATTTTAATATTAAAAAAGACAAAAATAATAATATATTTAAAATTATAATTACGTGTGTAAATTATATGGGGTAAAATAAGAATTTTATAAATTTAAAAAAATATATAGAAAATAAAAAAAATTAATATTAAAAAGGATAAAATAATAATATATTTAAAATTATAAGGGCAAAAGAGTTAAAAACAATATGACATATCTTCCGTTTGCAGAGACTTTATAATTTTATATATATATATATATATATATATATATATATATATATATATATATATATATGGAAAATGATTCATATCATGTATTTGCTATGAATAAAAAATGGGCAAATAGCATCATAACCATACATTACATAAATTAATTGTTCAGATTTAAAACATAATTACGTCATCCGCTAGTTCAACTAGCGGACATAATTAAAAAACTTTTTGGTCCAAATTGCCACCATATCATATCAAGCCATTTACAGATCTGGTTAAGGGAATTTATTAATTCGCTAGTTCAACTAGTGGAACTCAAAAAATTATCTCAAATCTGCCAATCAATAGCATTCTTCTCCTTTGGTAGTATTTTACTTCTTACTGATGTTTCCACTCGTGGTGGTGCGGACACGGATATGGTGGTTCTGAGCTTTTGGAACCAGTCCTTCTCAGTGTGAATATGACGTCTGTCTTCTTAGTACAAAAGGGTACCCCATGCTATATGGGTTAAATGGGATTATAATTCGTTCATAGATTTAGTAGAAGCACTTAATTTCAAGTTTTCCCTTTCAAGCCTCCAGCCGCAATGAGGTGGTGGTACCATGGGTTACTGATCGATGGTCGGTTAGCTGCCTCAGTTTATGGCTATTATTACCAAAACCTAATTTCAGAATATGGATATGAAGTGTTCATGTCCATGTGAACTTGTATGTTATACTTGTGCTATAGAAATATATGAAGATTTTTGTTTGTTCACTTCCCAATTGAATCTCTTTGTATGTTATACTTATGCTATAGAAATATATGAAGATTTTTGTTTGTTCACTTCCCACTTAGATCTCTTCAACCTAATAATGGAATCGAGTAGAAAAGTATGGGAAATATATGAAGATTTTTGTTTGTTCACTTCCCACTTGGATCTCTTCAACCTAATAATGGAATCGAGTAGAAAAGTATGTAGCAGTGCAGTCAGGATTTCGCTAGTTCAACTAGCGGATATATAAATTTCCTCCCAAAACAAAGGCGTAAATGATATATGGGGGCAATTTGGTCTGAAAAGTTTTTTTTGTGTCCGCTACTTCAAGTAGCGGATAACGAAATTGATTTTTAAATCGCAGCCCTTAATTTATGTAATGTATGGTAGAGATGTTATTTATCCCTTTTTCATCCATAGAAAATATATAAAAAATCAATTTCGTCATCCGCTACTTGAAGTAGCGGACACATAAAAAAAACTTTTCAGACCAAATTGCCCCCACATATCATTTACACCTTTGTTTTGGGAGGAAATTTATATATCCACTAGTTGAACTAGCGGAATCCTGACTACACTGCTCCATATTTTTCTACTCAATTCCATTATTAGGTTGAAGAGATCCAAGTGGGAAGTGAACAAACAAAAATCTCCATATATTTCTATAGCACAAGTATAACATACAAAGAGATCCAAGTGGGAAGTGAACAAACAAAAATCTTCATATATTTCTATAGCACAAGTATAACATACAAGTTCACACGGACATGAACACTTCAGATCCATATTCTGAAATTAGCTTTAGGTAATAATAGCCATAAACTAAGGCAACTAACCGACCATCGATCAATAACCCGTGGTACCACCACCTTCTTGCAGCTGGAGGCTTGAAAGGGAAAGCTTGAAGTTAAGTGTTTCTACCAAATCTATGAACGAATTACAATCCCATTTAACCCATATAGCATGGGGTACCCTTTTGTACCAAGAAGATAGACGTCATCTTCACACTGAGAAGGACTGGTTCCAAAAGCTCAGAACCACCATATTCGCGTCCACACTACCACGAGTGGCAACATCATTAAGAAGTAAAACACTACCAAGGGAGAAGAATGCTATTGATTGGTAGATTTGGGATAATTTTTTGAGTTCCACTAGTTCAACTAGCGGATTTATAAATTCCCTTAACCAGATCTGTAAATGGCTTGATATAATATGGGGCAATTTGGTCCGAAAAGTTTTTTAATTATGTTCGCTAGATGACGTAATTATGTTTTAAATTTGAGCCCTTAATTTATGTAATGTATGGTTATGATGTTATTTACCTATTTTTTATCCATAAATACATGCTATGATGATTTTCATATATATATAAACTTAAAATCAGTAAATTTCAAAAATATCCCTGTACTACATACAATTTACAACAAGGGTGTAATTTCTTCATCTCTTTCACACACCTCCAACTAGTCTCTTTCTCATTTCCTCCGAACACCATCAATCACCCCAAAACAACTACAAACCCACTATCTTATAAATTTCAGATATATCAAAGAAAAAGATAATAAACAAAGGAGATTCATGGGTTTGATTCTAAGTTCAAGGACAGAAAACAAGAAAGATTCAATTTTATGGATATGAAGTCTCCATTAATGGTGCTTCAAATGCCATACTGCGCTCTTTTTTGATCGGGGTTGAAATCGGAAGAGATGCCGCTGCTTTCTTTTCCGATCTGAACATTTGATTTCTTCTGATGCATTACATTACATAAGGGTATGTATGTTTCTTCTCTAGTTATCCTGTATGTTTCAATTTTTCTCTCTTTCTATAATTTTAGAAACTCTTTTTTTTTTGTATATTCCAAAATGTAATGGTAATTCTTCCCCATTTGGTAGATATCAAGTGGGAATTTTCAATTTACGAAACCCATTTTTTTTAGTTGATTTTCTCTCATGTCTTTGTATAAACAATCTCCTTTCTATCTCTGGTGATATCTTTTTGTATAATTTGTGAGTTCATGAAGACTCACAAATCATATAATTTGTTTTAGATTTTAAGTTGATTTTAAAGGTCAGAACAAAAGAGGGAAAAATGAAAGATAAACTAGATTTTTGAGCTAAAAGTGAAAAATATATATAAAGCTGCCTATTATGGTGGACTAGTCAGAATAGCCGTTAGAGTTAAAATCCACTAGCTTTGAAACTTGGAAATTGATCTTATAAAAGACCCTTTCCTTCTGGGTTAGTTTCTTCTGGTAATATATTTGTTTATCTGTCTACTCTACTCAACTGGATAAATGACTGAACATGCTATATTGGTATCTGTATCTTTTGTGTTTCTTCAAATAAATACCGCACATGGCAGGTGTTACAATTTTGTGCTGTAATCATGTTTAAAATCCAGTATACTGATTGCTACAGTAAATGATCTTAATTTGTAATAGATTCACAATGGCGGGCTCTTCTAGCGAAGGATATAATTCAAACAAAAAATATAGGCGTTGGTTAGCTGAAACCTTTGATGACCATGAAACAGCAGAAGAGGAGCTATCTGATAGTCCAAATGGAAATGAATATATTGTCCAAACATCTTCCAAGACTATACCTTTAAGTTTGAAACTTATAGAACCATATGTTGGAATGGAGTTTGAATCAGCAGAGGATGCTAGGGAATTTTATGAGATGTATGGTAGGCGTGAGGGCTTCACCATTCGGAATAACCGCACTCGTCGTTCACTTAAAGACAACTCAATAATCGGCCGGGAGTTTGTTTGTTCAAAGGAAGGTTTTCGCCCTGGAAAAACTACAAACAGGATAAGTAGAATTCCTCCATCACGCCCAGCAACTAGAGAGGGCTGCAATGCCTTGTTAAGGATAGCTGCCAAAGATGGAGGAAAGTGGGCCATATATGGTTTTGTAAAAGATCATAATCACGAACTTAATCCTAGCAAGATACCACCTCGACGATCACATAGGATTGCATTCTCTGAGGTATGTAATGCAACTTGTGTTTTGAATTCTTACTGATGAAGTTAAAAGGCTATATTTTTTACTAGGTATCCAAGAAACACATTGAAATTGAAGTTAAACTGCGTATTTGACATATGCTTTGCATTATACCTCATGTTTTACTCGCAAGATCAAAACTTCTGAGACCAAATGGAAAGCTTGTTTCTCTACCTAAGCAAGCTCCTCACTTCAACTTGTCTGCACCCAAGCAAAATCTCGAATAGGTGGACAGTAACCAAAACTAGTATTCAGCTCTAAGAAGCTTGATGGAACTGAATGCACAAGATAATGGAGTCAATAATCTTACTCTCAAGAGATAACACAAGAATAATGCAAAAAGTTATGTGCTAATGTTTCATGAAATTTTGTATATGATTCCAAATAATTAAAGCCATTTAGAGATAATTTCCCAATGAGTAGTTAGATTTTTAAATCAATGATGCCCGTGCAGAGGTTCCTACATACAGTAGCTCATAAAGAGATACCTGGTTACTGCAGTCAAATTTACAATTCAAACTTAAGCTTTTACAATGTGAACCTAAAGGAAGCATAAGCTTGAAGTGTTGCACTTGAATGTCTTAAATGTTAGCTTTGATTATGCATTTATGCTTAATGGTGCCATTTGATCTCAAACCCTGCTTTCTTTAACTCAAGTGGCCATTAGCTCATAATTTAAGTTTGTAATTGTCAAAACCTAGGAATTGGGCCCTTTAGGCCAACAGAAACATATAATGCATGTCTTTTCATATGATCAAGAAATACTGAAATAAAATATTGACTTCTAAGAGCTGGGAGTATACTTCATTAAGCCCTACTTGACGTGGGTATACAAGAACCCTGTTGTTAATATTTTACTTTTTACTATTCTAATCTTTATTTACGTGGCCTCTTATTAAGGCTAATAGTCCTATTAGTGCACACAACTCACTACGGCTCCAATTAACTATGGAGATTACTAGAGTAAATATTAACTATAGGCTTTTTAAACTAAGTTATTAAGAAAATACAGCTTACATTCCTAACACTATACATTTGTTATTTCATTTCTAACTTATCCCAAAAAGAAAAAAAAATTGTTTTTTCCTTAATACTTGATACTTGTTAGACCTTCAGTGGTTGCTTCTTAATTTACTTTTTTTTTTAGTTCCCTTTTCCCCACAAGTCCTTAATCCTTCCGGTTTTGATAGTTATATCCCAATGTTTCCTGTGTATAAGAAGTCATTAGAACCAGATTAACGGGTGTTCAAAATAACCATAAGTTTTCCCTTTTTAAGGCATTAAATGAACACCTTTTTAGATGAAAAAGCCAAGAAATGAGTGTGCGACTTGTATTAAATGAATGGCTGAAAGTAGTTTAGTAAACTGGGAATAGGCTTTTTGGCACATACTTCATTGGAGGTAGATTAGTCCTAGTTTATTTATAAGTTTTATTTATTTATATTATATTAAATAGTCAGCACCAAAGAATTCTGGTAGAGGATCCTAATGAGGACCTACACAACAGTTAATGCGATCAATGAAAATATTAACTAGTTTTTATATGTAAGCTGATTTTTTTCCATGCCATTAAGTCGCACCGCTAATTTGCATACCTGCAGCACATTGTATGAGTTGTTTTCTATAACTGTTAATTGCTATATATTCACTCATTAGAATGGATCTTTGCATTTAAAAGTGAGTGGTCGTGACCAGCGATGTTTCCACATGAAACAATACCATTTATTTTTCTTCAATTTTTTCCTGTGCAAACTTATGTTATTTAATGAAACATATATTGTATTATCATACATGAAGTTTGATGCATATTTTCCTTGTAAAGGAAACTTTTATATGTGCTGTAGCATTTATTTCATCCGTATCCTTAAGGATGAGCAAAGTACAATTTGCACACATTGAGAAAAATAAAAATAGAGGAGATAGATTAAAAAGTTTCAAATTTACCCTTAGTTACCCCACAGGATTATATAAAGTGGCGAGTACTTTTATTTTTTTATACTAATATATTCCACTAAATGACTTGGTTACCCTTTTCTTTATGTACTTTATCTCATCCTTTCGGAGACAAAAACATTTGTGCCTTTTGTCATCCTTTTGGGGACGGAGGAAGTACAATTCTGCTATGTACTTATTGATATATCTACAAAAACCTTTAACTTTGCAAAATTTTCATCAACTCATTTTTCAACCTTGAATTCTATCAATCATTCTTCAAAAGAATTAATTGCCCAAAATTCTTGCAAAATATAATAAAATACACAAGTAATTGACATGGAAAATTGTATACGAACATGGACATTGTTTGTTCCATGGGCACACATGCTGTTTTGATGTTACAAAACACCTTGCATCCAACATAGTGATAGTACTGATTGGATGAGTATAAACATTCTCCAATTTATGCTATTAATGTTCCACTAATTCTTTTGATATTAGCACTATTCATGCAAAAAATACGATGCTAATATGAAAATCATGAAATTGTCTCATACTTTCCCATAGATTTTGACATTAGCATATTCTGCAGGATGAGAAGGATCTTAAGATCCGGGAACTCTCTACAGAGCTGCATCGAGAGAGAAAGAGATCTTCGAGTTATCAAGAACAGCTAGATGTTATATTGAAATATGTTGAGGAACACACTCAACGGCTATCATTGAAAGTAGAAGTAGTATTCAACAACATGAGAGCCATCGAATCAGAAGAGCTAGATGATACAGACATCGACTAGATAGCCTTCAAACTTTCTGCATTTTTGTTTATTCTAAAATGTATATCTGATTCTAGTACTCAATTCTTGCTGGTTGTTCTAGTGTTAGGGTTCGGGCTTGGGGTAATTTTTAATGTTACAGTCCTATCACCTATGAAGGTCATTGTCTCTCTTATAAATAGGCTTTTGTGATTTCTCAATGAAGATGCAGAATGTGTACTTTAACTACAGCTGATTATTAACATTTAAAGGTTCATTCAGCTATGCAGTGACATTAGTATTAACAATTTAAAGGTTCTTGGGAATGTTTGGAAATAGAATAAGTTCTTTTAAGAAATTGTTTTACTATGGATAAGTATTTTATTATGTATAATAATTTTAAAGTTAGAATAATTAAGAGAAAATGTTAAAAAGGATGAGAGAGTTGGTCTCAAACGATATGATATTTAATATTTTAACGATGATTTAGGACATAACTAATGGCAAGAAATGTTTTTAATTAATGTAATAATGACATATCATTTTGGAGATATTTATATTTGATTTAATATTTTAATAATGATATAGGATATAACTAATGACAATAAATATTTTTAATTAATGTAATAATAACGCATTATTTGAGATACTTTTTGAAACTAGATATTTGAGATCACTCGCATTACCCAATAAATAATGGGGTTTGTGCAACAAAGATTTTAAGGTAATGCTAGGGAACATCAAATTTTTTATTTCAAAAAAGTGTCTCAAATGATGTATTATTGTTATAGTAGTTAAATATATCTCCTGTGATCGATAATGTTATATATTATCATTAAAATATTCAATGTCAAATTATTTAAAATAAAATAAATATAATTAGACCCCTCACATTATCTAAAGATTTTATAGGCCAATGGTATGCAGGAGCATGAACCCAGCCCTATTTCAACATCACTCCAACTTATAGTCAAAAGGAACAAGCCTGTTCGGGATTTATTTATTTTAAATGACTTATAAATTAAAATATAAATTAACTTATAAGTTATTTTAAATTATGACCTATAAGTAAAAGCGTTTGGCATTAATTTGATTTATAAGTAAAAAATTAAGTTAAAATAAGTTATAAAGGTGTTCAGCTCATAATGACTTGCAAGTTAAAATTAAATGGAAGATTATTAAAAAGGGTAAAAATAAACAGATAGGCAAAATAGATATTATATTTGATCAAACTAATTTATTTTAAAATAATTTATAAGTCTTTTTAAAATAAGTTATAAATACTTATTTTTTTTTAACTTAAAACTCAACTTATAAGTTAAAAAGTAAGTCATTCTTGAACAGGAGAATAATAACAAATGACTTATAAGTCATTCCCGAACAGAATATTGTCAATACCTCTTTCAACTTATTTCTTGTGGAGCACAACAATTTCTGACAAAAATATTAGAATTATGTTTTGTTTTGTAAGGTCAGACTTTGAATACACATAAAAGTACTTTTTAAATTGGGTAATGGTCCAAAAATATCTCTGACGTTTATCCTGATATCACACTTACACCCTAAACTAATTTTTTTTTCAAAAATATCATTAACGTTACAAAATTGGGTTCAACTGTGCTCCTGATATCCGGATAGACTAACTCCGTTACAACGTGGATAATATTTGCTGATGAGGTATGAAGAGAGAACAAAAAAAAGGCAAAAATGCCCTAATTTCAAAATTAAACTGTAATAAAAAAACTTCAATATTTTCAAAATTAATCTTTAATAAAATACAATAAAATAAAAATATTAAGTTTTCTCTCATAAACTCGCCAGATCCAGATCTAAATCTCCTTTCCAAACCCTTCGATCTATGCAGCAATCTCCATTCATGGTGGTGAGATTTAGTATTATGGGAACACACATAGTTGGTGAAGAAAATGAAAAAAAAAAAAACATGAAGCCCGTCTCTTTCTCTCTCCATTTCTTCCAAACTCCAATTTCCCCCATTTTCTCTCTCTAAATTTCAGTTCTCTCTCAATCACAATCTGTTCCTCCAAACTTTTTCAAAGCGGGTCTCAAGTACATAAAAGAAAAAAAATGAATTAAATAAGCAGTGCTGTTAATAATATATTTAGTTATTCACACAATAATTAAAAAAATGAAAGATAAATAGGAGAGAGTGTGAGGCTCAGATTTGTGAAAAATCAGACATGGGATATGAATCCGCCATGGTTGCAACCCTCAGTTGCATGTGAGAAAAAATGGATCGATTGTTGAATCTAATCAATCATATGACCTCTGTAATGCCCAGCCAAGATACGGTTCAAATTCACCATGCATGATCGGGTTTCCTCGAATTTAGAAAAAAATACCATCGCAACCTCTCAAAATTAGTACTGTAATCAGATCATTTTCAGTTCTACCACCACCGCCAACCATAAGAAAAGAAAGGGGGGCAGTTACCCAGTTGGGTTTGCTCGGAGTTTAGATCTGATCGGGTTTGCTCGGAGTTTAGATATGAGAAGAATGGTGGATTTAGAGAGAGAAAATGGATAGGGATTTTTGGTAACAAAAATTTTTTCAGATTTTAGTATTTTAATGACGTAAATATGTTATGATTTTAGTATTTTAATAATATAATTTGAATTTTAATTGTTTTGATTAATTAACAAAATAATTTGAATTTTAGTATTTTAGTATTTTTTTTGAATTTTAGTATTTTTGAATTTGATTTTTTTAGTATTTTATTAATATTTTAGTAATTTTTTTAATTAGTATTTTAAGTATTTGAATTAAATATGTTATGTTTTAATTTTAGTATTTTGATTAAATGATATAAATATGTTATACAACTTATTTTATTTAATTAGTTGTTTTGATTAGTTAACAAAATAATTTGAATTTTAATATTTTGATTAAATGATGTAAATATGTTATGTTATTTTTTTTATTTTGAATTTTAGTATTTTTTTTGTTTTGATTAATTTTAGTATTTTGATTAAATGATTAAGTGATGTAAATATAGTTTTTTTGTTTTGCACACGTCAGCAAATGTAGCCACGTGTCAGTCGCATCATAAATAAATTAACACTCGTTTGTCTAGGTGACATGTTCGTTAACGGGAGGGACAGAGGTGACCCTAATTTTGTAACGTTAAGAGTACTTTTAAAAAAAATTAGTTTAGGATATAAGTGGGATATCGAAATAAACGTTGGGGATATTTTTGAACATTTGCCCTTTTTAAATTTACATGACCAAGTATACTTCTATTCCCTCTGTTTTGCACTCATTGTAGCCAGAGGAAAAATATGGGTGATTGAAAGGTCAAGCTGGAATCTGAAGAAAACGAACTCCAAGGGCTTCAAACTCAGGACAAAAATAGGAAAAATTAGTGTTGAGGTGTTTTTTAGGGTTTCAATACATGTAAAATGACACTTACGACGGGATAAGGTGTTAATGATGCAGTAGGTTGTGATCGAGTTTAGTTATGACCTTAGGACACGGGATCAACACGAGAGTTATGTTTGATAAAATTAAGTAATTAAAATCTGAATAGTTAATATATTTTAATAAATTAGATCAACATCTAAACTTAAAAAGTTGTATGATAATTAAAAAATATAAAATATCTGAATGACTTTTAATTCAAAACTCAATATGATCTTAAAATTTGAAAATGAGAAAATACAATATTTATAGAGGCTCTATATATTTAAATTTTTCATTAAGAGACAACTCTTAATTACTTAAGATTTATATCTTACTGTTACCGATTAAGAGACAATAAAAGACAAATAAAATTTTATCAAATAACTTTACCTTTTTACCGAATCAGATGTGAATATGTTAAGAGGTAAACAAACACCACCTAAAAAGAGCTTATCCTAAAAACATGGTAGAGAGCAAAGTAACACCTTCACTAGAATCATAGGTCACATGAAAGAAGAGCCTTGGAGATAAAAGGATTCAAGAATGTTGACCTTGGTTCATTAGTAGGGTTGTGCATCGGTAAATAATCGACCCGAATCGTATCGAATTGGTTATCGAATGTACTTAAAATTGGGTACCGAAATCGATACCGGTTGGACCAATATACCGAATCGGTAGCCGGTCCGGTATCAATTTTTATCTCATTGTACCGATTTTTTCCAATATGGTATTTTTTTAGGAACAAAAAGGATATTTTCGTATTTTTACTCCCTGGCTTTTATTATGTATATCTGTATATGTATAACACTAGTATACTATTCCATAACAAACTCAGGCCTAAAAACAAGATCCATCACATAATTTACTATCCATCTGAAAATATCACCAGTGCTCTACATCTCTCGCAGTCTCACACTAGTGCTTTCCCATATGATGATACTCTACATCTCTCGTAGTGTCGCACCATCTCAATCTTCACCTCCTAAGTCTTATCCTTTCTGGATTGCGTCGATCTTCGTGACCAAAGCTCGACTCACTTTCTCTCTCTACAATGCAGTCTTTCTTCTAAAACGTCAACTCTCACCTCCGCCTCTCTTCTTCTCGTAAAGGATGTAGAGTCGTCGACTCGTCGTCACCATGGTCGGTAATTGTCTTTCCAATTAAGTTCAATTAGAATTGGGGATCTGTTAAATTCAATGACTATCTCAGATTAGCAATTTTGGTATTTATGGATTTAAGGGTTTGTTTGGTATAGGTTTTTTGGAGAAGACAAAGTTTGGTGCTTTTCAAATTGCTTTTGTATTCAATTAACCGGTATGGTTCGATCCGGTACATATCGGACATAGAAAACGGCATCCCGAACCATGTACCAAATAAATTGTATATACCGAAAATACGATACACCGAACCAGATTAGTTTTATACCATACCGACCGATTTGAACCGGTTCAGTTAGCCAAAAATCCGAATTGGATGCCCACCCCTATTCATCATCCTTGGTTCTTCTCTCTCACCAGCCTTCTCTCAAGCTATCTATCTCTTAATCTATCTTTATACTTTCCTTTATAGAATGCTCGAGGTTAGTGGTAGATGAACATTGATCGAGTCTCTCCTCAAATCCCCCCTCTACCCTTCCCCCGTTGTATTTTATGCAAAATAATATATTACAAAGTTATATATATATATATATATATATATATATATATATATATATATATATATATACGGTCAGGATCAAGAGCATTGTTTTGAAAGGACGCGGTGGTATTGTATTTACAAAAATATCACCGCGACGTAGTTTTAATAAAAGAATGCTATTTAAGGCGGAATGTTATTTAAGGAGAATGTTCTTGATCCTTACCGTGTGTGTGTGTGTGTATATATATATATATATATATATATATATATATATATATATTGATTTATTTTGTGATGTTACCGTTAAAAGAGTTTAATGTGTAAATTGAATGAGACAAAATTAATTTACATATGGAGATATTGTAACTGTTCTAAATAAATTAAAATGCCTATTCTTCGGGAAAGTCTTGTGAGTTGTTACCGTTGTAATTCTTTTTTCTATAAATAAGGTTGAGTTTGTCTACTTTACTGATATATATATATATATATATATATATATATATATATATATATATATATATATATATATATATACACACACACACAAAACGGATCTAAAACACTTCTTTTAAATAACACTCTCTCTTAAATAGCACTTCCTTATTAAAACTACGCCTTTTTGGAGATTTTTTTAAAATTCAAAATAATATTAAAATAGAGTGGTCTCACTTGCTTTTTTTTATTTACAAAAATACCACCCGCAGCCTCAGTTGTTTTTTAAAATAATCTCCAAAATGACGTAATTTTATAAATAAGTGCTATTTAAAAGAGAGTATTTTTTAAGAGGAGTGCTTTAGATCCGTTCTATATATATATATATATATATATATATATATATATATATATATATATATATATATATATATATTCTGCCACAATCACAATTTGTGATCTTAAGTAGAAATTATAGATTCTGATATGCTTATCGCCACTAAATATGTCCCTAATTTGACCAAAGTTGAGCCTTTTGATGGATCCAATTTTAAACGATGGCAAACCAAATTACTTTTGATTATGGACATTGCTAAAGTTGACCATGTTTTAACCAAACCAAAACCAGTTGAACCTCCTAAGAATGCTACCGATGAACAAAAGAAAGAATATGAATCTTCTATTAGTACTTGGTATTCTGCTGATAAAATTTGCAAGTCTATCATTCCTAACTCATTGGCGAATGAACTTTTTGATATCTATTGTCTATATAAACATGCTGTTGAAATTTGGGATGCTTTAGTTTTTAAATATATTGTGGAAGATACCGGTGTCAAGAAGTATGCAAGTGGTAATTTTCGTAATATTTACATGACCGATGATAAAGATGTTTCTTCCCAAATTCATGTGTTTCATCTTATCGTAGCCGAACTTAATAATAAAGGAATGACTTTACCTACTCCTTTTATTATTGGCTCCTTTATAGAGAAGTTGCCTAATTCTTGAAAAGATTACAAGAACACTATGAAACATAAAAGGAAAGACATGACATTAGAGGAGTTAATTGTTCATATTCGTATTGAGGAAAAGAACAGAAATTTAGATAAATCTGCTAAAGCCAAGGAGATGTCTTCCAAGGCAAATTTGGTTGATGACTGCAAACCTCGTAACCCGTCCAACAAACATCCTAAACATGGGCATAAGTATAACTCTGTTCCGAAGGCAAAACCAAATCAGTTCAAACACAAAACCTCAAAATCTAAAGGTGACTGTTTCGTGTGTGGAAGGTCAGGTTATCATGCTGCCCAATGCAAGTTCAAAAAGGAAAACAACCGGTCTGTTCCTCCGAGAGCTAACTTAGCTGAGGCAGATAATACTATTGTGGCAATTGTCTCCGAGGTTAAAACGATAGCTCACAAAGAGGCATGGGTAGTAGATTCTGGTGCTACCAAGTACATTTGTGCGAATCGTGGTGCATTCATCTCTTACACTCCTCTTGAGGAAAAAGATGAACATGTATACATAGGTGACTCGAGACCTGAACCAGTGATGGGCAAAAGGAAAGTAAATTTAAAATTGACTTCTGAAAAGATCCTTTCTCTTACCGATGTTCTTCATATTCCTGAGATTCGCTACAACCACGTATTTGTTGGGATACTTGGGAAAGTTGGAGTTAAGGTTATGTTTAAATCTTATAAGGCTGTGTTGACCAAAAATGGGGTATTTGTCGAAAAAAGGTATCTTAATGCTAATTTATTTTATTTGAATGTACTTGAACTCATGAATAATAATGCTAGTACTTCTTTTGCTTACTTGGTTGAATGTAGTGATATTTGACATTCTAGGTTAGGCCACGTGAATTACTCTTATATAAAAATGATGAAAAAATTAGAAATTTTAAAAGATGTTAAAATTTCAAATAGCAAGAAATGTTAAGTGTGTGTGGAAGCCAAAATAACTTCAAAGACATGTAAACCGGTATTTGTTAGAGAGTCTGAACCTCTCACTTTAATTCATTCAGACTTAGGTGATATGTCTAGAAATATTTCTAGAGATAAAAAAAATTATTATGTGACCTTTATAGATGATTATTCTAGATATACTAAAGTTTACCTTCTTAGAAATAAAAATGAAACTGAAGATAAATTTCTAATTTATAAGGCCGAAGTTGAAAATAAATTGGATAAGAAGATTAAAAGACTCAGGTCTGATAGAGGTGGAGAGTATGACTCTAGACCCCTTAGTAAATATTACGCAGAACAAGGAATTATACATGAGGTAACACCTCCTTATTCTCCAGAATCTAATGGGGTTGCCAAAAGAGAAAATAGAACACTAAAAGAAATGATGAATGTTATGTTAGTAAGTTCTGAAGCTCCACTAAATTTGTGGGGCGAAGCTCTTCTTTTTGCTCATCACCTGCAAAATAGAATTGTTTATAAGAAAACTAGAAAAACACCTTATGAGCTTTGGGAAAACCATTTACCTAACTTGAAATACCTTAAAGTGTATGGGTGTCTTGCTAAGGTAATATTACCGGATCCTAAAAAAAGAAAAATTAGTTCTAAAACTATTGATTGTTTGTTTATTGGATATGTTGAACATAGTGATACTTATAGATTTCTTGTTTTAAAAAGTGATGTATTAGATCATAATACAATCATTGAGTCAAAAAATGTTGATTTCTTTGAAAACATTTTTCCTTTGAAATCGAAAGTGGATCGACCAGTAACAGAGCTTCCTACGAGCTCTTATATAGTTCCAATTGAGGAATCTGAAATTGAACCTAGGAGGAGTAAGCGTACTAGAAAAACTACTAATTTGGGAGATGATTTTTACGTTTTTGTTAGATAATGACCCATTAACCTTTCGAGATGTTGTCTATTCTCCCGATGATCCTTTTTGGAGAGAAGTCATAAATAGTGAGATTGTGTCTATTATGGCTTATCACACTTGGGAATTAGGGGACCTTCCTTGTGACGCCCCCAAAATAGGTATCCATCATCCATTCTGAGTTGCCAAAAATATAGTACAGAAACAACAATAACTTTATTAATACAATTGTCGTGCAAAATACGACAACACTTAAACTGTGAGTTTAAAATACAAATATTGTCTTCTAGACAATATCCACACTCAAATAAGTCCTCATTATAATTATTGATACACTATTTTACAAAATAGTGAAGACTGCTAAACAACTGTCTAGAACTATCATTCCACACCCCGATTACTTCCCACTATATTCTCGCTTCTTGAGAAAAAAAATGGAACAAAAAGGAAAAGGGTGAGCTCAACTAGCCCAGTAAAGAATATTATGACTAAGATAATATAAAACAAATTATCCTTAGTCCTCAACAGGGAAAAATTTGATAGAATAAATAGACAACAAGTTTCAGATCAATATTCGCAGCGGAAATAACAATTCATTAGAAGAGTTAAGTAGAGAATGAAATATACTATCTTCTATGAATTTAAAAGTTCATAATCAATATTTTATCCATGTAACATCAGTCAATATACATCTTGAATCAAATATATTCATCTTTGCACTACAGGCCAAAGATATTCATTTGTATTACCAGTTGGTCATGTTCATCTAAACACCTGTTCATCTTTGTACTACGGGCCAAAGATATTCATCAATTAATCATTCATCTTTCCATTACAGGCCAAAGATATTCAGTAATATCATCATTTAGAACTGAGAATGAAGAAAATATCTTAAAGAAAATGAATCCAGTGAGATAAAAGAATAAAAATTAAGGATTCGTACTTCGGCTTATCCATATTCAAAAATACCCCATAATATACCATAGTGGAGTAAAATTCAAGAATAAAGATCAAAATATGGATACAATCAAAGATAGTAACAAAAATAGACATCTGGGATAAAGAAGAAAAAATTTTATTTTTCCGGTAAATAGTGCATATGCGAATAGTAACTCCGACACAAAAAGGTAGAAATTCTAAAATAAAATTCATATCAATATTTCGGCATAATGATATTAGAAGAAATAATATCATTTTTAAAAAATAATATCCCTTCCCTCGAAAGGACAATATTTCTGACTAGAATACCGGATATAGTGCTGAAGGAAACTTACACCGTTTAGCAACAGTCAAAGTATCAAAATACTCACAAAAATACGCTCGATAATATAGAGAGGGAAAACTTCAGTTTCTGGTGTGATTTTCAATTCTAACCTAAGCACCTTATTTATAAAAAAATGCTTAGAACACCAAAGTAAAAAATTTAATAAAATAATAATATTTATTAAAAAATTTCACGCCCACATTTTGAAATCTGAATTCAGCATGTTTACAACACATGTGGGGCCTACCTAATTGCAAAAAACATTTTTCTTAAAATAAATATTTTAAACACCAAAAATCAATTATTCCAGAACTTTAATAATTCATAATAAATAGCCCTTTTTATCAGAAAAATTTAAATCTTATATCCATTCCATAGAAAATTTAATTTTCTACAGCTTTGTAAGTTTAAGTTTTTGCAAATTCTAAACAGAAATTAACAGAAATCCACATACGGACGATTTTACAGACTATAATCAAATTTCAGTCAAAAATTGGGCTCACCTACATGTTTAACATGTTTTTATCATTTATTACAACAAAAATACTATTTTTCCTCATTTATTCATATATCACACATTCATCGTAAAAATATCATCATTATTATATTATTAAAATATAATAATATATTTCAATGAATTATTTTATCAGAAAAGATAAAATATCAATTTTTAACAATTGTCACTTTTCTAAAAATTTCTCCATTTATACCCACATAAATAAATATTTTTCTTATCATATAAATCAATAATTAATTATTCACAAATAATATTACAGAATCACAATACTGACAACCAGGCCGTTCCTAGGAAAGAGGGGACTTTTCAATAAGGATTTCTCCTTACTGGCGCGCATTTAGGTGACCAAACCTCTCTTTAGACAGAACTTTCTAGACATTGCCAATAATGCTATCTAATAATATTATTAAAAAAATATAATTTATTGATCTGATAATGAAAATACTATGAAGTGACAATTATTAAAACAACAATAATATAAAATATCAACGTAGCAATTATTGAATCAATAAAATAAAATATTGAACAGTAATTACTGTAACAATTATTGAGTAGTGACTTCTTACGTAAGAATCAATAATTGGTGCAATACTGTGTGCTATTGTGTAACAACACGTATTACTGTGTTTTAACCACCGGGTATTCCAACAGTGTTAACGGTAACAACTACGCCGTTATTTATAAAAAACTCATACTTATCGTTTTCTTCATCCAATAGCTTTTCGTTATGGGGCCCACACAAGGATGCGCCGTCGTATGAATATTCCCCGATAGTAAAAATATTTCACGACCAAACGAATATTCCTCAACAACAATAAATATTTTATAACCACTTGCTTATTTAAGATATTTGCGCATTTTACCCATAACTAACCATATTAATAAAATCAACCCTTACTATTTCAAAATAATAAATAGAGGAAATTCAATTTCATTTATAAAAAGTTAGGGTCTTACAACCTCCCCTTCTTATGAAATTTCGTCCTCGAAATTGACGTACGTACCTGGTGTTTCGAAAAGGTGAGGGTACCTCGCTTTCATTTTCGTTTCTAACTCCCAGGTCATTTCCTCAATAGCATGGTTCCTCCACAAAACTTTGACTTGTGGTATAACCTTTGTGCGTAGGACATGCTCCTTCCTATCTAAAATCTTGACAGGTACCTCCTCGTACGTTAAGTCTTCGGCTATCTCGTCTGGTTCTAACTCAATAATGTGGTTTGGGTCTTTCACATATTTACGAAGCACGGATATGTAAAAAATATTATGAACACGAGACATGCTTGGAGGTAACGTGAGTCTATTGGCCATATCTCCTACTCGGTCAAGAATCTAAAATGGACCAATAAATCGTGGATTGAGCTTTTCTCTCTTCCCAAATCTTGTAACTCCCTTCCATGGAGCAACACGTAACAATACATGATCCCCAATATTAAATTCCACGTCCTTTCGATGAAGTTCCGCATAACTCTTTTGTCGATCCTGTGCCGTTTGTATACGTTGTCGGATCATTTGGATCTTTTCTGTAGTTATACGTACCAACTCTGGTCCCAACAATGTTTCTTCTCCCACCTCATCCTAACATACTGGAGAGCGACACTTTCGTCCATACAATGCTTCAAATGGAGCCACACCTATACTTTTCTGATAACTGTTGTTGTAGGAGAATTCCACCAATGGTAAGTATTTATCCCAACTCCCTTTGAAGTCTAGGACACAAAGTCTTAATAGATCTTCAAGAGTTTGAATAGTCCTCTCTGATTATCCGTCTGTTTGAGGATGATATGCCAAACTAAATCGTAAATCTGTGCCCATAGCTTTCTGCAAGCTAACCCAAAATCGTGAAATGAATCTTGGGTCACGATCAGAAACTATGGATACTGGCATGCCATGCAACCTCACAATCTCATTCACGTACATACGAGCAAGACGTTCAAGGGAATAAGTCTCCCGTATAGGCAAGAAATGAGCAGACTTAGCTAATCTATCAACACTAACCCAAATCGCATTTATGCCTTGAGAAACCTTTGGAAGACCCGTAACGAAATCCATAGTAACGTGTTCCCACTTCTATTTTGAAATCTCAAGTGGTTGCAATAGACCCTTTGACACTTAATGCTTCGCCTTTACACGTTGACAAGTTAAACACCTTGAGATAAACTTCGTGATTTCTCTCTTCATATTGCTCCACCAAAATGTATGTTGAAGATCACGATACATTTTGGTATTTCTAAGATGGATTGCAAATGGTGTATTGTGTGCCTCTATCATGATTCTATGTTTCAAGTCAGAATTGTTAGGAATACAAAGTCTGGAGTTGACTCGAAGTATTCATTCTTCATCGATTCTTACTTCTAAAATAGTACCTTCTTGCACTTTCTTCTTCATACGCATCAACTCTGGGTATGTGGCTTGAGCAACTTTAATTTTATTGATTAAAGTTGGTTCTATGCGTATACTTGACATCATCGCATGGGTTCCCGGAGTCTTGAATTCTATCTTTATCTTTTGTAAATCACACAAAATGGGCCTTTGTGTTAACAACATTGCACTCATTCCCGCATATGATCATCTACTCAATACATCAGCAACCACGTTTGCTTTTCTAGGATGGTATTGAATGGTATGGTCATAATTTTTTAACAGCTCGAGCTAACGTCGTTTCCGCATATTGAGTTCTTTTTGGGTGAAAAAATATTTGAGGCTTTTATGATCCGAATATATCTCCACTTTCTCCCCATATAGATAGTGCCTCCAGATTTTTAACGCAAAAACGACTGCTGCCAACTCTAGTTCATGAGTAGGGTAATTCCTCTCATATTCTTTGAGTTATCGCGGGCATAGGCTATGACCTTCCCATGTTGTATGAGAACACATCCTAACCCTTTGCCTGAAGCATCGCTGCAGATAAAAAATCCATCCGAACTAGATGGTATTGTCAGAACAGGTGCCGAAATGAGTCTCCTCTTAAGCTCTTGAAAACTCTTCTCGCATTCCTCGCTCCATACAAATTTTGTATCCTTCCGAGTCAGTTGAGTTAATGGAGTAGGGATTCGAGAAAATCCTTCCACGAATCTCCGATAATAACCAGCTAAACCCAGAAAGCCACGTACTTCGGTCACAGACTTTGGTTGCTCCCAACTTTGTATTGCTCCAATCTTCGTCGGGTCAACAGATACTCCATATTTTGACACCACGTGCCCAAGGAATGCTACTTCCTTAAGTCAGAACTCATATTTATTCAACTTGGCATATAGCTTATTTTCACGAAGCCTTTGAAGTACCAGCTTCAAATGGTGCTCATGATCATCACGGCTTTTGGAATAGATGAGGATGTTATCAATAAAGACAACAATGAACTGATCTAAATATTCCTTGAATACTCGGTTCATCATATCCATGAAAGTCGCAAGAGCATTAGTCAATCCAAAAGACATGACTACGAATTCATAATGCCCATACCGAGTTCTAAAGGAAGTCTTTGGAATATCCTCAGTTTTAATCTTCAGCTGAAGATATCCAGAACGAAGATTGATCTTTGAAAAGAATTGTGCTCCTTGCAACTGGTCAAACAGGTCATCAATATGAGGTAGCAGATACCTATTCTTGATGGTGACATGGTTCAATTCCCGATAGTCAATACAAAGTCACATACTCCCGCCATTCTTCTTTACGAATAAAACAGGAGCACCCCAAGGAGATGTACTAGGACGAATGAAATCGATGTCCAACAACTCCTGTAATTAGACCTTTAACTCCTGAAGTTCAGTAGGAGCTATTCGATATGGAGTTTTAGAAATGGGCTTTGTACCAGGTTCATGGTCAATAAAGAATTCAACTTCACGTTTTGGGGGTAGACCGGAAAGTTCTTCAGGAAATACGTCAGGAAATTCTCTAACAACAGAAATATTATTCAAATCTGACGTGTTTTTGTTCAAGTCCATGACATGGGCTAAGAAAGCTTGACATCCATTTTTTAATAAACGAATGGATTTATAGTTTGATATGACAGTGATTGACTTTAGTGGTTTGGTTGATTGAATTGGCATAATAGGTTGATTATGAATATGAAAACTAACAACCTTACGAAAACAATCAATTTTGGCATGATGAGTAGTTAACCAATCAATCCCTAAAATCACATCAAAAGCAAGTATCTTTAAAGAGAAAAGATCAATAGGTAATGTGATGGTGCCAACTTAGATCAAACAAGATTTATAAACAGTGGATGTAATGAAAGTTTCTCCTAATGGAGTCTCCACAGATAAGTCAAAATCTAATTTTTTCGGAGTCAAGTTTAAACGTTGAGCACAAGCAGGAGAGATAAATGAATGGGTAGAACCGGTATCTAGTAAGGTATAAACTTCGTAAGAATTTATTATTAGCTTACCCATAATCACCTCGTTCGGGTTCCTCGCATTTCGGCCAATCACGACAAACGCTCTTCCAGGAACTGCTGACTTTGTCTTGTCTGGGACTGCCTTTTGAGTCACCATCCCTGCTGGACTTGGTTTCATTATAGTACAATCTCGAGCAATATGTCCTTTCTTTCCATAATTATAGCATACCTTGAATTGTTGTGGACAGTTTGGGCTGATGTGTCCCTCTTTTCCACATTTATAGCATACGACCAGTGGTCGTTCTCCTTCCTTAGAAACAGTTGATACTGGTGCTGACGTCTTCACATTGTCATTGTTGAATCTCCTCTTCTTGAAATTTCTACTTGACTCGCCTCTCCTGTTATCATGGCCATGATTACCACCAGAGTGGTTACCGCTTTTATCTGAATTTTTTCCTCCCCGTTGGTTATCATTGCTCCGATGACTTCTGTCACTGGTATGACCCTGGTTGTGGTCCCTCGGTTGAACATACTCATTATCTCGCTCTAATAATTGAGCCATGTTGACAACATCTGAATATAGAGAAAATGTATGAGAAATGAGATATTGATGTATGTCCGGTTTCAAACCTCTCAGAAACATCCATGTTATACGTTTCTCATTCTCCACCAAATGAGGTGCAAACCTGGATAACTCCGCGAACTTAGTCTCATACTGGGACACAGTCATGTTGTTCTGTTCAAGTCTGATAAACTCTACCTCCTTCATATGACGGATATTTTTAGGAAAGTACTTGTCATTGAATAGTTTCTGAAACGCTTCCCAAGACATATTGAGTGCGGCTGGCTGGGTAAGCTTCACAGATTCCCACCAGTAATCTGCCTCACCACGGAACATAAATTTAGCGAATGGAACCTTCTGTTCCTCCGTGCATCCCAAGACATCGAATATCTTGGTAATTTGCTTGACCCACGTTTTCTCCTTAATCGAGTCCGGCTTTTTCCAGAATTCTGGTCGTCCCAACTCTTTGAACTGCTTGGCTATGACAAACCGCGCGTTGTTATCATTTCCACCTGTATTTTGTACACGAGTCTCCCTCGTCTGATTTTGCATGAACTGCAAAAAGCTTCTAAACATCCCATCGTTCATCGTCTGCTCAGTGGTGATGTTTACAAGAGGAACATTGCCATCTTGTTGCACGTTCTCCTGGTTGGTGATTAAAGGTGTTTTCACGATCTCATTCACTCCATCATTAATATTTTTAGCTGCCATTTTTAAATACTGCCACAAAACAAGGGTTAATTAAACAAGTTAACATATCACATAATATCCTTATATTATGACCGACCAACAAATAAGTTTAGGTAGGACACTAGCGAAGGATTTACTCGTCTCTCCCCTCCTAGTTCTGTTCCCCGATCTCCGCCAGAGACCATATCTCTAAGCTCTGATACCAAGTGTGACGCCCCCAAAATAGGTATACATCACCCATTCTGAGTTGCCAAAAACATGGTACAGAAATAACTACAACTTTATTAATACAATTGTCGTGCAAAATACGACAACACTTAAACTATGAGTTTTAAATACAAATATTGTCTTCTAGACAATATTCACACTCAAATAAGTCCTCATTACAATTATTAATACACTATTTTACAAAATATTGAGGACTGCTAAACAACTATCTAGAACCATCATTCCACACTCCAACTACTTTCCGCTATATTCTCGCTTCTTGAGAAGAAAAATTGAACAAAAAGGAAAAGGGTAAGCACAACTAGCCTAGTAAAAAATATTATGACTAAGATAATATTGAATAAATTATCGTTAGTCCTCAACAGGAAAAAATCTGATAGAATAAATAGACAACAAGTTTCAGATCAATATTCGCAGCGGAAATAATAATTCATTAGAAGAGTTAAGTAGAGAATCAAATCTACTATCATCTATGAATTTAAAAGTTTATAATCAATATTTTATCCCTGTAACATCAATCAATATACATCTTGAATCAAATATATTTATCTTTGCACTACAGGTCAAATATATTCATTTGTATCACCAGTTTGACATGTTCATCTAAACACCTGTTCATATTTGTACTACGGACCAAAGATATTCATCAGTTAATCATTCATCTTTGCATTACAAGGCAAAGATATTCAGTAATATCATCATTTAGGACTTAGAATGATAAAAATATTTTAAAGAAAACGAATCCAGTGAGATAAAAGAACAAAAATTAGGGATTCGTACTTCGGCTTATCCATGTTCAAAAATACCTCATAATATACCATAATGGAGTAAAATTCAAGAATAAAGATCAAAACATGGATATAATCAAAGATAGTGACAAAAATAGACATATGGGACAAAGAAGAAAAAACTTCATTTTTTCGGTGAATAGTGTTATATTCGTGAATAGTGTCGTATACGTGAATAGTGCCGTATACATGAATAGTAATCCCGACACAAAAAGGTAAAAATTTTACAATAAAATTTATATTAATAATTCGGCATAATGATATTGGAAGAAATAATATCATTTAAAAAAAATAACATCCCTTACCTCGAAAGGACAGTACTTCTGACTGGAATACCACATATAGTGCTGAAGGAAACTTGCACCATATAGCAACACTCAAAGTATCAAAATACTCACAAAAATACGCTCGATAATATAGAGAGAGAAAACTTTAATTTCTGGTGTAATTTTCAATTCTAACCTAAGCACCCTATTTATAGGAAAATACTTAGAACACCAAAGCAGAAAATTTAATAAAATAATAATATTTATTAAAAAATTTCACACCCACATCTTGAAATCTGAATTTAGCATGTTTACAACACATGTGGGGCCTAGCTAATTGCAAAAAAACGTTTTTCTTAAAATAAATATTTTAAACACCAAAAATCAATTATTTCGAAACTTCAATAATTCATAATAAATAGCCCTTTTATCAGAAAAATTCAAATCTTATGTCCATTTCATAGGAAATTCAATTCTCTACAACTTTATAAGTTTAAGTTTTTGCAAATTCCAAACAGAAATTTTCCGAAATTCACATACGGACGATTTTACATACTATAATCAAATTTTAGTCAAAAATTGGGTCCACCTACATGTTTACCATGTTTATATCATTTATTACAATAAAAATACTCTTTTTTCTCATTTATTCATATATCACACATTCATCGTAAAAATATCATCATTATTATATTATTAAAATATAATAATATATTTAAATGAATTATTTTATCAAAAAAGATAAAATATCAATTTTTCACAATTGTTACTTTTCTAAAAATTCCTCTATTTATATCCACATAAATAAATATTTTCCTTATCATATAAATCAATAATTAATTATTCACAAATAATATTACAGAATCACAATACTGACAACCAGGCCGTTCTCAGGAAAGAGGGAGTTTTTCAATAAGGATTTCTCCTTACTTGCGCGCAATTAGGTGACCAAACCTCTCTTTAGACATAACTTTTTAGACATTGCTAATAATGATATCTAATAATATTATTAAAATAATATAATTTATTGATCTGAGAATGGAAATACTGTGCAGTGACAATTATTGAAATAACAATAATATAAAATATCAACGTAGAAATTATTGAATCAATAAAATAAAATATTGAACAATAATTACTGTAATAATTATTGAGTAGTGACTTCTTACGTAAGAATCAATAATTGGTGCAATACCGTGTGCTACTGTGTAACACCGCGTATTACTGTGTTTTAACCACCGGGTATTCTAACAGTATTAACGGTAACAACTACGCCGTTATTTATAAAAAACTCATACTTGTCGTTTTCTTCATCCAATCGCTTTTCGTTATGGGGCTCACACAAGGCTGCGCCGCCGTACGAATATTCCCCGACAATAAAAATATTCCACGACCAAACGAATATTCTCCGACAACAATGAATATTTTATAATCACTTGCTTATTTGAGATATTTGTGCATTTTACACATAACTAATCACATTAATCAAATCAATCCTTACTATTTCAAAATAATAAATAGAGGAAATTTAATTTCATTTATAAAAAGTTAGGGTCTTACAACCTCCCCTCCTTATGAAATTACGTCCTTGAAATTAACGTGCGTACCTGGTGTTTCGAAAAGGTGAGGGTACCTCGCTTTCATTTTCGTTTTAAACTCCCAGTTCATTTCCTCAATAGCATGGTTCCTCCACAAAACTTTGACTTGTGGTATAACCATTGTGCGTAGGACATGCTCCTTCCTATCCAAGATCTTAACAGGTACCTCATCGTACGTTAAGTCTTCGGCTATCTCGTCTGGTTCTAACTCAATAATGTGGTTTGGATCTTTCACATATTTACGAAGCACGGATATGTGAAAAATATTATGAACACGAGACATGCTTGGAGGTAACGCGAGTCTATAGGCCATATTTCCTACTCGGTCAAGAATTTAAAATGGACAAATAAATCGTGGATTAAGCTTTTCTCTCTTCCCAAATCTTGTAACTCCCTTCCATGGTGCAACACGTAACAATACATGATCCCCAATATTAAATTCTACGTCCTTTCGATGAAGATCCGCATAACTCTTTTGTCGTTCCTGTGCCATTTGTATACGTTGTTAGATCATTTAGATCTTTTCTGTAGTTATATGTACCAACTCTGGTCCCAATAATGTTTCTTCTCCCACCTCATCCCAACATACTGGAGAGCGACACTTTCGTCCATACAATGCTTCAAATGGAGCCACACCTATACTTTCCTGATAACTGTTGTTGTAGGAGAATTTCACCAATGGTAAGTACTTATCCTAACTTCTTTTGATGTCTAGGACACAGAGTCTTAATAGATTTTCAAGAGTTTGAATAGTCCTCTCTGATTGTCCGTCTGTTTGAGGATGGTATACCGAACTATATCATAAATCTGTTTCCATAGGTTTCTGCAAGCTAACCCAAAATTGTGAAGTAAATCTTGGGTCACGATCAGAAATTATTGATACTGGCATGCCATGCAACCTCACAATCTCATTCACGTACATACGAGCAAGACGTTCAAGGGAATAAGTCTCCCGTAAAGGCAAGAAATGAGCAGACTTAGTTAATCTATCAACAATAACCCAAATCGCATCTATGCCTTGAGAAACCTTTGGAAGACCCGTAACGAAATTCATAGTAACGTGTTCCCACTTCCATTTTGGAATATCAAGTGGTTGCAATGGACCCTTTGACACTTGATGCTCCGCCTTTACACGTTGACAAGTTAAACACCTCGAGATAAACTTCGCGATTTCTCTCTTCATATTGCTCCACTAAAATGTATGTCGAAGATCACGATACATTTTGGTACTTCCAGATTGGATTGCAAATGGTGTACTGTGTGCCTCCATCATAATTCTATGTTTCAAGTCAGAATTATTAGGTACGCAAAGTCTGGAGTTGACTTTAAGTATTCCTTCTTCATCGATTTTTGCTTCTAGAATAGCACCTTCTTGCACTTTCTTCTTCATACGCATCAACTCTGGGTCTATGGCTTGAGCAACTTTAATTTTATTGATTAAAGTTGGTTCTATGCGTATACTTGACATAATCGCATGGGTTCCCAGAGTCTTGAATTCTATCTTTATCTTTTGTAAATCACACAAAATGGGCCTTTGTGTTGACAACATTGCACTCGTTCCCGCATATGATCTTCTACTCAATGCATCAGCTATCACGTTCTCTTTTTCAGGATGGTATTGAATTGTATGGTCATAATCTTTCAACAGCTCGAGCCAACGTCGTTGCCGCATATTGAGTTCTTTTTTGGTGAAAAAATATTTGAGGCTTTTATGATCCGAATATATCTCCACTTTCTCCCCATATAGATATTGCCTCCAGATTTTCAACGCGAAAACGACTACTGCCAACTCTAGATCATGAGTAGGGTAATTCCTCTCATATTCTTTGGGTTGTCACAAGGCATAGGCTATGACCTTCCTATGTTGCATGAGAACACATTCTAACCCTTTGCCTGAAGCATAGCTGTAGATAACAAATCCATCCGAACCAGATGGTATTGTCAGAACAGGTGCCAAAATGAGTCTCCTCTTAAGCTCTTGAAAACTCTTCTCGCATTCCTCGCTCCATACAAATTTTGTATCCTTCCGAGTCAGTTGAGTTAACGGAGTAGGAATTCGAGAAAATCCTTCCACGAATCTCCAATATTAACCAACTAAACCCAGAAAGCTACGTACTTCGGTTACTGACTTCGATTGCTCCAAACTTTGTATTGCTTCAATCTTCGTTGGGTCAACAGATACTCTATGTTTTGACACCACGTGCCCAAGGAATGCTACTTCCTCAAGCCAAAACTCACATTTCTTCAACTTGGCATATACCTTGTTTTCACGAAGCCTTTGAAGTACCAGCTTCAAATGGTGCTCATGATCTTCATGGCTTTTTGGAATAGATGAGGATGTCATCAATAAAGACAACAACGAACTGATCTAAATATTCCTTGAATACTCGGTTCATCATATCCATGAAAGTCGCAGGAGCATTAGTCAATCCAAAAGACATAACTAGGAATTCATAATGCCCATACCGAGTTCTAAAGGCAGTCTTCGGAATATCCTCAATTTTAATCTTCAGCTGATGATATCCAGAACGAAGATCGATATTTGAAAAAAATTATGCTCCTTGCAACTGGTCAAACAGGTCATCAATACGAGGTAGCGGATACCTATTCTTGATGGTGACATGGTTCAATTCCCGGTAGTTAATACAAAGTTTCATACTCCCATCCTTCTTCTTTACGAATAAAACAGGAGCACCCTAAGGAGATGTACTAGGACGAATGAAACCGATGTCCAACAACTCCTATAATTAGACCTTTAACTCCTGAAGTTCAATAGGAGCCATTCGATATGGGGTTTTAGAAATGAGTTTTGTACCAGGTTCAAGGTCAATAAAGAATTCAACTTCACGTTCTGTGGGTAAACCGGGAAGTTCTTCAGGAAATACGTCAAGAAATTCTCTAACAACAGAAATATTATTCAAATCTGACGTGTTTTTGTGCAAGTCCATGACATGGGCTAAGAAAGCTTGACATCCATTTTTTAATAAACGAATGGCTTTATAGTTTGATATGACAGTGATTGACTTTAGTGGTTTGGTTGATTGAATTCGTATAACAGGTTGATTAGGAATATAAAAACTAACAACCTTACGAAAATACTTAATTTTGGCATGATGAGTAGTTAACCAATAAATCCCTAAAATCACATCAAAAGCAAGTATCTTTAAAGAGATAAGATCAACAGGTAATGTGATTGTGCCAATTTGGATCAAACAAGATTTATAAACAGTGGATGTAATGAAAGTTTCTCCTAACGGAGTCTCCAAAGATAAGTCAAAGTCTAATTTCTCCAGAGTCAAGTTTAAACGTGGAGCACAAGCAGGAGAGATAAATGAATGGGTAGAACCGGTATCTAGTAAGGTATTGATGAGTGAGTTTTATACCTATAATTAAGTGCATTTGAGCTTAATCTTTTGGATATTTTTAAGTGTTTGTGTCTATTCAAGCATGTTTTATGTTGTTTTGTAGGAATTGGGACAAAAGTTACTTGGATCGACGTTTGGGGTTGCTAAATTCGCGTTTTCGGCTTGCTATTTACATAACACCCACTTCAGAGCCAATTTGAGTATTGCTCGGACCTTATTTCGAAAAACTTAAAGAATGAAAGTTGTAGATCTACGTCTCTTCTTTTCGGAACATCTTGAATCATTAAAATCGGAGTTCGGACGAAGAAGTTATGGCCATTTTCCCAAAGGACATCAGAACAGAAAATTTTCAGAAAATGGGCCAGCGTCGGGGCACCCATTTCAAGCTTATTTGCAGCACCGGGGCACTAGGGGGCAGAATCCCAACTCCGTGCCCAGCGCTGGGGCGCTGGGGAAGAGTTTGGTCAAGCTTGGACGCGTTTTGAGGCGAATTTTAACACTTTTTAGACTCCAAATTGGATTTAGTTTGTTCCTAAGCTAAATATTGGACTTGTAACCTATAAATACATGATGTAAGGAATAAAATAAAGAGAGATTACATAGATTAGACTAGATAAAATACTCCATTAGATTAGAATATAAACCCTAATTCTTAATTAGCCATTGGAGATTGAAGCAAATTGAAGAACACTGAAGATCAAGAGCAAGAACAAGAGGGGAGCATCAGATTTGCTGACAACAGATTCTATTCTCTTCACTTTTATCTTTTAATGTCTATTCAGTTGTGGATTCTTGATTTTAATTCATTAATTATGAACTAACTCTTTTATTAAGATTTCAATTGAACCTTTTATGGCTATAACTTAGTTATTCAATTTATTCCAATTATTTGTGTCAAAGTGAATTATTTGTCTTGTCTTGTGCTTATTGCTTAATTATTTGATCGATAATTGCCTTGTTACTCTAGAAGGAATTGGAAGAGGAATTTTAGGGTTAGAACTGGGCATGATAACATGTGACTTAGTTATTTGCATAGTGAATAATTAGGTTTGTGAATTGAATGAAAATATCTATTCACCGCATGTAACATATAAGGAATTGGAATTGAAGGAGTTTAATTCAATTGTTTTGCATAGGAATATAGCAAGATTAATCTGGATTAAATAGAAGTCAATTGATCACTTGGAAAAGGACTTTTGGCATTTGAGAATTCCTGTTAACAATTCAGTAGGCATAATAATTGGGATAATTAGATAATTGATTTATAGTTTATAAATGGGGATATTGAAGTCTTAATCTTTATTTATCTGAATTCAGTCATAAAGCAATTCAGTTTAATTAGTTAATTTAGTTTTCTTAATTAGAAAAATCACGATTTGAGATTGTTTAAATAAATTTAGTTTGGTTAAGAATTAGTACTTGGTGATTTTTATTAAATAATTCCTCGTGGGAATGATACTCTACTTTCACTTTATTACTTGTTGACCGTGTATACTTGCATGTATTCATTGATTGCGAAATCGACCAACGGGTATAAACTTCGTAAGAATTTATGATTAGCTTACCCGTAATCATCTCGTTCGAGTTCCTTGCATTTTGGCCAGTAACGACAAACGCTCTTCCAGGAACCGCTGACTTTGCCTTATCTGGGACAGCCTTTTGAGTCACCATCCCCGCTGGACTTGATTTCGCTACAGTACAATCTCGAGCGATATGTCCTTCCTTTACATAATTATAACATACCTTGAACTTTTGAGTCACCATCTTGTTGCACGTTCTCCTGGTTGGTGATTAAAGGTGTTTCCACGGTCTCATTCACTCCATCATTAATATTTTCAGCTGCCATTTTTAAATACTGCCACAAAATAAGGGTTAATTAAACAAGTTAACATATTACATAATATCACTATATTATGATCGACCAACAAATAAGCTTAGGTAGGACACACTAGCGAAGGATTTACTCATCTCTCCCCTCCTAGTTCTATTTCCCGATCTCTGCCAGAGACCATATCCCTAAGCTCTGATACCAACTGTGACGCCCCCAAAATAGGTATACATCACCCATTCTAAGTCGCCAAAAATATGGTACAGAAACAACTACAACTTTATTAATACAATTGTCGTGCAAAATACGACAACACTTAAACTGTGAGTTTAAAATACAAATATTGTCTTCTAAACTATATCCACACTCAAATAAGTCCTCATTACAATTATTGATACACTATTTTACAAAATAGTGAGGACTACAAAACAACTGTCTAGAACCATCATTCCACACCCCGACTACTTCCCGCTATATTCTCGCTTCCTGAGAAGAAAAATGGAACCAAAAGAAAAATGGTGAGCTCAATAGCCCAGTAAAGAATATTATGACTAAGATAATATAGAACAAATTATCGTTAGTCCTCAACAAGGAAAAATCTGATAGAATAAATAGACAACAAATTTTAAATCAATATTCGCAGCGAAAATAACAATTCATTAGAAGAGTTAAGTAGAGAATGAAATCTACTATCTTCTATGAATTTAAAAGTTCATAATCAATATTTTATTCCTGTAACATCAATCAATATACATCTTGAATCAAATATATTCATCTTTGCACTACAGGCCAAAGATATTCATTTGTATCACCAATTGGTCATGTTCATCTAAACGCTTGTTCATCTTTGTACTGCGGGCCAAAGATATTCATCAGTTAATCATTTATCTCTGCATTACAGGCCAAAGATATTCAGTAATATCATCATTTAGGACTGAGAATGGTAAAAATATTTTAAAAAAAACGTGTGACGCCCCCAAAATAGGTATACAACACCCATTATGAGTCGCCAAATACATGGTACAGAAATAAATACAACTTTATTAATACAGTTGTCGTGCAAAATACGACAACACAACACTGTGAGTTTAAATACAAATATTGTATAGTAGATAGTATTCAAACTCAAAGGAGTCCTCATTATAATTATTGATACATTATTTTACAAAATAGTGAAGACTACTAAAACAGCTATCCTGAACCATCACTCCATACCCCGGCTAGTTCCTGCTATGTTCTCACCTCCTGAGAAGAAAAATGGAACAAAAAGGAAAAGGGTGAGCTCAACTAGCCCAGTAAAAAATATTATGACTAAGATAATATACAACAAATTATCGTTAGTCGTCAATAGGGAAAAATCTGATAGAATATAACAGACAACAAGTTTTAGATCAACAACTGCAGCGAAAACAATAATTCATTAGAAGAGTCAAGTAGAGAATGAGTTCTACTATCTTCTAAGATTTAAAAGTCTATTATCAATATTTTATCCCTGTAATAATAATCAATAACCATCTTTAATCAAATATTCATCTTTGCACTACAGGCCAAAGATATTCATTTGTATCACCAGTTGGTCATGTTCATCTAAACACTTGTTCATCTTTGCACTACGGGCCAAAGATATTCATCAGTTAATCATTCATCTTTGCACTACAGGCCAAATATATTTAGTAATATCATCATTTAGAACTGAGGATGATAAAAAATATCTTAAAAAAATGAATCCAGTGAGACAAAAGAATAAATATTAAGTATTCGTACTACAGTTTATCTAAGTTCAATAATACTCCATAATAATCAATTGTGAAGCAGAATTCAAAAAAAAAGATCAAAACATGGATACAATCAAAGATAGTAACCATAATAGACATCTTGAATAAAAAGAAGAAAATTTTATTTTTCGGTGAATAGTGCCGTATTCGTGAATAGTGTCGTATACGTGAATAGTAATTCCGACACAAAAAGGTAAAAATTCCACAATAAAATTCATATCAATATTTTGGCATAATGATATTGAAAGAAATAATATTATTTATAAAGAAAATAACATCCCTTACCTCAAAATGATAGTACATGTGTTCGAAATATCGGATATAAAGCCGAAAAAAACTTGCACTGAATAGCAACTCTCAAAGTATTAAAATACTCACTAAAATATGCTCGACAATATAGAGAGAAAGAAAACTTGTTTCTGGTGTAATTTTCAATTCTAATCTCAGCGTCTATTTATAGGAAAATACTAGAATGCCATAGGAGACTAAAATAATAAATTAATATTATTTCTAATTCTTTCTTCTACGCATGCATCAATTGAACAAGCTAGCCACCAATTCTGAACATTTTAAGCAGCCCATGTGCATTCAACACCAACCAAAAAGTGGGTCCCACCCATAATTTAATAAAAATCATTTTATTTTTCGAAACTTCAGTAATTCATAGAAAATAGCCCGTTTATCAGAAAAATACGAATTTTATGTCCATTCCACACGAAATCGAATTCTCTACAACTTTGTAGCTTTAAGTTTTTCTAAATTCCAAACAGAAAATATCCGAAATCCGCAAACGGATGATTTTCAACACCTCTAAAAATCCATAACAAATCATTCGTTCATTTTTAACGGTTTAAAATTTGTGGATATATACTTAACTTATATATGTATAACATATCCAAAAATCACAACGATCCAACGGTCGAATTTAAAATTATAACTCACGCAGTAGAGCTTTAAGAACACCGATTTGATCTTTTAATACCTCCAATCCGACAAAATACTTGATAAAACATCTTAACATTAATTCCTTCATTAATAACCACATAAATAAATCTATCATTTATATTCATATCAAATAAATATTTCCTTATCATATAAATCAATAATTAATTATTCACAAATAATATTACAGAATCACAATTATGACAACCAGGCCGTTTCTAGGAAAGAAAGGGCTTTTCAATAAGGATTTCTCCTTACTGGCGCGTAATTAGATGATCAAACCTCTCCTTAGACAGAACTTTCTAGGCATTGCCAATAATGCTATCTAATAATATTATTCAAATAATATGAATTATTGATCTGATAATGGAAAATACTGTGCAGCGACAATTATTGAATCAACAATAATATAAAATATCAACGTAGCAATTATTGAATCAATAAAATAAAATATTAAACAGTAATTACTGTAACAATTATTAAGTAGTGTCTTCTTACGTAAGAATCATTAATTGGTGCAATACCGTGTGCTACTGTGTTTTAACCACCGGGTATTCCAACAGTATTAACGGTAACAACTACGCCGTTATTTATAAACAACTTATACTTATCGTTTTTTTATCCAATCGCTTTCCGTTATGGGGCCCACACAAGGATGCCCTGTTGTACGAATATTCCCCGACAGAAAGAATATTCCACAACCAAACGAATATTCCCCGACAACAATGAATATTTTATAACCACTTGCTTATTTTGAAAATTTTGCACTATTTTCCCATAACCAAAGCATTATATCAAATTAACACCTTATTATTCAAGATAATAATTAGAGAAAACTCGATTTTATTTATAATAAGTTGGGGTCTTACAACCTCCCCTCCTTATAAAATTTTGTCCTCGAAATTGACGTACGTACTTGGTATTTTGAAAAGGTTAAGGTACCTCGCTTTCATTTCTGATTCCAACACCCAGGTCATTTCCTCAATAGTATGGTTCCTCCACAAAACTTTGACTTGTGGTATGACCTTTGTGTGTAGGACATGTTCTTTCCTATCCAAGATCTTGACTGGTACCTCTTCGTATGTTAAATCTTCGACTATCACGTCTGGTTCTAACTCAATAATGTGGTTTGGGTCCTTCACATATTTACGAAGCACAGATATGTGAAACACATTATAAACACGAGACATGATTGGAGGTAACGCGAGTCTATAGGCTACTTTTTCTACTCGGTCAAGAATCTGAAATGGACCAATAAATCGTGGATTGAGCTTTCCTCTCTTCCAAAATCTTGTAACTCCCTTCAATGGAGCAACATGCAACAATACATGGATCCCCAATATTAAATTTCACGTCCTTTCGATGAAAATCAGCATAACTCTTTTGTCGATCTTGTGAGGTCTTTATACGTTGTCGGATCATTTGAATCTTTTCTGTAGTCATACGAACTAATTCTGGTCCCAACAACGTTGCTTCTCCCACCTCGTCCTAGCATACTGGAGAACGACACTTTCGTCCATATAATGCTTCAAATGGAGCCATACCTATACTTGCCTGATAACTGTTTTTATAAGAGAATTCCACTAGTGGCAAGTACTTATCCCAACTTCCTTTGAAATCTAGAACATAGAGTCTTAAAAAATCTTCAAGGGTTTGAATTATCCTTTTCGATTGTCTGTCCGTTTGAGGATGGTATGCCGAACTGAATCGTAAATCCGTGCCCATAGCTTTTTGTAAACTAACCCAAAATAGTGAAGTAAATCTTGGATCACGATCCGAAACTATGGATACTGGTATGCCATGCAATCTCACAATCTCATTCACGTACATACGAGCAAGGCGTTCAAGGGAATAAGTCTCACGTATAGGCAAGAAATGAGCAGACTTTGTTAATCTATCAACAATAACCCAAATCGCATCTATGCCTTGAGAAACATTGGGAAGACCTGTAACGAAATCTATGGTATGTGTTCCCACTTCCATTTCGAAATCTCAAGTGGTTGCAATGGACCCTTTGGCACTTGATGCTCCGCCTTTACACGTTGACAGGTTAAACACCTCGAGGTAAACTCCGCGATCTCTCTCTTCATATTGTTCCACCAAAATGTGTATCGAATATCATGATACATTTTGATACTTCCAGGATGGATTACAAACGGTGTGTTGTGTGCCTCCATCATGATTCTATTCTTTAAGTTAGAGTCGTTTGGAATACAAAGTCTGGAGTTGACTCGAAGTATTCCTTCTTCATCGATTCTTGCTTCTGGAATAGCACCTTCTTGCACTTTCTTCTTCACACGCATCAGCTCTATGTCCGTAGCTTGAGCAGCTTTAACTTTATCAATTAAAGTCGGTTCTACTCGTATGCTTGATATCATCACGTGGGTTCTTGGAGCTTTCATCTCTATCTCCATCCTTTGAAAGTCATACAAAATAGGCCATTGTGTTAACAACATTACACTCGTACCCGCATATGATCTTCTGCTCAATGTGTCAGCTACTACGTTCACTTTTCCAGGATGATATTGGATGGTATGGTCGTAATCTTTTAACAACTCGAGCCAACGTCGTTGTCGCATGTTGAGTTCCTTTTGGGTGAAGAAATATTTGAGGCTCTTATGATCCGTATAGATCTCTACTTTCTCCCCATACAGGTATTGTCTTCAAATCTTCAACGCGAAAACGACTGCTGCCAACTCTAGATCATTGGTAGGATAATTCATCTCATATTCTTTGAGTTGCCGCGAGGCATAGGCTATGACTTTACCATGTTGCATGAGAACACATCCTAACCCTTTGCCTGAAGCATCGCTGTAGATAACAAATCCATCAGAACTAGATGGTATTGTCAGAACAGGTGCCGAAATGAGTCTCCTCTTGAGCTCTTGGAAACTATTCTCGCATTCTTCGCTCCATATGAATTTTGTATCTTTCCGAGTCAGCTGAGTTAACGGAGTAGCGATTCGAGAAAATCCTTCCATAAATCTCCGATAATAACCAGCTAAGTCCAGAAAACTACGTACTTCGGTCACCGACTTCGGTTGCTCCCAACTTTGTATGGCTTCAATCTTTGCCGGGTCGACAGATACTCCATGTTTTGACACCACGTGCCCAAGAAATGCTACTTCCTCAAGCCAGAACTCACATTTCTTCATCTTGGCATAAAGCTTATTATCACGAAGCCTTTGCAGTACTAGCTTCAAATGGCGCTCATGATCTTCACGGCTTTTGAAATAGATTAGGATGTCATCAATAAAGACAACAACGAACTGATCCAAATATTCTTTGAACACACAGTTCATCATATCCATGAAAGCAGCAGGAGCATTTGTCAATCTAAAAGACATGACTAAGAATTCATAATGCCCGTACCGAGTTCTGAAGGAAGTCTTTGGAATATCCTCAGTTTTAATCTTCAGCTGATGATATCCAGAACGAAGATCGATCTTTAAAAAGAATTGTGCTCCTTGCAACTGGTCGAAAAGGTCATCAATGCGAGGTAGCAGATAACTATTCTTGATGGTGACATGGTTCAATTCTCGGTAGTCAATATAAAGTCGCAGACTCCCGTCTTTCTTCTTTACGAATAAAACAGGAGCACCCCAAGGAGACGTACTAGGACGTATAAAATCGATGTCTAACAACTCCTATAATTGGACTTTTAACTCCTGAAGTTCAATAGGAGTCATTCGATATGGGGTTTTAGAAATAGGCTTTGTACCGGGTTCAAGGTCAATAAAGAATTCAACTTCACGTTCTGGGGGTAGACCAGGAAGTTCTTCAGGAAATACATCAGGAAATTCACTAACAACAGAAATATTATTCAAATCTGACTTGTCTTTGTTCAAATCCATAACATGGGCTAAGAAGGCTTGACATCCATTTTTCAATAAACGAATAGCTTTATGGCTTTGATATGACAGTGACTGATTTTAGTGGTGTAGTTGTTTGAATTCGTATGACAGGTTGGTTAGGAATATAAAAACTAACAACCTTACGAAAGCAATCAATTTTGGCATGATGAGTAGTTAACCAATCAATTCTTAAAATCACATCAAAAGCAAGTATCTTTAAAGAGATAAGATCCACAGGTAATGTGATGGTGCCAATTTGGATTAAGCAAGATTTATAAACAGTGGACGTAACGAAAGTTTCTCCTAACGGAGTCTCCACTGATAAATCAAAGTCTAATTTCTCCGGAGTCAAGTTTAAACGTTGAGCACAAGCAGGAGAGATAAAAGAATGTGTAGAACCGGTATCTAGTAAGGTATAAACTTTGCAACAATTTACGATTAGCTTACCCGTGATCACCTCGTTCGGGTTTCTCACGTTTTGGCCAGTCACGACAAATGCTCTTCCAAGAACCGCTGATTTCGACTTATCCGGGACAACCTTTGGAGTCACCATCCCCGCTGAACTTGATTTTGCTACAGAACACTCTCGAGCTATATGACCCTCTTTTCCACAGTTATAACATACCTTGGATTGTTGTGGACAGTTTGGGCTGATGTGTTCTTCTTTTCCGCATTTGTAACATACGACCGGTGGTCGTTCTCTTTCCCTAAAAACAGTTGATGTTTGTGTTGACGTCTTCACATTATCATTGTTGTACCTTCTCTTCTTGAAATCTCCTCCCGACTCGCTTCTTCTATTTTCACGGCCACGATTACCACCAGAGTGATTACCGCTTTTGTCTGTATTCCTTCTTTCCCGCTGGTTATCATTGCTCTGATGACTGCTGTCACTGGTCTGACCCTGGTTGTTGTCCCTCGGTTGAACATACTCATTATCTAGCTCTAATAATTAAGCCATGTTTACAACATCTGAATATAAAGAAAATTTATGAGAGATAAGATATTGTCGAATCTCGGGTTTTAGACCTCTCAGAAACATCCTCGTCATACATTCCTCGTTCTCCACCAAATAAGGTGTAAACCTGGATAACTCCGCGAACTTCGCCTCGTACTGGGACACCGTCATGTTATTTTGTTCTAGTCTAATAAACTCTACCTCCTTCATATGACGAATACTTTCAAGAAAGTACTTGTCATTAAATAATTTCTGAAACGTTTCCCAAGACATGCTGAGTGCAGCTGGATGGGTACGTTTCACAGATTCCCACTAGTAATCTCCCTCATTACGGAACATAAAAGTGGCGAATGGAACCTTCTGTTCCTCCGTACATCCCAAGACATCGAATATCTTGGTAATTTGCTTGACCCACGTCTCCGCCTTAATAGGATCCGACTTTCCCCAGAATTTTGGTGGTCCCAACTCTTTGAACTGCTTGGCCGTGACAAACCGCGCGTTGCTATCATTTCCACCCGTATTCTGCACATGAGTCTCCCTCGTCTGATTTTGCATAAACTGCAAAAAGCTTTTAAACATCCCATCGTTCATCGTCTGATCAGTGGTGTTGTTTACAGGAGGAACATTGTCAGCCTGTTGCACATTCTCCTGATTGGTAACAAAAGGTGTTTCCACAGTCTCATACACTCAATTGTTAACGTTCTCAGCAGCCATTCTTAAATACTGCCATAAAACAAGGGTTAATTAAACAAATTAACGTATCACATAATATCCCTATATTATGACCAACCAACAAATAAGGTTAGGTAAGACATACTAACGAAGGATTTACTTGTCTCTCCCCTCCTAGTTCTATTCTCCGATCTCCGTCAGAGACCATATCCCTAAGCTCTGATACCAACTGTGACGCCCCCAAAATAGGTATACAACACCCATTCTGAGTCGCCAAATATATGGTACAGAAACAAATACAACTTTATTAATACAGTTGTCGTGCAAAATACGACAACACAACACTGTGAGTTTAAATACAAATATTGTCTAGTAGACAGTATTCAAACTCAAAGGAGTCCTCATTATAATTATTGATACATTATTTTACAAAATAGTGAAGACTACTAAAACAGCTATCCTGAACCATCACTCCATACCCCGGCTAGTTCCTGCTATGTTCTCACCTCCTGAGAAGAAAAATGGAACAAAAAGGAAAAGGGTGAGCTCAACTAGCCCAGTAAAAAATATTATGACTAAGATAATATACAACAAATTATCATTAGTCGTCAATAGGGAAAAATCTGATAGAATATAACAGACAACAAGTTTTAGATCAACAACTGCAGCGAAAACAATAATTCATTAGAAGAGTCAAGTATAGAATGAGTTCTACTATCTTCTAAGATTTAAAAGTCTATTATCAATATTTTATCCCTGTAACAATAATCAATAACCATCTTTAATCAAATATTCATCTTTGCACTACAGGCCAAAGATATTCATTTGTATCACCAGTTGGTCATGTTCATCTAAACACTTGTTCATCTTTGCACTACGGGCCAAAGATATTCATCAGTTAATCATTCATCTTTGCACTACAGGCCAAATATATTTAGTAATATCATCATTTAGAACTGAGGATGATAAAAAATATCTTAAAAAAAACGAATCCAGTGAGACAAAAGAACAAATATTAAGGATTCGTACTACAGTTTATCTAAGTTCAATAATACTCCATAATAACCAATTGTGAAGCAGTATTCAAAAAAAAAGATCAAAACATGGATACAATCAAAGATAGTAACCATAATAGACATCTTGGACAAAAAGAAGAAAATTTTATTTTTTGGTGAATAGTGTCGTATTCGTGAATAGTGTCGTATACGTGAATAGTAATTCCGACACAAAAAGGTAGAAATTCCATAATAAAATTCATATCAATATTTTGGCATAATGATATTGAAAGAAATAATATCATTTATGAAGAAAATAGCATCCCTTACCTCAAAATGATAGTACCTCTGTTCGGAATATCAGATATAAAGCCTAAGAAAACTTGCACTAAATAGCAACTCTCAAAGTATTAAAATACTCACTAAAATACGCTCGACAATATAGAGAGAAAGAAAATTTATTTCTGGTGTGATTTTCAATTCTAACCTCAGCGTCTATTTATAGAAAAATGCTAGAACGCCATAGGAGACTAAAATAATAAATTAATATTATTTCTCATTCTTTCTTCTACGCATGCATCAACTGAACAAGCTAGCCACCAATTCTGAAAATTTGCAGCAGCCCATGTGCATTCAACACCAACCAAAAAGTGGGTCCCACTCGTAATTTAATAAAAATTATTTTATTTTTCAAAACTTCAGTAATTCATAGAAAATAGCCCGTTTATCAGAAAAATACGAATTTTATGTCCATTCCACACGAAATTGAATTCTCTACAATTTTATAGTTTTAAGTTTTTCCAAATTCCAAACAGAAAATATCCAAAATCCGCAAACGGATGATTTTCAACACCTCTAAAAATCCATAACAAATCATTCGTTCATTTTTAACGGTTCAAAATTTGTGGATATATACTCAACTTATATATGTATAACATATCTAAAAATCACAACGATCCAACAGTCGGATTTAAAATTATAACTCACGCAGTAGAGCTTTAAGAACACCGATTTGATCTTTTAATACCGCCAATCCGACAAAATACTTGATAAAACACCTCAACATTAATTCCTTCATTAATAACCACATAAATAATTTCATCATTTATATCCATATCAAATAAATATTTCCTTATCATATAAATCAATAATTAATTATTAACAAATAATATTACAGAATCACAATTATGACAACCAGGCCGTTCCCAAGAAAGAAGGAGCTTTCCAATAAGAATTTCTCCTTACTGGCAATTAGATGACCAAACCTCTCCTTAGACAGAAATTTCTAGACATTGCCAATAATACTATCTAATAATATTATTCAAATAATATGAATTATTGATCTGATAATAGAAAATACTGTGCAGCGACAATTATTGAAATAACAATAATATAAAATATCAACGTAGCAATTATTGAATCAATAAAATAAAATATTAAACAGTAATTACTGTAACAATTATTAAGTAGTGTCTTCTTACGTAAGAATCAATAATTGGTGCAATACCGTGTGCTACTGTGTTTTAACCACCGGGTATTCCAACAGTATTAACGGTAACAACTACGCCGTTATTTATAAACAACGTATACTCGTCGTTTTTTTAATCCAATCGCTTTCCGTTATGGGGCCCACACAAGGATGCGCCGCCGTACGAATATTCTCCGACAGAAAGAATATTCCACGACCAAACGAATATTCCCCGACAACAATGAATATTTTATAACCACTTGCTTATTTTGAAAAATTTGCACATTTTACCCATAACCAAAGCATTATATCAAATTAACACCTTATTAATCAAGATAATAATTAGAGAAAATTCGATTTTATTCATAATAAGTTGAGGTCTTACAAAACGAATTCAGTGAGATAAAAGAACAAAAATTAGGGATTCGTACTTCGGCTTATCCATGTTCAAAAACACCCCATAATATACCATAGTGGAGCAAAATTCAAAAATAAAGATCAAAACATGGATACAATTAAAGATAGTAACAAAAATAGACATCTGGGACAAAAAAGAGAAAATTTCATTTTCCCGACGAATAGTGCCGTATTCGTGAATAATGTCGTATACGTAAATAGTAACCCCGGCACAAAAAGGTAAAAATTCCACAACAAAATTTATATCAATATTTCAGCATAATAATATTGGAATAAATAATATCATTTAAAAAAAATAGCATCCCTTACCTCGAAAGAACAGTACTTCTGACTGAAATACCGGATATAATGCTGAAGAAAATTTGCACCGTATAGCAACACTCAAAGTATCAAAATACTCATAAAAATACGCTTGATAATATAGAGAGAGAAAACTTCAGTTTCTGGTGTGATTTTCAATTCTAACCTAAACACCCTATTTATAGGAAAATGCTTAGAACACCAAAGCAGAAAATTTAATAAAATAATAATATTTATTAAAAAATTTCATGCCCACCTCTTGAAAACTAAATTCAGCATGTTTGCAACACATGTGGGGCCCACCCAATTGCAAAAAACGCTTTTCTTAAAATAAATATTTTAAACTCCAAAAATCAATTATTCCAGAACTTTAATAATTCATAATAAATAGTTATTTTATCAGAAAAATTTGAATCTTATGTCCATTCTATAGGAAATTCAATTCTCTACAACTTTGTAAGTTTAAGTTTTCTCAAATTCCAAACAGAAATTAACCAAAATTCACATACGGACGATTTTACAGGCTATAATTAAATTTCAGTTAAAATTGGGCCCACCGACATGTTTAACATATTTTTATCATTTATTGTAACAAAAATACTCTCCCTCCGCATTTATTCATATATCACACATTCATCGTAAAAATATCGTCATTATTATATTATTAAAATATAATAATATATTTAAATAAATTATTTTATCAGAAAAGATAAAATATCAATTTTCAACAATTGTCACTTTTTTAAAAATTTCTCCATTTATATCCACATAAATAAATATTTTTCTTATCATATAAATCAATAATTAATTATTCATAAATAATATTACAGAATCACAATACTGACAACCAGGTCATTCTAAGGAAAGATGGGGCTTTCCAATAAGGATTTCTCCTTACTAGCGCGCAATTAGGTGACCAAACCTCTCCTTAGACAAAACTTTCTAGACATTACCAATAATGCTATCTAATAATATTATTAAAATAATATGATTTATTGATCTGATAATGGAAATATTGTGCAGTGACACTTATTGAAACAAAAATAATATAAAATATCAACGTAGTAATTATTGAATCAATAAAATAAAATATTGAACAGTAATTACTATAACAATTATTAAGTAGTGACTTCTTACGTAAGAATCAATAATTTGTGCAATACCGTGTGCTACTGTGTAACACCGTGTATTACTGTGTTTTAACCACCGGGTATTCCAACAGTGTTAACGGTAACAACTACGCCGTTATTTATAAAAAACTCATACTTGTCATTTTCTTCATCCAATAGCTTTTCGTTATGGGGCCCACACAAGGCTGCGCCGTCGTACGAATATTCTCCGACAGTAAAAATATTTTACGACCAAACGAATATTCCCCGACAACAATGAATATTTTATAACCACTTGCTTAATTAAGATATTTGCGCATTTTACCCATAACTAACCACATTAATCAAATCAACCCTTACTATTTCAAAATAATAAATAGTAAAAATTCAATTTTATTTATAAAAAGTTGGGGTCTTACATTCCTCCTGGTTCTAAAACTATTGGTTGTAAATGAATTTTTAAAAGGAAATTAAAACCTGACGGAACAATTGATAAATTTAAGGCTACACTTGTTGCTAAAGGTTATAAACAAACGTAAGACCGAGACTTTTTTGAGACTTCACCGGTTGCAAGAACATCAACCATTAGAGTTTTAATTGCACTAGCAGCTATTAAAAATTTATTAATTCATCAAATGGATGTTAAGATTGTGTTTCTTTATTGAAATTTAGAGGAGGAGATTTATATGGACCAACCTGAGGGATTTGTTTTCTTAGGTAATGAGCATAAATGTTGTAAATTAATAAAATCTTTATATGGTCTTAAACAAGCTCCTAAATAATGGAATGATAAATTTGATAGTGTGATGACTTCTAATGGATATATAATAAATAATGGAGATAGATGTATATATTCCAAATTTAATGACGAGAATTGTGGTGTTATTGTATGTCTTTATGTGGATGACTTGTTTATTTTTGGTACCAATGTTGATGTTATATATGAGACTAAAAATATGTTATCCACTAAATTTGATATGAAAGACTTGGGAGAGACAAATGTTATTCTCAGAATTAATTTGAGAAAAATTTGTAATGGGTATATGATTTTTCAAAATCATTATGTAGAGAAAATGCTTAAAAAAATTGGACATTATAATGTTAATCATGTTAGTACTTCGTACGACTCTTGTTTGCATTTAAAAAAGCATGAGGGACCATGTGACGCCCCCAAAATAGGTCCACACAACCCATTCTGAGTCGTCAAATACATGGTACAGAAAACAACTACAATTTTATTATTATAATTGTCGTGCAAAATACGACAACACATATGCTGTGAATTTAAATACAAATATTATCTTCTAGACTATCCAAACTCAAATAAAGTTCTCATTACAATTATTGATATACTATTTTACAAAATAGTGACGACTACTAAAACAACTGTCTTGAAATATTACTCCACATCCTGACTAGTTCCCGCTATATTCTCGTCTCCTGAGAAGAAAAAATGGAACAAAAAGAAAAAGTATGAGCTCAACTAGCACAGTAAAGAATATTATGACTAAGGTAATGAAAAATAAATTATCGTTAGCCTTCAATAAATTAAATAAAATATAATTGACAACAAATTTTAGATCAATATTCGCAGTAAAAATAACAATTTATTAGAAGAGTTAAGTAGCGAATGAAGTCTACTATCTTCTATGATTTACAAGTCCATCATCAATATTTTATCCCTGTAACATTAATGAATCTACATCTAGAATCAAATATTCATCTTTGCACTATGGGCCAAAGATTTTCATTCGTATCACCAGTTGGTCATGTTCATCTCAACACCTGTCCATCTTTGCACTACGAGCCAAAGATATTCATCAAGTAATCATCCATCTTTGCACGACATGCTAAAGATATTCAGTTATATCACCATTTAAGACTGAGGATGATAAAAATATTTTTAAGAAAACGAATCCAGAGAGATAAAAGAACAAAGATTAGGGATTCGTATTTTAGTTTATCCAAGTTCAAAAATACTCCATAATAATCAATTGTGGAGCAAAATTCAATAATAAAAATCAAAACATGGATACAATCAAAGATAGTAACCATTATAGACAACTTGGACAAAGAAAAGAAAATTTAATTTTTTTGCGAATAGTGTCGTATACGTGAATAGTAACCCCGACAAGAAAAGACAAAAATTTCACAAGAAAAATCATACTTCGTGAATAGTATCGTATTCGTGAATAGTGCCGTATACGTGAATAGTAATCTCGACATAAAAAGGTAAAAATTTTATAATAAAATTCATACCAATATTTTGGTATAATGATATTGAAAAAAATAACATCCCTTACCTCAAAAGAATAGTACTTCTGACTGAAATATCGGATATAATACTGAAGGAAACTTTCACTGTATAGCAACACTCAAGATATCTAAATACTCACAAAAATATGCTCGATATTATAGAGAGAGCAACTTCTGATTCTGATGTGATTTTCAATTCTAACATAAGCACCCTATTTATAGAAAAATACTTAGAACGCCAAAGAAAAAAATTTAATAAAATATTATATTTATAAAAAAAATTCTGCACACCTCCTTGACCATTTCATTAGCCCTCATAAGTGGGGCCCACCTCACAAAAAATGTTTTTTATTAAAAAATATTTATAACCCTAAAAATCAATTCAGACCCAATATTTCGGAACTTCAATAATTCATAATAAATAGCCCTTTTATCAGAAAAATATGAATTTTATGTCTATTTCATAGGAAATTTAATTCTTTACAACTTTGTAGAAGAAAGTTTTTCCAACTTCTAAATGAAAAATGACCGAAATCCACATACGGATAATCTTGCATGCTATAATCAAATTTCAGTCAAAAATAGGGCCCACCAACATATTTTTCATGTTTTTTGTAACAAAAATACTCCGAACCCAATTTGCTTTCTTCCTCCTCATTTATTCATATATCGTGCATTCATTGTAAAAATATCACCGTTATTATATTATTACATCATACACTAATAATGTAATATTACAATAATATATTTGAATGAATTATTTTATCGAAGAAGATAAAATATCAACTCTTAATAATTGTCTCTTTAAAAATTTCTCCATTAAATAAATATTTTCTTATCATTTTTATTAATAATTAATTATTAACAAATAATATTACAGAATCACAATAATGACAACCAGGTCGTTCCTACGAAAGAGGGGCTTTCTGATAAGGATTTCTCCTTACTGGCGCGTAATTAGGTGACCAAACCCCTTTCCTAGACAGAACTTCCTTAGACATTGCCAATAATGCTATCTAATAATATTATTCAAATAATATGAATTATTGATCTGATAATAGAAAATACTGTGCAGTGACAATTATTGAATAAATAATATAAAATATCAACGTAGCAATTATTTAATTAATAAAATAAAATATTGAACAGTAATTACTGTAATAATTATTGAGTAATGACTTTTTACGTAAGAATCAATAATTAGAATTATTGTGCAATCTTGTGTGTTACTATGCAACACCGCGTATTACTGTATTTTAACCACCGGATATTTCAACAGTTTTAACGGTAATAACTACGTCGTTATTTATAAAAAAATTCATACTTGTCTTTTTCTTATCCGACAGTTTTCTGTTATGGGGTCCACAAATGGATGCACCGTCGTACGAATATTCCCCGACAGCAAGAATATTCCATGACAAAACGAATATTCCCTGACAACAATGAGTATTTTATAACCACTTGCTTATTTAAAATATTTGCGCATTTTGCCCATAACTAACCACATTAATCAAATCAACCCCTTATTATTTTAAAATAGAGGAAATTCAATTTTATAAAAAGTTGGGGTCTTAAAGACCAAGTGTATCTCAATCTGAGTATGCCTAAATCATAGGTTGCTTAATGTATCTTATGAATTACACAAGACCTGATATATCATATGCACTTAATAGACTCAGTAAATACACTCATAATCCTAATAAGGATCATTGGACTGCTTTATGTAGAATACTTAAGTATCTGAGAGGTACTATTGGATTTGGTTTATATTATTGTGGTAATCCTGCAGTTCTTGAGGGATATAGTGGTTCTAAATAGATCTCTGATTCAGATGAAATCAAATCCACGAGTGGGTACATATTTACCTGAGGAGGAGAAGCAGTTTCTTGGAAGTCTGCTAAACAGACTTGTATAGCTCGCTCTACTATAGTGTGATGCCCCCAAAATAGGCCCACACAACCCATTTTGGGTCGCCAAATACACACTATAGAATCCAAATACAAATCTTTAATTTACACCACTATTAACTGTCGTGTAAAATACGACAACACATAAATTGTGAGTTTCAATACAAATATTGTACTGAATATAATACGACAATATACACACCTAAATTATTGCAATGGCATATAAAATACAGCAACAAATATTTTAAGTCTTCAAAGAAACACGAGAAGATTTCTGTTCTCCTCATTCTAATAGGGTGTATTTTTTTTCGCTTCCAAATTCAAATTCACCTCACCCTATTGTTGTTAACCAAAATTAACTATTAAATGACGTATAAATACGACACACACATTTTAAGTTCTCAATACAATTATATATTGGCATGCTATTTTATAATGTATTGAGAAACTTTAATAGTCACAGACAATCACTCTATTCCCTGTTATCCTCGGTCAACACATCTACACTCTTATTATCTGAAAAGAATTGTGAAGCAAAAGGGTGAGCACACATAGCCTAGTAAAGAATATTATGACTAAAGATAATCAAATTATCAATAGCCTTCATTAGTGATAAATCATATATTTAGAACATATGGTAGATAATAAAAGTATTCAACCATAATTACAGTGGAGTCAACAATCCATTAGAAGAGTCAAGTAGAATATAATGTCTACTATCTCCTCCAAATTAAAAGTCCATCATTAATATTTCATTCCTGTAATATCCATCAATAGTTCTTTGTTGTACCTAAGACAAATGGAACTTTCATTATCTGTCTTCACCTGAACAACCAAAGATTATAGTTAAATTCACAATTCATGTTTATAATAATGTAAATCAACAGTTTCTCCTTACCACAAAGGCTTAATAGAACTTTCACTCAATGTCCTTGCCACAAAGGCTAAAGACACTCAATAATCATATCGTCTTTACACCTTACACCAAAGACATTCAAATGTAACAACAATGGTCATGATCATATCAATCAATTATCTATCTTTGCACTACGGGCCAAAAATATTCAATTGTAATATCAATGGTCATGATCATACCAATCAATTGTCTATCTTTACACTACGGGCCAAAGATGTTCAACTGTAAAACCAATGATCAAGCGAAACAATAGTCTATCTTTGCACTACGGGCCAAAGATATTCATTTGTATCATTAGTGGTAATGATCATGTCAAACATCTGTCCATCTTTGTACTATGGGCCAAAGATATCAATCAACAGTTCTTCTTTGCACTACGGGTCAAAGAGAACTTTCATCACAAGTCTTTATCTATAACATTAAAGGTCATGATTATACCAATACACAATTTCTGGTCATAATCATATCAATCAACAATTCATCTTTGCACTACGGGCCAAAAATAATTTTAATCACAATTTAAGTCTGAGAATTATAATGATATAAAGAATGAATCAAGTGAGATTAAGGATAAATATTAGATATTTATAATTCAATTTATCCAGAGTTTAAGAATGTTCAAATGGTCAACATGATGATCAAAACGTGGATTCAAATTTAAGAATAAGAATCATATATCAAAGATAATTTGGACAGAAAAAGAAACTAATTTTATCATGAATAGTATCACATGAATAGTATCCCATCATGCAAACTACCCCGACATGAATAGATTAGAATTATAGAAGCAATACTTATCATAGTAAGTTTAGATTTAAGAATATGAAATAAAATAATATACGAAACTACAAATAGATTTTCACCCGTCATGCGGTAATCCGCGTAGACAGATCATTTTCACAACTTAATTGAGAATGAATACGAAAGGTTATTCACCATGCATGCAGTAATTCGTGTAGAGAGGTTATTCCCACAGCTTTATAAAGAGTGAATACGAAGGGTTATTTACCAGGCATGCGGTAGTCCGCGTAGACAGGTTATTCCCACAGATTAACAAGGAATAGAATAACAACATTTACGAGTATTGAAAGAAAATAACATCATTTACGAATACGAAAGAAATAATACCCCTTACGAATACGAAATATAATATCCCTTACCTTAGTAGGAGATTAGATACTGCAATAGTGTAGTAGCAGAATACTATTCTTCTTTCTCTCTTATTCTCTCTCTCTATAGTTTCTCTCACTATAGCTTGTGATTATAACTTTGCTCTTCAAAAATGGTAGGAAATAATGAATTGATGGAAAAGTATTTATACGCTAAGAAAAGGTGACAAATTATAAGGTTAATTACACTTTAGTACCTTAATCTTTGCCTCCATTTTTAATTTAGTCCTTCAAGTATTATCAATATTCCATAACATCCCCTAATAGTACTTACATGTGAATTAATAGTTCCTTGAATGTGAATCAATAGTTCCTTGTATGTGAACCAATAGTAATTAATTGCTCATTTATCCGATTAATTGCCTATTTGGTCAATTTAACATCCAAAAATCAACTATTATCGAAACTAATATCAATTTCCACTAACATTAATATTCCCAACACAATGAAAATATTTTGAACTTTTTGAAGTTTGAAGATGAAATTCAACTGTTGACTTTTTGACAAAAAAATCAACCCCAATAAATTTTCTGTTTATAGTTTATTTTGACTAATTTCATCATCCCGGACTCAAATATCTCGTCTACGTCTCCAAATTCAACTCCGAACTCTACGTTTGACTTTTCTACGTAAAAATCAACTGTTGACTTTGACCAAAGAGTCAACCTTAAAACCATATCGAGTTTACAGTCTTTTCTTACTAGATTCATCGCTTCTGATTCAACCGAGTATTTCGCTCATCAAAATTCTATTTTGAACTCAAATTCGAGTTTTAATTTTATTTTCTTATGTTTTATACACAGTTTTATTTTCTTAGTTAGTTCAAACTATATAATTAGTCTTGACTAACTATTAAATTAAATCACATCACTTATCGCTAATAAATATATATAACACATTTTTTAATCTTTCAACAATTATTTATCATTAATATTATAACTCATAATATTGACAACCAGATCGTTCTCAGGAAAGAGGGAGCTTTTCGATAAGAATTTATTCTTACTGGTGCAATTAAATAATCTAACCCCTTTTCTCGACAGAATTTTGTCAATAATGCAAATAATAATACGAGAAACTGTGTCGTCTCAATTATTGATTTAATAATATAAAATATTATGCAGATGATACTATGACTATAATAGAATCAATAATATGAGATACTATGTGTAAGACCCCAATTTTTATTAATAAGATTTAATTTTTTGAAATATATTTTTGAATATTATGGTGTGGATTTAATATAATGTTATAGTTGTGGGTAATATTTATAAATTTTATAAAGTAAGCAAGTTGTTATAAAATATTCGATTGGTCGGGAAATATTCGTTTTAACAGGAAATATTTGTACGACGGCACAATCATTGGTGGACCCCACAATAGAATTACTGTCGGAGTTAGAAAACGACAGAAATATCTTTTTATAAAAATAACGGCGAAAGTTTTACCGTTAACTATTGAAATACCAGGTGATAAAAGTATAGAAATATGTGTAGTTGCATAGTAGCACACGGTATTGTACAGTATCTTTGATTATTGATGCTTACGTGAGAAATCACTCAATTTATTTCAATTATTATCACAGTAATTGCTGCATAATATCTCACGTTATTGATTCAATTATTGTCGCAATATTTTAAATTATTAAATCAATAATTGAGACGACAAAGTTATTCATATTATTATTTATATTATTGACGATGTCTAGAAAGTTCTGTCTAGGAAAGGAGTTTGGTCACCTAATTGCGCGTCAATAGGGATAAATCCTTATCGGAAAGCCTCCTCTTTCCTGGGAATGATCTGGTTGTTAATATTGTGAGTTATAATATTAATGATGAATGTTATTAAAAATGTATTTTGTGAAGCCAAGTGAGTTGAGATAAATAGAGGGGATTTTTATAAAATATTTGTTGTAAATTTTGCTTATTACATAGACCCCCACTTACTCATTTTTCAAAATAATCGGTAGGAAGTTATAAAGTATATATATATATACATATATATATATATATATATATATATATATATATTAAGTTTTATTTTATTAGATTATATATAGATTATATATTATATTTTATTTAAAGTTTTTGTTTTATTAGAATATTTTAGTGCACAGTAATGAATAGTAAAATCAAATTTTTCAAAAAATCAGTCGATTGCAGCGCCCGTGATTTTCTTCCTACTGTGCGTCTGTGATTTTTCCTAAATAGTATCATTCCCTTCTCCTATAAATAGGATGCTTAGTTTAGAATTGAAAATCACATCAGAATCAGAGAATTATTCTTCTATAATATTGAGCGTATTTCTTTTCAGTTTAAAGAAGCTTTGAGTGTAAAAAATAGTAAAAGTTTTCTTCAAGAATACCCCCTCTATACCAGTCAGAATACTCTCTTTTTTAAGATAAGGGATATTATTTTTGTTTAATATTCGTATGAAATAATATTTTTTTCCATACTCTGTAGTATGTAAGTAATATTATTTCGTTTCAGATTCTAAATTCTACACTCATTTTGTTAAGTATTGCTTATATACTACTTAAAATTAGTAGAATATCCTTAAAATTTGCGCTTCATCTAGAATCCTTTCACGGATATATTATTCTAAACATTCTTGATAATTTTTTATGTTTTCATGTCGGGATACTATTCACTGGATACTATTCACCCGGGGTACTATTCATGACAAAAATTGATTTCTTTTCGGTCCAAATCATTTTTGATACAATATTATTCTTGAATTTTACTCCACAAAGCAGTATCATGTTGACAATTTGGACATTATTGAATTCTGGATAAATTGAATTATAAATCTATAAAATTTATCATTTGCTTTTATTTAATTGAATTCTTATATCATTGTCATCATCCTCATACTTATATTGTGATGAAAGTCATCTTTTGCCCGTAGTGCATAGATGGACTGTTGATTAGTATGATTATGATCAGGGATTATTCGATATAATCATGACCTGTAATGTTACAAATGATGTGGTAAAAGTCCTCATTGGCCCGTAGTGTATTGATGGACAGTTGTTGGCATGATAATGACCATTGGTGATAACACGAATATCCTTGGCCCGTAGTGCATGGATAATTCGTGGATGTGGATTATTTATTAAGCTGAGTATCAGCGATAAAATTGATGATAAACTTTTAAATCATAGAAGATAGTAGATATCATGCTCTACTTGACTCTTCTAATGGATTATTTGTTCCACTGCAGTTAAACTTGTTGTCTATTATATTCTATCAGTTTAACACTATTAAAGGCTAACGATAATTTATTTTGTATTATCTTAGTCATAATATTCTTCACTGGGCTAGTTGAGCTCACCCTTTGCTTTAATTGTTCTCTTCAAGAAATGAGAATATAGCTGGGACGAGTCGGGGAATGGAGTGATGGTCCTGGATAAGTGGTTATAGTAGTTCTCACTATTCTATAAAATAGTGTGATAATAAGTGTAATGAGGACTCCAATGAGTTTGGATATTGTCTAGAAGACAATATTCACGTTAAAACTCTCAGATTATGTTTTATCGTACTTTGCACGACAGTTGTATAATTAAGTTGTATTTAAATTTTGTACCATATATTTGGCGACTCAAAATGGGTGATGTATACCTATTTTGGGGGCGTCACAGTTGGTATCAAAGCTTAGGGATATGATCCCTAGTTGAGATGTGAGACTAGAACTAGAAGGGAAGAGACGGGTAATTCCTTCGCTAGTATGACCTACCTAACTTTATTTGTTATTTAATTGGTCGGTCAGAATATAGGGATAATATGTGGCATGTCAATTAACCCTTGTTTTGTGGAAGTGTTTGAAAATGACATCAGAAAATGTTGAGATAAGTAATGAAGCACATGAGACCGTTGAGTCACCAACGATCAATACCCAGGATAATGTGCATCAGGAAGGCAACAATCCTCAGGTAAACAACAACACTGACCAAATTATGAACGACGGAATGTTCAGAGGCTTTCTGCAATTCATGCAACATCAGGCGAGAGAGACTCCTGTACAAAATGCAGGTGGAAACACTGGCAACTCACGAATGGTCACCGTTAAGCAGTTCAAGGAGCTGGGACCACTGGAGTTTTTGGTAAAGCCAGAACCACTTAAGGCAGAGATGTGGATAAAGTAGATCACCAAGATATTTGATGTCTTGGGATGCTCCGAGGAGCAAAAGGTTCCCTTTGTCACCTTCATGTTGCGAGGAGAGGTAGATTACTGGTCAGAATCTGTAAAGCGTACTCAACTTGCCGTACTGAAAATGTCTTGGGAGAAGTTCCAAGAACTGTTCAACGACAAGTATTTTCCCGAAAGTATTCGTCACATGAAGGAGGTGGAATTTATCAAGCTGGAACAAAACAATATAACCGTGTCGCAGTACGAGGCTAAGTTTGTCGAGTTATCTCGGTTTGCATCCCATTTGGTAGATAATGAGGAGCGTATGACGCTGATGTTTCTAAGGGATTTAAAACTCGAAATATGTCAATACCTCATTTCTCACAAACTTTGCTTATATTCAGATGTTGTGAATAGTGCTCAGTTATTGGAGCGCGTTAATGAGTCAACCCAACCAAGAGAGAGCAGCCGACAAATCGATAATACTAGTGGTAGTAGTCATCGAAGTGGTGACAACAGACGTGGAGAAAATCAACATGCCAGAAATGGTAACCACTTCGGTGGAAATCTTGGCCAAGAGAATAGAAGTGGAAATTTCAAGAAGAGAAGGTTCAATAATGATGAAAAAACAACAGCACCAGCACCCATTTTTAAGGAAGGAGAACGACCACCGATCGTATGCTTCAAATGCAGAGGGGAAGGACACATCAGTCCAAACTGCACGATGTAGTCCAAAGCATGTTATAATTATGGAAGAGAAGGTCACCTAGCCCAATTTTTTTGTGCAGTGAAGTCAAGTCCAACTGGGATGGAGACACCAAAGGTCGTCCCAGACAAGTCAAAGTCGGTAGTTCAAGGGAGAGCGTTTGTCGTGACCTACCAAAAAGCGAGGAACCCGAACGAGGTTATCACGGGTAAGCTAATCATAAACTCTTACGAAGTCTATACCTTATTTGATACCGGTTCTACCCATTCTTCTATTTTTCCTACTTGCGCTCAACGTTTAAATTTAACTCCAGAGAAATTAGACTTTGACTTATCTGTTGAAACTTCGTTGGGAGAAACCTTCATTACATCAACTGTTTATAAGTCTTGTTTGATTCAAATCGGCACCCTCACGTTACCTGTCGATCTTATCACTTTGAAAATACTTGCATTTGATGTAATTTTAGAGATTGATTGGTTAACTACTCATCACGCTAAAATTGATTATTTTCGTAAGGTTGTTAGCTTTCATATTCCTAACCAACCTATTATGCGAATTTAAGTAACCAAACCACTAAAGTCAATCACTGTCATATCAAGCCATAAAGCTATTCGTTTATTGGAAAACGAATGTCAAGCTTTCTTAGCCCATGTCATGGATTTAAATAAAAATACGTCAGATTTGAATGATATTTCTATTGTTAATAAATTTCCTAACGTATTCCCTGAAGAACTTCCCGGCCTACCCCTGAGCGAGAAATTGAATTTTGTATCGACCTTAAACCCGGTACAAAATCCATTTCCAAAGCCCCATATCGAATTGCTCCTATTGAATTTCAGGAGTTAAAAATCCAACTGCAGGAATTATTAGACATCGGTTTCATTCATCCTAGTACGTCTCCTTGGGGTGCTCATGTTCTATTCGTAAAAAAGAAAGATGGAAGTATGCAACTTTGTATTGACTATCGGGAGTTGAATCATGTCACTATATAAAATAGGTATCCGTTACCTCACATTGATGACCTGTTTGACCAGTTGCAAGGCGCCAAGTTCTTTTCAAAGATCGATCTTCGTTCCGGATATCATCAATTAAAAATTAAAATTGATGACATTTTAAAGACTGCTTTCAGAACTCGTTACGGGCATTACGAATTCCTAGTCATGTCTTTTGGATTGACTAATGCTCCTGCTGCCTTTATGGACATGATGAACCGAGTATTCAAGGAATATTTGGATTATTTTGTGGTTGTTTTTATTGATGACATCCTCGTCTACTTCAAAAGCCGTGAAGATCATGACCATCACTTGAGGCTGATACTCCAAAAGCTTCGTGAAAACAAGTTATATGTCAAGTTGAAGAAATGCGAGTTCTGGCTTAAGGAAGTAGCATTCCTTGGGCACGTGATATCAAATCACGGAATATCTATTGACCCAGCGAAGATTGAAGCAATACAAAGCTGGTTATTATCGGAGATTCGTGGGAGCAACCTAAGTTAGTGACCGAAATACGTAGCTTTCTGGGCTTAGCTGGTTATTATCGGAGATTCGTGAAAGGATTTTCTCGAATCGCTACTCCATTAACTCAGCTGACTCGAAAAGATACAAAATTCGGTTAGAGCGAGGAATGTGAGAAGAGTTTTCAAGAACTTAAGAGGAGATTCATTTCAGCACCTGTTCTGACAATACCATCTGGTTCGGAGGGATTTGTCATCTACAGTGATGCTTCAAGCAAAGGTTTAGGATGTGTTCTCATGCAACATGGAAAAGTCATAGCCTACGCCTCATGACAACTCAAAGAATATTAGAGGAATTATCCTACTCATGATCTAGAGTTGGCAGCTGTCGTTTTTACGCTTAAAATCTGGAGGCATTACCTGTATGAGGAGAAAGTAAAGATCTATACGGATCATAAAAGCCTCTAATATTTTTTCACACAAAAGGAACTCAACATGCGGCAACGACGTTGGCTCAAGCTGTTGAAATATTACGATCATACCATTCAATACCATTCTGGAAAAGCGAACATGATAACTGACGCGTTAAGTAGAAGATCATATGCGGGTACGAGTGTGATATTATCAATACAAAGGCCTATATTGTATGACTTACAAAGGATGGAGATAGAGTTAAAGATTCCAGGGACCCATGTGATGATGTCAAATATACGAGTAGAACCGACTTTAATCGATAAAGTTAAAGCTGCTCAAACTACGGACCTGGAGCTGATGTGTATGAGGAAGAAAGTACAAGAAGGTGTTATTCTAGAAGCAAAAATTGATGAAGAAGGAATACTTCGAGTCAACTCCAGACTTTGTGTTCCTAACGACTCTGATTTGAAGTATAAAATTATGATGAAGGCGCACAACGCACCGTTTGTAATCTATCCTGGGAGTACCAAAATGTATCGTGATCTTCGACATACATTTTGGTGAAGCAATATTAAGAGAGAGATAGTGGAGTTTATCTCAAGGTGTTTAACTTGTCAACGTGTCAAGGCGTAGCATCAAGTGCCAAAAGGTCCACTGCAACCACTTGAAATTCCAGAATAGAAGTGGGATCATATTACCATGGATTTCGTTACTGGTCTTCCCAAGGTTTCTCAAGGCATAGATGCAATTTAGGTCATTATTGATATATTAACCAAGTCTGCTCATTTCTTACCTATACGAGAAACTTATTCACTTGAATGTTTTGCTCGTACATACATAAATGAGATTGTAAGAATGCATGGTATGCCAGTATCCATAGTTTTTGATCGAGACCCAAGATTCACTTCACGGTTTTGGGTCAGTTTGCAGAAAGCTATAGGCACGGATTTACGATTCAGTTCAACATGTCATCCTTAGACGGACGGGCAGTCAGAGAGAACTATTCAAACTCTTGAAGATCTATTAAGACTATGTGTCCTTGACTTCAAAGGAAGTTGGGACAAATTCTTGCCATTTGTGAAATTCTTCTACAAAAATAGCTATCAAGCAAGTATCAGCATGGCTCCATTTGAGGCGTTGTATGAACGCAAGTGTCGTTCTCCAGTATGATGGGATGAGGTGGGTGAAGCAACATTATTGGGACCGAAGTTGGTACGTATGACTACGAAAAAGATTCAAATGATCCGACAACGTATAAAAACCTCGCATGATCGACAAAAGAGTTATGTTGATCTTCGTCTAAAGGAAGTGGAATTCAATGTTGGAGATCATGTGTTATTACGTGTTGCTCCATGGAAAGGAGTTACAAGATTTGAAAAGAGAGAAAAGCTCAATCCTCGATTCATTGGCCCATTTAAAATCCTCAATCGAGTAGGAACTGTGGCCTATAGACTCGCCTTACTGCCAAGTATGTCTCGTTTTCATAATATTTTTCACTTATCTATGTTACGTAAATATGTGGAAGACCCGAACCACATTATTGAATTAGAACCAGACAAGATAGTGGAAGATTTAATATATGAAGAAGTACCTGTTAAAATCTTGGATAAGAAGGAATATATTATATTTTATTTAAAGCTTTTGTTTTATTAGAATATTTTATTGCACAGTAATGAATAGTAAAATCAAATTTTTTTAAAAAAACAGCTGATTGCAACGCCAATGATTTTCTTCCTACTGTGCGTCCGTGATTTTTCCTAAATAACATCCTTCCATTCTCTTATAAATAGGAAGCCTAGTTTAGACTTGAAAATCACACCAGAATCAGAGAATTCTTCTTCTATAATATTGAGTGTATTTCTTTTGAGTTTAAAGAAGTTTTGAGTGTAGAAAATAGTAAAAATTTTCTTCAAGAATATCCCCGCTATATCAGTCGGAATACTCTCCTTTGTAAGGTAAGGGATATTATTTTTGTTCAATATTCTTATGAAATAATATTTTCTTCCATACTATGTAGTATGTAAGTAATATTATTTTGTTTCAGATTCTGAAATCTACACTCATTTTGTTAAGTATTGCTTATATACTCCTTGAAATTAGTAGAATATCCTTAAAATTTGTGCTTCATCTAGTATCCTTTCACGGATATATTATTCTGAACATTCTTGATATTTTTTGATCTTTTTATGTCGGGGTACTATTCATAGGGTACTATTCCCAAAGTACTATTTACGGGATACTATTCACCTGGGATAATATTCATGATAAAAATTAATTTCTTTTCAGTCCAAATCATTTTTGATACAATATTATTCTTAAATTTTACTCCACAAAACAGTATCATGTTGACAATTTAGACATTATTAAATTCTGGATAAATTGAATTATAAATCTTTAAAATTTATCATTTACTTTCATTTAATTGAATTCTTATATCATTGTCATCATCCTCATGCTTATATTGTGATGAAAGTCATCTTTGGCCCGTAATGCATAGATGGACTGTTAATTGGTATGATTATGACCTGAGATTATTCGGTATAATCATGACCTGTAATGTTACAAATGATGTGGTAAAAGTCCTCATTGGCCCGTAGTGCATTGATGGACAGTTATTGGCATGATCATGACCATTGGTGATAACATGAATATCTTTGGCCCGTAGTGCATGGATAATTCGTGGATGTGATACTAATGAATATCATTGGCCCGTAGTGCATGGGTGATTCAGTGATGTGGATTATTTATTAAGTTGAGTCTCAGCGATAAAATTGATGATAAACTTTTAAATCATAGAAGATTGTAGATATCATGCTCTACTTGACTTTTCTAATGGATTATTTATTCCGCTACAATTAAACTTATTGTCTATTATATTCTATCACTTTAACACTGTTGAAGGCTAACGATAATTTATTCTGCATTATCTTAGTCATAATATTTTTTACTGGGCTAGTTGATCTCAACCTTTACTTTCATTGTTCTTCTCAGAAAATGAGAATATAGTTGGGATGAGTCAGGGAATGGAGTGATGGTCCTGGATAAGTGGCTATAGTAGTCCTCACTATTCTATGAAATAGTATGATAATAATTATAATGAGGACTCCATTGAGTTTGGATATTGTCTAGAAGACAATATTCGTGTTAAAACTCTCAGCTTATGTTTTGTCGTATTTTACACGACAGTTGTATAATTAAGTTGTATTTAAATTTTGTACCATGTATTTAACGACTCAAAATAGGTGATGTATACCTATTTTGGGGGCGTCACACTATGCAGTATCTACTATGACAATTATTGAATAAAATTGAGTGACTTCTTACGTAAGCATCAATAATCAGAGATACTGTCCAATACCGTGTGCTACTGTGCAACAACGCGTATTATTGTACTTTTTATCACCGAATATTTTAACGGTTTAACGGTAAAAGTTTTACCGTTATTTTTATAAAAAGGTTATTTATGTCGCTTTTTATATTCGACAGTTATTTCGTTGTGGGGTACACCAATGATTGCGTCGTCGTACGAATATTCCCCGACACAACAAATATTTTATATCAACTTGCTTACTTTGTAAAATTTACACATATTACTCTTAACTTTAACATTTTATCAATTTAACCATTTACTGAATAGAACAATAATTATAAAAAAAATTGAATACTTTTATTTCATAAAATTCGGGGTTTAACATATAGAGTCTAAGTTTATTGCCTTAGAGAAGGCAGGTTCTGAAGCAGAGTGGCTCAGAAATCTTTTGAAAAATATTCCCTTGTGGACGAGACTAGTTCCATCTATGTCTCTATTGTGATTGTCAAGCTGCTATATGCAGAGCTAAGAATAAGAGTTATAATGGCAAGAGTAGGCATATACGCCTAAGACATAATATTGTAAGACAATTGTTATGTGATGGGATTATATCCCTTTACTTTGTTAGGTCAGAGATAAATCTTGCGGATCATTTGACAAAATCACTAAGCAAGAGGCTAGTGAGTAATACATCGAGGGGGGTGGGACTACTGTCTATTACAGAAATCAACAGTGATGGTAACCCAACCTATATGAATGGTAATCCTAGGAAGTAGGTTCATATGGGTAACAAAAAATTATTGGTTGATTGGTTGAGACACTATCCATTTTATACATATTTGAGTTCATCCCAATGATGTAGGATAGTGTAATTCTACAGTGTTAGAGGTTGAGTTATATACTCTTAATGATTTCCATAGTCCTGTTGGGTTATGTGTTTAACTGTAGAACACATCTGATGGAAACACCTATATGAGTGTAGAGGTGGGGTCGCCTCTTATGAAAATAAGGCAGGTTTTCTAGAGCGCTCATGAATTCCAAGTATGGCGCAATGCCAAAATGTGCCAAATCACGTAGAACAGCTTCAAATAAAGTTTATAGTGTGAGTAATATGATTACTGATTCATAATAAGGAAGAAGGTTCATATAAATTTTTATTTCACTAAATTCATGTGAATCAAGTTCTATCTACTCTATACATTGGTTCATAGTCCAAAAGACATCAGTGTTAACACACGACATTCTTATATTTCTTACTTAATTTTTTTTACTTTGTAATATGTGGGGGATTGTTGTATTTTATGCAAAATAATATATTATAAAGTTATATATATATATATATATATATATATATTAATTTATTTTGTGATGTTACCGTTAAAAGAGTTTAATGTGTAAATTGAATGAGACAAAATTAATTTACATATGGAGATATTGTAACTGTTTTAAATAAATTAAAAGGCCTATTCTTGGGAAAAGTCTTGTGAGTTGTTACCGTTGATGTGATGTTACCGTTGTAATTCTTTTTTTATACATAAGTCTGAGTTCAACTACTTTATTGAAAACATATATATATATATATATATATATATATATATATATATATATATATATATATATATATATATATATATAGCCCGACTCTCTCCAGCGAACTGGAGGGAGCGAATTAAGAGCGAACCGACTATAGCGACGGTTTTTTCTGTTGCTATAGCATAGAAAACTGGCTTTCTATGCTTTAGCGACGGAAAAAACCGTCGATATAGCCGGTTCGTTTTTAGTTCGCTCCTTCCAGTTCGCTGTAGAAGCGGACTATATATATATATATATATATATATATATATATATATATATATATATATATATATATATATATATATACAGTCCATTTCAAGGGCTCACCTCCTTATTTTACATATCATGTTCACCCCTTTTAGCGCCGGTTCGGTCCGTCATTATATCATAGAACAGTCGTCTTACCTTATATATATATATTGCTACAGTCAGTTGGTAATCTCACACCAACAAAAAGTTGTTGCCGCCCACATACTCCATCAAAAGGTGTTGCTCTCTCTCACACACACACACAACATATATATATATATATATATATATATATATATATATATATATATATATATATATATAGTCTGCTTCTCCAGCGAACTGGAAGGAGCGAACTAAGAACGAACTGGTTATAACGACGGTTTTTTCCGTCACTATAACATAGAAAACCGATTTTTTATGTTATAGTGACGGAAAAAACTGTCGCTATAACCGGTTCGCTCTTAGTTCGCTCCCTCCAGTTCAATAGAGAAAGTCGAGCTATATATATTATATTATATTATATTCTGCCACAATCACAATTTATGGTCTTTCACCTTCAATAAGCTACTGCCCACTATATATATATATATATATATATATATATATATATATATATATATATATATATAGAATGAGGATCAGGCCCGGACTCCCGGACCTAATTAAATTACGGACCCTATTTTTTATTTTTTATTTTTTTTATTTTTAAAATAACTAAAAAAAGTAATTTAATATTTTATGGAACTGGAATTTTTTCATAATACAGTATTTTGGGTGTGATTTGGATACATATAACAAAATATGTATGCACAGTTTGTGCAGATATGTTTTGTTATATGTATCCAAATCATATCCAAAACATTGTATTATAGAAAAATTTCCATATATATTCTTCTATTTGTCCTTCCATACATTTATATACATTCAACATTTTCATTCGGTATAATTATATAATATACATAAATGATTATATATATGTGTGCTACAATTTTGAGTTCAAGTAAGGAAAATTAGAAGTTATTCTTGGGTCATTAAATTATTTTGAGTGTTGATTAGTTGGGTCGTTAATTACTGGAGTAGGATTTCGTCAATAACCTTAGTATCGAGAAAAGTTCTCCGAAAGACAAAATTTTTATTTAAGGATAGTGCACTGTACAGCTCTGCTCAACATAATTTACTATAAATTGATAATTTCTCTTTTAACCTTTCTTTTATTTTATAATTCAATCTTATATTTTAATCGTATTTTTCAACCCCACTTCTCTCTGTGAACTAACCTTTTTACGTCTAATTTCCCACGTGTATAAGCTACGTGTCCCATTCCTGTGAGGACCTATCCTCTCTTTCTAGACTAGGCCCCACTTAGCTTTATCTTGAAGAAAGTTAAATATCTAGTTATTATTAATTGATATATCTTTTTGGATATATTGGTCTAACCGTATAACATCTTTTCCTCCCCCAACAGGTCCGCAGATTCTCAAGTTTAGGGTATTTGAGCAATTTCAGAAAGCCGGGGATTTTGTTCTAGCACATGGTTTAAATATAGTCAATTCAATTTTTTGGTGGGCCAAACAGGCTAAATCAAATAACTAAATTTGACTGACTATAATTTTAAATATATTTAAATAGAGGAGATGGCTGAAAAAAAAAAGAGATTAAGGGATGCTTGAAGGAGGAGATGAAGGAGAAGAAGATATTGAAGAAGATGAAAGAGGCAGGATACCTTTTAGCAACTGATAAAAATTAAAAATGTTGATTGACAAATCTACAAATATTGGAGTTTATTTGAATTCATTTATTATATTAATTTTTTTATATTATAGTCCACAAATAGTCCATCTATAAAAATAATTAAAGATTAAAGGACATTTGCTGTCATATAAACTAAATATATTCCACGGAATAATCTATCCGTCGGGAGATGCTCTAAATTCGGATTTCACTCTTTCTTTGGTTAGGGAAAGGACACCCCCCATTATTTCACAGGATCAACCCCCTGTCCTTCTTCCTTTGGTACGTTATTTTTGGTAAATTACCGAAATCGTTCCGGTTAGGTAATATTGGTTCGATAAATATAAATACCGGTTTAGTTTTACCTTTAAGCGGTGTGCAATTATGGAATTTTGGAAATTACCTAACCGTACCGTTGTACAGGTTGACGAACAGGGTTCCCATAAGTGTCTGTTTGAGGAATTGGGTTCCCGTAAGCGTCTTTTTGCCGACCCCTGTGATGCTGATGCTGATGCTGCTACCCAATACCCATATGCATAATAATCTGCCATACTTGATTTCTAGTTCTAAACAACAAGAATAAAACAATCTCTCTCTATGTTGGTTGTGGGTTTGGGTTAGTCTCTATTATATATAGGGAAGGAAAGATCGCGCAGGTAGATAGAAACACGTAACCAAGCTTGGAGGGTATCGTGCCAATTTAAGACCAAGCCACAGATATATGTATACTGATTGTTGCTCAGTTGAGATACGATTAATATTTTTAGTGGACACAATTGATGCCATTAAAATATGAAAACTTTGAAATTTACCCATTGGCCAGTGAAAATATCTTAGGCCTCAAGCTAAAATTTTGTCAAAATGTTAACAACTTGCATAATAAAAAAAAATTGTAAAAAAATTCGGAATAAAATTAGTTTTTTTATTGGTATCGAATCAGACTAACCGGTTTGGGATACCGGTAATTCGGTACCAGTATTTGTACCCATTTTTGTACTGGACTAGCTGGTCCAAGATAATCAGTAATTCGATACCGGTATCTATACCCATTTTTTGTTAAAAACGAGAACGTGTCGGTACGACAAATTACCGCTAAACAAATCTACAGGAGTGTTTTTGCTTCCTTCACGCTATGAGCTTGCTATCCATTCAGTCTGTCTTAGGATGAGATTGGGCTAAGTAGGTCTCCTCGAGGGTGCCTCCTACTCCTCGCCCCAGGAAAGTAGGTGCCCTAAGAGAAACCACGTGAGGCCTAAAGCCACCTTCCCTTCCTGTCATTAGGTCAATCCATTGCAACCACCTTAGCCCAAGTTGGTTCACCCAAATTGGTTTAGTGGCTCACCACTTTAGATATGCCGGGTTCACTTTATTGTAAATTCTATTCCCCCACATTCTCAAGACTCGCTCTAAAACCAATTATTCCTTTATCAATGGTCCCTAGCAAGATTCTTGAGGGATAACATGAGGCCCTTTGACCTTATTCCTTTTCCTAAGATGGACTTTACCTCATTCTGAATGAGTGAGTTCCTAATATTCCTTAGTCATAGAATTTTGCCCAAATTTAACGTTTTTTACAAGAATGAGTTCGTGTCTTGGGTTTCATGCCCAGCTATTCTATCACTCGTAAGAGATCACCTTCCAAGCCTGTGTCTTGGGGATGGATCCCCAGCCTCAAGTTCCATATGCTTCAATAGGCTGATTTCTATTCATGGTTCCTTAGGCCCAATCCATGCTTTTGAAAGCCCATTCCATAGTCTTTACTTGGTCATTTCTTATAAGAGCCCACCTCATTCATCAAAGGGTGGTCCATTCATTTAGCCCAACTCCTGCCATGTGCTTGTGGGACCCATAATCTGTTGATCAAACACATTCAAAGAGTCCAGTTGGCCATGAACAGGACCTATGCAATTGAGCACATTATGGGATCTTGGGTTTTTGAAAAACTAGTCTTTATGGGTTGAGGGTGCACTGTCCTGCTTTTGTTCTAGGGACAATTACATTTTTTAATATATTTTTAAAAATAATTACATCAATAGTGCACTCATAAAATATTTACAAACTAGTGCATATGCAATTTTTTATTTACAAAATTAGTGCATTCTTATCCTTTTAATTTAGTTGAGTGTTTTAATAAGTTGCAATTCAGCACTTTCTCTCTCCTCCCTTCTATTTGGCTCCGCCGAACTCCTTTCCATAGCCATCGCAGCAAAGTTTTCCAAAACTTTATCTTCACTGGCTCAAATGAAACTAGAAGTTGAAAGCTTGTTTCAAAATAAGTTGAAACATTCAAAATATTTAGTTGAGTGTTTATTTTCTTGTACTTAATTTATATATATTGGAGAAGGCACCTAGCGATGCTCGATACTTGGGTGATACTGCTAAAATGAAGATTGCTAAGGGGATTGTTGGATCTATTGCAGACAAATGTTTTGTTTCTAGGTTTATCCCTTACACAATGCAAGCAGTGAGGCAGGGTTCCAGGATCTTGGTGATAGTTCTCTCCAAGACTGACGTCCATGTCTGAATATAGAAATGATGATGAAGTAAGATGTGTTGGGTCTTGGGCTACAACATTGACTACCTTGATTAAAAGGCAGGCTTTGTTTGATAATTTTTTTAAAGTGCAGTTGGTAGCCAAACATTCATACCAAGGTAACCAATTTAATGTTATTAGGTTACCAATTTATTTTGAATGTAATGTAATTTGGTAGCCAAACCGTCAAGCAGTTGGTTGCCAAATTTTTTATGCCAAAATAATCAAAGCTTTATAACAAGGTAACCAATCTAGCTCCACACCTGCAGTATAAATTGGTTACCTTGGTTTGAAAGTTTGGCAACCAACGGCTTGAAGGTTTGGCTACCAACTGCATTACATTCAAAATAAATTGGTAACTTAATAAAACTGAATTGGTTACCTTGGTATGAAGGTTTGGCTACCCACTGCTTGAAGGTTTGGCTAGCCTCACCCAAATCTACCCAATCAAATTCCTGAACCAACAACCCACCATTTCTCTTTCCTCAAATCCCTTCCCCACCACCCCATTCTTTCTCTCTTCCACCACCTTCACCACTCCTTCCACCTCCCAACCCACCACCACCTTCGACCTTCTGCAAACCCACTTCGCTGTCCAAAACTTCCGACAAGCCGACGAAGAACCCGTCGCCTCCTAATTGCACTCACCGGCGACACCGCCATCAAGCGCGGCTACGACTTTTTCTCTGAGGTCTATTATTGATTATGCTTCTTCTAGATTGCTCCTTTGTTAATGATTACAATGATCTATGAAGTTTCCTTTTTGTTCTTTGTCGGATTCGAAAATTGGCGACGTGATTTTTGAGCATAAATTTGAGACGTGATTTTGAATTTTTTGGTTATTTGGTAACTGCCAAATTAAGTGGAGTAGTTTTTTCCTTGAATTAAGGAATTTGTATTTTTGTTGGATTGGATACAATGACGTGTTTTGCACTATTGTTGATATTATTATACATTATTGCACTGTTAATATAATTATTTAGTTGATGCATTTTTCTTGTAATTATTTTTTATTTATTGTATACTTATGTAAAGGACCCTTTGTTCTATTCCTTGGGTGAAAAGACTATATTACCCTCATCGAATGAGAACAAAAACAAGAGTTCCTGTTATTACATTATTATCACAGCCTACTTCCAAAAGATCCAAATACTTACATTTTACACAGGACACAACAAACAGATGCATGCCCATACCAAACACAAAGAAAGACGGACAGAACTTGTAAAATAGTTCATAATATTACTTCTGGTGTTTGAAAAAGTTGCAACTCATGCAGATCGCAAGTAGAGAATAATTAGCTTCCTTGTTCCTTGAGAACCTATAACCTTTCTCAAGTGTAGAAACACAAGTATATAAATAATAAAGTGATACTGACAAAAATACATTTTTAACCCAAAACTTCATTGTACTTGAAGACACAATCATAGAGCCTTCCTCCAAGGAATTGGGCAACCTCTGGGTGCTTCACCTATACATAATCCAGGGGGAGCCAAAAAGAAAAGTTAAGGGAAAAGAGAACAGAAGAATGCCTGAAACAAATGAAAATTTACAGAGGTTAACTGCTAACTGGGGGGTGGGGGTGGAAATGAAGTGATTACCATCCCAATCTTGAGGGAATCACATTTAAATTGCGCATAAAGATTTGTCTCTATTCCACGGCCCTGCCAAAAAAATTGAAGTTTCAATAATTGTTTAAAGGTCGACCTATTTACTATTGAGATACTACTACATTACATAGTATAATCTCCTTCCAACCCATGTTAAGTATCATATTTCCTTTTTGGGATGCACCAAAAGAGGAGATTCATTATTGTACCAATATACGAGGGATTACTAACTACCAACTCAAAATATTGGGGACCCCACAGTCATTAGTGTTGAATAATTATGGGATAACTAAAATTCTGGGATAGTTTTGGATTTTGAATAACTTTGAGGATATAATGAGAATGGAACTTTAGCTTTAGTTGACAGGCTTTTCTTTAACTATGCACCAATTGGTTAGGGTCACTCAATAAGGGACAACAAATATTTATTAGTCCATTAAATACTTGATATGGAATACACTAACCATTCCTTCCAGTATTACTAGGTCAGCATCACTTGCCAGATATGAGAGTTCTTGTGATACTCTTGCAAGATCAATAACCTGCGATAAGTAAATGGCCAACATTAGAAAGCTAAAACGCTCGATGTTATTATGCAATCAACCTTCTGATGTTAGAGAAGAATTCCAACAATGACACGAGTCAATCAAAGCACTTTCAACTTCTTACCGGTAAATCATTACCAGAATTGGCAATCAAAAGATTGGAAGTATCAACACTCACAAGCTGCCCATTTTCATCCTTCAACTGGTAAATTACAAATTACAAATCAGAGTCGATCTAAAACTGGAAATTATAACAGAGATCAGAATAGATAATTGCTTTACCACCTTTGACATAATCTCAATTAGCTCAGGGTAAGTTATATCATTGATAGAAGGCAAGTCATTGGCCGCCAACACAACCTGCAAAAAAGAGCTGTCTAGTTCAGACAGGCTTAAAAACTAGAAGCATAAAGAAGAATGGATGAAAGTGCATATTCAATACGAAGACAAAACGTTGTAAATGTAGAAGACTCTTTGGGTGACTTGAGATGGTAAAATCAAACTTGAAGATATAGCTCCCAGATGTTTAGGATTCTGACATTAAGGACAATTAGTGCTCACTGCTCAAACAACTAACCCAATTTGTGAAGCATTTTCCAGGACCCTAAACTAATCTATTTCAATTAATCCACAAAAATAATCTTAAAAACTAAGCCAGAAGCAAGAAAAGAAAGCAATGATCTCTAAAGTTTGCACAAAGTTTCTCAAAACGATTCATATCTGCACTTTGTAGAAGGCTCCAAAGTTTGTCTAGCTAAAGATGGGGAGCATACTCATCACAACGTCTACAAGAACGGATACCATGTTTCCCAAGATGTCCAACCTAAGTTTTTCTAACAGGGCTTCATGCATATCCCTTCCCACTCATTTTTGTTTATCTAGTTGACTAATGAATTTGTTAGGGTTATGCTCCTTAGATTCACTTCCTATGCCTGATCAGTATGAAAGGGGTAGCAGGTAATATATTATGAGAATTAGAAACAAACATTCCTATAAACATGAATGGAATATGATATGCACTGAATAACTTTTGGGGGCACTGGCAAATACTAGTATTTACTCTTACTTTATATGAAGGGAACAGTGAAGCTCAAGAGCTTCACAAACTTTACTCCATAAACCATGACTATCTCATTTAACTCTTTTGATCATCTCATAGAAGTTTAGAAAGTTTGAAGTAAAACCTGAGTCCCCCGGCGGAGTAACTCTCTTGCAAAAGGCAATATACCCAGAATAACATCTGCACCAGAATTATCAACAAAAATGACAGCCTGACATTAAACACAAATGAGCAGGTTAGCAACCAACTGATAAGTGTTAATTAATTACAACGGGGATAAAAAGTCGCAAGAATCCTTTGAAAAGGAAAGCTACATGTAAAAGAAAAAAACTATGGTAGAACTTGCCTTTTTCCAAGATTTCTTGCTCCATTTCAATATAAACTTGTCCAAATCATCGATAACCCATGGTCGAGGGACAAGATTTTGACAACTAGCAAGAAAGGATACTCCGTCTTTTGAGAATAACTCTGCAAGCTTCAAAAATTTGAAAGAGTTACAGATAAAGCCTTCCGAAACTGTAGAAAATATACATCGATTATTAGACAACTCAGGTTGTACAAGAACTATCAGATGTATCCTCTACAATGTCAACATTAAGGTAAATGTTCAAACATAAAAATCTGTGTCCTCAAACTTCTAAGATTAAGCAAGTCTCCTTAAAACTAATAAATTGCATGGATAACCTCATTAAATGATATTCATAAATATGAAGTGCTGTTTTTGTGTTCTGGAACCCCAGTGACATTCTAAAATGATATACTCTGTGGATTATCGCTGTGCATAAGGGGTAGCTCAGTCTTCTTAAGACAAAAAGGGTAGTCAAAAATTAATTTTATAAAGTCAGAAGCTGAGTTATACAAGTCTTTCTAAGACACCTTTAGGACTAGAAGATGCCATTTAGAGTGTCTTGTAAAGTATTTCTAGTTTAAGATTGGGAAAAGGGATGGGCATCAGAGTCAGGCTTGGAGAGGTCTAAATGTGTTCGCACAACAATTATCTTATTCTCAATCATGGAAGCATGGACAGCAGAGTGTTGTCAGTTGTATAATGCTGCTTTTATTAAGACAATCATGGCTTTAACAACCAGGCATCCTTTGGACAGTATTGTATTTCAAGGAAGTAGCAGTTGATGTGGATGTTGTAGAATATAGAGGCTTTTTGTAATTTTAAGTCCTTCAGTTATATGCTTTAGCCACCCTCCCACTGTGGATTATTTCACTAAAATTTTCATTTCTTTTAATTGTAACATATCTAGATGGAATGTTCCTCTAAAGTTGTACAAGTATATAGAGATTAACGATATATTGGGGAAAACCAAGTTAGATGAAGAAACAAGGATATAAAAGAGGATGGAAGTTTCTCTGGGGCTTGTAGAACAAATGAAAGCAAAGAGTTAGGGAAGTGAGCAACATAGTACTGTAGACTAAGAAAAAGCCCACTGCAGCATTTTGACAGAAACAAATTATAACAGAAAAAAGACCAAATTAAAATTTAAATCAGATAGAAACAACAAATAAAAGAAATTGTTGTGGGGAATGCTTATAATTTACATATTTTGATAAACTAGTTAAATATTATTGAATAAAGATGAAAAAAAAATAAAAAATCATTGATAACCTCTCATCATTTGTAAAGAACAAAGTGTTTCGGAACATAAGTACATAACTTGCTTTAAAACTTAATCTTTTAGACATTTAACTCAGTACGGATCAAGCTTATGTACAGATTTGGCGAAATAAACAGAGGGGGTGCACACCAAGTGCAAGACTGAATGAGTGAAAATTACAAATAGAGGCAAGAACCAGATAACTTAACTTAAGACCTCTCGAACTAGAGCTCTGATACAATGTCAGAATACTACTTAAGCTAAAAATTTAAGAAATTAACGAGTGGGTCTACTATATGACAAAGTATATCAGGATCTCACAAAGAAAACTAAAATATACAAACACCCTTCAACATATCAGAAAATCATCTTCTTCTTTTTTGTTTACGTTTTCCATATTCAGAATAGTTTCAACAACAAAGGTGTGCTTAACACAACAAGAAACATATCCATTATTTCTCATTCTAGATTTTAAACACGTCTGGCATGCCAACATATTCAAGTTATCTTCAAACATTTAAAACACAGTCGATTCAGTAAGAGTTAGGAGGTCAATATAGCTAAACAAAAACCATTTCTGGTGTCAGGGAGTCTGGAAAACGTTAACATACAGTTAAGACTATCACACCCTGAATGAAGAAAAGCATATGAACACAACTTTATAAATTTACATTTTACACAATTTCTAGTCAAACAGCAGGACAAACCTGCGCTGAACCAAGATCAAATATGTTGCCTGCAAATATTCCTCTAATCAGATTCTCTACACGCTTGGCTTCATCCTCAATATCATCATTAAGACGAACTACATTCTCAAATAAGGACATTGCCTTGGCATTTTCCTCATCCTAGAGCATTTGATCATGGTACAAAAACCATAAATTAATAAACTCGATTTAACATCTCAAGTCAGAAAACAATAAATATTATTAGGCAGAAAGGAAGGTGCAGACGTGCAGTCGCCTGCACCTGGTTGTACGCGGTACCATCCTAAAACAACGTCGTTTTAGGAGGCTTAAAAACCTCAGCCTTCTTCCTGACTCTTACGGTCTCTCTCTCTCTCTTATATCTCTTCTTTTGGATGGCGGTGGGTTTGGAATTCTTCAAATTTGGTGGTGATGGGTGGGTGTGATGCTGGTGGGTGGGTGGAGGTGGTGATGCATGTTGGTGACAGTGGTGGATCTAGTGGTATGATGGTTGATCGTGGTGGAAAATATAGTAGTATCGGTGCTTGTAGGTGGTGGATATGACGGTGACGGTGATAGATTTGGTGGTGATGGTAGCAGATCTGATGATGGTGGGTGGTGGGTGGTGGGTTGCGGGGGCGGTGGTGGAAATTTCTCTTCCCAAAATCTCTCTCTCTTGGTTTGGTGGGTGATATTGATGGTGGAAGCAGGTAGTGTGGATGGTGGGCATACGGTGAATTGGTGATGACAATGGTGATTAGAGATTGTATTGGTTATTGCTAGGAGAAGGGAAAAAAGGAAGAAGAAAAGAATGGGAAAGCAGCTACTGCACCCAACTAGGTACGGTTGCCCACACCTCCCGTGGCCCCTAAGGAAATTTCAGTGAGCCTCAGCTCACTTCTGGTGGAACTGTTTTCCCCCTATACTGGATTTGATCATTTTTAAGTGGTGTGTATTTTTCACCCAGGCCATATATATACTGTGTGTGAGTGTATGTGTGTGTGTGTGCGTGTATTTGATATTTAAAGCATTAAAGCAGGCTTACTAAGGACTTCAATCAATGAACTTCATGCTCACCTTAACCTTCTTGAATATATCTCTGAATCCAAGCTCTCTAAGGACTTGCTCACGAATTCGACAAAGAAGCTAAAAACAACCAGAATGAAAATTAAAGTCAGCTTCCTTATAGTTACATGCCCTAGTCAGTCAAATCATACGTCCATCTGTAGGCGACACTATCTCCAAAAAGATAGAATTAGGCTTACAATGCAGTCAGGCGGCCCACCATGACTTTCGGGATCTTTCTTAAAATCTTCCAGTATTTCAGTATACCTTCCACAAGTAAAGCAGACACAAACAATGAGTCAGATGAATATATATGATTTTTCATAAAAAAGTATATAAGGAAAGGTCTCCACTCCTTAACAACACTGAGCTCCATCCCATAGTCTAGAGAAAAGTAGCTAAAGTCTAGACTTATCTCTATAAGAACATATTGCGACAGCCAAAAGAAAAGATGGAACACATGTTCTGTATGATGTTATTTTAATTATTTAACACATTAGTCAAATGCCTGCAAAGGCAGTAAACATGTTCCCTTTCCTAGAAAAAGGATGGCAGAGTCTGGCTTTGTAAACGATAATCTATGCATGGTAAGAGCTGTGTTTCAATTGTTGACATAATTAACTGCACTTGCAAAGCCCCTTCCATCCAGTTTTCAACAGGAGAAAAATACTGAAATAATGTAATGTAGATTCGTCCATGCATATGACGGTCACACAACTCTTACCACACATAACATAGTTTTTTCTTGTAATAGGACGTGGCAATTGATTCTCCATCATTCAACCCCTATTTTATAACAACTTTCGATTTAAAACTAGTCTTTGTTAAGTTTCGCAAGGATACAAGTGTCGCCACAAAATTTTGAGTTGTGCAAGAGTGACATATATTGACAGATAACTCTTTTTATATATATAGTTATTAAATATTATTCCTTAGAACTGATAAGAACTTTAACCTTATAAGGTTTAATCCAACTGGAAGTACACCTCCTCTATTAAGTAATTTATTTATTCAAAATTAAGTCTTCAAATTAGGCTCAAGCAAAGCCTCAAACTTGGTTCTACAAAACAACCTAAGCATTCTTCAACCATCATCACCATATAGTCCATCTACTAAGGAAAAACCCTACTTTGCAGACAACCCAGTTGACGTTCAAATAATCCACAACATTGCTTCAGAGAACAAGGATTATGTAGAAGTTCCTAAACAACCCTACTTTGCAAAGAACCTTATTAGTTATTCTATTATCAAAACGTCCACAAGCTTTAACCACATATACTAACCAATAATGCTATAGGGAATCTTCTGCGAAAAAGCTGTCCATGGCCCACTAAAGATCTAACTTTACCTTTCATCTTGAAAATATTCAAATCATGTAAACAGCCCGACTCTGTAGGGGGGGGTTTAGTCCAATAAAATAATCAAACTTTGTTATGATGTGGATGTCCCATTGTTCCAATCAATTTCTATTCATAGTTATAGGATTAAACCAAAATGAATGGCAATTTCCATGTACCAAAAAAAAAAGGATGGAAATTTGCGACTGGCAAACTTTTCAACACATTACAAGACTACAGGTCAAATACCCCATATAGCAACATAAGGAAAAAAAAAAAGAGGAAGTGTCCAGGTAAAAAAAAATACAGACCTATCAATTAACAAATGTGTCATCTACCTTCATATAGACTATAGTTCATCTCAAGATCTATTTGTGAATTTTTCTACTCTTCTTAATAGGTTTAAGCTCTCCCACATTGAACTACACTATTCATCTTAATACTATTATCACTTATCAGGTATGGGTCCTCGAAGTCAAGTTATTATTGTTCCAGTCAAACAAAACCATATAGATCTAAGTTACGGCTGCTCTAGTAGTAAGTTGAGATATTTTATATAAAGCACGAGAATAATAATTATGATTAAATAAATAAACAATCCACTACCTTTGTGCAAACTTTTCAGCTCTAGTAGGAGCATCAGCAACTGTATTGTCACTCTCAGCTCGTTTCCTGCTCCCAAAATAGTATTTTTTTTAAAAAGAAGAGATAAAAATGTAATAAGAGTGTAAAATGTCAAGTATCATCCAAGTTCTAGTGTTCTAAAAATTCCCGCCTAGGCGCTAGGCCCCCCTGGCACCTCACCTTGGCCCAAGGTGGCAAAAAAAAATCTCCAAAAAATTAAGTGGGGGCTAGACGGAGAGATTTTTTTTATTTTAATAACTACCTAAACCATTAGATATTGATATATTTATTTTTTTAATGATTTACCATATTCATAATGCAAGTTGTAGCAAATCAAATCACAACAAAAAGTGAACAATATTAAGTTAAAATGGATAATTTTATTATAGTTGTAATTTTTTGAACTTGTATCAACTTCAAATTATATAAATGATTATACATTTGTAATATTTAATTTAATTCAATATAATTTTTAAAGGTATGTTTAGTTTCTTAAGTTTTAATATTGAATGAAATTTTAAATTTTATTATTTAATAGCAATTTTGTTTATGAATAAAACTAATACGTTAAAGATATATTTGAACTTTGAACAATTGTATGTTTGTATTTGAACTATGACATTGACAATATGGATATGCGTTTGAACTTTAAGCAAATGTCTTTATTATCTTTATTATAAATTGTTTTATTTTATATTATTGTTTTGTTTATATAAAATAAAATATTAAAATTGACTTACAATAAAAAAAATTCCGCCCAGACCCCCTAGGCCATAGGCCCCTCCCAGCCGCCCGCCTTTTAGAGCATTGCCAAGTTCTACTACAAAAAGGGTAATTAACTTCACTCAGTTCAAGACACGGCAAGGCCAATGAATGATGCATTTACTTGTAAAAAACAGGAAAATTACCCAGAAACAAATTAATATTCTAAGCAAACCCAGATAAAGATTTCATCTTCAACCCCCAATCTAAATTATATAACCAAATTTCCAAGTTATACAATAAAAAAGAAAAAAAAATCCCAAATTTCCAAGTTATACAGAAGTGAGAGGGAAAAAATAAAGAACAAATTCAGGGTTATTGTAACTTTAATCATACATACTGAACATTCATCAGATTATAAAATTTTAAAGCCATATGTGAATTCAGTACCGGTAAGAGGGGACGGAATTGAGGAATAGATTGATCCAAGAGAGCTCAGTTGGAGTTGCTTTTTTGGGATTGTCGGATGGAAATCTGTATGGGATTGTGCAAGCCCTGTAATTCGTCTCGATCGGAGTTAACAGCAACGGGAATGCCACCATTTCGCCGGAGCTCTCCATTGTTGATCTCTGCTTTAACGTTCTGCTTTTCTGAAAGAGCCGCAGTCTGAAGGGTAGCTAAATAAATCAATGAAATTAACCGGAGAAAAAACCCCAACCGAGTGTATTAAAATCAAAGGATATTTTATTTTATTTTATTCAATTTTCAAATAAAATGAAGGGTTAGTATTATCACCAGGACATCAAACTATTTTTTTTTTCTTTTTAATTTTTTTGTTGAAATTCTACTCATTTATATTAAATTTCAAAAATTTATTAATTATTCAATTAGACTTGTTTACTCTATATTCTTTCTCTTGAAGTAATAAATGGGCTCTGATATATATATATTACTATTCTTAAAACTTTATCGTCGTAGCCTGTCCGTCAACGGACCGATCCATTAGAGAATCTCTTTGTGTATATATATATATTCACACTAATTTAACAGAGAATTAACTCTGATTTAATAATAATGTTTTGATGAGTAAAAAATAGATACTAAAAAAATGTAGATATTAAATGAGAGTATGGTGAGTTTATGATGAATCCTCAAGAATTTACTCCTTCCGTCCATTAATATAAATTATTTTCAGAGTTGTATACAAATATTAAAAAAATAATTGTATAACATTAAATATAATATCAATTATCTGTATTGCTCTTGTATTGAAAAAAAAAGTGTTATTTATTGGGAAAAAAATATTAAAAGAACCAAAGTTATATTTATTACTTGAGGTAATATTGAAAACTAAATAATTAATGCTTACTTAAAATTTTTAAACAACTTATATTAAAGGACAAAAATATTTTTCTAAAACGTGGGGGATTATAATTTAACATATCATTTTGTAGATTATGTTTTATAAGAATATTTTTTATATGTAGTATTACTCCTGAATTATTTTATATATGGTTCATAAATTATGAATATCATGAATAAATTTAAATATTCACGACATTTTAATTTATGACTCATATATAATTAGCTCGTCTAACTTAAACATAGTTTTAGTTGAATTTGTGCTTAATTAGCTATTGATCAATGAAGCTCAAGTAAATCTTAATCCACTTTTAGCTCTTTTGCAACCCTAGACCTAGTTATCACTGAAAAAATAATAACATGAGAAGTAAATATTTTTGACTTTGGCTATTTAGGGTAATTACGTAGTAATTGGGGTTATTTTTGTTTCAAAGATTGGTTTAAAATGGGAAATGATATGTCCTCCTAGTGCAGCCAACACTTTTCAGATATTCATATATTAATATTAGCATTAGAGGCCAAATACAGAAGTAAATATTATTAGCATTTTCAGTTGTATTACTTCTTCACTTCTTTGTAATATGTAAAACTTTGTTCCTTTGTAGAGCAGCTGGTTAAATACACTTTTTGTCACTATATTAGCAGTCGATTTATAAATACATTATTGAAATGAATTTTTTTATAATTAACTCATTAAATTATAATTTTTTTATAATCAGTTATATTTTTTGTTAAATAAGTTGACTTTTAAGAGAATTAAAGCACGTGATTGGCATGTGGTGTCCATGTCATATGTTTGTTAAGTTGTCTTGCCGTGTGGAAAACAGAATTAAAAGAAAAACTAAATATTCAAAGCAACGTCTCAACCTTTCTCTATCCTTCATCTCTCTCTCAACCTTACCCCAAATCATCATCATCATCATCATCAACGCACCAAAATCAGCAGCAACAACACCAACTTTCATTTTCTCTCTACTAATTTCTTTTTACACTACTCCATCCCATCAATTCTTTCCATTTTGTTAGTGCTCTTAGATTTTGACTCCTATATCCCAATAACCAAGCTCCACAAAACCACCACCACTTCCGACGGCAACGATTGCGACGGCTGCAATGAAAGATCTCAATCTTTGATGATGAAGAAGGCCCAAATCCCATATCGTTGCTTACTCACTCCTCCCTCACGGTCAAACCCTTCAGTTTCCCCCAAATAGATGCCTCCATGATTGAATATCCCAACCCTAAAGATTTGAGCGTATGTTTTGGGGTTGCCAATAATAAACTAATTGTTGAACCAGAACCCTTCAGTTTCCCCCAAATAGATGCCTCCATGATTGAATATTTGGTTTTTTATTAAATTTACATGACCTCGGTTGTCCTAATTTCACTAGTACTTTGTTCTGAAATTTATTTTACCATCAAATTCCTTGGTTGATGGTGGTGTTTATTTTACCATTGGGTTGTTGATGGTGGTGGTTATGGATGATGGTTGTGGTTATGGATGGTGGCGGCCGACGGAGGTTGTGAGGAAGATGAAGTTTTTATTTTTTTCTCTTTTATCTGGAAAAAGGAAAAAGGAAAAAGGAATAAGGAATATGGTAATAATAATAATAATAATTCTTTCATTTCAAAATATTACATAAGAAATTATACATTAATGTATTTCAATATATTTCACGTGCTATGCTTAGGGACAATTATACATTAATTTATGCATAATCCCTCCACCTCAGTGAATTCATTAATTTATATAAATATATTTATAAAAATTATACATTAATGTATTTATTATTAATTTAATTATTTGTTATGTACATTAATTTGATTTATATTTTGGTTAACTATTTGTTATAGAATTGATAATTGTTGTGTTTTTTAATTGTTGAATATTCACCTAAGCATTTGATGTGTCTATCTAAGCATTTGACGTGGTGCCACATAAGTATTCCGTTAACTTTTAACACTTTTAGACGGAAATTTCAATTTTTGTAAAAAAATTATAGTACAATGAGTTGATCGTAAAAAAATTCACTTCAATTATGTATTTCTAAATCGACCCCTAACAGAATAGGAAAAAGTATATTTAAGAAAAAGCCAAGTTTTCTGATCAAAAGAGAGTTCAATTTTTTATTCTGAAGAGGGAAAAGAAAAAGGAAAGGAAAGGAGAAAGGGGAAAGGGGAAAGGGGAAATGTAATCTAAAACCACCAAAGCTTTAGCTCATTGGTGGACTAGGCCTCCTGCAAAACAGGAGATTCTACTTATAGGTTCCAACGTTTGAACCTTGGTTGTGGCCAAGATCCAATTTGACTATTGGCTTTAGGCAAGGTATGAGTTTTAAGTAGACATAGCCAAGTTTGACCAAGACATATCCTGTATTACATTGAAAATTCCAAATAGAGCTTCGAAGTTATGTTGGTTGATGCAACTAAATCTTCCCAAAAATAACTATTGTAACTGAAAGTGGAAACTCACAAATTAATTTCATAACGAGGGGTGGATCACTGCTGGGGCAGGGGGCACCAGACCCGCTGAATTGTCAGGGGTGGTCAAATAAAAAAATTTATTTGAAGAGGGTGCTAAATGAAATTATCATATTTTACACTTAAAAAACTATTAAAATTCTTAAAATCAATGGACCAAATACCAATCTCAGTGGTAGTCTTTAATACTATGTACTTCAATTCTCCCCATTTCTTCCTTTTCCTTTTCCTTTTCCTTTTATGTCTGTTAGATTTTGAGATGGCAAAGGTATATAAATTATAATTATGGAGTTTTTTTGAGTTCCAGTCTTCCAAATTACAAATGATGTCATATGGAGGTATTCACTATAAAATGTTCCATCTCTATTGTTACTGTTTCAATCCTCCATTTTTGTAATTGTTTATGGATTCTTTTTTTTTTTGTACTTTTATAAAATCAGGGTTTTTTACTTCTTAAAGCAACACTACAACGATGAAGAGAACTACATCAAATAAAAGTTTTTCAAGTATGTGTTCTATTCTATTTTTATTTTCTTTAATTTTTGTAATTGATTTTGTACTAACTTGTTAGTACGTGGTTTAATTGAGATTGTTTTTTATTGGTGCTAATTACACTTGACTATTCATAATAAATATTAATTTGAATTAGTTTTTAAATATTTATTGATTGTCAGTCATGGACATACGTAATTGGGTTACAATAACTAAACGTACAAATTTTGAATCTATTCCTGAAAATGTTCAAACCGAAGGGACTAGTGACTAACCTTTCAAGCCGAAGGGACTAGTGACTAACCTGTCACTGTTGATATTCACCAAGACACCCACCTGCAAAATGTTAATCCCCAAACTCAAGTGCCAGAATCTTTTATCCAAAATATCCCGTTCCAAGCCTATACACCAGTATCTCCTTCCCTTAGTATTGAGGATGATCCCGGTTAAAGACCACCAATAAGTTCTTATAACGCTAGTGAAAGAGAGAATTTTCAAAGTTTTTACATTGAGCTTGATATTTTTGTAACTATTAAAAATGAGACTATCATGCAACAATTTCAAACAATGAAACCTTAAAAAATGTTATTGTAAACAAAATTTGAGGATTATTTAGTTTTGTGATTCATTTTATTAATTTTTTATTTTTAAAGTTTTTTTTTTCGAATTTAACCCACTGAACTGCGAGACTGGATCTGCGCCTGTATAGAGCACAACTTATATATATATATATATATATATATATATATATATATATATATATATTCTTTTAAAACTTTTGACACTGATATTTTCTTCAATTGATTTCTTATTCAGCATAATGACTACTTCCAGTTCAACAATCAAAATGTACAGAAGGGGCAAAACCATTAACTATACATTGGACTCTGGAGGCTTGCCATCTCTTCCCCCAACAAAAGAAAGAAGAAAAAAAATAAATAGAATCATTCACAATAGCACAAAATGTAGTCCAAACTTCTGAACAACAATTCACCTTTCATCGCATTGTGCTTCCAATATATGTTTTCATCAATTGCAGGTCATTCATTCAAATTGAAGCATGAGCCCCAAGGCAAGTCTAATTCGTGTGGTTAATACTACATGTACATAACTAATGCATTCAACTAAAAACTTAGTGAGAAATTGACTACGTGTAAGCTTTCAAGGAATAGCGTCAAAGACAGAATTTCAGTTTCTAATTCCATGTTCTAAAATGCCTCATTTCTTTGCTTTAGAGAACCTCAGGCATCGGTATTTCTCACCGCTTACGGTGATCTCGAGAGCTCCATCTTGGTTATCTTGATTAGATGCAGTTCCCATCAACACGCTTTTCTCTTTCTCAAGGTTTTCTCTCTCCGTCTTTAACCTTGCTTCCTGTCTAGCAATCTCCGCCTGAAAGATAAACAAAGTTTTAAAAGGGGACTGAAAAGATTTTAAAACATGTCATTTATTTCGTCCATCAAACAATTGATTAGTAATCTCACAACTGCAAATCATAGTTAAAACAATAACATACATTAGATTGAATTTTTTTTAATTCATATCAATGTTCCAAAATCAAATTTGGATTACATGATGCACAGTTTAGGGGGAAAATAAGTTACTATGTATGGGCGGATACAAGGACTGGGGAATCCATGTCATAGGGTAAGGGGACAACCGTGTGGCTTGCCATGAAAGTATGAACCTTGAAAATTATGAAGTTGGAATGGATGAAAGAGAAGAGTCAAAAAATAGAACTACTGGTTCATTAATTGACCAGATTGAGATGCAACATTAACATGACATCACTCCAACTACATTCATAATTATGATAAGGATAACTAAGATTGAACAAGTTATGGGTCTCAAGTTAATCCTTAACAGATTCCGATTAAGCTGCTTGGAACCTCTAGCTCTGCTTGAACCAGCATGTCTTGGGCACAATTCATAGTTTTTTGTTTTTTTTTCAAAGTGCAGTTGTTTATACATCCTTTGTAATGAAACATATAATTACAATACGAAAACCAACAATACTCAAATTATCAATGTGGTACAAGCCCCAGTATTTTTGCCATGGTGACTTGTAAAAATTTTCTTTGGTATTAATATTTTTTTGGCCCTACCACAGAGAATAGAGAGACAATTGTTCTATTACTTCAAACATAGTTTACCTATTTGGATCCTACTTGCTACTGGTCCAACTAGATCCTACCACTGTAGGTTCACTCAAGGCTGAAATAGAACTCTAAATCACCATTATTGAGTTATGTTCAAAAGCAACAAATATGAAGCAGAACATTTAAAAGTCTATCATGCTAAGCTGGGAGGGGTTAACGCTTGACTTCTAAGCTTTTCCATTGAAGCCACAAGGTATTTAAAAGGAAAAGTAATGCTAACTTCCCCAACATGGTCATCACAAATGGATCGGGCAATGTTGCGACTTGCTAGAGACAGGTTCCAATATTCCCACCTATTCCCTTAATCATTGTAACCCCATCAAAAAGGGATGATACTACACACAGGGCAAGAGAAATCAAGTCCTCTTACAACAAGAAGGGTAGTCCTCTTGTCCTTCATGACTGAGGGCACTTGGCATCTCTATTTAAGAACAGTGATTAATTGCTAGAAATCAAGGCTGCCTAAGAGCGTATACAAACAACTTCTATGGTTGCAGTTGAATCCAGTTGTCAAGACCATAATATCAGAAAGAGATGATGAAAGAGCAGTAACAAGGGTCTGTTATCTCGTGAGGAAAGTTCCTCTAAAATCTAATCCAATATGAGTATCAAACAGCTCATAGCTCAACCTTAACATTTTTTTTTTTTGGCTAAATCATAGCTCAACCTTGCAGACATCAAATGCAACCGCTATTATTATTATTCTCCCTCCGTTCCAAATTTATGATCAACTTACTAAACATGTAAAAATTAAGGGATAGCTTATCCTCCTGAGAAATGAAGCAGTCACTTGTACATTTACAGTTCTAAAAGTCATTTTGACCATTTATATAGGACAAAAGTAAATATCATTTTCATCTCATATTTTGGGATGGATAGAGTGAATAATCTCATATTCCAAGGCATTGGTGTTAAAGGTGACTGCCTGGGCATGACTAGCCCAAAAATACAAAGGCAGTCACTGCCTGACCCTGAACTAATCTAAGTTATATCTATGGATCCACAACAATGTCTTGGATAATCTGAGATAACCCAATGCCTAGCACCGCGACAAATTAAAAAATATGTTCCAGGCCATTAGATCACGGAGTAACCTAACATCTATTTGTGTAAATTTACATCCTATCACTTAAAATGAATACAATCAAATCTACCAGCTGCAAATGAAAGGCTGGGAACAAAGATAGAGACGAAAGAACGGCATAAACATGAGAAAGAATACTAATAAATGATACTAACATAGTTACATAATAGTTCACAGCAAAGATATACTGGAAGTCCATTACTACGATTATCAGCTTTTTTAAACCCCTCCCTAAGTCCCAATTTCAATGTCCCAACTGTACAATTCATTCATAAGTAACACACTCATAGCAAATTGGTCATGAATTTGTTAACAAAACAACATTAATATCAAGCATATTATGTCCTCTTTGGTTCATCATTCATTTCCATAAAAACAAAAGTATTTAGCAATCAGTAAAAGGGTTTCGACCAAAAAGTGAATACCTCCCGGCGAGAGAGCTCGGCCTTCCAGGCGGCTTCCCGTTCGGCGACCTCGCGTTCGCGCTCTTCGATGTAACTCTGCATCTCCCTTTCCTTCATTATCCTGTCTTGTATGTCTGCATCCAGCGCTTCCTTCAGTTCCTTCACAAACTTGTCCACCACCGCCTTTATCCTCAGCGACATACCTAAACCTAACTCTCAATAATGGCAATTTTCCAATAGATGTCGAGTTTTTCTCTGATTATCCGTCCGCCGCCGGCAGCTCCGCTGAATGTGTCGTCCTCCACCGCCGCAGAAAGCCATGGTTAATTCATTTTGGAGGGTAATTGAATCCCAAAAGGCCAAAAGTAGGGGGGATTCAATTAAGATTTTTAAAGATTTTTTTTAAGGCATAGAATTTGTGAGATTTTAATGATTTTTATAGATTTTAAAGATTTTTTTAAAATGATTTTTATAGATTCTATGAAATAAGTAACAGATTTTTGTAAACTTTTTATGAAGATTGTGATAGACTTTTGTATATTTATAATATACTCCCTCCGTCCCAAATTATTTATTTTTTTAACAAAAAAAATTTGTCCCACAATATCTGCTTTTTTAAGATTTCAATGCATTTTTTCCTTTTATTTTCTAAGTTTGCCCCTTTACCCTAATTAATGATAGTCATTATTCTCATTCATGTCTCTCTTCTTTTTTAAACATCTTTTCATATTTCCACCAATAAGGATTCATGTACAGAAAACAAAAAAGTCAGCACATAAGGGTATTTTAGTATTTTTATCACACATATTGGTATGTGTGTGGAACTCTAAAAAAATAGATAATTTGGGACGGGGGGAGTATCTTACAATTTATATTAATTGTTAATTAGTCTATGTGTACAATTTCTCCCTCTTTTTTCATTAACAAGAGTAAATCTCATTATATTATTGTGGCATGAGATTTTATATATATTGATAGCGTTCACATTATTCTACTCATTTTATGATACATTTAGATATTCGAATATCAATAAAATTTTAAAAACTACAGATACAATACAAAAATTAAGCTCACTAGTTCTCCATGTCAGAAGCTATATTAGTCCTCCATTCATTAGTATTCTCTCGCTCTTAGTTTCAAAAGCTTGTTCCAAATTATCTTTTTGATTGAGTTATTGTGTGATTCTGTGAATTCAATATTTCATCTTAACTGTTACTAATTCTATTTGATTGTGTGGACCTTTTTTATGCGTCTAACATATATCAAAGCAGTGCGTTTTTCCTATGATACACCAACATATATATATATATATATATATATATATATATATATATATATATATATATTTGTTATGCAGGAATACAACCACATGCTACATTATTTCACTATGATACACCAAAGACATTTTGAAAACGAATATGGAGGATGTCTAAAAAATTAACAGTAATTTCCTTCGTTTAAAATGTCAGAAAAAAAAAACATACACATACGCATCATATATTTTCTATTTTCATATATTATATATACATAATCTTTACAACTGATATGAGAGTTTCATGATTTTATCTCACATTTGTTGAACAAATCTCTTCCCTCTTTCTATTGGAAGCTTTCGAACGACTGTTTTTTTCCTCATCAATTCAAATTAGGTCTAGTTATTTGTTAATATATCTTATTAATTCTCTTACTATAATAAATTCAATTATTTTTATGGCCCAAAATTTACCAAATTATTTATCCATCACATATTAATATTTATTAGTTCATATAAAATAAAAAATTAATTTGACCCAATAAAAGGCAGTCCAATTAATAACTAGTTTTATCCACGTTTGTGTTTAGAAATCTTTAGAGATGAGGTAAGATTTTGGATATGGGTTGATAGTTATAATTTTCTTCTAAAGTCTGTCAAACTCTACTATTTGATAAAAATCTTTAAAATCTATGATTTTTTAAATATCAAAATACTTTTATAGACTTTATAAAAATCTTAATTCAATACCACCTAACTTTTAAAGACATTAAAAAAGTTATAATTGAATACCACTAAATTTTTATAAACTTTTTAAATGTCTTGATTGAATACAACTAAACTTTTAAAATCTTTAAAAATCTTGAAAAATCTTAATTGAATACACCCCCTTAAGTGTTTGCAAGTGAAAGAATTTGTAAGACCCCAACTTATTAATGAATAAAATCAAATTTTCTTTAAATATTATTGTGAATAATAAGGGGTTAATTTGATATAATACTTTGGTTATGGGTGAAATGTGCAAATTTTACAAAATAAGCAAGTGGTTATAAAATATTTATTTTTGGTCGGTGAATATTCGGTTGGTCGTGGAATATTCTTGCTGTCGGGGAATATTCGTACGACGACGCAGCCTTGTGGGGGCCCCATAACGGAAAGCGATTGGATGAAGAAAACGACAAGTATAAGTTGTTTATTAATAATGGCGTAGTTGTTACCGTTAATACTGTTGGAATACCCGGTGGTTAAAATATAGTAGCACACGGTATTGCACCAATTATTGATTCTTACGTAAGAAGGCACTACTCAATAATTGTTACAGTAGTTATTATTCAATATTTTATTTTATTGATTCAATAATTGCTGCGTTGATATTTTATATTATTGTTGTTTCAATAATTGTTGTTGCACAGTATTTTTCATTATCAGATCAATAATTCATATTAATTGAATAATATTATTAGATAACATTATTGGCAATGTCTAGAAAGTTCTGTCTAAGGAGAGGTTTGGTCATCTAATTGCGCGCCAGTAAGGAAAAATCCTTATTGGAAAGCCCCCTCTTTCCTGGGAACGGCCTGGTTGTCATAAATGTGATTCTGTAATATTATTTGTGAATAATTAATTATTGATTCATATGATAAGAAAATATTTATTTTATGTGGATATAAATGAGGAATATATTTTTGTGGTTAAAAATGAAGGAGTTAATGTTGAGATTTTTATCCGTATTTTTGTCAGAATGGAGGTATTAAAAATCAGGGTTTTTGAGATATTTTGCGGGGGTTATAATTTTTAATCCGACCGTTGGATCGTGGTAATTTTTGGATATGTTATACATATATAAGTTGAGTATATGCCCACAAATTTTGAACCGTTAAAAATGAACGTATGATTTATTATGAATTTTACAAGATGACTGGTTCAGAAATTGTTGAATTTTCGGAGTTTATCATTTTGATGGAAAATTCTAGAATTGGTGGGCCCCACTTGTGGTTGGTGAAGAAATGTGCTGAATTATATTTCAAATGTGGTAGGTGGGAATAGTAGCAGGTAAAGCCATCAGGTTGCAGGTCAAACCTACCAAAATTTTCCTATAAATAGAGGGCTAAGTTAGAATTGAAAATTACACCAGAAACAAGTTTTCTCTCTTTCTCTCTCTAGATTATTGAGTGTATTTTGTGAGTATTTAGATACTTTGAGAGTTTCTATTCATCAGAGCAAGTTTCTTTCAGCCTTATACCGGTATTCCGACCAGAAGTACTGATATTTTGAGGTAAGGGATATTATTTTCTTCTTAATGATATTATTTTCTTCAATATCATTATGCTGAAATATTGATATGAGTTTTTATCAAATTTGGAACTTTTTGTGTCGGGGGTTACTATTCACGTATACGGCACTATTCACGTATACGGCACTATTCACGAATACGGCACTATTCACCGAAAAATAAAATTTTCCCTTTTTGTCCAAGATGTCTATTATGGTTACTATCTTTGATTGTATCCATGTTTTGATCTTTATTTTTGAATTCTGCTTCACAATTGATTATTATGAAGTATTATTGATCTTGGATAAACTGTTATACGAATCCCTACTATTTGTCCTTCTGTCTCATTGGATTCGTTCTCTTTAAGATATTTTTCATCATCCTCAGTCCTAAATGATGATACAAATGAATATCTTTGGCCTGTAGTGCAAAGATGTATAATTACTTGATGAATATCTTTGGCCTGTAGTGCAAAGATGAACAGGTGTTGAGATGAACATGACCGACTGATGATACAAATGAATATCTTTGGCCTGTAGTGCAAAGATGAATATTTGGTTAAAGATGATTATTAATTGATGTTACAGGGATAAAATATTGATGATGGACTTTTAAATCTTAGAAGATAGTAGAATTCTTTCTCTACTTGACTCTTCTAATGGTTTGTTGTTTCCGCTGCAGTTGTTGATCTAAAACTTGTTGTCGATTATATTTTATCAGATTTTTCCCTGTTGAAGACTAACGATAATTTGTTGTATATTATCTTAGTCATAATATTCTTTACTGGGCTAGTTGAGCTCACCCTTTTCCTTTTTGTTCCATTTTTCTTCTCAGGAGGTGAGAACATAGCAGGATCTAGTCGGGGTATGGAGTAATGGTTCTAGAAAGATGTATTAGCAGTCCTCACTATTTTTGTAAAATAGTGTTTGAATAATTGTAATGAGGATTTATTTGAGTGTGGATATTGTCTAGAAGACAATATTTGTATTTAAACTCACAGTATGTGTTGTCGTATTTTGCACGACAATTGTATTATTGAAGTTGTAGTTTGCTTTCTGTACCATGTATTTGGCGACTCAGAATGGGTGTTGTATACCTATTCTGGGGGCGTCACAGTTGGTATCAGAGCTTAGGGATATGATCCCTGGCTGAGATGTGAGACAAGAACTAGGAGGGGAGAGACGGGGAATTCCTTCGCTAGTATGACCTGACTAAGTTTATTTGGTGTTTATTTGGTCGGTCAGAGTATAGGGATAATATATGACATGACTATTAACCCTTGTTTTATGGCAGTATTTAAGAATGGCAGCTGAGAACGTTAATAATGGAGTAAATCAGACCGTGGAGACACCTTTGATCACTACCCAGGGGAACGTGCAACAGGAAGGCAATATTCCTCCTGTAAACAACGTTACCGAGCAAACGATGAATGATGGAATGTTTAGGAGCTTTTTGCAGTTCATGCAAAATCAGACGAGGGAGACTCGTGTGCAGAATACGGGTGGAAATGATAACAACGCGCGGTTTGTCACAGCTAAGCAGTTCAAAGAATTGGGACCACCAGAATTTAAGGGAAAGCCGGATCCGATCATGGCGGAAACGTGGGTCAAGCAAATTACCAAGATATTTGATGTCTTGGGATGCACGGAGGAACAGAAGGTTCCATTCGCCACATTTATGTTCCGCGGTGAGGCAGACTACTGGTGGGAGTCTGTGAAGCGTACCCAGCCTGACGCACTCAACATGTCCTGGGAAACATTTCAAAAACTGTTCAATGACAAGTACTTTCCCGAAAGTATTCGTCATATGAAGGAGGTTGAGTTTATTAGACTGGAACAAAACAACATGACGGTGTCCCAGTACGAGGCGAAGTTTGCAGAGTTATCCAGGTTTGCACCTCATTTGGTCGAAAATGAGGAACGAATGACGCGGATGTTTCTGAGAGGTTTAAAACCTGAGATTCGTCAATACCTTATCTCTCATAAATTTTCTCTGTATTCAGACGTTGTCAACAGGGCCCAATTATTAGAGAGAGATAATGAGTATACTCAACCGAGGGACCACAACCAGGGTCATACCGGTGACAGCAATCATCAGAGCGATGATAACCAACGAGGAGGGAAAAATACGAACAAAGGCGGTAACCACTCGGGTGGTCATCGTGGCCATGATAATAGGAGAGGTGAGTCAAGTGGAAATTTCAGAAAGAGGAGATTCAACAATGACGGGAAGACATCAGCACCAGCACCAGCACCAACAACAAATTTTAGGGGAGGAGAACGACCGCCAGTTAGATGTTACAAATGCGGGAAAGAGGGACATATCAGCCCAAACTGTCCACAACAATCCAAGGTGTGTTACAACTGTGGGAAGGAAGGCCACATCGCTCGAGATTGTACTATAGCGAAACCAAGTTCAGCGGGAGTGGTGATTCCAAGGGCTGTCCCGGATAAGGCGAAATCAGCGGTTCCTGGAAGAGCGTTTGTCGTTACTGGCCAAAACGCGAGAAACCCGAACGAGGTGATCACGGGTAAGCTAATCTTGAATTCTTGCGAAGTTTATACTTTACTAGATACCGGTTCTACCCATTCTTTTATCTCTCCTGCTTGTGCTCAACGTTTAAACTTGACTCCGGAGAAATTGGACTTTAACTTATCTGTTGAAACTCCGTTGGGTGAAACCTTCGTTACATCTACAGTTTATAAATCTTGCATGATCCAAGTTGGCACTATCACATTACCTGTTGATCTTATCTCTTTAAAGATACTTGCTTTTGATGTGATTTTAGGAATTGATTGGTTAACCACTCATCATGCTAAAATTGATTGTTTTCGTAAGGTTGTTAGTTTTCATATTCCTAACCAACCTGTCATACGAATTCAAACTACTAAACCACTAAAATCAGTCACTGTCATATCAAGCCACAAAGCTATTCGTTTATTGAAAAACGGATGTCAAGCTTTCTTAGCCCATGTTATGGATTTGAACAAAGACAAGTCAGATTTGAATAATATTTCTATTGTTAGAGAATTTTCCGATGTATTTCCTGAAGAACTTCCCGGTCTACCCCCGGAACGAGAAATTGAATTCTTTATTGACCTTGAACCCGGTACAAAGCCCATTTCTAAAACCCCATATCGAATGGCTCCTATTGAACTTCAGGAGTTAAAAGTCCAACTACAGGAGTTGTTGGACATCGGTTTTATTCGTCCTAGTACGTCTCCTTGGGGTGCTCCTGTTTTATTCGTAAAGAAGAAAGACGGGAGTATGCGACTTTGTATTGACTATCGAGAATTGAACCATGTCACCATCAAGAATAGGTATCCGCTACCTCGCATTGATGACCTGTTTGACCAGTTGCAAGGAGCACAATTCTTTTCAAAGATCGATCTTCGTTCTGGATATCATCAGCTGAAGATTAAAACTGAGGATATTCCAAAGACTGCCTTCAGAACTCGGTACGGGCATTATGAATTCTTAGTAATGTCTTTTGGATTGACTAATGCTCCTGCTGCCTTCATGGATATGATGAACCGTGTATTCAAAGAATATTTGGATCAGTTCGTTGTTGTCTTTATTGATGACATCCTCATCTATTCCAAAAGCCGTGAAGATCATGAGCGCCATTTGAAGCTGGTACTGCAAAGGCTTCGTGAAAACAAGCTATATGCCAAACTGAAGAAATGCGAGTTCTGGCTTGAGGAAGTAGCATTCCTTGGGCACGTGGTGTCAAAACATGGAGTATCTGTCGACCCGGCGAAGATTGAAGCCATACAAAGTTGGGAGCAACCGAAGTCGGTAACCGAAGTACGTAGCTTTCTGGGCTTAGCTGGTTATTATCGGAGATTTGTGGAAGGATTTTCTCGAATCGCTACTCCGTTAACTCAGCTGACTCGGAAAGATACAAAATTCGTATGGAGTGAGGAATGCGAGAAGAGTTTCCAAGAACTCAAGAGGAGACTCATTTCGGCACCTGTTTTGACAATACCATCTGGTTCGGATGGATTTGTTATCTACAGCGATGCTTCAGGCAAAGGGTTAGGATGTGTTCTCATGCAACATGGGAAAGTCATAGCCTATGCCTCACGACAACTCAAAGAATATGAGAGGAATTATCCTACTCATGATTTGGAGTTGGCAGCAGTCGTTTTTGCGTTGAAGATCTGGAGACACTACCTTTATGGGGAGAAAGTGGAGATCTATACAGATCATAAAAGCCTCAAATATTTCTTCACCCAAAAGGAACTCAACATGCGGCAACGACGTTGGCTTGAGCTGTTGAAAGATTACGATCATACCATCCAATACCATCCTGGAAAAGCAAACGTAGTAGCTGACGCATTGAGTAGAAGATCATATGCGGGTACGAGTGCAATGTTTTTAACACAAAGGCCCATTTTGTATGACTTGCAAAGGATGGAGATAGAGATGAAGGCTCCAAGTACCCACATGATGATATCAAATATACGAGTAGAACCGACTTTAATCGATAAAGTTAAAGCTGCTCAAGCTACGGATATAGAGCTGATGCGTATGAAGAAGAAAGTGCAAGAAGGTGCTATTCCAGAAGCAAGAATCGATGAAGAAGGAATACTTCGAGTCAACTCCAGACTTTGTGTTCCTAACGATTTTGACTTGAAGCATAGAATAATGATGGAGGCACACAACACACCGTTTGCAATCCATCCTGGGAGTACCAAAATGTATCACGATCTTCGACATACATTTTGGTGGAGCAATATGAAAAGAGAGATCGCGGAGTTTATCTCGAGGTGTTTAACTTGTCAACGTGTAAAGGCGGAGCATCAAGTGCCAAAGGGTCCATTGCAACCACTTGAGATCCCGAAATGGAAGTGGGAACACATTACTATGGATTTTGTTACAGGTCTTCCCAAGGTTTCTCAAGGCATAGATGCGATTTGGGTTATTGTTGATAGATTAACCAAGTCCGCTCATTTCTTGCCGATACGTGAGACTTATTCCCTTGAACGTCTTGCTAGTATGTACGTGAACGAGATTGTGAGATTGCATGGCATGCCAGTATCCATAGTTTCGGATCGTGACCCAAGATTCACTTCACGATTTTGGGTTAGCTTGCAGAAAGCTATGGGCACGGATTTACGATTCAGTTCAGCATACCATCCTCAAACGGACGGACAATCAGAGAGGACTATTCAAACTCTTGAAGATCTATTAAGACTTTGTGTCTTAGATCTCAAAGGGAGTTGGGATAAGTACCTACCATTGGTGGAATTCTCCTACAACAACAGTTATCAGGCGAGCATAGGTATGGCTCCATTTGAGGCGTTGTATGGAAGAAAATGTCGTTCTCCAGTATGCTGGGACGAGGTGGGTGAAGCAACATTGTTGGGACCAGAATTGGTACGCATTACTACAGAGAAGATCCAAACGATTCGACAACGTATACAAACGGCACAGGATCGACAAAAGAGTTATGCGGATCTTCATCGGAAGGACGTGGAATTTAATATTGGGGATCATGTATTGTTACGTGTTGCACCATGGAAGGGAGTTACAAGATTTGGGAAGAGAGGAAAGCTCAATCCAAGATTTGTTGGTCCATTTGAGATTCTTGAGCGAATAGGAAATGTGGCATATAGACTCGCATTACCTCCAAGCATGTCTCGTGTTCATAATGTTTTTCACATATCTATGCTTCGTAAATATGTTAAAGACCCGAACCACATTATTGAGTTAGAACCAGACGAGATAGCTGAAGATTTAACGTACGAGGAGGTACCTGTTAAGATCTTGGATAGGAAAGAGCATGTCCTACGCACGAAGGTTATACCACAAGTTAAGGTTTTGTGGAAAAACCATGCTATTGAAGAAATGACCTGGGAGTTGGAATCAGAAATGAAAGCGAGGTATCCTCACCTTTTTGAAACATCAGGTACGTACGTCAATTTCGAGGACGAAATTTCATAAGGAGGGGAGGTTGTAAGACCCCAACTTATTAATGAATAAAATCAAATTTTCTCTAAATATTATTGTGAATAATAAGGGGTTAATTTGATATAATACTTTGGTTATGGGTGAAATGTGCAAATTTTGCAAAATAAGCAAGTGGTTATAAAATATTTATTTTTGGTCGGTGAATATTCGGTTGGTCGTGGAATATTCTTGCTGTCGGGGAATATTCGTACGACGACGCAGCCTTGTGTGGGCCCCATAACGGAAAGCGATTGGATGAAGAAAACGACAAGTATAAGTTGTTTATTAATAACGGCGTAGTTGTTACCGTTAATACTGTTGGAATACCCGGTGGTTAAAATACAGTAGCACACGGTATTGCACCAATTATTGATTCTTACGTAAGAAGGCACTACTCAATAATTGTTACAGTAGTTATTATTCAATATTTTATTTTATTGATTCAATAATTGCTGCGTTGATATTTTATATTATTGTTGTTTCAATAATTGTTGCTGCACAGTATTTTTCATTATCAGATCAATAATTCATATTATTTGAATAATATTATTAGATAACATTATTGGCAATGTCTAGAAAGTTCTGTCTAAGGAGAGGTTTGGTCATCTAATTGCGCGCCAGTAAGGAGAAATCCTTATTGGAAAGCCCCCTCTTTCCTGGGAACGGCCTGGTTGTCATAAATGTGATTCTGTAATATTATTTGTGAATAATTAATTATTGATTCATATGATAAGAAAATATTTATTTTATGTGGATATAAATGAGGAATATATTTTTGTGGTTAAAAATGAAGGAGTTAATGTTGAGGTTTTTATCCGTATTTTTGTCGGAATGGAGGTATTAAAAATCAGGGTTTTTGAGATATTTTGCGGGGGTTATAATTTTTAATCCGACCGTTGGATCGTGGTAATTTTTGGATATGTTATACATATATAAGTTGAGTATATGCCCACAAATTTTGAACCGTTAAAAATGAACGTATGATTTATTATGAATTTTACAAGATGACTGGTTCAGAAATTGTTGAATTTTCGGAGTTTATCATTTTGATGGAAAATTCTAGAATTGGTGGGCCCCACTTGTGGTTGGTGAAGAAATGTGCTGAATTATATTTCAAATGTGGTAGGTGGGAATAGTAGCAGGTAAAGCCATCAGGTTGCAGGTCAAACCTACCAAAATTTTCCTATAAATAGAGGGCTAAGTTAGAATTGAAAATTACACCAGAAACAAGTTTTCTCTCTTTCTCTCTCTAGATTATTGAGTGTATTTTGTGAGTATTTAGATACTTTGAGAGTTTCTATTCATCAGAGCAAGTTTCTTTCAGCCTTATACCGGTATTCCGACCAGAAGTACTGATATTTTGAGGTAAGGGATATTATTTTCTTCTTAATGATATTATTTTCTTCAATATCATTATGCTGAAATATTGATATGAGTTTTTATCAAATTTGGAACTTTTTGTGTCGGGGGTTACTATTCACGTATACGGCACTATTCACGTATACGGCACTATTCACGAATACGGCACTATTCACCGAAAAATAAAATTTTCCCTTTTTGTCCAAGATGTCTATTATGGTTACTATCTTTGATTGTATCCATGTTTTGATCTTTATTTTTGAATTCTGCTTCACAATTGATTATTATGAAGTATTATTGATCTTGGATAAACTGTTATACGAATCCCTACTATTTGTCCTTCTGTCTCATTGGATTCGTTCTCTTTAAGATATTTTTCATCATCCTCAGTCCTAAATGATGATATTAATGAATATCTTTGGCCTGTAGTGCAAAGATGTATAATTACTTGATGAATATCTTTGGCCTGTAGTGCAAAGATGAACAGGTGTTGAGATGAACATGACCGACTGATGATACAAATGAATATCTTTGGCCTGTAGTGCAAAGATGAATATTTGGTTAAAGATGATTATTAATTGATGTTACAGGGATAAAATATTGATGATGGACTTTTAAATCTTAGAAGATAGTAGAATTCTTTCTCTACTTGACTCTTCTAATGGTTTGTTGTTTCCGCTGCAGTTGTTGATCTAAAACTTGTTGTCGATTATATTTTATCAGATTTTTCCCTGTTGAAGACTAACGATAATTTGTTGTATATTATCTTAGTCATAATATTCTTTACTGGGCTAGTTGAGCTCACCCTTTTCCTTTTTGTTCCATTTTTCTTCTCAGGAGGTGAGAACATAGCAGGATCTAGTCGGGGTATGGAGTAATGGTTCTAGAAAGATGTATTAGCAGTCCTCACTATTTTTGTAAAATAGTGTTTGAATAATTGTAATGAGGATTTATTTGAGTGTGGATATTGTCTAGAAGACAATATTTGTATTTAAACTCACAGTATGTGTTGTCGTATTTTGCACGACAATTGTATTATTGAAGTTGTAGTTTGCTTTCTGTACCATGTATTTGGCGACTCAGAATGGGTGTTGTATACCTATTCTGGGGGCGTCACAGAATTCGTGCGAGTTGGGCAAGCAAATTCAAATATTCAATCAATAGAATCGAGAGTTTTTCTCTTTTTGTTTTATGTGTGTTCTTTTTTTCTTTTTTTTTTCTTTTTCCTTTTCCGTTTTTGTTTTTTCTGATTATTAGTTTTAGTCAATAAATATTATAAACTGTCTAAAAATAAATTATACTCATTAAAAAATTTATTATTTCATAATTTTAAATAAATTATCTAAGTTAACATTAATTTTATAAATTTAATAATCTATAATCTATAATCCAACCGCCTCAATAAAAACTTGACAAACAAACTACACAGATTTTTTTCTCAATACATCTAACTTAATCTAAGGGTCAGATTTAATTTCTCACACACAAAAAAAAACGCCCAAATCAAACCCCCCTACACTCTAACCAAGTCCCGCCTTTACTCTCCTCCGAAATTACATCCTCTGCTCTGTATACCCTTCCAAAAACTATTCCTTCATTTCTGATCGGGGCAAGCCTTCCGCCCTTGCGCATATTGCTTTTGATAAGTGGTGATATCTTTTGCTAAGCGGCGGCAATGGCAAGCAGAGATTGCTAAGTGGCGATTGCTTTTGGTAAGCACCCAGTAAAACTTTCAATTGGTAAGCACCTTTTCGATGATTGATGGAAATTTTGGGGGATTACTACAAATCTCACCTTTTCAATGATTGATTTTTGAAATTTTGTGTTGATTCGGTTGTGCCGCAATGGTTGGTTTTTCTTCCCTCATAAGTTTTGTCAATATGTTGTCGGTATTCGTCTTTTGTATTTAGATTGTGGTTGCATGTATAACTGGGTATTTTTTAGCATTAAGTTCCAATTTCCTAAGAGCAGCTTTCCCCAAATCAACACCACAAATATCAGAAAGCCTAATTAGACAATTCACCCACTTCACCCTCCTGATAAACATCTATAAATTTGAATATCTTTTATAATGTACTTTTTTTACGCTCCCTTCGAATTGGGTTATGTTACTTATAATTAGTTCTCATTCACTTTAGTAAGCTTCATGACAGTTTAGAGTTTATGAAAATCTTCATAATGGTGAAGTTCATTATTAATTTTGACCGTTTGGTTTTTTTCTTTCTGAAAATAGAAGCAAATTGTATTCGGGGAGGAGAAGGGTCATGTTAGGGTAGGCATCACCGTTAAGTCAGTTATACACCATCTGTCCCAATGAGCGTGGAGTTTTTCTTGTCATCAACAAATGGAGGTCTTGGGCAAGTGTTTTAGATCTCAGCTACCAAAAGTAGGCATAAACAACTATAATATTTATATCATCTTTCTTGTGAGCTTCTATCCTTTGTACAACTGAAAACTACCTAAAACACAAACACATCATCATCATCATCATCATCTAAAATTTCTGGAATATGACTAATTAACTACAAATGACTGGCCGATATTTTTTATTTATGTTTTTCGTGTGTGAAAAAATCTTATTCATAGCCCCGAGCAATTTTCATGTGGGTATGTAGTGTTTGGATTATCATAATGTTATTTAGTGAAACATTTGCAGTGATGTTAAACAGACGAATTTATTTATATATGAACTTTTTCGTTTTCACTATATTTTGCATTTGATCAGGTTTTTTTTAAATACTTTTCTGAAGGAAGCAGTAACTCCTTGCTCATCATTTTGAACTTGGGCTCTGTTAATTAGATAATATGCAGGCCACTTTAGTTTTTCCATTTTCCACCATCACCAGAAGCATCTTATGATTTATCGTGTTAGTATGTTATATACCCAATTTTTTTATCTTCTTGAAAATTTTGAACAGGTTCGAAGATTCTGTTTGTCAATTCTGGATTAGGTGTGGGAGATTTCACTAAAACCGCAAAAAAGGAAAAATACTATCACGGGTAAGTTTGGATTTTTCTCATATTACAGATTTCTTTCTTTTAGATTTTGATATTGTGCATGAGGTGTTTGATAAAATGTCACATACATACCTACTTCTTACAATCTTACTCATTCATCTATTTTTTGGCCATTGGTAACAACACCTACTACGAATTCATCTGGCTTAAGGCGTTTTCCTTCCACGAATTATTTCAGTTTGTTTAATTCATTTGGTAGTGTTTCAATTTTTTAGATTAGCCTAGCTATGACCCTGACTGCTTTTATGTTGAGGATAAGATATGCAAGTAGTTTGGTGAAAAAGGTAAATATTAGAGACTTGAATCCTTAGTCCAGCAGATCATATTAGATTTCTTTTATTTATTAATTTTTTGAAATTTATTATCTAATCTATAGACCTTCTTTACTATGTTGATTCATATAAAATGTGTCTCAAACTGAAATACCCTAGTCATTTTCTGTTAAATCTTAATATCTAGAATATTCTCCAAGTAGCAGTCTCAAATGACCATGTGCCCAAACTTTACTTATCCTACAATTAACACATAAATTTATGATGCTTCTTCTTTTTCGGTCGATCCAAGCATCGGTCATGATAGAGCATCCCGTTGAAGCCCACTCTTCTTCTTGTTTCTTGAGTGATTGTTTGTTTCTCTCCACCTCCTCCTTCAACAACGGTTCCCTCAATTGGTATTGGCTTGGAGGTTGGAAGCCTTGGCCAAATATACCCACCGCCTCAACAAAGCGTTTAAAGCTATTATTGTCAATAGTATGAAATGGAATACCGGCTTTGTACATCCATCGAGCCAAGTACCTATTCACATCATGAGTTCTCTCTTTCCAAAGTGCATCATTAATGTTTTGTTGTCGCATCTTCTTACTTGCACTCAAATTCGAATTGATGCCCCTTGCATATTTATCCATGGGACCAAGATAATGGGGCCTCTTCCTTGACCCTAAAACTTCAACTTCTTCGTCTTCATTTCCTTCTGGAATTACCTCCACTTCCACTTCCGCTTCCGCTCTAACATTCACGTCATCTATCCTCTTGTCTCTCTTTTTAGTTGCTGCCTTGTCAAATGCCATCTTACACTTTTCTTTATCTTCCTTGGTTGACTTGGGGCATGATGCTACATTTCCTTTGATATTTGCTATGTGTTGTTTCAATCTATAAACTCCTCCACCATACTCTTTATCACACAATTTGCATCTCCGACGATCCTTGTTGTTAGGATTTACAAGGAAACCATATTCCCGTCCAACATCATCTGAAGCTCTTTTTAATACTGAACACTCAGAAGTATTAGAGGCTGCCGAAGACAAAGATGGTGATTGAGCCATTGATAGTGATACTATACTATACGGCTATACCTATGCATAAAAATATAAAATCAGTCATTTCTCCAAGCCCCATAGTCAGATTTTAATAATTTAATTTATAACTGAAGTTGAAAAAATTTAAAATTTAAAATGAAATATAACAATTAACTAAAAAAATTAACTAAATTAATTTATCCAACCTTTTCTTTAATGCCCACTAAGGAACTAATTAAGCCTTATAAGCCTTATGCCTTATTAGCCTTATATCAGTATTCAGTTGACAAACTACTTATGCTGACAAACTGCTTATGCCGACAAACTGCTTATGCCTTATAAGCCTTATATCAGTATTCAGTTGATTGTAAACTATTTACAAAAAAAATAGAGAAACTGAGAGAGAGAGACGAGCCGGAGAAGAAGAACTACCTGATCGCCGAAGATGAAGAGCAGCAGTCGAAGATGAAGAGCAGGCGAGCAGCAGTCGGTAGCACCTGTCGTCGTCGGTAGTCGGTAGTCTTCGTCGTCGTCGGCAGTCAATGTTCTAAAAGGCGCTAGGCGGGAGTCTAGGGGGGCCTATTGCCTAGGGGGCCTAGGCGAGATTTTTTATTTTAAGCCAATTTTAATATTTTTTCTTACATTTATCCAAATAAAACAATAATATAAAGCAAAACAATAATATAAAGTCTTTGCTTAAAGTTCAAACACATCCATATTGCTAATGTCAAAGTTCAAACACGAACATGCAATTGTTCAAAGTTCAAACATATTTTTAACGTATTAGTTTTATTCATAAACAAGATTGCTATTAAATAATAAAATTTAAAATTTCAAGAATTTAATTCAATATTAAACTTAAGAAACTAAACATAACTTTAAGAATTATATTGAATTAAACTAAATATTACAAATGTATCATCATTTATATAATTTGAAATTGGTACAAGTTCAAAAAATTACAACTATAATAAAATTATGCATTTTGACTTGATATTGTTCACTTTTTGTTGTGATTTGATATGCTATAATCTGTATTATGAATATGATAAATCATTAGAAAAATAAATATATCAAGATCTGGTTTGGGTAGTTATTAAGATAAAAAAAAAACCTCTCCCCGTCTAATTTTTTGGAACGATTTTTTTGCCGCCTTGGGCCTAGGTGAGGCGCCAGGCAGGGAGCCCTGACACCTAGGCGAGGCACCAAGGGGGGCCTAGCACCTGGCGGGGCGCCAAAGAGGGGCCTAGCGCCTAGGTGGGGCCTAGGCGGACTTAGGCAGGAATTTTTAGAACACTGTCGGCAGTCGTTGTCTGCTACGCAGTCGTCGTCGGCAATCGGTAGCAGTCGTCGTCGGCAGCAACAGTCGAGAAGGAGAAGCAGCCGCAGTAGCAGTCGACGCTAGAAGTAGCAGCAGCAGTCGTCGCCTCGTCGGTCGATCAATTTTTTTTTTCCCGAAGAACAAGCAGCATCAGTCGGCAGAGGTAGGGTTTAAATTTTAAAGTTATAAACACAATCCATAAATTACACTATGGCCCCAAACATTTCATAAATTACACTATGGCCCCAAACATTTCACATGTTCTGTTTTTTACCCTGATATGTTCCGATTTGTTCCGATTTGGCCCGACTTTACCGACTAGTCGCCGACTTGAGCCTGACTAAGTCGGCCAGCGACTAAATCAAAGGACTAGGGCCTGGTCGACTCGGCGAGCCTCCGACCCCGACCTAGTCGCCGACTAGGCCGACTTTTAGAACACTGAAAAATAGTGGGTAGTAAGCCTCACCGAATATGTGCTATATGTGGATTTGAAACCAACCACGACAAGCGCAATCATTATAGTGTTAGGAATTCCATAATTTAAACCATGACGAGCGCAATCATTATGTAATCTTTATGCGTGTAATGTTTCTAAATGTTCATGGAGATGTAATTTAGTATTACTATGTTCAACCCATCCCTCTTGGAAATAGCCAAAAAAAATTCCTTTACAAAAGAAATTTCTCTTTCTAAGAAGGAAAGTTGAGAGGACATATACCCTACTGTATTTTCAAGTCTAAAAAAAGTGTTTATTTTTTGTATCAGTTTATTTTTTTTAACTTCTTTTTTTTTTGAATTTTTTAGTGCACTGGTTCAACTCCTCCCCCATTGAAAGAGCCAAAAAAAAAATTATTATGTCCTGGCCGCATGTCCTAGGTGCGGCCAGCATTCATGAACTGGCCTTAACCAAAAATGTTCAATACAACCAATACCTGTTCAATACAAAAGTTTTAAACAATAATACTAACAATATCCCAACATCAACAAGCTTAGATTAAACCAATAATACCAACATCACCAAGCTCATAACATAAATTATACCATCATCCATTGAAATTAAAATAACATACACTGAAATTATAATACCATCCTTTACAATTAAAAAGAATTTCAATGTCTACATTGACGATACGTATGTACATCTAAATGATTTCTGCCCTAGGAATATCTCTAGCCTGACATTTGAACAATTATATGTTATCCTATACCTAAACACCAATGCATCCTCAACTGACCATCTTTCAGACGTTAGGTCAAGGTTGCCTCGTACGAGGTAGTCCACGTACTTGCAAACGAAGACGCCGCAACCACATCCATTATCCTAGGCCGACCCTTTACTGGATGGACCTTTGGGGGAATACGACGCCAACCACCCAACGGGTTACCCATTCGCAAAATCAACGGTATCAATTGTACCTAAAATAAAAAAAACCTCATAAGTACATAAATATAAAATGATGCATTGAATTGAAATTCAATAAATAACATGTACCGCGACATTGACGTACTCTCTATACATATCAGTCAGCTTGATGTACGGTGTGTCAATATAGAGGGGGTCAAGGATAGAAGTCTTCCAATTGGCAACGTCAAAGACCAATAATATGAAATGATTATTGGCAGGTGAACATAGAGGCATGAAGACGTAGTCACAATCATGCAATTGTGGTCCCACTGGAGGGTCAACGTATGACTGGCATAATTGGGCACCATGATTTGGGTCTCGTTTAAATAAAGCTCTTTTCCCCAAATGCATGCAATAGGACATGAAGCCAAACTTCGCCCACCTCTTTATCCCCTCGAGCCTATATTTTTCTTCGACCCGTCCATCTCATGCTCATATATCCACATTTCGGATTGTAAAGAAATAATATCTTTGTGAGTCAATGTGTACCACCCCAGGAAGTGCTTGATGGGAAATATTTGGGGATTGACAGGAGTTGGGGAGAAGTTCTCGTTGATCATTAGGATCTTATGCCCACGAAGTTTCTTTAGTATAGACCCTTTCAGTCCATATTCAATTTGTAAGGGGACTACTAGAACCTCATCCCCAATGAAATAAGATGCATCCCGTACGTAAGCCAAGTAAGTTGAGGCAATTCGGATTGCGTGCTAGGGACATAGATGTCCATCATGGCCGAAGAGGGGGCCATCTCTGACGCTTGACCCCCCATATACTCCTCCCCCACCCCACATTCGCGTCGTACATTTCATACAGGTGGTCCCAACCATCTTTCATGAGTTTGTATACTGGAGGAATGTCTGGCTTGAACTTGAAGACTTTGTCCAGAAGGGATTTGGCGCGCTCAATCTATGAAAAAAAATTGTAATAAGACAAAAACAAAACACATTATCATAAAAGAATACAATAGATTATATCAGTTGAATTATTTATACAAATTTAAGTTGCTAACCATACGATGTTGATTGTATACAGACCGAGGCTCGTAAGAAGTGTTTTGATCTCTTTCGCGTTGAGGGCGATGCAGATGTCGTTTGCTAATCTTATTGTACCATGTGAAGTATGTATCCATGGGGATAGTTTTTGCAACCTCCATTGTTTGTCCCTCGAATTCGTCTATATACATCTCCCACTGTCTAATGTATACCTTTCTCAATTCAATGTAATCCTTCGGCTCAAATTTTTTGCTCCGTGGGTTGTTTAAGAACATCATGTCTTTCGGCTGGGGACGGAATACCTTGTACATGCTCGTATTGTCTCATGAATCGGTCGGGCATTTGATATTCTACAACATCGAAATAAATCAATGGGACCCGACCGATTCCTACCATTCTAGCCTCATAGTTATAACTACAATCATCATCCCATCGCTGGTACGGCTGCCATATTACCTCCCACCTAGGTTGTCTATCAAATTTTCTCCAGTAGAAAGACAGATGGTGATGGGAATTCTCCCGCCTATCAGGATATTTATGTGTGGCGGAGTATGCCCAGGCCGTTGCCCTAGGGAGCCAAAATAAAGAATCTGGCCTAGGGTTAGGCCTTCCAATCAGAAAATGTTCGTATGATCAAATTTGTAACAAGGTCATACAACCATTGACATATTTACTCCCTCTTCTAGAAGATGAGTACAAACCTTGGATAAATATGCTTAACATGCAGCACCCATGCATACGTGACAATTGTTTTTGAATCACACACAAAATACATAAGCCTAGGGTGTACAATATTTCTTGACCTAATAGGAAATAAAATCTTTCTGCATATCCAATATCCAAAGAGGTATGCCATTGTACGACACCCAACCACATCCTTACTTGCATTTTTTGGGCATTTAGAGAAATTTTCGCCCAACCAAACTAAGGAAATACCACGTTTTTTTAACATTTGTTTTATTCCCCAACCATGTCATTCCCAAAACATTCCGTAAAATAATCTTAATGGGACATCAAATGCCGGACAAGTTAATGGATTTCCTAATACCGGCAATCGAAAAATAAAATGGACATCCTCTAGTGTTATTGTTATTTCCCCACACTTCATATGAAATGTATTTGTTTCCGGACACCATCTTTCAATTAGGGCAGATATAAGAGTGCCATCCATTTTAGTAATTATTGCCGGATGATTAAACACCCCAAATCCCCACCCCTTTAATAGTTTTTTTGAAGTTTGGTTAGTTTCCGTTTATCATATATAATTGAAGTTGTTTGGGTCGATGATATTGTATCCCTATCTACCCCATTCCATACATCCTTCGAAACATGATGTTCTTGGTCATACAAAACACTGGGTCCATGGGTCCAGGCAACAATTGTCCATTTTTAACTAACAATACCAACAACAACAACAACAACACAAATATCTCAATAACATCTACAATTCTACTAATACATACTACCCATATTATTGTTTCATACATGTAATTTTACTAATATTTTATGAATTAGCAAAATTTCTTATAAAAAAATACCAACAACAACAATAAAACTAATATTTGATGTCTAAAAATATTCCATTGTCGTATAGTTGATCCCCCATTTTTATACATACGTACTACCCAAGAAATATTTCATACATATAATTCTACTAATATTTTATGAATTTAAAAAAATTAGTAAAAATTTTTGGTAAGAATATTGTTACTAGTATTTGAAGTAGATTAATCCGAGAGATTGATTTTTGATGTGCTAGTAGTGCTTCTGTAGCGGCTAGTCAAGCTTTATCTTTTTCCTTTTTAATTCTGCAACAGCAAACGATAGATATGAAGGAAAGAGATAGATCTGAATTTAACTTGACTGGTTGCACCTCCTACCTAGGGCCAGTCAAAACGGCGTTGTTTTGACATAATTGAAATCCTTTTAAGCTTGGCCGCACCTCCTTCTTACGGCCAGGGTTTTGACTAGCCGTAGGTAGGAGTGCGGCTAGGCTGAAAAGGATTTCAATTTTGGGGGTAGTTTGGTAATTACCCTGGCAGTAGGTAGGAGGTGCGGTCGTGCCCCGACCAAATTAAATCTGAGTGCTACATTAATTGAATGGATGATCAAAAATCTGTTAGCTAAAATAGTGTTCCCAGCTAATACTTGCTGTGGAACGGCACCCTATATATATATATATATATATATATATATATATATATATATATATATGGGGAATGATCCGTAGAAAACGTTAGCTATTAGCACTGTTTGAACTAACGTTAATCTAGCCTTCCAATATTAGAGTTAATTGCTGAGATGAATGCCCAGCCGCTAGAGGGAGTAGCGGCCAATAATAAATTAAAAAATCATCTCTGCTGGCCGCTAGAGGGAGTAGCAGCCAGTGACGTTTTGACTGACCGCTACTCCCTCTAGCGGCAAGCACAAAGGATTTTTTAATTTGGCCCAGGGCCCAACCGCTAGATGGAGTAGCGGCCAACAAAAAAAATTGGCCAATTACTGATTATCCTAATTATTCTCGTACATGCTACTTATTAATTAGTAAAATAAAATAATAAAAAATTATAAGTATAATCAGTAATTATCCTTATAATTATTAATAAAGTAAGTATGTACAAGGATAATTAATAATTATCGTCTTATGATTTTAATTATAAATAGGAAATAGTGATTGAATTTATATTATATTCCTACTCAAATATATAAACTCAATCACTATTTCCTATTTATAATTAAAAATTATAAGACGATAGTCAGTAATTATTCTTATACATACTTATTTTGTTAATAAGTATAAGTATAAAGATAATTACCGATTATCCTTATAATTATCCTTATAATTTTTTATTATTTTATTTTACTGATTAATAAGTAATATGTATAAGGATAATCTGTTAATAAGTATAAGGATAAGTATAAAGATAATTATTGATTATCATTATAATTATACTTATAATTTTTTATTATTTTTATTTTACTAATTAATAAGTAGCATGTATGAGAATAATTAGGATAATCAGTAATTGGTCAATTTTTTTTTGTTTGCCGCTACTCCCTCTAGCTGTTGGGCCCTGGGCCAAATTAAAAAACTTCTGTGCTGGCCGCTAGAGGGAGTAGCGGCCAGTCAAAACGACGACGTTTTTACTGGCCGCTACTCCCTCTAGGCTCTAGCGGCCAGCAGAGAGGATTTTTTAATTTATTGCTGGCCGCTACTCCCTCTAGCGGCTGGGCATTCATCTTAGCCATTAACTCTAATATTGGACGGCTAGATTAACGTTAGTTCAAACAGTGCTAATAGCTAACGTTTTCCACGGATCATTCCCCTATATATATATATATATATATATATATTTCCATTCGTCGAGTTATGAATAGAGTTTGCTTCTAGTCCAATCGCTACCTGTACAAGCTAAGTTGGTAGTTAGAACTCAGAAGCGTTGCTTTTTACATCTTTTTCCGAATAAAGTGCTAATTCAGTTCAGATCAGCTCCTCTTTCTCTCGTAGATGGGTGCGGTCCAGACCATCATACAATCCCATTACCGTAAACAATTTAGTTTTATGCACATTACATGCTTGACAATTTTACTATGTGAAATTTTATCTATTGGTTTATCACCAGAATTCAGCTGATGTATTTTTGGCTCTGTTTGACGATGGAAACTACTTATTTGAATGGTGAATAGTGTTTTGATTTGTGTGAAATACCATGTATAGAATTCAATGTGAAGATCTTGTTAGATTGTTTGTTGTTGTTGTTGTTTGATGCTGCCTCCCTTTTGTACGCTTCAATATCCATTTTGAGCATATGGGATTTTAGTTTATAACTGGCTTTGAATTATTCTGTGTTTTTCACGTGCAGGTAATCCATTACAATGAAAATGGTTCTCCATTAGTGTACTAAAATCTTGGAAATTCAAAAAATGGTTATTGCGTTGATAAAACTTTGTGTATTGCCCCGTTCTTCTGGTTACTCTATTGTTAGATTTTTATCTAGTCATTCGGTCTGCTCATCGCAGTTGCTAGAAGAATCCATTAGAGCTGCTGTTGAATCTAAAAGCTACCAACAAATTCCTGACCTGCTCAATTCCATAAAAGAATCTTGTCAAAATCCAAATCCCTTTTCTTTCCTTTCAACCTTCCCACAAAGTTGCAGGACCCAAATTATTGATGAAATGTTACAAAATTTTATTTTCCTCAGACCCCGTCATCGTCCGCAGGCCACCTATTCTTGCCTGCTTTCTTATACCCTCCAAAGTCCTAACCCTCTTCCTCTCGCTCTCGCCATCCTCCAACGCATTATTCGGTCTGGTTGTGTCCCTATCCCCCAAACTCACCTTTTCCTTTCCAGTGCATGGCTAAAACGCCGACAAAAGTCTCAGTCTGTCTCAAACATACTATTGGAGATGCAGTCTATTGGATATCGTCCCGATTGTGGCACTTGTAATTACCTTGTATTATCTCTTTGCAAGGTTGATCAGTCAAAAGAGGCAGTTCAAGTTTTGAAGGGCATGGGTGGGGCAGGTTGCATTCCTGATTTGGATACTTATGGCACTGTAATTGGTGCAACGTGCAAACTTAGAAGGATCACTGATGTTGCACAGCTGATGAAGGACATGGTGATGAAATTTGGATTGACTCCAAGGCAGGAAATGGTGGTAAAAGTAATAGCAGCAATGCGGGCAAGAAAAGAAATTTGGAGGGCAGTTGAGATCATTGAGCTTTTGCAGAGTGAGGATATTCTTGTGGGGTTTGAGAGCTATGAGTTAGTTCTTGAGGGATGTTTGGAATGTGGTGAGTTTTTGTTAGCCGTAAAGGTTGTGATGGGAATGACAGATAGAGGGTTTATACCATATATTAGGGTGAGGCAAAAGGTGGTTGAAGGACTGGCTAATGCTGGTGATTGGGAGCTTGCCTATGCTGTGAGGCAGAGATTTGCAGAATTGAAATCATAACATCTAGAAAATTGGGGTTAAAACTTCACTAATGCTGAAATGTATTTTGTAACTTATTAAAATTATCAAAGTACATTATGTAACTTATTGTCAAAATCCTGGGGAAACCGAAATGCGTGATTATCATTTATCATGATATACATGCAGATATTTCAGCTGAATTATGCAACTTATTGTCAATATTGTGGGAAGCACCACTTTGCACTTTAAAAATCATTTGTGGCATTTATTTTTCTACTTATCGTGAATCATTTCATTCCTGTATTTTGCTTGAGGTAAATCTTGCATGCAATCAGACCAAAATCATTTATATCTTTAAATATATGAATATAAATACTGAGAGACACTTGCCTACAACCATCATTCAAATGCAGACACCAAGCTGAACAATAAGATTCTTCAAGCCTTAATAGGGTAGCTGGCTTCCATGGCAATGCCCAAGTACCTGTCTTATCTTTGTAGCCGTGTTTCATCTTGATACAACCAGATTCTCCCCACTCTTTGCCCCATGAATTCTTCACAAGCCAGTACTTTTCACCATTTTGTGCTCCATAACCTACTATTGTTACTCCGTGATTGAGGTTTTTTCCACAGTAGCTTGAGAAGACTCCTCCAGAGTAGAACTGGAAACTAAAGCCGCCAGCATCAACTGCCACTGATACCGGTTGCTTCGCCACTGCAGCTTCTAGGCTCCTCTCATTCTTTGCAGGTACTCTTTTGTACCCACTTATCGTTGCTGTATGGTGTTTAATTTTGGCTTTTTTACATTTACCATTTCTTCCTCTATAAGGATAATCTCTTTCTGTTGCGAGACCACCTATCTTTTTGATGTACCGAAACGCTTTTTCCATGAATCCACCACTGCAGCCTTGGTTACCTCGTTTGACATCGCAGTCCACAAGCTCTTGTTCTGACAGAGACACCAGTTTGCCGGTTTTGATATAGTTGATACCTTCCATTGCTGCTACTGCAGAGAATGCCCAACAGCTTACTGTAGTGAAAGATATGTAGCATTTGATATTAAAAGTGTAAAAATCTTAACTGGGGAGTATAAGCAAAAGCAATATCCATAAAATATTGCTCGATAAGTTAATGGGCAGTTCACCTTGATTTTTTGACTCATGTAAGTAACGGAAAAAAAACATTTAAGAATATACTACCGGGTGGGTGCCTCTAAACTTTGAATGTCAGTTCATTGAGTAATGCTTTTGACCGCATGAAATTTCACTATTAAATTTAGCAAAAAAAAATAAAAAAAATCGCTATTGGTCTCTTTTGGATTTTCTTTACAAAGAGTTTGATCCCTTGACTGGCAAAATTTATACTATATACTTGTGAATTGTGGCTCTTATGAATGAATTTTCTTAAAATAATATGCTAGTATCTAATATGAAGGACAAGATACGAGGCAGGTACCAATAATTCTTCTTTATACGATGGAAACTCAGAGAGGATGAGATTTTGGTACCACATTCGCCTTGATCTTTGATTAGAGTCGCTGCTCCTTTCCTTCTCCAATCCACTCTGGCCGGCAAAGCCTCCATATGTTTTTCAAAAGTGAAATTCATCCCCTTGGTTGATCTCCCAGAACTTTGAGATAACCCAAGTATATATTTGAACTCCTCATTTGTCATGTCTGCAAATTTGTTTGAATGAAAGCTTCTGAGACTGGGTGTCTCCATTACTCAGTTTGTTCAACACGTGCAGAAATTGTTTCTGTGAAATTATGCTAGGAAATGCTTATTGACGAAAAATTCTGTTTTTATTTACACTTATAATCAGGTTGTCAGCTACACATTGCGGTTCCAGATTTATGCTTGTTCATGTTAAACATTATTTATTCATGTATCAACAACTAAATCGGGTATGTTAACTAGAATATTAATTACAGTGCCAGATTTATGTTTGTTCGTTTTAATTAATGTATTCAGGTATATATCTTAGTTGAGTCGTCTTCTTTTGTTCATGTCTTTCATGCTTGTTAAGTTCATTTATCTTGTTTCGTTCACGTCTCTTTGATCTGTGGATCATCACTAGGGGTGCATGGTAAGTAAATTTATTGGCTTGGGTGCTCGATCAGTTTTGTCTGAAAATTGACCTACAATCGTGGCAATGCCATCATATATGTGTGATGTAAAACATGCCAAAATCATGCTTTCCGGGTTGGTTTAACACAAATGATAACTACTAATATTATGATCCCATCTAGGCAGTAATATATAGTCCCTTTTTTGTGCTTTATGTAGTGTATTTTGGGTGTTTTGTAGTATGACTGCTATTGAACTCTGTTTATATTTTCTGCAACTGTTCTCTATATATAATGAAGTTCTGTCGAAAAGACTAGGCAGTGGGCATGGCATGGCCGGTGGCCCCTTCTTTCTCCCTCTTTTACTTTCTCCATCTCTTTTTTTAGGGGCGGTGTACGTACATGACCTGACAAACTTAAACGAATAATTTTTAAAATTGGATTAAGGTCTTGCTTACACGATAGCTGGATGTATTTTTATCCAAAATGATTGTTGTATTTATATTTATATACACTAAGAGGTAGGTAATGTTTGACAAATAGTTGGTTATGGTTGCAAGTTAAACAATATCCAAGATATTTTAAGTTCGTTGCATTGTCTTATATATAATAGTTTACCACAATAGTGTGACCACTTTCCTATGATTTTATTGCATCATGCGATATTTTTATCTATAAAGGCTAGCTTCCTAAGTACTCTTGGTTTAATTTGGTCATATTTGAGATTTGCTTGAACATATGCGCTAGGAGCAGCTGGGTCATACCCATTTACTCTATATGTTATTTCAGATAGATACACTCATACACCCTTAAATATTTTTATATATTTGCCTGCATGAATGAGATTTGGTTTATAAACTCTTGCCAAGTTTTATGATGACTGAATATTTTTGTAATTCATTTACTTTGGCTCCAGAAAGATTGAGCAGAAAGATTGAGCAGCCCCTTAACTCAATCAATTGAAATCAATTTGACAATCAATTTCAAATCAACCCCTTAACTCAATCAATTGAAATCAATTTGACAATCAATTTAAAATCAATTAGAAAAAATAGAAAATGGAAAATGGAAAGACAGAAAAACGGAAAGAAAGAAAAACAAACGGACTTGAAATCTATCTACATTCAATGAATAATAATGAAAGAATGTCAAGTGGTGCCTCAAAAAAAAAAAAATAACACATAGACTCCAAAAGTCACCAACAACAAAAACATACTCCCTCCTATTTATATTAAATGTCATTTTAGAGTTAAGCACACTTATTAAGAAATATCACAAAATGTCTTTTGTATCTCTAATTAATTATTTCTCTCTCCACAACGGTCCATGGAATTGCATTTACTAAGCATATTAAATAGAGGGGTAAATTAGGAAAAAAATAGTACAATATTGCAATATTGAATAGGAGGGAGTAAAATATTAAAATTATAAAAATTGGTGCGGTCGGTTGGTTCTAACACAGACTCCAAAAGTCACCAAATTAAAACTAAAATTACCACAGACTCCAAAAGTCACCAAATTAAAACTAAAATTTTATAACATAAGAGTATAACGGATAAGCATTAATGACAAAAAAAAAATACTCATTATATATAAAACACCTATAAATATCACTATTACATAAACAAAAAACCCAATACACAAATAATTTCATACGAAATACTAAATAACGGATACCAGGTAAAGTCATTAGTCTGATTTTTTAAACTAATATATTCTTCTTATTTTGCATGTTATTTTTAAAATTTTATGTGTTTTTATTTATTTGCAGATCTATACCAACAAAAAACAAAGGGCAGAACAAACGACAAATTATTGAAATAAGCAATGATAGCAGTAGTGACAATGATCGTTATGGATATGCCAAGAATACAAGGATCGAATAATCTATTGTTACGTTACAAACAAAGATCGAAGCCATGAAAGAGAAGATTCAAAAAATTGAGCAACAACTAAATAACCTTAAATAAAATGGGTTATCACAATAAAAGTGGAAGTAATAAAATAGCAATAGCAACATATTTATACATGTAATTACTATGCTATGCAAAAAAGAATCGAAAAGTTTATATGGAAAAAAATATTATTATTATAAAAAATCTTTCTCATTCCAATTTTTAAAAATTATACAATCGAAAAACAAACTAACCCATACATTGCACGGGCTATCAACTAATGTACATTCAAATTATAGCAAACTCATATATAGTTGACATTACATATATATATATATATATATATATATATATATATATATATATATATATATATATATATATATACAGAAAAATAGAGGTGCACAACTGTGCAGAATCTAAATTTACACAGTTTACGATCGTAGAGTGAAGTTACCCTACAATCGCAGAGTTAAGTCATTCTACGATTGTAGCGTGATTAACTCTACCCACAGATTATAGAGTGACTACTCTACGATCGTAGACTACTCTACGGATCTAAATTACTCCTCTTAAATAACATTTTTTTTATAAAAACTACGTTATTTTGGAGAGGGATGATTGCTTATATTTAATTTTCAAATACTTTCAAGCCTTTCCCCAATTTCCTTCCTAACATTTTGTTGATTGGACCATTTATTTTTGTGGGACATGAGGAAAGAATGTTAGCCAAATCATTAAGCCTAATAAGTCATTCTCAGCCTTCTCTTTCTTTTCATGGATTACTCCCGCAATAAGTTTTCAGAAGAGAGAGAGAAGAAAATGAAATCAAGAAAAATAATCATTTGATTTTCAATTATAGATGTTAATTTCTTAAATTTTATGTATAAATATTATGTTTATACTTGTTTTAGATGATTTGAACAAGTATTAAACAAGCGAAAATAAGAAATTAAAAGAGATTAAGCTTCGCTAGAACTTCGCCGAAAAACTTAGATTGGGTGTTTGTTTTCAAATCTAAGACCATGGTTAGACTCCTAAAATATAGTAGATCAGATCTGAGCAGAAAAATACTGAAAATATCGCCTGAAAACTCGTTGGAAACTGTGCAGTCCGCTGAAAAAGATGACAAGAAAATATTTTCCAACGAACTTTTTTGGTAAGCATGTTTCTCTATGTTAGAGCTGGAATTTTGAAAAACTTTCTTCTACAAAGTTGTAGAGAATTAAATTTCACATAGAAAGGACATAAGATTCGTAATTTTCTGATAAAATGGGCTAATTATTATGAATTATTGAAGTTTCTGAATATTAAAAATTATAATTAAATTATCAAAAAAATTATTTGGGCTGAAATATTTTTACAGAAATCCTATAATATCAGTTTAGAATTTCTGTAAATTTTTTATGAATTATTGAAAAGAGTAAGTAATTATTGTATTTTTTAAAGCTATTTATAGTTAGTTTAAAAATAGAGAAAATTCATAGAAAATTCTATAAATGATAAAAAATTATAAAAATTGGTGAAAAATCCTATAATATTATTTTATAATTTTTGGATAGTTTTAGAAAATTATTGAATAACAGAAATATTTATTTTATTCTAAAGCTATTTATAGTTAGTTTAAAAATAGAGAAAATTCATAGAAAATTCTATGAATGGTGGAAAGTTTTGAAATTTGCTGAAAAATAGTATAATAATATAAGATTAATATTGATGATGTTTTAAAGATATAAAAGTATGTGGAGTTAGTATTTCTATTTTAAAACTATTAAATGATAGTTTTTATAAATAGAAATAATTATAGAAAATTGTCGGATAATCCGAAAAATGTGAAAAATATATGAAGTGAACAGTCTGTCAGAAAATATTCCTTTTGTTGGGGAATATTCGTATGACTGCGCCGAAATAACCAATCATTGGTGGGTCCTATAACAGAATAACTGTCGGATATAGAAAACGACAGAAATAACCTTTTTAAAAAAATTGACTGCAAAACTTTTATTGTTAACTGTTGAAATACCAGTGATAAAAGTACAGTAATACACGTTATTCTACAGTAGTACACGGTTGTAAGACCCCGAATTTTATGAAATAAAAGTATTCAATTTTTCTTATAATTACTATTCAGTAAATGGTTAAATTGATAAATGTTAAAGTTAAGAGTGATATATGATTTTTTTTTTCAAAATACACAAGTGGTTATAAAATATTCATTGTTGTCGGGGAATATTCGTTTGATCGTGGAATATTCTTTCTGTCGGGAAATATTCGTACGACGGCGCAGCCATTTGTGGGCCCCATAACAGAATAACTGTCGGGTGAAGAAAACGACAAATTTGAGTTTTTACAAATAACGACGTAGTTGTTACCGTTAACACTGTTGGAATACCCAGTGGTTAAAATACAGTAATACGCGTTATTGCACAGTAGCACACGGTATTGCATAGTATTTTTGAAATTATTGATTCTTACGTAAGAAGGCACTACTCAATAATTGTTGCAGTAATTACTGTTCAATATTTTATTTTATTGATTTAATAATTGCTACGTTAAAATTTTATATTATTGTTGTTCAATAATTATCACTGCACAGTATTTCCCATTATCAGATCAATAATTCATATTATTTGAATAATATTATTAGATAGCATTATTGGCAATGTCTAGAAAGTTTTGTCTAAGGAGAGGTTTGGTCATCTAATTGCGCGCCAGTAAGGAGAAATTCTTATCGGAAAGCCCCCTCTTTCCTGGGAACGGCCTGGTTGTCATAAATGTGATTCTGTAATATTATTTGTGAATAATTATTTATTGATTCATATGATAAGGAAATATTTATTTTAAGTGGATATAAACGAGTGATATATTTTTGTGGTTAAAAATGAAGGAGTTAATGTTGAGGTTTTTATCCGTATTTTTGTCGGAATGGAGGTATTAAAAAATTAGGGTTTTTAAGATATTTTGCGGGGGTTATAATTTTTAATCCGACCGTTGGATCGTGGTAATATTTGGATATGTTATACATATGTAAGTTGAGTATATGTCCACAAATTTTGAACCGTTAAAAATGAACGTATGATTTGTTATGAATTTTACGAGATGACTGGTTCAGAAATTGTTGAATTTTCGGAGTTTATCATTTTGATAGAAAATTCTAGAATTGGTGGGCCCCACTTGTGGTTGGTAAAAAAATGTGCTGAATTATATTTCAAATGTGGTGGGTGGAAATAGTAACAGGTAAAGCCATCAGGTTGCAGGTCAAGCCTACTAAAATTTTCCTATAAATAGAGGGCTAAGTTAGAATTGAAAAACACACCAAAAACATAAGCTTTCTCTCTTTCTCTCTCTATATTATGAAGCATATTTTGTGAGTATTTAGATACTTTGAGAGTTGCTATTCAGTACAAGTTTCCTTCGGCTTTGCATTCCAGTCAGAAATACTGTACTTTTGAGGTAAGGGATAGTAAGGGATAGTAAGGGATTTTAAGGGTTGTTATGTTTTTCAGTTTCGTAATTTTTCTGACCTTCAAAAATTCTGAAAAAATTTGAAATGATATTTTGATGAGTTTTCTTGATTGTGTCCAAAAATGATGATTTTTGGATGTATAGATTGAGAGTTATGAATTTTATGAGAAAAAACTATTTTAAAAGTAATCGCTTATAATTCCTTGTGGTTAACTCCAAAATTGATGAAATTTTTATTGGGAGTACATGTATATGATAGGAGTATACTCTGTGAATTTCAGAATTTTTAGATAAAAGTACAATTTTTGATAAATATTTAAATATTCGGCTGTTTTGGCCATATGAAAAATAGTAAATGACTTTTAAAAATTCTGAGAAAAATATATGTTCACTATGTGACTATATTATGCTAAATTCCAGAAAAGAAATATTTTTGGAACTGATTTGATATTTTTCATGAAAATGGTCTAGTTATGAGTAAATGAATTAAATATGTTATGTGAAGTAAGAAAATTGAAAAATATGATTTTATGACTTGAGAATCCTATATGAGGTATATGCAGATTTTGATGAGGGTTTTGGTTATTGGTGATAAAATCTTATGAGTTTGGCATTTTGGAATGATTAAATGCATTATTTTAGTAAAGTGTAAACAATTAAAATAAATTATTTATAAGTTTAAGAAATGTTATTCTTTCAATATCATTATACCGAAATATTGGTATGGATTTTATTGTGGAATTTTTACCTTTTTGTGTCGGGATTACTATTCACGAGTTACTATTCATGAGTTACTATTCACGAGTTACTATTCACGAGTTACTATTCACGGGTACTATTCACGACAAAATTGGTTTCTTTTTTTTGACCAAATTATAGTTGATTTATGAATATTACTCTTGAGATTAAATCTATATGTTGATTATATTGATTTAATTATCATATATAACATTTTTATAACCCTAATGATGATATTCTCTTTCACTTGAGTGTAAAGATGGGTAGATTATTGGTATGATCATGACTAGGGTTCTCTTTGGCCAGTTGTGCAAAGTTGAATTGGTGACTGGTATGATCATGACCATTGAATTTATAAGTGAATATCTTTAGCTTAAGTGCAAAGGTGAATTGATCAACATAGTTATAATTATTGTTTATATAAGTTCTGAAATGATTATATATTTCTTTGAGATATGAATAAATTTGGCCTGTAGTGCAAATATGAACTGTTGAGGAATATCTTTGGCCCGTAGTGCAAAGATAAATTATTGACGAATATCTTTGGCTCGTAATGCAAAGATGACTTGTTGTTGAATATCTTTGGCCTGTAGTGCAAAGATGAGTTGTTGATGAATATCTTTGGCTCGTAATGCAAAGATGACCTGTTGTTGAATATCTTTGGCCTGCAGTGCAAATATGACTTGTTGATGAATATCTTTGGGCCATAGTGCAAAGATGAATTTATTAGTATGATTATGAACATGAACTGTGATTTGGTATAACCATGATGTTTGATGTTTCAGGTGATGAAAATATTCTTCGTCTTGGGTGCGAAGAAAAATTTAGAATCACAATTATGATTATGAGTTATTCATATGATTGTGAAAAGGAACTGTTGAGTGATGTTACAGGGATAAAACATTGTTGGTGGATTTTTAACATGGAGAAGATAATAGACTTTATAGTCTATTTAACTCTTCTAATGGATTGCTCATTCCGCTGCAACTATTGTTAAAATTTTTATCATTTACCATATGTTCTAAATCTCTGATTTATTATTGATGAAGGCTATTGATAATTTAATTATCTTTAGTCATGATATTCTTTACTGAGCTAGTTGTGCTCACTCTTTTGCTTCACAATTCCTTTCAGGTAATAAGAGTGTAGCTGGGTCGAGCGAGGGTAACGGGAAAATAGAACGGTGGTCTCTAGCTGTGGATATTCTCCCGAAGCAGTATAGAAAAGTTCATTTAGTAGTTTTATTTGGTGAATCCAATAGGGTAAGGTGTACCCAACGTTGGAAGGGTTGTTTGCCACTATCATACAAGATGTCTAATGACATACAACCTCGTGTCATCATAAGACAGAGTTGTGCTCATCCACTTGCCGAGTATATCTATGAGCACTATCTATATAATCTTGGTGTTTGTTTGAAGTATAATTCTCAATTAGAGACAGTAGAGATAATGATATGTCAAGAGAAGACTCACCATTGGGAAGAATATGATAGTAATCTTCTCGTTTTTCTTTGGGGTCTATTGGGTCAACCAAAGATAATTCTGTGGCCATATGATATCTATCATAACCTAGACGCATGGCCTCCCATGTACGAAGGTTTCCTTGAGCACTTCCCAAATATTCTAATTTCTAAAACAGTTTTTGACTATACCTTTATGTAAGGTATCATTGTGAGGTGCTGTCCACGATTGGGACATGAGTCACATTTGGTATATATTTGTATCCAAACTCACAGCATATGTGTTGTTGTATTTTACACGACAATTGTTGTAATAAAGTTGTAGTTGTTTTCTGTACCATGTATTTGGCGACTCAGAATAGGTTGGATGGAATGGACCTATTTTGGGGTTGTCACAACGGTATTCTACAGTAGCACACGGTATTGCACAGTAATTCATATTATTGATGCTTACGTAAGAAGTCACTTAGTATTTCATTCAATAATTGTCACAGTAGTTATGACACAGTAATTCATATTATTGATTCTTACGTAAGAAGTCACTCATTATTTTATTCAATAATTGTCACAGTAACTCATATTATTTGATATGATATAATTAGACCAGTTGGCAGTATTGTGAGTCTATGTTAATAATTGTGAATAATGGTTCAAAGATTAAAAATGGTGTTGATTAAAGATAAGTATGATATGCAGATGTTTGTTCAATTATTTTTTTTACAAAAGTAAGTCTAACAGGACTTGCCGACACTACTTTTCCTAAAGTAGTCTGGACCACAACTCAATTATTATTAAAACATGTACAAGTTGGTTTAATTTTCTCTGTGGGACCACAAATTCCACTACCAATATTTTTATATACCTCATTTAGTTATTTTGTCAAAAGGGGTGATGATAGACTCCACAACACGTTTGCGTGAGGTGTTCGTCGCCCCGATCGTTTCTAGCAAAGTTGTAGGATGGATTGCTTGCAACACCTTAACCCTCGTCTATATTGAGACGGTAATCTTGGTACTATTGCTCGCGTTTGGAATTATGTGTTAAATAGACACCAACGACACCTTGACCCCTCGCTTATATTGAAGTGGTAATCTTGGTACAATCGACGATTAATGCGGTAGAAGTCGCCACACACAACTATGAATTGTTGTATCATAAGTCAAATTGAATCTCAAAGTAATAACTAAGAAAATACTTAGGAATTCTTCAAAGAACCAAAAGTAGAGAATAATCTTACAAGTAGAATAAATCTGAATATTATTGAATTGTTGTATAAATTATATTTATATGACTTATTTATACTAACTAAGAAAATCCTAGAATCCCATAAGGAATCAACCATTTATTTTGGAAGTAAATTCCAATCTAAAAGTATCCTAAAAACATTAGAATTATTAAAGATATAAAAGTTCCTAAAAATATATGAAAGAAACCTAGTCAAATAAGGAAAAAAGGGTCAAAAATGCATCCTCGATTTTTGTGTCAGTAGACCGGCGCAGGGCGCGCCATCCATAGGCATGCAACAGCGCGGGCCGCGCTACACCTACAGAATCACCGACGCTCCGACACGGGGCGCGCTACATGGGGTGCGGTGTCGCACTGCAACAACAGACAATCTGCCACTCTGGCACGGGGCACGCTGCCCATAGTACTATCAAGGCGCGACCCGCGCTGGAAGACCAGATTGAATTCCTGATTTGCTTTATCCGCTTATAACACATTAATGAGCTTTTCCGTCGTGGAATCAAACCCATCAATCACTGAACGCGATCCAACTTCTTTCCAAACTCCTTAAATCAACACAATAAGACCATCGTTGAAACGTTTAGCTTGTCCTCTAGTGACAGGTCCTACGGGCACTTGCATCGGATCCGATCCATGACCTTCATTGCAATCCACGCTAGCCATGTCCTCATCATTCCTCTCCTCTTGAAAAGGATTTGCCCTCAAATCATCACCTATATCAAACGAAATTAGATCAATGACATTAAATGTTGCACTAACATTATACTCACCCGATAAATCTAACTTATAGGCATTGTCATTAATGCGTTCAAGAACTTGAAAAGGACCATCTCCCCTCGGAAGCAATTTTGACCGTCGTTGAGCCGGGAATCTTTTTTCCCACATATGTAACCACACCTAATCTCTCAGTTCAAATATAACTTAACGTCGACCCTTGTTGTCCTGTTTAGCATATTGCTTTGTCCTCCTCTCAATGTTGAGTTTTGTCTTTTCATGTATCTGCTTAACAAATTTGGACTTTTTCTTTCCATCCAAGTTAGTAAATTCAGAAATAGGTAACGATGATAAATCCAATGGAGTTAAGGGATTAAAACCCTAAACAATTTCAAATGGTGAAAATTTCGTAGCAGAATGAAAAAATCTATTATAAGCAAACTCAACATGTAGTAAATATGAAAGTAGTATGCAGACAAGCCAATCATATTGATGATAAAACATGTACTTTGTAACAATCTTATTTGTTTATTAATAAAAGTATTCATTTACTAAGGACTTTAATTTATCAACATGTTGTTGTTTTAATAATATGTGATAAACCCATAGTTTTAAGCAATACTTTTAGAATCATGATGAGATCATGCTAATGAGATCTAAATTCTTAGATAGCTTAAAAACTAAAATGTTCCCAATCGATGGATTACTAAAAAGGGGATTAGTGAATCCGGATAGATTGGTACATACGTTGCTTTCTCATTGGACGATGATGATTGATCTCGTGATCATTTGTGTGGAGACACTAAAGCAAGTATGTAGGCGCCTATTAGAAAATAAGTTCACTAAACGTGACTCGCTAAGGAATACTTAATGGAGTTTTACTTGCATGTCAATAGGAACTCTTGTAGTGATAGTAGTACAAGTGATCTTTGGACTTGAAATCATCATAGTATCTTGTGTATGATGAGTTATACTTGACTTATTCCTTAAGACCCTTAGGGTATATCAAAGTGTATGCTTGGGTATAATAAGTTGTGCATTGAGGTAATGTATGATCAATAAAGAATCTACCACTTTTAGTAAAAGAAGATAAATGCCTTATGTGATTCGATAAATGACAACTCAGGAGTCCTTGGTCAAGGCATAATGAAATTAGAAAGGAGTTTCTAATTTGTATTATTTAGAGTTGTGCATTTAAGAATCAAAATACATATAATTAAATAAAATAAGACTTGACAGTAATTCTATGTCTTATATTTAATTGGGATATTGTATGGTGGAATGATTGAATTGTACGGTAACTATTTACTCAAATGTTATTTTATGATTAATGTTGAAATCTATATTATCTGAAAAATCGTTAATCGCTAGGGAGACTTATCCCTATTGTAGAATAAATATTATTTATTTAAATAAATTAATAGTTTAATTTATTTATTTAAATAAGATTAGAATTGTTCTAATTGATTTATTCACAACCGGTTTAATATGGAGAACTTAAATGGTCACACCATAAAAGGAAGAATATTTATTTAAAAAGTAAATGGCATAATCGTAATAATAAGTTAAGTGTATTTAATTTAATCTATGGTGATAGAATAAATTAAATAGCTTAATATTTATTATTTAATATTTTGAAAATATTAAATATAAATTAATAAGAGGAGTCTTATTATTATTATTATTACTATTATTATTATTTAATTCCTAAAGGAGTTTATAAATTAATTAATAAAAGTACTCTCTTATATCCTAATAAGATTAGGAAGTTAATTAATTAAAAGAGTTTAAATTAATTATTTCTAATAAGATTGGGAGACTAATTAATTAAAGGAGTTTAATTAATTAAAATAAAAATCCAATTCTTTATTTGTTAAAGAGGGTTGCCTACATCTATAAATAAGAGGAGTCTTATTATGGGTGAAAGTTTACGCTTTCATAACACACGTGAATGATTTTTCCAAAAGTTGGGAGATTACGTATTTTCTATAGAGATAGAAAAACTAGGGTTTTTTCCACATACCCATCTTCTTGAATTTTTGTTCTTCCTTAGTGGATCACCTTTAGAGGTCAAACACTTAGGTGGCTAACGTTGATCAAAGGAAAGAATCAATCCGGTAGATTCAAGTTAAACATGAAAAAGAATTAGAGGTGAATTCGTACATGAGGAAACTAGTTTCTACAAGGGTATGAATATGTTCTCTATCTCTTTTCTACTAATTGATAATTATGCACAAGTATGATCATGGTGATGGGTTTGTATGAAAATTTTAAATCCCTATTTCATCGCGTTTCTGCACCTTTTGTGTAATTTGATTGCATGATCTCGCTATATACAAACCTAACAGTGGTATCAGAGACTAACTTTGTGCTAATTATCGATCCTGATGATTCCATGTATGTATGATATGCGATTTGATCGAATTTTTTGGGCAAAATTTTTTCCTGTTCTTTCTACGACGCGGCACAACTGCGCCGTCTCCAGTTCATTCTAGAGCACGGCTGTGCCGTAATCGGAAAAAAGATTTTCTGGGCTAGTAGCGCAGCTGCGCTGTATCCCAGTGACACTAGATTCTGATTTTTTTAAATTTTAATATTTATTTCAATTAAGATAAAATGTTTATTTTGAATTGGAATATGATTAAAATAAAAGTTTTATATTAACTTGAAATTAGATTTCACGTTCGTTTGAATAAAAGAGTTTATTCAAAAGTTTTATAATAACTTGGAATTAGATTCCACGTTCGATTGAATAAAAGAGTTTATTCAAAAGTTTTATAATAATTTTGAATTGGATTCCACGTTCGTTTGAATAAAAAGAGTTTATTTACATATAGAACATGATTCCATGTTTTCTAGAATAAAGAAGTTTATTTCCATATGGAATATGATTCCATATTTTCTAAAATTAAAGTTGTTTAATTTTAATAAGGAATATGATTCAACATATTTTATTTTGTCAACAATTAAGTTAAAATAAAGAAGTTTATTTTGTACTTGAAATTAGATTCCTTATTAATTAAAATAAAAGAGTTTATTTTGATTTGGAATTTGATTAAAAATAAAGGAGTTTATTTTTATTCAAAAATTAGATAAAATAAAATAAAGAAATTTATTATGATTTAAATTTTGATTAAAATAAAAGAGTTTATTTTTATTTCAAACTTGGAATTTTAATAAATTTGAAGTTGGCCATTAAATTGATATCGATGCATATATGGAATAGATTTATTATTCATGAGATGAATGTTATTTATTGATACATATATTGATATGTATGATAATAAATGTGATTGATTATGGACTATTGACCCATGTGATTAGATTTTATTTTAGTTGGATACATGAATGTATGAGTTTTATTAAATGGGGTCTGCGTACCTCGTCTTCTCTAATTTTTCTTAATGTAAATTCTATTTCCCTCCTATGTACTTCCCCTTGATGGCTGATCAAGGTTTCTATTTATTTTAAATAGTTTTGTAATAGGAATAGTTAGAATTAATTTTGAAGAATTGGATATCAAGGAGCAAGGAGCGCTTGAAGACCCATTTGTAATGGAGCCCGAGTTTAAATATAATAGTTATATTTAAATTTTATTCTTGCACCCTAGGTTTGATCTTTTGGTTCACTTGGTGGCTCTAGTGAACCAAACTAGAATAAAGTCCATAATCAATCCGGATAGAATATAGTATTTTATATGTGCATGCTTATACTATATATATGTGTGTGTTTGTGTGTGTGTGTATGTGTGTGTGTGTGTGCATGTGCGCTAAATAAGATGAGACAAAATAATAACAAATCCCTCAAAGAATATATATTAAGTTGTAACGTTCAAAGATATTTGGAATATCGAACGTCGCCTTCTAGCATGGTAAAATAATAGAGTATTAAATATTTAATATGAGTTTGTTGTGCACACATAAGACAAGTATTAAATATTTAAGATATTGTTTTATCACATTTAATGGTTATAAATAGACTGAACGATGCTGTTTTGTTGTGCATATGTAACGACCCCACTTTTATACAATTAAAATCTCGACTTCGGTCGTTAACCATACATAACGACCCCAAAATCCATACAATTAAAATCTCGACTTCGGTCGTTAACCATACATTCAACCTCTAAATAGTACATCATTATTCTATGCTAAACTTAATAAAATTGCGGAATATTTAAAACGTTTATACACTTCCTTCTTTCATGCCCTGAATCGTAACCTTTACATTACATCTCTTTGATTCAATCTTATATCATGAATCGTTACAACAAAATAACTATACAAAGTCTTACGTCATAACTAAATATCCATATACATTGGATAGCTCAACTTACAATTTAACAACATATTACGTTCAAAATATGAAATACATTTCTCATAAAACATAAGTAATCTTCGTGAATATAGATCTCTATAACTCACATAGCACGTAACTTTACCTTAAAATCTTGACCTGCAAAAGTGGTTATTTGCAAGAGTGAGCTCGACAGCCCAGCAAAGTCTAAAAATTTTCATGCATCACATAACACATAATAACATGCTCGATATACATCTCATTAAAGTAACATGGCATACATGCTTTTAATTCACATAGCAAATATAAAGATTGAGTTCCTTACTCAATCATCATTACGTAGCCAAAACAATGTAGTCATAAATTGACTTTAACATTTCATGATTCAACATGCTTAACATATCATGCAATTTAAAACAGTTCATCAAGTCCACGTAGAAAATAGGAACCGAAAGACTTGCCTTGATCGTTGTTTACCAATAATAGCTTAACAGCTTACAGTTATCTGCACTTCACGTGCCCTACACAATTATATAATCATACACATCAACTATTAGTCATATAACAACACATAGCAATTGTAATGCAAACTCTACTCCACATCTCATAATCTTTCCTATTAATAAATACACAATGGTCAATTAGATTGTGTTAACTTTTCGACTTATGACTCACTATATTTCTTCTTAGTCAAACTCGAAGTTCAAGTGCTTAAGTCTTGCTAGGACTACTTATTGGTTTTATATTAAACCCATTCCATATCTTATAATATCCATTTCAATGGAATTGAAACACTTTTTAAGTTCATTAACACTTGGCACGGCGTTTCGACGTTCAATCGTCACACGCCCGATTTGCCTTTCTTGTGTATGCTTACTATGCTTCTATAACTTATCTAATACATTATTTATTAATGTTAAGCATCATTATATTTACTAAGATTCATGTTTTATAACTTAGGATATCATCTTTTATGGTCTGGAGCACTACACATGCATATGTGCATGTCCGACACCCTCCGATTGCCTCCGAAAACACAACAGTTCTAAAGATGACCATTTTTACCTATCCTAATGACCTCAAATTGAAAAACTTACAGAACAAAAGTTGTAGGTCTACTCGTCCTCGTTCCGGATCATCTTGAATCACCTCAATCGGAGTTCGTATGAGGAAGTTATGGCCATTTTACTACAGGAGGTCAAAACTGTCCAAGTCAGACTTCTGTACCTGCGCTGGGGCGCGAGGACTAAGCCAAAAAGTGGCGCTGGGGCGCGAGATTGGCGTTGGGGCACGAATTTCAGCGCTGGGGCGCCAACTTCTGGCGTTGGGGCCGAACTTTGGCGCCGGGGCGCGATTTTTGGCGCTGGGGCTCAAATTTTGGTGCTTGGGCGCCGAAACTTGCAGAACCCAACAACGAAGAACAAAACAACGCTACTGTCTTTATTTTTAACAGCAATTAACCCCAATTAACATGTATAACTTATATAAATTACACATATACACACTACCCAACATGCATATACTAGTTTAAATTACTAAATAATAATCACAGAAAACTAAATTCCTTGAAAATCATATTTTAAAACAAAACTCCATGTTTGACATTTGTTAAACACAGTGAACACTATAATCTCTAATAACCACAAATTTGATTACTTTTAAACTACAATTCTCTGTAGTTCATATCCAATTAACATAATCACACTTTAATTTCATAACTTCACAATGAACATATACTAATTTTGATATTTCTACAAACCACTTTCACACGTGAATGTTTACTGTAAAAACTAATTTCTCTTTCTTTATGAACGCTAGCATACTTCTCATATATACATACATGTGCTAATATAACAATTATAGTTACAAATACACTTAATATCATACACAGCTATATATATATATATATATATATATATATCCACAATTCATCTTTTACAATTATTTTACAGAGAACTTTTTGGAATAAGAAAACTAAACTTTAAAATAAAATAAGAGGATTAATATCCTACCTTTGATTTAAGAAGATAATGGTTATCCTTTTGATTATCAAGCCTCTTTTCCCAATTCCTTTCTTAAAAACCTGTTAGAAATCACTCACTTTCTCTCTAGAGTTTTCTCAAATTTTCTCTGTATTCTTCTTCTTCTCTCCCTTTTCTTCAACTGAGTCTTTCTTTTCTCTTCTAACTTACGTAGAGTAGTATAACGTATATAGTAATAATATATATTAATGATATAATATAAATATAGATATAACTTATATCAGTTATGTAAGTTTTTGAAAATCAAAAGCCATAAGGCTTGTTTGGCTAACCACTAAAAAAATAATCAATTAATCCTTATGTCTTGTTTGGTAAAACACAATTAGATTAAAGACTTAATAGGCATTAGGTTTTGTTTCGCAAAACTAAATTAAACACTTTTAATTTATTTTAATAACTTCTTTATAACAAGGTTATTTGTCACACTTCTATTAAAATAAATAAACAATTTAATCAATTCAAATACTACTCTATTAAATTACTTTAACACATAAATCATTAACATATAATTATAATTTCCTTTATAATTATAATTTTATTCAACCAACTAATACTTTATTTGAATTACAAATTCCAATTATAAGTATTATAATTCATTTAATCATTATTAGCTCTCTAACTTAATTATTAAATTAAATTAGTATATAATCTCATAACAATTAATTTTCTTAGCTCCTTAATTATTTATTTAATCATTATAAATTCTCTAACTTAATTATTAAATTAAATTAGATTACTATTTCAAAATAATTACTTTCCTTAACTCATTAATTATTTTTTTAAACAAATAAATAATCAAATCACATCAAATCAAATACTTATTCAACAATAAACACATCCATTAAATATTTATATAATTCAATAAATATTTAAATATTATAATAAAAATCTGGATTGTTACATCATTCCCTCCTTATAAGGATTCTGTCCTCAGAATCACAACTCAAGTCACTCATTTGTTACAATCTTCCCTACTTACAAAGATTCTGTCCCCAGAATCGAAGACACAAATTACACAAATAACTCAGAGAAATCTTTCATCATTTTATCTAAATATAGATTTTATATTTCCTACTACATTCATTACCTAACAATTTCTATGTTTCATTTCATAACTTTCATTTGAACTCAATTATATTTTGAGTAATATATATCTTTTAACCAATTCATTTCCTTTTCTAAGGATCGTTATCATAAACACTCGGGATATTACATTCACCCTTTCTTCTAAGAATTTCGTCCTCGAAATTTTATTTATTAATTTTTATTCATTCAATCTATCAAAGTAGATTTTTACGTCACTACTTCATTCATTCATTGGCTTCTATAACCACTTTCTTTCCACAAATATCATTCTACAATTATTAAACTTTTCTATTAAAAGTTTCACATTATTCTTTGATAACTCATCTACTTCTCACTTCAAAATCTCTTTTCTCATTTAATCAACACATTCATCATTCAGTGTCGTATTCTACGACTTACTTCTTTCTAAGGAATATTTTCCTTTTTCACTTCCATCTTGCAGAATAACAAGAATCTTCCACAATTATTCAATAATTGGGAAGTTGTATGAATAACTCAGGAATATAAAAGATTCCAAATCATGCTGAGGGTCACAAGACCACGAACTATGTCCACAGTTACAAGTAATCTTTTAACTTCAACTTTAACAGTCATAAGACTATAAGGACCCCCGTACTTAGGGTGTTAAGCCCTTCGTACGATGTATTGTGCACAAACATTTAAACGCTATGCATATGTCCATAGTTATAAGTAATCTTTCAACTTAAACTTTAACAGTCATAAGACTATAGGGACTCCTCGTACTTAGGGTGATCAGCCCTTCGTACAATGTATTGTGCACAAACATCTCAACGCCTCCGCGTAATCCCCTATAAAAGGGTTGTTCATCTCAGCTTTTCAACATCTGAATCCGCACCAAAATAATTTGGTTTGGCATAACTTCTCAAGAAACTCTTAAATTTCATGAACATCTTTCAATATTTGTCTAGCTGAATCAAATAGCATAGACCTCTACAATAACTCGGACATTAACCGAAATATACATATACATACATACATACATACATACATACATATGTATTCTCATATATTAAAGAAATCTCAAAAATCTTTTTATGACGTCATGATACCGCACTATATTTACAGTCCGTTGAGGATTCTGTCATTTGGTGACTTTATCATACTACATCATACCATAGTGGGCTGACGATCCTTAGATCACATCCAACACTAGGTATTACTGCATTGATGACTCCATCGTTTTTATCATCTTTGCACCAGGTTACATGATGCATTAATGATATAAAATATATTTTGATATATTGTAAATTATTTTTGTCGAGCCGAAGCAATTAGCATAGACATACGAATAACAGTATTGTTGTTAAAACTCATTGGTTCCATCATTTGATCCAATGTTTTCAAGAAAATAAAAGTGTAAACATCTGCACAAAGTCAATAAATTTCGAAAGTCTAGCATAGCTAGTAGATTTAGAATACCTATGCTTCCACCATCAACTCCACTTTCTATAATGATCCATTGCTTAATAGGTCTATCTATTCCTATCATCCTCAATACTCCATTCACACTTAATTATACCCTAGTTCATCAAACTTACCACACGTTATGAGTTCAGGAACTTGCCACAATCATATGAGTTTAAGAACTTATCCTAGTCAGACCATAGGCGTCCATTCGCTGAGGGGTTCAAAAACATACCATATAATTATGAGTCACGAACCTACCATAAATATGAGTTTTAAGAACTCGCACTTAACCTTATAATATTCTCTAACTATACCCTACCTATCTGTTATACACATGAGAAAAGAATCACCTTCTCAACAGGCATATAGCAAATAGCGCGACACAAATATTCCAATGATTATCAATGTGATAAACTGAGTGCAAGCACAAAACCCTCGCCCATACAAAGATTTGTACAACTCAGCCATCACAGGAGTCCTCAATTGAAATCCCACCTAACTCTATCTTTCTTTTAACTTGCTCTTTGCTGGATACGAATTCCTCGTATCACATCATCTATAACTCCTCATGAGTTATCTCGTACTATTTCATAGTACACCATCTTCATAACATTAAGCTATAATCATTCAAACATTACAGACCATCTTTCTTTTATAACTTAAACAGATCACGTCGTGACCTTATTCTATAATCATCTCTCTTAAAATTCTTTTGTTAACTCGTGATCGTTTTGTTTTACGATCCTCATTCTTTCTCTTTTTCATCATTTACGACATTATTCGTTATCTTGGCTATTGGAGTTAGAAACTCTCGTTTCTTATCTTTATACCTCTTCAAGATTCTTCTTTGAATCTTCTTGTTTATATAACAATTCTTCTTTCAAGAATTTCTAACTTTCTAACTTCATTTACATCGCTCAAAATTTCATTCGAGTTACACACTTGGTACACATCGAGTCTCTAACAGTTTCAATATGGTACGCTGAGTGGTTTCCCACAAACAACCAACAAACTAGGTTCCGAGTTGCTAGTTCGTATATACCTCCGCTCCATGAAGGAATCGTTTAGCCCAGATACCATACATCAACTACTAAAGAGTACAATTGCACCATACTTAGACATAACTCTCTATTCATAACTTCTTTACCATTCTCTTTTTATAGACATTGTCTATTTATTATCACCTTACATTCTTATTATTGGAGTTGGATAACCCCACTTTTATATTCCTTATAACTCTGCGAGATTTTTCTTTGAATCCTTTCACGCAAGTTTTAATCCCTTATTATTCAAACTCTATTTGAGCTTATTCGTTCATTATCTTCACCTCTCTTCTCTAAGGTTATAGCCTACGGTACTCCTACCTAAGGTTTATAACCTACAACTTTGATACCAACTGTAACGACCCCACTTTTATACAATTAAAATCTCGACTTCGGTCGTTAACCATACATAACGACCCCAAAATCCATACAATTAAAATCTCGACTTTGGTCGTTAACCATACATTCAACCTCTAAATAGTACATCATTATTCTATGCTAAACTTAATAAAATTGCAGAATATTTAAAACGTTTATACACTTCCTTCTTTCATGCCCTGAATCGCAACCTTTACATTACATCTCTTTGATTCAATCTTATATCATGAATCGTTACAACAAAATGACTATACAAAGTCTTACATCATAACTAAATATCCATATACATTGGATAGCTCAACTTACAATTTAACAACATATTACGTTCAAAATATGAAATACATTTCTCATAAAACATAAGTAATCTTCGTGAATATAGATCTCTATAACTCACATAGCACGTAACTTTACCTTAAAATCTTGACCTGCAAAAGTGGTTATTTGCAAGAGTGAGCTCGACAGCCCAGCAAAGTCTAACAATTTTCATGCATCACATAACACATAATAACATGCTCGATATACATCTCATTAAAGTAACATGACATACATGCTTTTAATTCACATAGCAAATATAAAGATTGAGTTCCTTACTCAATCATCATTACGTAGCCAAAACAATGTAGTCATAAATTGACTTTAACATTTCATGATTCAACATGCTTAACATATCATGCAATTTAAAACAGTTCATCAAGTCCACGTAGAAAATAGGAACCGAAAGACTTGCCTTGATCGTTGTTTACCAATAATAGCTTAACAGCTTACAGTTATCTGCACTTCGCGTGCCCTACACAATTATATAATCATACACATCAACTATTAGTCACATAACAACACATAGCAATTGTAATGTAAACTCTACTCCACATCTCATAATCTTTCCTATTAATAAATACACAATGGTCAATTAGATTGTGTTAACTTTTCGACTTATGACTCACTATATTTCTTCTTAGTCAAACTCGAAGTTCAAGTGCTTAAGTCTTGCTAGGACTACTTATTGGTTTTATATTAAACCCATTCCATATCTTATAATATCCATTTCAATGGAATTGAAACACTTTTTAAGTTCATTAACACTTGGCACGGCGTTTCGACGTTCAATCGTCACACGCCCGATTTGCCTTTCTTGTGTATGCTTACTATGCTTCTATAACTTATCTAATACATTATTTATTAATGTTAAGCATCATTATATTTACTAAGATTCATGTTTTATAACTTAGGACATCATCTTTTATGGTCTGGAGCACTACACATGCATATGTGCATGTCCGACACCCTCCGATTGCCTCCGAAAACACAACAGTTCTAAAGATGACCATTTTTACCTATCCTAATGACCTCAAATTGAAAAACTTACAGAACAAAAGTTGTAGGTCTACTCGTCCTCGTTCCGGATCATCTTGAATCACCTCAATCGGAGTTCGTATGAGGAAGTTATGGCCATTTTACTACAAGAGGTCAAAACTGTCCAAGTCAGACTTCTGTCCCTGCGCTGGGGCGCGAGGACTAAGCCAAAAAGTGGCGCTGGGGCGCGAGATTGGCGCTGGGGCACGAATTTCAGCGCTGGGGCGCCAACTTCTGGCGTTGGGGCGCGAACTTTGGCGCCGGGGCGCGATTTTTGGCGCTGGGGCTCAAATTTTGGCGCTTGGGCGCCGAAACTTGCAGAACCCAACAACGAAGAACAAAACAACGCTACTGTCTTTATTTTTAACAGCAATTAACCCCAATTAACATGTATAACTTATATAAATTACACATATACACACTACCCAACATGCATATACTAGTTTAAATTACTAAATAATAATCACAGAAAACTAAATTCCTTGAAAATCATATTTTAAAACAAAACTCCATGTTTGACATTTGTTAAACACAGTGAACACTATAATCTCTAATAACCACAAATTTGATTACTTTTAAACTACAATTCTCTGTAGTTCATATCCAATTAACATAATCACACTTTAATTTCATAACTTCACAATGAACATATACTAATTTTGATATTTCTACAAACCACTTTCACACGTGAATGTTTACTGTAAAAACTAATTTCTCTTTCTTTATGAACGCTAGCATACTTCTCATATATACATACATGTGCTAATATAACAATTATAGTTACAAATACACTTAATATCATACACAGCTATATATATATATATATATATATATATATATATATATATATATATATATATATATATATATATCCACAATTCATCTTTTACAATTATTTTACAGAGAACTTTTTGGAATAAGAAAACTAAACTTTAAAATAAAATAAGAGGATTAATATCCTACCTTTGATTTAAGAAGATAATGGTTATCCTTTTGATTATCAAGCCTCTTTTCCCAATTCCTTTCTTAAAAACCTGTTAGAAATCACTCACTTTCTCTCTAGAGTTTTCTCAAATTTTCTCTGTATTCTTCTTCTTCTCTCCCTTTTCTTCAACTGAGTCTTTCTTTTCTCTTCTAACTTACGTAGAGTAGTATAACGTATATAGTAATAATATATATTAATGATATAATATAAATATAGATATAACTTATATCAGTTATGTAAGTTTTTGAAAATCAAAAGCCATAAGGCTTGTTTGGCTAACCACTAAAAAAATAATCAATTAATCCTTATGTCTTGTTTGGTAAAACACAATTAGATTAAAGACTTAATAGGCATTAGGTTTTGTTTCGCAAAACTAAATTAAACACTTTTAATTTATTTTAATAACTTCTTTATAACAAGGTTATTTGTCACACTTCTATTAAAATAAATAAACAATTTAATCAATTCAAATACTACTCTATTAAATTACTTTAACACATAAATCATTAACATATAATTATAATTTCCTTTATAATTATAATTTTATTCAACCAACTAATACTTTATTTGAATTACAAATTCCAATTATAAGTATTATAATTCATTTAATCATTATTAGCTCTCTAACTTAATTATTAAATTAAATTAGTATATAATCTCATAACAATTAATTTTCTTAGCTCCTTAATTATTTATTTAATCATTATAAATTCTCTAACTTAATTATTAAATTAAATTAGATTACTATTTCAAAATAATTACTTTCCTTAACTCATTAACTATTTTTTTAAACAAATAAATAATCAAATCACATCAAATCAAATACTTATTCAACAATAAACACATCCATTAAATATTTATATAATTCAATAAATATTTAAATATTATAATAAAAATCTGGATTGTTACAGCATACACAAGGACCGTGTTTTTTTTTTGAATATATGGTAATGCTAGGTATGACTTAACTTAGATCATTTTAGTGCAGATGTGCACACACTTGACCATTATGATCTAAGAGGTAAAATAAAATGAGCTATATAGTTGATGTAATTGACAAGAGTTGTCAACCTATTTATTTATATATAGTTTGTTGTACACACACAAGACTCTATACATTTAAAATGGGATCCTTATTCTCACTAGCATATCTTTAATTAGATATTGCCAAACTATATATATTGAGGGTAATATAGTTTGAAGAAAATAGTGAGAGATACCAATTTAAAACAAGACCTAATTTATTTTGGTAATTAATAAAAGAATATATGCTAAAATGTTGTTAATTATAAATTCATTTACAGAATTTTATAATGTATAAATTACTATCATTGCGAAGCATATTAGATGCTAATTAATCGGACCGAATTAAACGGATTGGATAAGAAATTTGATAATAGTTCTTATGGTTGAAAAACTATCTTATGTCCTTAATATGTCTATCCCTGCAATGGTTGTAGACAATACCTCTGAGGAAGAGATTTCTACTTTTAGAAAGTGGCAAGATGATGCACAGTTGGCTCATTTCATCATGCTCGCACCCATGAGTAACGAGCTTTAGCGTCAACATGAAACTATGGATGCTCTTACTATATTCCTGCACATCAAGTAGTTGATGGTGAGGAAAGTAGGACTGATAGATATCAGATAACTAAGGAGCTCTTCCGATCTAGAATGACCGATGACACTACAATACAAACACATGTTCTAAACATGATCAATTTGATTGAACAATTAGAACAACAGGTTTTGTCATGGATAGAGAGTTGAGCCAATATTTGATCTTGTAGTCACTCCCAGACTCCTTCTCATAATTGTTGTGAATTTTTCATATGAACAAGCTAGATATCAGCTTCGTTGATTTTCTTAACATGTTGAAAACCAGTTGAGAGTCACTTTCTAACCAAGAAAGACCAATGTCTTACTGGTAGGAGCCAAATGATCTTCTTAAAAGAAGAAAGATTCAAATAAAGTAAATAGAAAGGTAAACACAAAGGATAATAAGAACAAAGCTGATACGGATAGAAAATGAGTTTGCTTCCACTGCAATTAGCATTGACACTGAAAAAGAAACTGCGAGAAGCATCTTATACAGGCTAACCAAGAAAGCTTAGTGAAGCTTCGATTACAAATACTGTAAGACCCCAACCATTTATGAATAAAAATTTAATTTCCCTAATTATTATTTTTGAATAATAAGGTGTTGATTTAATATAATGCTTTAATTATGGGTGAAATGTACAAATTTTGTAAAGTAAACAAATGGTCATAAAATATTCATTTTGTTGGGGAATATTCGTTTAGTCGATGAATATTCTTTTTGTCGAAGAATATTCGTACGACGGTGCGGTCATTGGTGGACCCCACGGAATGAATGTCGGATATAGAAAGCGACATAAATAACTTTTTTTTATAAAAATAACGATAAAACTGTCACAGTTAAACTGTTGAAATACCTGGTGGTTAAAATACAGTAATACGCGGTGTTGCACAGTAGCACACGGTATTGCACAATAATTCTAATCATTGATTCTTACGTAAGAAGTCACTACTCAATAATTGTTACAGTAATTACTGTTCAATATTTTATTTTATTGATTTAATAATTGCTACATTGATATTTTATATTGTTGATTCAATAATTGTCATTGCACAATATTTCAAATTATCAGATCAATAATTTATATTATTTGAATAATATTATTAGATATCATTATTGACAATGTCTAAGGAAGTTCTGTCTAAGATGAGTTATTTAATTGCGCTAGTAAGAAGAAATTCTTACCGGAAGGCCCCCTTTTTCCTGGGTACGACCTGATTGTCAATATTGTAGTTCTGTAATATTATTTATGAATAATTAATTATTGATTTATATAAAGAAATATTTATTTTATGTGGATATAATTGAAAGAATTAATGCTGAGGTATTTTATCAGTATTTTATCGAAATAGAGGTGTTAAAAATCATCCGTATGTGAATTTCGGTCATTTTTCGTTTAGAATTTAGAAAAACTTTCTTCTACCAAGTTGTAGAGAAATAAATTTCCTAGGGAATAAACATAAGATTCAAATGTTTCTGATAAAAGAGCTATTTTTGAGTGACGAGGGTAATGAATAACATTTTAATGTTATGTCATGATAATGAGAGCTAAGTGTGAAGCGTATAGACGCTGTGAACACAACGTTGTTGCGATGAACGATCTGTCTTAGCATACAATGATCGGTATAACTTTGACACTAAGAACGAGTAATGAACATGGGGTTCATGTAATGGATAACTAAAGTATTAAATAAGATATGAATTATCGAGAAAGCCGTAATGAACGGTAATGAGATTAATGAAAGTCGAATATGAGTCAGATAAGAATGCAAATCATCAAAGATGATGAACGTATGAGTAAGATATCTCCGTATGTCATAAAGTCGTAAACTGGTAAAGGTAGTTAGTCGCGTAAACTTATATTGCAAGAACGCGAACCCTAAGAAGTAAAGTTAAGTAAACCAATGCGTAAATCAAATATATGACTAATTGGTGCTTATGTTTTCCTTATGTGTTACTTAGGAGTTGGAATGAGCAGTTCAGCATAAGCTGTAGCTGAGCGTAAGGCAAGTTTCCTAACTTCATTCATATTTTAAATGAATGCTAGTTTCTTAAACTTCTCAGATGTCGAACTTGAGAAGTCTTGTCTATGTGCATATGTGCGATGTATGTACGAGGTGGTAATATGTATGAGGCCTTGTGCCATAATTTGAACACTTCGGTGTTTCTATGATATGAACTGTTCTATGATTGACTGTTCATTACAAGTATGCTCTGTTTATACATGAACCGTTATTGTTAAGTCTGTGCTAATGATTCTAGCCAGACAGGATGTGTATGAAAAAGGTAGAGGAATGAAAGTATTTCAAAGTGAAAATGACAGATGTTTTAAGATGATAGGAATCAGGACTATTCCTATTATTCAAGCTGCTTCATAACCTTTGTTCGGTTATCGAAGTTCTGAAGAAATGTTTAAACTCTTGAAGTTGTTTGTTCAACTGTTATGACTTGCTGGGCAATTGAATGCTCACACTTGCTTTTAAATGAAAAACATTTTCAGCAAACGAGGTTAAAAGAACTTAAGGATCCCGTAAAGATCAAGCTGACGGTATCCAGATGAAGTTCCATTCAGAATGTGAATGAGCGAGAAGATCAAATGAAGACTTGTAATGTAGAAAGATAAAACTGAATTATAGACTAGTTAATGGACTATTATGTATCCTTGGTGGTAGATAAAAGTCACTCTTGTAAGATAAAATGAATAATGTATTTATCATTATTTGTAATGAAAGAGGTTATAAGGTTTCCAGAACCTGGGATTTGAGAGTGTATGTTGTTATATTTTAGTATATAATGATGTATGTTGGATGAATGATGTACTCATGACGTACGAAATCCGGGTGTGAAGATAGACAGGATTTTGGGGCGTTACATGTAAAGTCCATGGGGTTGAACACGAGATTTCGACTATCGACAAATAATGCACCTATCACAAATTCATTCAACATCTCGTTTCATATGAAGCCAATAAAAATGTTCTTTTAAAACAACCAAAGTTTTATCAACAACAAAGTATCCCATCAAACCACCCCCATGTGATTCCTTAACCAATAACTCACACAAAGAACTTGCAGGTATACACAATTTATTCTCATGAAATAGAAATCCATCCATTTTAAAGTATTTACCTACAACATTCTTTTCACAAGTTTTAAACTCTTCACCGAAATTAAGGTCATTAACATATAGGTCTTTGATTCTTTCAAAACCAAGTAATTTCATATCAAGAGTATTTAACAACACATACCTTTGACACAAAGCATCAATAGCAACATTCTCTTTACCTTGCTTATATCAAATGACATATGGAAATGTCTCAATAAACTCCATCCATCGCGCATGTCTCTTGTTCAACTTGTGTTAGCCCTTCAAATATTTTAGTGATTAAAGATCGGTGTGGATCACAAACTCCTTGGGCCACAAGTAATGTTGTCATGTCTCCAAAGCCCTAACTAAAGTGTAAGATCCCAACTTTTATAAATAAAGATGAATTTTTTATAAATATCATTTTTGAATATTATGGAGTTAATTTGATATAATGTTATAGTTGTGGGTAATATTTATAAATTTTGCAAAGTACGCAAGTTGTTATATAATATTCGATTGGTCGGAGAATATTCGTTTTAACAGGGAATATTCGTACAACGACACAATTATTGGTGGACCCCACAACGGAATTATTGTCGGATTGAGAAAACGACAAAAATATTTTATTAAAAATAACGGCGGAAGTTTTACCATTGATACTGTTGAACTACTCAGTAGTAAAAGTACAGTAATACGTGTGGTTGCATAGTAGCACACGGTATTCATTATTAATGCTTATGTGAGAAGTCACTCAGTTTGATTCAATTATTGTCAGTTAATAATATGAATTATTTAGCGATAATGAAGTTTTGTTTTATTCGTATTATTAACGCAATAAAACAGAAACATCTTTTTATATAAAACAGAATATTTTATTAAAGTTATTCTATAAATAGAATATATTATATTTTATTTAAAAGATTTTTCTTTAAATATGGACCGTCAGATTAAAGTAATCAATCTGGACCGTTCATGGATTAGTTACTATGCATTCTATTTTTCTATAAATAGCAGTTCATTCTTTCATTATTTCTTACGAATTCACTGAACTCTAGAGAGAGAAACTATAGAGAGAAACTATAGAGAGAGAAGAAAAGTATTCTTCTACTTAACTACTTCCGTATTTCAGTTCTTCTTTAAAACGGTAAGGGGTGTTATTCTTTCTTATTCATGAAGAGAACTGTTGTTATTCTATTTCTTATTATTCTGTTGGAATAACCTGTATACGCGGTCTACCCTATACTTGATGACATTCTTCTATTATTCTGTTGGAACATCCTGTCTGTGTGTTTTACACCGGACCTGGTTCCGTCTTTATTATTATTCTGTTAGAACATCCCGTCTATGTGTTTTACACCAGACATGGTTCCGTCTTTATTATTATTCTGTTGGAACATCCCGTCTGTGTGTTTTACACCGGACTTGGTTCCGTCTTTATTATTATTCTGTTGGAATATCTTGTCTGTGTATTTTACGCCGGACCTGGTTCCATTATTTATTATTCTATTGGAATAACCTGTCTATGCGGTCTATCACATGCATGGTGATTTCTTTTGTTATTCCATTCTTTATTATACTCAGTTGGTTAAGTTTTGACTTCTATACTCCATAAAATTTGTGGAATATCCTTGATAATTGCGTTTCATCTAGTATCTTTTCATGAAAATATTCTTCTAAGTATTCTTAAATTTTACTCCACAAAGCAGTATCATGTTGACAATTTGAACGTTGTTAATTCTTGGATAAATTAATTCTTGAACTTGTTTTATTGAATTCTTATATCATTGTCATCATCCTAATGTTTATAAAATGTTGAAAGTCATCTGTGGCCTGTAGTGCATAGATGGACTTGGTATGATTATGACTAGGGATTATTCGGTATAATCATGATCGTAATATTACAAATGATGTGGTAAAAGTCCTTATTGGCACGTAGTGCATTGATGGACAATTGTTGGCATGATCATGACCATTAATGAATACACGAATATCCTTGGCCGTAGTGCAGGGGTGATTCGATGATGTGGATTATTTTATTAAGCTGAGTCCCAGCGATAACAGTGTTGAAAAACCTTTTAAATCATAGAAGATAGTAGATTTTATTTTCTACTTGACTCTTTTAATGGATTGCTTGTTCCGCTGCAGTTAAACTTGATGTTCGTTATATTTTATCAGTTTAAAACTGTTGAAGGCTAATGATAATTTATTCTGCATTATCTTAGTCATAATATTTCTTACTGGGCTAGTTGAGCTCACCCTTTTTTTCACTGTTCTCTTCAGGAAATGAGAATATAGCTGGGACGAGTCGGGGAACGGAGTGATGGACCAGATGATAGTATTGGTAGTCCTCACTATTCTGTTAAATAGTGTTACAATAATTATAATGAGGACTCCTTTTGAGTTTGTATAGTTTAATTGTATTCAAACTCACAGTTATGTTTTGTCGTATTGTACACGACAGTTGTATTAGTACGTGTATTTTGTACCATGTATCTGACGGCCCAAGATGGGTGATGTATACCTAATTTTGGGGGCGTCACACAAAGCGTTCATCTCCTTATCATAAGTAGTGTGACGCCCCCAAAATAGGTATACATCACCCATTCTGAGTCGCCAAATACATGGTATATAATACAAATATAAACTTAAATATACAACATGAGCTGTGAGTTTTAATACAAATATTGTCTTCTAGACAGTATTCAAACTCAAAATAAGTCATCAATACTATCACACTATTTCACAGAATAGTGAGGATTACTAATGTACCATCTCGAACCACCACTCCGTTCTCCGACTAGTCCCGGCTATGTTCTCATTTTCTAAAGAGAACAATGAAAGCAAAGGGTGAGCTCAACTAGCCCAGTAAAAAATATTATGACTAAGATAATGCAGAATAAATTATCGTTAGCCTTCAACAGTGTTAAATTGATAAAATACAATAAACATCAAGTTTAACTGCAGCGGAACAAGCAATCCATTAGAAGAGTCAAGTAGAGCATGATATCTACTATCTTCTATGATTTAAGAGTTTATCATCAATTTTATCGTTGAGACTCAGCTCAATAAATAGTATCACAACCACGAATTATCCATGCACTACGGGCCAAGGATATTCGTGTTTTCACCAATGGTCATGATCATACCGAATAATCCCTAGTTATAATCATACAAACAACTGTCCATCAATGCACTACGGGCCACTGAGGACTTTTACCACATCATTTGCAATATTACGGGTCATGATTATACCGAATGATTCTTGGTCATAATCATACCAATCAACAGTCCATCTATGCACGTAAGCCAAAGATGACTTTCATCACAATATAAGTATGAGGATGATGACAATGATATAAGAATTCAATTAAATTAAAGCAAAAGATAAGTTTTAAAGATTTATAATTTAATTTATCCAGAATTCAATAATGTCCAAATTATCAACATGATACTGCTTTGTGGAGTAAAATTCAAGAATAATATTGTATCAAAAATGATTTGGATTGAAAAAAAATCAATTTTTATTATGAATAGTACTCCAGGTGAATAGTACTCGAGTGAATAGTACTTCAAAAATAGTACTTTGTGAATAGTACTCGTGAATAGTACTTTATGAATAGTACCCGTAAATAGTACTTTGTGAATAGTACCCCTTGAATAGTACCGTATAAATGAATACTACTCATGGACAGTACTTCGGCATGAAAAGCTTAAAATTTAAGAAGAATGTGTAGAAAATATCCTTGTGAAACGATACTAGATGAAGCGCAAATTTCAAGGATATTTTACTAATTTCGCGGAGTATAGAAGCAATACTTTAACAAAATGAGGGTATAATCAGGAATACGAGATGAAATAATATTACTCACATACTACAGAGTATGGAGAAAAATATTATTCCTTATGAATACTGAAAAACATAATATCCCTTACCTCAGAAGAAGACTGGATACTGGAATAGTGAGGTAACAGACTTCGCTTCTTCTTTCCCTCTATAGCTTCTCTCTCTATAATTGCTCTTGTGAGTCTTAGTGAATTGGTGAGAATGAAAGAAGAATGAGCTTCTATTTATAGAAAAATTTAGTTTTGATAATTGCACGTTTTGGGGCTCGAAATATTACAGTATAATACCTTCATCTTTTCCTTTATTTTTAATTTAGTCCTGTAAGTATTATCAAACTTGCACCACCTCCCCTAATAGTACATTATGTGAATCAATAGTACACATATGTGAACAAAAAGTTCTATACATGTGAAAAAAATAATTACAGTATAGTACCTTCATCTATACCTCTATTTTTAATTTAGTCATGCAAGTATTATCAATCTTGCACCACCTCCCCTAATAGTAATGCATGTGAATCAATAGTTTCATTCATGTGAGCAAATAGTTATATGCATGTGAACTAATAGTAATTAATTACTCATTTATCCGATTAATTACTCGATTGGTCAATATAACCTCCAGACATCAATTATTATCAAAATAACTGTCGATTTTCACTAACAGTAATAATCCCAACACAATGGACATATCAATATCATCTTTAATCAACACGAACTTATTCATCATTAATATTATAACTCACAATATTTGACAAACAGATCATTCCCAGGAAAGAGGGGGCTTTCCGATAAGGATTTCTCCCTATTCACGCACAATTAGGTGACCAAACCTCTCCTCGACAGAACTTTCTAGACATCGTCAATATTGTAAATAATAATATGAATAACTTTTGTCGTCTCAATTATTAATTTAATAATAATAAATATTATGCAGATGATACTGTGATAATAATTGCATCAATAATATGAGAGATATTATGCAGCAATTACTGTAGCAATAATTGAGTATAACTATACTTGGCAAACGGGCCAGGCTGGCCCAAACGGGCAGGGCCATCGGCGGGCCGGGCCATCAACGGGCTTGGCTAAAATAGCCCGGGTTTTGATGGGCTAGAATTAAGCCGCCCGTGGCCCGGGTTGGCCCGACCCGGCCCGCGGGTTTTTTCATTTTTTTTAATAAAAAAAATCTGTAAATGAACAATCAATTACTACAAACATAAAACCAGACACCATAAACAATCAATTACAGTTGCAACGAAAGGTCGTCGAACACCATGAACGCCGACAAGCATAAAAAGAGTAGCACAAATCCAACTAGACATCAGAATTCAGCCAATCAAACACCGACAATTGACAGAGGAAACCAAATCATCCCCAAGAGATAATAACCAGCAAGACATCCAATATCCGAGCAAATCAAACAAAATAAAACTAAAATAGATTTTTCCCCAACAAAATAGAACACCAAATCAGCCAAATTTAAAAAATAAATCAACATTAAAGTCCAAATCAAACTGAGATGGAACCATGAACAGATTACAAAACTGATTAGATAAAATATATTTCAAACACATGACCAGTAATGAAACTCCAAATCTGAACATTAAAAGAAGTAGTTCAAGATTTGGTTTATGGAGAAAATGAATAGGAATAAACAAAACCAGATCAACGAATCTCTTTTCCACAAACCCATTCCCAGAAAAGCCACCAAGATTTGAAACCCCAAATAGCCCCAAGCAACCGCCGCTGCAGATCATAACTTCAAAATCCAGATAAACCCCCACACGATCTAAAGCCACCGGACTTTTCTATGAATAGATCGAAAATCAGATTTTCAGGAAAGTCCTAGATTAGCCGCCTAAAAAGCATGAGTAACACCTAGCATAAAACGAATAAACTCGTTAGCGAAAGAGATGAGGAAATAATTTTAGAGAGAAATGAGACTCTGAGAACTTATTCGATGCGAGGTTTCATTTGATGAAGAGCGAGAGTGTGGTCGATGGTTTCATTTGATGAAGAATTGAAGGGCGAGAGGCCGAGAGTGATGAAGAGCCAGATCTTTTTGGCTCTCTTTCTCTCTCTGGATATATAGTGACTGATAATACATAGCCTAATCTGTCTTGTATTTACTTTTTATGCCTTAGCAGTTAGCGGCTTAGCCAGTTAAGGAGATAAAGATTAGAATTTAGAGATCACAAATCAGAGGATTCACCGATTCAGATAGAGATTTTTTAAAAGCCGGGCGGGCCGGGCGCCCACGGGCCGGGCTATCATTGGGCCAGGCTAAAATTGGGCCGGGCCAAAATGGCCCAGCTTTTGATGGGCCAAATAAGTGAAGCCCACATCCCAATTTTTAATGGGCGGCTGGCCCGGCCCGCGGGCCTGGGCCGATTTTACCAGGTCTAAGTATAACTGAGTGATTTCTCACGTAAGCATTAATAATCAATACCGTGTGTTACTATGCAACCACGCGTATTACTGTACTTTTACTACCGGGTAGTTCAACAGTTTAATGGTAAAACTTTCGTCGTTATTTTTATAAAAAGATATTTCTGTCATTTTCTAACTACGACAATACTTCCGTTGTGGGGTCCACTAATGATTGTGTCGTCGTACGAATATTCCCTGTTAAAATGAATATTCCCCGACCAATCGAATATTTTAAAACCTCTTGCTTACTTTGCAAAATTTGTAAATATTACCGACAACTATAACATTATATCAAATTCACACCATAATATTCAAAAATATATTTCGAGAAAAATTAATCTTTATTCATAAAACTTTGGGTCTTACGACCTCCCCTTCTTATGAAATTTCATCCTCGAAATTAGGGTGCGTACCTGGTATGTCGAAGAGATGAGGATACCTTGACTTCATTTCAGATTCTAACTCCCAGGTCATTTCCTCAACATTGTGGTTTCTCCACAAAACTTTGACTTGAGGTATAACCTTGGAGCGTAGAATATGATCCTTCTTATCCAAGATTTTAACAGGTATCTCTTTATACGTTAAATCTTCCGCTAACTCGTCCGGTTCTAATTCAATAATGTGGTTTGGGTCTTTCACATATTTACGTAACATAGATATGTGAAACGCGTTATGAACACGAGACATACTTTGCGGTAAGGCGATTCTATATGCCATAGTTCCTACTCGATCGAGGATTATAAATGGGCCAATGAATCGAGGATTGAGCTTTCCTCTCTTTTCAAATCTCGTAACTCCTTTCCATGGAGCAACACGTAACAACACATGATCTTCAATATTGAATTCCACGTCCTTTTGATGAAGATCAACATAACTCTTTTATCGATCTTGTGAGGTTTTTATACGTTGTTGGATCGTTTGAATCTTTTCCGTAGTCATACGTACCAACTCCGGTCTCAATAATGTTGCTTCACCCACCTCATCCTAGTATACTGGAGAACGACACTTTCTTCCGTACAACGCCTTAAATGGAGCCATGCCAATACTTGCTTGATAACTGTTGTTGTAGGAAAACTCCACCAATGGTAAGAACTTGTCCCAACTTCCTTTGAAGTTAAGGACACAGAGTCTTAATAAATCTTCAAGAGTTTTAATAGTCCTCTCCGACTGCCCGTCCGTTTGAGGATGATATGCTGAACTAAATCGTAAATTTGTGCCCATAGCTTTTTGCAAACTAACCCAAAATTGTGACGTGAATCTTGGGTCTCGATCAGAAACTATGGATATTGGCATACCATGCAATCTTACAATCTCATTTATGTACATACGAGCAAGATATTCAAGTGTATAAGTTTCTCGTATCGGTAAGAAATGAGCAGACTTGGTCAATCTATCAACAATGACCCAAATCACATTTATGCCTTGAGAAACCTTGGGAAGACCAGTAATAAAATCCATGGTAATGTGCTCCCACGTCCATTCTGGAATTTCAAGTGGTTGCAATGGACCTTTTGGCACTTGATGCTCCGCCTTGACTCGTTGACAAGTTAGACACCTTGAGATAAACCCCGCTATCTCTCTCTTCATATTGCTCCACCAAAATATATGTCGAAGATCACGATACATTTTGGTACTTCTAGGATGGATTACAAACGGTGTGTTGTGCGCCTCCATTATAATTTTATACTTCAAGTCAGAAACGTTAGGAACACAAAGTCTGGAGTTGACTCGAAGTATTCCTTATTCATCGATTCTTACTTCAGGAATAATACCTTCTTGCACTTTCTTCTTCATACGCATCAGCTCCAGGTATGTAGCTTTAGTAACTTTAACTTTATCGATTAAAGTCGGTTCTACTCGTATATTCGCCATCATCACATGGGTCCCTGGAGTCTTTAACTCTATTTCCATCCTTTGTAAGTCATACAAAATGGACCTTTGCATTGACAATATCGCACTCATACCCGCATATGATCTTCTACTCAATGCGTCAGCTACCACATTCGCTTTTCCAAGATGGTACTGAATGGTATGATCGTAATCTTTCAACAGCTCAAGCCATCGTCGTTCCTGCATGTTAAGTTCCTTTTGAGTGAAGAAATATTTGAGGCTTTTATGATCCAGATAGATCTCCACCTTCTCTCCATACAGGTAATACCTCCAAATCTTAAGCACAAAAATGACAGCTGCCAACTCTAGATCATGAGTAGGATAATTCCTCTCATATTCTTTGAGTTGTCGAGAGGCATAGGCTATGACTTTCCTATGTTGCATGAGAACAGAACCTAAACCATTGCCTGAAGCATCACTATAGATGACAAATCCCTCCAAGCCAGATGGTATTGTCCAAACAGGTGCTGAAATGAGTCTCCTCTTGAGTTCTTGAAAACTCTTTTCACATTTCTCGCTCCAACTGAATTTTGTATCTTTCTGAGTCAGCTGAGTTAATAGAGTAGCGATTCGAGAAAACCCTTCTATGAATCTCCGATAATAACCAGCTAAGCCGAGAAAGCTACGTACTTCGGTCACTGACTTAGGTTGCTCCCAGCTTTGAATTACTTCAATCTTTGCCGGGTCAACAGATATTCCGTGATTTGATATCACGTGCCCAAGGAATGCTACTTCCTCAAGTCAGAACTCGTATTTCTTCAACTTGACATAAAGCTTGTTTTCACGAAGCTTTTGGAGTATCAGCCTCAAGTGTTGTTCATGATCTTCACGGCTTTTGGAATATATGAGGATGTCATCAATAAAGACGACCACAAATTGATCCAAATATTCTTTGAATACTCGGTTCATCATATCCATGAAGGCAGTAGGAGCATTAGTCAATCCAAAAGACATGACTAGGAATTCATAATGCCCGTACCGAGTTCTGAAAGCAGTCTTTAGAATGTCATCAATTTTAATCTTTAACTGATGATATCCAGAACGAAGATCGATCTTTGAAAAGAATTTGGCGCCTTACAACTGGTCAAACATATCATCAATGCGAGACAACGGGTACCTATTTTTAATGGTGACATGATTCAACTCCCGATAATCAATACAAAGTCGCATACTTCCATCTTTCTTCTTCACGAATAGAATAGGTGCACCCCAAGGAGACGTACTAGGTCGAATAAAATCGATGTCTAACAATTCCTGTAGTTGGGTTTTTAACTCCTGAAGTTCAATAGGAGCCATTCGATATAGGGCTTTGGAAATGGATTTTGTACCAGGTTTAAGGTCGATACAAAATTTGATTTCACGCTCTGGGATAGGCCAGGAAGTTCTTCAGGGAATACGTCAGAAAATTTATTAACAATAGAAATATCATTCAAATCTGACATATTTTTATTTAAATTCGTGACATGGGCTAAGAAAGCTTGACATCCGTTTTTCAATAAACGAATAACTTTATGGCTTGATATGACAGTGATTGACTTTAGTGGTTTGGTTGCTTGAATTCGTATAATAGGTTGGTTAGGAATATGAAAGCTAACAACCTTACGAAAACAATCGATTTTAGCATGATAAGTAGTTAACCAATCAATCCCTAAAATCACATCAAATGCAAGTATTTTCAAAGAGATAAGATTGACAGGTAACGTGCGATTACCGATTTGAATCAAACAAGACTTATAAACAGTGGATGTAATGAAGGTTTCTCCCAACGGAGTTTCAACAGATAAGTCAAAGTCTAATTTCTCCGGAGTTAAATTTAAACGTTGAGCGCAAGTAAGAGAAATAAAAGAATGGGTAAAACAGGTATAAAATAAGGTATAGACTTCGCTAGAGTTTATGATTAGCTTACCCGTGATGACTTTGTTCGGGTTCCTTGCTTTTTGGGTGGTTACAACAAACGCTCTTCCTTGAACTACCGGCTTTGACTTCTCTGGGATGGCCTTTGGTGCCTCCATCCCAGCTGGACTTAGCTTTACTGCACGACAAAATCGGGCTAGGGGACCTTCTCTTCCGCAATTATAACACACTTTGGATTGCCGCGTACAGTTCGAACTGATATGTCCCTCCCCTCCGCATTTGTAACATACGATTGGTTGTCATTCCCCTTCCTTAACAACAGGTGCTGGTGATGACGTCTTTCCATCATTGTTGAATCTCCTCTTCTTAAAATTTCCACTTCTATTATCTTGGCCATGATTTCCACCGAAGTGGTTACCATTTCTGGCATGTTGATTCCCTCCACATTTGTTGTCACCGCTTTGATGACTACTATCACTGGTATTATCATTTTATCGGCTGCTCTCTCTTGGTTGAGTTGACTCGTTATCGCGCTCCAATAACTGAGCCCTATTTACAACATCTGAATATAAACACAGTTTGTGAGAAATTAGGTATTTATGTATCTCAGGTTATAAACCTCTTAGAAACATCCACGTCATTCTCTCCTCATTATCAACCAAGTGGGATGCAAACCGGGATAACTCGGCAAACTTAGCTTCGTACTGCGACACGATCATATTGTTCTGCTCCAGCTTAATGAACTTTACCTCCTTCATGTGATGAATACTTTCGGAAAAGTACTTGTCGTTGAACAGTTCTTAGAACTTCTCCCAAGACATCTTCAGTGCGGCAGGTTGAGTACGCTTTACGGATTCCCACCAGTAATCTACCTCTCCTCGCAACATGAAGGTGGCAAATGGAACCTTTTGCTTCTCGGAGCATCCCAAGACATCAAATATCTTTGTGATCTGCTTTATCCATGTCTCTGCCTTAAGTGATTTTGGATCTCATATAAACTCCGGTGGTCCCAACTCCTTGAACTGTTTAGCGGTGACCATCCGAGAGTTGCCAGTGTTTCCACCTGCATTTTGAACAGGAACCGCTCTTGCCTGATGTTGCATGAATTGCATAAAGCCTCTGAACATCCCATCATTCATCATTTGATCGGTGTTGTTGTTTACTTGAGGATTATTGTCTTCCTGTTGCACATTATCCTGGGTATTGATCGTTGGTGACTCAACGGTCTCATGTGCTTTATTGCTGATCTCAACATTTTCAGATGCCATTTTCAAACACCGCCACAAAACAAGGGTTAATTGACATGTCACATATTATCCCTATACTCTGACCGACCAAATAAATACCAAATAAACTTAGGTAGGTCATACTAGCGAAGAAATTTTCCGTCTCTCCCCTTCTAGTTCTAGTCTCACATCTCAGCCAGGGATCATATCCCTAAGCTTTGATACCAACTGTGACGCCCCTAAAATAGGTATACATCACCCATTTTGAGTCGCCAAATACATGGTACAGAATACAAATACAAACTTAAATATACAACATGAGCTGTGAGTTTTAATACAAATATTATCTTCTAGACAGTATTCAAACTTAAAATAAGTCATCTATACTATCACACTATTTCACAGAATAGTGAGGACTACTAATGTACCATCTTGAACCATTACTCCGTTCCCCGACTAGTCCCGGTTATGTTCTCATTTCTTGAAGAGAACAATGAAAGCAAAGGGTGAGCTCAACTAGCCCAATAAGAAATATTATGACTAAGATAATGCAGAATAAATTATCGTTAGCCTTCAACAGTGTTAAATTGATAAAATACAATAAACATCAAGTTTAACTGTAGCGGAACAAGCAATCCATTAGAAGAGTCAAGTAGAGCATGATATCTACTATCATCTATGATTTAAGAGTTTATCATCAATTTTATCGCTGAGACTCAGCTCAATAAATAGTATTAAAACCATAAATTATCCATGCACAACGGGCCAAGGATATTCGTGTTTTCACCAATGGTCATGATCATACCAAATAATCCCTGGTCATAATCATACAAACAACTGTCCATCAATGCACTACAGGCCACTGAGGACTTTTACCACATCATTTGCAACATTACGGGTCATGATTATATTGAATGATTCCTAGTCATAATCATACCAATTAACAGTCCATCTATGCATGTAAGCCAAAGATGACTTTCATCACAATATAAGCATGAGAATGATGACAATGATATAAGAATTCAATTAAATGAAAACAAAGGATAAATTTTAAAGATTTATAATTTAATTTATCCAGAATTCAATAATGTCCAAATTGTCAACATGATACTGCTTTGTGGAGTAAAATTCAAGAATAATATTGTATCAAAAATGATTTAGACCGAAAAAAAATTAATTTTTGTCATGAATAGTACTCTGGATGAATAGTACCCGAGTGAATAGTACTTCAAGAATAGTACCCTGTGAATAGTATTTTGTGAATATTACTCATGAATAGTAATTTATGAATAGTACTCATAAATAGTACTTCGTAAATAGTACCCATAAATAGTACTTTATGAATAGTACCCCGTGAATAGTACCGTATAAATGAATACTACTCATGGACAGTACTCCGACATGAAAAGCTTAAAATTTAATAAGAATGTGTAGAAAATATCCTTGTGAAACGATACTAGATGAAGCGTAAATTTCAAGGATATTCTACTAATTTCACAGAGTATAGGAGCAATACTTTAATAAAATGAGGGTATAATTAGGAATACGAGACGAAATAATATTACTCACATACTACAGAGTATGGAAGAAAATATTATTCCTTATGAATACTGAAAAACATAATATCCCTTACCTCAGAAGAAGACTGGATATTAGAATAGTGAGGTAACAGACTTCGCTTCTTCTTTCTCTCTATCTCTCTCTATAATTGCTCTTCTGAGTCTTAGTGAATTGGTGAGAATGAAAGAAGAATGAGCTTCTATTTATAGAAAAATATAGTTTCGATAATTGCACGTTTTGGGGCTCAAAATATTACAGTATAATACCTTCATCTTTTTCTTTATTTTTAATTTAGTCCTGCAAGTATTATCAAACTTGTACCACCTCCCCTAATAGTACATCATGTGAATCAATAGTACACACATATGAACAAAAAGTTCTATACATGTGAAACAAATATTTACAGTATAGTACCTTCATCTATACCTTCATTTTTAATTTAGTAATGCAAGTATTATCAATCTTGCACCACCTCCCCTAATAGTAATGCATGTGAATCAATAGTTTTATTCATGTGAGCAAATAGTTATATGCATGTGAACTAATAGCAATTAATTACTCATTTATCCGATTAATTATCCGATTTGTCAATATAACCTCCAGACATCAATTATTATCAAAATAACTGTCGATTTCCACTAACACTAATAATCCCAACACAATGAAAATATAAATATCATCTTTAATCAACACAAACTTATTCATCATTAATATTATAACTCACAATATTTAACAACCAGATCATTCTCAGGAAAGAGGGGGCATTTCGATAAGAATTTCTCCCTATTCGCACGCAATTAGGTGACTAAACCTCTCCTCGATAGAACTTTCTAGACATCATCAATATTGCAAATAATAATATGAATAACTTTTGTCGTCTCAATTATTGATTTAATAATAATAAATATTATGCAGATGATACTATGACAATAATTGAATCAATAATATGAGAGATATTATGCAACAATTACTGTAGCAATAATTGAGTATAACTGAGTAACTTCTCACGTAAGCATCAATAATCAATACCGTGTGCTACTATGCAATCACGCGTATTACTGTACTTTTACTACCGGGTAGTTCAACAGTTTAACGGTAAAATTTTCGCCGTTATTTTTATAAAAAAATATTTCTGTCATTTTCTAGCTACGACAATACTTCCGTTGTGGGGTCCACTAATAAAACGAATATTTCCCGACCAATCGAATATTTTAAAACCACTTGCTTACTTTGTAAAATTTGTAAATATTACCTACAATTATAACATTATATCAAATTCACACCATAATATTCAAAAATATATTTCAAAAAAATTAATCTTTATTCATAAAACTTGGGGTCTTATAAGTAGGATAGTTCAAAGCTGCCCCACTCAACTTTTTGCTGAAATACGCTACTAGTTTTTCTTCTTGCATCAAAATAGCTCCAATCCCTAAACCTGAAGCATCACATTCAATCTCAAAAGTTTTAGCAAAGTTAGGCAGAATAAGAAAATAAGCATTTGTCAATTTATCCTTAATCAAATTAAATATTTTTTTTCTGTTCATCACCCCACTTAAAGCCCACACTTTTCTTGATGACCTCGGTCAATGGTGTTGTAATCTCACTGAAATTTCAAACAAAACGTCCGTAGAAACTTGCGAGTCCATGGAAGCTTCTCACCTGGCTCACATTTGTAGGACTCTGCCAATCTCGGATCGCTCAGACTTTCTCCTCATCAACTTGAACTCCATGTGAATTCACAACAAAGCCAAGAAAAACAATTCTATCTGAACAAAACGTGCACTTTTCTATGTTAGTAAATAACTTTTCTTTCCTAAGTACATCTAAAACAGATTTTAAATGAAATACATGATCATCCAAGTTTTTGTTATAAATCAAGATATTATCAAAATAAACTACTATAAATTTCACAACGAATGGATGCAAAATATGGTTCATTAACCTCATAAAAGTGTTGGGTGCGTTAGTTAAACCAAAAGGTAACACTAACCACTCATAAAGACCATATTTAGTTTTAAAAGCCTTTTTCCATTCATCTCCCTCTTTCATTCTAATTTGATAATAACCACTTTTTAAATCAATTTTAGAGAATATGCAAGACCCATGCAATTCATTTAACATGTCATCTAAACGAGGAATTGGGTGTCAATATTTTACTATAATATTATTTACCACTCGACAATCGACACACATCTGCCATTTCCCATCCTTTTTGGGCACTATCATGCTCACCCATCACGCTCATTTTGAACTTGCTCTGCATAAGCTTGGCAAATCTCTTCCACATATTTTCATCAGTAGAACCAAATATAATATCATCTACATATATTTGAACTAGTAAACCTTTATCTTTGTGTTTTTTAAGAAATAATGTGGTATCTACTCTTCCTCTAGTGAATCCTTTTTCAATAAGAAAGTTAGTTAGTGTTTCATACCATGCTCTAGGTGCTTGTTCAAGTCCATATAAGGCTTTGTATAATCTATAGACATAATTAGAGAGAGTTGGATTGATGAAACCTGGAGGTTGCTCCACATATACTTCTTCTTGAAGTTCACCATTCAGAAATGCACTATTGACATCCATCTGGAAAACTTTCAACTTCATGTGGGTAGCAAAGGCAAGAAATATCCTGATAACTTCTAGTCTAGCAATAGGTGCGAAGGTCTCGTCGTAGTCGATGCCATCTTCTTGGGAATAACTTTTGGCCACTAGTCTTGCCTTGTTCCTTGTGATCACCCCATCTTCGTCCATTTTGTTTATGAAGACCCATTTGGTGCCAATAAAGGGGTGACTTCTTGGTCTAGGAACTAATCTCTAGACTTTGCTTCTTTCAAACTGATTCATCTCCTCTTTCATGGCTTCTATCCAACTCAAATCTTTCATGAAATCTTCTATCTTCTTGGGTTCCATTTAGGACAGAAAGCTCAAATAGAAACACTTATTCTGGGTGGCAGATCTCGTCTTGATTCTTGCATTTAGATATCCAATAATTAGGTCTTAAGTGTGATCTCTTGCCCATCTGTTCCCTGTTAGAACATCTGTTCTAGTGCCTTCTTATCTGAATTCTTCAAGATCAACTTTTGTCTCTTGTTGTAGAGGTTCATCGTCTAGTGTAGTTCTCTTCACGATCTCTTCTTCAGGCTAGACAATTCCATCTTCTGGGGCTGCGATCGTGGTGTTGGGCTCGACCACCTCATTCGTAGTGTCTAGATCTTCGATTACAGTGCCTTATGGTACAGACTTGTATGAGTCTATTTTATCAAAGATGATGTGAATCGAGACTTCAACACTTAGCGTCTTCTTATTGAACACTCTATAGTCCTTGCTGTGGTTCATATCCAAGAAAGATTCCTTCGTTTGACTTGGGTTGGAACTTAGTCAGATATTGTTTTCCATTGTTGAGAATGTAGAATGCACAACCGAACACATGGAAGTAACTGACATTTGGCTTTCTTCCTCTCCACAGCTTGTAGGGAGTCTTCTTCAGTGTAGAGTGAACAAGAGACCTATTCTGAGTGTAGCACACAGTGTTGATAGCTTCTACCCAGAAGTATTTAGGCAGATGAGTTGCTACTGGTAGAGTCCTTCCTGCTTTAATTAGAATTCTTTTCTTCCTTTCAACTACTCTGTATTGTTGTGGAGTTCGTGGAGCTGAGAAGTTGTGACTAATGCCATTGTCTGTGCAAAACTGACCCATCTTAGAGAAGTCGAGCTCTCTTCTATGATCACTCCTTATATCCTTGATCTTCTCTCCTTTTTCGTTCATCACCAGCTTGAACATCTTGATGAGTTAGAAGCTTGTTTCATCTTTAGAATTTAGAAAGAATACCCATGTGAATCTGGTGTAGTCATCCACTGCGACCAGTGAGTATCTCTTCCCTCCAACGATTATAGTTAGAATTGGCCCGTAAAGATCTATGTAAAGTAACTGTAGGGGCTTATCAATTGAGTTAAATGCTTTGCCTTTGAATGAGTTCCTAGTTTGCTTTCCAAATTAACAGGCGTTGCATGGTGTTTCTTTGATGAAGCTGAGCTTGGGTAAACCTGCTACTAGATCTTTGGAGGCCAATTTTGACATACTCATGAAGTTGAGATGAGACAACCTTCTATGCCATAGCCAGCTCATATCTTCAGATGCTTTAGAAAGAAATCATATTATCTCATCAGAACTCAGTTGGGCAAGATTAATAGTGTAGACGTTCCCTTCTCTTGTCCCGGTCAGCTTTATAGAAGAGGTCTTCAGATCTCTTACTTGACACTGATTATTGAGATAGGTGACTTGATGACCCTTGTCGCAGAGTTGGTTGATGCTCAGAAGATAGTGCCTTAGTCCTTCCACATAGGCTACTTTGCTGAAGGACACTGCACCATTCCCAGCAGAGCCATATCCTCTTGTCTTGCCATAGCCATTGTTTCTAAAGATGACTGTTGGATCCTCTTTCTCTGTGAAGTTAGATAGGAGGGCTTTGTTCCTGGTCATGTGCCTTGAGCATCCACTGTCCAGATATCAAGTTGTGATCATGGAGCTCTGTTCCTACAGTAAGGTTAAGATTTCATTTTGTTACCCAGACTTGCATGGGTCCTACCTTATTAGTACCCTTGGGGACCCAAATCTGCTTGACTTTGGGTATATTATGCAGAGGATTATGCAGTCTTATGACCAAATTTATCACATACAAAGCATCTAGCATGATATATGCTTATGTATGTATGTGGATTCTTTCTCTATTTGGATTTGTGTGGATTCTTGGTGGTCTTTCCCTTATACTGATTCTTCTTTTTTCATGCATTCTTATGATTCATGATTTGTGATGAGTGAAACTCAACTCTACTATTCCTTCTGGTTGGTTAGTGGAGTTGGTTTTAATTGACTCCACGATCCTTTGAGGTTGGAGAGTAGTGACTGAGTTACTCTTCTCTTTTCTGAACCCCAGGCCAGCATGGGATCCATTATGTCTTGGGACATGACTTGGATCAGAAGAGCAGGGATGCACTGGTTCTTCCTTTTGTGAGGATTTCACAAATTTAACGCTTCTATTAAAATTTGAAGCACTACTAATGTTAGTTTCCTTTAGCTTTTCCACATAATATTCTGAGGTAGATTCCCTAAAAACTAAACTTGTTCTGTCAGATGCACTTCTCTAACTGAAGATCAGGGAGTCCATAGATGAAGATGATCTATTCCACATTAAGATTTTCTTTTCTAATTCCTCAATCTTAAAGGTTAGATTTAACTCTCTTTGTGTGTTGAGTTCATTGGTTTGTCTTAAGATTTTATTCTCAACCTCAAATTTAGAGAGAGAAGTGGTACTTAGTAGAGATGTCTCTAGTTCTACTTGAACTTTCTCTTTCTCTTTTTGAAGAAGAGAATAATCTTTAGATAGAACTTTGACCACTTCATGTATTGATGTAGATCATTTGTTATGCCATGTAGTGCAGTTCTTAAATCATCAATGTCTACATCAGGAGAGTTAAAGTCGAATACCTCATCGATACTTACTTCATTATGGTTAGTGCTCTTCTTGTCCTTTGCATCTTTGACCATTAGACATAGATTGGCTACTTGAGGCTCTTCATCATCTTCAGACTCATAATTTGTGTCATTTTCTGAGTCACTCCACGATCCTCTGGTCACAAGACCTTTGTCTTTCTTTTGGAGCTTTTTATAGCCTTTGAACTCCTTCTTTGGATTTGTTTTCCTCTTCAGCTCTTCTCTAAGAGGTTTGTTATAATTTTCATTGAAATGGCCAGGCTTCTTGCAATTGTAGCATAAGTCGTTGATCTATTCCTGGCTGATGTTGTTGTTGAATCTCTTAGATCTGCTGCTTCTGCCTTTGCGCATGAACCTTTTGAGTCTTATGACCAAAATTACAATGTCCTCATCATCATCTTCCTCAGAGTTAGATTCATTTTTAGCATGAGCTTTGGAGGTGGTTTCTGTTGCCCTGACAGAAACTCCTTTGTCTTTCTTTCTTCCTTCAAATAGAGTCTCTACTCGTTGGGTCAGCTCTAGTTCGTAGGTAAGAAGGTTACCACAGAGTTGTTGAACTGTCATTTCATGGAGATTTTTTGATTCTCTGATGGCAGTTGTTTTGGCATCCCACTTACTTGGTAAAGATCTCATGAACTTTATGATAAGATCTTTATTTGGATAGATCTTTCTAAAAGCTCAAAGAGAGTTGAGCATCACATTAAATCTCTCATAGGTAGAACTGGTGTTTTCTCCTGGAACATGGGCGAACATCTCATACTGTTGAGTCAAAAGAGATTGTTTGTTTTCTCTGACTTCTTCTGTTCCTTTGTGCATAATGAGAAATGCTTCCCAGACTTCCTTGGTAGTTTTTCTGTTGACCACATTTTCGAACAGATCATCTTCTAAAGACTAGAACAAAATGTTCTTATCCTTTTTGTCTAGTTGGACTGCTTTTTTGTCGTTATCAGTCCATTCTGATTTGATCTTGATCTGAATTCTATTTGGATAATCTGGAGTTGGTGCCAGCTTTGTTGGAACTTAGGGCCCATTCATAACGGTTTCAAATAGCTCGTCATCTATTGAATCTATGTAGGCTTGCATACGAACTTTCTAGTTGGTAAATTTGTCTTTGTTGCACGTTGGTGGCTTGCTGCCTCCACCGATCTTGGACTCGCTTATCAGTTGTGTCATTGGATCTACTCAAGCTTTGCATGCTGGTTGAGAGAACTTGCTCTGATACCAATTATTAGTTCCCAAAGGCACAATAGTTATCTATAAGGGGGATTTAATAGATATTTTAAAAACTTTTTCCTTTTCAAAATACTTATCAGATTTGTTAATAAATTAACCACAGCGGAATATATGATTTGTTTGTTCCCCTTTAAGATAAACCAAGTTTATAGGTGATAAGCAGGTATGACAAATATAGCAGTTATAGCAGCTATATTAGACACAGTGATTTTAAGTGGTTCAGAGCACTCAAGGCTCCTAGTCCACTCTTCTACTCCACGAGTAGGAAATCCACTAAGGATATCTTTACAATCTTTGAATCACTTTGATTCCTTTAAGACCAGCAGTCTTGGAACTTCTTAGTTCACTTAGAACTCTTCAATTCCAACAAACTTGGAATACACTTGATGAGAGTTGAGTTCTTGGGTTGTGCTACTTAGTTGCAGTTAAGCATACGTTCGAAAGAACTGAGTAGCTGCTCAAGCTTTTCTTTCTTAATCGTAGAGTTTGGGCGTTGACTGTTCTTTAGCTTTTTCGTTCTTGCTTGCTTTTTTTTTGAATCTCTGTCTGATTTGCTTATGAAGGGGCCTTTGAAATGTTTCCGTTGAAGGCATCCGTTGTAGCATTTAATGCTTTAGACATTTCTGAGCACTGATGTTGACTTCCTTAAAATCTGTTGTTCTGCCGTCTGACTCACTGACACATCAGATACATCAGATACATATGCTTTAGACACATCATAAGCACTGATTTGCTTATGAAGGTTTTTTTAGCAAGCATACAGTCCTTTCCTTAGCTTCTTCTATACGCTTCTTCGATACATACTAAGGATGAGTGTTGGATCATTGGGATTCCCGAAATGTCAATGTCTATAAGCTATTCTTCATTTGTTATACTTCCTCCTTCATCAAATAGACGAAACTTGGTGCTTCTGATGCTGACTGGAGAGACGCCATGTAAGACCCCAACTTTTATAAATAAAGATGAATTTTCTATAAATATCATTTTTGAATATTATGGAGTTAATTTGATATAATGTTATAGTTGTGGGTAATATTTATAAATTTTGCAAAGTACGAAAGTTGTTATATAATATTCGATTGGTCGGGGAATATTCGTTTTAACAGGGAATATTCGTACAACGACACAATCATTGGTGGACCCCACAACGGAATTATTGTCGGATTGAGAAAACGACAAAAATATTTTATTAAAAATAACGGCGAAAATTTTACCATTGTTACTGTTGAACTACTCGGTAGTAAAAGTACAGTAATACGTGTGGTTGCATAGTAGCACACGGTATTGATTATTAATGCTTATGTGAGAAGTCACTCAGTTTGATTCAATTATTGTCAGTTAATAATATGAATTATTTAGCGATAATGACGTTTTGTTTTATTCGTATTATTAACGTAATAAAACAGAAACATCTTTTTATATAAAACAGAATACTTTATTAAAGTTATTCTATAAATAGAATATATTATATTTTATTTAAAAGATTTTTCTTTAAATATGGACCGTTAGATTAAAGTAATCAATCTGGACCGTTCATGGATTAGTTACTATGCATTTTATTTTTCTATAAATAGCAGCTCATTCTTTCATTATTTCTTACGAATTCACTGAACTCTAGAGAGAGAAACTATAGAGAGAAACTATAGAGAGAGAGAAGAAGAGTATTCTGCTACTTAACTACTTCCTTATTTCAGCTCGTCTTTAAAACGGTAAGGGGTGTTATTCTTTCTTATTCATGAAGAGAACTGTTGTTATTCCTTTTATTATTATTCTGTTGGAACATCCTGTCTGTGTGTTTTACATCGGACCTGGTTCCGTTTTTATTATTATTCTGTTGGAACATCCTGTCTGTGTGTTTTACACCGGACCTGGTTCCGTTTTTATTATTATTCTGTTGGAACATCCTGTCTGTGTGTTTTACACCGGACCTGGTTCCGTTTTTATTATTCTGTTGGAACATCCTGTCTGTGTGTTTTACACCGGACCTGGTTCCGTCTTGTTATTATTCTGTTGGAACATCCTGTCTGTGTGTTTTACACCGGACCTGGTTCCATTATTTATTATTCTGTCGGAATATCCTGTCTGTGCGTTTACGCCGGACCTGGTTCCATTATTTATTATTCTGTTGGAATAACCTGTCTGTGCGGTCTATCGCATGCATGGTGATTTCTTTTGTTATTCCATTCTTTATTATACTCAGTTGGTTAAGTTTTGACTTCTATACTCCATGAAATTTGTGGAATATCCTTGATAATTGCGTTTCATCCAGTATCTTTTCATGAAAATATTCTTCTAAGCATTCTTGAATTTTACTCCACAAAGCAGTATCATGTTGACAATTTGGACGTTGTTAATTCTTGGATAAATTAATTCTTGAACTTGTTTTATTGAATTCTTATATCATTGTCATCATCCTCATGTTTATAAAATGTTGAAAGTCATCTGTGGCCTGTAGTGCATAGATGGACTTGGTATGATTATGACCAGGGATTATTCGGTATAATCATGACCGTAATGTTACAAATGATGTGGTAAAAGTCCTCATTGGCCCGTAGTGCATTGATGGACAGTTGTTGGCATGATCATGACCATTAATGAATACACGAATATCCTTGGCCGTAGTGCAGGGGTGATTCGATGATGTGGATTATTTTATTAAGCTGAGTCCCAGCGATCACAGTGTTGAAAAACCTTTTAAATCATAAAAGATAGTAGAGTTTATTTTCTACTTGACTCTTTTAATGGATTGCTTGTTCCGCTGCAGTTAAACTTGATGTCTATTATATTTTATCAGTTTAACATTGTTGAAGGCTAATGATAATTTATTCTGCATTATCTTAGTCATAATATTTCTTACTGGGCTAGTTGAGCTCACCCTTTCTTTCACTGTTCTCTTCAGGAAATGAGAACGTAGCTGGGGCAAGTCGGGGAACGGAGTGATGGTCCGAATGATAGTATTAGTTAGTAGTCCTCACTATTCTATGTAATGTGTGTTAATAAATGTAATGAGGACTCCTTTTGAGTATGAATACTCTCTAGAAGATAATATTTGTATTCAAACTCACAGTTTATGTTTTGTCGTATTGTACACGACAGTTGTATTAGTAAGTTGTATTTGTATTCTGTACTATGTATCTGACGACCCAAGATGGGTGATGTATACCTAATTTTGGGGGCGTCACAGTTGGTATCAGAGCTTAGGGATATGATCCCTGGCTAAGATGTGAGAATAGAACTAGGAGGGGAGAGACGGGGAATTCCTTCGCTAGTATGACCTACCTAAGTTTATTTGCATGGTATTTAATTGGTCGGTCATAATATAAGGATAATATATGACATATCAATTAACTTTTATTTTGTGGCAGTATCTGAAAATGGCATCTGAGAATGTTGAGAATAGCAATGGAGCACAGGCGATTATTGATTCACCACATATCAATAATCAGGATAATGTTCATCAGGAAGGTGACAATCCTCATGCAAACAACAACACTGACCAGATGATGAATGATGGAATGTTCAGAGGTTTTATGCAATTCATGCAACAACAGGTGAAAGCGGCTCCTGTCCACAACGTAGGTGGAAATACTGAAAACTCTCAGGCGGTCACCGCTAAACAGTTTAAGGAGCTGGGACCACCGGAGTTTAAGGGAGAACCCAAACCACTTGTAGCTGAAACATGGATAAAGCAGATCACCAAGATATTTGATGTCTTGGGTTGCTCCGAGGAGCAAAAGGTTCCCTTTGCCGCCTTTATGTTGCGAGGAGAGGCAGATTACTGGTGGGAATCGATAAAGCGTACTCAACCTGCCGCACTGAAGATGTCTTGGGAGAAGTTCCAAGAGCTGTTTAACGACAAATACTTTCCCGAGAGTATTCGTCACATGAAGGAGGTGGAGTTCATCAAATTGGAGCAGAATAATATGACCGTGTCGCAGTACGAGGCAAAATTTGCGGAGTTATCCCGGTTTGCGTCCCACCTGGTGGATAATGAAGAAAGAATGACGCGGATGTTTTTAAGAGGTTTGAAGCCGGAGATACGTCAACATCTTGTTTCTCATAAACTGTGTTTGTATTCAGATGTTGTAAATAGGGCTCAGTTGGTGGAGCGCGATAACGAGACAACGCAACCAAAAGAGAGCAGCCGGCAAAATGATAATACCAGTGAGAGCAGTCATCGAAGCGGTGACAACAAGCGTGGAGGGAATCAACAGGCCAGAAATGGTAACCACTTCGGTGGTAATCAGGGCCAAAACAATAAGAATGGGCATTTCAAGAAGAGGAGATTCAACAATGATGGAAAGACGTCAGCACCAGCACCCGTTGTTAAGGAAGGAGAACGACCACCTATCATATGTTTCAAATGCGGAGGGGAGGGGCACATCAGTCCAAACTGCGCGATGCCGTCCAAAGCATGTTATAATTGTGGAAGAGAAGGTCATTTAGCCCGATTTTGTCGTTTACCGAAGACAAATTCAGCTAGGATGGAGGCACCAAAGGCCGTCCCAGAAAAGTCAAAACCGGTTGTGCAAGGGAGAGCGTTTGTTGTGAACTCCCAGAAAGCAAGGAACCCGAATGAGGTCATCACGGGTAAGCTTATCATAAACTCTAACGAAGTCTATACTTTATTTGATACCGGTTCTACCCATTCTTTTATTTCTCCTACTTGCGCTCATCGATTAAATTTGATTCCGGAGAAATTAGACTTTGACTTAGCAGTTGAAACTCATTGGGAGAAACCTTCATTACATCCACGGTTTATAAGTCTTGTTTGGTTCAAGTTGGTACCCACACATTACCTGTCGATCTTATTTCATTAAAAATACTTGCATTTGACGTGATTCTAGGGATTGATTGGTTAACTACTCATCATGCAAAAATTGATTGTTTTCGTAAGGTTGTTAGCTTTCATATTCCTAATCGACCTATTATGCGAATTCAAGCAACCAAACCATTAAAATCAATCGCTGTCATCTCAAGCCATAAAGCTATTCGTTTATTGAAAAACGGATGTCAAGCTTTCTTAGCTCATGTCACAGATCTAAACAAAAATACGTCAGCTTTGAATGATATTTCTGTTGTTAATAAATTTCCTGACGTATTTCCCGAAGAACTTCCTGGCCTACCCCCAGAGCGTGAAATTGAATTTTGTATCGACCTTGAACCCGGTACAAAACCCATTTCCAAAGCCCCATATCGAATGGCTCCTATTGAACTTCAGGAGTTAAAGACCCAACTGCAGGAATTGTTAGACATTGGTTTTATTCGTCCTAGTACTTCTCCTTGGGGTGCTCCTGTTCTGTTCGTGAAGAAGAAAGATGGAGTATGCGACTTTGTATTGATTATCGGGAGTTGAATCATGTCACCATCAAAAATAGGTACCCATTGCCACGTATTGATGACCTGTTTGACCAGTTGCAAGGAGCACAATTCTTTTCAAAGATCGATCTTCGTTCTGGATATCATCAGCTGAAGGTTAGAACTGAGGATATTCCAAAGACTGCCTTCAGAACTCGGTATGGGCATTATGAATTCTTAGTTATGTCTTTTGGATTGACTAATGCTCCTGCTGCCTTCATGGATATGATGAACAGGGTATTCAAGGAATATTTGGATCACTTTGTGGTCGTCTTTATCGATGACATCCTTGTTTATTCCAAAAGCCGTGAAGATCATGAGCAACACTTGAGGCTGGTACTCCAAAAGCTTCGTGAATACAAACTTTATGCCAAGTTGAAGAAATGCGAGTTCTGGCTGGAAGAGGTAGCATTCCTTGGGCACGTAGTATCAAGTCGTGGAATATCGGTTGACCCGGCAAAGATTGAAGCTATTCAAAGCTGGGAGCAACCTAAATCAGTGACCGAGGTACGTAGCTTTCTTGGTTTAGCTGGTTATTATCGGAGATTCGTGGAAGGATTTTCTCGAATCGCTACTCCATTAACTCAGCTGACTCGGAAAGATACAAAGTTCGGTTGGAGCGAAGAATGTGAGCAGAGTTTTCAAGAACTCAAGAGGAGACTCATTTCAGCACCTGTTCTAACAATACCATCTGGCTCGGAGGGATTTGTCATCTACAGTGATGCTTCGAGCAAAGGGTTGGGATGCGTTCTCATGCAACATGGAAAAGTCATAGCCTATGCATCAAGACAACTCAAGGAATATGAGAGGAATTATCCTACTCATGATCTAGAGTTGGCAGCTGTTGTCTTTGCACTTAAAATTTGGAGGCATTACTTGTATGGGGAGAAGGTGGAGATCTTTACGGATCATAAAAGCCTCAAATATTTCTTCACTCAAAAGGAACTCAACATGCGACAACGACGTTGGCTTGAACTGTTGAAAGATTATGATCATACCATTCAATACCATCCTGGAAAAGCGAACGTGGTAGCTGACGCATTGAGTAGAAGATCATATGCAAGTACGAGTGCGATATTGTCAACACAAAGGCCCATTTTGTGTGATTTGCAAAGGATGGAGATAGAGTTAAAGACTCCAGGGACCCATGTGATGATGGCGAATATACGAGTAGAACCGACTTTAATCGATAAAGTTAAAGCTGCTCAAGCTACAGACCTGGAGCTGATGCGTATGAGGAAGAAAGTGCAAGAAGGTGCTATGCCGGAAGCAAGAATCGATGAAGAAGGAATACTTCGAGTCAACTCCAGACTTTGTGTTCCTAACAACCCTGATTTAAAGTATGAAATCATGATGGAGGCGCACAACACACCGTTTGCAATCCATCCTGGAAGTACCAAAATGTATCATGATCTTCGTCATACATTTTGGTGGAGCAATATGAAGAGAGAGATAGCGTTGTTTATCTCAAGGTGTCTAACTTGTCAACGAGTCAAAGCGGAGCATCAAGTACCAAAAGGTCCATTGCAACCACTTGAAATTCCAGAATGGAAGTGGGAGCACATTACCATGGATTTCGTTACCGGTCTTCCTAGGGTTTCTCAAGGTATTGATGCGATTTGGGTCATTGTTGATAGATTGACCAAGTCTGCTCATTTCTTACCGATACGAGAAACTTATACACTTGAACGTCTTGCTCGTATGTACATAAACGAGATTGTAAGACTGCATGGTATGCCAGTATCCATAGTTTCTGACCGAGACCCAAGATTCACTTCACGATTTTGGGTTAGTTTACAAAAAGCTATGGGCACGGAGTTACGATTTAGTTCAGCATATCATCCTCAGACGGACGGACAATCAGAGAGGACTATTCAAACTCTTGAAGATCTATTAAGACTCTGTGTCTTTGACTTCAAGGGAAGTTGGGACAAGTTCTTACCATTGGTGGAGTTTTCCTACAACAACAGTTATCAAGCAAGTATTGGCATGGCTCCATTCGAAGCATTGTATGGAAGAAAATGTCGTTCTCCAGTATGCTGGGATGAGGTGGGTGAAGCAACGTTGTTGGGACCGGAGTTGGTACGTATGACTACAGAAAAGATTCAAACGATCCGACAACGTATAAAAACCTCACAAGATCGACAAAAGAGTTATGCTGATCTTCATCGAAAGGACGTGGAATTTGATGTAGGAGATCATGTGTTCTTACGTGTTGCTCCATGGAAAGGAGTTACGAGATTTGGAAAGAGAGGAAAGCTCAATCCTCGATTCATCGGTCCATTTTTAATCCTCGATCGAGTAGGAACTGTGGCTTATAGACTCGCTTTACCGCCAAGTATGTCTCGTGTTCATAACGTTTTTCACATATCCATGTTACGCAAATATGTGGAAGACCCGAACCACATTATTGAGTTAGAACCGGACGAAATAGCGGAGGATTTGACGTATGAAGAAGTTCCTGTTCAAATCTTGGATAAGAAGGAACATATTCTACGCTCCAAGGTTATACCTCAAGTCAAAGTTTTGTGGAGAAACCACGATGTTGAGGAAATGACTTGGGAGTTAGAATCTGAAATGAAATCAAGGTATCCTTACCTCTTCGACATACCAGGTACGTACCCTAATTTCGAGGGCGAAATTTCATAAGAAGGGGAGGTTGTAAGACCCCAACTTTTATAAATAAAGATGAATTTTCTATAAATATCATTTTTGAATATTATGGAGTTAATTTGATATAATGTTATAGTTGTGGGTAATATTTATAAATTTTGCAAAGTACGCAAGTTGTTATATAATATTCGATTGGTCGGAGAATATTCGTTTTAACAGGGAATATTCGTACGACACAATCATTGGTGGACCCCACAACGGAATTATTGTCGGATTGAGAAAACGACAAAAATATTTTATTAAAAATAACGGCGGAAATTTTACCATTGTTACTGTTGAACTACTCGGTAGTAAAAGTACAGTAATACGTGTGGTTGCATAGTAGCACACGGTATTGATTATTAATGCTTATGTGAGAAGTCACTCAGTTTGATTCAATTATTGTCAGTTAATAATATGAATTATTTAGCGATAATGACGTTTTGTTTTATTCGTATTATTAACGTAATAAAACAGAAACATCTTTTTATATAAAACAGAATACTTTATTAAAGTTATTCTATAAATAGAATATATTATATTTTATTTAAAAGATTTTTCTTTAAATATGGACCGTCAGATTAAAGTAATCAATCTGGACCGTTCATAGATTAGTTACTATGCATTCTATTTTTCTATAAATAGCAGCTCATTCCTTCATTATTTCTTACGAATTCACTGAACTCTAGAGAGAGAAACTATAGAGAGAAACTATAGAGAAAGAGAAGAAGAGTATTCTGCTACTTAACTACTTTCTTATTTCAGCTCTTCTTTAAAACGGTAAGGGGTGTTATTCTTTCTTATTCATGAAGAGAACTGTTGTTATTCCATTTCTTATTATTCTGTTGGAATAACCTGTATGTGTTTTACCCGACCTGGTTCCATTTTTATTATTATTCTGTTGGAACATCCTGTCTGTGTGTTTTACACCGGACCTGGTTTCGTTTTTATTATTATTCTGTTGGAACATCCTGTCTGTGTATTTTACACCGGACCTGGTTCCGTTTTTATTATTCTGTTGGGACAGGATTCTGTTGGAACATCCTGTCTGTGTGTTTTACACCGGACCTGGTTCCGTTTTTATTATTCTGTTGGAACATCCTGTCTGTTGTTTTACACCGGACCTGGTTCCGTCTTGTTATTATTCTGTTAGAACATCCTGTCTGTGTATTTTACACCGGACCTGGTTCCATTATTTATTATTCTGTAAGAATATCCTGTCTGTGCGTTTACGCCGAACCTGGTTTCATTATTTATTATTCTGTTGGAATAACCTGTCTGTGCGGTCTATCGCATGCATGGTGATTTCTTTTGTTATTCCATTCTTTATTATACTCAGTTGGTTAAGTTTTGACTTCTATACTCCATGAAATTTGTGGAATATCCTTGATAATTGCGTTTCATCCAGTATCTTTTCATGAAAATATTCTTCTAAGCATTCTTGAATTTTACTCCACAAAGCAGTATCATGTTGACAATTTGGACGTTGTTAATTCTTGGATAAATTAATTCTTGAACTTGTTTTATTGAATTCTTATATCATTGTCATCATCCTCATGTTTATAAAATGTTGAAAGTCATCTGTGGCCTGTAGTGCATAGATGGACTTGGTATGATTATGACCAGGGATTATTCGGTATAATCATGACCGTAATGTTACAAATGATGTGGTAAAAGTCCTCATTGGCCCGTAGTGCATTGATGGACAGTTGTTGGCATGATCATGACCATTAATGAATACACGAATATCCTTGGCCGTAGTGCAGGGGTGATTCGATGATGTGGATTATTTTATTAAGCTGAGTCCCAGCGATCACAGTGTTGAAAAACCTTTTAAATCATAAAAGATAGTAGAGTTTATTTTCTACTTGACTCTTTTAATGGATTGCTTGTTCCGCTACAGTTAAACTTGATGTCTATTATAATTTATCAGTTTAACATTGTTGAAGGCTAATGATAATTTATTCTGCATTATCTTAGTCATAATATTTCTTACTGGGCTAGTTGAGCTCACCCTTTCTTTCACTGTTCTCTTCAGGAAATAAGAACGTAGCTGGGGCAAGTTGGGGAACGGAGTGATGGTCCGAATGATAGCATTAGTTAGTAGTCCTCACTATTCTATGTAATGGTGTTAATAAATGTAATGAGGACTCCTTTTGAGTATGAATACTCTCTAGAAGATAATATTTGTATTCAAACTCACAGTTTATGTTTTGTCGTATTGTACACGACAGTTGTATTAGTAAGTTGTATTTGTATTCTGTACTTTGTATCTGACGACCCAAGATGGGTGATGTATACCTAATTTTGGGGGCGTCGCACGCCACGATTATTGTCTTTGTACCATGATCGTTGTGTCTTGTCATGCTCATGCTTGATTCAACCTTGATCAAAGAGAACACTACGATTTCTTTTAAGCTCTGATAGACTACGATCTCTACTTGCTCATTTTGCAGACTCTACGTTTCCAAGAGCTGACTGTGATCCTTGACTTGGCTCGGCAGGCGCTCGGACTATCTCCACGATTTTGAGTGTGGCTTTCAAGACAGACTACGATTCTAAAGCAACTTCTTTGATACTCCACGATTCTGCCTTGACTTTTGCAATCTCTCAGCTAGCTCGTCAAACTACGATTCTGTTGAAGCCTATCTATTACATCTCAAAAAAGATCAACCTAACATCTTGATCTTTCTTCTATACATTCATTTACAAAATGATAAACATTAAGCACATATCAACCTAACAATTTTCATCTACCATCAAAGTCCTTGTACATATGTTCTATGAAGGACTTTACACATAAGCATATTTATTTACTTTTAACATCAAATTTGAACATGTAATTCCCAACAAGTGAGTTAAGTTATATACCCAAAGATTCAAAGAAGAATCTCGAAAAGCTATAATAAAAGTAAAAAGAAGAGGATCAGGGAACACCTGACTAAAATTATGGACATACAAAGAGATAATGATAAACATAAGCTGAGAAGCGTAAATGAAATCATAATATAACATGCTTGATGAGAAAAGTGAGAAGATTGTAGGAGGAAATGATCGTAGGTTAAGGAAAATCGTAGTGTAAAATGATTGAAAAAGAAGATCATGACGTGATCAGATTGAGTTATGAAATGATAGATGATCAATTAAATGATTAAAAAGTTATAACTTGATGCTATAAAGAAAAACTCAAAAAGAGTTGTAAATGATGAAATACGGAAAGAACATTCGTATTGAGCAAAGAAAAAACTAAGAGTTTGTGGGATTTCAATTGAGGACTAATGTGATAGCTGAGTTGTACAAACCTTTGTATGGACAGGAGTTTGTGCTTGGTTTAACGACCACTTAGTCTATTACATTGATAATCGTTAAAATGTTGGTATCGCGTTATCGATGAATGTATGATGAGAAGGTGATTCTTTTCTCATATCTATATTTGATAGTTAAAGAATATTAAGATTAGGTGCGAGTTCTTGAAACTCATGATTATGGTAAGTTTGTGACTCATAATCATATGTATGTTTTGAGCCCTAAGCGTATGGATAGTTCCTGATTTGTTCTTGGACTATGTATTGTTAGGACAAATTACTAAACTCATATTTTTGTGGAAATTTCCTGAAATACTAATACGTAATAAATTTGATGAACTATACTGGGGTATAGTAATATTGTCGATTGAGAACTAAGAATTTTTAGTGTAATGGGCATTAATGGTGTCTGAAATAGATAGAATGATTAGATAGTGGGCCAATGGAGAAAGTTGAAGTTTATGAAGGGAAAATGAATATTTCAAATCTTATAGCTATGCTAGATTTCAAAATTTATTGACCTTGTGTTGATATTTGCATTTTTGAATAATTTTGGATCAAATTTTTGAACAAATGAATTTTAAAAGTCTTATTATTCATATTTCTATGTTAATTGCTTCGACTAGACAAAAATGATTTTGAACTATCAAAATGTATTTTATATAATCATATGTATCATTGAATATTGTGTAAATGATAAACGATAGGGTCATCAATGCAATCTAAACTAGTGTTAGATGTGATCATAGGAACGTCAGTCCACTTTGGTATGTTATAGTATTACAAAGTCATAAAATGATTTTTAATATTTTGAACTATTTAAAGAAAATTATTCCAGTTAAGTTAGCTAAAATATTTCGATTGATATCTGAACTATTGATATAAGTCTAAGCTATTTGATTCGGCTAAATTGTTGAAAGATGTTTATGAAATTCAAGCGATCTTTGAAAATTTATGCCAAGCTAAATTATTTTGGTGTTGAATCTTATATTAAGACTAAGAGGGGACATGCTATCGGAGGTTATAGTTCCAAAATAATAATGCTAATGCGTTAATACGTTGTGCACGACGTAAAGTACAAAAGGCTGATCACCTGGGGTACGATGAAATTTGTCCCTAGTCTTATGACTATTAAAGGTTATGGTAGAAATACTTGTTAACCTAAGACAAGGTTCAAGTCTCTATGACTATGCAACGCTCCCAAAATAGGTCTACACAACCCATTCTGAGTCGTCAAATACATGGCACAGAATCCAAATACAAACTTCCTATATTCAACTATTAACTATCATGTAAAATACGACAAAACATAAGATGTGAGTGTCAATACAAATATTGTTTTGTAGACAATATCCAAACTCAAATAAAGTCCTCATTACAATTATTGTCACACTATTTTATAGAATAGTGAGAACTACTACAGTAACCATCTTGGACCATCAGTCCATTCCCCGACTAATCCCAGCTATATTTTCATTTCCTAAAGATAACTGTGACGCCCCCAAAATAGGTATACACAACCCATTCTGAGTCACCAAATACATGGTACATAATTTAAATACAAACTTAATTATACAACTGCCGTGTAAAATACGATAAAACGTAGCGGAGAGTTTTCACACGAATATTGTCTCGAAGACAATATCCAAACTCAAATGAAGTCTTGATTACAATTATTATCACACTATTTTATAAAATAGTGATGACTACTATAGCCACCATCTTGGATCATCACTCCGTTCTGCGACTAGTCTCAGCTATATTCTCATTTTCTGAAGAGAACAATGAAAGCAAAGGGTGAGCTCAACTAGCCCGGTAAAGAATATTATGACTAAGATAATGCAGAATAAATTATTGTTAGCCTTCAACGATGTTAAACTGATATAATACAATAGACAACAAGTTTAACTGCAGCGGAATAAGCAATCCATTAGAAGAGTTAAGTAGAGCATTATATCTACTATCTTCTATGATTTAAAAGTTCATCATCAATATTTTATCACTGTAACACATCTCAATAAATAATCCACATCATCGAATTATCCATGCACTACGGGCCAAGGATATTCGTTAGTATCACATCAATGAATTATCCATGCAATACGGGCCAAAGATATTCATTATTATCACAGCCACGAATTATCCATGCACTACGGGCCAAAGATATTCGTTAGTATCACCAGTGGTCATGATCACGCCGACAACTGTCCATCAATATAATACGGGCCAATGAAGATTTTTATCACATCATTTGTAACATTACATGTCATGATTATACCGATATATAGTCATAATCATACCAATCAACAATCCATCTATGCACTACGGGCCAAAGATGACTTTCATCACAATATAAGCATGAGGATGATGACAATGATATAAGCATTAATCAAACGAAATCAAGGGTAAATATTAAAGACTTTAAATTTATCCAGAGTTTAAAAATATCAAAATTGTCAATATGATAACTGCTTTGTGGAGTAAAATTCAAGAATAATATTCATGTATCAAAAATAATTTGAACAGAAAAGAAATCAATTTTGATATGAATAGTGCCCTGGGTGAATAGTACCCGAATGAATAGTACCCCGTGAATAGTACTTCGTGAATAGTATCCCGTGAATAGTACCTTATGTATGAATAGTACTCCGGCATGAAAAGCTTAAAATTTCACAAGAAAGTTCAGAAAAATATTCTAGTGAAACGATACTAGATGAAGCGCAAATTTCAAGGATATTCTACTAATTTCAAGGAGTATAGAAGCAATACTTAACACAATGAGTTAACACAATGAGTGTAAAATTCAGAATATGAAACGAAATAATATTACTTACATACTACAGAGTATGGAAGAAAATATTATTTCTTACGAATATTGAACAAAAATAATATCCCTTACGAATATTAAACGAATATAATATTCCATACGAATATTGAAAGAAAATAATATTCTTTACGAATATTGAACGAAAATAAAATTCCTTACGAATACGAAAAATAATATCGTAAGCGAATATGAAATAAATAATACCCCTTATCTTAAAAGGATAGTATTCTGACTAGTATAGCATGGATATTCTTGAAGAAAATTTGCACTATTTTTTACACTCAAAACTTCTTTAAACTCTAAAAAAATACACTCAATATTATAGAAAAAGAATTCTATGATTCTGGTGTGATTTTTATTTCTAAACTAAGCATCCTATTTATATGAGAATGGAAGGATATTATTTGAATATGAAAATCACGAACGCATAGGAAAATTTTCACAGGCGCTTCTTCGGCTAAAACTTTAAAAAAAATTTGATTTTACTATGTTACACTATGCACACACACTATGCAGTACTATGCAACACTATACAAATAAAATATAATATATACTATTTTATATAAAAAAACAAAACTAATATATATATATATATACACACACACAACGGATCCGGTCCGGGAGTCCGGATTTTCTTAAAATCCGGACCTTTTTTTTTTTTTTTTTGCTTTTTTTTTTAAAATAACTAAAAAAAAATATTTAATATTTTATGGAACTGAAATTTTTTCATAATATAATGTTTTGGGTGTGTTTTGAATACCTATACCAAAAAGTGGTGGTACAGTCTGCACATACTGTACCACCATATTTTGTTATACGTACCCAAATCACGCCCAAAACACTTTATTATGAAAAAATTTCAATTCCATAATTTTTTTTTTTAGTTGTTTCAAAAAAAAAAAGCAAAAAAAAAGAAAAAAAGTAAAGGTCCGGATTTTACAGAGTCCGGGATCCCGGACTGGATCCGGACTCTATATATATATATATATATACACGCAATACCACATTCACACACACACACACACACATAAATATATATATATATATATATATATATATATATATATATATATATATATATAAGTAATAAAACCAAAACTAAGATAACTTTCTACCGATGATTTTGAAAAATGAATAAGTAGGGGTCCAAGTAATAAGTAAAATTTACAATAAATACTTCATAAAATACCCCTCTATTTATCTCAATTCACTTGACTTCACTATATATATTTTTAATAACATTCATCATTAATATTATAACTCACAATATTAACAATCAGATCATTTCCAAGAAAGAGGGGCTTTTCGATAAGAACTTCTCCTTATTGGTGCGCAATTAGGTGAGTAAACCTCTTTTCTCGACAGAACATTCTAGACATCGTCAATAATGCAAATAATAATATGAATAATTTTATCGTCTCAATTATTAATTTAATAATATAAAATATTATGCAGATGATACTGTGACAATAATTAAATAAAACTGAGTGACTTCTCACGTAAGCATCAATAATCAAATATACTGTACAATGCCGTGTGCTACTATGTAACCACGCGTATTACTGTACTTCTATCACCGGGTATTTCAACAGTTAACGGTAAAAATTTTACCGTTATTTTTATAAAAAGTTATTTCTGTCGTTTTTGAACTCTGACAGTAATTTCGTTGTGGGGTCCACCAATTATTGTGCCGTCGTATGAATATTCCCTGATAAAATGAATATTTCCCGACCAAGCGAATATTCTATGACAACTTGCTTACTTTGTAAAATTTGTAAATATTACACACAACTATAACATTATATCAAATCCACACCTTATTATTCAAAAAGATATTTTGAGAAAATTAAATTTTTATTCATAAAAGTTAGGGTCTTACAACCTCCCTTTCTTATAAAATTTCGTTCTTGAAATTAGTGTACGTACCTGGTATGTCAAACAGGTAAGGATACCTTGTTTTCATTTTAGATTCTAACTCTTGAGGTATAACCTTTGAGCGTAGAATATGTTTCTTCTTATCCAAGATTTTAACAAGTACCTCTTTATATGTTAAATCTTCTGCTATCTTTGTCTGATTCTAATTCAATAATGTGGTTCGAGTCGTTCACATATTTACGTAACATAGATATGTGAAAAACGTTATGAACACGAGACATACTTGGCGGTAAGGCGAGTCTATGGGATATAGTTCCTACTCGATCGAGGATTTCAAATGGACCAATTAAATCGAGGGTTGAGATTTCATCTCTTCGTCAATTCTCACTTCTAGAATAACGCCTTCTTACACCTTCTTCTTCATATTCATCAGCTCCGGGTCTGTAGCTTGAGCAACTTTAACTTTATCGATTAAAGTCGGTTCTACTCGTATATTCGCTATCTTCACGTAAGTTCTTGGAGTCTTTAACTCTATCTCCATCATTTGTAAGTTATACGAAATGGGTTTTTGTGTTAACAATATTGCACTCGTCAATGCATACGATCTTCTACTCAACGCGTCCGCTACCACGTTCGCTTTTCCAAGATGGTTTTGAATGGTATGATCGTAATCTTTCAACAGCTCGAGCCAACATCGTTGCCGCATGTTGAGTTTCTTTTGGGTGAAGAAATATTTGAGGCTTTTATGATCCGTATAGATCTCCACCTTCTCCCCATACAGGTAATGTCTCCATATCTTAAGCGTAAAAACAATAGCTGCCAACTCTAGATCATGAGTAGGATAATTCCTCTCATATTCTTTGAGTTGTCGTGAGGCATAGGCTATGACTTTCCCATGTTGCATGAGAACACATCCTAACCATCTGCCTGAAGCATCACTTTATATGATAAATCCCTCCGAACTAGATGGTATTGTCAGAACAGGTGCTAAAATGGTCTCCTTTTCAGTTCTTAAAAACTCTTTTCACATTCGACGCTCCAGCCGAATTTTGTATCTTTTCGAGTCAGCTGAGTTAACGGAGTGGCGATTCAAGAAAATTCTTCCACAAATCTCCGATAATAACCAGCTAAACCCAGAAAGCTACGTACTTCGGTCATTGACTTAAGTTGCTCCCAGCTTTGAATTGCTTCAATCTTTGCTGGGTCAACAGATATTTCGTGATTCGATATCACGTGCCCAAGAAATGCTATTTCCTCAAGCCAAAACTCGCATTTCTTTAACTTGGCATATAGCTTGTTTTCACGAAGCTTTTAGAGTATCAGCCTCAAGTGATGCTCATGATCTTCACGGTTTTTGGAGTAAATGAGGATGTCATCAATAAAGACAACCACAAAATAAGCCAAATATTCTTTGAATACTCGGTTCATCATATCCATGAAGGCAGCAGGAGCATTAGTCAATCTAAAAGACATGACTAAGAATTCGTAATGCTCGTACCGAGTTCTGAAAGCAGTCTTTGGAATGTCATCAGTTTTAATCTTTAACTGATGATATTCAAAACGAAGAACGATCTTTAAAAAGAATTTGGTGCCTTGTAACTGGTCAAATAGGTCATCAATACGAGGTAACAGGTACCTATTTTTGACAGTGACATGATTCAACTCCTGGTAGTCAATGCAAAGTTACATACTTCTATCTTTCTTCTTTACGAATAGAACAGGAGCACCCCAAGGAGACGTACTAGGACGAATGAAACCGATGTCTAATAATTCCTGCAGTTGGGCTTTTAACTCCTGAAGTTCAATAGGAGCCATTCGATATGGGGCTTTAGAAATGGGTTTTGTACTGGGTTCAAGGTCAATACAAAATTTAATTTCATGCTCTGGGGGTAGGCCAGGAAGTTCTTCGGGGAATACGTCAGGAAATTTATTAACAATCAAAGTATCATTCAAATCTGACGTATTTTTATTTAAATTCGTAACATGGGCTAATAAAGCTTGACATCTGTTTTTCAATAAACGAATGCCTTTATGGCTTGATATAACAGTGATTAGCTTTAGTGGTTTGGTTGCTTGAATTTGTATTACAGGTTGGTTAGGAATATGAAAGCTAACAACCTTACAAAAATAATCAATTTTATCATGATGAGTAGTTAACCAGTCGATTCCTAAAATCAAATCAAATGCAATTATTTTTAAAGAGATAAGATCGACAGGTAACGTGAGGGTGCCAATTTGAATCAAACAAGATTTATAAATAGTGGATGTAATGAAGGTTTCTCCCAACGGAGTTTCAATAGATAAGTCAAAGTCTAATTTCTCTGGAGTCAAAGTTAAACGTTGAGCGCAAGTAGGTGAAATAAAAGAATGGGGTAGAACCGGTATCAAATAAGGTATAGACTTTGCAAGAGTTTATGATTAGCTTACCCGTAATAACTTTGTTCGGGTTCCTCGTCACGAAAAATGCTCTCCTTTAAACTACCGACTTTGACTTGTCTAGGAGAACCTTTGGTGTCTCCATCCCAGCTGGACTTGACCTCACTACAAGACAAAATTGGGCTATGCGACCTTCTCTTCTACAATTGAAACACGCTTTAAGTTGCTGCGTACAGTTTGGACTGTTGTGTCCCTCCCCTCCATATTTGTAGCATAAGACCGGTGGTCGTTCTCCTTCCTTGAAAATGGGTGTTGGTGCTACTACCGACGTTTTTACGTTGTCATTGTTGAATCCTCTCTTCTTAAAGTTGTTCCCACTTAGTTCACCTTTCCTATTATCTTGGCCATGATTACCACCGAAGTGGTTATCATTTGTGGCATAATAATTTCCTCCACGATGGTTATCATTGTTCCGATGGCCGTTGCCACCGGTATGATTATTATCGTGTTGTTGGTCGTTGCCTTTTGGTTGGGTTGACTCATAATCGCGTTCTAATAACTGAGCCCTATTAACAACATCTGAATATAAACATAGTTTGTGAGAAATGAGATATTGACGTATTTCGGGTTTCAAATCTCGCAGAAACATTCGCGTCATATTCTCCTCATTATCAACCAAATGGGATGCAAACTGGGATAACTCCAAAAACTTAGCCTCATATTGCGATACAGTCATATTGTTCTGCTCCAGCTTGATGAATTCTACCTCCTTTATGTGACGAATACTTTCAGGAAAGTACTTGTCATTGAACAATTCGTGGAACTTCTCCCAAAACATCTTTCGTGCAGAAAGATGAGTATGTTTTATAGATTCCCACCAGTAATATGCCTCTTCACGCAACATAAAGGTGGCGAAGGGAACCTTTTACTCTTCGGAGCATCCCAAGACATCAAATATCTTGGTGATTTGCTTAATCCATGCCTCTGCCTTAAGTGGCTCTGGCTTTCCCAAAAACTCCGGCGGTCCTAGCTCCTTGAATTGCTTAGAAGTGACCAGCCGTGAGTTGCCATTGACTCCACCTGCATTATGAACTGGAGTCTTTCTCATTTGGTGTTGCATGAATTCTAAAAACTCTTAAATGTACCATCGTTCATCATTTGGTCGATGTTATTATTTACACGAGGATTATTTCCTTCCTGATGCACATTATCTTAGTTATTGATTGGCGGTGACTCAACGGTCTCATGTGCTCAATTGCTTATCTCAACAATTTCAGATGTCATTCTCAAACACTGCCACAAAATAAGGGTTAATTGACATGCCACATATTATCACTATATTCTGACCGACCAATTAAATAACAAATAAACTTAGGTAGGTCATACTAGCGAAGGAATTATCCGTCTCTCCCCTCCTAGTTCTAGCCTCGCATCTCAGCCAGGGATCATATCCCTAAGCTTTGATACCAACTATGACGTCCCCAAAATAGATATACACAACTCAATCTGAGTCGCCAAATACATGGTACATAATTTAAATACAAACTTAGTTATACAACTGTCGTATAAAATACGACAAAACATAGTAGAGAGTTTTAACACGAATATTGTCTCGAAGACAATATCCAAACTCAAATGAAGTCCTCATTACAATTATTATCAAACTATTTTATAAAATAGTGATGACTACTATAACCACCATCTCGGACCATCACTCCGTTCCGCGACTAGTCCTAACTATATTCTCATTTCCTAAAGAGAACAATGAAAGCAAAGAGTGAGCTCAACTAGCCTAGTAAAGAATATTATGACTAAGATAATGCAGAATAAATTATCGTTAGCCTTCAATGGTGTTAAACTGATAGAATACAATAGAAAACAATTTTAACTGCAGCGGAATAAGCAATCCATTAGAAGAGTCAAGTTGAGCATTATATCAACTATCTTCTATGATTTAAAAGTTCATCATCAATATTTTATCGTTGTAACAAATCTCAATAAATAATTCACATTATTGAATTATCCATACACTACGGGCCAATGATATTCGTTAGTATCATATCCATGAATTATCCATGCATTACAAGCCAAGGATATTCATTATTATCACATCCACGAATTATCTATTCACTATAGGCCAAGGATATTCGTTAGTATCATTAGTGGTCATGATCATGCCAACAACTGTCCATCAATGTATTACGGGCCAATGAGGACTTTTACTATATCATTTGTAACATTACAGGTCATGATTATACCGATACATAGTCATAATCATACTAATCAACAGTCCATCTATGCACTACGGGCTAAAGATGACTTTCATCACAATATAAGCATAAGGATGTTGACAATGATATAAGCATTAATCAAACGAAATCAAGGATAAATATTAAAGACTTTAAATTTATCCAGAGTTTAAAAATGTCCAAATTATCAACATGATAACTGCTTTGTGGAGTAAAATTCAAGAATAATATTCATGTATCAAAAATAATTTGGATAGAAAAGAAATTAATTTTGTCATGAATAGTGCCCCGGGTGAATAGTACCCGAGTAAATAGTACCCCGTGAATAGTATCCCGTGAATAGTACTTCGTAAATAGTATCGTACGTATGAATAATACCGTATATATGAATAGTGCCGTATGTATAAATAGTATCCATGAATAATACTCCGGTATGAAAGACTTAAAATTTCACAAGAAAGTTTAGAAAAATATTCCAGTGGAACGATACTAGATGAAGCACAAATTTTAAGGATATTCTACTAATTTCAAGGAGTATAGAAGCAATACTTATCAATATAAGTGTAGAATTACGAATATGAAACGAAATAATATTACTTACATACTACAGAGCATGGAAGAAAATATTATTTCTTACGAATATTGAACAAAAATAATATCCCTTAAGACTGTTGAACGAAAATAGTATTCCTGACGAATATTGAACGAAGATAATATTCCTTATGATTATTGAACAAAAATAATATTTCTTACGAATATTGAACAAAAATAAAATTCTTTACGAATACGAAAAATAATATCGTAAGTGAATATGAAATAAATAATACCTCTTACCTTAAAAGGAGAATATTTCGACTGGTATAGCGGGGATATTCTTGAAGAAAATTTGCACTATTTTCTACATTCAAAGGTTCCTTAAACTCTAAAGAAATATGCTCAATATTATAGAAGAAGAATTCCCTGATTCTGATGTGATTTTCATTTCTAAACTAAGCATCATATTTATAGGAAAATGGAAAGATACTATTTGAATATGAAAATCACGGACGCACAGGAAAATTTTCACGGGCGCTTCTTCGGCTGAAACTTTAAAAAAAATTTAATTTTACTATGCTGCACTATACAGCGCTATGCACACACTATGCAGTAATAAGCAAATAAAATAAAATATATTCTATTTTATATAAAAAAACAAAACTAATATAATATATATATTATACACACACACGCAACACCACATTCACACACACACACACACACACACACACACACACACACACACACACACACACACACACACACACACACACACACACACACATATATATATATATATATATATAAATGGAGTTCCATCCACAGCAACCGGTTGCAGTGGAGCAACCCCTTTTTTGACTTGTTGTTGTAGCGGCTGGAGCAAAAGAATAAAATATCACAACAAGCCAAAAAAGGAGTTGCAACACAACAACCGGTTGCTATGGATGAAACCCCTATATATATATATATATATATATATATATATATATATATATATAAAACTCATATATATATATATATATGTAATAAAACCAAAAGCGCGATAACTTTCTACTGATAATTTTGAAAAATGAATAAGTGGGGGTCCAAGTAATAAGTAAAATTTACAACAAATACTTCATAAAATATCCCTCTATTTATCTCAATTCACTTGGCTTCACTATACACATTTTTAATAACATTCAACATTAATATTATAACTCACAATATTAACAACCAGATCATTCTCAGGAAATACGGGACTTTTCGATAAGGACTTCTCCTTATTGGCCCGCAATTAGGTGACTAAACCCTTTTCCTTGACAGAACTTTCTAGACATCGTCAATAATACAAATAATAATATGAATAACTTTGTCGTCTCAATTATGGATTTAATAATATAAAATATTATCCAGATGATACTGTGACAATAATTGAATAAAATTTAGTGACTTCTCACGTAAGCATCAATAATCAAAGATACTGTACAATATCGTGTGCTACTATGCAACCACGCGTATTATTGTACTTCTATCACCGGGTATTTCAACAGTTAATGATAAAACTTTTGTCGTTATTTTTATAAAAAGTTATTTATGTCATTTTCTAACTCTGACAGTAATTCCGTTGTGGGGTCTACCAATGATTGTGCCGTCGTACGAATATTCCTTGATAAAACGAATATTCTCCGACCAAATGAATATTTTATGACAACTTACTTACTTTAAAAAATTTATAAATATTACGCACAACTATAACATTATATCAAATCCACACCTTATTATTCAAAAAGATATTTTGAGAAAATTAAATCTTTATTCATAAAAGTTGGGGTCTTACAATAACAATGAAAGAAAAAGGTGAGCTCAACTAGCCCAGTAAAGAATATTATGACTAAGATAATGTAGAACGAATTATCCTTAGTCCTCAATAGGGAAAAATCTGATACAATATAATAGAGAACAAGTTTTAGATCAATAACTGCAACGTAAATAACAATCCATTAGAAAAGTCAAGTAGAGCATAATGGCTGCTAACTTCTAGGATTTAAAAGTCCGTCATCAATATTTTATCCCTATAACACCAATCAATAATTATTTCTAATCAACGAATTATCTATGCACTACATGCCAAAGATAATCGTTTGTATCACCAGTGGTCATGATCATGTCAAACACCTGTCCATCTATGCACTACGGGCCAAAGAGGACTTTCACTACAAACCTTTGCCAATAACATTAAAGGTCATGATTATACCAATAAACAATTCCTGGTCATAATCATAACAATCAACAGTCCATCTTTGCACTACAGGCCAAAGATGACTTTTACCATAATATAAGCATAAGGATGATGACAATGATATAAAGAATGAATCAAGTGAGATCAACGATAAATATTAGAGATTTATAATTTAATTTATCCAGAGTTCAAGAATGTCTAAATTATTAACATGATCACCAATTGTGGCGTAAAATTCAAGAATGATATTTAGGATTCATATTTCAAAGATAATTGGACAAGAAAAGAAAATTTAATTCCGTCGTGAATAGTATACCGGATGAATAGTATCCTAACATGAATAGTACCCCAGATGAATAGTATCCCGACCTAAATAGTACCCCGAATGAATAGTACCCCTATATGAAAAGATTAAAATTTAATAAGAAAGTTCTGACCAAGACTCCAGTGAAATGATATTAGATGAAGCACAAACCTCAAGGAATTTCTAATCATTTCAGGAATTATAGAAGCAATATTTACTATAGTAAGTTTAGATTTAGGAATATGAAATGAAATAATATCACTTACATAATATGAAGTATAAAAGAATATACGAAATTACAAATAAATTTTCACCCGTCATGCAGTAATCCACGTAGACAAATCATTTCCATAACTTAATAAAGAATGAATACGAAGGGTTATTCATCAGGCATGCGGTAATCTGCGTAGACAGATTATTTCCACAGTTTAATAAGGAATAGAATGACAACCCTTATGAGTATGAAGAAAATAACATCCTTGACCATAATAAAAGACTAGATACTGTACTAGTGTAGTACCAGAATTTTGCGTTGGTGGTGTGCGCTTGCTTTTCAAATACTCTTCTTCTTTCTCTCTTATTCTCTCTCTATAGTTTCTCTCTATAACTTTAGTGAATTTGTGAGAATGAAGGAAGAAATGAGTTTCTATTTATAGAAGAATTCTAGCTTGACCCTTGCAATATAAAGAGGCAAGTGGATTGACGCGTGGTAATGTGAAAAAGTAAGTGATTTAACGCTTGTAATATGAAAAGACAAGTGATTTAACATTTGTAATGTGACAAGGTAAGTGATTTGACGCCTGTAATGTGAAAAGGCAAGTGGTTTGACGTCTAGTAAAGGCAATTACTATTGGCGAAATCGAATTTCCTGACGTATTTCCCGAAGAACTTCATGGCCTACCCCCAGAGCGTGAAATCGAATTTTGTATTGACCTTGAACCCGGTACAAAATCCTCAAATATTTTTTCACCCAAAACGAATGTAACATGCGCCAAAGACGTTGGCTCGAGCTGTTGAAGGATTACGATCATACCATTCAATACCATCTTGAAAAAACGAATGTGGTAGCTGACGTGTTGAGTGGAAGATCGTATACGTTTACGAGTGCGATATTGTTAACACAAAGACCCATTTCGTATAACTTACAAATGATGGAGATAGAGTTAAAGACTCTAAGAACCTACGTGAAGATAGCGAATATACGAGTAGAACCGACTTTAATCGATAAAGTTAAAGTTGTTCAAGCTACAGACCCGGAGTTGATGAATATAAAGAAGAAGGTACAAGAAGGCGTTATTCTAGAAGCAAGAATCGACGAAGAGAGGAAATCTCAACCCTCGATTTAATTGGTTCATTTGAAATCCTCGATCGAGTAGGAACTATAGCCCATAGACTCACCTTACCGCCATGTATGTCTCGTGTTCATAACATTTTTCACATATCTATGTTACGTAAATATGTGGACGACCCGAACCACATAATTGAATTAGAACCAGACGAAGATACCAGAAGATTTAACGTGTGAAGAGGTACTTGTTAAAATCTTGGATAAGAAGAAACATATTCTACGCTCAAAGGTTATACCTCAAGAGTTAGAATCTAAAATGAAAAAAAGGTATCCTCACCTATTCGACATACCAGGTACGTACACCAATTTTGAGGACGGAATTTCATAAGAAGGGTAGGTTGTAAGACCCCAACATTTATGAATAAAGATTAATTTTTCTCTAAATATTATTTTGAATATTATGGTGTGAATTTGATATAATGTTATAGTTGTGGGTAATATTTATAAATTTTGCAAAGTATGTAAGTTGTCATAAAATATTCGTTTGGTTGGAAAATATTCGTTTTATCAGGGAATATTCGTACGACGACACAATCATTGGTGGACCCCACAACAAAATTACTGTCGGAGTTAGAAAATGACATAAATAACTTTTTATAAAAATAACGGCAAAAGTTTTACCGTTAACTGTTGAAATGCCCAGTGATAAAAGTACATTAATACGCGTGGTTGCATAGTAGCACACGGTATTGTACAGTATCTTTGATTATTGATGCTTACGTGAGAAGTCACTCAGTTATACTCAATTATTGTCATAGTAATTGCTGCATAATATCTCACGTTATTGATTCAATTATTGTCACAATATTTTATATTATTAAATTAATATTTGAGGTGACAAAGTTATTCATATTATTATTTGCATTATTAACAATGTCTAGAAAGTTCTGTCGAGGAAAGGGGTTTGGTCACCTAATTGCGCGCAAATAAGGAAAAGTCCTTATCGGAAAGCCCCTTCTTTTCTGAGAATGATCTGGTTGTTAATATTGTGAGTTATAAACGATGAATAAATGTTATTAAAAATGTGTTTAGTGAAGCCAAGTGAATTGAGATAAATGGAGGAGATTTTTATGAAGTATTTGTTGTAAGTTTGGCTTATTATTTGGACCCCCACTTACTTATTTTTCAAAATCGTCGGCAGAAATAGGATGCTTAGTTTAGAAATGAAAATCACACCAGAATTAGAGAATTCTTCTTCTATAATATTAAGCGTATTTCTTTAGAGTTTAAGGAAGCTTTAAGTGTAGAAAATAGTGCAAGTTTTCTTCAAGAATATCCCCGCTATACCAGTCGAAATACTCTCTTTTAAGATAAGGGGTATTATTTATTTCATATTCGCTTACGATATTTTTCTTCGTTTTCGTAAGGAATTTTATTTTCGTTCAATATTTGTAAGGAATATTATTTTCGTTCAATATTCGTAAGGAATATTATCTTCGTTCAATATTCGTAAGGAATATTATTTTCGTTCAACAGTTGTAAGGGATATTATTTTTGTTTAATATTCGTAAGAAATAATATTTTCTTCCATACTCTGTAGTATGTAAGTAATATTATTTCGTTTCAGATTTTAAATTTTACACTCATTGTGTTAAGTATTGCTTCTATACTCTTTGAAATTAGTAGAATATCCTTGAAATTTACGCTTTATCTAGTATCGTTTCACAAGAATATTTTATTGAACATTCTTGTTAAATTTTAATCTTTTCATGGCGGGGTACTATTCATGAAGTACTATTCATGGGGTACTATTCACCTAGGGTACTACTCATGACAAAAATTGATTTCTTTTCTGTTCAAATTATTTTTGATACAATATTATTCTTGAATTTTACTCCACAAAGCAGTTATCATGTTGACAATTTGGATAGTTTTAAACTCTGAATAAATTTAAAGTTTTTAATATTTATCCTTGATTTTGTTTGCTTAATGTTTATTGTCATCATCCTCATGCTTATATTATGATGAAAGTCATCTTTGGCCCGTAGTGCGTAGATGGACTGTTGATTGGTATGATTATGACTATGTATCGGTATAATCATGACCTGTAATGTTACAAATGATACGGTAAAAGTCATCATTGGCCCGTAGTGCATTGATGGACAGTTGTTGGCATAATTATGATCACTAGTGATACTAACGAATATCCTTGGCTCATAGTGCATGGATAATTCGTGGATGTGATAATAATGAATATCCTTGGCCCGTAGTGAATGGATAATTCATGGATGTGATACTAACGAATATCTTTGGCCCGTAATGCATGGATAATATGATGATGTGGATTATTTATTTAGGTGTGTTACAGCAATAAATTATTGTTGATGAACTTTTAAATCATAAAAGATAGTAGATATTATGCTCCACTTGACTCTTCTAATGGATTACTTGTTCCACTGTAGTTAAACTTGTTGTCTATTGTATTCTATCAGTTTAACACCGTTGAAGGGTAATGATAATTTATTCTGCATTATCTTAGTCATAATATTCTTTACTTGGCTAGTTGAGCTCACCCTTTGCTTTCATTGTTCTCTTCAGGAAATGAGAATATAGCTGGGACTAGTCGGAGAATGGAGTGATGGTCCGAGATGGTGGCTATAGTAGTCCTCACTATTTTATAAAATAGTGTGATAATAATTGTAATGAGGACTTCATTTGAGTTTGGATATTGTCTTCGAGACAATATTCGTGTTAAAACTCTCAGCTACGTTTTGTCATATTTTACACGACAGTTGTATAATTAAGTTGTATTTAGATTCTGTACCATGTATTTGGCGACTCAAAATAGGTGATGTATACCTATTTTGGGGGCGTCACAGTTGGTATCAAAGCTTAGGGATATGATCCTTAACTGAGATGTGAGGCTAGAACTAGGAGGGGAGAGACGGGTAATTCCTTCGCTAGTATGACCTACCTAAGTTTATTTGTTATTTAATTGGTCGGTCAGAATATAGAGATAATATGTGGTATGTCAATTAACCCTTATTTTATGGCAGTGTTTGAGAATGACATCTAAAATTGTAGAGATAAGCAATTGAGCACATGAGACCGTTGAGTCACCGCCAATCAATAACCATGATATTGTGCATCCGGAAGGCAATAATCCTCGTGTAAAAAATAACACCGAGCAAATAACGAACGATGGTACGTTAAGGACCTTTTTAGAATTTATGCAACACCAAATGAGAAAGACTCCAGTTCATAATGCAAGTGGAGTCAATGGCAACTCACGGCTGGTCACTGCTAAGCAATTCAAGGAGCTGGGACCGCCGGAGTTTTTGGGAAAGCCAGAGCCACTTAAGGCAGAGGCATGGATTAAGCAGATCACTAAGATATTTGATGTCTTGGGATGCTCCGAGGAGCAAAAACTTCCCTTCGCCACCTTTATTTTGCATGAAGAGGTAGATTACTAGTGGAAATCTGTAAAAAAATACTCATCTTTCTGCACTAAAGATGTCTTGGGAGAAGTTCCACGAATTGTTCAACGATAAGTACTTTCCTGAAAGTATTCGTCACATGAAGGAGGTGGAATTCATCAAGCTGGAGCAGAACAATATGACCGTATCGCAATATGAGGTTAAGTTTGCGGAGTTATCCCGGTTTGCATCCCATTTGGTTGATAATGAGGAGCGAATGACGCGAATGTTTCTGCGAAGTTTAAAACCCGAAATACGTTAATATCTTATTTCTCATAAACTTTGTTTATATTCAGATGTTGTGAATAGGGCTCAGTTATTAGAACGCGATTATGAGTCAGCCCAACCAAAAGGTAACGACCAACAACACGATAATAATCATACCAGTGGCAACGACCATCGGAACAATGATAACCATCGTGGAGGAAATTATCATGTCAGAAATGGTAACCACTTCGGTGGTAATCATGGCCAAAATAATAGGAAAGCTGAACTAAGTGGGAATAACTTTAAGAAAAGATGATTTAGCAATGATAACGTAAAGACGTCTGTAGCAGCACCAACACCCGTTTTCAAGGAAGGAGAACAACCACCGGTTTTATGCTACAAATGCGGAGGGAAGGGACACATCATTCCAAACTGTACACAGCAACCCAAAGCGTGTTTCAATTGCGGAAGAGAAGGTCACCTAGCCCGATTTGATCGTGTAGTGTTGCCTCTTTTTTAGTCTTAACAAAAGAGCTCTAACTCATGCAAGCATACATGCATCAACAAGTAATACAGAGCAAGTAAAGTATCGATCCCACAGAGAAAGTTGTTTAATTTAAATCACTATGCATTAATTAAGTTACTCTATTTATATGCTCAAACTAATGACTAAGATTGTTGAATTAAACTAATTATGAATAACAACTAAAAATACGAATACAAATGAAATAAATATAATGTGAAAATAATGGGACCCTAACTTCATTTAATATTTCATCTAATCGCCACGATCATGCAAGAAGTGTTCACATATCACAGGAAAATAGCAAAAAGGACGAATAGAGTTATAACCTTTTTTCAATGCACTATAACCTACTTACACAGCATCTACAGATGTTAGACTCCATGTATTCACCAATACAACCAAAATTACTATATGTCTATGTGAAATTGCAATTACATTGATTTTAAGCACAAGCCCTTATTCTAATTCATACGGTGAAACAGTATATGTCTATCTGGTTCACAAAATACGCAAGCCATATATAACAGCCCCATATTCGCATGCTATCATGATTACAATCCATACTTGCATGTTCATTGTCAATTCCATACAAATACTGAGACAAATGGTGATCAAGCATTCTTACATGTAAAACAATCATGATAGATAGTCCATATGATATGCAAAACAATCCTACCATTTAAGTGTACAATTAAAATACATATTAAAATCCGTTAGAATTCCATAATGGAGTTTAGTTCATGTCTGAACCAAAAGCCATTATGGGATCAACGCTAAACATGATCAATAAGCCAACAATTGAATTAAGAAAGATAGAACGATCAAACCCAATCGCTAAATAGAAACCAATGATCAACGTTTAAATCCTCATAGAAATGCAATAAACAATAATAAAAATCCACGATGACAGAGAATTCCAAAAAGAAGTAGAGAAGTAGATGTTTTGGCTTTTTTTCTACGTTGGAATCTCTCCCAAGATGTAAACCCTAGTTTCTATGATGAAAAATACATAAAAATTATCCAATGTTATCGCTGACACCCGTCAGAATCGTCTTAAAAAAAATTACACATCATTTAATTGAAATTAAAATAAAACAAAATTACAGCATCAGCATCACGCGCGGCCGCGCGCCTCTATAGCCTATCCTTCTCGCGGTCGCGAGACTTACAGAAAGTCTGCCCTTATCCAGCTAGCCTCTCACGCGGGAGCGCACTCCTACCTCGCGACTGCGTAACTTGCAGTAGGTCAGTAGTGTCTGGCTGGGTACTCACGCGGGCGCGCGCTCCCTAGGCTATTCTGCCGCGCGATTTGCACTCTGCAGGTTCTGGTTCTGGTTTTTACTTCTGCCATGCTGCTGCTGCTATTTATTCTATCATGCTTGCTCCTATTGCTCCATGCTTCATCTCCATGCTTCATTGTACCTCCATGCCATGCACATCCCTTCTTGTGCCTCGCCTTCACGCATCCATTAGCCTCGTGCCCTCTAATACCACCAAAATTAAGCCAATTCCTGCACTTATTCACCAAAAGGGGTTTTAAATAAATGCAATGCAAAATATAATGAAATGCAGCTAAAACACAACAAATTGTACTTGAGATGGGAACAATTCGCATGAATTGGTATTCAATAAGTAGGTAAAAATACCACTTATCAAATACCCCCAAACTTGAACTGTTGTTTGCCCTCAAGCAATGCATACTAATGAATAATAAGAATACAACTACCAAACTATGCAACTACTCTAAGATGCAAACTAGCCTCACACAATCCCAGACATAACAAAATTTCAGTCCAAATTACCTCAGTGAATTATCCAGATCCAAGAACACAATTTCAAACCAAACTAATGACATAATATCATACACTCAGATAATTCATGAATGCTATAGAGATGCTGTGTGTGTGTGTGTATAGTGTTCACCAAAACTTGATCTAAGCAAATAATACATATCCTACATTGCTCCAAACAGAAAATTATAGTTTAACTCAAGACTTATGTATACTCATGCAACACAGACTGTTTCAACATATCAACGTAAACTAAGGTTCAACAATGGGCTTAATGCTTTATTCCTACTCATGAGGGCGATTGTCGCACTTTTTCGTGGTGTTTATTGCTATTTTTCCTTTTCTTTTTCTCTTTCCTTTTTTTTATATAGCGAGTGCGTTTTACGCTCCATCTCACTTCCCATTTTCATTTAAACGAGTGCGTTTTACGCTCTATCTCGTCCCAATACAGGCATGCCCAGGTGTTCCCAAAGTTTGAATGTCAATGTTTCAAGTCTATATTCATATTCCACATATTTCTCTTTTTAAAACTACATGTTCTATTAAGCAATGCAACACATGCCTCTTGAACCTACAAGTGATTGCGAACACGGTCGTGCAAACCGAAAACATTTAAATAGCAACATGAATCTCATCGTGTAAAACATTATATCCCAGCTCATGTTATCTAAAATACTCTAGAATCTTTCACAATTCACTATCATCAATGGCTAGGCAAAAAATTTCTATTAAGCAAGAATTTGTGTGAGACATGCAACTAAAACATACTATCAGAATCCATAATGAATAAAAATTAAAAATTTTATGCAAAATTTTATCTAACACCTAAACATGCAAAATTAAACTAAACATGCAAAACTTAAATAAAACTAAACTACTATGCTATGATCCCCAATACCCCCAAACTTAAAATATTCAATGTCCTCATTGAATGAAGGTAAAGGGTGCAGAAAACTCCCCTAATTATCGATGGTGCCACCCTCCTCGGGTGGTGAATCCGGTGGTGGGTATGGTGTTGCGGTTTCGAATTGAGGCCATTCTAGAATTGTTCCTTGTTGCGCAAAAGCTTTGGCCAAGGCCCTTATGAGTCCCGTCGCAAATGTGCCCAAATTATCGTACATGGCATCGACTTTTTGCTCCACCCGTCGGAGCTGGCGATCACCATGGGTGGCACGTGCATGCGTGGACGGGCCAGCCTCATCTGTATGCATAGGCTGCTGTGGTGGTTCTAGAAAAGTGGGCTAAAAGATGAAGCCTAATCCGCATGGGTGTGGTACACCTCATGCCCAGTCCTCAAATTTTGTAATTGTGGCATGAGTTATGTCCTGGCTTGGGTATTACATTTGTTAGTTGCCCCAGTCGCATCCCTGATCAGCACATAGCATAGCAACCACAGATGAGTGTGGAATGCTCCCAATGGTGCCTCCCCGTAGATAGCGCAACATATTTTCATGGATGAGATGACCAATGTTAATGTATTTCCTGGTGATTATGCCCCACAGAATAAGTGCCCTCTCCGCTGTTATGTCGTGCTAATGAGAGGACATCACGAGCTTGGCACATACGAACAGATTTCATGCCTTTGCATATCGGTTCAGGGCGGCGGCTGGAAATATGCGAGGTTGATTCGTGCCGACTTTATTGGTCCATTTCGTGCCTGGCACACACAATTCGACAATAACCAGCTCCAAGTCTGTCCTCGAATGTGCATCGATGACCCAATTAGGATCCTCTATCGGCGGTGTATCGGTTATTCCAAAAATGGTGCGGATGGCACGGGGTCTGTAATCCACTTCGACACCGCGAACCAAAGACATACCGCTCATGGTGACCTTAGCGTTGGCATAAAACTCCCAGACTATGCCCATTGGAATGGGCGTTGGAGTAATAGTCAGTCCACCCCAGCCTCTCTCTCGAATCATTGCGCACAACTGACCTTCCTGCCCTTCCGGCTTAAAACTGCGCTCTTTGACGAACGTCTTTGCCATAATTCGGTAATACATCTGCTGAGTTCCAAGTTGAGAAACTTGGTGTGGTCCACAATATCCACCCCTTGACTGCCCGAGGAGGCTGAAGAAGAAGATGAAATAGAGCGTGCTCTTTTTGGACCCATTTGACGATATTTGAGTGAGAATGCAGACAAAATTATTGAGAGTGATCGAGACTTTGTGATGTGATAACTTTTAAACTTGTTTCTGCCAACCTAATTAGAAACCCTAGCTTTATTGTGACGCCCCCAAAATAGGTATACAACACCCATTCTGAGTCGCCAAATACATGGTACAGAAAGCAAACTACAACTTCAATAATACAATTGTCGTGCAAAATACGACAACACATACTGTGAGTTTAAATACAAATATTGTCTTCTAGACAATATCCACACTCAAATAAATCCTCATTACAATTATTCAAACACTATTTTACAGAAATAGTGAGGACTGCTAAAACATCTTTCTAGAACCATCACTCCATACCCCGACTAGATCCTGCTATGTTCTCACCTCCTGAGAAGAAAAATGAAACAAAAAGGAAAAGGGTGAGCTCAACTAGCCCAGTAAAGAATATTATGACTAAGATAATATACAAACAAATTATCGTTAGTCTTCAACAGGGAAAAATCTGATAGAATATAATCGACAACAAGTTTTAGATCAACAACTGCAGCGGAAACAACAAACCATTAGAAGAGTCAAGTAGAGAAAGAATTCTACTATCTTCTAAGATTTAAAAGTCCATCATCAATATTTTATCCCTGTAACATCAATTAATAATCATCTTTATCCAAATATTCATCTTTGCACTACAGGCCAAAGATATTCATTTGTATCACCTGTCAGTCATGTTCATCTCAACACCTGTTCATCTTTGCACTACAGGCCAAAGATATTCATCAAGTAATCATACATCTTTGCACTACAGGCCAAAGATATTCATTAATATCATCATTTAGGACTGAGGATGATGAAAAATATCTTAAAGAGAACGAATCCAATGAGACAGAAGGACAAATAGTAGGGATTCGTATAACAGTTTATCCAAGATCAATAATACTTCATAATAATCAATTGTGAAGCAGAATTCAAAAATAAAGATCAAAACATGGATACAATCAAAGATAGTAACCATAATAGACATCTTGGACAAAAAGAAAAAAATTTATTTTTCGGTGAATAGTGCCGTATTCGTGAATAGTGCCGTATACGTGAATAGTGCCGTATACGTGAATAGTAACCCCGACACAAAAAGTTCCAAATTTGATAAAAACTCATATCAATATTTCAGCATAATGATATTGAAGAAAATAATATCATTTAAGAAGAAAATAATATCCCTTACCTCAAAATATCAGTACTTCTGGTCGGAATACCGGTATAAGGCTGAAAGAAACTTGCTCTGATGAATAGAAACTCTCAAAGTATCTAAATACTCACAAAATACACTCAATAATCTAGAGAGAGAAAGAGAGAAAACTTGTTTCTGGTGTGATTTTCAATTCTAACTTAGCCCTCTATTTATAGGAAAATTTTAGTAGGTTTGACCTGCAACCTGATGGCTTTACCTGCTACTATTCCCACCCACCACATTTGAATAAAAATTCAGCACATTTCTTCACCAACCAAGAGTGGGGCCCACCAATTCTAGAATTTTCCATCAAAATGATAAACTCCGAAAATTCAACAATTTCTGAACCAGTCATCTCGTAAAATTCATAATAAATCATACGTTCATTTTTAACGGTTCAAAATTTGTGGACATATACTCAACTTATATATGTATAACATATCCAAAAATTACCACGATCCAACGGTCGGATTAAAAATTATAACACCCGCAATATTTCTCAAAAACCCTGATTTGATTTTTAATACCTCCATTCCGATAAAAATACTGATAAAACACCTCAACATTAACTCCTTCATTTTTAACCACAAAAATATATCCCTCATTTATATCCACATAAAATAAATATTTCCTTATCATATGAATCAATAATTAATTATTCACAAATAATATTACAGAATCACATTTATGACAACCAGGCCGTTCCCAGGAAAGAGGGGGCTTTCCAATAAGGATTTCTCCTTACTGGCGCGCAATTAGATGACCAAACCTCTCCTTAGACAGAACTTTCTAGACATTGCCAATAATGTTATCTAATAATATTATTCAAATAATATGAATTATTGATCTGATAATGGAAAATACTGTGCAGCAACAATTATTGAAACAACAATAATATAAAATATCAATGCAACAATTATTGAATCAATAAAATAAAATATTGAACAATAACTACTGTAACAATTATTGAGTAGTGCCTTCTTACGTAAGAATCAATAATTGGTGCAATACCGTGTGCTACTGTATTTTAACCACCGGGTATTCCAACAGTATTAACGGTAACAACTACGCCGTTATTTATAAATAACTTATACTTGTCATTTTCTTCATCCAATCGCTTTCCGTTATGGGGCCCACACAAGGCTGCGCCGTCGTACGAATATTCCCCGACAGCAAGAATATTCCACGACCAAACGAATATTCCCCGACAAAATGAATATTTTATAACCACTTGCTTATTTTGCAAAATTTGCACATTTCACCCATAACCAAAGTATTATATCAAATTAACCCCTTATTATTCACAATAATATTTAGAGAAAATTTGATTTTATTCATTAATAAGTTGGGGTCTTACAACCTCCCCTCCTTATGAAATTTCGTCCTCGAAATTGACGTACGTACCTGATGTTTCAAAAAGGTGAGGATACCTCGCTTTCATTTCTGATTCCAACTCCCAGGTCATTTCTTCAATAGCATGGTTTCTCCACAAAACCTTAACTTGTGGTATAACCTTCGTGCGTAGGACATGCTCTTTCCTATCCAAGATCTTAACAGGTACCTCCTCGTACGTTAAATCTTCAGCTATCTCGTCTGGTTCTAACTCAATAATGTGGTTCGGGTCTTTAACATATTTACGAAGCATAGATATGTGAAAAACATTATGAACACGAGACATGCTTGGAGGTAATGCGAGTCTATATGCCACATTTCCTATTCGCTCAAGAATCTCAAATGGACCAACAAATCTTGGATTGAGCTTTCCTCTCTTCCCAAATCTTGTAACTCCCTTCCATGGTGCAACACGTAATAATACATGATCCCCAATATTAAATTCCACGTCCTTCCGATGAAGATCCGCATAACTCTTTTGTCGATCCTGTGCCGTTTGTATACGTTGTCGAATCGTTTGGATCTTCTCTGTAGTAATGCGTACCAACTCTGGTCCCAACAATGTTGCTTCACCCACCTCGTCCCAGCATACTGGAGAACGACATTTTCTTCCATACAACGCCTCGAATGGAGCCACACCTATGCTCGCCTGATAACTGTTGTTGTAGGAGAATTCCACCAATGGTAGGTACTTATCCCAACTCCCTTTGAGATCTAGGACACAAAGTCTTAATAGATCTTCAAGAGTTTGAATAGTCCTCTCTGATTGTCCGTCCGTTTGAGGATGGTATGCCGAACTGAATCGTAAATCCGTGCCCATAGCTTTCTGCAAGCTAACCCAAAATCGTGAAGTGAATCTTGGGTCACGATCCGAAACTATGGATACTGGCATGCCATGCAATCTCACAATCTCGTTCACGTACATACTAGCAAGACGTTCAAGGGAATAAGTCTCACGTATCGGCAAGAAATGAGCGGACTTGGTTAATCTATCAACAATAACCCAAATCGCATCTATGCCTTGAGAAACCTTGGGAAGACCCGTAACAAAATCCATAGTAATGTGTTCCCACTTCCATTTCGGGATCTCAAGTGGTTGCAATGGACCCTTTGGCACTTGATGCTCCGCCTTTACACGTTGACAAGTTAAACACCTCGAGATAAACTCCGCGATCTCTCTTTTCATATTGCTCCACCAAAATGTATGTCGAAGATCGTGATACATTTTGGTACTCCCAGGATGGATTGCAAACGGTGTGTTGTGTGCCTCCATCATTATTCTATGCTTCAAGTCAAAATCGTTAGGAACACAAAGTCTGGAGTTGACTCGAAGTATTCCTTCTTCATCGATTCTTGCTTCTGGAATAGCACCTTCTTGCACTTTCTTCTTCATACGCATCAGCTCCATGTCCGTAGCTTGAGCAGCTTTAACTTTATCGATTAAAGTCGGTTCTACTCGTATATTTGATATCATCATGTGGGTACTTGGAGCCTTCATCTCTATCTCCATCCTTTGCAAGTCATACAAAATGGGCCTTTGTGTTAACAATATTGCACTCGTACCCGCATATGATCTTCTACTCAATGCGTCAGCTACTACGTTTGCTTTTCCAGGATGATATTGGATGGTATGATCGTAATCTTTCAACAGCTCGAGCCAACGTCGCTGCCGCATGTTGAGTTCCTTTTGGGTGAAGAAATATTTGAGGCTTTTATGATCTGTATAGATCTCCACTTTCTCCCCATACAGGTAGTGTCTCCAGATCTTCAACGCAAAAACGACTGCTGCCAACTCCAAATCATGAGTAGGATAATTCCTCTCATATTCTTTGAGTTGTCGTGAGGCATAGGCTATGACTTTCCCATGTTGCATGAGAACACATCCTAACCCTTTGCCTGAAGCATCGCTGTAGATAACAAATCCATCCGAACCAGATGGTATTGTCAGAACAGGTGCCGAAATGAGTCTCCTCTTGAGTTCTTGGAAACTCTTCTCGCATTCCTCACTCCATACGAATTTTATATCTTTCCGAGTCAGCTGAGTTAACGGAGTAGCGATTCGAGAAAATCCTTCCACAAATCTCCGATAATAACCAGCTAAGCCTAGAAAGCTACGTACTTTGGTCACCGACTTCGGTTGCTCTTAATTGTGATTTATATCCCAATCTTGGATAGCACGTCACAATGGCACCTATTATTTTACCACCACACAAATATAGAGTCCCCTATGGAGAGTCTGGCTTTGGTACATTCAACAAAGGAAGTCACCAGATAGAGGCTCGGGTACCAACTTCTATAGTTGGGTTTTTAACTCCTGAAGTTCAATAGGAGCTATTCAATATGAGAGTTTAGAAATGGGTTTTGTATCGGGTTAAAGATCAATACAAAAATTTAATATCACGCTCTGGGTTAGGCCAGGAAATTCTTCAGGAAATACGTCAGGAAATTCACTAACAACACAGAAATATCATTCAAATCTGACGTATTTTTGTTCAAGTCCATAACATGGGCTAAGAAAGCTTGACATCCGTTTTTCAATAAACGAATAGCTTTGTGGCTTGATATGACAGTGACTGATTTTAGTGGTTTAGTAGTTTGAATTCGTATGACAGGTTGGTTAGGAATATGAAAACTAACAACCTTACGAAAACAATCAATTTTAGCATGATGAGTGGTTAACCAATCAATTCCTAAAATCACATCAAAAGCAAGTATCTTTAAAGAGATAAGATCAACAGGTAATGTGATAGTGCCAACTTGGATCATGCAAGATTTATAAACTGTAGATGTAACGAAGGTTTCACCCAACGGAGTTTCAACAGATAAGTTAAAGTCCAATTTCTCCGGAGTCAAGTTTAAACGTTGAGCACAAGCAGGAGAGATAAAAGAATGGGTAGAACCGGTATCTAGTAAAGTATAAACTTCGCAAGAATTCAAGATTAGCTTACCCGTGATCACCTCGTTCGGGTTTCTCGCGTTTTGGCCAGTAACGACAAACGCCCTTCCAGGAACCGCTGATTTCGACTTATCCGGGACAGCTTTTGGAGTCACCATCCCCGCTGAACTTGGTTTTGCTACAGAACACTCTCGAGCTATATGACCCTCCTTTCCACAGTTATAACATACCTTGGATTGTTGTGGGCAGTTTGGGCTGATATGTCCCTCTTTCCCACATTTGTAACATACGACCGGTGGTCGTTCTCCTCCCCTAGAAACAGTTGATGTTTGTGCTGACGTCTTCACGTTATCATTGTTGTACCTTCTCTTCTTGAAATCTCCTCCCGACTCGCTCCTTCTATTATCACGACCACGATTACCACCAGAGTGGTTACCGCTTTTGTCCGAATATTTTTCTCCCTGCTGGTTTTCATTGCTTCGATGACTGCCGCCACCGGTATGACCCTGGTTGTGGTCCCTCGGTTGCACATACTCATTATCTCGCTCTAATAATTGAGCCCTGTTTACAACATCTGAATATAAAGAAAATTTATGAGAGATAAGATATTGTCGAATCTCGGGTTTTAGACCTCTCAGAAACATCCTTGTCATTCGTTCCTCATTTTCGACCAAATGAGGTGCAAACCTGGATAACTCTGCAAACTTCGCCTCGTACTGGGACACCGTCATGTTGTTTTGTTCCAGTCTGATAAACTCAACCTCCTTCATATGACGAATACTTTCAGGAAAGTACTTGTCATTGAACAGTTTTTGAAATGTTTCCCAGGACATGTTGAGTGCGTCAGGCTGGGTACGCTTCACAGACTCCCACCAGTAGTCTGCCTCACCGCGGAACATAAAGGTGGCGAATGGAACCTTCTGTTCCTCCGTGCATCCCAAGACATCGAATATCTTGGTAATTTGCTTGACCCACGTTTCCGCCATGATCGGATCCGGCTTTCCCTTAAATTCTGGTGGTCCCAATTCTTTGAACTGCTTAGCTGTGACAAACCGCGCGTTATCATTTCCACCCGTATTCTGCACACGAGTCTCCCTCGTCTGATTTTGCATGAACTGCAAAAAGCTCCTAAACATTCCATCATTCATCGTTTGCTCGGTAACGTTGTTTACAGGAGGAATATTGCCTTCCTGTTGCACGTTCCCCTGGGTGGTGATCAAAGGTGTCTCCACGGTCTGATTTACTCCATTATTAACGTTCTCAGCTGCCATTCTTAAATACTGCCATAAAACAAGGGTTAATAGTCATGTCATATATTATCCCTATACTCTGACCGACCAAATAAACACCAAATAAACTTAGTCAGGTCATACTAGCGAAGGAATTCCCCGTCTCTCCCCTCCTAGTTCTTGTCTCACATCTCAGCCAGGGATCATATCCCTAAGCTCTGATACCAACTGTGACGCCCCCAAAATAGGTATACAACACCCATTCTGAGTCGCCAAATACATGGTACAGAAAGCAAACTACAACTTCAATAATACAATTGTCGTGCAAAATACGACAACACATACTGTGAGTTTAAATACAAATATTGTCTTCTAGACAATATCCACACTCAAATAAATCCTCATTACAATTATTCAAACACTATTTTACAGAAATAGTGAGGACTGCTAAAACATCTTTCTAGAACCATCACTCCATACCCCGACTAGATCCTGCTATGTTCTCACCTCCTGAGAAGAAAAATGGAACAAAAAGGAAAAGGGTGAGCTCAACTAGCCCAGTAAAGAATATTATGACTAAGATAATATACAAACAAATTATCGTTAGTCTTCAACAGGGAAAAATCTGATAGAATATAATCGACAACAAGTTTTAGATCAACAACTGCAGCGGAAACAGCAAACCATTAGAAGAGTCAAGTAGAGAAAGAATTCTACTATCTTCTAAGATTTAAAAGTCCATCATCAATATTTTATCCCTGTAACATCAATTAATAATCATCTTTATCCAAATATTCATCTTTGCACTACAGGCCAAAGATATTCATTTGTATCACCTGTCAGTCATGTTCATCTCAACACCTGTTCATCTTTGCACTACAGGCCAAAGATATTCATCAAGTAATCATACATCTTTGCACTACAGGCCAAAGATATTCATTAATATCATCATTTAGGACTGAGGATGATGAAAAATATCTTAAAGAGAACGAATCCAATGAGACAGAAGGACAAATAGTAGGGATTCGTATAACAGTTTATCCAAGATCAATAATACTTCATAATAATCAATTGTGAAGCAGAATTCAAAAATAAAGATCAAAACATGGATACAATCAAAGATAGTAACCATAATAGACATCTTGGACAAAAAGGAAAAAATTTATTTTTCGGTGAATAGTGCCGTATTCGTGAATAGTGCCGTATACGTGAATAGTAACCCCGACACAAAAAGTTCCAAATTTGATAAAAACTCATATCAATATTTCAGCATAATGATATTGAAGAAAATAATATCATTTAAGAAGAAAATAATATCCCTTACCTCAAAATATCAGTACTTCTGGTCGGAATACCGGTATAAGGCTGAAAGAAACTTGCTCTGATGAATAGAAACTCTCAAAGTATCTAAATACTCACAAAATACACTCAATAATCTAGAGAGAGAAAGAGAGAAAACTTGTTTCTGGTGTGATTTTCAATTCTAACTTAGCCCTCTATTTATAGGAAAATTTTAGTAGGTTTGACCTGCAACCTGATGGCTTTACCTGCTACTATTCCCACCTACCACATTTGAATAAAAATCTCAGCACATTTCTTCACCAACCAAAGTGGGGCCCACCAATTCTAGAATTTTCCATCAAAATGATAAACTCCGAAAATTCAACAATTTCTGAACCAGTCATCTCGTAAAATTCATAATAAATCATACGTTCATTTTTAACGGTTCAAAATTTGTGGACATATACTCAACTTATATATGTATAACATATCCAAAAATTACCACGATCCAACGGTCGGATTAAAAATTATAACACCCGCAATATTTCTCAAAAACCCTGATTTGATTTTTAATACCTCCATTCCGATAAAAATACTGATAAAACACCTCAACATTAACTCCTTCATTTTTAACCACAAAAATATATCCCTCATTTATATCCACATAAAATAAATATTTCATTATCATATGAATCAATAATTAATTATTCACAAATAATATTACAGAATCACATTTATGACAACCAGGCCGTTCCCAGGAAAGAGGGGGCTTTCCAATAAGGATTTCTCCTTACTGGCGCGCAATTAGATGACCAAACCTCTCCTTAGACAGAACTTTCTAGACATTGCCAATAATGTTATCTAATAATATTATTCAAATAATATGAATTATTGATCTGATAATGGAAAATACTGTGCAGCAACAATTATTGAAACAACAATAATATAAAATATCAATGCAACAATTATTGAATCAATAAAATAAAATATTGAACAATAACTACTGTAACAATTATTGAGTAGTGCCTTCTTACGTAAGAATTAATAATTGGTGCAATACCGTGTGCTACTGTATTTTAATCACCGGGTATTCCAACAGTATTAACGGTAACAACTATGCCGTTATTTATAAATAACTTATACTTGTCATTTTCTTCATCCAATCGCTTTCCGTTATGGGGCCCAGACAAGGCTGCGCCGTCGTACGAATATTCCCCGACAGCAAGAATATTCCACGACCAAACGAATATTCCCCGACAAAATGAATATTTTATAACCACTTGCTTATTTTGCAAAATTTGCACATTTCACCCATAACCAAAGTATTATATCAAATTAGCACCTTATTATTCACAATAATATTTAGAGAAAATTTGATTTTATTCATTAATAAGTTGGGGTCTTACATTTATAGAGTGGATTAGAGCGTAGGTTGAGGTTTGAATGTACGGCTTCAATGTGTAACTGATAGAGAGATGGAGACGTGAGTTATGGAGAGTGAGAGAATCTCGCATATGTTATTATTCCAAATGAGAGTCCAAATGGTCCACAACTCTATTTAAAATGTTCCGATCTGTCTTAATTCGGTGTCGCGCGTGGTCGCGCGTATTTGTACTGGGCTGGGCGCACGGGCGCGAGATTTGCAGAATGTTCGGTTGGCCTGATTGACTTGACGCGCGGGCGCGCGAGTTTGTGCTTCATAGGCTGCGCGATGCTGATATCTGCACTTCTAAAATTCAATTCCACTCTGCCTATCAGTTATGCTGTCTCATGATGGTTCCTGCGTAGACATTAATGCACCTTGTTACACCATGGCTTAGTGGCCACATAACGCTAACATCTTGCAAATATTCGCAAAGCAATTCTTGCTACACATTTAAGCATGAACATCTACTAGCCTATTAAAAATGAATTCGATTTAACTACTGAAATAATCCAAAATGAATACTAAAAACAAATCAATGGAGATTAGAAATAATGGGTTGCCTCCCATCCAGTGCTAAGTTATAGTCAATTAGCTTGACTGTCACTGAGTTTCATGTCACAGATAGAATTGAGGTGCCTTCCTTATTGTCCGTCGCACCCCGAAATTTGATGACTTCATCTTTCGTCAATTGCTCTATCTTCAACTCTGAATTTTTGCCCGTTAAATACCTCAACGGTTCATCATTCCCCAGTTTCTGTACCTCATCCTTTAGGCCTCGATCCACTAAGTCAACCAAGAAGCATTCTTCTTCATCCTTTGGTAACTTGATTACTTTAAAGACGTTAAATGTAATCTCCTGATCCTGAACACGTATAGTGAGTTCACCTTTTTGCACATCTATCAAAGTTCTGCCTGTGGCTAAGAATGGTCTCCCCAGTATTATTGGTATGCTTTTGTCTTCCTCGTAATCCAGAATGATGAAGTAAACCGGAAAAATAAACTTGTCCACCTTAACCAACACATCTTCAACAATTCCCCATGAATACGTGATGGATCTATCAGCTAGCTGTAATGATACGTTCGTCGGCTTTGGAGCCGGCAATCCCAACTGGTTAAACACTGACAAGGGCATCAAATTAATACTTGCACCCAGGTCACATAAACACTTACTAAAACTCATCTTGCCGATTGTGCACGGAATTATGAAGCTGCCTGGATCCTTCAGCTTTGGAGGTAATTTACGTTGGAGCACTGCACTGCATTCCTCTGTCAAGGCTACTGTCTCAAACTCATCTAGTCTTCTCTTCCTTGACAATATTCCTTTCATGAACTTTGCATAGCCCGGCATTTGCTCCAATGCCTCGGTAAACGGTATGTTAATCTGCAGCTTTTTGAATACCTCCAAGAACTTACTGAACTATTTGTCTTCCTTCTGCCTAATTAACCTTTGCAGATACGGTACTTGAGGGTGAATTGGTGGTATTGGATTCTTAACCTTCTCCCCTGAACCTGTTTTATCTTTTTCTTCCTGTTGCACCTCAAACTTTTCCATATTTTCTTTCTCTTCAATGACCTGCTCTGTCTCGCGCGGCCGCGCGGCCTCCTTAGTGTTGTCAGGCGCGGGCGCGCGACTTACATTACCTGTCAAATCTTTCCCAGATCTCAATGTAATCGCTTGACACTGTTCCTTCCCGTCTCTTCTAGGATTTGTCTCTGTGTTACTTGGCAATGAACCCTGGGGCCTGTTAGTGAGCATGTTCGCCATCTGCCCCATCTGTGTCTCCAGATTCTTAATAGCCACTGCTTGGCTTTTGATCATAACTTCAGTGTTTACCATGTATTTTAACATCATCTCCTCCATCTCTGATTTCTTTTCTGGTTATGGTGTAGCTAGAGTTTGATGTTGTTGTTGTTGAGGAAATCCCGGTGGAAACGATGGTTTTGAGGAAAACTGTGGCTGAGATGATTGTGGTTGAAACTGTTGGTTTGGCTGAAACTGATTCTGCTATTGTCCTTGGTTATTTGACCAACTAAAGTTCAGATGATTGCAGTTGATGGGGTGGTATGTGTTCTGAACTTGACCTTGGTCTTTCCTGTAATTGCTCACATACTGCACCGACTCCAAACTGATAGCACATTGATCCGTGGAGTGTGATCCCGCACAAATCTCACAAATAAAGGCAACTATTTTCACTTTGCTCTCTGCCAAAGTATCTATCTTCTTAGCCATAGCTGCCATCTGTGCTGATAACTGTGTAATAGCATCTACCTCCAATACACCTGCAACCTTGGGCTGTGGCATCCGAGCTGTAGGATTCTGATAATCATTCGCAGCCATAGTTTCGATAAGTGCATAGGCCTCGTCATAGCTCTTTGCCCATAATGCCCCTTCTGCGGCTGCATCCACAATCGGTCTCGACTGCTAACCCAAACCATTGTAAAATAAATTGATCACCATCCAATCTGGCATACCATGATGCGGATACTTTATTAGCATCTTTTTATACCTCTCCCATGCTTCATATAAGGACTCGCCCTGTTGTTGCTCAAACTGAGAGATCGCCGTCCTCATCTTTGCAGTCTTAGCCATTGGAAAGAACTTGGCTAAGAATTTCTGTGCTAAATCCTCCCATGTAGTGATTGACCCTGCTGGCAAAGAATGTAGCCAACTTCTCGCTTTATCCCTCAATGAGAATGGGAATAGCCTTAGTCTGATAGCATCCTCCGTCACACCATTATATCTGAATGTGTCGCATATCTCAATGAAACTTAACAGGTGTTCATTCGGATCATCCGCAGCAGCACCCCCAAACTGTACCGAGTTTTGCACCATCTGAATAGTGCCCGTTTTAATCTCAAAAGTATTGGTTGCTATCGCCGGTCTGACTATGCTAGACTGTAGTCCGTTTATATTCGGCATGGAATAGTCCTTTAGAGCCCGATGTTCTTCTCTTTGCTCAATTCTCGGTTCTTCCGCCATACTAGATGTTGTACTATCTAACTGATCTTGCAAATTTCTCCGCACACTCGCTTTCCAACCTCTTCCGTTTATGTTATCCTGCGCTGGTGTTAGTTCTGAGTTGGATGATCGCGTGTGCATAAAAATCTACAAGTACCTGAAATCAAAAACAAAATAAGAATAGAAATGAGAAATGATCAGAATTGTCTAAGTCATACAATATAGCTTAAAACTAATGATAATAATACTAAATTAAACGCCTTTCCCCTGCAACGGCGCCAAAAACTTGTTGCCTCTTTTTTAGTCTTAACAAAAGAGCTCTAACTCATGCAAGCATACATGCGTCAACAAGTAATACAGAGCAAGTAAAGTATCAATCCCACAGAGAAAGTTGTTTAATTTAAATCACTATGCATTAATTAAGTTACTATATTTATATGCTCAAACTAATGACTAAGATTGTTGAATTAAACTAATTATGAATAACAATTAAAAATACGAATACAAATGAAATAAATATAATGTGAAAATAATGGGACCCTAACTTCATTTAATATTTCATCTAATCGCCACGATCATGCAAGAAGTGTTCACATATCATAAGAAAATAGCAAAAAGGATGAATAGAGTTATAACCTTATTTAAATGCACTATAACCTACTTACACAGCATCTACAGATGTTAGACTGTGACAACTCCAAAATAGGTCCATTCAATCCAACCTATTCTGAGTCGCCAAATACATGGTACAGAAAATAACTACAACTTTATTACAACAATTGTCGTGCAAAATACAACAACACATATGCTGTGAGTTTGGATACAAATATATACCAAATGTGACTCATGTTCCAATCGTGGACATCACCTCACAATGACACCTTACATAAAGGTATAGTCAAAAACTGTTTTAGAAATTAGAATCTTTGGGAAGTGCTTAAGGAAACCTTCGTACATGGGAGGCCATGCTTCTAGGTTGTGATAGATATCATATGGCCACAGAATTATCCTTGGTTTACCCAATAGACCCCAAAAAAAAACGAGAAGATTACTATCATATTCTTCCCAATGGTGAGTCTTCTCTTGACTTATCATTATCTCCACTGTCTCTAATTGAGAATTATACTTCAAACAAACACCAAGATTATATAGGTAGTGCTCGTATATATACTCAGCAAGTGGATGAGCACAACCCTGTCTTATGATGACACGAGGTTGTATGTCATTAGACATCTTGTATGATAGTGACAAAACACCCTTCCAACGTTGGGTTCGCCTCACCCTATTTTCTTCACCAAATATAACTACTAAATGATGTATACAACACTTTTCTATACTGCTTAGGGAGAACCTCCACAGCTAGAGACCACCGTTCTATTTCTCCGTTACCCTCGCCCGACCCAGCTACACTCTTATTACCTGAAAGGAATTGTGAAGCAAAAGGGTGAGCACAACTAGCCCAGTAAAGAATATCATGACTAAAGATAATTAAATTATCAATAGCCTTCATCAGTAATAAATCAGAGATTTAGAACATATGGTAGATGATAAAATTTCAACCATAGTTGCAGCGGAACGAGCAATCCATTAGAAGAGTCAAATAGACTATAAAGTCTATTATCTTCTCCATGTTAAAAATCCACCAACAATATTTTATCCATGTAACATCACTCAACAGTTCCTTTCCACAATCATATGAATAACTCATAATCATAATTGTGACTATAAATTTTTCTTCGCACCCAGGACGAAGAATATTTTCATCACCTGTCTTTACCTGAAACATCAAAGATCATGGTTATACCAAATCACAATTCTTGTTCATAATCATACTAATAATTTCATCTTTGTACTACGGGCCAAATATATTCGTCAACAGTTTATCTTTGCACTACTGGCCAAAGATATTCAACAACAGTTCATCTTTGCACTACAGGCCAAAGATATTCAACAACATATCATCTTTGCACTACAGGCCAAAGATATTCATCAACAGTTCATATTTGCACTACAGGCCAAATATATTCATCAACAATTCATATTTGCACTACATGCCAAATATATTAATATCTCAAAGAATTATAATCATTTTAGAATTTATATAAACAATAATTATAACCATGTTGATCAATTCACCTTTGCACTTAAGCTTAAGATATTCAATTATAAATTCAATGGTCATGATCATACCAGTCACAATTCAACTTTGCACTACAGGCCAAAGAGAACCCTAGTCATGATCATACCAATAATCTACCCATCTTTACACTCCAGTGAAAGAGAATTTCAACATCAGGGTTATAAAAATATTATATATGATGATAAAAATAATATGATCAACATATAGTTTTAATCTCAAGAGTAATATTCGTAACTCATGAATAGTAACCCCGACACAAAAGATAGAAATTCTACAATAAAATTCATACCAATATTTCGGTATAATGATATTGAAAGAATAACATTACTTAAATTTATAAACAATTTATTTTAATTGTTTACACTTTACTAATTAATGCATTTAATCATCATAAAATGCCAACTCTTACAATTTCATCATCAATAACCAAAACTCTCATCAAAAATCTGCATATACCTCATATAGGATTCTCAAGCCATAAAATCCTATTTTCCAATTTTCTTTCTTCACAAAACATATTTAATTCATTTACTCATAACTAGACCATTTTCATGAAAAATACCAAATCAGTTCCAAAAATATTTCTTTTCTGGGATTTAGCATAATATAGTCCCATAGTGAACATATATTTTTCTCAGAATTTTTTAAAATCATTTACTATTTTTCATATGGCCAAAACAGCCGAATATTTAGACATTTATCAAAAATTGTACTTTTGTCCAAAAATTCTGAAATTTACATAGTATACTTTTATCATATACATGTACTCCCAATAAAAATTTCATCAATTTTGGAGTTAACCACAAGAAATTATAAGCTGTTACTTTTAAAATAGTCTTTTCCCGTAAAATTCATAACTCTTAATCTATACATCCAAAAATCACCATTTTTGGACACAATCAATAAAACTCATCAAAATATCATTTCAAATTTTTCCAGAATTTTTGAAGTTCAGAAAAATTACGAAACTGAAAAACATAACAACTCTTAAAATCCCTTACTATCCCTTACTATCCCTTACCTCAAAAGAGCAGTACTTCTGACTGGATATCGGATATGATGCTGAAGGAAACTTACACTGATGAATAGCAACTCACCAAGTATCTAAAAACTCACAAAATATGCTTCATAATATAGAGAGAGAAAGAGAGAAAGCTTAAGTTTCTGGTGTGATTTTCAATTCTAACTTAGCCCTCTATTTATAGGAAAATTTTGGTAGGTTTGACCTGCAACCTGATGGCTTTACCTGCTACTATTTCCACCCACCACATTTGAAATATAATTCAGCACATTTCTTCACTAACCACAAGTGGGGCCCACCAATTCTAGAATTTTCCACCAAAATGATAAACTCCGAAAATTCAACAATTTCTGAACCAGTCATCTCGTAAAATTCATAATAAATCATACGTTCATTTTTAACGGTTCAAAATTTGTGGACATATACTCAACTTATATATGTATAACATATCCAAAAATTACCACGATCCAACGGTCGGATTAAAAATTATAACCCCCGCAAAATATATCAAAAATCCTGATTTTTAATACCTCCATTCCGACAAAAATACGGATAAAAATCTCAACATTAACTCCTTCATTTTTAACCACAAAAATATATCCCTCGTTTATATCCACATAAAATAAATATTTCCTTATCATATGAATCAATAATTAATTATTCACAAATAATATTACAGAATCACATTTATGACAACCAGGCCGTTCCCAGGAAAGAGGGGGCTTTCCAATAAGGATTTCTCCTTACTGGCGCGCAATTAGATGACCAAACCTCTCCTTAGACAGAACTTTCTAGACATTGCCAATAATGCTATCTAATAATACTATTCAAATAATATGAATTATTGATCTGATAATGGGAAATACTGTGCAGCAACAATTATTGAACAACAATAATACAAAATTTCAACGTAGCAATTATTGAATCAATAAAATAAAATATTGAACAGTAATTACTGTAACAATTATTGAGTATTGCCTTCTTACGTAAGAATCAATAATTTCAAAAATACTATGCAATACCGTGTGCTACTGTGCAATAACGCGTATTACTGTATTTTAACCACCGGGTATTCCAACAGTGTTAACGGTAACAACTACGCCGTTATTTGTAAAAACTCAAATTTGTCGTTTTCTTCACCCGACAGTTATTCTGTTATGGGGCCCACAAATGGCTGCGCCGTCGTACGAATATTCCCTGACAGAAAGAATATTCCACGACCAAACGAATATTCCCCGACAACAATGATTATTTTATAACCACTTGCTTATTTTGAAAAAAAAAATCATATTTCACTCATAATTTTAAACTTTTATCAATTTAACCATTTACTGAATAGTAATTATAAGAAAAATTGAATACTTTTATTTCATAAAATTCGGGGTCTTACATAGACTCCATGTAATCACCAATACAACCAAAATTACTATATGTCTATGTGAAATTGCAATTACATTGATTTTAAGCACAAGCCCTTATTCTAATTCATACGGTGAAACAGTATATGTCTATCTGGTTCACAAAATACGCAAGCCATATACAACAGCCCCATATTCGCATGATATCATGATTACAATCCATACTTGCATGTTCATTGTCAATTCCATACAAATACTGAGACAAATGGTGATCAAGCATTCTTACATGTAAAACAATCATGACAGATAGTCCATACGATATGCAAAACAATCCTAGCATTTAAGTGTACAATCAAACTACATATTAAAATCCGTTAGAATCCCATAATGGAGTTTAGTTCATGTCTGAACCAAAAGCCATTATGGGATCAACGCTAAACATGATCAATAAGCCAACAATTGAATTAAGAAAGATAGAACGATCAAACCCAATCGCTGAATAGAAACCAATGATCAACGTTTAAATCCTCATAGAAATGCAATAAACAATAATAAAAATCCACGATGACAGAGAATTCCAAAAAGAAGTAGAGAAGTAGATGTTTTGGCTTTTTTTCTACGTTGGAATCTCTCCCAAGGTGTAAACCCTAGTTTCTATGATGAAAAATACATAAAAATTATCCAATGTTATCGCTGACACCCGTCAGAATCGTCTTAAAACAAATTACACATCATTTAATTGAAATTAAAATAAAACGAAATTACAGCATCAGCATCGCGCGCGGCCGCGCGCCTCTATAGCCTATCCTTCTCGCGGCCGCGAGACTTACAGAAAGTCTGCCCTTATCCAGCTAGCCTCTCACGCGGGCGCGCGCTCCTACCTCACAGCCGCGCAACTTGTAGTAGGTCAGTAGTGTCTGGCTGGGTACTCGCGCGGGCGAGCGTTCCACAGGCTGTTCTGCCGCGCGGCTTGCACTCTACAGGTTCTGGTTCTAGTTTTTGCTTCTGCCATGCTGCTGCTGCTATTTGTTCTATCGTGCTTGCTCCTATTGCTCCATGCTTGATCTCCATGCTTCATTATTGTGAGGGCCCCGAATCCGTGGTCCCGAATCACCGCGGATCCGGTTCGATCATTCTATCACTATTACTATATTTGCGAAAGATATAAACATAAATTGTTTATACATTAAACTTACACACTTTTCCCCAAGGTCGAGTAACCTTAACTTAATACACATTACATAACTTACTTAACACATAACCTTAAAATACAACACTTTCCTTGTATCCGACGCGTTCGTCTTAATCTGCAATGTTTATCATGATATAGCAAGGGTGAGCATGAAAGTTGCCCAGCAAGTTTAAATTCAATAATATAACGATATATCATGATTGAAAGAGTATGAACAATAAGCTGGTTATAATTCATCAATATAATTGAGAACTAGCACGAACAAACTTTTGACAGAACAAGTATTAAACATGAACAAATATATCTGAACCAACGGGTAATGAAGGTGATCAGCCTTTCATACCTGACTTATACATGCAATATGTACAGAGTACAATTCATGACAACCATCAATGATTAACCATAAGCTTATCCGAATGAAACACTCTTAGTAGAGTTAAGTAAAAAAAAACTTGCCTGAACCGTTGATTACCGCTACGCAATTTATACGCTTTATCCGAAGACCTAATGTTAGTAATATAGATTTCCAATATTAGAATAATATCATCACAGTATAATATTACTATATATAAACACATAACACATAACCCTATCAGTCTATAACACACATAAGACTCGGTATCAAGTCAAACTATTACTGTCTATCTTGATTCCGATAAAATTCTAGCGTCTCGACGGTCTAGTCGGACCTTTATCGAGTCTAAGTTCAATTAAACTCTGCCTAAACGCTTATAAAACGAAATCTACAAATCGGATTTGGGTCCAATAGGTATCGTTGGATTCGTACTTTCTCGAACTACAGTTTCCATATAACAAACATCCATTTTGGTTCTATTTTAGTATCGAAAAATGGGCTGGAAGTGGACTGTTGTGCACAGATTTTTAACAATGAGGTGTTTTTGATAAAAATTTCATATCTCACTTGTTTTAAATCACTTTTGTACGATTCCAACTAGGTATTACTCATAACTCACATATCTATCACATGGAGTAAAAATTTGCAAATTATCTTTATACCATAAAGATGCATAAATAACATAAAGGTAGTAAGAACTAAAGTTCTAAAATTTTTATTTTTCTTTACCTCTTGCTTTTGATGGCCCTCTTCCTTTGCTTTCCAAAGTAGAAGATTAAGTTCTTGGACATCCAAGGACCCTCTCTTCTCCCTCCTTGTGAGTGCCGACCACCACCTCTCTCTCTCTCTCTATTTGGTTTATTTATCTTCTTTCTCTTTCTCTTTCTCTTTCACAATTTCTAAGGCTTTGCTTGGAAGAATGAACAAAGATGTTGGATAAATAAGAAAATGACACATGGAAGGAGTTGTTAGTAGTTGCTCACCAACTAAAGCAAATAACCCACATTCTTCCCCCTCCTTTTCTTCTCTACACCATCCGGTCATGTGGCCTAATCTCTACCAAGTTTGGTTTAATTTTATTGCTTTATTTGATTTATTAAATGTCCAAAAAGTCCTCTCCCACTTGGACTAAAAAATTGGGCCATCCAATTAATTCTTTTAGGCTTCTAAAATTAAAATGTTTGGGCTTTCTAATTTAATTCCTTGGGCCAAAATAAATAACATATTCCAATACCCTAAATATTACAATTTTCTAATTATTTAATTAGGGTTTTCATTTCCTCAATTATAACTTAAATCCTTACTCATGCACATTTATTTACTTAACCCAATTAGACTTGCTATAATTAGGTTATAAAATTAATTAACTGAGATGTATAAAATAAATCTCTTATAACTAGTATATATTTTAAATAGCATAATTCTCCCATCCTATAACCCTTAACTTATTCAATTCTTCATTCCTAATATATAATTAGGATTATATTATTTCTTTTATTTGTTTATATAATAAACAAGTATAAACCATCACATTATATTCATATTCACTTACTCACATAATCTTTTAACGCTTAGGTTTTATACTTAGCATTAGGGTTCTCAAAGAATTCGCTAGGATTTTCTAACTGAACGTTGACGTTCAAAAATAATATATACTTAGGGTTTATTACATATATCGTTTATTTGATCAACCCTTGACCCTTAACCACATCATGTACACATATACACAGAACATATTCATGTATTCCCTTAATCCTGAATAATTCACCTAAATCCTTCACAGAATTTTGAAATCCTCAAAATTCCTTCTTAAAAATATCAAATGCATATACTTATTTTCTATCTAGGTTCTAATATTGAACCTAAAATCAATTAATTACAATTTTAAAAATTGTCTAAATTCTTGGGTTGTCACAATTGTACCTCCATGCCATGCACATCCTTGCTTGTGCCTCGGCTTCACGCATCCATTAGCCTCGTGCCCTCTAATACCACCAAAATTGAGCCAATTCCTGCACTTATTCACCAAAAGGCGTTTTAAATAAATGCAATGCAAAATATAATGAAATGCAGCTAAAACACAACAAAATGTACTTGAGATGGGCACAATTCGCATGAATTGGTATTTAATAAGTAGGTAAAAATACCACTTATCATGTAGTGAAGTCAAGTCCAGCTGGGATGAAGACACCAAAGGTTGTCCCAGACAAATCAAGTCGGTAGTTTAAGGGAGAGCGTTTTTTGTGACGAGGAACCCAAACGAAGTTATTATGGGTAAGCTAATCATAAACTCTTGTGAAGTCTATACCTTATTTGATACCGATTCTATCCCTTTCTTTTATTTCACCTACTTGCGCTCAACGTTTAACTTTGACTCTAGAGAAATTAGACTTTGACTTATTTGTTGAAACTCCGTTGGGAGAAACCTTCATTACATCCACTGTTAATAAATCTTGTTTGATTCAAATCGGCACCCTCATGCTATCTGTCGATCTTATCTCTTTGATAATTATTGCATTTGATGTAATTTTAGGAATCGACTGGTTAACTACTCATCATGCTAAAATTGATAGTTTTCGTAAGGATGTTAGCTTTCATATTCCAAACCAACATGTTATGCGAATTCAAGCATCCAAACCATTAAAGTCATTCACTGTTATATCAAGCCATAAAGCCATTTGTTTATTGAAAAACGGATGTCAAGCTTTCTTAGCCCATGTTACGAATTTAAATAAAAATACGTCAGATTTGAATGATATTTCGAGTGTTAATAAATTTTCTGACGTATTCCCGAAAGAACTTTCTGGTCTACCCCAGAGCGTGAAATTGAATTTTGTATTGACCTTAAACCCGGTACAAAATCCTTAAATATTTCTTCACCCAAAATGAACGTAACATGCGCCAAAGACATTGGCTCGAGCTGTTGAAGGAGTACAATCATACCATTCAATACCATCTTGGAAAAGCGAACGTGGTAGCTGACGCGTTGAGTAGAAGATCGTATGCGTTTACGAGTGCGGTATTGTTAACACAATGACCCATTTCGTATAACTTACAAATGATGGAGATAGAGTGAAAAACTCTAAGAACCTACGTGAAGATAACGAATTTAATCGATAAAATTAAAGTTGCTCAAGCTACAGACCCGGAGCTGATGAATATGAAGAAGAAGGTGCAAGAAGGCGTTATTCTAGAAGCAAGAATCGATGAAGAGAGGAAATCTCAACCCTCGATTTAATTGGTCCATTTGAAATACTCGATCGAGTAAGAACTATGGACCATAGACTTGCCTTACCGCCAAGTATGTCTCGTGATCATAACGTTTTTTACATATCTATGTTACGTAAATATTTGGACAACCTGAACCACATTATTAAATTAGAACCTGACGAAGATAGCAGAAGATTTAACGTATGAAGATGTACTTGTTAAAATATTGGATAAGAAGAAACATATTCTACGCTCAAAGGTTATACCTCAAGAGTTAGAATCTGAAATGAAAATAAGGTATCCGAACCTGTTCAACATACCAGGTACGTACACCAATTTTGAGGATGAAATTTCATAAGAAGGGGAGGTTGTAAGACCCCAACTTTTATAAATAAAGATTAATTTTTCTCTAAATATCATTTTGAATATTATGGTGTGGATTTGATATAATGTTATAGTTGTGGGTAATATTTACAAATTTTGTAAAGTATGCAAGTTGTCATAAAATATTTGTTTGGTCGGGGAATATTCGTTTTATCAGGGAATATTCGTACGATGGAATAATCATTGGAGGACCCTACAACGGAATTACTGTCGGAGTTAGAAAACGACATAAATAATTTTTTATAAAAATAACGGCAAAAAATTTACCATTAACTGTTGAAATACCCGGTGATAAAAGTACAGTAATACGCGTGGTTGCATAGTAGCACACGGTATTATAAAGTATCTTTGATTATTGATGCTTACGTGAGAAATCACTCAGTTATACTCAATTATTGCCACAGTAATTGTTACATAGTATCTCACGTTATTGATTCAATTATTGTCATAATATTTTATATTATTAAATCAATAATTGAGATGACAAAGTTATTCATATTATTATTATTTGTATTATTGACAATATCTAGAAAGTTCTGTCGAGAAAAGTGATTTGGTCATCTAATTGGGCGCCAATAAGGAGAAGTCCTTATCGGAAAGTTCCTTTTTTCATGGGAATGATCTGGTTGTTAATATTGTGAGTTATAAACGATGAATAAATGTTATTAAAAATGTGTTTAGTGAAGCCAAGTGAATTGATATAAATGGAGGGGATTTTTGTGAAGTATTTGTTGTAAGTTTGGCTTATTATTTGGATCCCCACTTACTCATTTTTCAAAATCGTCGGGAGAAAGTTATCTCAATTTTATATTGTGACGCCCCCAAAATAGGTATACATCACCCATTCTGAGTCGCCAAATACATGGTACAGAAACAAATACAACCTCATTATAATAATTGTCGTGCAAAATACGACAACACAAATACTGTGAGTTTAAATACAAATATTATCTTCTAGATAATATCCACACTCAAATAAGTCCTCATTACAATTATTGAAATACTATTTTACAAAATAGTGAGGACTGCTAACACAACTGACTGGAAACATCACTCCACACCCCGACTAGTTCCCACTATATTCTCGCCTCCTGAGAAAAATAGAACAAAAAAGAAAAGGGTGAACTCAACTAGCCCAGTAAAAATATTATGACTAAGATAATATACAATAAATTATCGTTAGTCTTCAACAGAAAAAAATCTGATAAAATATAATAGACAACAAATTTTAGATCAACAACTGTAACGGAAACAGCAAACCATTAGAAGAGTCAAGTAGAGAAAGAATTCTACTATCTTCTAAGATTTAAAAGTCCATCATCAATATTTTATCCCTGTAACATCAATTAATAATCATCTTTAACCAAATATTCATCTTTGCACTACAGGCCAAAGATATTCATTTGTATCACCAGTCAGTCATGTTCATCTCAACACCTGTTCATCCTTCCACTACAGGCCAAAGATATTCATCAGGTAATCATACATCTTTGCACTACAGGCCAAAGATATTCAGTAGTATCATCATTTAGAACTGAGGATGATGAAAAATATTTTAAAGAAAACGAATCCAGTGAGATAAAAGAACAAATATTAGGGATTCGTATAACAGTTTATCCAAGATCAATAATACTTCATAATAATCAATTGTGAAGCAGATTTTAAAAATAAAGATCAAAACATAGATACAATCAAAGATAGTAACCATAATTGATATCTTGGACAAAAAGGGAAAATTTTATTTTTCGGTGAATAGTTCCGTATTCGTGAATAGTGTCGTATACGTGAATAGTGCCGTATACGTGAATAGTAACCCTGACACAAAAAGTTCCAAATTTGATAAAAAAAACTCATATCAATATTTCAGCATAATGATATTGAAGAAAATAATATCATTTAAGAAGAAAATAATATCCCTTACCTCAAAATATCAGTACTTCTGATCGGAATATCGGTATAAGGCTGAAGGAAACTTGAACTGATGAATAGAAACTCACAAAGTATCTAAATACTTCTAAAATACACTCAATAATCTAGAGAGAGAAAGAGAGAAAACTTATTTCTGGTGTGATTTTCAATTCTAACTTAGCCCTCTATTTATAGGAAAATGTTAGCACGCCGAAGCAGACTTAACCTGTAACCTGATGGCTTTACCTGCTACTATTCCCACCCACCACATTTAAATAAAAATCTCAGCATATTTTCACCAACCAAAAGTGGGGCCCACCAATTCTAGAATTTTTCTCCAAAATGACAAATTTTGCAACTTCTACAATTTCTGAACCAGTCATCTCATAAAATTCATAACAAATCATACGTTCATTTTTAACGGTTCGAAATTTGTGGACATATACTCAACTTATATATGAATAACATATCCAAAAATTACCACGATCCAACGGTCGGATTAAAAATTATAACCCCCGTAATATTTCTCAAAAAATCCTGATTTGATTTTTAATACCTCCATTCCGATAAAAATACTGATAAAACACCTCAACATTAACTCCTTCATTTTTAACCACAATAAATATATCCAACATTTATATCCACATAGAATAAATATTTCCTTATCATATGAATCAATAATTAATTATTCATAAATAATATTACAGAATCACATTTATGACAACCAGGCCGTTCCCAGGAAAGAGGGGGCTTTCCAATAAGGATTTCTCCTTACTAGCACACAATTAACCTCTCCTTAGACAGAACTTTCTAGACATTACCAATAATGCTATCCAATAATATTATTCAAATAATATAAATTATTGATCTGATAATGGAAAACAGTGTGCAACAACAATTATTGAAACAACAATAATATAAAATATCAACGCAACAATTATTGAATCAATAAAATAAAATATTAAACAGTAACTACTGTAACAATTATTGAGTAGTGCCTTCTTACGTAAGAATCAATAATTGGTGCAATACCGTGTTCTACTGTATTTTAACCACCAGGTATTCCAACAGTATTAACGGTAACAACTACACCGTTAATTATAAACAACTTATACTTGTCGTTTTCTTCATCCAATCGCTTTTCATTATGGGGCCCACACAAGGCTGCGCCGTCGTACAAATATTCTCCGACAGCAAGAATATTCCACGACCAAACGAATATTCACCGACCAAAAATGAATATTTTATAACCACTTTCTTATTTGAAATATTTGTGCATTTTATCCATAACTAACCACATTAATCAAATCAACCCTTTCTATTTCAAAATAATAAATAGAGGAAATTTCATTTCATTTATTAATAAGTTGGGGTCTTACAACCTCCTCTCCTTATAAAATTTCGTCCTCGAAATTGACGTACGTACCTGGTGTTTCGAAAAGGTGAGGATACCTCGCTTTTATTTCTGATTCCAACTCCAGGTCATTTTTTCAATAGCATGGTTTCTCCACAAAACCTTAACTTGTGGTATAACCTTCATGCGTAGAACATGCTCTTTCATATCCAAGATCTTAACAGGTACCTCCTCGTACGTTAAATCCTCGGCTATCTCGTCTGGTTCTAACTCAATTATGTGGTTCGGGACTTTCACATATTTATGAAGCACAGATATGTGAAAAATATTATGAACACGAGACATGCTTGGAGGGAATGCGAGTCGATATGCCACATTTCTTATTCGGTCAAGAATTTCAAATGGACCAACAAATCGTGGATTGATCTTTCCTCTCTTCCCAAATTTTGTAACTCCTTTCCATGGTGCAACACGTAACAATACATGATCCTCAATACTAAATTCGACATCCTTTCGATGAAGATCCGCATAACTCTTTTGTCGATCCTGTGACGTTTGTAGACGTTGTTGAATCGTTTGGATCTTATCTGTAGTTATGCACACAAATTCTGGTCCCAACAACGTTGCTTCACCCACCTCGTCCCAGCATACTGGAGAACGACACTTTCGTCCATACAAGGCTTCAAATGGAGCCATACCTATACTTGCCTGATAACTGTTGTTGTAGGAGAATTCCACCAGTGGCAAGTACTTATCCCAACTTCTTTTGAAATCTAGAACACAATCTTAATAGATCTTCAAGAGTTTGAATAGTCCTCTCTGATTGTCCGTCCGTTTGAAGATGGTATGCCGAACTGAATCGTAAATCCGTGCTCATAGCTTTCTGCAAGCTAACCCAAAATCTTGAAGTGAATCTTGGGTCACGATCCGAAACTATGGATACTGGCATGCCATGCAATCTCACAATCTCATTCATGTACATACGAGCAAGACGTTCAAGGGAATAAGTCTCACGTATGCAAGAAATGAGCAGACTTGGTTAATCTATCAACAATAACCCAAATCACATCTATGCCTTGAGAAACCTTGGGAAGACCTGTAACGAAATTCAGGGTAATGTGTTCCCACTTCCATTTCAGGATCTCAAGTGGTTGCAATGGACCCTTTGGCACTTGATGCTCTGCCTTTACATGTTGACAAGTTAAACACCTCGAGATAAACTCTGCGATCTCTCTTTTCATATTGCTCCACCAAAATGTATGTCGAAGATCGTGATATATTTTGGTACTCCCAAGATGGATTGCAAACGGTGTGTTGTGTGCCTTCATCATGATTTTATGCTTCAAGTCAAAATCGTTAGGAACACAAAGTCTGGAGTTGACTCGAAGTATTCCTTCTTCATCGATTCTTGCTTCTGGAATAGCACCTTCTTGCACTTTTTTTCTTCATACGCATCAGCTCCATGTCCGTAGCTTGAGCAGCTTTAACTTTATCAATTAAAGTCGGTTCTACTCGTATATTTGCTATCATCATGTGGGTACTTGGAGCCTTCATCTCTATCTCCATCCTTTGCAAATCATACAAAATGGGCCTTTGTGTTAACAACATTGCACTCGTACCCGCGTATGATCTTCTACTCAATGTGTCAGCTACTATGTTCGCTTTTCCAAGATGATATTGGATGGTATGATCGTAATCTTTCAACAGCTCAAGCCAACGTCGTTGCCGCATATTGAGTTCCTTTTGGGTGAAGAAATATTTGAGGCTTTTATGATCCGTATAGATCTCCACTTTCTCCCCATACAGGTAGTGTCTCCAAATCTTCAACGCGAAAACGACTGCTGCCAACTCTAAATCATGAGTAGGATAATTCCTCTCATATTCTTTGAGTTGTCGTGAGGCATAGGCTATAACTTTTCCATGTTGGATGAGAACACATCCTAACCCTTTGCCTGAAGCATCGCTGTAGATAACAAATCCATCCAAACCAGATGGTATTGTCAGAACAGGTGCCGAAATGAGTCTCCTCTTAAGTTCTTAAAAACTCTTCTCACAATCCTCGCTCCAACCGAATTTTGTATCCTTCCGAGTCAGCTGAGTTAACGGAGTAGCGATTCTAGAAAATCCTTCCACGAATCTTCGGTAATACCCAGCTAAGCCCAGAAAGCTACGTACTTCGGTCACCAACTTCGGTTGCTCCCAACTTTGTATGGCTTCAATCTTCGCCGGGTCGACAGATACTCCATGTTTTGACACCACGTGCCCAAGAAATGCTATTTTCTCAAGTCAGAACTCGCATTTCTTCAATTTGGCATATAACTTATTTTCACGAAGCCTTTGCAGTACCAGCTTCAAATGGCGCTCATGATCTTCACGGCTTTTAGAATAGATGAGGATGTCATCAATAAAGACAACAACGAACTGATCTAAATATTCTTTGAATACATGGTTCATCATATCCATGAAGGCAGTAGGAGCATTAGTCAATCCAAAAGACATGGCTAAGAATTCATAATGCCTGTACCGAGTTCTGAAGGTAGTCTTTAGAATATCCTCAGTTTTAATCTTCAGCTGATGATTTCCAGAACGAAGATCGATCTTTGAAAAGAATTGTGCTCCTTGCAACTGGTCAAATAGGTCATCAATGTGAGGTAGCGGATACCTATTCTTGATAGTGACATGATTCAATTCTCGGTAGTCGATACAAAGTCGCATACTTCCGTCTTTCTTCTTTATGAATAACACAGGAGCACCCCAAGGAGATGTACTAGGACGAATAAAACCGATGTCCAACAACTCCTATAGTTGAACCTTTAACTCCTAAAGTTCAATAGGAGCCATTCGATATGGGGTTTTAGAAATGGGCTTTGTACCAGGTTCAAGGTCAATAAAGAATTCAACTTCACATTCTGGGGGTAGACCGGGAAGTTCTTCAGGAAATACGTCAGGAAATTCACTAACAACAGAAATATTATTCAAATCTGACGTGTTTTTGTTCAAGTCCATAACATGAGCTATGAAAGCTTGACATCCGTTTTTCAATAAACGAATGGCTTTATGGCTTGGTATGACAGCGATTGATTTTAATGGTTTGATTGTTTGAATTCGCATAATAGGTTAGTTAGGAATATGAAAACTAACAACCTTAGGAAAATAATCAATTTTAGCATGATGCGTGGTTAACTAATCAATCCCTAAAATCACATCAAATGCAAGAATTTTCAATGAAATAAGGTCGGCAGGTAATGTGATGGTACCGACTTGAATCAAGCAAGATTTATAGACAGTAGATGTAATGAAAATTTCTCCTAACGGAGTCTCAACAGATAAGTCAAGGTCTAATTTATCCGGAGTCAAGTTTAAACGTTGAGCACAAGTAGGAGAGATAAAAGAATGGGTAGAACCGGTAGCTAATAAGGTATAAACTTCGTAAGAGTTTATGATTAGCTTACCCGTGATCACCTCGTTTGGGTTCCTCGCGTCTTGGGCAGTCATGACAAACGCCCTTCCAGGAACCACCGACTTTGACTTGTTCGGAACAGCCTTCGGAGTCACTATCCCCGTTGAACTTGGTTTCGTAACAAGACAATCTTTAGCTATATGACATTCCTTTCCATAGTTATAACATACCTTGAATTGTTGTGGGCAGTTTGGGCAGATGTGTCCCTCCTTCTCGCATTTGTAACAAACGACTGGTGCTCGTTCTCCTCCCCTAAAAGCAGTTGATGTTTGTGCTGACGTCTTCACGTTATCATTGTTGTACCTTCTCTTCTTGAAATCTCCTCCCGACTTGCTCCTTCTATTATCACGGCCACGATTACCACCAGAGTGGTTACCGCTTTGGTCCGAATGTTTTCCTCCCTACTGGTTTTCATTACTTTAATGACTGCCGCCACCGGTATGACCCTGGTTGTGGTCCCTCGGTTACACATACTCATTATCTCGCTCTAATAATTGAGCCCTGTTTACAACATCTGAATATAAAGAAAATTTATGAGAGATAAGATATTACCGAATCTCGGGTTTTAGACCTCTCAGAAACATCCTTGTCATTCGTTCCTCATTTTCGACCAAATGAGGTGCAAACCTGGATAACTCTGTAAACTTCGCCTCGTACTGGGACACCGTCATGTTATTTTGTTCCAGTCTGATAAACTCTACATCCTTCATATGATGAATACTTTCAGGAAAGTACTTGTCATTGAATAGTTTCTGAAATGTTTCCCAGGACATGTTGAGTGCGGATGGCTGGGTACGCTTTACAGATTTTCACCAGTAATCTGCCTCACCACGGAACATAAATGTGGCGAATGGAACCTTCTGTCCCTCCGCCCATCCCAAGACATCAATTTGTTTGACCCACGTTTCCGCCTTAATCGGATCCGGCTTTCCCCAAAATTTTGGTGGTCCCAACTCCTTGAACTGCTTGGCTGTGACAAACCGCGTGTTGCCATCATTTCCACCCGTATTTTGTACACGAGTCTCCCTTGTTTGATTTTGCATGAACTGCAAGAAGCTCCTAAACATTCCATCATTCATCATTTGCCCGGTAACGTTGTTTACAGGAGGAATATTGCCTTCCTGTTGCACGTTCCCCTGGGTGGTGATCAAAGATGTCTCCACAGTCTGATTTACTCCATTATTAACGTTCTCAAGTGCCATTCTTAAATACTGTCATAAAACAAGGGTTAATAGTCATGTTATATATTATCCCTATACTCTGACCGATCAAATAAACACCAAATAAACTTAGTCAAGTCATACTAGCGAAGGAATTCCCCGTCTCTCCCCTCCTAGTTCTTGTCTCACATCTCAGCCATGGATCATATCCCTAAGCTCTGATACCAACTGTGACGCCCCCAAAATAGGTATACATCACCCATTCTGAGTCGCCAAATATATGGTACAGAATCAAATACAACTTCATTATAATAATTGTCATGCAAAATACGACAACACAAATACTGTGAGTTTAAATACAAATATTATCTTCTAGACAATATCCACACTCAAATAAGTCCTCATTACAATTATTGAAACACTAGTTTATAAAATAGTGAGGACTGCTAACACAACTGACTGGAAACATCACTCCACACCCCGACTGGTTCCCGCTATATTCTCGCCTCCTGAGAAAAATGGAACAAAAAGGAAAAGGGTGAGCTCAACTAGCCCAGTAAAAAATATTATGACTATGATAATATACAACAAATTATCGTTAGTATTCAACAGGGAAAAATCTGATAAAATATAATAAACAACAAGTTTTAGATCAACAACTGCAGCGGAAACAACAAACCATTAGAAGAGTCAAGTAGAGAAAGAATTCTACTATCTTCTAAGATTTAAAAGTCCATCATCAATATTTTATCCCTGTAACATCAATTAATAATCATCTTTAACCAAATATTCATCTTTGCACTACAGACCAAATATATTCATTTGTATCACCAGTCAGTCATGTTCATCTCAACACCTGTTCATCTTTGCACTACAGGCCAAAGATATTCATCAGGTAATCATACATCTTTGCACTACAGACCAAAGATATTCAGTAGTATCATCATTTAGGACTGAGGATGATGAAAAATATTTTTAAAAAAATGAATTCAGTGAGATAAAAGAACAAATATTAGGGATTCGTATAACAGTTTATCCAAGATCAATAATACTCCATAATAATCAATTGTGAAGCAGATTTTAAAAATAAAGATCAAAACATGGATACATTCAAAGATAGTAACCATAATAGACATCTTGGACAAAAAGGGAAAATTTTATTTTTCGGTGAATAGTGCCGTATTCGTGAATAGTGCCGTATACGTGAATAGTGTCGTATAAGTGAATAGTAACTTCGACACAAAAAGTTCCAAATTTGATAAAAAAAAAACTCATATCAATATTTCAGCATAATGATATTGAAGAAAATAATATCATTTAAGAAGAAAATAATATCCCTTACCTCAAAATATCAGTACTTCTGATCGGAATATCGGTATAAGGCTGAAGGAAACTTGCACTGATGAATAGAAACTCACAAAGTATCTAAATACTTCCAAAATACACTCAATAATCTAGAGAGAGAAAGAGAAAAATCTTGTTTCTGGTGTGATTTTCAATTCTAACTTAGCCCTCTATTTATAGGAAAATGTTAGCACGCCGAAGCAAACTTAACCTGCAACCTGATGGCTTTACCTGCTACTATTCTCACCCACCACATTTGAATAAAAATCTCAGCACATTTTCACCAACCAAATGTGGGGCCCACCAATTCTAGAATTTTCCACGAAAATGACAAATTCCGCAACTTCTACAATTTCTGAACCAGTCATCTCGTAAAATTCATAACAAATCATACGTTCATTTTTAACGGTTCAAAATTTGTGGACATATACTCAACTTATATATGAATAACATATCCAAAAATTACCACGATCCAACGGTCGGATTAAAAATTATAACCCCCGCAATATTTCTCAAAAAATCCTGATTTGATTTTTAATACCTCCATTCCGATAAAAATACGGATAAAACACCTCAACATTAACTCCTTCATTTTTAACCACAATAAATATATCCAACATTTATATCCACATAGAATAAATATTTCCTTATCATATGAATCAATAATTAATTATTCACAAATAATATTACAGAATCACATTAATAACAACTAGGCCGTTCCCAGGAAAGAAGGGGCTTTCCAATAAGGATTTCTCCTTACTAGTGCGCAATTAGATGACCAAACCTCTCCTTAGACAGAACTTTCTAGACATTACCAATAATGCTATCTAATAATATTATTCAAATAATATAAATTATTGATCTGATAATGGAAAATACTGTGCAGCAACAATTATTGAAACAATAATAATATAAAATATCAACGCATCAATTATTGAATTAATAAAATAAAATATTGAACAGTAACTCCTGTAACAATTATTGAGTAGTGCCTTCTTACGTAAGAATCAATAATTGGTGCAATACCGTGTGCTACTGTATTTTAACCACCAGGTATTCCAACAGTATTAACGGTAGCAACTACGCCGTTAATTATAAACAACTTATACTTGTCATTTTTTTCATCCAATCGCTTTCCGTTATGGGGCCCACACAAGGCTGTGCCGTCGTACGAATATTCCCCGACAGCAAGAATATTCCACGACCAAACGAATATTCACCGACCAAAAATGAATATTTATAACCACTTGCTTATTTGAAATATTCGCATTTTACCCATAACTAACCACATTAATCAAATCAACCCTTTCTATTTCAAAATAATAAATAGAGGAAATTTAATTTCATTTATTAATAAGTTGGGGTCTTACATATATATATATATATATATATATATATATATATATATATATATATATATATATATATATATATATATATATATATATATATATATTATATACATGTTTTGACACCCCTAAAATAGGTCCACACAACCCATTCTAAGTCGCCAATACATGGTACAGGAACTAAATACAATTTCATTAATACAATTGTCGTGCAAAATACGATAACACGTGTTGTAAGTTTTATTACAAATATTGTCTTGTAGACAATATCCAAACTCAAATAAAGTCCTAATTATAATTATTGATACACTATTTTACAAAATAGTGGGGACCGCTATAATAACTATCTTGAACCATCACTCTACACCCCGACTAGTACCAGCTATATTCTCGCCTCCTGAGAAGAAAAATGGAACAAAAAAGAAAAAGATGAGATCAACTAGCCCAGTAAAAAATATTAGGACTAAGATAATGAAAAATAAATTATCATTAACCTTCAATAAATCAGATAAAATATAATGGACAACAAGTTTTAGATCAATATTCGCAGCGGAAATAACAATTCATTAAAAGAGTTAAGTAGAGAATGAAGTCTACTATCTTATATGATTTAAAAGTCTATCATCAATTTTTTATCCTTGTGACATCAATCAATATACATCTTGAACCAAATATTCATCTTTGCACTACGAACCAAAGATATTCATTTGTATCACCAGTTGGTCATGTTCATCTCAACACTTGTCAATCTTTGCACTACGGGTCAAAGATATTTATCAGGTAATCATTCATCTTTGCATTACAGACCAAAAATATTCATCAATTAATCATTTATCTTTGCACTACAGGCCAAAGATATTCAATTATATCACCATTTAGGACTGAGGATGATAAAAAATATTTTAAAGAAAATAAATCCAGTGAGATAAAAGGACAAAGATTAGGGATTCGTACTTTAGTTTATCTGTGACGCCCCCAAAATTAGGTATACATCACTCATCTTGGGTCGTCAGATACATGGTACAGAATTTAAATATAACTTAATAATACAACTGTCGTGTATAATATGACAAAATATCAACTGTGAGTTTGAATACAAATATTGTCTATTAGAGAGTACCCATACTCAAAAGGAGTCCTCATTACATTTATTAACACACTATTACATAGAATAGTGAGGACTACTAACTAATACTATCATTCGGACCATCACTCCGTTCCCCGACTTGCCCCAGCTACGTTCTCAATTCCTGAAGAGAACAGTGAAAGAAAGAGTGAGCTCAACTAGCCCAGTAAGAAATATTATGACTAAGATAATGCAGAATAAATTATCATTAGCCTTCAACAATGTTAAACTGATAAAATATAATAGACATCAAGTTTAACTGCAGCGGAACAAGCAATATCCACATCATCGAATCACCCCTGCACTACGGTCAATGATATTCGTGTATTCATTAATGGTCATGATCATGCCAACAACTGTCCATCAATGCACTACGGGCCAATGAGGACTTTTACCACATCCTTTATAACATTACGGTCATGATTATACCGAATAATCCCTGGTCATAATCATACCAAGTCCATCCATGCACTACAGGCCACAGATGACTTTTAACATTTTATAAACATGAGGATGATGACAATGATATAAGAATTCAATAAAACAAGTTCAAGAATTAATTTATCTAAGAATTAACAACGTCCAAATTGTCAACATGATACTGCTTTGTGGAGTAAAATTCAAGAATGCTTAGAATAATATTTTCATAAAAAGATACTGGATGAAACGTAATTACCAAGGATATTCCACTAATTTCATGGAGTATAGAAGTTAAAACTTAACCAACTGAGTATAATAAAGAATGAAATAACAAAAAAAATCACCTGGCATGCGATAGACTGCACAGACAGGTTATTCCAATAGAATAATAAATAATGGAACCAGGTCCGGCGTAAACGCACAGACAGGATATTCTGATAGAATAATAAATAATGGAACCAGGTCCGGTGTAAAACACACAGACAGGATGTTCCAACAGAATAATAATAAAAACGGAACCAGGTCCGGTGTAAAACACACAGACAGGATGTTCCAACAGAATAACAGAAGAATGTCACCAAGTATAGGGTAGACCGCGTATACAGGTTATTCCAACAGAATAATAAGAAATGGAACAACAACAGTTCTCTTCATGAATAAGAAAGAATAACACCCCTTACCGTTTTAAAGAAGAGCTGAAATAAGGAAGTAGTTAAGTAGCAGAATACTTTTCTTCTCTCTCTATAGTTTCTCTCTATAGTTTCTCTCTCTAGAGTTCAGTGAATTCGTAAGAAATAATGAAGGAATGAGCTGCTATTTATAGAAAAATAAATGCATAGTAACTAATCCATGAACGGTCCAGATTGATTACTTTAATCTGACGGTCCATATTTAAAGAAAAATCTTTTAAATAAAATATAATATATTCTATTTATAGAATAACTTTAATAAAGTATTATATTTTATATAAAAAGATGTTTCTGTTTTATTACGTTAATAATACGAATAAAACAAAACGTCATTATCGCTAAATAATTCATATTATTAACTGACAATAATTGAATCAAACTGAGTGACTTCTCACATAAGCATTAATAATCAATACCGTGTGCTACTATGCAACCACACGTATTACTGTACTTTTACTACCGAGTAGTTCAACAGTATCAATGGTAAAACTTCCGCCGTTATTTTTAATAAAATATTTTTGTCGTTTTCTCAATCCGACAATAATTCCGTTGTGGGGTCCACCAATGATTGTGCCGTTGTACGAATATTTCCTATTAAAACGAATATTCTCCGACCAATCGAATATTATATAACAACTTATGTACTTTGTAAAATTTATAAATATTACCCACAACTATAACATTATATCAAATTAACTCCATAATATTCAAAAATGATATTTATAGAAAATTCATCTTTATTTATAAAAGTTGGGGTCTTACAACCTCCCCTTCTTATGAAATTTCGCCCTCAAAATTAGGGTACGTACCTGGTATATCGAAGAGGTAAGGATACCTTGATTTCATTTCAGATTCTAACTCCCAAGTCATTTCCTCAACATCGTGGTTTCTCCACAAAACTTTGACTTGAGGTATAACCTTGGAGCGTAGAATATGTTCCTTCTTATCCAAGATTTGAACAGGAACTTCTTCATACGTCAAATCTTCTGCTATTTCGTCCGGTTCTAACTCAATAATGTGGTTCGGGTCTTCCACATATTTGCGTAACATGGATATGTGAAAAACGTTATGAACACGAGACATACTTGGCGGTAAAGCGAGTCTATAAGCCACAGTTCCTACTCGATCGAGGATTAAAAATGGACCGATGAATCGAGGATTGAGCTTTCCTCTCTTTCCAAATCTCGTAACTCCTTTCCATGGAGCAACACGTAAGAACACATGATCTCCTATATCAAATTCCACGTCCTTTCGATGAAGATCAGCATAACTCTTTTGTCGATCTTGTGAGGTTTTTATACGTTGTCGGATCGTTTGAATCTTTTCTGTAGTCATACGTACCAACTCCGGTCCCAACAACGTTGCTTCACCCACCTCATCCCAGCATACTGGAGAACGACATTTTCTTCCATACAATGCTTCGAATGGAGCCATGCCAATACTTGCTTGATAACTGTTGTTGTAGGAAAACTCCACCAATGGTAAGAACTTGTCCCAACTTCCCTTGAAGTCAAAGACACAGAGTCTTAATAGATCTTCAAGAGTTTGAATAGTCCTCTCTGATTGTCCGTCCGTCTGAGGATGATATGCTGAACTAAATCGTAACTCCGTGCCCATAGCTTTTTGTAAACTAACCCAAAATCGTGAAGTGAATCTTGGGTCTCGATCAGAAACTATGGATACTGGCATACCATGCAGTCTTACAATCTCGTTTATGTACATACGAGCAAGACGTTCAAGTGTATAAGTTTCTCGTATCGGTAAGAAATGAGCAGACTTGGTCAATCTATCAACAATGACCCAAATCGCATCAATACCTTGAGAAACCCTAGGAAGACCGGTAACGAAATCCATGGTAATGTGCTCCCACTTCCATTCTGGAATTTCAAGTGGTTGCAATGGACCTTTTGGTACTTGATGCTCCGCTTTGACTCGTTGACAAGTTAGACACCTTGAGATAAACAGCGCTATCTCTCTCTTCATATTGCTCCACCAAAATGTATGACGAAGATCATGATACATTTTGGTACTTCCAGGATGGATTGCAAACGGTGTGTTGTGCGCCTCCATCATGATTTCATACTTTAAATCAGGGTTGTTAGGAACACAAAGTCTGGAGTTGACTCGAAGTATTCCTTCTTCATCGATTCTTGCTTCCGGCATAGCACCTTCTTGCACTTTCTTCCTCATACGCATCAGCTCCAGGTCTGTAGCTTGAGCAGCTTTAACTTTATCGATTAAAGTCGGTTCTACTCGTATATTCGCCATCATCACATGGGTCCCTGGAGTCTTTAACTCTATCTCCATCCTTTGCAAATCACACAAAATGGGCCTTTGTGTTGACAATATTGCACTCGTACTTGCATATGATCTTCTACTCAATGCGTCAGCTACCACGTTCGCTTTTCCAGGATGGTATTGAATGGTATGATCATAATCTTTCAACAGTTCAAGCCAACGTCGTTGTCGCATGTTGAGTTCCTTTTGAGTGAAGAAATATTTGAGGCTTTTATGATCCGTAAAGATCTCCACCTTCTCCCCATACAAGTAATGCCTCCAAATTTTAAGTGCAAAGACAACAGCTGCCAACTCTAGATCATGAGTAGGATAATTTCTCTTATATTCCTTGAGTTGTCTTGATGCATAGGCTATGACTTTTCCATGTTGCATGAGAACGCATCCCAACCCTTTGCTCGAAGCATCACTGTAGATGACAAATCCCTCCGAGCCAGATGGTATTGTTAGAACAGGTGCTGAAATGAGTCTCCTCTTGAGTTCTTGAAAACTCTTCTCACATTCTTCGCTCCAACCGAACTTTGTATCTTTTCGAGTCAGCTGAGTTAATGGAGTAGCGATTCGAGAAAATCCTTCCACGAATCTCTGATAATAACCAGCTAAACCAAGAAAGTTACGTACTTCGGTCACTGATTTAGGTTGCTCCCAGCTTTGAATAGCTTCAATCTTTGCCGGGTCAACAGATATTCCACGACTTGATACTACGTGCCCAAGGAATGCTACTTCCTCAAGCCAGAACTCGCATTTCTTCAACTTGGCATAAAGCTTGTATTCACGAAGCTTTTGGAGTACCAGCCTCAAGTGTTGCTCATGATCTTCACGGCTTTTGGAATAAATAAGGATGTCATCAATAAAGACGACCACAAAGTGATCCAAATATTCCTTGAATACCCGGTTCATCATATCCATGAAGGCAGCAGGAGCATTAGTCAATCCAAAGGACATGACTAGGAATTCATAATGCCCGTACCGAGTTCTGAAAGCCGTCTTTGGAATATCCTCAGTTCTAACCTTCAGCTGATGATATCCAGAACGAAGATCGATCTTTGAAAAGAATTGTGCTCCTTGCAACTGGTCAAACAGGTCATCAATACGTGGCAATGGGTACCTGTTTTTGATGGTGACATGATTCAACTCCCGATAATCAATACAAAGTCGCATACTTCCATCTTTCTTCTTCACGAATAGAACAGGAGCACCCCAAGGAGAAGTACTAGGACGAATAAAGCCAATGTCTAACAATTCCTGCAGTTGGATCTTTAACTCCTGAAGTTCAATAGGAGCCATTCGATATGGGGCTTTGGAAATGGGTTTTGTACCGGGTTCAAGGTCGATACAAAATTCAATTTCACGCTCTGGGGGTAGGCCAGGAAGTTCTTCAGGGAATACGTCAGGAAATTTATTAACAATAGAAATATCATTCAAAACTGACGTATTTTTGTTTAGATCCGTGACATGAGCTAAGAAAGCTTGACATCCGTTTTTCAATAAACGAATAGCTTTATGGCTTGAGATGACAGCGATTGATTTTAATGGTTTGGTTGCTTGAATTCGCATAATAGGTCGATTAGGAATATGAAAGCTAACAACCTTACGAAAACAATCAATTTTTGCATGATGAGTAGTTAACCAATCAATCCCTAGAATCACGTCAAATGCAAGTATTTTTAATGAAATAAGATCGACAGGTAATGTGTGGGTACCAACTTGAACCAAACAAGACTTATAAACCGTGGATGTAATGAAGGTTTCTCCCAATGGAGTTTCAACAGATAAGTCAAAGTCTAATTTCTCCGGAATCAAATTTAATCGATGAGCGCAAGTAGGAGAAATAAAAGAATGGGTAGAACCGGTATCAAATAAAGTATAGACTTCGTTAGAGTTTATGATAAGCTTACCCGTGATGACCTCATTCGGGTTCCTTGCTTTCTGGGAGGTCACAACAAACGCTCTCCCTTGCACTACCAGTTTTGACTTTTTTGGGACGGCCTTTGGTGTCTCCATCTTGGCTGAACTTATTTTTGGTAAACGACAAAATCGAGCTAAATGACCTTCTCTTCCTCAATTATAACATGCTTTAGACGGCATCGCGCAGTTTGGACTGATGTGCCCCTCCCCTCCGTATTTGAAACATATGATAGGTGGTTGTTCTCCTTCCTTAACAACGGGTGCTGGTGCTGACGTCTTTCCATCATTGTTGAATCTCCTCTTCTTGAAATGACCATTCTTATTATTTTGGCCCTGATTACCACCGAAGTGGTTACCATTTCTGGCCTGTTGATTCCCTCCACGCTTTTTGTCACCGCTTTGATGACTGCTCTCACCGGTATTATCATTTTGCCGACTGCTCTCTTTTGGTTGCGTTGACTCGTTATCGCGCTCCACTAATTGAGCCCTATTCACAACATCTGAATACAAACACAATTTATGAGAAATAAGATGTTGACGTATCTCAGGTTTCAAACCTCGCAAAAACATTCGCTTCATTCGCTCTTCATTATCCACCAAGTGAGACGCAAACCGGGACAACTCAGCAAATTTAGCCTCATACTGCGACACGGTCATATTATTCTGCTCCAATTTGATGAACTCCACCTCCTTCATGTGACGAACACTTTCGGGAAAGTATTTGTCATTGAACAGCTCTTGGAACTTCTCCCAAGACATCTTTAGTGCGGCAGGTTGAGTACGCTTAATCGATTCCCACCAGTAATCTGCCTCTCCTCGCAACATAAAGGCGGCAAAGGGAACCTTTTGCTCTTCGGAGCATCCCAAGACATCAAATATCTTGGTGATCTGCTTTATCCATGTTTCCACTATAAGTGGTTTTGGCTCTCCCTTAAACTCCGGTGGTCCCAGCTCCTTGTTTAGCGGTGACCGTCCGAGAGTTTTCAGTGTTTTCACCTATATTTTGGACAGGAGCCGCTCTCGCTTGCTGTTGCATGAACTGCATAAAGCTTCTAAACATTCTATCATTCATCATTTGGTCAGTATTGTTGTTTGCATGAGGATTGTCGCCTTCCTGATGCACATTATCCTGATTATTGATATGTGGTGAATCAACAGTCGCCTGTGCTCCATTGCTATTCTCAACATTCTCAGATGCCATTTTCAGATACTGCCACAAAATAAAAGTTAATTGATATGTCATATATTATCCTTATATTCTGACCGACCAATTAAATACCATGCAAATAAACTTAGGTAGGTCATACTAGCGAAGGAATTCTCCGTCTCTCCCCTCCTAGTTCTATTCTCACATCTTAGCCAGGGATCATATCCCTAAGCTCTGATACCAACTGTGACGCCCCCAAAATTAGGTATACATCACCCATCTTGGGTCGTCAGATACATGGTACAGAATTTAAATACAACTTAATAATACAACTGTCGTGTACAATATGACAAAACATCAACTGTGAGTTTGAATATAAATATTGTCTACTAGAGAGTACCCATACTCAAAAGGAGTCCTTATTACATTTATTAACACACTATTACATAGAATAGTGATGACTACTAACTAATACTATCATTCGGACCATCACTCTGTTCCCCGACTTGCCCCAGCTACGTTCTCATTTCCTGAAGAGAACAGTGAAAGAAAGGGTAAGCTCAACTAGCCCAGTAAGAAATATTATGACTAAGATAATGCAGAATAAATTATCATTAGCCTTCAACAATGTTAAACTGATAAAATATAATAGACATCAAGTTTAACTGCAGCGGAACAAGCAATCCATTAAAAGAGTCAAGTAGAAAATAAACTCTACTATCTTTTATGACTTAAAAGGTTTTTCAACACTGTTATCGCTGGGACTCAGCTTAATAAAATAATCCACATCATCGAATCACCCCTGCACTACGGCCAAGGATATTCGTGTATTCATTAATGGTCATGATCATGCCAACAACTGTCCATCAATGCACTACGGGCCAATGAGGACTTTTACCACATCATTTGTAACATTACGGTCATGATTATACCGAATAATCCCTGGTCATAATCATACAAAGTCCATCTATGCACTACAGGCCACAGATGACTTTCAACATTTTATAAACATGAGGATGATGACAATGATATAAGAATTCAATAAAACAAGTTCAAGAATTAATTTATCCAAGAATTAACAACGTCCAAATTGTCAACATGATACTGCTTTGTGGAGTAAAATTCAAGAATGCTTAGAATAATATTTTCATGAAAAGATACTGGATGAAACACAATTATCAAGGATATTCCACTAATTTCATGGAGTATAGAAGTTAAAACTTAACCAACTAAGTATAATAAAGAATAGAATAACAAAAGAAATCACCCGGCATGCGATAGACCGCACAGACAAGTTATTCCAACAGAATAATAAATAATAGAACCAAGTCCGGCGTAAATGCACAGACAGGATATTCTGACAGAATAATAAATAATAGAACCAGGTCCGGTGTAAAACACACAGACAGGATGTTCCAACAGAATAATAATAAAAACGGAACCAGGTCCGGTGTAAAACACACAGACAGGATGTTCCAACAGAATAATAATAAGAACGGAACCAGGTCCGGTGTAAAACACACAGACAGGATGTTCCAACAGAATAATAATAAAAATGGAACCAGGTCCAGTGTAAAACACACAGACAGGATGTTCCAACAGAATAACAGAAGAATGTCACCAAGTATAGGGTAGACCGCGTATACAGGTTATTCCAACAGAATAATAAGAAATGGAACAACAACAGTTCTCTTAATGAATAAGAAAGAATAACACCCCTTACCGTTTTAAAGAAGAGCTGAAATAAGGAAGTAGTTAAGTAGAAGAATACTTTTCTTCTCTCTCTATAGTTTCTCTCTATAGTTTCTCTCTCTAAAGTTCAGTGAATTCGTAAGAAATAATGAAGGAATGAGCTGCTATTTATAAAAAAATGGAATGCATAGTAACTAATCCATGAACGGTCCAGATTGATTACTTTAATCTGACGGTCCATATTTAAAGAAAAATTTTTTAAATAAAATATAATATATTCTATTTATAGAATAACTTTAATAAAGTATTCTATTTTATATAAAAAGATGTTTCTATTTTATTACGTTAATAATACGAATAAAACAAAACGTCATTATCGCTAAATAATTCATATTATTAACTGACAATAATTGAATCAAACTGAGTGACTTCTCACATAAGCATTAATAATCAATACCGTATGCTACTATGCAACCATACGTATTACTGTACTTTTACTACCGAGTAGTTCAACAGTATCAATGGTAAAACTTTCGCCGTTATTTTTAATAAAATATTTTTGTCGTTTTCTCAATCCGACAATAATTCCGGTGTGGGGTTCACCAATGATTGTGCCGTTGTACGAATATTCCCCGACCAATCGAATATTATATAACAACTTACGTACTTTGTAAAATTTATAAATATTACCCACAACTATAACATTATATCAAATTAACTCCATAATATTCAAAAATGATATTTATAGAAAATTCATCTTTATTTATAAAAGTTGGGGTCTTAAATTATCCAAGTTCAAAAATACTCCATAATAATCAATTGTAGTGCAAAATTCAAGAATGAAGATCACAATATGTATACAATCAAAGATAGTAACCATAATAGACAACTTGGACAAAGAAAAGAAAATTTAATTTTTCTATGAATAGTGTCGTATTTGTGAATAGTGTCGTATACGTGAATGATCTTCGTTCAATATTCGTAAGGAATATTGATCTAAAACTTGTTGTCCATTATATTTTATCTGATTTATTGAAGGCTAACGATAATTTATTTTTCATTATCTTAGTCCTAATATTTTTTACTGGGCTAGTTGAGCTCATCATTTTCTTTTTTGTTCTATTTTTCTTCTCTGGAGGCGAGAATATAACTAGTACTATTCGGGGTGTGGAGTGATGGTTTAAGACAATATTTGTAATAAAACTCATAGCACATGTGTTGTCGTATTTTGCACGATAATTATATTAATGAAGTTGTATTTAGTTTCTGTACCATGTATTGGCGACTCAGAATGGGTTGTATGGATCTATTTTGGGGGCGTCACAGTTGGTATCAGAGCTTAGGGATATGATCTCTAGTGGAGATCTAGGATTAGAACTAGGAGGGGAGAGAAGAGTAAATCATTTGCAAGTGTGTCCTACCTAAGCTTATTTATTTGGTCGGTTAAAATATAAGGATATTATGTGGCATGTCAATTTCTTTAATTAACCTTTGTTTTATGGCAGTATTTAATAATGGCATCAGAAAATTTTGAGATGAGCAATGGAGCAAATAAGACTGTTGAGACACCGGTAATCAACAACCAGGATAATGTGCATCAAGAAGGTAATATTCCTCCTATAAATAACACCACCAATCAAATGATGAATGATAGGATGTTTAGAAGTTTTTTACAGTTCATGCAAAACCAGACGAGAGAGACTCTGGTTCAAAATACAGGTGGAAACAATGGCAACTCACGGCTAGTTACTGCTAAGCAATTCAAGGAGTTGGGACCATCGGAGTTTTTAGGAAAGCCAGAGCCATTGAAGGCAGAGACATGGATTAAACAGATTACCAAGATATTTGATGTCTTGGGATGCACTAAAGAGCAAAAGGTTCTCTTTGCCACCTTCATGTTACGTGGAGAGGCAGATTATTAGTGGGAATCAGTAAAATGTACCCATCCGTCCGCACTTAAGATGACTTTGGAGAGGTTCCAAGAATTATTCAACGACAAGTACTTTTCAGAAAGTATTCATCACATGAAAGAGGTAGAATTTATCAAACTGAAGCAGAATAATATGACTGTGTCACAATACGAGGTAAAGTTTACGGAGTTATCCCAATTTACATCCCATTTGATAGACAACGAGGAGTGAATGACACGAATGTTTCTTAGAGGTTTGAAACCCGAAATTCGCCAACATCTTATCTCTCATAAACTTTAATTGTATTCAGATGTAGTTGATGAGTGGGTTTTATACCTACGAATCGGCCTCTAATTCGAGCTTAAACTGTGTTAACTCGTCATTTTTGTGATTCATTTTACTTGTTTAGTGTTATGTTATGTTTAGGTATGGTGGCATAGCATTTGGGCTTAAAAGGTGGTTTCGTGGCTAAAGTGGGCAAGAAAATGAGCAAAAGCTGGATTGCAGCAGAATGTACCCCAGCCGGGGCGGGGACACCTAGTCAAAAACAATAGCACCCCCCACCGGGGCGGGCACTTAATGAAGGAAAACCCCCGCCGGGGCGGGGGTACGGGAAAATTAAAGACTCCTGTTTCAGTTGTACTGCTGTAGAGGCGTGAGTGGGAGAAGTTGGCATGGTTTGGAACTGTATTGGGCGTCAAGTTATGGTCAGAATATGTGTCCTAGGATTTTTTTTAATAAGGTACAATAAGGGAGACATGATCCAACAATCAATTAGCAATTGGAAGTCCTAGTTTGAGCAAAAGCATTGGAGGAAGGATTGAAGGTCTAAGTCACGATAATTGCAAGCTGGAGCTAAGGAGAAGGGTGGTTTTGGATTCATTCTACTTCTTTAATTCAATAATTGTAATTGGGATGATGATTACTTTGATGATTTCAGTTTTTATTTCATTTATGATGAACTAATTTACTTGTTACGCTTATGATGGATCTTGATGGTTGAACGATGATTATGTAGCCTTGAATTTCAGTTTAATAATCTATCTTTCAGTTTATCTATTGTGATTTGTGCTTTAATTTATGAATTGCTTGATCACCAATTCTATGTAGATTTGTATGGACTCGAGAGATGATGTATGAATCTAGACCTAGTCATTATAGCATGTGTTCTTAAATTCTGTGTTTGAATGGAATCCTGATGAATGTTAGGGTAGAGATATGCCTAGCATCGCATGTAATCAGATGGAGAACTTGAACTTAAACCTTATTTGATTGTAATTCACATGGAGATATAGTGGATTAGTTGATTATGGTGTTTAGCTTAATTCTATCTAATTTATGGATTTAAGTTAATATAGTATTAGTGCATCGAGAGATGGTTAGTTCTACTTGAGTGTTCTTGATTAATAAACTAGGATAGTAAATTGAACTGAAATAAGGTGTAATAATCAGAGTGAGACTTAAAGTGAAGTTGTAAGCCTAATTCTCCAATATTTGTTTGGAAATTATAGTTTTTAAGTTTATTGATTGCTTGGTATTTTTAACATTTTTAGTTTTCTTAGTTATAATCATTGAATTGGATAGTTTAATAAAATTTGGATTATTATAAGGTTGGTAATTATTAGGATTAATTTCATACTAATTCTTTGTGGGAAAGATACTTGACTTATCACTGTATTACTTGTTGACCACGTGCATTTGCGTGTGAGCGTAATTAGATTTCGACCAACAAGTTTTTGGCGTCGTTGCCGGGAATTATAGTATAAATTTTAATATTTTGCAATATTAGTTCAATTAGTCCAATTTTACTTAAACATTTTTTTCTTTTGTTTTGTTCTTTCTTATTTCAGGTTCTTGAAGTTGGTTTATGCAAACTCGGTCTAAAAACCTAGACTTGCTTCCTTTTGAGGACGATATCGAGAAACGGTTTCAAAGGCTAAGTAAATGGATTACAGACACAAGGGAAAACTTTGGGAATTCTAAGAAAGAAGAAATAATGGCTGCAGAAGACTAGAAAGCATTGAGGGATTTTGCTAATCCCAAGGTGACTGAGCTACAGTCAAGTATCACCAGCCCGGCGATTGCTGCAAATACTTTTTTGAGGGACTTGCAAATGATGATCTGAATGAACACTTGGTCAGCTTTTTGGAGATATGTGACACCTTCAGATACAATAGGGTGTCGGATGACCCAGTCAGACTTCGCTTGTTCCCATTCACCCTGAGGGACAAGGCGAAGAGTTGGTTACATTCTCTACCGCCGGGATCAATAACTACTTAGGATGACCTTGCTCAGAAGTTCTTGGCTAAATTCTTTCCACCAGCTAAAACTGCAAAGATGAGAAACGAGATCACCATGTTTGAGCAGCAGCATGGGGAGTCTTTATATGAGGCATGGGAACGGTACAAAGAACTACTTAGGAAGTGCCCTCATCATGGACTACCAAAATGGCTGCAGATGAATACGTTTTATAACGAGTTAAATGGAAATCTCAGGACAAGCATAGATGCAGCCTCGGGTGGAGCGTTTATGGCCAAGAGCTATGAGGAAGCATATGAGTTGATAGAAACTATGGCAGCTAATAACTACCAGTGGCCTACAGCAAGAATGATGCAACCTAAGGTAGCTGGTGTATTAGAGGTAGATGGAGTAACGGCGTTGGCTGCACAGATTTCAGCCCTATCGAAGAAAATGGATGCTATAACAAGTACACAACTACATCAGGTGACATATGTTTGCGAGTTATGTGCAGGAGAACATCCTACAGAGCAGTGTGTCATCAACCCAACATCGTTTTAGTTTGTGGGAAACTACAATAGGATTCTGCAAAACATGTATCAAAATGACTACAACCCGGGGAATAGGAACCATCCTAACTTTTCATGGAGCAACAATCAAAATCAACAGGCTCCACGGCCTTCTTATTCCCTGGGATTCCAAAATCAGCATCAACAAGTAGCTCCGCATCAAGAGAAGAAAACAGACTTAGAAGAGCTTTTGTTGAAATACATATCGGGAAATGAGGCGGCGATGAAAACACAAGCAGTGGCCATCAAAAACTTAGAAAATTAGATGTGACAGTTAGCCTTAGCATTGAATAATAGACTGCAAGGGACTCTACCAAGTGACACAGAAAAGAATCTGAAGGGAAATCAAGAACAGTGTCAAGCAATCACTTTGAGGAGCGAAAAACATCTAGATGGAAAAACTACAGATAATTTAGTTAAAAAGGATGTCAAAGTTGATGAAAACAAAGTGGTTGAAGAGAAACATGATGAAGAGAAACAAGAGGAACAAAATACATCAGATGTCAAGCCAGTTGTGTATCCTCCACCGTCGTTTCAGCAGAGGGTTCAAAAACAGAAATTAGACAAGCAATTCGCTAAATTTTTGGAAGTTTTCAAATAAATATTCCGTTCGCAGAAGCCCTAGAGCAAATGCCAAGTTATGCCAAATTTATGAAGGGTATTCTATCTAGAAAGAAAAAGTTAGAAGATTATGAAACTGTGGCGTTGACGGAGGAATGTAACGCAATTTTACAGCAAAAGTTACCGCCAAAGTTGAAGGATCCGGGGAGTTTTACGATACCTTGCACGATCAGTAATATGGCCTTCAAAAAGTGTTTGTGTGATTTGGGGGCAAGTGTAAACCTCATGCCATTGTCCGTTTATACTGAATTGGGTTTGCCAGCTCCAAAGCCTATGAACATATCGTTGCAGTTAGCGGATAGATCAGTAACATATCCGAGAGGCATTGTGGAGGATATTTTTGTCAAGGTGGACAAATTCATATTTCTAGCTAATTTCATAATTTTGGATTATGAGGAAGATAAGAACATCCCAATTATCTTAGGGAGACCATTTTTGGCTACGTGTAAGACTCTCATTGATGTGCAAAAAGGAGAATTAACAATGAGGGTTCAAGATCAAGAAGTCGCATTCAACGTATTTAAAGCCATGAAGTTCCCTACGGATGAAGAGGAGTGTTTCCAGGTGGATGTCATCGACCGGATAGTGAATGATGATATGGTAAAAAGTTTGATTAATGCTCCATTGGAAACTACACTACTGGGGGATGAGGATTTAGATGATCCAGAGTTCGTTGATTATTTACACATGCTGGATGCTTTGCCTAGAGTTAGTAGATTCAAAGTTCCATTTGAGCCACTACACACGAAGGAAAAAGCTTCAGCTCGGATGAAACCTTCACTTGAGGAGCCACCCACTCTTGAGCTCAAACCACTTCCTAAACACCTCAGGTATGCTTATTTGGGTGATTTAAATACTTTACCTATTATTATTGCATCTGCACTTAACGAATTGTAGGAAAGTAAATTGCTGAGTATTTTGAGAGACTACAAGTCTGCAATAGGCTGGACCATTGTCGATATAAAGGGGATCAGCCCCTCCTTTTGCATGCACAAGATTCTCATGGAAGAGGATGCGAAGCCAACAGTGGAACAGCAAAGACGGCTTAATCCAATCATGAAAGAAGTGGTGAAGAAAGAAATACTAAAGTGGTTGGATGCGGGAATTATTTACCCGATTTCAAACAATGCATGGGTCAGTCCAGTACAGTGTGTGCCAAAAAAGGGTAGAATGACGGTGGTTAAGAATGAAGATAATGAGCTGATTCCGACGAGAACAGTGACCGGATGGAGGGTGTGCATGGACTACAAAAAGCTGAATAAGGTAACCCGAAAGGATCACTTTCCTCTACCCTTCATTGATCATATGTTGGACCGACTGGCTGGACATGAATATTATTGCCTACTGGATGGATACTCGGGTTACAACCAAATTGTCATAGCTCCCGAGGATCAAGATAAGACCACCTTTACATGCCCTTATGGCACCTTTGCATTTAGAAGGATGTCCTTTGGGTTACGTAATGCACCGGCTACATTCCAACGATGCATGATGGCTATTTTCTCAAATATGGTGGAGAAAATTGTAGAAGTTTTCATGGACGACTTTTCAGTCTATGAAAACACTTTTGATAAGTGTTTAGAGAATTTGGTCATGGTCTTAAAGCGGTGTGTGGAAACAAATTTGGTGCTCAACTGGGAGAAATGCCACTTTATGGTTGAAGAATGGATAATTCTAGGGCACAAAGTCTCTGCTAAAGGTTTGGAGGTCGATAAGGCAAAGTTGGACACGATCAAGAATCTTTCATCGCCGAATTTAGTAAAGCGAATCCGTAGTTTTCTTGGACATGTCGGGCTCTACATAAGATTTATAAAGGATTTCTCTAAAATTGCAAAACCCTTGTGCAGTCTTTTAGAGAATGATGCAGTGTTCAGATTCGATGAAGAGTGTAAAACAACATTTGAGCAGTTGAAAATGAAGTTGACTATAGCCCTAGTGATAGTCGCACCGGACTGGACTATGCTCTTTGAATTAATGTGCGATGCGAGCGACTATGCAGTAGGAGCTATTTTGGGTCAACGCCGAGAGAAAATATTCCATGCCATATACTATGCAAGTAAAACCCTTACGGATGCCCAATTAAACTACACAACTACAGAGAAGGAGTTACTTGCAGTAGTATATGCCTTTGACAAATTTCAGGCATATTTAATTGGAACAAAGGTGGTGGTTTTCACGGATCACTCGGCAATTCGCTATTTGATTTCGAAGAAGGATGCTAAGCCTAGACTTATCAGATGGATCCTTCTCCTTCAAGAATTTGACTTGGAAATAAAAGATAGGAAGGGGACAAAAAATCAAGTAACAGACCATCTATTGAGGATAGAAAATCCGAATAAAGATGAAGCGGATAAATGTGTGATCAATGAATCGTTCCCGAATGAATAGCTATTTGGAGTTAATTCAGAGTTTTCGTGGTATTTGGATTTCACTAACTATTTGGTGAGCAACATCCTTCCCCTTGATCTGACGCGACAATAGAAAAAGAAATTCCTATATGATGTCAAGTGGTACATGTGGGATGAGCCATACTTATTCAGACAGTGTTCAGACAAGATGATTCGAAGGTGTGTGTCGTACAGTGAAGTGAAGAATATTCTACACGAATGTCATTCATTTGCATATGGGGGACATTATGGTAGTGAGCGGACAGCGGCCAAGGTATTACAAACAGGATTTTACTAGCCTACGGTGTTTAAGGATGCCCATCAGTTTGTAAAAAACTGTGACAGATGCCAAAGGGTAGGCAATATTTCAAAACGGAATGAGATGCCATTATAACGACCGAGAAATTCGGATCCATTGTAAAATACTTGAAAGAATTAAATAATGAATAAAATAATATTATTTGTTATTATTATGTGTTAATAAGATGTATGTTGTTCTATAACCTAGAAAGGTCGAAACATCGTAGTCTTTTGACTATGTGAAGGAATTAAAGTGTTTGAATTTCCAAGACGAAAATAAAAGTTTTTCAAGAAATTTTTTGAAAATCACTATTCATCGTTTATCACTCAGGAATGATTTTTGAACTTTTGAGAAATACGTAATGTTAGAATATCGAGGCGAGATGGATTATGTAATAATAACCTAAGTATGGAAAACGTAATAATTCGCATGCGGACTTAAATTGAGAATGTAAGTATTAAAATCTAATAAAATAGAATGGTGGATATTGTATAAAGAGCAAGTCCAATTTGAATAAGATGTAAACCTATGAGAGATTTATACTAAGTCCAAGTATATATTTAATGAAGCCCAAATTAATTAATGCAAGCCCAACAAGGAAATTAGGTAGATTAATTAACAAGTCCATTGAATTGGACATGATCCATGGGGCAATCCAAGTGTAAGTGGGTAGACTTGATGGGCAAACATCTTGTGTGATGACCAAGTGTTGTGATGGCCAAGTAATAGAAGTGGCTAGCAAGTAGTCTTGGATGATAAGCAATGAATAGTAAGGAGGTGTAATAAGGAGGTGGAATGTCCAAATGACTAAGTTTCCCTCACTTTGAGTTGCCTATAAATACCAAGCTTCATTTCATAAGTTGGTTGTTTAATTTTCATCCAACTCCTCTCAAGATAAACAACTTACTTGGTAGAGAGAATAAGCCACATAAGCACTTATAAGCCAATTCAACTTTTGCTAGATTTTCCAAAGTGAAGTGAAGTAATAGTCTTCAAAGGGTAAGACTCATATCTATTATCTTTATCTCTTCTGTGATAGGATTGATAGAGAAGTGGGATGGTTTAATGATATCATGTCATAAGTCATTGATGAATGAACATTAAGCCGAATAAGTTGAATAAGCAACTTGAACCTAAATAAGTTAATGAACTCATGAAGAATTTGCCATTTGTTGTCATAAGCATGAGAATTTATAGTTAATAAGTTAAATAAGTCATTGACTTATGAGAATAAGTCAAAACCTACTTTGATAATAAGTTAGTGTAATAAGTAACTTGAAATGTCTATATGTCGATTAAAATCCACCTAGAATGATTAGTAATGAGGTTTCGCCGGAATTCACACGATTGGACGATAATCGTCGAATTCGTGAAATTCTAAGAATAGAAGTCGTATTTTGTGTTTGAAGTCGTAAATGTTGGTTTTCGATGGAGACAAGTCATATTTGGCATTATAGAGTTGCGGACTCGAAAATGGTCGGATTCCGACTTAGAACGAAGAAACGAACGTTGAACGTTCACGAACGTTTATCGTTTTCATTAAAAATAGACTAATAGGTGAAATTTTAGCAAACGAAGTCAAATAGATAAAATTATTGCATGAACACATAGAGCACGTAATTTGTGAACCGTAGGCTCTTGAACGAACCAATTCGGACTTATAACGAAGAAGTTACGAGCCCCGGAGTTTCACAAAATTTCAAAAACTGTCAAAATTATCTGTGGCACAGAGTCCGCGCCGCGGCGTGACTCCAAGCTAAAATCCCGGGGCCACAGCGCCAAAGTGAGGCTCAGCTTCTGCTAATTGGCATCGCAGCGCGACCCATAATGAAGGGACTCACGCCGCAGCGCCGAGTCCAGTTTCTAGGCATAACATGTGACGCCGTAGCACGGCACAGAGTGTAAAAGTCGGCGCCGCAGCGCCAGTTCTAAAACATAGACAATAAAGAATGTTGCATGTTATGTATGAAGAGTAAATGATGAACACCTAACTAAAGATCTTAATGTAACATTGTTAAGACATATTTGAGCCTTAAGCATGATCACTTAGGGTTAAAGAAAGTCAATTACATATGAACGTAAGAACGACGTAACGGAAAGCCGGAACCAATAAATAACAAATCTAATACAGAATTAGATTAAGAAGAAGGGTAAGATTCTTTAGGAATTATGTATGTTATTCATAACTTAACGTACTATGTGATGTTATCATCTACTGTAGAGACCTTAAAGACCTACAGTGCACGTGTTATATATATAAGCATACGTTAAAGGCAAGTACTCTAACCCTTGTTTCAATTCGATCTGGATAAGTCTTTGTGATTCATGTATTCTTCGCATGAGTTAATGTCTGATGAAGTCAAAGCCAATTCATTCGGCTGGACTTATGCTATGTTAGTCTATCAAGTGTTGACAATGATTTACCAAACTAATATTGTTGTGGTTTTCAAAAGAAGACTGAGTATGCTAAATTATTTTGTCGTCAAACGACAGGCACGTGAGGTTGCCACAACTTAAACGTATACACGTTTAATGAATGTAGTGTTGATCAACATAGAGTACTATAGGCTGATCACCTAGACGTGCTCGTAAGCTATGCCGGACTTACGAACTTAGTGCCGGAATGTCCTTTTCAAAGTATTTATGAAATGTTCATGGTCTTGAACCATAATTGATGTTTTACTGAATATTGTTATTGTAAAACGTTTTGAATGAAAAAGGAGTACTATTTTGAATTATCGATAGTACTTCATAGCTATTGTTCAGTTATTGAAAATATAAAATTCCTATGTTTCAAGTATGCTAGCTTTATTAGAATGGTTGTACTTGCTGAGCTAGTTAGGCTCATTCTTACTTGAACCATATGAATGCAGCTAAACCTGAAAGGACCGATGGATCCGGCAAGGATAAAGGAAAGGCGAAGATGAATCCATAGACTACAATTATAATAGTATAAGTTTTGTAAGAATAATATGTGATATTATAATAAAGACAAGTGTATTGGTTGTAAAGAACATGGGGTGCGTAAATATTCTTTATATATATATAAGACATATCCCTTCTTTTGAGGCATTTCAATTGAATATTTATGTGAATTGTAGCACTATATAGCACCATCTGTCGGGTTGGAAGAAACCCAAATTTGGGGGCTTCATAGCCACTACAAACTATCATGGAAGTGGAAATTTTTGACGTATGGGGATGGAATTTATGGGGCCATTTCCACCATCGTTCAATAACCTGTACATCTTGCTAGCGGTTGATTATGTGTCGAAATGGGTTGAAGCCGTAGCACTCCCCACTAACGATGCCAAAGTAGTTCTTAAGTTCTTACATAAGAATATTTTTACATGATTTGGCACACCAAGAGCAATTATTAGTGATGAGGGTAGTCACTTCTGCAACAGATCGTTTACCTCTCTTTTGGAAAAATATGGGGTCAATCATAGGGTGGCTACGGCATATCACCCCCAAACGAGTGGTCAAGCTGAGGTTTTAAACAGAGAGGTGGAGAAAATTTTAGAGAAAGTAGTGAATCCAGGCAAAAAATATTGGTCTCTAAAATTGGATGACGCACTATCGGCTTATAGGACAGCATATAAAACACCAATTGGGATGTCTCCGTATCAATTGGTCTACGGGAAAGTGTGTCATCTCCTAGTGGAATTATAGCATAAAGCTTATTAGACCATTCAGAAACTTAATTTTGATCAAGCAGCTGCAGGAGAGAGAATATTGCTTCAATTGAACGAACTAGATGAGTTTCGACTACAAGCATACGAGAATTCAAAGTTATACAAGGAAAAGGTTAAGAAGTGGCACGATCAAAAGATCATGAATAGAAAGTTTGAACATGGACGATCAGTATTATTATTCAATTTACGACTGCAGTTGTTCCCATGAAAGGTCAAATCTAGATGGTTGAGTTATACAGTAGGAATCCATTGGAGACATTTAAAGTCAACGGTCATCGATTGAAGCATTACTGGGGTGGCGACATCGACAATGAAGTCACCGGAATCACACTTGCCGACGCGCCATGAACAGGGAGTAGTCAGGCTAAAAGATTTAAAATCAAGCGCTAATTGGGAGGCAACCCAATTTTACTTTTATTTTCAGTATTTTTAAGCATGCTAAGAAATTCGTAGTTTAGAGTATGAATTTAGTTTAAATTAAGTTATTTCAGTTTATCAAGTAGTTAGTGAGTCTTGACTTCTAGTAAATTCAACCTTCAATGTTCAATGTTCATGTTGTTATCTTAAATTTATCATTTTATGGTGTTTCAGGTACTTGGGAAGTACATGGATGTGTGTTGGATGCAAAGAATGGGAAAAGTTGAACCCAACTGCAGAATACCCCCCTGCTAGGGCGAAAAAATTATGCAGGATACCCCCCGTCGGGGCGGGGGTCATGAACCAAAAGCAGAATACCCCCCCCCCCCCCGGCGGGCCGAGTATCTATAGCTTATTACCCCCCGCCGGAGCGGGGGTACGGGAACATGAAGAGTTCAAAGTCGGCAGTTGTAACAGTTTAACCCATTTTCTCCACTTACTTCTCTCACAACCGGCTCTTATACCCCTATTACCACGATTAAGCCACACGAAATCCCACTAACCCACAATAATTCTTACACTACCTCCTCTCTATAAATCCAAGCCCTAACTACACCACATCTTTGTTGGGATTTCGGCACAACAAAGCAACGCACAGCGGAATATAAATTGAACAAAACAAAATAATTTCCGAAACCCAAACCAGGATCCATGCAAAACAGATATTAATTCAGTGTTAAGAGATTATACCGATTATGAAATAGCTTCTGAAACGCTTCGAATCTCCAACGCAATTTCTCACGAAAATACGTCTCTATGGTATCCACACGAACACACGCGAACCGTCGCACGATTCTGCAAAGGGAACTGCAATATTAGCCACCAAAGGAACGGGATTTTCGAAACTTTTTCTCTCTAGTCTCTCTCTAAGAGCGGCTAGGGTTTTTAGATTAATAATAATCCCTAATATGGCTGCTACATATCATATATATAGTTGTTAAAAGAATTAATCAAAACCTAATTTTAATTAAAATCTGAATTTATATAAATATCTTAATTAAGTCTTACTTAATTAATATACATATATACAAATTATCCTTTTAATTTAAATTCGTGATTTAAATACTATTAATCATATTAATATATTTAAATCCTTAAAATTTAAATTAATTTCCTTTTAAATTACGTTCTATGTGTGTGACCCTATAGATTATTATTACGTTGGCAATAATTTTAAAATCATATTATGAAATTATAAATAATGAGCGGCATTTAGTAATGCATCACTGCTACCCAAGTAATAATAAGATCGATGATTCAATGCAACCTTTTCGTGACCAATGTTTTAATGTAATTTAATCCTTTTAACCTTAATATCCTAGATTAAACTCGAGTCATGGAATGCGTCATACTCTTCATAATTTAATCTGAGTTTTTCTTGATCAATGAGTAGACTATATGAAACAAATCACTATTTGAGCATGGTCATGCATTTCATAGTCCTACTCAATCAAGAGGCCTATGGATATCACCCCTAATAAATAAGAGGGTTAAATTCCATCTAGATCACTCATATTCCTCACACGATTCATGATGTACCTAATAATCACCTTTATAGTCCATCCTATTAAAGGTGACCTTTGATGATATCAAAGTACATAAATTCTCGTGTAGTAGTCTAGTGATTTCAGGTCGGAGGACCATTACATCATTGTCACAATGAGAATCACTAATGACACTTTGCATATTGTTCCACATAGAATTCTCATGGTGGGTCTGTCCAGTACATCGTTCTCTAACACGTACCTATGCATTGACTTAATATCTCATATATTTATGACCAATAAGATTTGGTCATCAGTCAATCTGCATACTAGTCTCAATGCATCATTATTGTCCCATCAACAATGATACTCGACTAGGGACATTTAAGAGTAATGATACTAATTGTAATTATATAATCTCATGTTCAAGTCACATGCTTGAAACTATATAATTTGTATCACTATTCTAAGGAATTTTATTATGTTACTATTTATATAACGCAGTAAATAAATCCATAATAAAATCATTCATTTATTCAATCAAATATAATATCAAAATGTTAAGTAATTATATCAAATAATTGGCCTCTAGGGCATAAACTCTAACAATCTTCATCCCATTCCATACAATTTCAGTCATAATAGAGCTTGGATTCTTCTAGTTAGGGTTTCAACAAGGAGAAGTACTTCAATTGGCCTCATCCACTACATTAATATCACCATTGAAGAAGAAATCAGTGCAATCAACATAATCAAATATGTAAGACCCCAACTTTTATAAATAAAGATGAATTTTCTATAAATGTCATTTTTGAATATTATGGAGTTAATTTGATATAATGTTATAGTTGTGGGTAATATTTATAAATTTTACAAAGTACGCAAGTTGTTATATAATATTCGATTGGTCGGGGAATATTCGTTTTAATAGGGAATATTCGTACAACGACACAATCATTGGTGGACCCCACAACAGAATTATTGTCGGATTGAGAAAACGACAAAAATATTTTATTAAAAATAACGGCGGAAGTTTTACCATTGTTACTGTTGAACTACTCGGTAGTAAAAGTACAGTAATACGTGTGGTTGCATAGTAGCACACGGTATTGATTATTAATGCTTATGTGAGAAGTCACTCAGTTTGATTCAATTATTGTCAGTTAATAATATGAATTATTTAGCGATAATGACGTTTTGTTTTATTCGTATTATTAACGTAATAAAACAGAAACATCTTTTTATATAAAACAGAATACTTTATTAAAGTTATTCTATAAATAGAATATATTATATTTTATTTAAAAGATTTTTCTTTAAATATGGACCGTCAGATTAAAGTAATCAATCTGGACCGTTCATGGATTAGTTACTATGCATTCTATTTTTCTATAAATAGCAGCTCATTCCTTCATTATTTCTTACGAATTCACTGAACTCTAGAGAGAGAAACTATAGAGAGAAACTATAGAGAGAGAGAAGAAGAGTATTCTGCTACTTAACTACTTCCTTATTTCAGCTCGTCTTTAAAACGGTAAGGGGTGTTATTCTTTCTTATTCATGAAGAGAACTGTTGTTATTCCATTTCTTATTATTCTGTTGGAATAACCTGTATACGCGGTCTACCCTATACTTGGTGACATTCTTCTATTATTCTGTTGGAACATCCTGTCTGTGTGTTTTACACCGGACCTGGTTTCGTTTTTATTATTATTCTGTTGGAACATCCTGTCTGTGTGTTTTACACCGGACCTGGTTCCGTCTTGTTATTATTCTGTTGGAACATCCTGTCTGTGTGTTTTACACCGGACCTGGTTCCATTATTTATTATTCTGTCGGAATATCCTGTCTGTGTGTTTTACACCGGACCTGGTTCCATTATTTATTATTCTGTCGGAATATCCTGTCTGTGCGTTTACGCCGGACCTGGTTCCATTATTTATTATTCTGTTGGAATAACCTGTCTGTGCGGTCTATCGCATGCATGGTGATTTCTTTTGTTATTCCATTCTTTATTATACTCAGTTGGTTAAGTTTTGACTTCTATACTCCATGAAATTTGTGGAATATCCTTGATAATTGCGTTTCATCCAGTATCTTTTCATGAAAATATTCTTCTAAGCATTCTTGAATTTTACTCCACAAAGCAGTATCATGTTGACAATTTGGACGTTGTTAATTCTTGGATAAATTAATTCTTGAACTTGTTTTATTGAATTCTTATATCATTGTCATCATCCTCATGTTTATAAAATGTTGAAAGTCATCTGTGGCCTGTAGTGCATAGATGGACTTGGTATGATTATGACCAGGGATTATTCGGTATAATCATGACCGTAATGTTACAAATGATGTGGTAAAAGTCCTCATTGGCCCGTAGTGCATTGATGGACAGTTGTTGGCATGATCATGACCATTAATGAATATACGAATATCCTTGGCCGTAGTGCAGGGGTGATTCGATGATGTGGATTATTTTATTAAGCTGAGTCTCAGCGATCACAGTGTTGGAAAATCTTTTAAATCATAAAAGATAGTAGAGTTTATTTTCTACTTGACTCTTTTAATGGATTGCTTGTTCCGCTGCAGTTAAACTTGATGTCTATTATATTTTATCAGTTTAACATTGTTGAAGGCTAATGATAATTTATTCTGCATTATCTTAGTCATAATATTTCTTACTGGGCTAGTTGAGCTCACCCTTTCTTTCACTGTTCTCTTCAGGAAATGAGAACGTAGCTGGGGCAAGTCGGGGAACGGAGTGATGGTCCGAATGATAGTATTAGTTAGTAGTCCTCACTATTCTATGTAATGGTGTGTTAATAAATGTAATGAGGACTCCTTTTGAGTATGAATACTCTCTAGAAGATAATATTTGTATTCAAACTCACAGTTTATGTTTTGTCGTATTGTACACGACAGTTGTATTAGTAAGTTGTATTTGTATTCTGTACTATGTATCTGACGACCCAAGATGGGTGATGTATACCTAATTTTGGGGGCGTCACAGTTGGTATCAGAGCTTAGGGATATGATCCCTGGCTAAGATGTGAGAATAGAACTAGGAGGGGAGAGACGGGGAATTCCTTCGCTAGTATGACCTACCTAAGTTTATTTGCATGGTATTTAATTGGTCGGTCATAATATAAGGATAAATATGACATATCAATTAATTTTTATTTTGTGGCAGTATCTGAAAATGGCATCTGAGAATGTTGAGAATAGCAATGGAGCACAGGCGACTGTTGATTCACCACATATCAATAATCAGGATAATGTGCATCAGGAAGGTGACAATCCTCATGCAAACAACAACACTGACCAAATGATGAATGATCAAATGTTCAGAGGCTTTATGCAATTCATGCAACAACAGGTGAAAGCGGCTCCTGTCCACAACGTAGGTGGAAATACTGGAAACTCTCTGGCGGTCACCGCTAAACAGTTTAAGGAGCTGGGACCACCGGAGTTTAAGGGAGAACCCAAACCACTTGTAGCTGAAACATGGATAAAGCAGATCACCAAGATATTTGATGTCTTGGGTTGCTCCGAGGAGCAAAAGGTTCCCTTTGCCGCCTTTATGTTGCGAGGAGAGGCAGATTACTGGTGGGAATCGATAAAGCGTACTCAACCTGCCGCACTGAAGATGTCTTGGGAGAAGTTCCAAGAGCTGTTTAACGACAAATACTTTCCCGAGAGTATTCGTCACATGAAGGAGGTGGAGTTCATCAAATTGGAGCAGAATAATATGACCGTGTCGCAGTACGAGGCAAAATTTGCGGAGTTATCCCGGTTTGCGTCCCACCTGGTGGATAATGAAGAAAGAATGACGCGGATGTTTTTAAGAGGTTTGAAGCCGGAGATACGTCAACATCTTGTTTCTCATAAACTGTGTTTGTATTCAGATGTTGTAAATAGGGCTCAGTTGGTGGAGCGCGATAACGAGACAACGCAACCAAAAGAGAGCAGCCGACAAAATGATAATACCAGTGAGAGCAGTCATCGAAGCGGTGACAACAAGCGTGGAGGGAATCAACAGGCCAGAAATGGTAACCACTTCGGTGGTAATCAGGGCCAAAACAATAAGAATGGGCATTTCAAGAAGAGGAGATTCAACAATGATGGAAAGACGTCAGCACCAGCACCTGTCGTTAAGGAAGGAGAACGACCACCTATCATATGTTTCAAATGCGGAGGGGAGGGGCACATCAGTCCAAACTGCGCGATGCCGTCCAAAGCATGTTATAATTGTGGAAGAGAAGGTCATTTAGCCCGATTTTGTCGTTTACCGAAGACAAATTCAGCTAGGATGGAGGCACCAAAGGCCGTCCCAGAAAAGTCAAAACCGGTTGTGCAAGGGAGAGCGTTTGTTGTGAACTCCCAGAAAGCAAGGAACCCGAATGAGGTCATCACGGGTAAGCTTATCATAAACTCTAACGAAGTCTATACTTTATTTGATACCGGTTCTACCCATTCTTTTATTTCTCCTACTTGCGCTCATCGATTAAATTTGATTCCGGAGAAATTAGACTTTGACTTAGCTGTTGAAACTCCATTGGGAGAAACCTTCATTACATCCACGGTTTATAAGTCTTGTTTGGTTCAAGTTGGTACCCACACATTACCTGTCGATCTGATTTCATTAAAAATACTTGCATTTGACGTGATTCTAGGGATTGATTGGTTAACTACTCATCATGCAAAAATTGATTGTTTTCGTAAGGTTGTTAGCTTTCATATTCCTAATCGACCTATTATGCGAATTCAAGCAACCAAACCATTAAAATCAATCGCTGTCATCTCAAGCCATAAAGCTATTCGTTTATTGAAAAACGGATGTCAAGCTTTCTTAGCTCATGTCACAGATCTAAACAAAAATACGTCAGCTTTGAATGATATTTCTGTTGTTAATAAATTTCCTGACGTATTTCCCGAAGAACTTCCTGGCCTACCCCCAGAGCGTGAAATTGAATTTTGTATCGACCTTGAACCCGGTACAAAACCCATTTCCAAAGCCCCATATCGAATGGCTCCTATTGAACTTCAGGAGTTAAAGACCCAACTGCAGGAATTGTTAGACATTGGCTTTATTCGTCCTAGTACTTCTCCTTGGGGTGCTCCTGTTCTGTTCGTGAAGAAGAAAGATGGGAGTATGCGACTTTGTATTGATTATCGGGAGTTGAATCATGTCACCATCAAAAATAGGTACCCATTGCCACGTATTGATGACCTGTTTGACCAGTTGCAAGGAGCACAATTCTTTTCAAAGATCGATCTTCGTTCTGGATATCATCAGCTGAAGGTTAGAACTGAGGATATTCCAAAGACTGCCTTCAGAACTCGGTATGGGCATTATGAATTCTTAGTTATGTCTTTTGGATTGACTAATGCTCCTGCTGCCTTCATGGATATGATGAACAGGGTATTCAAGGAATATTTGGATCACTTTGTGGTCGTCTTTATCGATGACATCCTTGTTTATTCCAAAAGCCGTGAAGATCATGAGCAACACTTGAGGCTGGTACTCCAAAAGCTTCGTGAATACAAACTTTATGCCAAGTTGAAGAAATGCGAGTTCTGGCTGGAAGAGGTAGCATTCCTTGGGCACGTAGTATCAAGTCGTGGAATATCTGTTGACCCGGCAAAGATTGAAGCTATTCAAAGCTGGGAGCAACCTAAATCAGTGACCGAAGTACGTAGCTTTCTTGGTTTAGCTGGTTATTATCGGAGATTCGTGGAAGGATTTTCTCGAATCGCTACTCCATTAACTCAGCTGACTCGGAAAGATACAAAGTTCGGTTGGAGCGAAGAATGTGAGCAGAGTTTTCAAGAACTCAAGAGGAGACTCATTTCAGCACCTGTTCTAACAATACCATCTGGCTCGGAGGGATTTGTCATCTACAGTGATGCTTCGAGCAAAGGGTTGGGATGCGTTCTCATGCAACATGGAAAAGTCATAGCCTATGCATCAAGACAACTCAAGGAATATGAGAGGAATTATCCTACTCATGATCTAGAGTTGGCAGCTGTTGTCTTTGCACTTAAAATTTGGAGGCATTACTTGTATGGGGAGAAGGTGGAGATCTTTACGGATCATAAAAGCCTCAAATATTTCTTCACTCAAAAGGAACTCAACATGCGACAACGACGTTGGCTTGAACTGTTGAAAGATTATGATCATACCATTCAATACCATCCTGAAAAAGCGAACGTGGTAGCTGACGCATTGAGTAGAAGATCATATGCAAGTACGAGTGCGATATTGTCAACACAAAGACCCATTTTGTGTGATTTGCAAAGGATGGAGATAGAGTTAAAGACTCCAGGGACCCATGTGATGATGGCGAATATACGAGTAGAACCGACTTTAATCGATAAAGTTAAAGCTGCTCAAGCTACAGACCTGGAGCTGATGCGTATGAAGAAGAAAGTGCAAGAAGGTGCTATGCCGGAAGCAAGAATCGATGAAGAAGGAATACTTCGAGTCAACTCCAGACTTTGTGTTCCTAACAACCCTGATTTAAAGTATGAAATCATGATGGAGGCGCACAACACACCGTTTGCAATCCATCCTGGAAGTACCAAAATGTATCATGATCTTCGTCATACATTTTGGTGGAGCAATATGAAGAGAGAGATAGCGTTGTTTATCTCAAGGTGTCTAACTTGTCAACGAGTCAAAGCGGAGCATCAAGTACCAAAAGGTCCATTGCAACCACTTGAAATTCCAGAATGGAAGTGGGAGCACATTACCATGGATTTCGTTACCGGTCTTCCTAGGGTTTCTCAAGGTATTGATGCGATTTGGGTCATTGTTGATAGATTGACCAAGTCTGCTCATTTCTTACCGATACGAGAAACTTATACACTTGAACGTCTTGCTCGTATGTACATAAACGAGATTGTAAGACTGCATGGTATGCCAGTATCCATAGTTTCTGACTGAGACCCAAGATTCACTTCACGATTTTGGGTTAGTTTACAAAAAGCTATGGGCACGGAGTTACGATTTAGTTCAGCATATCATCCTCAGACGGACGGACAATCAGAGAGGACTATTCAAACTCTTGAAGATCTATTAAGACTCTGTGTCTTTGACTTCAAGGGAAGTTGGGACAAGTTCTTACCATTGGTGGAGTTTTCCTACAACAACAGTTATCAAGCAAGTATTGGCATGGCTCCATTCGAAGCATTGTATGGAAGAAAATGTCGTTCTCCAGTATGCTGGGATGAGGTGGGTGAAGCAACGTTGTTGGGACCGGAGTTGGTACGTATGACTACAGAAAAGATTCAAACGATCCGACAACGTATAAAAACCTCACAAGATCGACAAAAGAGTTATGCTGATCTTCATCGAAAGGACGTGGAATTTGATGTAGGAGATCATGTGTTCTTACGTGTTGCTCCATGGAAAGGAGTTACGAGATTTGGAAAGAGAGGAAAGCTCAATCCTCGATTCATCGGTCCATTTTTAATCCTCGATCGAGTAGGAACTGTGGCTTATAGACTCGCTTTACCGCCAAGTATGTCTCGTGTTCATAACGTTTTTCACATATCCATGTTACGCAAATATGTGGAAGACCCGAACCACATTATTGAGTTAGAACCGGACGAAATAGCGGAAGATTTGACGTATGAAGAAGTTCCTGTTCAAATCTTGGATAAGAAGGAACATATTCTACGCTCCAAGGTTATACCTCAAGTCAAAGTTTTGTGGAGAAACCACGATGTTGAGGAAATGACTTGGGAGTTAGAATCTGAAATGAAATCAAGGTATCCTTACCTCTTCGACATACCAGGTACGTACCCTAATTTCGAGGGCGAAATTTCATAAGAAGGGGAGGTTGTAAGACCCCAACTTTTATAAATAAAGATGAATTTTCTATAAATATCATTTTTGAATATTATGGAGTTAATTTGATATAATGTTATAGTTGTGGGTAATATTTATAAATTTTGCAAAGTACGCAAGTTGTTATATAATATTCGATTGGTCGGGGAATATTCGTTTTAACAGGAAATATTCGTACAACGGCACAATCATTGGTGGACCCCACAACGGAATTATTGTCGGATTGAGAAAACGACAAAAATATTTTATTAAAAATAACGGCGGAAGTTTTACCATTGTTACTGTTGAACTACTCGGTAGTAAAAGTACAGTAATACGTGTGGTTGCATAGTAGCACACGGTATTGATTATTAATGCTTATGTGAGAAGTCACTCAGTTTGATTCAATTATTGTCAGTTAATAATATGAATTATTTAGCGATAATGACGTTTTGTTTTATTCGTATTATTAACGTAATAAAACAGAAACATCTTTTTATATAAAATAGAATACTTTATTAAAGTTATTCTATAAATAGAATATATTATATTTTATTTAAAAGATTTTTCTTTAAATATGGACCGTCAGATTAAAGTAATCAATCTGGACCGTTCATGGATTAGTTACTATGCATTCTATTTTTCTATAAATAGCAGCTCATTCCTTTATTATTTCTTACGAATTCACTGAACTCTAGAGAGAGAAACTATAGAGAGAAACTATAGAGAGAGAGAAGAAGAGTATTCTGCTACTTAACTACTTCCTTATTTCAGCTCGTCTTTAAAACGGTAAGGGGTGTTATTCTTTCTTATTCATGAAGAGAACTGTTGTTATTCCATTTCTTATTATTCTGTTGGAATAACCTGTATACGTGGTCTACCCTATACTTTGTGACATTCTTCTATTATTCTGTTGGAACATCCTGTCTGTGTGTTTTACACCGGACCTGGTTTCGTTTTTATTATTATTCTGTTGGAACATCCTGTCTGTGTATTTTACACCGGACCTGGTTCCGTCTTGTTATTATTCTGTTGGAATATCCTGTCTGTGTGTTTTACACCGGACCTGGTTCCATTATTTATTATTCTGTCGGAATATCCTGTCTGTGTGTTTTACACCGGACCTGGTTCCATTATTTATTATTCTGTCGGAATATCCTGTCTGTGCGTTTACGCTGGACCTGGTTCCATTATTTATTATTCTGTTGGAATAACCCGTCTGTGCGGTCTATCGCATGCATGGTGATTTCTTTTGTTATTCCATTCTTTATTATACTCAATTGGTTAAGTTTTGACTTCTATACTCCATGAAATTAGTGAAATATCCTTGATAATTGCGGTTCATCCAGTATCTTTTCATGAAAATATTCTTCTATGTATTCTTGAATTTTACTCCACAAAGCAGTATCATGTTGACAATTTGGACGTTATAAATTCTTGGATAAATTAATTCTTGAACTTGTTTTATTGAATTCTTATATCATTGTCATCATCCTCATGTTTATAAAATGTTAAAAGTCATCTGTGGCCTGTAGTGCATAGATGGACTTGGTATGATTATGACCAGGGATTATTCGGTATAATCATGACCGTAATGTTACAAATGATGTGGTAAAAGTCCTCATTGGCCCGTAGTGCATTGATGGACAGTTGTTGGCATGATCATGACCATTAATGAATATACGAATATCCTTGGCCGTAGTGCAGGGGTGATTCGATGATGTGGATTATTTTATTAAGCTGAGTCTCAGCGATCACAGTGTTGAAAAATCTTTTAAATCATAAAAGATAGTAGAGTTTATTTTCTACTTGACTCTTTTAATGGATTGCTTGTTCCGCTGCAGTTAAACTTGATGTCTATTATATTTTATCAGTTTAACATTGTTGAAGGCTAATGATAATTTATTCTGCATTATCTTAGTCATAATATTTCTTACTGGGCTAGTTGAGCTCACCATTTCTTTCATTGTTCTCTTCAGGAAATGAGAACGTAGCTGGGGCAAGTCGGGGAACGGAGTGATGGTCCGAATGATAGTATTAGTTAGTAGTCCTCACTATTCTATGTAATGGTGTGTTAATAAATGTAATGAGGACTCCTTTTGAGTATGAATACTCTCTAGAAGATAATATTTGTATTCAAACTCACAGTTTATGTTTTGTCGTATTGTACACGACAGTTGTATTAGTAAGTTGTATTTGTGTTCTGTACTATGTATCTGACGACCCAAGATGGGTGATGTATACCTAATTTTAGGGGCGTCACAAAATAGGTTAAATTTATGTGCTAATCATTATTCTAAGTTATTCAACATAGTTGGGATACAGTGGTCAAATTTGGGAATCTAGTGGGTTGTGCACACCAAGTGTTCGACGATTTGTTCAAGTAAAGTTTGGGGGAAATTGGCTTGAGTTCATCCATTCCAATACCATGGCACCAAAACCAGCATCGAAGAGATAGCAAGGCAAGAGCTCCGGGTCTACACCACCGACTCGGGCCTTTGACAGGAGAAAGTTCGTGAATGCCAACGCCGCCGATCGCTATGACTATCTAGTGACTAAGGCACTAACTCCAGAGCGAGGCTTGGCACCCGACAACGTAGATGACAAAATAAAGAGATAAATATATGAAAAAGGATAGGATAGGTTCACTGGCGAGTCGGAGCCAGCGACGTCAATGTGGTGAAGGAATTTTATGCCAATGCAGAACATAAGGCCCCATTTATAGCATTCGTGAGGGGCAAGCAAGTACCTTTCAGTGTTAACGCTATTAACAAGTATTACCACCTGCGAGTTCCTGTGGAATGCCAGTATGCCTATTTGCGTGACTACGATCCCGACTACGAGGGGATTTTAACAGAAATAACAAAGTCGGGCACCACAAGGGTCAAGGGACGTAAAGGGGGCACAATCTTCCATAGCAAGGACCTCAACCATTATGGAAAGATATGGTATGCATTCATGTGCGCCAAGTTATTCCCGTCCATACATACGACAGAGGTGACAAAGGAGAAGATACTTCTTTTGTATGCAAACGTACAAGACTTTCTCATCAACGTGGGGGCCATCATCAATTTCTCTATATGAAGATGCCTATGAGGGCCATTTTCTGGCGGCCTGCCACACCCATCCCTCATATGCTGGCTGTGCAAGCAGGCTGGAGTTAGGTGGTCCGGTGATGAGACTACACAGTTATCGCTTTAGACTTTGGACACAAGGATGATCGCACGGTACACAGTGTGGCCCGGAGGCGAGTCGCACCCATGAGGAGTCGGGTTCATATTTCCACCAGCCCCTGAGGATCAGGCTGATGTTGAGGACACCTCCGATGACGACGAGTTCCAAGCAGACAAAATCATAGGAGAGCAGGAGACTGAGGAGATGCAGCAGACCGGCATATATATGTTTAGCTATCAGTCTCCAGAGACAAGTTAATGGACACAACAAAGAAGCCAACAAACAGATAAGGAGACTCGAGGCCAATAAGGACCATATGTTCGAGGCCATGAATATGTCCTTTGCCTCTTTGAACACAACCCTCCAAAGTTTCAATCCAAATGCTCAGTTTCCATACCAGCAGCCTGCCCCAATACCTAGGTTTTTACCTTCTGATTCAAACAATAAAGAGCAACAACCACCACCACCTCAAGCTTAGACGATTACAGGGAAGTCCTCGTATACTTAGTGCTTTATCTTTACAATGAGGAAATTGTAATTGTTAAGTTTGGGGGAGTTATTTAGTTTAATTTTGTTATGTTGCATGTTTAATTTAGTAGTTAGTTTTGCATATGTTAGTTTCAGGTTTAGTTTTAGGTTCATTATATGTTTGCATTCATATAGTGTAATAGTTGCATAGTAGATTAGTTTGGTAAATAGTTTTTATTATTTTGTAATTCGGTTATGTTTATTCCATATTAAAAAAAATTATAGTTAAGTATTGTGTTATCTTGCATGAGTCCAGCGGTTTGATATAGTTCAGTTTATTATGGTCAATGATGAGATTGGGATTGAGTAGACAAGTATGGTACCGACTATTAGAACTTTGACGTGATTTTCTATTATGAAGTGGATCTTTGCTTGTTTGAAACTAGTATAATAAGGTTAGCACAATAATAACAACTATGTGGATTGATTTAGTTCAAATTGATACATAAGGGACCTCTAAAGGATAATGCTAGTTTAAATGAAAGAATGACATGGATAGGCAGTGAAGACGAAAATTAGGAAAGAACCTAAGTTTATGGGAAATTTGGGGTATATAAGCTTCATATCTAAAAAAACGTGGTATGCTAGTCTAATTTTGTGGCCTTTGTTACTTGAGTAAGTAAGCCCGAGGGGATTGTCTTTACACCTAGCGCCCTAAGGTCTTAATGGTCTGGGAGTCATTGGTCGAAAGCTCGTTAAGGTAGCATTGAAAAGCCTAAGAAAATAAAACAGTGCATAGTCATGTGTATAAAAACACAAAAAGAAAAAAATGAATAAAACGGGAAATAAGAGCAAAAAGCCCCCGTAAAGGAAAAATAAAAAGCATAAGTACCCTATTTGGACTCTTGATAGTGGTAATTGTTTGATTTAGTTGGATCTTGAATGTTTTTGAAATCCTTGAGTTTACACTGTAAGAGACCTGTTATGTATTAAATTTGAGTTTTGTATCAGTTAGCATAAGTGTTGAGCACACACGCACTATACCAGTAATAACAATTTAAGATTTGATGATTGATAGGAATTATTGATTGGTTTTGATATGAAGTATTGTCATGTTTGCTTGATGTCTCTGAGGCCGGTTGAACAGACTTGTTTCTATCCCTACTGCTGGATTCGTAGGCATATAGACTCATTGCATTGCATTGCATTTTTTTTTGTTTTGAGCTCGAGGACTAGCACGGGTTTAAGTTTGGGGGAGTTTGATGAGTGGGTTTTATACCTACGAATCGGCCTCTAATTCGAGCTTAAACTGTGTTAACTCGTCATTTTTGTGATTCGTTTTACTTGTTTAGTGTTATGTTATGTTTAGGTATGGTGGCATAGTATTTGGGCTTAAAAGGTGGTTTTGTGGCTAAAGTGGGCAAGAAAATGAGTAAAAGCTGGATTGCAGCAGAATGCATCCCTGCCGGGGCGGATATTATAAAGGCAAAACCCCCGCCGGGGCAGGGGTACCTAGTCAAAAATAGTAGCCCCCGCCGGGGCGAACATTTAAAGAAAGAAAACCCCCGCCGGGGCGGGGGTACGAGAAAAGTAAAGACTCCTATTTTAGTTATATTATTACAGAGGCGTCAATGAGAGAGGTTGGTATGGTTTGGAACTGTATTGGGCATCAAGTTATGGCCAGAATACGTGTCCTAGGCTTTTTTTAATAAGGTACAATAAGGGAGACCTGATCCAACAATCAATTAGTAATTGGAAGCCCTAATTTGAGCAAAAGCATTGGAGGAAGGATTGAAGGTTTAAGTCACGATAATTGCAAGTTAGAGTTAACGAGAAGGGTGGTTTTGGATTCATTCTACTTCTTTAATTCAATAATTGTAATTGGGATGATGATTACTTTGATTATTTCAATTTTTATTTTATTTATGATGAACTAATTTACTTGTTAGGCTTATGACGAATCTTGATGGTTGAATGATGATTATGTAGCCTTGAATTTCAGTTTAATAATCTATCTTTCAGTTTATTTATTGTGATTTGTGCTTTAATTTATGAATTGCTTGATCACCAATTCTATGTGGATTTGTATGGACTCGAGATATGATGTATGAATCTAGACCTAGTCATTATAACATGTGTTCTTGAATTCTGTGTTTGAATGGAATCCTGATGAATGTTAGGGTAGAGATATGCCTAGCATCGCATGTAATCGGATGGAGAACTTGAACTTAAATCTTATTTGATTGTAATTCACATAGAGATATAGTGGATTAGTTAATTAAGGTGTTTAGCTTAATTCTATCTAATTTGTGGATTTAAGTTAATATGGTATTAGTGCATCGAGAGATGGTTAGTTCTACTTGAGTGTTCTTGATTAATAAACTGGAATAGTGAATTGAACTGAAATAGGGTGTAATAATCAGAGTGAGACTTAAAGTGAAGTTGTAAGCCTAATTCTCCAATATTTGTTTGGAAATTATAGTTTTTAAGTTTATTGATTGCTTGGTATTTTTAACAATTTTAGTTTTCTTAGTTATAATCATTGAATTGGATAGTTTAATAAAATTTGGATTAATATAAGGTTGGTAATTGTTAGGATTAATTTCATACTAATTCTTTGTGGGAACGATACTTGACTTATCACTGTATTACTTGTTTACCACGTGCACTTGCGTGTGAGCGTAATTAGATTTCGACCAACAGTAGTGAATAGAGCTCAATTATTGGAGCGGGATTATGAGTCAGCTAAACCAAAAGACAGCAACCGGCAGCACGATAATAGTCATACCAGTGGCAACAATCAGCGAAGCAGTGATAACCAACGTGCCAGAAATGGTAACCACTTCGATGGTAATCATAGCCAAGATAATAGGAGAGGTGAGTCAAGTAGAAATTTCAAAAAGAGAAGATTCAACAATGACGGGAAGACGTCAGCAGCAGCACCAGCACTAGCAACAAATTCTAGGGGAGGAGAAAGACCTCCAGTTAGATGCTACAGATGCGGAGACATGGGACACATAAGTCCAAGATGTTCACAACCTTCCAAGGTGTGTTTTAGTTGTGGAAAAGACGGTCATATAGCCTAATTTTGTCCAGTAGCGAAGATAAGTCCAGTTGAAATGATGGCACCAAAGGCGGCTACGGACAAAACAAAGTCAGCGGTTCAAGGGAGAGCGTTTGTCGTAACGTCCCAAAAGGCGAGGAACCCAAACAAAGTTATCACAGGTAAGCTAATTATAAATTCTTGCGAAGTCTATACCTTATTAGATACCGATTCTACCCATTCTTTTATTTCTCCTGCTTGTGCTCAACGTTTGAACTTGAGCCATGAGAAATTTGACTTTAACTTATCTGTTGAAACTCCGTTAGGAGAAACCTTCATTACATCCATTATTTATAAATCTTGTTTGATTCAAATTGGCACCCTCATTTTACCTGTCAATCTTATCTCTTTGAAAATAATTGCATTTGATGTGATTTTAGGAATCGACTGGTTAACTACTCATCATGCTAAAATTGATAGTTTTCGTAAGGTTGTTAGCTTTCATATTCCAAACCAACCTGTTATGCGAATTCAAGCAACCAAACTACTAAAGTCAATCACTTTCATATCAAGCCATAAAGCCATTTGCTTATTGAAAAACAGATGTTAAGCTTTCTTAACCCATGTCATGGACTTGAACAAAAATACGTCAGATTTAAATAATATTTCTGTTGTTAATGAATTTCCTGACGTATTTTCTGAGAAACTTCCTGGCCTACCCCCAGAGCGTGATATTGAATTTTGTATTGACCTTGAACCCGGTACAAAACCCATTTCTAAAACCCCATATCGAATGAATCCTATTGAACTTCAGGAGTTAAAAAACCAACTACAGGAGTTGTTAGATATTGGTTTCATTCGTCCTAGGACATCTCCTTGGGATGCTCCTGTTTTATTCGTAAAGAAGAAAGATGGGAGTATGCGACTTTGCGTTGACTATCGGGAGTTAAACCATGTCACCATCAAAAATAGGTACCCATTATCTCGCATTGATGTCCTGTTTTACCAGTTACAAGGTGCTAAATTCTTCTCAAAGATCGATCTTCGTTCTGGATATCATCAGTTAAAGATTAAAACTGAGGATATTCCGAAGACTACCTTCAGAACTCGTTACGGGCATTATGAATTCTTAATCATGTCTCTTAGATTTACTAATGCTCCTGCTACTTTCATGGATATGATGAACCGAGATTCAAGAAATATTTGGATCATTTTGTGGCTGTCGTTATTGATGACATCCTCATCTATTCCAAAAGTCGTGAAGATCATGAGCAACACTTGAGGCTGATACTCCAAAAGCTTCGTGAAAACAAGCTATATGCCAAGTTGAAGAAATGAGAGTTCTGGCTTGAGGAAGTAGCATTCCTTGGGTACATGGTATCGAAGTATGGAATATCAGTTGACCCGGCAAATATTGAAGCAATACAAAGTTGGGAGCAACCTAAGACAGTAACCGAAGTACGTAGCTTTCTAGGCTTAGCTGGTTATTATTGGAGATTCGTTGAAGGATTTTCTCGAATCGCTACTCCATTAACTCAGCTGACTTGAAAAGATACAAAATTCGGATGGAGCGAGGAATGTGAGAAGAGCTTCCAAAAACTCAAGAAGAGACTCATTTCGGCACATGTTCTAATAATACCATCAGGTTCGGAGGGATTTGGCATCTACAGCTATGCTTCAGGCAAAGGTTTACGATATGTTCTCATGCAACATAAGAAAGTCATAGACTATGCCTCGCGATAACTCAAAGAATATGAGAGGAACTCATGATCTAGAGTTGGCAACAGTCATTTTCGCGTTAAAAATCTGGAGGCACTACCTGTATGGGGAGAAAGTGGAGATATATTCAGATCATAAAAGCCTCAAATATTTCTTGACCCAAAAAGAACTCAACATGCGGCAACGACGTTGGCTTGAGCTATTGAAAGATTACGACCATACCATTCAATACCATCCTGGAAAAGCAAACGCGGTAGCTGACGTATTGAGTAGAAGATCGTATGCGGGTACGAGTGTAATGTTGTTAACACAAAGACCCATTTTGTACGACTTACAAAGGATGGAGATAGAGTTAAAGGCTCCAACTACCAACGTAATGATATCAAATATATGAGTAGAACCGACTTTAATCGATAAAGTTAAAGCTGCTCAAGCCACAGATCCGGAGCTGATGAGTATGAAGAAGAAAGTACAAGAAGGTATTATTCCAAAAGCAAGAATCGATGAAGAAGGAATACTTCGAGTCTGTTAGGTTTGTAATATTCATGAACGCAATCAAATTGCACAAAATTAGTAGAAATGTGTAAAAATCAGAATTTAAAATTTTACAAACCATATACACGGATCATCCTTTATGCACAACTATTAATTAAACAAAAAGATATGAAGAACAAGAATCATACCCTTGAAGATTTGAGCTTCCTCAGGTACAAGTTCACCTCCAATCCTTTTCGCGTTCAACTTGAATCCATCGGGTTTGGTTCCTTCCTTTGATCAACGTTATCCACCCAAGTGTTTGGCCTCTAGAGGTGATCCACCAAGAAAGAATAAATATTCAAGAAGATGGGTGTTTGGCAAAACCCTAGTTTTTCTATCTCTCATAGAAAAGGAGCGTACTCTCCAACTATTGGAATTACGTATGTTGCGAAAAAATCAACAACCACACTACACCCATAATAAGACTCCTCTTATTTATAGATGTAGTCAACCCTCCTTAACAAATAAGAAATTGGTTTTTATTTTAATTAATTAAATTCCTTTAATTAATTAGGCTCCCAATCTTATTAGAAATAATTAATTAAACTCTTTTAATTAATTAGCCTCCTAATCTTATTAGGAATAAATGAGAGTACTAATATTAAATTAATTTTTAACTCTTCAGAAATTAAAATAATAATAATTATAATAATATTAATAAGACTCTTCTTATTAATTTATATATTTAATATTTCCAAAATATTAAATAATAAATATTAAGCTATTTAATTTATTCTATCACCATAGATTAAATTAAATACACTTAACATATTATTACGATTAGGCCATTAGCTTCTTAAATAATGATTCTTCTTTTTATGGTGTGACCCTTTAGGTTCTCCATATTAAATTGGTTGTGAATAAATCAATTAGAACAATTCTAATCTTATTTAAATAAATAAATTAAACTATTAATTTATTTAAATAAATAATATTTATTCTACAATAGGGATAAGTCTCCCTAGCGATCAATGACTTTCCAGATAATATAGATTTCAACATTAATCATAAAAGAACCTTTGAGTAAATAGTTACCGTACAATTCAATCCTTCTACCATACAATGTCTCAATTAAATATAAGATATGGAATTACTGTCAAGTCTTATTTTATTTAATTATATGTATTTCGACTCTTAAATACACAACTCCAAATAATACAAATTAGAAACTTCTTTCTAATTTCATTCTGCCTTGGCCAAGGACTACTGGGTTGTCATTTATCGAATCACATAGGACATTTCTCTTCTTTTACTAGAAGCAGTAGATTCTTTATTGATCATACATTATCTCCATGTACAACTTATTATACCCAAGCATACCCTTTGATATACCCTAAAGGTCTTAAGGAATAAGTCAAAGTATAAATCATCATACACAAGATACTATGATGACCTCAAGTCCAAGGATCATTTGTACTACTATTACTACAGGAGTTCCTATTGACAGGCAAGTAAAACTCCATTAGGTATTCCTTAGTGAGCCACGTTCATTGAACTTATTCTCTAATAAGCACCTACATACTTGCTTTAGTGTCTCCACATAAATGATCATGAGATCAATCATCCTCATCCAATGAGCAAGCAAAGTATGTACCAATCTATCCAGATTCACTAATCCCCAATTTAGTAATCCAACGATTGGGAACTATTTTAGTTTTAAGCTTTCTAAGAATTTAGATCTCATTAGAATGATCATCATCATTATTCTAAAAGTATTGCTTAAAACTATGGGTTTGTCACATATTATAAAATAACATCATGTAGATAATTAAAAGCCTTTAATAAATTAATATTTTTTATTAATAAATGAATAAGATTGTTACAAAGTATATGCTTTACCATCAAACATGATCGGCTTGTGTGCATACTACTTTCAAAGTCAACTCTAGACTTTGTGTTCCTAACGACTCTGATTTGAAGTACAAAATCATGATGGAGGCATACAACACACCGTTTGCAATCCATCCTGGAAGTACCAAAAATATATCGTGATCTTCGACATACGTTTTAGTGAAGCAATATGAAGAGAGAGATCGCGGAGTTTAGCTCAAGATGTTTAACTTGTCAACACGTCAAGGCGGGGCATCAAGTACCAAAAGGTACATTGCAACCACTTGAGACTCCAGAATGGAAGTGGGAGCACATTAACATGAATTTTATTACTGGTCTTCCCAAGGTTTCTCAAGGCATAGATGCAATTTGGGTCATTGTCGATAGATTAACCAAGTCTACTCATTTATTGCCTATACGAGAAACATAATCACTTGAACGCCTTGCTCGTATGTATATAAATGAGATTGTGAGATTGTATAGTATGCCAGTATCCATAGTTTCTGATCGAGACCCAAGATTCACTTCATAATTTTGGGTTAGCTTACAGAAAGCTATGGGCACTGATCTACAATTCAGTTCTGCATATCATCCTCAGACGGACGAGCAGTCGGAGAGTACTATTCAAACTCTTGAAGATCTATTGAGACTCTGTGTCCTAGACTTCAAAGGAAGTTGGGACAAGTACTTTCCATTGGTGGAATTCTCCTACAACAACAGTTATCAAGCAAGTATAGGCATGGCTCCATTTGAGGCGTTGTATGGACGAAAGGGTCGTTCTCCAGTATGCTGGGACGAGGTGGGAGAAGCAACGTTGTTGGGACCAGAATTGGTACGCGTGACTACGAAAAAGATTCAAATGATCCGGCAACGTATACGAACCTCACAAGATCAACAAAAGAGTTATGTTGATATTCATCGAATGGACATGGAGTTCAATGTGGGAGACCATGTATTATTACGTATTGCTCCATGGAAAGGAGTTACGAGATTCGGGAAGAGAGGGAAGCTCAACCCTCAATTCATTGGTCCATTTGAAATCCTCGACCGAGTAGGAACTGTGGCATATAGACTCATTTTACCGCTAAATATGTCTCGTGTTCGTAACGTTTTTCATATATCCATGCTACATAAATATGTGAAAGACTCAAACCACATTATTAAGTTAGAACCAGACGAGATAGCAGAAGATTTAACGTATGAAGAGATACCTGTTAAAATCTTGGATAAGAAGGATCATATTTTACGCTCAAAGGTTATACCTCAAGTCAAAATTTTATGGAGAAACCATGATATTGAGGAAATAATCTGGGAGTTAGAATCGGAAATGAAAATAAGGTATCCTAACCTCTTTGACATACCAGGTACGTACAATTTTGAGAACGAAATTTCATAAGGAAAGGAGGTTGTAAGACCCCAACCTTTTATGAATAAAAATTTAATTTTCCTAATTATTATTTTTGACTAATAAGGTGTTGATTTAATATAATACTTTTGTTATGGGTGAAATATCCAAATTTTGTAAAGTAAGCAAGTGGTCATAAAATATTCGTTTTGTCAGAGAATATTCGTTTGGTCGATGAATATTCTTTTTGTCGGAGAATATTCGTACGACGGTGTGGTCATTGGTGGACTCCATGGAATGAATGTCAGATATAGAAAGCAACAGAAATAATCTTTTTATAAAAATAATGGTGAAACTGTCACCGTTAAACTGTTAAAATCTCCGGTAGTTAAAATACAGTAATACTCGGTGTTGCACAGTAGCACACGGTATTACACAATAATTTTAATTATTGATTCTTACGTAAGAAGTCACTACTTAATCATTGTTACAGTAATTACTGTTTAATATTTTATTTTATTGATTCAATAATTGCTACGTTGAATTTTTATATTGTTGATTCAATAATTGTCATTGCACAGTATTTCAAATTATTAGATCAATAATTTATATTATTTGAATAATATTATTAGATAGCATTATTGGCAATGTCTAAGGAAGTTCTGTCAATGAGGGGTTATTTAATTGCGCGCTAGTAAGGAGAAATCTTTACCGGAAGGCCCCCTTTTTCTTGGGAACGATCTGGTTGTCAACATTGTAGTTTTGTAATATTATTTATGAATAATTAATTATTGATTTATATAAGAAAATATTTATTTTATGTGTATATAAATTAAAGAATTAATGCTGAGGTATTTTATCAGTATTTTGTAAGAATGGAGGTGTTAAAAATTATCTGTATGTGGATTTCGGTCATTTTTTGTTTAGAATTTAGAAAAACTTTTTTCAACAAAGTTGTAGAGAATTACATTTCCTATGAGATGGACATAAGATTTAAATTTTTCTCATAGAAGGGATATTTATTATAAATTATTGAAGTTCCGGAATAATTGATTCTTGGGGTTATAAATATTTTTTCACAAAAAACATTTTTAATGTAGGTGGGACCCACTTGTGTGTGCTGATGAAAGTGATGTGGTGTGCGTAAAATTTTTTTTTAAAATATTAATAGTTTATTAAATTTTCTGCTTTGGTATTATAAATATTTTCCTATAAATAGGGTACTTAGGTTATAATTGAAAATCACACCAGAATCAGAAGTTTTCTCTCTCTATAATATCGAGCATATTTTTGTGAATATTTAGATAGTTTGAGAGTTGATAAGCAATGCAAGTTTTTTTCAGCATTAAATCCGATATTTCAGTCAGAAGTACATGTCTTTTGAGGTAAGGGATGTTATTTTTTTATAAATGATATTATTTCTTTTAATATCATTATACCGAAATATTGATATAAATTTTATTGTGAATTTTTTACTTTTTCGTGTCAAAATTACTATTCACGTATACGGCACTATTTACGAATACGGCACTATTCATAGAAAAATTAAATTATTTTTTTTGTCCAAGTTGTCTATTATGGTTACTATCTTTGATTTTATACATGTTTTGATCTTCTTTCTTGAATTTTGCTCCACAATTGATTATTATGGAGTATTTTTAAACTTAGATAAACTAAAGTACGAATTCCTAATCTTTGTCCTTTTATCTCACTGGATTCATTTTTTTAAAAATATTTTTTTATCATCTTCAGTCCTAAATGGTGATATAACTGAATATATTTGACATGTAGTGCAAAGATAAATGATTAATTGATGACTATCTTTGGCCTGTAGTGCAAAGATGAATGATTACCTGATGAATATATTTGGTCCGTAGAGGAAAGATGGACATGTGTTGAGTTGAATATGATCAACTGATGATACAAATGAATATCTTTGGCCCGTAGTGTAAAGATAAATATTTTGTTCAAGATGTATATTGATTGATGTTAAAGGGATAAAATATTGATGATGGACTTTTAAATCAGAGAAGATAGTAAACTTTATTTTCTACTTAACTCTTCTAATGAATTGTTATTTCCGTTGTGAATATTGATCTAAAACTTGTTGTCCATTATATTTTATCTGATTTATTGAAGGCTAACGATAATTTATTTTTCATTATCTTAGTCCTAATATTCTTTACTAGGCTAGTTGAGCTCATCCTTTTTCTTTTTATTCAATTTTTCTTCTCAGGAGGCGAGAATATAGTTGGTACTAGTCGGGGTGTGAAGTAATGGTTCAAGATAATATTTGTAATAAAATTCATAGCACGTGTTGTCGTATTTTGTATGATAATTATATTAATGAAGTTGTAGTTAGTTTCTATACCATGTATTGGCGACTCAGAAAGAGTTCTGTGGACCTATTTTGGGGGCGTCACAATTTTCATATTCAAATAGTATCATTTCACTCTCCTATAAATAGGTTGCTTAGTTTAGAGATGAAAATTACACCAGAATCAGAGAATTCTTCTTCTATAATATTGAGCGTATTTCTTTAGAGTTTAAGGAAGCTTTGAGTGTAGAAAATAGTGCAAGTTTTCTTCAAAAATATCCCCGCTATACCAGTCGGAATACTCTCCTTTTAAGGTAAGAGGTATTATTTATTTCATATTCGCTTACGATATTATTTTTTGTATTCGTAAGGAATTTTATTTTCGTTCAATATTCGTAAGGAATATTATTTTCGTTCAATATTCGTAAGGAATATTATCTTCGTTTAATATTTGTAAGAAAAATTATTTTCGTTCAACAGTTATAAGGGATATTATTTTTGTTCAATATTCGTTAGAAATAATATTTTCTTCCATACTTTGTAGTATGTAAGTAATATTATTTCGTTTCAGATTCTGAATTCTACACTCATTGTGTTAAGTATTGCTTCTATACTCCTTGAAATTACTAAAATATCCTTGAAATTTGCAATTCATCTAGTATCGTTTCACAAGAATATTTTTTTAAACATTCTTGTTAAATTTTGATCTTTTCATGTCGGGTTACTATTCACGGGATACTATTCACCCAGGATACTACTATTCATGACAAAAATTAATTTCTTTTCTATCCAAATTATTTTTGATACAATATTATTCTTGAATTTTACTCCACAAGCAATTATCATGTTGACAATTTGGATATTTTTAAACTCTGGATAAATTTAAAGTCTTTAATATTTATCATTGATTTCGTTTGATTCACTACAACAAAAATGGTTTCTAGTGAAGGACAAATCCTTCACAACACATACTATATCACTCACAAAGTGATTTATTGCGAATAAAAAATTTTCTCACGTGATTGCTCGCATTAGACCTTCTCGCAATTGAGTATCCTTAGCTAAGTAATAACTAAATATTTTTTGTGAATGATATATTGTGAATAACTTTTTTATTCACAAATTGTATTTGATAATAGAATATTGTTATTTAGTGAAAGATTGATTTCCTTCACAAATAATATTTTAAGAATGACTATTTGAAATTAATGAATAACTTGATTCCCTCACAAATAATATATTGTGAGGAACAAATTTATTCAACGAGAGAATATTTTTCTTCACTAATTATAAATTGAGAATCTTTCTTCAAATTAATGAGAGAAAAATTCATTCACAAATTATAAATTTGTAAATAAAACTGGAATCAAGGAATAAATAATTAGAAGGATTAGCAGCAGTAAATCAGCCAAGAAAAGATCTGTTGACATTGTAAAACGAGGTTGAGATTATCATAATTGATATTATTTCCAAAATGACTTCTCATATTTTGAATTTAAAAATTCAGCTCTAAGGAATAAAAACAGAATTGATTCGGTTTCCAAAAGAAGCTTCCAAGATTTGAAATTGAAATAACAACTCTTTAAAAATAAGGAATTGACTAGGCTTCCAAAAATAATAAGATAGGAAGCTTTTAAACATATGAAATACTCATTAAAATAATTTCCAGCACAATGATATTGTCTTGAAATTAATTAAATAAGCTAGAAATTCTTACATTTGATTTTTTAAGTGAAGTCCTATGGACCTAACCATATGGTGGCACTAAACACCTTTTCTTAACACATGCTCACTTGATATCTTGCATAAACATTCCATAAGACACTATCAATTAGACGTAATCAGAAAATTAAAATTTTAATGTTCTAATTAAAAAAATTGAGAAGACAATCCTCAATGTGAAAAAAAAATTTAAAAGTTTAATCCCCTAATTAAAAAAATTTAGAATACAATCCATAAAGTAAAAAAAAATTAAAAATTTAATTCCTTAATTAAAAATTACGGAGAAGACAATCCCAAAGTGGAAAAAAAATATTAAAAGTTCATGGTATTAATTCATATTTAGGCCATAATATGTATATACTAGGGATTCTCTAGCCAATTTCAAACCTCTCACTTTATCTAACCGGAGCTTCCACTGGCCTAGTATGCACGTCAAAATGCAAGACAACATGAAAAAAACACTCAGACAGCAGCAGAAAAGAAATGTATGACAGGCGAAAATATAGGCAAACTACCAAGAGCTCAAGATTAGATATTGCTTAAAAGGTAACTCAGCCCTCAACCAAACTGGACTCATAAAAAAAAGAAAAAGAAAGAAAGATGAACTCTAACTTTCCCATTCCAAAACAAAAGATAACAGTTGCTTCGAAAATAATTCGGAAGGAACAACATTTATATACACCCAGGTATCCGAGGTATTTTACAAGATGTATGTGGATGAGCCACACATTTTATTCAGTATGGTTACCATCAGTATGAATATGTTTCAACAGTAGAACAAATTTTCGCCTCTTTGGCCTTGTAAAAGCTATAGAATATGGTATTTCAGGTAATCAGTAATACTTTTCCTATCTCAGACATTAACACTATCTAACAGCAACTCTTTTTACCCAAATTTTCGCCCCTTTGGCGTTGTAAAAGCTATAGTAAATTCCATCATGCCTCCATATATACAATTCACTCTCCCCGAATATGGTATTTCCAGCTATCAGTAATACTTTTTCCTATCTCAGACATTAACAGACAATTCACAGTTATGATTTACCAACTCATCAGGCCACAAACTCAATGCACATATGAAATTACTCGATTCTGACAAGGCTTTCTTGAGGGGTTTTCAGGGAGAAGGGGAATCGTCTTCTCCTGCTATATCATGTATGATATCAATCAACGGACCCAGGTTGCTTCTGTCCTCATCATTATTCCTGGCACTGTAAGAGTTGTATACTTCTTGATCCAGTGTCCCATGACAATAAGCAGTTTCAGTAAAATCAGGTATGATATCTTTCAACGGAACCATTTTGCAGTCATCATCCGAGGTATTGTTTCGCTTGTCAACCTCATATTTTAACCTGGCATCGTGAGAATCGTATGCTTCATTGTCCAAAGTCCCGTCACGATAGACAGTGGTAGTAAGGTCATCTTGATCCATAAGTATCCATACTTTATCTTGGTCATCAGAAGGATTGAGAGGCATTCCCCTGAAACAAATGTGAATTCTTAAGAATTTTGCCAACCCCAAAAAAATCTTGAAACCTCGTTTATAGAAAATTAATACGGTTCAATGCATAGGCTAAAACATATACTATTTCGTATACATACATGAAAGAGTTGAGTATACAACCTAGCGAACTGTCGGGCAACAAAATGTTTCCGAAAATGTTTGTGGGTGCCTGGGTGGATGGGTGGATGGGTGGGGGAGAGATAACCATTGATGTTTAAAGAAAACATCTTAATTCACAAAAAAAAAAACAAGGAAACAAAGCTCATATTTTGTGCTGCATACAGATATTACCTACAAACTATGGCAAAATAAAGTGGTACCTAAACTATAGCTCATACTTTGTCCGGCATACAGGCAGCCAACCATGACCAAACCACTTCAAAATCAATCAAACCGTTTCTTTTTTTCTTTTCATCTCAACCTATAGAATCATAATGAGGAATCTGAGTTTCACATCAAAATCAAATCACTTTTTTGGTTGCGTTGACAACAGTTGAGCCGTGATAGTAATAAGCAGGTTAAAGTAGTTCATTGTATTATTCAGAGGATGTGACACATCCTCTGGTGTGGATCTATTGCAGAAATCATACTCTTAACAAACAAAAGACAGCACAAAAGGTATTAATATAAGAAAGCAAAATCAGTAAATGCCAGGTTAAAGCATGGGATCAGAAAAGTATTCTCTAGGCCAATACTACACAAATTACTCTGATCTGATCCATTCAGTATACTGCGTAAAGGTGATCCAGTTAGAAGTCTGCTTCCAATTTTTCATGCATGAAAATCTGGTGTTTTGGTTATTGATTGGCATCAATAAACAGAATTGGGTATTAAGTGCAAATTAGGCTCTGTGTGATTCTCTGCAGTACCATAATCATTCAATATTACATAGCAATAAATCTCATGTCGAATATACCTATAGGCAATCCCTTCTCGATGCCTATGAAATCTTGTTTACCGTCTTATCTATTACTCCCTCCATCCCATAATAACTGTCGTTTTAGCTTGATGCACATGGATTAAGAAAGTCATTTAGTGCTATCATTTATTAATTAAAATTGGTGTGAAATTTCATCACTACCCCTTTATGGGAAGTTGAAAACTATTAATACAAGGGAAAAATTTCTTGGGACAATGAGAGAAGGTAGGGGTGATATAGGAAAGTAAATAATTTATTCTCCTAGAAAGTTGTAAACGACAAATAAATTGGGAAAAAAAATTTCTTTCTAAAACGACAGTTATTATGGGATGGAGGTAGTACATTTTCTCTTAATTTGCTAAAGGTTACTTTATTAAGTGTACGTGTGAAGCTATAGACTAAAATGTGTGTTCTTACCTTTTTTATCATCTCATCTATTAAATGTTCCTCTTAACATGCTATAGGGTTACTTCAATAAGTATTGTTCTGAACTTATAAACTAAAATACTAGTAAAATGTGTGTTGTCTGTAACACAGAATTCAGTATATAGTTCCATTGCAAACAACCTCCCACAACAAGAAACAGTTCTTATAAAAGCTACAAGGAAAATTTGAATATCATCCAGCAACATAGACAAACTGATATTAGTACCTAAAAGCAAGTGGTTGAAAGGAATGTCAAAAGCTCACAGTATTTAATCGAAACGCAACCGTTAGTTATAAAAATCACTAGAACATAAATAATACAAAAAATCAACCCTTTCTCATGGGAAAAACCATAGACAATTGATAAAAAAAAGGTTGCAGTTGCATAACAAATATAAGGTCAAGTCAATTTTAATGAAAAACTAAAGGGTGATGCTAAGGTTCTCAAATTTTTAGTTTTAAAAAGTGTCTGATCAAATGATGTGTTACCATAACATTAGTTGAGTAGATCTTATGTGATTGACTATGCGATTAATTATGGCAATGTCATGACATTTGATACAAAAAAAAATTGAGACCCCTAATATTACTCGAAACTAAATAACACGAGAATGACCGTCTTTGTGCCCAAAACAAATTAAGGTATAGTATAGCTTCTTGCATATATCAAATACAGTAGCAAATTATATATTTGATATTTCTCCTCTTTTTTTGTCAAATAAAGATAAAATGGATATAATAGAATAAGATAAAACTAATATGACAAAGTTTAGGCAAATTCAAAAAAGGAAATGGGGACTAACTACGAATCAAACATTTCATAGAAAAAGCATATTAATTGGGTGGTCTTGGTTCCAGTTAACGGAATTGAACTTTCTTAATCTCCAAAGAAAATGGATTTTTTAAAATATAAAAAGAAAAAAAAAACACTTTAATTTTCTACTAATTCTCTATCTTTTGAAATCACTACAAGAGTCTGTGTGTTTGAAAATTACAGAAAAATCCAGTTAACAATGTTCATCAATTCTTGATTTTTCAAGAATACCCCATATACATATTATAATTAAAAAAACTGGAAAATCATCATGCAAGTAATATATAAATGAAATTGTGCAGAAAAATTAACAAATTGAAAAGGGTATGTACCGGATATGGAAGATATTGGAGAGATCACTGCCCTTTCTGAGGTAAAAATTGACGGCGTTCAAGAAAGCTTTGTATGAAGCAACGTGAAGCCCGTCAATTCTCGGGTAAGGGAGGCGGAGCCGGGGTATCGGCGGTGAGTCCGCCTTAGTCTGAAAACGGCCGGCGGCGGAATATATGTACTCTTTCCAGGTGGTTACCGGCGCAGCAGCGGCAGATTTTCCGGATGCTGTAGATTTAGCAGTGGCGGGATTCATGGACTGCTTCCAGGTGGTTTCCGAAACGAAGACCTTACCTGTACCTGTGGGGGGAGGAATGGCCGGAAAAGATGGAACGGCGACGAAGCCAAGGGTGGCCATAATGGATTCGAGATCGTCGTGGTTGATAATGGGTTTGAAGGTTCTGGTGTCCCAAATTGCCAGCTTTCTCGATCGGAATAACCTATATTTTGCGATTTCCTTTTGGCTAATTTTCTTTTTGGTATCTGCCATTCTTTCTTTACCATCATCTGCCATTCTTTCTCAATTGAAGTAATGGGTATTGTTTGATGGGTTTTGTGGGTGAATTTAGAGAGAGATTGATGGGTTTTTGGGTGATTTTAGAGAGAGATTGATGGGTTCTTGGACGGTTTTGGAGAGAGAAATTAAAAAGGGAAGACAAGAATTGATTGAATGTGCACGAGTTTAAGAACGAAGCAGAAGAAGAACAGATTGAGTGAGAGTGTATATATAGTGCATATTTTTTTTTGGAGGGTTTATTTTGAATTGAAAAGCTGTTATTCTTCCCTCCCCTGATTTCTCGCTTATTACTCCATCTATCTAAAAAAAGTTCATTTGTAAAAAATAATAAATAAATAAATAAAAATCTCATTTTTCCTAGTGTTATTATAAAATGACAAATGTTTTTACTATTTGGAGCAAAATTATATTATCATACCAAATTTCACTCGCTAAAGGAAAAGGAAAAAGAAAATCAAATAAAAATACATTTTTATAAGTTTTACAAATGAAATTCGTTCGGAATAACAATTTAGAAAATATGATAACAATTTTTTTATAACTAAACAATGGATACTGAAAATGATACTAAATGATGTGTATAGTTGTACTTGATTATAATCATTGGAAATTGGTTAGCATGAACTTCATTTTTGAGTAAGTTGGTCAATTGGCTAATAAAGTGCTGACACGCAGGCGAGACTCTATGTGTGTCAGTATTGTATTGGCCAATTGACTAACTTATCCAAAAATAAACTTCATGCTAACCGTATCCTAATCATTGGGTCTACTTATATATAAATAAATTACCGACTAATTATAATCTGACATATCATTTTATAAATTAATTTTTGTTAAGAGTTTTTTGTATACTCCTTCCATTCTTAAAAGAATAGTCGAAGTATATTTTATAAGCAAATTAAGAAAAATAAAATAGAGAAAATAGAGTGTAAAAAGTTTTAAATTTATTCCTAATGACTAAAAAAAATTAAATTAAATAATGAGTCTTGATTTTTTTTATATATAATAGATCTTATTAAATGTCATTTTTATCCTTTATTTTATACATTTTAGTCATCCTTTTGAGAATAAAAAGCATAATATCTCATGCCATGGAGATAGTACTTAACATTACTCTTAGACTATGTTTGTTTGTAAAGATTATAATCTCAAGATTATTAATTCTAATATTATAATCCCGGGATTATAATTATAATATCAAAATTATTAAGCCATGTTATAATTCTGAGACTAAATTCTCATATGCGTTTGGTGCATTTGAAATCTCTAAACACATCAAACGCTCCGAACGAGGATAGACAAACAAATTATAAATTTGTAAATAAAAAATTAATTGCTAAATAATCAAAATTCATTGAAAATTATAATTGATTTTTAAATCATTAATTTCATATTTATTATTATTATTAATCTCTATAAGAAATATTAAATTTATTTTTCAAGTAAATCTAAATATTGCTATACTTTTTTCAAATTAATTCATAAGCTAATGCATAAATAGCTAATAAAATCAAAACTTCTCATATAAATAGATCATAATACTTGAGTCATAATAACTACAAAATTTGTTATTGTATTTTGGTCTTAAGGACCATAGTACCTACAAAATTTATTAACTAACATAAAAAAACTGAAAGAATAACAATGAACTAGAATGAATAAAGTGTGACATATTAAATCTACTTCATCATCATTTTTTTCAAGAAAATCAAGGTTGGGAGCTGCAAACAAAGAATTTTATAAGCTCTCATTACAATCCACAATGTCATTTACAGTGCAACAGTGGATGGCACAATGGCAGTCCAAGAAAGTATTAAAGTCAATCAGATGCACGGGTAAGAGAAACCTCACGTTTTTGGGTAATTTAACCCTCAAAATAACATTATTTTGAAAATTTACAAAATATTATTTTGTACACAACATAGCATAGGGTATATTTTTTTATATATATTGAATTACACAAAATAACGTGGCTTTTGTGTGATAGCTCACCGTCTCTGACCGATCTCGCCTTATTTATATTAAGTTTAATACCTTTAAGCATTTTTTTTTATCCTTGAACTAATCCTAAGGTGACAATTTTTTGAATTGTACTTTTACTCATAAGGCCATTCAATACACTAAAAGTAGGCATTATTTAATCCCACCAGCTTCCTTCTTAAGATGATATAGTGAAGAAATCGTGAATGGCTTTACTGCCTCTATTGATATAATTCAATCATATATATATATATATATATATATATATATACACACACACACACAAAAGAGTCCAAAGAAAATAGGGAACTAGAGCTGCTGTAATTCTAATCTAATTCTTAAACTCACGCTTAACTAGAAATTAGGGAACTAGAGCTGTAATTCTAATCTAATTCCTAAACTCACGCTTAACCATATATACGGTACATTAATAGAATATCTCAATACCCCCCCCCCTCAAGTTGGAGCATGAGGATCATAAATGCCCAACTTGGAAAGCAGAAACTGAAATCGACGTGTCCCCAAAGGTTTGGTAAAGATGTCTGCAAGCTAAACTGTTGTAGGAACATATGAAGGGAGAATAGTTCCATCTTGGATAGCATCACGGACAAAGTGACAATCTGCTTCAATGTGCTTTGTTCGTTCATGGAAGACAGGATTCTGTGCAGTGTGTAAAGCTGACTGACTATCACAGTATAAACCAATAGCAGCAGGATGGTGAATCCCTAAGCTAAGGAGAAGACCCTTCAACCATTTCAATTCACAAGTAAGAGAAGCCATAGAACGATATTCGGCCTCTGCCGAAGAATGTGACACAATAGGTTGTTTCTTGGTTTTCCAAGAAATCGGGGAATGACCAAGAAACACAAGCCAACCTGTGAGAGAGCGACGAGTAAGAGGACAAGCTGCCCAATCAGAATCACACCAACCTGTCAAAGAGAGAGAGCTATCAGCTCGAAGTAAAACTCCTTGTCCAGTAGAACCCTTCAAATAACGAACAACTCGCAAAGCGACTTCCCAGTGTTCCTGTCTCGGTTGTTGTAGGAACTGGGATAAAACATGAACAGAGTATGCCAAATCAGGACGAGTGACCATTAAGTAAATCAAACAGCCAACCAAACGACGATAAGGTTTCGGATTAGACAAAGAATCTCCTGAAGCGTGAGAAAGCCGATGGTTTTGCTTAATCGGAAAGGATGCGGGCTTGGCACCTAGAAGACTAGTCTCAGAAATAATGTCAAGAGAATACTTTCATTGGCAAAGAAATATACCATCAGGACTTCGTACCACCTCAATCCCGAGGAAATATTTAAGAACCCCGAGATCCTTCATATGGAAACATGTGCTCAAATAGTTCTTAAAGACTCTCAAAGCAGCGGAATTATTCCCAGAAATAATTAAATCATCAACATACACCAAAAACTTGATTTGAATATCACCCTTAGTATAAGTAAAGAGAGAATAATCAGCATAGGATTGTAGAAAACCATACTATTTTAAAGCAGTAACAAGTTTGGCAAACCAACACCTCGGTGCCTGTTTCAAGCCATATAATGACTTTCGAAGACGACACACCATATCAGGTTGAGAAGACCCAAAACCAGGAGGAAGCTTCATATAGACTTCCTCATTAAGATCCCTGTGCAAAAAGGCATTATGCACGTCCATCTGATGCAGCTCCCAATTTTTAGATGCTGCAATGGCTAAGAAAGCACGAACCGTGACCATCTTTGCAACTGGCGCAAAAGTCTCGTGATAATCGATCCCAACAATTTTATGATTACCAAAGACAACCAAACGAGCTTTAAGCCGTTCAACACTACCATCAGAGTTATACTTGATTTTATAGACCCATTGACTACCAAGAGCGCGTTTACCAGGTGGTAATTTTTCCATAGTCCAAGTACCATTATCTTTTAAAGCACGAATTTTTGTTTGCATAGCATGACGCCATCCTACATCTGTCATAGCGTCTTTAAAAGATTTCGGTTCAGAACCTGCAGTAACAGCGACAAGAAACTTCCGATGTATAACAGAAAATTTTGCACAATTAATATAATGTGTTATAGGAAAGGGCATACCTAAGGAAGCGGATGGCGCGGGTGAACTGGGAGAGAGAGTAGATGGACTTTTTGTGATCACAGTGTTAGTAACATAGTCACGAAGCCGAATGGATGGAACCTTTTCACGAAATCCACATCCCATGTGAGTTTCAGTAATAGACTCTGGAGCAACCCCTGCTGCCCCCCCTATAGATGGATGTTGGAGTGGAGAGGTGGATTGAACTGGCCTTTGTTCAGCATCCATGCCAGACAGTGAATCATTGGCTGCGGGAGGTAAAATGGGAGCAGGCTTTAAAGTGGTAGTTTTTGGGTTTTGGATGGTGACATGTAATGGGGAGGATTCGTTTGTGAGCTTAAGTTCATCGAACAATAATGCAGAATCCCCCAAAATATTAAAATCGAGGTCATCATCACCCAAATTCATGCTGCCAAAATTATATTTAGAACGAATAGGAGTAGGAGTATTTTCGGCAAAAGGAAATTGATTTTCAAAGAACTTAACATTCCTAGAAACAAAAAAACTTTTATTTTCTAGATCAAAAAGTCTCCACCCTTTCTTTCCAAAAGGATACCCAACAAAGACATATTTTCGACTTTGACTTACAAATTTATCATTCTTTGCTCGTTGATTATGGGCATAACATAAAGAACCAAACACTCGCAATTCATCAAACACTGGCAAAGTATTAAATAAAATTTCATAAGGTGTTTTATTCTAAAGAACACTCAAAGGTGTTCGATTGATCAAATGAGAAGTTGCCAAGACACATTCACCCCAAAAATAAAGAGGAAGATGACTTTGAAAACGCAAAGCCCTTGCCACTGTTAAAATATGACGGTGCTTACGTTCAACTCTGCCATTCTGTTGTGGAGTTCCCACACAAGAGGTTTGAAATAAAATCCCATTTGAAAGAAAATAATCTGTCAAACAGTGAAACTTCGTCCCATTATCACTCCGAACAATCTTAACCTTTTGACCAAATTGTCGATCAACCATAGCAAAAAACAACATAAACATTTTAAATACCTCCAATTTATCAATCAACAAATAAACCTATACAGCTCGGGAAAAATCATCCACAATAGTTAAAAATTAACGAGCCCCACAAGAAGAATTTGTATTGAAAGGCCCCCATAAATCACAATGAACCAATTCAAAAACTCGAGAGGCCTTATGGTCACTAAGAGAAAAAGAATCACGAGATTGTTTGGCACGAGGGCACACATCACATGCCTTATTTAATTTATCACTAAAATTATGTAAGAAAGGTAATGACTTCACTACTTTCTCTGAAGGATGTCCAAGACGTTGATGCCAAAGTTCCAACAAAGATAAAGAACCATCCATTGAGATAGCATCCACTGAGATAGCTTGCACTGTAGACAGTTGCCGAAAGTAGTAAAGTCCATCTCTCCGTTCACCCGTTCCAATTAGCTTCCTCGTATGGCGGTCCTATATAACACACATATTAGAAGCAAATTGTACAAAACAGTGCAAGTCATCAATGAGTTATGTAACCAAAATTAAGTTGCAGTGCAATTTAGGGACATAAAGAACATTTTTAAGATACAATCCTTCCACGAGCCTCACACTTCCCTCTTTAGTAGCAATTATTTTTTTGGCCATCGGGGAGCCCAACGGGACATGCGGCAATATCATGAACATCAAACAAATATGATTCATCCCCCGTCACATGATTAGAAGCACCGGTGTCAATAATCCAAGATATCTTAGAAAACTCACCATGTAGACGATCGGTAGAGGAGTGAGCATTACCAAACATAGTAGCTATAGTCTGTCGTTGTTCTGCACTCAAATTAGGAAGAGAGGTAGGAGTGTTTGATGTGTTGGCAGTGGCGTTGGAAGAATTTCTCTGCCCATTGATCGAAGCTCCAACCATAGTGTTGCATTCATCTACCGCCACCGCTCGCACATTGGCTCCTCCGTCGCGGGTGAGTCTATATCACGACCACCACCTCCTTTGCCTCAAGCATGAGTGACTCCTTGAGTGCGAGGTCTATCACCCCACCATTCTAGATACCCAAAAAGCTGAAAACAAGTAACAATGTCATGTCCGGATCTATTACAATGAGAACACACTAGCCCAGATTTGTCAATCTTATTTGGTTTCACTCGGCCACACCCTTCTGGACGAACATCAAAACCCACCACTTCCGGTAGAGATTCTCGAGCATGAGTGATTCCACTAACACGTTCTTCTTGGGTAATTTGTTGATAGGCACAATCAAGAGAAGGTAAAGGTTCTTGGGACAACAAAGTAGTACGTAATGGGGCATAATAATCAGAATTTAAACCCATCAAAAACTGATGAAAACGTTCATTATTTCGTCGGTTTTCATGTGCCTTACCCAAATGACATTCACATTTTCCACACGTACATGCAATAACTGGTTCATGATTAGCCAATTCATCCCATAAGACCTTAAGCTTCCCAAAATATTAGAAACAGACATGACCTTGGATTGCTCACACTTAGCTAAATCAGTTTTTAACTTGTGAATTCGAGGTCCATTAACAACAGAAAAGCGAGCCTGTAATTCATCCCACAAAAGTTTAGCATCATCATAAAAGGAGATAGTAGACTTAACCTCCTGATCAATAGTGTTCATTAGCTAGGAAACGAGCATCGAGTGAATGGTAAGCTAATCCTCCGTTGTGAAAGATGCCTTAGGTTCCATAATCGTTCCATCGACGAAGCCGTATTTTTGGCGAGATAGTAGATCAAGGCGCACAGACTTTGCCCATACATCATAATTGTCGTGTCGAAGACGAACCATAGCGATGAGATCTCCAAGTCTATCTTGTGAGCTAAGAAAAAAAGGAGATGTATGGTCATTTCGAGCCATGTCGATCGTGTATCTTAGCCGCGTGGCTTTGATACCATGAAGAAATCGTGAATGGCTTTACTGCCTCTATTGATATAATTCAGTCATATATATATATATATATATATATATATATATATATATATATATATATATATATACAAAAGAGTCCAAAGAAAATAGGGAACTAGAGCTGTAATTCTAATCTAATTCCTAAACTCACGCTTAACCATATATACGGTACATTAATAGAATATCTCAATATATAGTCTTTTATAAATGACTTTAGAAATAAAAAGATAATTATAGGATTGGCATATTCAAAAATGAAAGTGCTTAAATGTGTTGATCTAATATAAATAAATAGAAACCTTTTCCTCCTTTCTCTCATAAAGCTTAAAATCTATCATATAATAATCCATAAATTGTAATAGAAAAGAAAAATAGAGGTTTGTGATGATTTTGAAATCTTTTCTATTAGGTAATCTAGTATCCTTATACATGACTATTATGAATTTCTGATCACATTTCTATACAAATAAATTGATATTTTCACAAATCTCACTCACATAAATGGTGGTTTCATATACTCCACTATTTAGGTCCATCTATTTTTGTTGCTAAAGCTTATCAAATCTTGTATATAAAAACAGTAAAAGTGATCCTTTCAATTGGAAAACTCACTGAGTTAACTCTTGATTAATTAAGAGTTAACTCGGTCAATTGAAAAACTATCGACTCCATCATTCAATCGGCAAAACTCTTCAGATTTCCCAACTTCCTCTTCCTCTTCCTCTTCTTCCTCCGTCTTCTCAATTAACCCATTCCTTTTTTTTCTCTTTCTTGAACAGGCTAACAAATGCTCATCTTATGTATTATTTTTTCTAATTTCATATCCTCCTTCTTAATTATATTCAATTTCTCTTTATGTCGATCACGTCTTCCTCTTCCCAATTGTTTACGAAATTTTTCTGTTTTGGGAATGAAATAGATGCTTATTGTGATAAGCTTCTCTCTGGCGAAACTGGGATTAGACCTATCGATCGATTTGATGCCTCCAAGTTCCTAACTTGATTTGGTGGCCAGATTCATGGGTATTCGTCGAAATATATAAAAACACATCTTTTCGGACGTCTCTCAATATTAGCGATCCCATCTCAATCTCATCGTCAGACCGATGGATTGCCCACTCTTTCTGCAGTTATTGAGGTATGTTATTATGCAGTAACTATCATTCCTTTTTGTTCTTTATTGTTGTTACATCTTGACTTAGTTTTTTTGGCAAACTTGGGAGATCTAATATGGGATATGTGATAGACTCCACGGCAAGCTTGCGTGAGGTGGTTGCCGCCCCGATCGTTTCTAGCAAAGTTGTAGGATGGAATGCTTCCAACACCTTAACCCCTCGCCTATATGTAGACGGTAATCTTGGTACAATTGCTCACGTTCGAAAATCTGCGTTGAATGGACACCAACGACACCTTGACCCCTCGCTTATATTGAAGTGGTAATCTCGGTACAATCGACGATTGATGCGGTAGAAGATGCCACACATAACTATGAATTGTTGTATGATAAGTCAAATTGAATCTCAAAGAAGTAACTAAGAAAAATACTTAGAAATTCTTCAAAGAACCAAAAGTAGAGAATAACCTCACAAATATATTGAATAATGAAAAATAATGTGTATTGTGTTTGATTAGATAACTTGGACCTCTATTTATACTACTCAAAACAATCCAAATCCTAATAGGAATGTATAAACTATAACCCTAATTTTTATAAAGAAATAGAAGTCAATTTAGAAAAGAACTCCTAATTAAAAAGAAATCCTAATTACAATAGAATTTAAAATTAATTCTAAATCCCAAAAATTGTTGCCAAAGCCGCGTGAATCATACTGATATTTTCCCAGCTGCGTGACTAAGATTTGCATAAACCAAATAGGATTCAAATTCGTGGCTGGCAAGGTAATAACCAAATTCCATGTAATCACATATGTCTGCTGGTTCCTTTTGAGATCTGATGGCCCCACCATGTGACATCACTATATACTTGAAGTCTAGAATTAAGTTACTGCTAAATATGCTTGGTTGCATGTATGTAATATATGTGGACTTCCTTGTGGACTTTGCTAAGAAAATTAAGATTGGGCTTGTATTAAAATGACCCAAATTTGTGTCTCATCCTTCCTTGCATTATCTTCAGCCCAAACATCTTGGATCAATCCGTTGAGACTTTGTTTGAACCTCTTTGTCCTAGCCTTGCTTGATCCCCACGCCCCTTTAGTCTTGTTTGACTCTACGCATGCCATGTCCTCATCATTCCTCTCCTCTTGAAAAGGATTTGTCCTCAAATCGTCACCTACATCAAACGGACTTAGATCAGTAACGTTAAATGTAGCACTAACATTATACTCACCTGGCAAATCCAATTTATAGGCATTGTCATTGATACGCTCGAGAACTTGAAATGGACCATCTCCCCTCGGAAGCAATTTCGACCGTCTTTGAACTGGGAATCTTTCTTTCCGCATATGTAACCACACCCAATCTCCGGGCTCAAAGTTCACTTGATGTCGTCCCTTGTTCGCGTGCTTAATGTACTGTTCCGTCCTCCGTTCAATGTTTAGTCTGGCTCTTTCATGAATCTGCTTAACAAGATCAGTCTTTTTCTTTCCATCCATGTTAGTATATTCAGAAACAGGTAATGGTGATAAATCCAACGGTGTCAAGGGATTAAACCCATATACAATTTCAAATGGAGAAATATTAGTAGTAGAATGAACAGAACGGTTATATGCAAACTCAACATGTTGTAAACATTCTTCCCATTGCTTGATATTTTTTTTAATGATAGCCCGTAAAAATGCCGACAAAGTCCTATTTACTACTTCAGTTTGACCGTCAGTTTGTGGATGACAAGTAGTAGAAAATAATAGTTTAGTACCCAATTTACCCCACAAGGTCTTCCAAAACTAACTTAAGAACTTTGTATCTCCATCAGAAACAATAGTTTTAGGCATACCATGCAAACGCACAATCTCCCTAAAGAACAAATCAGCAACATGAGATGCATCATCAGTTTTATGATATGGAATAAAATGTGCCATTTTTGAAAATCTATCCACGACCACAAATATCGAATCATAACCATGCTTAGACCTAGGTAAACCCAACACAAAGTCCATAGAAATATCAATCCAAGGTTCATTAGGAATAGGCAATGGTGTATACAATCCATGGGGTTGAACACGAGATTTAGCTTGGCGATAAGTAATACATCTATCACATATTCTTTCTACATCTCGTTTCATATGTGGCCAATAAAAATGTTCTTTTAAAACAGCAAAAGTTTTATTAACACCAAAATGTCCCATTAAACCTCCCCCATGTGATTCCCTAACCAACAACTCACGCAAAGAACATGCAGGAATACATAGTTTATTTTCTCGAAACAAGAATCCATCAATTCTAAAGTATTTACCCACAGCATTCTTTTCACAAGTTTTAAACTCTTCACCGAAATCAAGGTCATTATCATATAACTCTTTAATTCGTTCAAACCCAAGCAATTTCATATCAAGAGTATTTAACAAAACATACCTGCGAGACAAAGCATCTGCAACGACGTTCTCCTTACCTTGCTTATATCGAGTAACATATGGAAATGTCTCGATAAATTCCATCCATCGTGCATGTCTTTTGTTCAACTTGTGTTGTCCCTTCAAATATTTTAATGATTCATGATCGGTGTGAATCACAAACTCCTTAGGCCACAAGTAATGTTGCCATGTCTCCAAAGCTCTAACCAAAGCGTACATCTCTTTGTCATAAGTAGGATAGTTTAAAGCTGCCCCACTCAATTTTTCACTGAAATACGCAACTGGTTTCCCTTCTTGCATCAACACAGCTCCAATCCCTAAACCTGAAGCATCACACTCAATCTCAAAAGTTTTAGCAAAGTTAGGTAAAATAAGTAACGGAGCATTTGTTAATTTATCCTTAATCAAATTAAATGTTTTTTCCTGTTCATCACCCCACTTAAAGCCTACACTTTTCTTGATGACCTCGGTTAATGGTGCTGTAATCTCACTAAAATTCCGAACAAAACGTCGGTAGAAACTTGCGAGTCCATGAAAGCTTCGTACTTGACTCACATTGGTTGGACTAGGCCAATCCCGGATCACACGTATTTTCTCCTCATCAACTTGGACTCCTTGTGAACTCACAACAAAGCCAAGAAAAACAATCCTATCCGAACAAAACGTGCATTTTTCCATGTTAGCAAATAACTTTTCTTTCCGGAGTACATCTAAAATAGATTTTAAATGCAATCCATGATCTTCCAAGTTTTTGCTATAAATCAAGATATCATCAAAATAAACTACGACAAATTTTCCAATGAATGGACACAAAACATGGTTCATTAATCTCATGAAAGTGCTGGGTGCATTAATTAAACCAAAAGAAAATACTAACCACTCATAAAGACCATATTTTGTTTTAAAAGCTGTTTTCCATTCATCACCCTCTTGCATTCGAATTTGATGATAACCACTTTTTAAATCAATTTTTGAAAATATGCAAGACCCATGTAATTCATCTAGCATGTCATCTAAACGAGGAATGGGATGTCGATATTTTACCGTAATGTTATTTACCGCTCGACAATCGATGCACATCCTCCATTTTCCATCCTTTTTTGGCACTAGAATCACCGGAACTGCACACGGGCTCATACTTTCTCTCACGAATCCTTTCCCCATCAGCTCGTCAACTTGCCTTTGTAACTCCTTCGTCTCCTCGGGATTACTCCGATAAGCTGGACGGTTTGGAATCGTTGCACCAGGAACAAAATCAATTTGATGCTCAATTCCCCGAATTGGTGGTAGTCCATAAGGAAGCTCATCGGGAAATACATCTTTGAATTCCTGTAAGAGAGATGAAACAACACTAGGCAAAGAATCATTAGCGTTAGTATTTAAAAGCGCCTCTTTATACCGAAGTAAAATCATAGGCTGTTTAGAAATCAAAGCTCTTCTCACATCACTCTTTTTTGCCAGTATATTTGTTTTTTTCTCTTCTTTCTTTTTCTCTCTCTTTTTCTTCTTGATTTTTCTTTTCTTCACTCTCTTTTCTTTGTACATAATTTTTCTGCAAATGAATTTGATCTTCATGTACTTGTTGTGGTGACAAAGGACGCAAAGAGATCTTCTTCTTGTCGTGAACGAATGAATATACGTTGGTAAACCCGTCATGTTGAACTCTCCTATCAAACTGCCATGGTCTACCCAACAATATATGTCCTGCCTGCATGGGCACCACATCACACAATACCTCATCAATATACCGACCAATAGCAAATGGAACTAATACCTGTTTGGTTACTTTAATGTCTGCATTATCATTGAGCCACTGCAAACGATATGGCTGCGGATGTTTGGTAGTAGGTAACCCCAATTTCTCCACCATCGTAGTGCTTGCCACATTTGTACAGCTGCCTCCATCTATAACTACGCAACAAATTTTCCCATTCACAAGACATCAAGTATGAAATAGATTTTCCCGCTGTTCACTGCTCTCCTCCTTAACCTGTGTACTAAGTGCTCTTCTCGTAACCAGAATTTCACCATGTATTGCATCCTCACCTATCTCCTCTAATGGTGGCATAGAATCGGTGTCGCTATCTTCCCCCTCGGTCTCCACATCTCCATTGTCAAGTAACAACATTTTCCTCTAATTTGGACATTGGCTAGAAATATGTCCCCTGCCTTGACACTTAAAACATACAATATCTCGATTACGACCAAAAGAAGGTTGTTCAGTTTTACCTTGAGTTTCTCGGCTAGTTGATCCTTGTTTGGGTTCCACCTTTGGCTGGAACGCAGTTGTCTTTCCCTCTCGCTTTGCCAAATTGGGTCTCCATGATGAACTAGCATTAGATTGTCATCGTTGTCCTCCTCGCCTCTTGAGTTGTTTCTCTATCTTAGTAGCCATATATACCAGTTCTTCTAACTCCAAATAATGTTGTCGTTCAACCAGTTCTGTAATCTCCCAGTTCAATCCTGCCGAGAACCTAGCTTTGTCCTCAATTAAATTAACCCGATCCTTCAACATCTCCATCTCCCTGTGATATTCATCCACACTCCGACTTCCTTATTTAAGAGTTTGCAAACTACGAATGATCTCCCGTTGATAATATGCTGGTACAAACCTCTTTTTCATGATAGCTTTCATCTCTACCCAAGTTGTAATCGACCGCTCTTCACACCTTCTCTGATTAGCTGTCAACTGATCCCACCATATCAATGCATATCCAGAAAACTCCGTAATGGCCAGTTTGACTTTCTTAAGGTCTGAATAGTTGTGACAGTCAAAGATTCGCTCCATCTTGGTTACCCAATCTAAATAAGCCTCAGGATCACCCGTGCCTTGGAAAGCTGGAATCTTCATTTTTATGCTATCCAAATTACTATCTTCTCTGTCCTGACCTCTTCCTTCCCTAGCACCTCCGTGTCTTTGATGTCGAAAATTAGATTCACGATCTTCTGCTGCACTACTGTCCTCACCGTAAGGGTCTTCCTTTCTTGCGTCAGTTTGTTGTGTCATCGTCTTGTTTTGCATCCCATGAGTGTTTTGGGATAGCTCAGCCATAGACACCCTCATCGCTTCTAATTGTTCTTGCATTTGCTCCATAGTCTTTCTCAATCTTCGATCCCATTCTTTATGCATGGCCTCTATCTGGAATTTCAATTCAGCTGTTGAGGGTTGTTCCTCATAAGTTCCTTTATCCTTCGAGTTAGACATATTTCCTGCAAAATAAGGATTAGTAGAAAACAATTTCCTCACCACTCCCTTACGTGTTTCGCTCGAATAAATGGTCCACTCGTGTATACTCTCAATAAATTGGCTTTTACCCTCAATTAATCTTACCACTAAGCCTTTTACCTCAAATATTCTCTCTAATAGGTTCTTATTGAATTCCCTAGCAAAATTCTTGGTTTTACTAATCAATTCAAAATTACTTATCACGAAACAAAAATATAGACGGTGTAACTATCAGAATACCACAAAATCACCGATCGATTATCTTGTACTCCACTTGTATGCTTCAGATTTGTAAATTGTAGCTTCGTTTCAGAATTGATGATGATGGAACGATATGAACTCTTCTTTGGAATTTGAGGATTTGATGGTGTGCTACAAGTTTGGTTAGCACAAATAAAATATGATATATTTTTCTTTTCTATTTCTTTTTTTTTTCTCTTTTTTTTTACAATATATATTTCAACAGAAAATTAAAGATAAGTAACTCGCTAGAAAGGCTTAGCTTTGATACCAAATGATAGACTCCACGGCACGCTTGCGTGAGGTGGTCGTCGCCCCGATCGTTTCTAGCAAAGTTGTAGGATGGATTGCTTGCAACACCTTAACCCCTCGCCTATATGTAGACGGTATCTTGGTACAATTGCTCACGTTCGGAAATCTACATTGAATGGACACCAACGACACCTTGACCCCTCGCTTATATTGAAGCGATAATCTCGGTACAATCGACGATTGATGCGGTAGAAGACGCCACACACAACTATGAATTGTTGTATGATAAGTCAAATTGAATCTCAAAGAAATAACTAAGAAAAATACTTAGAAATTCTTCAAAGAACCAAAAGTAGAGAATAACCTCACAAATATATTGAATAATGAAAAATAATGTGTATTATGTTTGATTACATAACTTGGACCTCTATTTATACTACTCAAAACAATCCAAATCCTAATAGGAATGTATAAACTATAACCCTAATTTCTATAAAGAAATAGAAGGCAATTTAGAAAAGAACTCCTAATTAAAAAGAAATCCTAATTATAATAGAATTTAAAATTAATTCTAAATCCCAAAAATTGTTGCCAAAGCCGCGTGAATCATACTGATATTTTCCCAGCGGCGTGACTAAGATTTGCATAAACCAAATAGGATTCAAATTCGTGGCTGGCAAGGTAATAACCAAATTCCATGTAATCACATATGTCTGCTGGTTTCCTTTTGAGATCTGATGGCCCCACCACGTGACATCACTATATACTTGAAGTCTAGAATTAAGTTATGCTTGGTTGCATGCATGTAATATATGTGGACTTTCCTTGTGGACTTTGCTAAGAAAATTAAGATTGGGCTTGTATTAAAATGACCCAAATTTGTGTCTCATCCTTCCTTGCGTTATCTTCAGCCCAAACATCTTGGATCAATCCGTTGAGACTTTGTTTGAACCTCTTTGTCCTAGCCTTGCTTGATCCCCACGCCCCTTTAGTCTTGTTTAACTCCACGCATGCCATGTCCTCATCAATATGGTAGCAACAGAACTTCTATCTCCAGTCAAGATTCTCATGGGCTTTATAGTAGTCGTCAAGGTATGGGTTACAGTGGAGGTATGTTTTATGAATCTTCTTATTGGATATACGCACGATGTGTAAGACCCCAACTTATTAATGAATAAAATCAAATTTTCTCTAAATATTATTGTGAATAATAAGGGGTTAATTTGATATAATACTTTGGTTATGGGTGAAATGTGCAAATTTTACAAAATAAGCAAGTGGTTATAAAATATTTATTTTTGGTCGGTGAATATTCGGTTGGTCGTGGAATATTCTTGCTGTCGGGGAATATTTGTACGACGACGCAGCCTTGTGTGGGCCCCATAACGGAAAGCGATTGGATGAAGAAAACGACAAGTATAAGTTGTTTATAAATAACGGCGTAGTTGTTACCGTTAATACTGTTGGAATATCCGGTGGTTAAAATACAGTAGCACACGGTATCGCACTAATTATTGATTCTTACGTAAGAAGGCACTACTCAATAATTGTTACAATAGTTATTATTCAATATTTTATTTTATTGATTCAATAATTGCTGCGTTGATATTTTATATTATTGTTGTTTCAATAATTGTTGCTGCACAGTATTTTCATTTATCAGATCAATAACTCATATTATTTGAATAATATTATTAGATAACATTATTGGCAATGTCTAGAAAGTTCTGTCTAAGGAGAGGTTTGGTCATCTAATTGCGCGCCAGTAAGGAGAAATCCTTATTGGAAAGCCTCCTCTTTCCTGGGAACGGCCTGGTTGTCATAAATGTGATTCTGTAATATTATTTGTGAATAATTATTTATTGATTCATATGATAAGGAAATATTTATTTTATGTGGATATAAATGAGGGATATATTTTTGTGGTTAAAAATGAAGGAGTTAATGTTGAGGTTTTTGTCAGTATTTTTGTCGGAATGGAGGTATTAAAAATCAGGGTTTTTGAGATAGTTTGCGGGGGTTATAATTTTTAATCCGACCGTTGGATCGTGGTAATTTTTGGATATGTTATACATATATAAGTTGAGTATATGTCCACAAATTTTGAACAGTTAAAAATGAACGTATGATTTATTACGAATTTTACAAGATGACTGGTTCAGAAATTATTGAATTTTTGGAGTTAATCATTTTGGTGAAAAATTCTAGAATTGGTGGGCCCCACTTGTGGTTGGTGAAGAAATGTGCTAAATTATATTTTAAATGTGGTGGGTGGGAATAGTAGCAGGTAAAGCCATCAGGTTGCAGGTCAAGCCTACTAAAATTTTCCTATAAATAGAGGGCTAAGTTAGAATTGAAAATCACACCAGAAACAAGTTTTCTCTCTTTCTCTCTCTAGATTATTGAGTGTATTTTGTGAGTATTTAGATACTTTGAGAGTTTCTATTCATCAGAGCAAGTTTCTTTCAGCCTTATACCGGTATTCCGACCAGAAGTACTGATATTTTGAGGTAAGGGGTATTATTTCTTTCACATTCTGAAGAGATATTATTTTTCGTATTCGTATGAATATTACTTCTGTTCAATATTCATAAGAAATTTTATTTCTTTCAATATTCGTGAGAGATATTATATTCATTTAATATTCGTAATGAATATTATTTTCGTTTGATATTTGTAAGGGATATTATTTTCTTCTTAAATGATATTATTTTCTTCAATATCATTATGCTGAAATATTGATATGAGTTTTTATCAAATTTGGAACTTTTTGTGTCGGGGTTACTATTCACGTATACGGTACTATTCACGTATACGACACTATTCACGAATACGGCACTATTCACCGAAAAATAAAATTTTTCCTTTTTGTCCAAAATGTCTATTATGGTTACTATCTTTGATTGTATCCATGTTTTGATCTTTATTTTTGAATTCTGCTTCACAATTGATTATTATGAAGTATTATTGATCTTGGATAAACTGTTATACGAATCCCTACTATTTGTCCTTCTGTCTCATTGGATTCGTTCTCTTTAAGATATTTTTCATCATCCTCAGTCCTAAATGATGATATTAATGAATATCTTTGGCCTGTAGTGCAAAGATGTATGATTACTTGATGAATATCTTTGGCCTGTAGTGCAAAGATGAACAGGTGTTGAGATGAACATGACTGACAGGTGATACAAATGAATATCTTTGGCCTGTAGTGCAAAGATGTATGATTACTTGATGAATATCTTTGGCCTGTAGTGCAAAGATGAACAGGTGTTGATATGAACATGACTGACATGTGATACAAATGAATATCTTTGGCCTGTAGTGCAAAGATGAATATTTGGATAAAGATGATTATTAATTGATGTTACAGGGATAAAATATTGATGATGGACTTTTAAATCTTAGAAGATAGTAGAATTCTTTCCCTACTTGACTCTTCTAATGGTTTGCTGTTTCCGCTGCAGTTGTTGATCTAAAACTTGTTGTCGATTATATTTTATCAGATTTTTCCCTGTTGAAGACTAACGATAATTTGTTTGTATATTATCTTAGTCATAATATTCTTTACTGGGCTAGTTGAGCTCACCCTTTTCCTTTTTGTTCCATTTTTCTTCTCAGGAGGTGAGAACATAGCAGGATCTAGTCGGGGTATGGAGTGATGGTTCTAGAAAGATGTTTTAGCAGTCCTCACTATTTCTGTAAAATAGTGTTTGAATAATTGTAATGAGAATTTATTTGAGTATGGATATTGTCTAGAAGACAATATTTGTATTTAAACTCACAGTATGTGTTGTCGTATTTTGCACGACAATTCTATTATTGAAGTTGTAGTTTGCTTTCTGTACCATGTATTTGGCGACTCAGAATGAGTGTTGTATACCTATTTTGGGGGCGTCATAGTTGGTATCAGAGCTTAGGGATATGATCCCTGGCTGAGATGTGAGACAAGAACTAGGAGGGGAGAGACGGGGAATTCCTTCACTAGTATGACTTGACTAAGTTTATTTGGTGTTTATTTGGTCGGTCAGAGTATAGGGATAATATATGACATGACTATTAACCCTTGTTTTATGGCAGTATTTAAGAATGGCAGCTGAGAACGTTAATAATGGAGTAAATCAGACCGTGGAGACACCTTTGATCACCACCCAGGGGAACGTGCAACAGGAAGGCAATATTCCTCATGTAAACAACGTTACCGAGCAAACGATGAATGATGGAATGTTTAGGAGCTTTTTGCAGTTCATGCAAAATCAGACGAGGGAGACTCGTGTGCAGAATACGGGTGGAAATGATAACGCGCGATTTGTCACAGCAAAGCAGTTCAAAGAATTGGGACCACCAGAATTTAAGGAAAAGCCGGATCCGATCATGGGGGAAACGTGGGTCAAGCAAATTTTCAAGATATTCGATGTCTTGGGATGCACGGAGGAACAAAAGGTTCCATTCGCCACCTTTATGTTCCGCGGTGAGGCAGACTACTGGTGGGAGTCTGTGAAGCGTACCCAGCCTGACGCACTCAACATGTCCTGGGAAACATTTCAAAAACTGTTCAATGACAAGTACTTTCCTGAAAGTATTCGTCATATGAAGGAGGTAGAGTTTATCAGACTGGAACAAAACAACATGACGGTGTCCCAGTACGAGGCGAAGTTTGCAGAGTTATCCAGGTTTGCACCTCATTTGGTCGAAAATGAGGAACGAATGACAAGGATGTTTCTGAGAGGTCTAAAACCCGAGATTCGACAATATCTTATCTCTCATAAATTTTCTTTATATTCAGATGTTGTAAATAGGGCTCAATTATTAGAGCGAGATAATGAGTATGTGCAACCGAGGGACCACAACCAGGGTCATACCGGTGGCGGCAGTCATCGAAGCAATGAAAACCAACAGGGAGGAAAATATTCGGACAAAAGCGGTAACCACTCTGGTGGTAATCGTGGTCGTGATAATAGAAGGAGCGAGTCGGGAGGAGATTTCAAGAAGAGAAGGTACAACAATGATAACGTGAAGACGTCAGCACAAACATCAACTGTTTCTAGGGGAGGAGAACGACCACCGGTCGTATGTTACAAATGTGGAAAAGAGGGACATATCAGCCCAAACTGCCCACAACAATCCAAGGTATGTTATAACTGTGGAAAGGAGGGTCATATAGCTCGAGAGTGTTCTGTAGCAAAACTAAGTTCAGCGGGGATGGTGACTCCAAAAGTTGTCCCGGATAAGTCAAAATCAGCGGTTCCTGGAAGAGCGTTTTTCGTGATTGGTCAGAATGCGAGGAACCCGAACGAAGTTAGCACGGGTTAGTTAAATATAAATTTTTGCGAAGTCTATACCTTATTAGATACCGGTTCTACCCATTCATTTATTTCTCCTGCTTGTGCTCAACGTTTAAACTTGACTACGGAGAAATTAGACTTTGACCTATCTGTGGAGACTCCGTTAGGAGAAACTTTTGTTACATCTACAGTTTATAAATCTTGCTTAATCCAAGTTGGCACTATCACATTACCTGTTGATCTTATCTCTTTAAAGATACTTGCTTTTGATGTGATTTTAGGAATTGATTGGTTAACCACTCATCATGCCAAAATTGATTGCTTTTGTAAGGTTGTTAGTTTTCATATTCCTAAGCAACCTGTTATTCAAATTCAAGCAACCAAACCATTGAAGTCAAACTCTTTCATATCAAGCCGTAAAGTCATTCGTTTATTGAAAAACGGATGTCAAGCTTTCTTAGCTATGTTATGGACTTGAACAAAAATACGTCAGATTTGAATGATATTTCTATTGTTTGTAAATCCCTGACGTATTTCCTGAAGAATTTCTTGGCCTACGCGTGATATTGAATTTTGTGTCATCTTTGAATCTAGTACAAAACTCACTTCTAAAATCTCATATTGAATAGCTCCTATTGAACTTCAAGAGTTAAAAACCTAACTGTAGAAGTTTGTACTCGAGCCTTTATCTGGTGACTTCCTTTGTGGAATGCACTGAATCCAGACTCTCCGTAGGGGACGCCATATTCGTGCGGTAGTAAACTGATAGGTGTCATTGTGACGTGCTATCCAAGGTTGGATTATGAGTCACAGTTGAGAGCAACCTAAGTCAGTAATCGAAATACACAGCTTTCTAGGCTTAGCTGGTTATTATCGGAGATTTGTAAAAGGATTTTCTCGAATCGCTACTCCGTTAACTCAGCTGACTCGGAAAGATATCAAATTCGTATGGAGTGAAGAATGCGAGAAGAGTTTCCAAGAACTCAAGAGGAGACTCATTTCGGCACCTGTTCTGACAATACCATCTGGTTCGGATGGATTTGTTATCTACAGCGATGCTTCAGGCAAAGGGTTAGGATGTGTTCTCATGCAACATGGGAAAGTCATAGCCTATGCCTCACGACAACTCAAAGAATATGAGAGGAATTATCCTACTCGTGATTTGGAGTTGGCAGCAGTCGTTTTTGCGTTGAAGATCTGGAGACACTACCTGTATGGGGAGAAAGTGGAGATCTATACAGATCATAAAAGCCTCAAATATTTCTTCACCCAAAAGGAACTCAACATGCGGCAGCGACGTTGGCTCGAGCTGTTGAAAGATTACGATCATACCATCCAATATCATCCTGGAAAAGCAAACGTAGTAGCTGACGCATTGAGTAGAAGATCATATGCGAGTACGAGTGCAATATTTTTAACACAAAGGCCCATTTTGTATGACTTGCAAAGGATGGAGATAGAGATGAAGGCTCTAAGTACCCACATGATGATATCAAATATACGAGTAGAACCGACTTTAATCGATAAAGTTAAAGCTGCTCAAGCTACGGATATAGAGCTGATGCGTATGAAGAAGAAAGTGCAAGAAGGTGCTATTCCAGAAGCAAGAATCGATGAAGAAGGAATACTTCGAGTCAACTCTAGACTTTGTGTTCCTAACGATTTTGACTTGAAGCATAGAATAATGATGGAGGCACACAACACACCGTTTGCAATCCATCCTGGGAGTACCAAAATGTATCACGATCTTCGACATACATTTTGGTGGAGCAATATGAAAAGAGAGATCGCGGAGTTTATCTCGAGATGTTTAACTTGTCAACGTGTAAAGGCGGAGCATCAAGAGCCAAAGGGTCCATTGCAACCACTTGAGATTCCGAAATGGAAGTGGGAACACATTACTATGGATTTTGTTACGGGTCTTCCCAAGGTTTTTCAAGGCATAGATGCGATTTGGGTTATTGTTGATAGATTAACCAAGTCCGCTCATTTCTTGCCGATACGTGAGACTTATTCCCTTGAACGTCTTGCTAGTATGTACGTGAACGAGATTGTGAGATTGCATGGCATGCCAGTATCCATAGTTTTGGATCGTGACCCAAGATTCACTTCACGATTTTGGGTTAGCTTGCAGAAAGCTATGGGCACGGATTTACGATTCAGTTCAGCATACCATCCTCAAACGGACGGACAATCAGAGAGGACTATTCAAACTCTTGAAGATCTATTAAGACTTTGTGTCCTAGATCTCAAAGGGAGTTGGGATAAGTACCTACCATTGGTGGAATTCTCCTACAACAACAGTTATCAGGCGAGCATAGGTGTGGCTCCATTTGAGGCGTTGTATGGAAGAAAATGTCGTTCTCCAGTATGCTGGGACGAGGTGGGTGAAGCAACATTGTTGGGACCAGAGTTGGTACGCATTACTACAGAGAAGATCCAAACGATTCGACAACGTATACAAACGGCACAGGATCGACAAAAGAGTTATGCGGATCTTCATCGGAAGGACGTGGAATTTAATATTGGGGATCATGTATTATTACGTGTTGCACCATGGAAGGGAGTTACAAGATTTGGGAAGAGAAGAAAGCTCAATCCAAGATTTGTTGGTCCATTTGAGATTCTTGAGTGAATAGGAAATGTGGCATATAGACTCGCATTACCTCCAAGCATGTCTCGTGTTCATAATATTTTTCACATATCTATGCTTCGTAAATATGTTAAAGACCCGAACCACATTATTGAGTTAGAACCAGACGAGATAGCTGAAGATTTAACGTACGGGGAGGTACCTGTTAAGATCTTGGATAGGAAAGAGCATGTCCTACGCACGAAGGTTATACCACAAGTTAAGGTTTTGTGGAGAAACCATGCTATTGAAGAAATGACCTGGGAGTTGGAATCAGAAATGAAAGCGAGGTATCCTCACCTTTTTGAAACATCAGGTACGTACGTCAATTTCGAGGACGAAATTTCATAAGGAGGGGAGGTTGTAAGACCCCAACTTATTAATGAATAAAATCAAATTTTCTCTAAATATTATTGTGAATAATAAGGGGTTAATTTGATATAATACTTTGGTTATGGGTGAAATGTGCAAATTTTGCAAAATAAGCAAGTGGTTATAAAATATTTTTTTTTGGTCGGTGAATATTCGGTTGGTCGTGGAATATTCTTGCTGTCGGGGAATATTCGTACGACGACGCAGCCTTGTGTGGGCCCCATAACGGAAAGCGATTGGATGAAGAAAACGACAAGTATAAGTTGTTTATAAATAACGGCGTAGTTGTTACCGTTAATACTGTTGGAATATCCGGTGGTTAAAATACAGTAGCACACGGTATCGCACCAATTATTGATTCTTACGTAAGAAGGCACTACTCAATAATTGTTACAGTAGTTATTATTCAATATTTTATTTTATTGATTCAATAATTAATGCGTTGATATTTTATATTATTGTTGTTTCAATAATTGTTGCTGCACAGTATTTTCATTTATCAGATCAATAATTCATGTTATTTGAATAATATTATTAGATAACATTATTGGCAATGTCTAGAAAGTTCTGTCTAAGGAGAGGTTTGGTCATCTAATTGCGCGCCAGTAAGGAGAAATCCTTATTGGAAAGCCCCCTCTTTCCTGGGAACGGTCTGGTTGTCATAAATGTGATTCTGTAATATTATTTGTGAATAATTATTTATTGATTCATATGATAAGGAAATATTTATTTTATGTGGATATAAATGAGGGATATATTTTTGTGGTTAAAAATGAAGGAGTTAATGTTGAGGTTTTTGTCAGTATTTTTGTCGGAATGGAGGTATTAAAAATCAGGGTTTTTGAGATAGTTTGCGGGGGTTATAATTTTTAATCCGACCGTTGGATCGTGGTAATTTTTGGATATGTTATACATATATAAGTTGAGTATATGTCCACAAATTTTGAACCGTTAAAAATGAACGTATGATTTATTACGAATTTTACAAGATGACTGGTTCAGAAATTGTTGAATTTTTGGAGTTAATCATTTGGGTGGAAAATTCTAGAATTGGTGGGCCCCACTTGTGGTTGGTGAAAAAATGTGCTAAATTATATTTTAAATGTGGTGGGTGGGAATAGTAGCAGGTAAAGCCATCAGGTTACAGGTCAAGCCTACTAAAATTTTCCTATAAATAGAGGGCTAAGTTAGAATTGAAAATCACACCAGAAACAAGTTTTCTCTCTTTCTCTCTCTAGATTATTGAGTGTATTTTGTGAGTATTTAGATACTTTGAGAGTTTCTATTCATCAGAGCAAGTTTCTTTCAGCCTTATACCGGTATTCCGACCAGAAGTACTGATATTTTGAGGTAAGGGGTATTATTTCTTTTACATTCTGAAGAGATATTATTTTTCGTATTCGTATGAATATTACTTCTGTTCAATATTCATAAGAAATTTTATTTCTTTCAATATTCGTGAGAGATATTATATTCGTTTAATATTCGTAATGAATATTATTTTCGTTTGATATTTGTAAGGGATATTATTTTCTTCTTAAATGATATTATTTTCTTCAATATCATTATGCTGAAATATTGATATGAGTTTTTATCAAATTTGGAACTTTTTGTGTCGGAGTTACTATTCACGTATACGGTACTATTCACGTATACGACACTATTCACGAATACGGCACTATTCACCGAAAAATAAAATTTTTCCTTTTTGTCCAAAATGTCTATTATGGTTACTATCTTTGATTGTATCCATGTTTTGATCTTTATTTTTGAATTCTGCTTCACAATTGATTATTATGAAGTATTATTGATCTTGGATAAACTGTTATACGAATCCCTACTATTTGTCCTTCTGTCTCATTGGATTCGTTCTCTTTAAGATATTTTTCATCATCCTCAGTCCTAAATGATGATATTAATGAATATCTTTGGCCTGTAGTGCAAAGATGTATGATTACTTGATGAATATCTTTGGTCTGTAGTGCAAAGATGAACAGGTGTTGAGATGAACATGACTGACAGGTGATACAAATGAATATCTTTGGCCTGTAGTGCAAAGATGTATGATTACTTGATGAATATCTTTGGCCTGTAGTGCAAAGATGAACAGGTGTTGATATGAACATGACTGACATGTGATACAAATGAATATCTTTGGCCTGTAGTGCAAAGATGAATATTTGGATAAAGATGATTATTAATTGATGTTACAGGGATAAAATATTGATGATAGACTTTTAAATCTTAGAAGATAGTAGAATTCTTTCCCTACTTGACTCTTCTAATGGTTTGCTGTTTCCGCTGCAGTTGTTGATCTAAAACTTGTTGTCGATTATATTTTATCAGATTTTTCCCTGTTGAAGACTAACGATAATTTGTTTGTATATTATCTTAGTCATAATATTCTTTACTGGGCTAGTTGAGCTCACCCTTTTCCTTTTTGTTCCATTTTTCTTCTCAGGAGGTGAGAACATAGCAGGATCTAGTCGGGGTATGGAGTGATGGTTCTAGAAAGATGTTTTAGCAGTCCTCAATATTTCTGTAAAATAGTGTTTGAATAATTGTAATGAGGATTTATTTGAGTGTGGATATTGTCTAGAAGACAATATTTGTATTTAAACTCACAGTATGTGTTGTCGTATTTTGCACGACAATTGTATTATTGAAGTTGTAGTTTGCTTTCTGTACCATGTATTTGGCGACTCAGAATGGGTGTTGTATACCTATTTTGGGGGCGTCACACGATGTGTCAAAATCAATATTTTATTGAATCAAATAGGAAGTGAAATGTGAGTGTGGTTTTTCCTATATCGTTTGTATTTATCTTATTATGGATTATAGGCTCTTACAGTGGTAGTGATGTTTGTGGAATGTACTATTATAGCTTTAGTAGTGATTACATGTCTCGCGGTGGTGATGTATGATTTCATTCTGATTTCTGAAAATTTTATTTTCTGAGACTTTTAGCATCCAATATTTATTTGTTATCATGCGTGCCTTTATTCTACTGTTAGTGAAGGTTGGCGATAGCTCTTACTCATCGATGTATTGCAGTCGTGGCTTGGGTGGAAGTAGTTACATGGGAAGTGGTGGTAGTTCTGGATCATACTATTGAGTTACACCCTGCATCTTGGTCTCAGTAATTCAAGAGAATATAGGTTAAGGTTTTGGCCTCTTAAGATATCAATTGCTGAGAAGTTGAAGCTTACCAAGCAAAAGGTGAGGTTTTATTTGATTTTAAGGTTGGATTCAATTTTTCTCCCTAAACTAAACTTACACATTACATGTTTGATGAAATGACATAGAGAAGTCATACATAGTCATTTTATCCTTCAATTAGACAAATTAGCTCAAGGAAGAGTGCATCATTTTGAGGAGACTTTTATGCCTGCAAAGAAGCTTTTCATATTAGCAATTTTCAATTCTTTTTTGATCAAGTATAACATAAACTATTTATATAATGATGATTTCATTGGTTTGAATGAATAATTTATTGGACTTCTACGAGCATTGACATTTCATTATTATCTTGAATGATGGTGCTTAGTAGCTGATATGAAGTTTAAGAGGTAAAAGGATTGGTAAGTGGTACCTCACCCGATCGTCTCTACACCTGTATAAAAACACTCCTCTTCACTGACTTCTCTTCCTCGAATTTCTGCAGAGTAACAGTGACAATAAATTGGCTGTCACGGGAACGCTTGAGGCAGTTACCGAGCGCAGCGCAGAAATATAGAGTTTTGAGGCAATTTTTTAAGTAATCATCAACTAAATTGAACAATTGCTGATTATTTCAAATGTCTTTTTTGCAATCCAAAATGACTTGGACTACATCTTGATCCATTTCCAGTAAACGTTCGGCTGGAAAACCAATGACCGGACTGGAAAACCATCTTTTTCATCTCCTCATACCCATTGCCCACTCTCTATATCTATATTATATTGATGGATTTTTGTGTTTTTGAAATTGAAGCTTGCGGGAGTTTTGATATTTTTAGCGATTCCATTCAGTGTGGTAAAAACCATAGCCAACAGTCCCCTTGGAGAAGCGCTACAGAGGCGAATGGAGGAGAGGAAGAAGATTGAAGTGGATAATTCTTCAAAGTTCAAGGCACTTACTCAAAAGTCGAGAAAAATGATAGGTAATATTATGCTACGTAAGGGGATTTTGGGAATTCATTCACCCCATTTCCTTTTTTTTCCTTCTTTTATAACCAAACAACTTTAAATTTGGATTTTGGATATAGTGATCAATAATTGGAATTAACTGCATTTTTGTATTGTCAATTAATGATGAAATTTAATTTTAATTACAAATGGGTTGCAGTGAGAGGATTTTAACAAGGTAAACTTGGATTGGTACTTGGATTTGTTCCTCAGTTGAATGGCCTCATTAACTTTCAAATGGAATTCTTGTCTAGAATTTTATAATGTTGGACCAGGAAGATATTTGGAAGATTGGTAAGTACTCATTACAAGCTTTCATTCTCATATCATCTGGTCACTATGGACTTTTGATGGTTTACACTTTGTGCAAGAGATGATAATGAGAAGTTAAGTTTTTGTGACAACTCAAGAATTTAGATATTTATTAAAATCTTAAACGATTGAATTAAGGTTAAATATTAAACCTAGACAGAAAATAAGTATATAGATTTGACATTTTTAGGAAGGAATTTTGAGAATTTAAAAATTTTTGCGGAGAATTATTCAGGATTAAGTGTATAGTATATATGTTATGTGTATATGATCATATATGTGTACAGTAGTTGGTTAAGGGTCAAGGGTTGATCAGATAACTTATATTAGTGTCAAACCCTAATGTTATGTTAAGAATTTCAATGATAAGTTAGTAAACTCTAACGACTGATAAGAAACCCTAGCGAATTATTTAAAACCCTAATTTTAGTTACAAAAATCCGAAACCCTAGCAGGGAATTTCAAAACCCTAATTTAGGAACCCTAATGGTAAGTATATAACCCTAAGGGTTAAAAGTTATGTGAGTAATGAATATGAATATTATGTGTTTGTTTTTATTTGTTTATTATATAAGCAAATAAAAGAAACTAAGGTAACCTAATTATATATTAGGAATGAAAAATTGAATAACTTAATGGTTGTGGTATAAGAGAATACTGGTATTTAAAATATATATTAATCCTAAGAGATTTATTTTATACATCTCAATTAATTAATTTTATAACCTAATTATAGCAAGTCTAATTGGGTTAAGAAATTAACTGTACGTGAATAAGGATTAATTTACAATTGAGGAAATGAAAACCCTAAATAAATTATTAAGGTTGGATAAGAATTTAAAAGTATTGAACTATGTAAATTTCATGGCCCAAGAAATTAATTTAGAAGCCCAAAAGATTTTAATTAAAGCCCAATCTTTTAGCCAATTGAAGAGGGACTTTTTAGACATTTAGTAGAGCTAAATAAGGCATTAAAAATAAATCAAAAATGGATAGAAAATGAGGAGAGATTGGTGGCTAGGATGGGAGAAAAAGGAAGCGTGTGATGTAATGTTGATAACTTATTTTAATTTACAAAGTAGTTCACCAACTACAATTAGGTGTCTCTCTTTTATTTGGCCACATAATTTTATTTAGATTACAAGCAAGCTTAAGTTTTCAAGCAACCTTATAATGATAAAGAAAGAGAAAGAGAGAGTGACTGGGGAGAATGAATATTAGATATACAATTATATCTATACATTTTTTACTAAACCACAAAAGCCATTTTATTTCTCTCTCATCCTATTACTTCCTTTTAGCTAACAAAATAAAATCAAGAGAGAGAGAGAGATGAGCAATTTCGGCAGCCAAAAGAGGTAAAGGAGAGGAGGTTTTGATCTTCAAGCTACTCAAGATCATCGTCTACTTTGAAAGATTAAAGAAGGCTAGCAAAAAGATAAAGGTATAAACCACCTTTTATCTAAGTTATTCTTAGTTGTTTAAATAAAAACTTGGATTTATGTTCTTGAACTTCAAAACTCTAGATTTACATGATCTAGAGTGTGTTATGTGTGGATCTATCCATCTTATGTGTTAAAAGTTAGATCTAAAGTATGAAATGGAAACTAGGTTTTTCAAAATGCAGAGAACCTAATTTTTCTTAGCATTGATTGTGTTTAATCTTGTGTTTGATAATTGTTTGATGAAATATATCATATATTATGATAGATTCATGGGTATATGAAGTATTAGTAAGTGTTATGATGAGATATGTTGGTTGTTATGTGAAAACATATAAGTTTTCTTAGAAATTACAATGGGTTAAAAATCAGATTTTTGTGAAAACGAAACATGAAATTCAAATGACCATATCTCCTATTATATTTTGAATTTTTTAGTGTGGTCAAGTCTCAGAGTTAGATCTATAAGTTTTTTAACATCTCCAAGTAGAATCACTGAAAAAAAAGTTGTAGATTTTCGTATGGACTCTTTTTAGGAAAGTAGGTAAAACTGCAAAATACCAAAAAACATACTGCCCAGAAATTATTAGAGGCATTTTCGGCAACTTAATTAATGAAATAATTCCTTCCTTTTGGGACATGAAAATATATGGTATTAAGTACCTCCTATCCAAAAATGAGCTCATTCTGACTTAAAATGACCAAGTAATGACCAATTTAATTTTTAGGATTTTCTGACGAAAATTGCTATAACCGGAGTTCTATAACTCCGATGGCCACAAAATTTAAACTGGAGGCTCACGTTAACACGTATAAGATTGTGTCAAGAGATGGAAATTTCTGGAGTTAAGCATGATAGGGCTAATTTCTTAAGCTACACACTAAATATAATTTTTGAAAAATACTAAAGGAAGTTGAAAAATTATAGAAAAATACTTTTTGTGTATGAAATATATGTATATATGTTTGGACAAATGATAGAAAAATAATAAATTGATTTAGTATTTTTGTGAAAAGGATAATGAATCTAGCTTGCTGAATTAAAAATTTTGATAAATCCAGCTTGCTGGATTGAAAAACAGTTTACTGAATTGAAAATTTGTTGAATCCAGCTTACTGGATTGCAATCTTGTTGCTGGATTTGAAATCCAATTTGCTGAATTGCACTTTAGTTTGCTAGATTGGTCATCTAGATGCTGGATTTAGAATTCAGGTTGCTGGATTGCAATCTGGGTTGCTGGATTGGTATTTGACTTATTAGATGTTAAAGAAGAACTTATAATATATAAGATTAAAGTATTTAAATCATAAAAATATAATATTAATGATTGAAAAATTATGATAAATTGTGACGACCCCAAAATAGGTATACAACACCCATTCTGAGTCGTCAAAATACATGGTACAGAAATAACTACAACTTTATTAATACAACATAAAAACTGTGAGTTTAAATATAAATATTGTCATCTAGACAATATTCACACTCAAATAAGTCCTCATTACAATTATTGATACATTATTTAATAAAAATGGTGAGGACTACTAAAACGACTTTCTAGAACCGTCATTCCATACCCCTACTGTGACGCCCCCAAAATTAGGTATACATCACTCATCTTGGGTCGTCAGATACATAGTACAGAATACAAATACAACTTACTAATACAAATGTCGTGTACAATATGACAAAACATAAAATGTGAGTTTGAATACAAATATTATCTTCTAGAGAGTATTCATACTCAAAAGGAGTCCTCATTACATTTATTAACACACTATTACATAGACTAGTGAGGACTACTAACTAATACTATCATTCGAACCATCACTCCGCTCCCCGACTTGTCCCAGCTACGTTCTCATTTCCTGAAGAGAACAGTGAAAGAAAGGGTGAGCTCAACTAGCCCAGTAAGAAATATTATGACTAAGATAATGCAGAATAAATTATCATTAGCCTTCAACAATGTTAAACTGATAAAATATAATAGACATCAAGTTTAACTGCAGTGGAACAAGCAATCCATTAAAAGAGTCAAGTAGAAAATAAACTCTACTATCTTTTATGATTTAAAAGGTTTTTCAACACTGTTATCGCTGTGACTCAGCTTAATAAAATAATCCACATCATCGAATCACCCCTGCACTACGGCCAAGGATATTCGTGTATCCATTAATGGTCATGATCATGCCAACAACTGTTCATCAATGCACTACGGGCCAATGATGACTTTTACCACATCATTTGTAACATTACGGTCATGATTATACCGAATAATCCCTGGTCATAATCATACCAAGTCCATCTATGCACTACATGCCACAGATGACTTTTAACATTTTATAAACATGAGGATGATGACAATGATATAAGAATTCAATAAAACAAGTTCAAGAATTAATTTATCCAAGAATTAATAACGTCCAAATTGTCAACATGATACTACTTTGTGGAGTAAAATTCAAGAATGCTTAGAAGAATATTTTCATGAAAAGATACTGGATGAAACACAATTATCAAGGATATTCCACAAATTTCATGGAGTATAGAAGTCAAAACTTAACCAACTGAGTACAATAAATATTGGAATAACAAAAGAAATCACCATGCATGCGATAGACCGCACAAACAGGTTATTCCAACAGAATAATAAATAATGGAACCAGGTCCGGCGTAAACGCACAGACAGGATATTCCGACAGAATAATAAATAATGGAACCAGGTCCGGCGTAAACGCACAGACAAGATATTCCGACAGAATTATAAATAATGGAACCAGGTCCGGTGTAAAACACACAGACAGGATGTTCCAACAGAATAATAACAAGACGGAACCAGGTCCGGTGTAAAACACACAGACAGGATGTTCCAACAGAATAATAACAAAAACGAAACCAGGTCCGGTGTAAAACACACAGACAGGATGTTCCAACAGAATAATAGAAGAATGTCACCAAGTATAGGGTAGACCGCGTATACAGGTTATTCCAACAGAATAATAAGAAATGGAATAACAACAGTTCTCTTCATGAATAAGAAAGAATAACACCCCTTACCGTTTTAAAGAAGAGCTGAAATAAGGAAGTAGTTAAGTAGCAGAATACTCTTCTTCTCTCTCTCTATGGTGTCTCTCTATAGTTTCTCTCTCTAGAGTTCAGTGAATTCGTAAGAAATAATGAAGGAATGAGCTGCTATTTATAGAAAAATAGAATGCATAGTAACTAATCCATGAACGGTCCAGATTGATTACTTTAATCTGACGGTCCATATTTAAAGAAAAATCTTTTAAATAAAATATAATATATTCTATTTATAGAATAACTTTAATAAAGTATTCTGTTTTATATAAAAAGATGTTTCTGTTTTATTACGTTAATAATACGAATAAAACAAAACGTCATTATCGCTAAATAATTCATATTATTAACTGACAATAATTGAATCAAACTGAGTGACTTCTCACATAAGCATTAATAATCAATACCGTGTGATACTATGCAACCACACACGTATTACTGTACTTTTACTACCGAGTAGTTCAACAGTAATAATGGTAAAACTTCCACCGTTATTTTTAATAAAATATTTTTGTCGTTTTCTCAATCCGATAATAATTTCGTTGTGGGGTCCACCAATGATTGTGTCGTTATACGAATATTCCCTGTTAAAACGAATATTTCCCAACCAATCGAATATTATATAACAACTTGCGTACTTTGCAAAATTTATAAATATTACCCACAACTATAACATTATATCAAATTAACTCCATAATATTTAAAAATGATATTTATAGAAAATTCATCTTTATTTATAAAAGTTGGGGTCTTACACCGACTAGTACTCGCTACATTCTCGCCTCCTGAGAAGAAAAATAGAACAAAAAAAAAGGGTGAGCTCAACTAGCCCAGTAAAGAATATTATGACTAAGATAATATAGAACAAATTATCGTTAGTCTTCAACAGGGAAAAATTTAATACAATACAATAGACAACAAGTTTTAAATCAATATTCGCAGCGGAAATAATAATTCATTAGAAGAGTTAAGTAGAGAATGAAATCTACTATCTTCTATATATGAATTTAAAAGTTCATCGTCGATATTTTATCCCTGTAACATCAATCAATATATATCTGGAATCAAAAATTCATCTTTGCACTACAGGCCAAAGATATTCATCAGTTAGTCATGTTCATCTAAACACCTGTTCATCTTTACACTACGGCCAAAGATATTCATCAGAAATCATTCATCTTTGCACTACAGGCCAAAGATATTCAGTAATATCATCATTTAGGACTGAAGATGATAAAAAATATTTTAAAGGAAACGAATCCAGTGAAACAAAATAACAAATATTAAAGATTCGTATTTCGATTTATCCATGTCCAAAAATACCTCATAAGTAATCATAGTGGAGTAAAATTCATGAATGATCAAAACATGTATACAATCAAAGCTAGTATCCATAATAGATATTTTGGACGAAAAATAAAAATTTAATTTTTCTGTGAATAGTGTCGTATTCGTGAATAGTGCTGTATACGTGAATAGTACCGTATACGTGAATAGTAACTCCGACACAAAAAATTCTAAATTTGATAAAAATTTAGATCAATATTTTGGCATAATGATATTGGAAGAAATAATATCATTTATATAAAAAATAACATCCCTTACCTCGAAAAGACAGTACTTCTGACTGGAATACTGGATATAAAGCTAAAGGGAACATACACCGTATAGCAACACTCAAAGTCTTAAAATACTCACAAGAATACGCTCGATAATATAGAGAGAAAACTTTAGTTTCTGGTGTGATTTTCAATTCTAACCTAAGCACCCTATTTATAGGAAAATGCTTAGAATACCAAAGTAGAAAATTTAATAAATTATTAATATAATTAATTTGAATTCCTACGCCCACTTTTTGTTCAAACTTCAGCCACACAAGTAGCCCACCTTACAAAACTTACAAAAAACGATTTTATTAATAAAAATAAATAAAACTTTCAAAAATCAATTATTTCGGAACTTCAGAACTTCAATAATTCATAATAAATAGCCCTTTTGTCAGAAAAATTTGAACCACATGCCTTTTTCATGGGAAATTTCATTATCTACAACTTTGCAGAAGAAAGTTTTTCCAAATTCTAAACAGAAATTGACCGAAATTCACAAACGGACGATTCTACAGGCTATAATCAAATTACAGTCAAGAATTGGGCCCACAGACATGTTTAACATATTTTAAACAATTTTTGCAACAAAAATACTCTTCCTCCTCATATACTCATATATCTCACATTCATTGTAAAAAATATCATCATTATTATATTATAATAATATAATAAAATATTATTTTATCAGAAAAGATAAAATATCGATTTTCAACAATTGTCACTTTAAAAATTTTCTCCATCTATATCCACATAAAATGAATATTTTTCTCATCATATAAATCAATAATTAATTATTCACAAATAATATTACAGAATCACAATACTGACAACCGGGCAGTTCCCAGGAAAGAGGGGGCTTTCCAATAAAGATTTCTCCTTACTGGCGCGCAATTAGGTGACCAAACCTCTCCTTAGACAGAACTTTCTAGACATTGCCAATAATGTTATCTAATAATATTATTCAGATAATTTGAATTATTGCTTCGATAATAGAAAATACTGTGTAGTGATAATTATTGAAACAACAGTAATATAAAATACCAACGTAGCAATTATTGAATCAATAAAATAAAATATTGAACAGTAATTACTGTAACAATTATTGAGTAGTGCCTTCTTACGTAAGAATTAATAATTGGTGCAATACCGTGTGTTACTGTGCAACAACGTGTATTATTGTGTTTTGACCACTGGGTATTCTAACAGTATTAACGGTAACAACTACACCGTTATTTATAAATAACTTATACATGTCGTTTTCTTCATCCAATCACTTTCCGTTATGGGGCCCACAAAAGACTGCGCCGTCGTACGAATATTCCTTGACGGGAAGAATATTCCACGACCAAACGAATATTCCCCGACAAAAATGAATATTTTATAACCACTTGCTTATTTAAAATATTTGCGCATTTTACCTATAACTAACCTCATTAATCAATTCAACTCTTATTATTTTAAAATAATAAATAGAGAAAATTAAATTTTATTTATTAATAATTTGGGGTCTTACAACCTCCCCTCCTTATGAAATTTCGTCTTCAAAATTGACGTACGTACCTGGTGTTTCGAAAAGACGAGGATACCTCGCTTTCATTTTCGTTTTCAACTCCCAGGTCATTTCCTCAATAGCATGGTTCCTCCACAAAATTTTAACTTGTGGTATGACCTTTGTGCGTAGGACATGCTCTTTCCTATCCAAGATCTTGACAGGTACCTCCTCGTACGTTAAGTCTTCAGCTATCTCGTCCGGTTCTAACTCAATGACGTGGTTTGGGTCTTTCACATATTTACGAAGCACGGATATATGAAAAACATTATGAACACGAGACATACTTGGAGGTAACGCGAGTCTATAGGCCACATTTTCTACTCGATCAAGAATCTGAAAAGGACCAATAAATCGTGGATTGAGCTTTCTTCTCTTTTCAAATCTTGTAACTCCCTTCCATGGAGCCACACGCAACAATACATGATCCCCAATACTAAATTCTACGTCCTTTCGATGAAGATCCGCATAACTCCTTTGTCGATCCTGTGCCGTTTGTATATGTTGTCGAATCATTTGGATCTTTTTCGTAGTAATACGTACCAACTCGGGTTCCAACAATGTTGCTTCTCCCACCTCATCCCAACATATTGGAGAGCGACACCTATATTTGCCTGATAACTGTTGTTGTAAGAGAATTCCACCAATGATAAATACTTATCCCAACTCCCTTTGAAGTCTAAGACACAGAGTCTTAATAGATCTTCAAGAGTTTAAATAGTCCTCTCTGATTGTCCGTCCGTTTGAGGATGGTATGCCGAACTAAATCGTAAATCCGTGCCCATAGCTTTTTGCAAACTAACCCAAAATCTTGAAATGAATCTTGGGTCACGATCCGAAACTATGGATACTGGCATGCCATGCAATCTCACAATCTCATTTACATACATATGAGCAAGACGTTCAAGGGAATAAGTCTCCTGTATCGGCAAGAAATGAGCAGACTTGGTTAATCTATCAACAATAACCCAAATAGCATTTATGCCTTGAGAAACCGTGGGAAGACTTGTAACGAAATCCATGGTAATATGTTCCCACTTCCATTTCGGAATCTCAAGTGGTTGCAATGTGCCCTTAGGCAGTTGATGCTCCGCCTTTACACGTTGACAAGTTAAATACCTCGAGATAAACTTTGCAATCTCTCTCTACATATTGTTCTACCAAAATGTATGTTGAAGATCACGATACATTTTGGTACTTCCAGGATGGATTGCAAATGGTGTATTGTGTGCCTCCATCATGATCTTGTACTTCAAATCAGAATTATTAAGAACACAAAGTCTGGAGTGGACTCGAAGTATTCCTTCTTCATCGATTCTTGCTTCTGGAATAGCACCTTCTTGCACTTTCTTCTTCATACGCATCAGCTCCGGGTCTGTGGCTTGAGCAACTTTAACTTTTTTGATTAAAGTTGGTTCTATACGTATACTTGACATCATTGCATGGGCCCCCGAAGTCTTGACTTCTATCTTCATCTTTTGTAAATCACACCAAATGGGTCTTTGTGTTGACAACATCGCACTCGTTCCCGCGTATGATCTTCTACTCAATGCGTCAGCTACCACGTTCGCTTTTTCAGGATGGTATTGAATGGTATGGTCGTAGTCTTTCAATAGTTCGAGCCAACGTCGTTGCCGCATGTTGAGTTTCTTTTGGGTGAAGAAATATTTGAGACTTTTATGGTCTAAATATATCTCCACTTTCTCCCCATATAGATAGTGCCTCCAGATCTTTAGCGCAAAAATAACTGCTGCCAACTCTAGATCATGAGTAGGATAACTCCTCTCACATTCTTTAAGTTGTCGTGAGGCATAGGCTATAACTTTCCCACGTTGCATGAGAACACATCCTAGCCCTTTGCCTGAAGCATCGCTGTAGATAACAAATCCATCCGAACCAGATGGTATGGTCAAAACAGGTGCCGAAATGAGTCTCCTCTTAAGCTCTTGGAAACTCTTCTCGCATTCCTCACTCCATACGAATTTGCTATCTTTCCGAGTCAGCTGAGTTAATGGAGTAGCGATTCGAGAAAATCCTTCCACGAATCTCCGATAATAACCAGCTAAGCCCCGAAAGCTACATACTTCGGTCACCGACTTCGGTTGTTCCCAACTTTGTATTACTTCAATCTTCGCTGGGTCAACAGATACTCCATGTTTTGACACCACGTGCCCAAGGAATGCTACTTCCTCAAGCCAGAACTCGCATTTCTTCAACTTGGCATATAACTTGTTTTCACGAAGCCTTTGGAGTACCAGCTTCAAATGGTGCTCATGATCTTCACGACTTTTGGAATATACGAGGATGTCATCAATAAAAACAACAACGAACTGATCCAAATATTCCTTGAATACTAGGTTCATCATATCCATAAAAGCCGCAGGAGCATTAGTCAATCCAAAAGAAATGACTAAAAATTCATAATGCCCGTACCGAGTTCTAAAGGCAGTTTTTGGAATATCCTCAGTTCTAATCTTCAGCTGATGATATCCAGAACGAATATCGATTTTTGAAAAGAATTATGCTCCCTGTAACTGGTCAAACAGGTCATCAATACGAGGCAGCGGATACCTATTCTTGATAGTGATATGGTTTAATTCCCGGTAGTCGATACAAAGTCGCATACTCCCGTCTTTCTTCTTTACGAATAAAAATAGGAGTACCCCAAGGAGATATAGTAGGACGAATGAAACCGATGTCCAACAACTCCTATAATTGGACCTTTAACTCCTGAAGTTCAATAGGAGTCATTCGATATGGGGTTTTAGAAATGGACTTTGTACCAGGTTCAAGATCTATAAAGAATTCAACTTCACATTCTGGGGGTAGACCAGAAAGTTCTTCAGGAAATACGTCAGGAAATTCAATAACAACAGGAATATTATTCAAATATGACGTGTCTTTATTCAAATCCGTAACATGGGCTAAGAAAGCTTGACATCCATTTTTTAATAAACGAATAGCTTTATGACTTGATATAACAGTGATTGATTTTAATGGCTTAGTTATTTGAATTCGTGTAACATGTTGCTTAGGAATATGAAAACTAACAACCTTACGAAAATAATCAATTTTGGCATGATGAGTAGTTAACCAATCAATCCCTAAAATCACGTCAAATGCAAGTATCTTTAAAGAGATAAGGTCAACAGGTAAGGTGATGGTGCCAACTTGGATCAAACAAGATTTATAAACAGTGGATGTGATGAAAGTTTCTCCTAACAGAGTCTCCACAGATAAATCAAAGTCTAATTTCTCTGGAGTCAAGTTTAAACGTTGAGCACAAGCAGGAGAAATAAATGAATGGGTAGCACCGGTATTTAGTAAGGTATAAACTTTGCATGAATTTATGATTAGCTTACCCGTGATCACCTCGTTTGGGTTCCTCGTATGTTGACCAGTCACGACAAACGCTCTTCCAGGAACTGTTGACTTTGACTTTTCTAGGATAGCCTTTTGAGTCACCATCCCCGCTGGACTTGGTTTCACTACAGTGCAATCTCGAGCGATATGTCTTTCCTTTCCACAGTTATAACATACCTTAAACTGTTGTGGGCAGTTTGGGCTGATATGTCCTTCTTTTCCGCACTTATAGCATATGACCGGTGGTCGTTCTCCTCCCTTGGAACCAGTTGCTGCTGGTGCTGACGTCTTCGTATTGTCATTGTTGAATCTCCTCTTTTTAAAATCTCCTCCCGACTCGCTTCTTCTATTCTCATGGCCATGATTACCACCAGAGTGGTTACCGTTCTTGTCTGTATTTTTCTTTCTCCACTGGTTATCGTTGTTCTGATGACTGCTGTCACCTGTATGATCCTAGTTGTGGTCCCTCGGTTGAACGTACTCATTATCTCGCTCTAATAATTAAGCCCTGTTGACAACATCTGAATAGAGAGAAAATTTATGTGAAATAAGATATTGACGTATGCCGGGTTTCAAACCTCTCAGAAACATCTGTGTCATACGTTCCTCATTCTCCACCAAATGAGGTGCAAACCTAGACTACTCTTCAAACTTTGCCTCGTATTGGGACACCGTCATATTATTCTGCTCCAGTCTAATAAACTCTACCTCCTTCATATGACGAATACTTTCAGAAAGTACTTGTCATTGAACAGTTTCTAAAACGTTTCCCAAGACATGCTAAATGCGGCTGGATGGGTACGCTTTACAGATTCCCACCAGTAATCTACCTCATTACGGAACATAAAGGTGGCAAATGGAACCTTTTGTTCTTCCGTGCATCCCAAGACATCGAATATCTTGGTAATTTGTTTGACCCACGTCTCCACCTTAATCGGATCCGGCTTTCCCCAGAATTCTGGTGGTCCCAACTCCATAAATTGCTTGGCTGTGACAAACCGTGAATTGCTATCATTTCCTTCTGTAGTTTGAACACGACTTTCCCTTGTCTGATTTTGCATGAACTGCAAAAAGCTTCTAAACATCCCATCGTTCATCATCTGCTCAGTGGTGTTGTTCACAGGAGGAACATTGCCAGCCTGTTGCACATTCTTATCGTTGGTGAGCACAGGCGTCTCCACGGTTTCGTTTACTCCACTGTTCACATTCTCAGTTGTCATTCTTAAATACTGCCATAAAACAAGGGTTAATTAAACAAATTAACAAATCATAAAATATCCCTATATTATGACTGACCAACAAATAAGCTTAGGTATGACACACTAGTGAAGGATTTACTCGTCTCTCCCCTCCTAATACTATTCCCCGATCTTCGCCAGAGACCATATCCCTAAGCTCTGATACCAACTATGACGCCCCTAAAATAGGTATACAACACCCATTCTGAGTCGTCAAAATACATGGTACAGAAACAAATACAACTTTATTAATACAACATAAAAAGTGTGAGTTTAAATACAAATATTGTCATCTAGACAATATCCACACTCAAATAAGTTCTCATTATAATTATTGATACATTATTTTATAAAAATGGTGAGGACTACTAAAATGACTTTCTAAAACCGTCATTCCATACCCCGACTAGTACTCGCTACATTCTCGCCTCCTGAGAAGAAAAATGGAACAAAAAGGAAAAGGGTGAGCTCAACTAGCCCAGTAAAGAATATTATGACTAAGATAATATAGAACAAATTATCGTTAGTCTTCAACAGTGAAAAATTTAATAGAATACAATAGACATTAAGTTTTAAATCATTATTCGTAGCGAAAATATAATTCATTAGAAGAGTTAAGTAGTGAATGAAATCTACTATCTTCTATATATGAATTTAAAAGTTCATCGTCGATATTTTATCCCTATAACATCAATCAATATATATCTGGAATCAAATATTCATCTTTGCACTACAGGCCAAAGATATTCATCAGTTGGTCATGTTCTTCTTTGAACTACGGCCAAAGATATTCATCAGAAATCATTCATCTTTGCACTACAGGCCAAAGATATTCAGTAATATCATCATTTAGGACTGAGGATGATGAAAAATATTTTAAAGGAAACAAATCCAATGAAACAAAATAACAAATATTAAGGATTCGTATTTCGGTTTATCCATGTCCAAAAATACCTCATAAGTAATCATAGTGGAGTAAAATTTAAGAATGATCAAAACATGGATACAATCAAAGCTAGTATCCATAATAGATATTTTGGACGAAAAATAAAAATTTAATTTTTTTGTGAATAGTGTCGTATTCGTGAATAGTGCCGTATACATGAATAGTACCGTATACGTGAATAGTAACTCCGACACAAAAAGTTCCAAATTTGATAAAAATTCAGATCACTATTTCGGCATAATGATATTGGAAGAAATAATATCATTTATATAAAAAATAGCATCCCTTACCTCGAAAAGACAGTACTTCTGACTGGAATACTGGATATAAAGCTAAAGGGAACTTGCACCGTATATAGCAACACTCAAAGTTTTAAAATACTCACAAGAATACGCTCAATAATATAGAGAGAGAAAGAGAGAGAAAATTTTAGTTTCTGATGTGATTTTTAATTCTAACCTAAGCACCCTATTTATAAAAAAATGCTTAGAACACCAAAGCAAAAAATTTAATAAATTATTAATATAATTAATTTGAATTCCTACGCCCACTTTTTGTTCAAACTTCAGCCACACAAGTAGCCCACCTTACAAAACTTACAAAAAATATTTTTATTAATAAAAATAAATAAAACTTTCAAAAATCAATTATTTCGGAACTTCAGAACTTCAATAATTCATAATAAATAGCCCTTTTGTCAGAAAAATTAGAACCACATGTTTTTTCTATAGGAAATTTCATTATCTATAACTTTCCAAAAGAAAGTTTTTCCAAATTCCAAACAAAAATTGACCGAAATCCACAAACGGGCGATTCTACAGGCTATAATCAAATTTCAATTAAGAAATGGGCCCACAGACATGTTTAACATGTTTTAAATAATTTTTGCAACAAAAATACTCTTCCTCCTCATATACTCATATATCTCACATTTATTGTAAAAAATATCATCATTATTATATTATAATAATATAATAAAATATTATTTTATCAGAAAAGATAAAATATCGATTTTCAACAATTGTCACTTTAAAAATTTTCTCCATCTATATCCACATAAAATAAATATTTTTCTCATCATATAAATTAATAATTAATTATTCACAAATAATATTACAGAATCACAATATTGACAACCGGACAGTTCCCAGGAAAGAGGGGGCTTTCCAATAAGGATTTCTCCTTACTAGCGTGCAATTAGGTGACCAAACCTCTCCTCAGACAGAACTTTCTAGACATTGCCAGTAATGTTATCTAATAATATTATTCAGATAATTTGAATTATTGCTTCGATAATAGAAAATACTGTGTAGTGATAATTATTGAAACAACAGTAATATAAAATACCAACGTAGCAATTATTGAATCAATAAAATAAAATATTGAACAGTAATTACTGTAACAATTATTGAGTAGTGCCTTCTTACGTAAGAATTAATAATTGGTGCAATACCGCGTGTTACTGTGCAACAACGCGTATTACTGTGTTTTGACCACCGGTTATTCCAACAGTATTAACGGTAACAACTATGCCGTTATTTATAAACAACTTATACTTGTCGTTTTCTTCATCCAATCACTTTTCGTTATGGGCCCACAAAAGACTACGCCGTCGTACGAATATTCCCCGACAAGAAGAATATTTCACGACCAAACGAATATTCTCCGACAAAAATGAATATTTTATAACCACTTGTTTATTTAAAATATTTACCCATTTTACCCATAACTAACCTCATTAATCAATTCAACCCTTACTATTTTAAAATAATAAATAGAGGAAATTAAATTAAATTTATTAATAATTTGGGGTCTTACATAAATGATAATAATTACTTGAAAATTATTACGAGTCTTTGAAAAATATTTTAACTGATAAATAAATTATCTAAGATAATATTAAAGCTTTTAGGCAGAGTCTTATTTGGAATTAGGCTCAATAATTATCCAATTAGGCAATCGGGATGTCGAAATAGTGCCGAACTCAACTCAGACTGAAATAGTTTGACTTGAGATTAGGTCTTATGTATTTTATAGACTGATAGGATTATGTGGTTATGTGTTTAGGTTATTTTATAATAGTAATATGCTGTGATGATATTATTCTAATATTGGAAGATCTATATTATCAATATCAGGTCTTTCGAATAAAGCTAAGATAGATTCCGTAACAGTAATCAACCGAACAGGCAAGTTCTCTCTAACTCAACTCTGAGTTATGATTATTCAAATATACTGGTGATTAATCATTATTGATTATCACGTCTATGAATTGTTGAAATCGTACTTGATGCATATTGTATGTGTTCATCAGGTATGAAAGGCTGATAACCTTCATTACCATTCTGTCCAGATATATATTTGTTCATGTTCAATGTTCGTTCAGCTATGAAATTTGTTCATGCTAGTTCACAATTATATTGTAGAATTTTAGCCAGCTTATTGTTCAATTCTTTCCATCACGATATATCCTTAATTTATGAACTTATACTTACTGGGCAAACTTGTTGCTCACCCTTGCTATATAATGATAAACATTGCAGATTAGAACGAATACGTCGGATACATGAAAAGTCAAAGACAAGTTCAGCTTGGGATTAAATGTGCAGCTAAATTGTAATAGTATAGTATGATAATAATATTGTATGTTAGATAGATTATGAATTGTGTATAAGTTAAGGTTACTCGACCATGGAGATTTATGTGCAAAGTTTAATGTATAAACAATTTATGTTTATATCTTCCGCAATAGTTATAGAAATAGTATGCCAGATCCGCGGTGATTTGGGACCCGGATCTGGGGCTTTCACAGTTTTTGTATGTACCTAATGAATGACAAATATTACTAAGATAACTAAGTCATTTCCTGCATTTGTGAATGAAGTGTTTCTCTACATGTTATCATTATTTACACCACATAAATGGGATATATCTGAAATGAGAAAGAGCTATAATATTATTTATTGGTATATATTTTTGTTTTCCTTTTCCAAGTTCCAAATGAAGTCTAAGATTCTGTTACACATATTATTTCTTTTTCATGGGAACTAAATGCAACAAAATCTGATAGAATGAAAATGTTATTGATTAAAACCCAATCAATAGTTGAACTATTATGAAAATATGTTAGTATCATTTATTAGTATTTTATCTCATGTTTATGATGTTCTTTCCTCTCTATCTTTTGTTCCCAATTTTTCATTTGAAGTTGGTAGATTGTTGCTGTGAACTATTATGTAAATATGTTAGTATCATTTATTAGTATTTTATCTCATGTTTATGATGTTCTTTCCTCTCTAGCTTTTCTTCCCAGCCTTTCATTTGCAGTTGGTAGATTTTATTGCATGTATTGATCATTTTAAGTTATAGAATGCAAATTTACACAAATAGTTGTTAGGTTACTCTGTGATCTAATGGTCTGGAACATATTTTTAATTTGTTTAGGCGGTGCTAGGCATTGGGTATCTCAAATTGTCTAAGAAATGCTTTTGATGTAGAAGTGCAGGCTGTTATTAACAACATTACTCAAGGAAGAAAACTTCATGTGTCCAGTAATTTAGAAATCGAAATCAACAATAAAATTGAGGTGAGTCCTTTTTTCATGCTTCTCTATCTGTCATCATTACATCTACAAATATATGTATATACACACATAAAATTCTAATATATGCATAGCGCTACAAATACAAACTTGCATACTGTTTTAGTTTTATACTATATGAAAGATTTATAGAATGAATTTTGAGAGTTAAGTTCCAGTTTATCATTCATATGAATTATATCTCATATATATCCTCAAATTCAGCTTTAAGAGAAAAAGAAGTTGCAGCCCATACATGCTGAAGTATATATATTTAGTACCTTAGTTTATAACTTGAGATTTATGATTGTTACATGTTTTGTTGTGCTAAAACTCATTTTTTTGGATAAGTAAGGAAGATTGAGGATTTTTTAAAAAAAAAATCATGTTGGTCTTTTGTTACATCTGCAGCATAACCATAATCTATAGCTAAATTATATGACTATTGTTTTTCATTCTTCTAGCAAATTGTGTGTTGCCCTTGCTCTATAGGTTTGGTCCAATATACCAAAGGTTTTGTCTTAATTTCAAGCAATTGCCTCTCACTGTCATCACCAAGAGAGAAATTTATATACTTCAAATCCAAGGTAGGAAAATTGTTAGAATGTGATTTTAGGGAGGCCAAGTGTCTATTAATGATGCAAAGTTATCTAATTAAAAATTTTATTTGTTAATTATAGGTTACCAAGTTTGATTTCATATTATTTAGGAGTTGTGCGTATCACACTTAAATACCACAATGAAAAGAGAAGTTTACCTTTCTCTTTTAGTTGGATAACCAAAAACTACATAGTAAAGCATTTCAAGCTCTTTAATTTGCTATTTGCATTTTATCTTTGAAGCTTAATCAAGAGCCTCAATGTGTTGGGCATTGTTTTTCTGACAGTCATATAATTTTGTTCTTGAATAACTATCCCATTTTTTTAATGTCTTAATGGATAGTTACTAATAACTTTATTTGTGTTATTTGTTCAGTTTGGGATATTAATTTGATGTAGAATTCAGTTTTTGGAATACAGTTTTTGGGATATAAAGTTAATATAGAATCTTGCATGCGTGGAATTTGGTACTGATGATAGACCTGCATCTAAGGTAACTTCCAAAGTAATTGTTTTCCAAAATTTTCTAACCTCTATGGTTGGTTTTGCACTAATTATTGATGTTGGGCTTTTTGTTGTAGTTTCTTTGTTTCGAAAAAGGTCTTTTGGTCTTGCTATTTATATTTAGCAGCCCTATATCTTCTGATATAGTTGTTTTGCACTTTTTGATACATTGTTTTATTTAATAGGGATGAAGAACTCAATTCCAAGTAAGCAAATCGAAATCAAGACCATCAGATCAAAGATTGCTAAAATCATTGGAAGATATAATATTGTATTTTTATGTGCTGTTTAAATTTCAGGATGTAAAATGGGCTACTTTGGGTTTGTTAACGTTTGTAATTTTTGTGTTCAATTTAAGAGAATTTTGTTATGAATTCATAGTGGGTATGAATTATGAATTAGTTATAAAAATCTTCATGTCTGTATTCATCTTCGGGTGTGTAAATAAGAAATTCACAATTATTTACATATTTGCAAGTTTATATTTATAATATAACCTATTGAATTAAAAAACAAATTCAATAACTATGATGAATGGTCTCAAAAGTTATTTTAAGTTATTATAATAGATAATATATCTTCAATTTCGAGGACGATCGTGCTAATAAATTATATAATTTATTATTTAAACTAGTTCGTGCATTGCACGGGCTATCAACTAGTTTTGTCTAAAGCTTACAATGCATACATAATGTTGCTTATTCCTAATGTGTTGCCAATCTATTCCACTGCTAATCCATTTGGCACTATTAAACTAAACAATTGATAAATTTAGGGTAAAAATGAAACATAAATAAATTTAAAAAATTGTAAATTTAATAAATAAAACTCTTTTTGTGAAACGAATGGAGTACTAATCAGTAGTCAAAATGTATAGTCAATCACAAAAGACCAATATAGTGATGCGACATCATTTGAGACACGTTTTGTTAGGTTACTTTTCAAATTCTATTCAGAAAAGAATTGATATAATTGAGTGGAGTGTGTTCTATTTTTGATAGGATATTTATATTTATTATATGTTGGAGCCCTGTTATGAGAAGTAATCTTATTTTTGGTAGGACTATTATTTTGGAAGTGTCTTATTTTGAATAGGAATCGTAATTACTCTATAAACAGAGTATTATATTGAGTTGTTGAAGTGTTATACAACCAAAAGACATTTAGCATCCAAGGAGTTGAGAGACTGCGAGTGAATTGTATCGTAATATTGTGAAACCTCAAGTTCCCAGCCCGCGTTGCAACACAGACCCCTCCTCTGCCCACTCGCTCCCCTTTTCCCACTGCCACGCCAACCCCAACATCCATTTACCCCGGTCCAATTTCCACTACATCCATTCGACCTCCTCCTCCAGCCCATCGAATGGGAACTAGGAGTCAACATGGTATCCACAAGCCCAACCCTAAATACCATAACTTAAGTGCCCTCTCGACCGCTACCTCTATCTCTCCTATACCCCGCAACCCCGTGAGTGCACTTAATGACCCGAATTGGAAATTGGCCATGCAGGATGAATATGATGCTCTTATTCAAAATAAGACGTGGAAATTAGTACCTCGTCCATCTGATGTTAATGTTATTCGTTCAATGTGGATTTTTAGATATAAAAAGAAATCTGATGGTTCTTTTGAGAGGCATAAAGCCCGTCTTGTAGGTGATGGCAGGTCTCAAAAAGCTGGAGTGGACTGTGATGAGACGTTCAGCCCAGTTGTTAAACCGGCCACTATTCGTACAGTTTTGAGCATTGCATTATCAAAATCTTGGGCCATTCATCAGTTGGATGTTAAAAATGTGTTTCTTCATGGTAATCTAACTGAAACTGTTTATATGTATCAGCCTTTGGGTTTCAAGGATGCAGTTCATCTTGACTACGTCTGCTTATTGAAGAAATCACTCTATGGTCTTAAGCAAGCCCCTCATGCCTGGTATCAACGCTTTGCAGACTATGTGGCCACTATTGGTTTCTCTCACAGTGTGTCAGATCATTCCTTGTTCATCTACAAAAACGGATTTGACATTGCTTATATTTTATTATATGTTGATGATATAATTCTCACAGCCTCCTCCGATGTTCTTCGATTATCTATCATATCTCTTCTCAGTTCTGAGTTCGCAATAAAGGATTTGGGACATTGAGTTATTTTTTGGGTATTGCAGTCACCCGGATTGCCCATGGCCTTTTTCTCTCACAGACAAAATATGCCGAGGAAATACTTGAAAGAGCTGGTATGACAGGTTGCAAGCCATGTCCCACTCCTGTTGACACAAAGGGAAAACTCAGTGTTTCTACTGGAAAGCCTTATGAGGACCCAACTAAATATCGCCGTCTAGCTGGCGCTTTGCAATATCTTACTTTTACCAGGCCAGATATCTCCTATGTGGTTCAACAAGTATGCTTACATATGCATGATCCGAAAGTCGAGCACATGGATGCTCTCAAGCGTATACTACGCTATATTCACGGAACGATTAATTATGGTTTGTATCTGTATAAGTCTAAACTTGACTCTCTTCTTTCTTATACGGATGCTGATTGGGGTGGGTGTCCTGACACGCGTCGCTCCACCTCTGGTTATTGTCTATTCATCGGTGACAACCTGATTTCATGGTCCTCTAAACGGCAACCCACACTATCTAAATCAAGTGCCGAGGCTGAATATTGAGGGGTTGCCAATGTTGTCTCTGAATCGTGCTGGATCCGAAATTAATCCTGGAACTTCATTGTCCGGTCCACAAGGCAACACTTGTATATTGCGTTAATGTGAGTGCGATATACCTCTCCGGCAATCCAGTACAACATCAACGCACTAAACATATTGAGATGGACATTCATTTTGTTCATGAAAAGGTAAAACGTGGCGAAGTGCGTGTCCTTCATGTTCCGTTACGTTATCAGATTGCCAACATATTTACCAAAGGGCTCCCGCGCATTCTTTTTGATGACTTTCGGGATAGTCTAAGCGTTCGACAACCTCCTGCTTCGACTGCGGGGGTGTGATAGAATATATGTGATTATTCTCATTATTATTGTAAATATTTTAGGATATTATTCTGTTGTAAAATCATACCGTTTCCTTATTCTTAACCTAACTTGTAAGCATAATATTTGTTTATACTTTGTATATATTACCAACGGATGAATGAGAAAAGATAAAGGGATTATATTCTTTTAGCACACAACATAACATAGGGTATTTTTATATATATATATATATATATATATATATATATATATATATATATATATATATATATTGAATTACACAAAATAACGTCGTTTTTCTGTGATAGCTCACCGTCTCTAACCGACCTCGCCTTATTTATATTAAGTTTAATATCTTTAAGCATTTTTTTTGTCCTTAGAACTAATCCTAAGGTGACAATTTTTTGAATTGTACTTTTACTCATAAGGCCATTCAATACACTAAAAGTAGGCATTATTTAATCCCACCAGCTTCCTTCTTAAGATGATAATAGGTGCTATTTGTTTACATTTGATTGTCTTTTAATGGACTATCTATTAGTCGCTAAGAGGCATGATGCTATTTTTTTTTGTTACCTCTGAATGCCTCTTAATCGGTAAGACAGAAAATAAAATCTTAATAATTAAGAGGTATCACTTAATGAAATTTTTTTGATAATTTTTTTTATATAAATATATTCAACAATATTATGCACTCATTTTTATTAAATTGAATATTTAAAATTATTAAATAAATTTTTATCCTTTAAAATGGTAAAATAGTATCATTAAGAGACAACTTACTTTTTAGTTATCAAACAATTTTTTAGATTCAGGCCTCATAACTATTCAGATGATCTAATTTATTAAGACATCATAATCATTCAGATCTTAATTCCCAGGTTTATCAAACACAACCATAGTCTTTTATAAATGACTTTAGAAACAAAAAGATAATTATAGGATTGTCATATTGAGAAATGTAAGTGCTTAAATGTGTTGATCTAATATAAATAAATAGAAACCTTTTCCTCCTTTCTCTCATAAAGCTTAAAATCTATTATATAATAATCCATAAATTGTAATAGAAAAGAAAAATAGAGGTTTGTGATGATTTTGAAATCTTTTCTGTAATTTAGTATCCTTATGCATGACTCTATTATAAATTTCTGACCACATTTCCATACAAATAAATTGATATTTTCACAAATCTCACTCACATGAATGTTGGTTTCATATACTCCACTATTTAGGTCCATCTGTTTTTGTTGTTAAAGCTTATTTTGTCTAAAGCTTACAATGCATACATAATGTTGCTTGTTCCTAATGTGTTGCCAATCTATTCCACTGCTAATCCATTGGACACTATTAAACTAAACAATTGATAAATTTAGGGTAAAAATGAAACATAAATAAAATTAAAAAATTGTAAGTTTAATAAATAAAACTCTTTTTGTGAAACGAATGCACTACTAATCAGTAGTCAAAATGTATAGTCAATCACAAGAGACCAATATAGTGATGCGATATCATTTGAGACACGTTTTGTTAGGTTACTTTTCGAATTCTTTTCAAAAAAGAATTGCTATAATTGAATGGGATGTGTTCTATTTTTGATAGGATACTTATATTTATTATATGTTGGAGCTTGTTATGAGAAGTAATCTTATTTTTGGTAGGATTATTATTTTGGAAGCGTCTTATTTTGAATAGGAATCGTAATTGCTCAATAAACAGAGTATTATATTGAGTTGTTGAAGTGTTATACAACCAAAAGACATGTAGCATCCAAAGAGTTGAGAGAGTGCGAGTGAATTGTGTCGTAATATTGTGAAATCTCAAGTTTAAATGTGTAAAATGTTTTATCTTTTTTATTATTTTTATGTATAATTTACGCTGACTTAATTTCTAATATTTTTTAAGACAAAATTTGAGTACCCTAACATTACCCCGATCTTATGTACCAGGACTTCATAGCTTTATTTGTATTATTGGCTTTTTATGGGGTGATATGCTCTCAAAAAGCTCCCTGAGAAGGACTCCATTACATTATTAATATCTCAACATCGATGTGAATATAAAAAATTTCAGACACAAGATATTATTCTATGAAAATTAATATAGATTTACAAATTAAGTACTCATTCCATTTTAAAAGTATAAGATTATTATTAATTTTTTAAAGTTAATTTTATATTTTTAAATTTAAAATAAATATTATTGACCAAAAATGCTCATGCATGCCAACTCCTATATAGTGCATGTTTGTCTATCCGCGTTCGGAGCGTTTGATGTGTTTAGAAGTTCACTAAATGCAGATAAAAATTTTGTTCGTTTATAAATAATTTATTTAATTAATTAAATAATTCATAAACGTTGTGTTTGAGAGCGCTATGCAGATGAAAATTTTGTTCGTTTATAAATAATTTATTTAATTAATTAAATAATTCATAAACGTTGTGTTTGAGTCCAACGCAGCGCTCTAAAGATAATATGGTGCGTTTTGACCGCCCAACGCATCAAATGTTATTACTGCAAGAGCTCTAACAATTGATAACCAAAGAAACCCATAGCTTGAGGCTATAGAAGATAAAGTAAGCATTCTCACCACTTGGACGGGCGAAATGACTAAATAACTCAAATCTATACTCATTAAAAATATTTTAGAAGATCACTAAACACTAATAAAAGGTATTTAAATTTAATTTAAAAACATTTTTACTTGAGATAATTAGTAATTGGTACGTGTCAGTAATTAGTTAAGGCTATGTTTGTTTGCATACTTGAGATATGACTGTAATACCATGTATTTTATGAAATAAAAGTATTCAATTTTTCTTATAATTATTATTCTATTCAGTAAATGGTTAAATTGATAAAAGGTTTAAGTTAAGGGTAATATGTGAAAATTTTACAAAATAAGCAAGTTGTCATAAAATATTCGTTGTATCGGAGAATATTCGTTTGGTCGAAGAATATTCTTTTTGTCATGAAATATTCGTACGACGACGCAATCATTAGTGGACCCTACAATAGAATAACTGTCGAATATAGAAAGCGACAGAAATAAAATTTTTATAAAAATAACGGCAAAATTTTTACCGTTAAACTATTGAAATACCGGTTATAAAAGAACAGTAATACGCGTTGTTGCACAGTATCTCTGATTATTGATACTTATGTAAGAATTCACTCAGCTTTATTCAATTATTACAACAGTAGTTGCTGCATAGTATCTCATATTATTGATTCAATTATTGTCACAGTATCATCTGCACGATATTTTATATTATTAAATCAATAATTGAGATGACACATTTATTCATATTATTATTTGTATTATTGATAATGTCTAAAAAGTTCTGTCGAGAAAATGGGTTAGGTTATTTAATTGCGCGCCAATAAGGAGAAATCCTTATCAGAAAGCCCCCTCTTTCCTCGGAATGATCTGATTGTCAATATTGTGAGTTATAATATTAATGATGAATAATTGTTAAAAGATTAAAAATGTGTTTATTGAAGATAAGTGATTTGTGGTAAATATTTATTTAATTTTTGATATAAATAGAGGGGTTTGTCATGAGGCGTTTGTTGTAAGTTTGACTTATTATTCTATGGGGAGATGTACTAATTTTTCAAACCGTTGGTTGTGGTTTTAATAGTAATCAATATGGACTGTCTGTTTTAATAGTAAATCAATCTGAACGTCCGTGAATCAATTACTATTTAGTCCATTCTTTTATAAATAGAAGCTTATTTTTTCTTTCATTCTCACCAATTCACTAAGATTCACAAGAGAAACTATAGAGAGATAATAAGAGAGAAAAAAGAAGACTATTCTGCTACTGCACTATTGCAGTATCCGATCTTTTACTAAGGTAAGGGATGTTATTTTTTGTAAGACCCCAACTTTTTATGAATAAAGATATAATTTCACTAATTATTATTTTGAATAATAAGGTGTTGATTTGATATAATATTTTAGTTATGGGTGAAATGTGTAAATTTAGCAATGTAAGCAAGTGGTCATAAAATATTCATTTTATCGAGAAAAAAAAATTTTGTCGGGGAATATCCGTACGACGGCGCAATCATTGGTGGATCACATAACGGAATAACTGTCGGATATAGAAAGCGACATAAATAACCTTTTTATAAAAATAACGGCAAAACTTTTACCGTTAAAACTGTTGAAATACCCGGTGATAAAGTACAGTAATACGCGTGATTGCATAGTAGCACACGGCTTTACACAGTATTTCTGATTATTGATTCTTACGTAAAAAGTCACTCTGTTTCTTTCAATAATTGCCACAGTAATTGCTGCATAGTATCTCATATTATTGATTCAATTATTGTCACAGTATCATCTGCACAATATTTTATATTATTAAATCAATAATTGACACGACACAATTATTTATATTATTAGTTAACATTATTGGCAATGTCTAAAAAATTCTGTCGAGAAAAGGGGTTAGGTTATATAATTACGCGTCAATAAGGATAAATTCTTATCAAAAACCTCTCTCTTTCCTGGGAATGATCTGGTTGTTAATATTGTGAGCTTATAATATTAATTGTGAATAATTATTATGTGGTGGATATTCGTTCAATTTTGATATAAATGAAGGAATTTTAGAATGAGACAATTGTCGAAAGTTTATTATATTTTTCTATGAAACCATAATTATCTTCTCTAATAATATATTTATTTAAATATATTATTATAATATTACATTATCATAGTATAATGTAATAATATAATAGTAATTTAAATGGTAATATTATTATATTTTTGGCATGTGAATTAAATGGAGTGAAGATGATCAAATTGAATTTGAATTAGTTTTCAAAGTGAATTTTAATTCTTTTATTTTTAAAACATGTGATTAAAGGAGGAAGTTTCCATTTTGAATTTGAACTCTTTTTTTCAAAGAGGTGTGGTGCATCTTTTTCCGAACTAGTGTGTGTAATTTTGACAATCCTGGTGTGCTAGCATTTTTCTATAAATAGGTTGCTTAATTAAACGATGAAACTCACACCAGAATCAGAAAACTCTCTCTTTATAATATTGAGCGTATTTCTTATGTGCATAGAAATATTTAGAATGTTGATAACAGTGCAAGATTTCCTCTACATAATCTCCGTTATTCTAGTCAAAACTATTTTCTTACTAAAGTAAATGATATTATTTTTCTCGTAAAGAATGTTATTTTCTTTCAATACTCGTAAATGATATTATTTCCTTCCAAACTCGTAAGGGATATCATTTTCTTTCATACTCCATATTATGTAAGGGATATTATTTTATTTTATATTACTAAATTTAAACTTACTACGGTAAGTATTGCTTCTATAATTCCTGAAATGATTAAAAATTCTTTAAGTTTTGCGCTTCATCTAATATCATTTCGTTGGAATATTGATCTAAAAATTCTTATTAAATTTTAATCTTTTCATGTCTGGGTACTATTCATATAGTACTATTCATACGATAATATTCATACGGTACTATTCATGAGTACTATTCACAATAGAATTTAATTTCTTTTCTTTGTCCAAGTTATCTTTTATGAATCTTATTCTTGAAATTGAATCCATGTTATGATCTCACTTGATTCATTCTTATGTCATTATCATAATTCTTAGACTTAAATTATGTTGAAAGTTATCTTTGGCTCGTAGTGCAAAGATGAACTGTTGATTATATCTTTGGCCCGTAGTACAAAGATGGACATGTGTTTGGCATGATCATGACCACTGGTTGTGACGCCCCTAAAATATGTATACATCACTCATTTTGAGTCGTCAAATATATGGTACATAAATCAAATACAAACTTCTTTTATACAATACGACAACAACATAGCTTAAAGTTTTTGCACGAATATTGTCTCATAGACAGTATTCAAATTTAAATGAAGTCCTCATTATATTTATTATTACACTATTTTATAAAATAGTGAGGACTACTATAACACCATCTCGGACCATCACTCCGTTCTCCAACTAGTCCCGGCTACGTTCTCATTTCCTGAAGAGAACAATGAAAGCAAAAGGGTGAGCTCAACTAGCCTAGTAAGAAATATTATGACTAAGATAATACAGAATAAATTATCATTAGCATTCAACAGTGTTAAATTGATAAAATACAATAAACATCAAGTTTAACTGCAGCGGAACAAATAATCCATTAGAAGAGTCAAGTAAAGCATGATATTTACTATCTTCTATGATTTAAAAAGTTTTTCATCAACTTTATCGCTGAGACTCAGCTTAATAAATAAACCACATTATCGAATCATCCCTGCACTACGGGCCAAGGATATTCATGTAATCATCAATGGTCATGATTATACCGAATAATTCTTGGTCATAATCATACCAACAATTGTCCATTAATGCACTATGGGCCAATGAAGACTTTTATCATATCATTTGTAACATTACGGGTCATGATTATACCGAATGATCCCTGGTCATAATCATACCAATCAACAGTCCATCTATGCACGTAAGCCAAAGATGACTTTCATCACAATATAAGCATGAGGATGATGACAATGATATAAGTATTAATCAAATGAAATCAAGGATAAATATTAAAGACTTTAAATTTATCCCGAGTTTAAAAATATCCAAATTGTCAACATGATATTGTTTTGTGGAGTAAAATTCAAGAATAATATTCATATATCAAAAATAATTTGGATAAAAAAGAAATATATTTTTCGGGTGAATAGTACCCCGTGAATAATACCCTATGAATAGTACTTCGGGAATAGTACCTCGTGAATAGTACCCCGGCATGAAAAGTGCCCCAAATACCCGAGTGAATAATATTCGAGTGAATAGTAACCGAGTGAATAGTACCTCGTGAATAGTACCCCGACATGAAAAGTGCCCCGAATACCCGAGTGAATAGTAATCAGGTAAATAGTAACTTGTGAATAGTACTCTGACACGAAAAGTACCCCGAATACCCGAGTGAATAATATTCAAGTGAATAGTAATCGGGTGAATAGTAACCCATAAATAGTAACTCATAAATAGTAACTCGTGAATAGTATTTTGACATGAAAAGATCAATAATTATCAAGAAAGCTCATAATAATATTTTCATAAAAAGATACTGGATGAAGCGCAAATATCAAGGATATTCTACTAATTTTACGGAGTATAGAAGTAATATTTTAACAGAATGAGGGTATAATCAGGAATATGAGACGAAATAATATTACTCACATACTACAGAGTATGGAAGAAAATATTATTCCTTATGAATACTGAACAACAATAATATTCCTTACAAATACGAAAGAAATAATACTTCTTACCTCAGAAGAAGACTGGATACTGGAATAATGAAGTAACAGACTTCTCTTCTTCTTTCTATCTATAGCTTCTCTCTCTATAATTACTCTTGTGAGTCTTAGTGAATTGGTGAGAATGAAAGAAGAATGAGCTTCTATTTATAGAAAAATATAGTTTTGATAAGTGCACGTTTTGGGGCTCAAAATATTACAGTATAATACCTTTATCTTTTTCTTTATTTTTAATTTAGTCCTACAAGTATTATCAAGCTTGCACCACCTCCCCTAATAGTACATCATGTGAATTAATAGTACAATCATGTGAATCAATAGTTCTATACATGTGAAAAAAATAATTACAGTATAATACATTCATCTATACCTCTATTTTTAATTTAGTCATACAAGTATTATCAATCTTGCACCACCTCCCCTAATAGTTCATGCATGTGAATCAATAGTACACACATGTAAATAAATAGTTATAAGCATGTGAATTAATAGCAATTAATTGTTCATTTATCCGATTTGCCAATATAACCTCCAGACATCCATTATTATCGAAATAAATGTCGATTCTCATAAACACTAATAATTTCAACACAATAAATCTATCAATTTCATTTTTAATCAACACGAACTTATTCATCATTAATATTATAACTCACAATATTTAACAACCAGATCATTCCCAAGAAAGAGGGGCTTTTCGATAAGGATTTTTCCCTATTGGCGAATAATTAGATGATCAAACCCCTTTCCTCGACAGAACTTTTTATGTGACGCCCCCAAAACAGGTATACAACACCCATTCTGAGTCGTCAAAATATGGTACAGAAACAACTACAACTTTATTAATACAATTGTCGTGCAAAATACGATAACACTTAAACTGTGAGTTTAAAAAATATAAATATTGTCTTCTAGACAATATCCATACTGAAATAAGTCTTCATTATAATTATTGATACAATATTTTGTAAAATAGTGAGGACTGCTAAACAACTATCTAGAACCATCATTCAACACCCTGACTACTTCCCGCTATATTCTCGCCTCCTGAGAAAAATGGAACAAAAAGGAAAAAGGGTGAGCTCAACTAGCCCAGTAAAGAACATTATGACTAAGATAATATAGAACAAATTATCGTTAGTCCTCAATAGGGAAAAATATAATAGAATACAATAGACAACAAGTTTTAAATCAATATTCGCAGCGGAAATAATAATTCATTAGAAGAGTTAAGTAGAGAATAAAATCTACTATCTTCTAAGATTTAAGAGTTCATCATCAATATTTTATCCCTGTAACATCAATCAATATACATCTTGAATCAAATATTCATCTTTACACTACAGGCCAAAGATATTCATTTGTATCACCAGTTGGTCATATTCATCTAAACACATGTTCATCTTTGCACTATGGGCCAAAGATATTCATTAGAAAATCATTCATCTTTGCACTACATGCCAAAGATATTCAGTTATATCATCATTTAGGACTGAGGATGATGAAAAATATTTTAAAAAAAACGAATCCAGTGAAACAAAAGAACATTTATTAAGGATTCGTACTTTAAACAATCCAAGTTTAAAAATACTTCATAAATAACCATTGTAAGACCCCAAATTATTAATAAATGAAATTAAATTTCCTCTATTTATTATTCTGAAATAGTAAGGGTTGATTTGATTAATGTGGTTAGTTATGGGTAAAATGCGCAAATATTTTAAATAAGCATGTGGTTATAAAATATTCATTGTTGTCGGGGAATATTCGCTTGGTCGTGGAATATTCTTACTGTCGAAGAATATTCGGACGACGGCGCAGTCTTTTGTGGGCCCCATAACGGAAAGCGATTGGATGAAGAAAACGATAAAAATAAGTTGTTTATAAATAACGGCGTAGTTGTTACCGTTAATACTGTTGGAATACCCGGTGGTTAAAACACGGTAATACGCGTTGTTGCACAGTAGCACGCGGTATTGCACCAATTATTGATTCTTACGTAAGAAGGCACTACTCAATAATGGTTACAGTAATTACTGTTCAATATTTTATTGATTAAATAATTGCTACGTTGATATTTTATAATTGTCACTACGTAGTATTTTTCATTATCGGAGCAATAATTCATATTATCTGAATAATATTATTAGATAACATTATTGGCAATGTCTAGAAAGTTCTGTCTAAGGAGAGGTTTGGTCATCTAATTACGCGCCAGCAAAGAGAAATCTTTATTGGAAAGCCCCCTCTTTCCTGGGAACGGCCTGGTTGCTAGTACTGTGATTCTGTAATATTATTTGTGTATAATTAATTATTAATTTATATGATGAGGAAAATATTGATTTTATGTGGATATAGATGGAGAAAATTTTTAATGTGACAATTGTTAAAAATTAATATTTTATCTTTTTCTGATAAAATAATTCATTTAAATATATTATTTTAATAATATATTGATGGTGATATTTTTACAATGAATGTGGGATATGAGGAGGAAGAGTATTTTTGTGGCATTAAATGATTAACACATATTTTGTGTGTTGGTGGACACAATTCTTGACCGAAAATTTATTATTGACTGTAAAATCGTCCGTTTGTGGATTTCGGTCAATTTCTGTTTGGAATTTAGAAAAACTTTCTTCTGAAAAGTTGTAGAGAATTGAAATTCCTATAAAAACTCGCAAGATTCGAATTTTCTGATAAAAGGGCTATTTATTATGAATTATTAAAGTTCTGAAGTTCCGAAATAATTGATTTTTGGAAGTTTTATTTATTATTTTGAAGAAAAACGTTTTTTGGCATTTAAGTGGGCTAACATGTGATATAAATGGGCTGAGATCAGATGTCTAGAGGTGGGCTAAGAAAAATTTGATAAATATATTAATATTATATTAAATTTTTTGCTTTGGTGTTCTAAGCATTTTCCTATAAATAGGGTGCTTAGGTTAGAATTGTAAATCACACCAGAAACACAAGTTTTTCTCTATTTCTCTCTCTATATCGAGCGTATTCTTGTGAGTATTTGATACTTTGAGTGTTGCTATACGGTGCAAGTTTCCTTCAGTACTATATCTAGTATTCCAGTCAGAAGTACCGTCTTTCCGAGTTAAGGGATGTTATTTCTTCTTAAATGATATTATTTTCTTCAATATCATTATGCCGAAGTATTGATCTGAACTTTTTATCAAATTTGGAACTTTTCATGTCGGGGTTACTATTCACGAGTTACTATTCACGAGTTACTATTCACCGAAAAATAAAATTTCTTCTTTTTGTCCAAAATATCTATTATGGATACTAGCTTTGATTGTATCCATGTTTTGATAATTCTTGAATTTTACTCCACTATGATTATTTATGAGGTATTTTTGGACATGGAATAGTTGAAATACGAATCCTTAATATTTATTATTTTGTTTCACTGGATTCGTTTCCTTTAAAATATATTTCATCATCCTCAGTCCTAAATGATGATATAATTGAATATCTTTGGCCTGTAGTGTAAAGATTAACGATTTCTGATGAATATCTTTGGCCCGTAGTGCAAAGATGAACAGGTATTTAGATGAACATGACCAACTGGTGAATATCTTTGGCCTGTAGTGCGAAGATGAATATTGATTGATGTTACAAGGATAAAATGCTGATGATGGACTTTTAAATTCATAGATAATAGTAGATTTCATTCTCTACGTAACTCTTCTATGAATTACTATTTTCCGTTGCGAATATTGATTTAAAACTTGTTGTGTATTGTATTCTATTATATTTTTCCCTGTTGAAGACTAACGATAATTTGTTCTATGTTATCTTAGTCATAATATTCTTTACTGGGCTAGTTGAGCTCACCCTTTTCCTTTTTGTTCCATTTTTCTCAGGAGGCGAGAATGTAGCGAGTACTAGTCGGGGTATGGAATGAAGGTTCTTGGAAGTTGTTTTAGTAGTCCTCACCATTTTTTTTATAAAATATTATACCAATAATTGTAATGAGGACTTATTTGAGTGTGGATATTGTCTAGATGATAATATTTGTATTTACACTCACAGTTTTTATGTTGTATTAATAAAGTTGTAGTTATTTCTGTACCATGTTATTGACGACACAGAATGGGTGTTGATACCTATTTTGGGGGCGTCACAACCATAGTGGAGTAAAATTTAAGAATGAAGATCAAAACATGGATGCAATCAAAGATAGTATCCATAATAGATATCTTGGACAAAAAAAAATTTAATTTTTCTTTGAATAGTGTTGTATTCGTGAATAGTGTCGTATACGTGAATAGTAACCCCGACACTAAAAGACAAGAATTTTACAAGAAAAATCTTACCAATATTCCGACATAATGATATTGAAAGAAATAATATCATTTTAAAAAAATAATATCCTTTACCACCAAAAAGACAGTACTTCTAACAAGAATACTGGATATAGTGCTGAAGGAACTTGCACCGTATAGCAATACTCAAAGTATCAAAATACTCACAAGAATACGCTCGATAATATAGAGAGAGAAGATTTCAGTTTCTGGTGTGATTTTCAATTCTAACCTAAGCACCCTATTTATAGGAAAATGCTTAGAACACCAAAGCAGAAAATTTAATAAAATAATATTATTTATTAAATTTTTTCCTACGCACACCTTAGACCAACTGAATTCAACACATTTATATCATATGTTGGGGCCACCCAATTGCAAAAAAACATTTTTATTAAAAAAATATTTAAAACTTCAAAAATTAATTATTCTAGAACTTCAATAATTCATAATAAATAGTCCTTTTATCAGAAAAATTCGAATCTTATATCCATGTCATAGGAAATTCAATTCTCTACAATTTTGTAAGTTTAAGTTTTTTCAAATTCTAAACAGAAATTGATCGAAATCCACATAACGACGATTTTACAGGCTATAATAAATTTCAGTCAAAAATTGGGTCCACCGACATGTTTAACATGTTTCTATCATTTATTGCAATAAAAATACTCTTTCTCCTCATTTATTCATATAGCACACATTCATCTTAAAAATATCACCATTATTATATTATTAAAATATAATAATATATTTAAATGAATTATTTTATCAGAAAAGATAAAATATCAATTTTTAACAATTGTCACATTAAAAATTTTCTCCATCTATATCCACATAAAATGAATATTTTCCTTATCATATAAATCAATAATTAATTATTCACAAATAATATTACAGAATCACAATACTGACAACCAGGCCGTTCCCAGGAAAGAGGGGGCTTTCCAATAAGGACTTCTCCTTACTGGCGCGTAATTAGGTGACCAAATCTCTATTTAGACAGAACTTTCTAGACATTGCCAATAACGCTATTTAATAATATTATTCAAATAATATGAATTATTGATCTGATAATAAAAAATACTGTGTAGTGACAATTATTGAAACAACAATAATTTAAAATATCAACGTAGCAATTATTGAATCAATAAAATAAAATATTGAACAGTAATTACTGTAACAATTATTGAATAGTGCCTTCTTACGTAAGAATCAATAATTGGTGCAATACCGTGTGCTACTGTGTAACACCGCGTATTACTGTGTTTTAACCACCGGGTATTCCAACAGTGTTAACGGTAATAACTACGCCGTTATTTATAAAAACTTATACTTGTCGTTTTCTTCATCCAATCGCTTTCTGTTATGGGGCCCACACAAGGCTGCGCCGTCGTACAAATATTCCCCGACAGTAAGAATATTCCACGACCAAACGAATATTCCCCGACAATAAGAATATTTTATAACCACTTGCTTATTTAAGATATTTGCGCATTTTACCCATAACTTACCACATTAATCAAATCAACCCTTACAATTTCAAAATAATAAATAGAGAAAATTTAATTTCATTTATAATAAATTGAGGTCTTACAACCTCCCCTCCTTATGAAATTTCGTCCTCGAAATTGATGTACGTACCTGGTGTTTCAAAAAGGTGAGGATACCTCGCTTTCATTTCCGTTTCCAATTCCCAGGTCATTTCCTCAATAGCATGGTTCCTCCACAAAACTTTGACTTGTGGTATGACCTTTATGCGTAGGACATGCTCTTTTCTATCCAAGATCTTAACAGGTACCTCTTCGTATGTTAAGTCTTCAGCTATCACGTCTGGTTCTAACTCAATAATGTGATTTGGGTTTTTCACATATTTACGAAGCACAGATATTTGAAAAATATTATGAACACGAGACATGCTTGGAGGTAACGCAAGTCTATAGGCCACATTTCCTACTCGGTCAAGAATCTAAAATGGACCAATAAATCGTGGATTGAGCTTTTCTCTTTTTCCAAATCTTGTAACTCCCTTCCATAGAGCAATTGGCAACAATACATGATCCCCAATACTAAATTCCACGTCCTTTCGATGAAGATCCGCATAACTCTTTTATCGATCTTGTACCGTTTGTATACGTTGTCGAATCATTTGGATCTTTTCTGTAGTCATACGTACCAACTCTGGTCCCAACAATGTTGCTTCACCCACTTCATCCCAACATACTGTAGAGCGACACTTTCGTCCATACAATGCTTCGAATGGAGCCACAACTATACTTGCCTGATAACTGTTATTGTAAGAGAATTCCACCAATGGTAAATACTTATCCCAAATCCTTTTGAAGTCTAGGACACAGTCTTAATAGATCTTCAAGAGTTTGAATAGTCCTCTCTGATTGTCCGTCCGTTTGAGGATGGTATGCTGAACTGAATCGTAAATCTGTGCCCACAGCTTTCTACAAGCTAACCCAAAATCGTGAAGTAAATCTTGGGTCACGATCTGAAACTATGGATATTGGCATGCCATGCAACCTCACAATCTCATTCACGTACATACGAGCAATACGTTCAAGGGAATAAGTCTCCTGTATCGGCAAGAAATGAGCAGACTTAGTTAATCTATCAACAATAACCCAAATCGCATCTATGCTTTGAGAAACCTTGAGAAGACCCGTAACGAAATCCATGGTAATGTGTTCCCACTTCCATTTCAGAATATCAAGTGGTTGCAATGGACCCTTAGGCACTTGATGCTCCACCTTTACACATTGACAAGTTAAACATCTCGATATAAACTTCGCGATCTCTCTCTTCATATTATTCCACCAAAATGTATGTTGAAGATCACGATACATTTTTGTACTTCCAGGATGGATTGCAAACATCGTATTGTGTGCCTCCGTCATGATCTTATACTTCAAATCAGAGTCGTTAGGAACACAAAGTCTGGAGTTGACTCAAAGTATTCCTTCTTCATCGATTCTTGCTTTAGGGATAACACCTTCCTGTACTTTCTTCTTCATACGCATCAGCTCCGGGTCTGTGGCTTGAGCAACTTTAATTTTATCGATTAAAGTTGGTTCTATGCTTATACTTGACATCATCGCATAGGTCCCTGGAGTCTTGAATTCTATATTCATCTTTTTTAAATCACATAAAATGGGTTTTTGTGTTGACAACATCGCACTCGTTCCCGCATATGATCTTCTACTCAATGCGTCAGCTACCACGTTCGCTTTTCTGGGATGGTATTGAATGGTATGATCATAATCTTTCAACAGCTCGAGCCAACGTCGTTGCCGCATGTTGAGTTCTTTTTTAGTAAAGAAATATTTGAGGCATTTATGATCTGAATATATCTCCACTTTCTCCCTATAAAGATAGTGCCTCCAGATCTTTAGCGCGAAAACGACTGCTGCCAACTCTAGATCATGAGTAGGATAATTCCTCTCATATTCTTTAAGTTATCGCGAGGCATAGGCTATGACCTTCCCATGTTGCATGAGAACACATCCTAACCCTTTGCCTGAAGCATCGCTGTAAATAACAAATCCATCCGAACCAGATGGTATTGTCAGAACAGGTGCCGAAATAAGTCTCCTCTTAAGCTCTTGAAAACTCTTCTCGCATTCCTCGCTCCATACGAATTTTGTATCCTTTCTAGTCAGCTGAGTTAACGGAGTAGCGATTCGAGAAAATCCTTCCACGAATCTCCGATAATAACCAGCTAAGCCCAAAAAGCTATGTACTTCTGTCACCGACTTCGGTTGCTCTCAACTTTGTATTGCTTCAATCTTCGCCGGGTCAATAGATACTCCATGTTTTGACCCCACGTGCCCAAGGAATGCTACTTCCTCACGCCAGAACTCGCATTTCTTCAACTTGGCGTAAAGCTTGTTTTCACGAAGCCTTTAGAGTACCAGCTTCAAATGGTACTCATGATCTTCACACCTTTTAGAATATATGAGGATGTCATCAATAAAGACAACAACGAACTGATCCAAATATTTCTTGAATACTCGGTTCATCATATCCATGAAAGTCGCAGGAGCATTAGTCAATTCAAAAGACATGACTAAGAATTCATAATGCCCGTACCGAGTTCTAAAGGCAGTCTTCGGAATATCCTCAGTTCTAATCTTCAGCTGATGATATCCAGAACGAAGATCGATCTTTGAAAAGAATTATGCTCCTTGTAACTGGTCAAACATGTCATCAATGCGAGGTAGCAGATACCTATTTTTGATGGTGACATGGTTCAATTCTCGATAGTCAATACAAAGTCGCATACTTTTGTCTTTCTTCTTTACAAATAAAACAGGAGCACCCCAAGGAAATGTACTAAGACGAATGAAACTGATGTCCAACAACTTCTGTAGTTGAACCTTTAACTCCTGAAGTTTAATAGGAGTCATTCGATATGGAGTTTTAGAAATGGGCTTTGTACCAGGTTCAAGATCAATAAAGAATTCAACTTCACATTCTGGGGGTAGACCGGGAAGTTCTTCAGGAAATACGTCAGGAAAGTTACTAATAACAGGAATATTATTCAAATCTGACGTGTCTTTATTCTAATCCATAACATGGGTTAAGAAAGCTTGACATCCATTTTTTAATAAATGAATGGCTTTATGGCTTGATATATCAGTGATTGATTTTAGTAGTTTAGTTGCTTGAATTCGAATAACAGGTTGATTAGGAATATGAAAACTAACAACCTTACGAAAACAATCAATTTTGACATGATGAGTAGTTAACCAATCAATCCCTAAAATCACATCAAAAGCAAGTATCTTTAAAGAGATAAGATCAACAGGTAATGTGATGGTGCTAACTTGGATCAAACAAGATTTATAAACAGTGGATGTAATGAAAGTTTCTCCTAACGGAGTCTCCACAGATAGGTCAAAGTCTAATTTCTCCGGAGTCAAGTTTAAACGTTGAGCACAAGCAGGAGAGATAAATGAATGGGTAGAACCGGTATCTAGTAATGTATAAATTTCGTACGAATTTATGATTAGCTTACCCGTGATCACCTCGTTTGGGTTCCTTGAATTTTGACCAGTCACAACAAACGTTCTTCCAGGAACCGTTGACTTTGACTTTTCTGGGACAGCCTTTTGAGTCACCATCCCCACTGGACTTGGTTTCGCTACCATACAATCTCGAGCAATATGTCCTTCCTTTCCATAATTATAACATATCTTGAACTGTTGTGTTCAGTTTGGGCTGATATGTCCCTCTTTCCCGCATTTATAGTATACGACCGGTGGTCGTTCTCCTCCCTTAAAAACAGTTGATACTGGTGCTGACATCTTCTCATTGTCATTGTTGAATCTCCTCTTTTTGAAACTTCCTCTTGACTCGCCTCTCCTATTATCATGGCCACGATTACCACCAGAGTGGTTACCGCTTTTATTCGTATTCTTTCCTCCCCGCTGGTTATCAGTGCTCCGATGACTGCTGTCACCGGTATGACCCTAGTTGTGGTCCCTCCGTTGAACATACTCGTTATCTCGCTCTAATAATTGAGCCCTGTTGACAACATCTGAATATAGAAAAAATTTATGAGAAATGAGATACTGACGTATGTCGAGTTTCAAACCTCTTAAAGTATTAATAACAGTTTCCCTAATCAACTCTCTATCCCCAATTTTGAAGAATACATCAACAAATTATTATCCAACAGTTTCCTTATCCTTATTTGACTCTCTATTTTATTCCCTATATAGGATTTTACTCCCCAATATGAGGGAATCAAAACATCATTCTCTATATAAACAAAATGACAGTTCACTCCCTCATTTAAGTGGACAACTCATCAATCATACACATATTTACATTTTTTTTAGTACTTCATTTTAAAATTATAAACTTAATATTGACTTTAAAAAAAATTAATTTCAAACATATTCAAATTTAAAATTAATATAAATTTATTTAATTTATGTCAATATAATTATAAATATTATAAAAGTACTATTAATTATAAATTTATTATTTTTAAAATTTAAATGAATCATATTAAATTTAAATTTAAAAATATCACAAATTAACTTTTTAAAAGTTAATATTGATCTTATGTACATTTGTAACTACAATCCATTCAATACTCTCTCCATAAATTACTTAAAATTTAAAATAAAATAAAAATTATTTTACAGTAGAATATAATTGATAAATTATACTCTCTTTTATAAATTATAAGATTATTATTAATTTAATGTTTTGACTGTTAGAACTTTTAAATTTCAAATTTTATTATTTAAGGAATCAATATAAGGAACCTGTTTGGTACATAGTGAAAAAATTGAATTCCTATTTTGTAGAATGACCCAATAACACTGCAGAGTAGGGATAAAGATAAAGAAACTGTTGTGAATGCTCTTAGAAACATCCGCGTCATACGTTCCTCATTCTCCACCAAATGAGGTGCAAACCTGGATAACTCCGCGAACTTCGCCTCGTACTAGGACACAGTCATGTTGTTCTGTTCCAGTCTAATAAACTACACCTCCTTCATATGACGAATACTTTCAGGAAAGTACTTGTCATTGAACAGTTTCTAAAATGTCTCCCAAGACATGCTGAGTGCGGCTGGATGGGTACGCTTCACAGATTCCCACCAGTAATCTACCTCACTACGGAACATAAAGGTGGCGAATGGAACCTTCTGTTCCTCCGTGCATTCCAAGACATCGAATATCTTGGTAATTTTCTTGACCCACGTTTCTGCCTTAATCGGGTCCGACTTTCCCCAGAATTCTGGTGGTCCCAACTCTTTGAACTGCTTGGCTGTGACCAGCTGTGCGTTGCCATTGTTTCTACCTGTATTTTGAATAGGAGTCTCCCTCGTCTGATTTTGCATAAACCGTAAAAAGCTTCTAAACATCTCATCGTTCATCATTTGCTCAGTGGTGTTGTTTACAGGAGGAACATTGTCGACCTGTTGCACGTTCTCCTCGTTGGTGATTAATGGTGTCTCCACAGTCGCATTTACTCCATCGTTAATATTCTCAGCTGCCATTCTTAAATACTGCCACAAAATAAGGGTTAATTAAAGAAATTGACATGCAACATAATAACCCTATACTCTGACCAACTAACAAATAAGCTTAGGTAGGACACACTAGCGAATTCTATTCTCCGATCTCCGCCAGAGACCATATCTCTAAGCTCTGATACCAACTGTGACGCCCCCAAAACAGGTATACAACACCCATTCTGAGTCGCTAAAATATGGTACAGAAATAACTACAACTTTATTAATATAATTATCGTGCAAAATACGACAACACTTAAACTGTGAGTTTAAAAAAATATAAATATTGTCTTCTAGACAATATCCACACTCAAATAAGTCCTCATTACAATTATTGATACAATATTTTACAACATAGTGAGGACTGCTAAACAACTGTCTAGAACCATCATTTAACACCCCGACTACTTCCCGCTATATTCTCGCCTCCTGAGAAAAATGGAACAAAAAGGAAAAAGGGTGAGCTCAACTAGCCCAGTAAAGAATATTATGACTAAGATAATATAGAACAAATTATTGTTAGTCCTCAACAAGAAAAAATCTAATAGAATACAATAGACAACAAGTTTTAAATCAATATTTGCAGCGTTAATAATAATTCATTAGAAGAGTTAAGTAGATAATAAAATCTACTATCTTCTAAAATTTAAGAGTTCATCATCAATATTTTATCCCTGTAATATCAATCAATATACATTTTGAATCAAATATTCATCTTTACACTATAGGCCAAAGATATTCATTTGTATCACCAGTTGGTCATATTCATCTAAACACATGTTCATCTTTACACTACGGGCCAAAGATATTCATTAGAAAATCATTCATCTATGCACTACATGCCAAAGATATTCAGTTATATCATCATTTAGGACTGAGGATGATGAAAAATATTTTAAAGAAAATGAATCCAGTGAAACAAAAGAACATTTATTAAGGATTCGTACTTTAAACAATCCAAGTTCAAAAATACTTCATAAATAACCATAGTGGAGTAAAATTCAAGAATGAAGATCAAAATATGGATACAATCAAAGCTAGTATCCATAATAGATATCTTGGACAAAAATAAAAATTTAATTTTTTTGTGAATAGTGTCGTATTCGTGAATAGTGTCGTATACGTGAATAGTACCTATACGTGAATAGTAACCCCTACACTAAAAGACAAGAATTTCACAAGAAAAATCTTACCAATATTCTGACATAATGATATTGAAAGAAATAATATCATTTTAAAAAAATAACATCACTTACCTCCAAAAAGACAGTACTTCTGACTGGAATACTGGATATAGTGCTGAAGGAACTTGCACCGTATAGCAACACTCAAAGTATCAAAATACTCACAAGAATATGCTCGATAATATAGAGAGAGAAGATTTCAGTTTCCGGTGTGATTTTCAATTCTAACCTAAGCACCCTATTTATAGGAAAATACTTAGAATACCAAAGCAGAAAATTTAATAAAATAATATTATTTATTAAATTTTTTCCAACGCACACCTTAGACCAACTGAATTCAGCACATTTATATCACATGTGGGGCCCACCCAACTGTAAAAAAACATTTTTATTAAAAAAATATTTAAAACTTTAAAAATTAATTATTCTGGAACTTCAATAATTCATAATAAATAGCCCTTTTATCAGAAAAATTCGAATCTTATATCCATTTCATAGGAAATTCAATTCTCTACAATTTTGTAAGTTTAAGTTTTTTCAAATTCCAAACAGAAATTGATCGAAATCCACATAACGACGATTTTACAGGCTATAATAAATTTCAGTCAAAAATTGGGCCCACCGACATGTTTAACATGTTTCTATCATTTATTACAATAAAAATACTCTTTCTCCTCATTTATTCATATAGCACACATTCATCTTAAAAATATCACCATTATTATATTATTAAAATATAATAATATATTTAAATAAATTATTTTATCAGAAAAGATAAAATATCAATTTTCAACAATTGTCACATTAAAATTTTTCTCCATCTATATCCACATAAAATGAATATTTTCCTTATCATATAAATCAATAATTAATTATTCACAAATAATATTACAGAATCACAATACTGACAACCAGACCGTTCCCAGGAAAGAGAGGGCTTTCCAATAAGGACTTCTCTTTACTGGCGCGCAATTAGGTGCCTAAACCTCTCCTTAGACAGAACTTTTTAGACATTGTCAATAACGCTATCTAATAATATTATTCAAATAATATGAATTATTGATCTGATAATGAAAAATACTGTGTAGTGAAACAACAATAATATAAAATATCAACGTAGCAATTATTGAATCAATAAAATAAAATATTGAACAGTAATTACTGTAACAATTATTGAGTAGTGCCTTCTCACGTAAGAATTAATAATTGGTGCAATACCGTGTGTTACTGTTCAACACCGCGTATTACTGTGTTTTAACCACCGGGTATTCCAACAATGTTAACGGTAACAACTACGCCGTTATTTATAAAAACTTATACTTGTCGTTTTATTCATCCAATAACTTTCCGTTATGGGGCCTACACAAGGTTGCGCCGTCGTACAAATATTCTCCGACGGTAAGAATATTCCACGACCAAACAAATATTTCCCGACAACAGAAATATTTTATAACCACTTGCTTATTTAAGATATTTGCGCATTTTACCCATAACTTACCACATTAATCAAATCAACCCTTACAATTTTAAAATAATAAATAGAGAAAATTCAATTTTATTTATAATAAGTTGGGGTCTTACATTCTAGACATCGTCAATATTGTAAATAATAATATGAATAACTTTGTCGTTTCAATTATTGATTTAAAAATATAAAATATTGATTCTGTGACAATCAATAATATAAGAGATATTATGCAGCAATTACTGTAGCAATAATTGAGTATAATTGAGTGACTTCTTACGTAATCATCAATAATCAATACTGTGTGCTACTATGCAATCACACGTATTACTGTACTTTTACCACTATGTAGTTCAACAGTTTAACGGTAAAACTTTTGCCATTATTTTTATAAAAAGATATTTATGTCGTTTTCTATTTACGATAAAACTTCCGTTGTGGGGTTTACCAATGATTGTGCCGTCGTACGAATATTCTCTGTTAAAACGAATATTCCCCGACCAATCGAATATTTTATAATAACTTGCTTACTTTGTAAAATTTGTAAATATTACCCACAACTATAACATTATAACAAAATCACACCATAATATTTAAAAAAATATTTCGAGAAATTAAATCTTTATTCTTAAAATTTGGGGTCTTACACTAGTGATACCAACGAATATCCTTGGCCCGTAGTGCATGGATAATTCGTTGATTTGAAATATTTATTAATTGGTGTTATAGGGATAAAATATTGATGACGAACTTTTAAATCATAGAAGATAGTAGATATCATGCTCTACTTGACTCTTCTAATGGATTGTTATTTCCGTTGCAGTTGTTGATTCTAAAACTTGTTGTCTATTGTATTCTATCAAATTTTTCTCTATTGAGGACTAAGGATAATTAGTTCTACATTATCTTAGTCATAATATTCTTTACTATGCTAGTTGAGCTCACCCTTTTCCTTTATAGTTCAATTGTTCTTATCAAGAGGCGAGAATTTAGTTGGGACTAGTCGGGGAGTGGAGTAATGGTTCAAGATGGTTAGTATAGCAGTTCTCACTATTTTGTAGAATAGTGTAACAAAAATTGTAATGAGGACTTTATTTGAGTTTGGATATTATCTACAAGATAATATTTGTATTAAAACTCACAGCATATATGTTGTCATATTTTACACAACAGTTGTATTAATGTAGTTTGTATTTGATTTCTGTACCATGTATTTGGCGACTTAGAATGGGTTGTGCGGACCTATTTTGCGGACATCACATTTTTCGTATAGTAAGGGATGTTAATTTTCGTATGGTAAGGGATGTTATTTTTCGTATGGTAAGGGATGTTATTTTTCGTATAGTAAGGGATATTATTTTTCATATTCATTCTTTATTAATTTGTGGGAGTAACCTGTCTATGCGGATTACCGCATGAATGGTAAATAACCCTTCGTATTCATTCTCTAATATGTGAAAATAATCTGTCTACGCGGATTACTGCATACATGGTGAATAACCATTCGTACTCATTCTTTATTTATGGAAAAGATATGTCTACGCGGATTACCGCATGACGGGTGAAAATCTATTTACAGTTTCGTATATTATTTCGGTTTATATTCCTAAATCTAAACTTACTATGGTAAGTATTGCTTCTATAATCCCTGAAATTAGTAGAATATCCTTGAGTTTTGCCCTTCATCTAGTATCGTTTCATGTTTGAACTTTCTTATTAAATTTTAATATTTTCATTCGGGGTACTATTCACGGGATAATATTCACTCGAGTACTATTCACTCGGGGTGCTATTCACTCGGGTACTATTCACTCGGGGTAATATTCACGAGTTACTATTCACTCAGGTACTACTCTCTCGGGATAATATTCACGAGGTACTATTCATTCGAGTACTATTCACTCGGGGTACTATTCACGACAAAATCGGTTTCTTTTCTGTCTAAATTATTTTTGATACATAAATATCATTATTGAATTTTATTCCACAATTAATTATCATATTAACAATTTAGACATTCTTGAACTCTGGATAAATTGAATTATAAATCTCTATTTTTTATCCTTGATCTCGCTTGATTAATTCCTTATATCATTGTCATCATCCTCATGCTTATATTGTGGTAAAAGTCATCTTGGCCTGTAGTGCATAGATGGACTGTTGATTGATGTGATTATGGCCAGAAATTATGTATTGGTATAATCATGACCTTTATTATTACAGAGAAATGATGTGGTGAAAGTCCTCTTTGGCCCGTAGTGTAAAGATGGACTATTGATTATTGAATTTACAGTTGTATGTCTTTGACCCATAGTGCAAAGATGGACTATTGATTGATATGATTATGATCAGGAATTGTGTAATGGTATAATCATGACCTGTAATGTTACAGACAAATGATGTGGTGAAAGTTCTCTTTGGCCCGTAGTGCAAAGATGGACTGTTGATTATTGATTTTATAGTTGTATATCTTTGGCCCGTAGTGCAAAGATGCACTGCTAATTATTAATTTTACAATTGTATACTTTGGCCCATAGTGCAAATATAGACAATTGATTGGTATGATCATGACCATTAAATATCTTTTGCCCATAGTGCAAAGATAGACAATTGATTGGCATGATCATGACCACTAGTGATACTAACGAATAGCATTGGCCCGTAGTGCATGAATAATTCGTTGATTTAAAATGACGATATGATTGTTGAGTATCTTAGCCTTTGTGGTAAGGACATTGAGTGAAAATCCTATTAAGCCATTGTGGAAAGGAGAAACTGTTGATTTACATTATTATAAACATAAATTATGAATTTAACTATAATCTTTGGTGGTTCAGATGAAGACAGGTGATGAAAGTTATCTTTGTCTTGGGTACAACAAATAACTGTTGATGGGTATTACAAGGACGAAATATTAATGATGGACTTTTAATTTGGAGGAGATAGTAGACATTATGTTCTACTTGACTCTTTTAATGGATTGTTGGTTTCGCTGCAGTTATTGATCTAAAACTTGTTGTCAATTATATTCTATCTGATTTTTCCTATTGAGGACTAAGGATACTTTGTTCTACATTATCTTAGTCATAATATTCTTTACTGGGCTAGTTGAGCTCACTCTTTTGTTTCACAATTCTTTTCAGGTAATAAGAGTGTAGCTGGGTCAACCGGGGATAACAAGGGAATAGAATGAGGGTCTGTGACTGTAGAAGCTTCTCAATATATTATAAAACAACATGACAATATTTAATTGCATTGAGAACTTAAAATGTGTGTCGTATTTTATACATCATTTAATATTTAATTTTGGTGAATAACTATAGGATGATGAGAACCCGACTTTGAAAGAGTCAAAAATGCACCCCATTAGAATGAGGAGGACAGAACTATACTGTGACGCCCCCAAAATAGGTATACAACACCCATTCTGAGTCGCCAAATACATGGTACAGAAAGCAAACTACAACTTCAATAATACAAATGTCGTGCAAAATACGACAACACATACTGTGAGTTTAAATACAAATATTGTCTTCTAGACAATATCCACACTCAAATAAATCCTCATTACAATTATTCAAACACTATTTTACAGAAATAGTGAGGACTGCTAAAACATCTTTCTAGAACCATCACTCCATACCCCGACTAGATCCTGCTATGTTCTCACCTCCTGAGAAGAAAAATGGAACAAAAAGGAAAAGGGTGAGCTCAACTAGCCCAGTAAAGAATATTATGACTAAGATAATATACAAACAAATTATCGTTAGTCTTCAACAGGGAAAAATCTGATAGAATATAATCGACAACAAGTTTTAGATCAACAACTGCAGCGGAAACAGCAAACCATTAGAAGAGTCAAGTAGAGAAAGAATTCTACTATCTTCTAAGATTTAAAAGTCCATCATCAATATTTTATCCCTGTAACATCAATTAATAATCATCTTTATCCAAATATTCATCTTTGCACTACAGGCCAAAGATATTCATTTGTATCACCTGTCAGTCATGTTCATCTCAACACCTGTTCATCTTTGCACTACAGGCCAAAGATATTCATCAAGTAATCATACATCTTTGCACTACAGGCCAAAGATATTCATTAATATCATCATTTAGGACTGAGGATGATGAAAAATATCTTAAAGAGAACGAATCCAATGAGACAGAAGGACAAATAGTAGGGATTCGTATAACAGTTTATCCAAGATCAATAATACTTCATAATAATCAATTGTGAAGCAGAATTCAAAAATAAAGATCAAAACATGGATACAATCAAAGATAGTAACCATAATAGACATCTTGGACAAAAAGGAAAAAATTTATTTTTCGGTGAATAGTGCCGTATACGTGAATAGTGCTGTATACATGAATAGTAACCCCGACACAAAAAGTTCCAAATTTGATAAAAACTCATATCAATATTTCAGCATAATGATATTGAAGAAAATAATATCATTTAAGAAGAAAATAATATCCCTTACCTCAAGATATCAGTACTTCTGGTCGGAATACCGGTATAAGGCTGAAAGAAACTTGCTCTGATGAATAGAAACTCTCAAAGTATCTAAATACTCACAAAATACACTCAATAATCTAGAGAGAGAAAGAGAGAAAACTTGTTTCTGGTGTGATTTTCAATTCTAACTTAGCCCTCTATTTATAGGAAAATTTTAGTAGGCTTGACCTGCAACCTGATGGCTTTACCTGCTACTATTTCCACCCACCACATTTGAAATATAATTCAGCTCATTTCTTCACCAACCACAAGTGGGGCCCACCAATTCTAGAATTTTCCACCAAAATGATAAACTCCAAAAATTCAACAATTTCTGAACCAGTCATCTCGTAAAATTCATAATAAATCATACGTTCATTTTTAACGGTTCAAAATTTGTGGACATATACTCAACTTATATATGTATAACATATCCAAAAATTACCACGATCCAACGGTCGGATTAAAAATTATAACCCCCGCAAAATATCTCAAAAACCCTGATTTTTAATACCTCCATTCCGACAAAAATACTGATAAAAACCTCAACATTAACTCCTTCATTTTTAACCACAAAAATATATCCCTCATTTATATCCACATAAAATAAATATTTCCTTATCATATGAATCAATAATTAATTATTCACAAATAATATTACAGAATCACATTTATGACAACCAGGCCGTTCCCAGGAAAGAGGGGGCTTTCCAATAAGGATTTCTCCTTACTGGCGCGCAATTAGATGACCAAACCTCTCCTTAGACAGAACTTTCTAGACATTGCCAATAATGTTATCTAATAATATTATTCAAATAATATGAATTATTGATCTGATAATAGAAAATACTGTGCAGCAACAATTATTGAAACAACAATAATATAAAATATCAACGCAACAATTATTGAATCAATAAAATAAAATATTGAACAATAACTACTGTAACAATTATTGAGTAGTGCCTTCTTACGTAAGAATCAATAATTGGTGCAATACCGTGTGCTACTGTATTTTAATCACCGGGTATTCCAACAGTATTAACGGTAACAACTACGCCGTTATTTATAAATAACTTATACTTGTCATTTTCTTCATCCAATCGCTTTCCGTTATGGGGCCCACACAAGGCTGCGCCGTCGTACGAATATTTCCCGACAGCAAGAATATTCCACGACCAAACGAATATTCCCCGACAAAATGAATATTTTATAACCACTTGCTTATTTTGCAAAATTTGCACATTTCACCCATAACCAAAGTATTATATCAAATTAGCCCCTTATTATTCACAATAATATTTAGAGAAAATTTGATTTTATTCATTAATAAGTTGGGGTCTTACAACCTACCCTCCTTATGAAATTTCGTCCTCGAAATTGACGTACGTACCTGATGTTTCAAAAAGGTGAGGATACCTCGCTTTCATTTCTGATTCCAACTCCCAGGTCATTTCTTCAATAGCATGGTTTCTCCACAAAACCTTAACTTGTGGTATAACCTTCGTGCGTAGGACATGCTCTTTCCTATCCAAGATCTTAACAGGTACCTCCTCGTACGTTAAATCTTCAGCTATCTCGTCTGGTTCTAACTCAATAATGTGGTTCGGGTCTTTAACATATTTACGAAGCATAGATATGTGAAAAACATTATGAACACGAGACATGCTTGGAGGTAATGCGAGTCTATATGCCACATTTCCTATTCGCTCAAGAATCTCAAATGGACCAACAAATCTTGGATTGAGCTTTCCTCTCTTCCCAAATCTTGTAACTCCCTTCCATGGTGCAACACGTAATAATACATGATCCCCAATATTAAATTCCACGTCCTTCCGATGAAGATCCGCATAACTCTTTTGTCGATCCTGTGCCGTTTGTATACGTTGTCGAATCGTTTGGATCTTCTCTGTAGTAATGCGTACCAACTCTGGTCCCAACAATGTTGCTTCACCCACCTCGTCCCAGCATACTGGAGAACGACATTTTCTTCCATACAACGCCTCGAATGGAGCCACACCTATGCTCGCCTGATAACTGTTGTTGTAGGAGAATTCCACCAATGGTAGGTACTTATCCCAACTCCCTTTGAGATCTAGGACACAAAGTCTTAATAGATCTTCAAGAGTTTGAATAGTCCTCTCTGATTGTCCGTCCGTTTGAGGATGGTATGCCGAACTGAATCGTAAATCCGTGCCCATAGCTTTCTGCAAGCTAACCCAAAATCGTGAAGTGAATCTTGGGTCACGATCCGAAACTATGGATACTGGCATGCCATGCAATCTCACAATCTCGTTCACGTACATACTAGCAAGACGTTCAAGGGAATAAGTCTCACGTATCGGCAAGAAATGAGCGGATTTGGTTAATCTATCAACAATAACCCAAATCGCATCTATGCCTTGAGAAACCTTGGGAAGACCCGTAACAAAATCCATAGTAATGTGTTCCCACTTCCATTTCGGGATCTCAAGTGGTTGCAATGGACCCTTTGGCACTTGATGCTCCGCCTTTACACGTTGACAAGTTAAACACCTCGAGATAAACTCCGCGATCTCTCTTTTCATATTGCTCCACCAAAATGTATGTCGAAGATCGTGATACATTTTGGTACTCCCAGGATGGATTGCAAACGGTGTGTTGTGTGCCTCCATCATTATTCTATGCTTCAAGTCAAAATCGTTAGGAACACAAAGTCTGGAGTTGACTCGAAGTATTCCTTCTTCATCGATTCTTGCTTCTGGAATAGCACCTTCTTGCACTTTCTTCTTCATACGCATCAGCTCCATGTCCGTAGCTTGAGCAGCTTTAACTTTATCGATTAAAGTCGGTTCTACTCGTATATTTGATATCATCATGTGGGTACTTGGAGCCTTCATCTCTATCTCCATCCTTTGTAAGTCATACAAAATGGGCCTTTGTGTTAACAATATTGCACTCGTACCCGCATATGATCTTCTACTCAATGCGTCAGCTACTACGTTTGCTTTTCCAGGATGATATTGGATGATATGATCGTAATCTTTCAACAGCTCGAGCCAACGTCGCTGCCGCATGTTGAGTTCCTTTTGGGTGAAGAAATATTTGAGGCTTTTATGATCTGTATAGATCTCCACTTTCTCCCCATACAGGTAGTGTCTCCAGATCTTCAACGCAAAAACGACTGCTGCCAACTCCAAATCATGAGTAGGATAATTCCTCTCATATTCTTTGAGTTGTCGTGAGGCATATGCTATGACTTTCCCATGTTGCATGAGAACACATCCTAACCCTTTGCCTGAAGCAACGCTGTAGATAACAAATCCATCCAAACCAGATGGTATTGTCAGAACAGGTGCCGAAATGAGTCTCCTCTTGAGTTCTTGGAAACTCTTCTCGCATTCCTCACTCTATACGAATTTTGTATCTTTCCGAGTCAGCTGAGTTAACGGAGTAGCGATTCGAGAAAATCCTTCCACAAATCTCCGATAATAACCAGCTAAGCCTAGAAAGCTACGTACTTCGGTCACCGACTTCGGTTGCTCTTAATTGTGATTCATATCCCAATCTTGGATAGCACGTCACAATGGCACCTATTATTTTACCACCACACAAATATAGAGTCCCCTATGGAGAGTCTGGCTTTGGTACATTCAACAAAGGAAGTCACCAGATAGAGGCTCGGGTACCAACTTCTATAGTTGGGTTTTTAACTCCTGAAGTTCAATAGGAGCTATTCAATATGAGAGTTTAGAAATGGGTTTTGTATCGGGTTAAAGATCAATACAAAAATTTAATATCACGCTCTGGGTTAGGCCAGGAAATTCTTCAGGAAATATGTCAGGAAATTCACTAACAACAGAAATATCATTCAAATCTGACGTATTTTTGTTCAAGTCCATGACATGGGCTAAGAAAGCTTGACATCCGTTTTTCAATAAACGAATGGCTTTGTGGCTTGATATGACAGTGACTGATTTTAGTGGTTTAGTAGTTTGAATTCGTATGACAGGTTGGTTAGGAATATGAAAACTAACAACCTTACGAAAATAATCAATTTTAGCATGATGAGTGGTTAACCAATCAATTCCTAAAATCACATCAAAAGCAAGTATCTTTAAAGAGATAAGGTCAACAGGTAAGGTGATGGTGCCAACTTGGATCATGCAAGATTTATAAACTGTAGATGTAACGAAGGTTTCACCCAACGGAGTTTCAACAGATAAGTTAAAGTCCAATTTCTCCGGAGTCAAGTTTAAACGTTGAGCACAAGCAGGAGAGATAAAAGAATGGGTAGAACCGGTATCTAGTAAAGTATAAACTTCGCAAGAATTCAAGATTAGCTTACCCGTGATCACCTCGTTCGGGTTTCTCGCGTTTTGGCCAGTAACGACAAACGCCCTTCCAGGAACCGCTGATTTCGACTTATCCGGGACAGCTTTTGGAGTCACCATCCCCGCTGAACTTGGTTTTGCTACAGAACACTCTCGAGCTATATGACCCTCCTTTCCACAGTTATAACATACCTTGGATTGTTGTGGGCAGTTTGGGCTGATATGTCCCTCTTTCCCACATTTGTAACATACGACCGGTGGTCGTTCTCCTCCCCTAGAAACAGTTGATGTTTGTGCTGACGTCTTCACATTATCATTGTTGTACCTTCTCTTCTTGAAATCTCCTCCCGACTCGCTCCTTCTATTATCACGACCACGATTACCACCAGAGTGGTTACCGCTTTTGTCCGAATATTTTCCTCCCTGCTGGTTTTCATTGCTTCGATGACTGCCGCCACCGGTATGACCCTGGTTGTGGTCCCTCGGTTGCACATACTCATTATCTCGCTCTAATAATTGAGCCCTATTTACAACATCTGAATATAAAGAAAATTTATGAGAGATAAGATATTGTCGAATCTCGGGTTTTAGACCTCTCAGAAACATCCTTGTCATTCGTTCCTCATTTTCGACCAAATGAGGTGCAAACCTGGATAACTCTGCAAACTTCGCCTCGTACTGGGACACCGTCATGTTGTTTTGTTCCAGTCTGATAAACTCTACCTCCTTCATATGAAGAATACTTTCAGGAAAGTACTTGTCATTGAACAGTTTTTGAAATGTTTCCCAGGACATGTGGAGTGCGTCAGGCTGGGTACGCTTCACAGACTCCCACCAGTAGTCTGCCTCACCGCGGAACATAAAGGTGGCGAATGGAACCTTCTGTTCCTCCGTGCATCCCAAGACATCGAATATCTTTGTAATTTGCTTGACCCACGTTTCCGCCATGATCGGATCCGGCTTTCCCTTAAATTCTGGTGGTCCCAATTCTTTGAACTGCTTAGCTGTGAAAAACCGCGCGTTATCATTTCCACCCGTATTCTGCACACGAGTCTCCCTCGTTTGATTTTGCATGAACTGCAAAAAGCTCCTAAACATTCCATCATTCATCGTTTGCTCGGTAACGTTGTTTACAGGAGGAATATTGCCTTCCTGTTGCACGTTCCCCTGGGTGGTGATCAAAGGTGTCTCCACGGTCTGATTCACTCCATTATTAACGTTCTCAGCTGCCATTCTTAAATACTGCCATAAAACAAGGGTTAATAGTCATGTCATATATTATCCCTATACTCTGACCGACCAAATAAACACCAAATAAACTTAGTCAAGTCATACTAGTGAAGGAATTCCCCGTCTCTCCCCTCCTAGTTCTTGTCTCACATCTCAGCCAGGGATCATATCCCTAAGCTCTGATACCAACTGTGACGCCCCCAAAATAGGTATACAACACCCATTCTGAGTCGCCAAATACATGGTACAGAAAGCAAACTACAACTTCAATAATACAAATGTCGTGCAAAATACGACAACACATACTGTGAGTTTAAATACAAATATTGTCTTCTAGACAATATCCACACTCAAATAAATCCTCATTACAATTATTCAAACACTATTTTACAGAAATAGTGAGGACTGCTAAAACATCTTTCTAGAACCATCACTCCATACCCCGACTAGATTCTGCTATGTTCTCACCTCCTGAGAAAAAAAATGGAACAAAAAGGAAAAGGGTGAGCTCAACTAGCCCAGTAAAGAATATTATGACTAAGATAATATACAAACAAATTATCGTTAGTCTTCAACAGGGAAAAATCTGATTGAATATAATCGACAACAAGTTTTAGATCAACAACTGCAGCGGAAACAGCAAACCATTAGAAGAGTCAAGTAGAGAAAGAATTCTACTATCTTCTAAGATTTAAAAGTCCATCATCAATATTTTATCCCTGTAACATCAATTAATAATCATCTTTATCCAAATATTCATCTTTGCACTATTGCCAAAGATATTCATTTGTATCACCTGTCAGTCATGTTCATCTCAACACCTGTTCATCTTTGCACTACAGGCCAAAGATATTCATCAAGTAATCATACATCTTTGCACTACAGGCCAAAGATATTCATTAATATCATCATTTAGGACTGAGGATGATGAAAAATATCTTAAAGAGAACGAATCCAATGAGACAGAAGGACAAATAGTAGGGATTCGTATAACAGTTTATCCAAGATCAATAATACTTCATAATAATCAATTGTGAAGCAGAATTCAAAAATAAAGATCAAAACATGGATACAATCAAAGATAGTAACCATAATAGACATCTTGGACAAAAAGAAAAAAATTTATTTTTCGGTGAATAGTGCCGTATACGTGAATAGTGCCGTATACATGAATAGTAACCCCGACACAAAAAGTTCCAAATTTGATAAAAACTCATATCAATATTTCAGCATAATGATATTGAACAAAATAATATCATTTAAGAAGAAAATAATATCCCTTACCTCAAGATATCAGTACTTCTGGTCGGAATACCGGTATAAGGCTGAAAGAAACTTGCTCTGATGAATAGAAACTCTCAAAGTATCTAAATACTCACAAAATACACTCAATAATCTAGAGAGAGAAAGAGAGAAAACTTGTTTCTGGTGTGATTTTCAATTCTAACTTAGCCCTCTATTTATAGGAAAATTTTAGTAGGCTTGACCTGCAACCTTATGGCTTTACCTGCTACTATTCCCACCCACCACATTTGAAATATAATTCAGCTCATTTCTTCACCAACCACAAGTGGGGCCCACCAATTCTAGAATTTTCCACCAAAATGATAAACTCCAAAAATTCAACAATTTCTGAACCAGTCATCTCGTAAAATTCATAATAAATCATACGTTCATTTTTAACGGTTCAAAATTTGTGGACATATACTCAACTTATATATGTATAACATATCCAAAAATTACCACGATCCAACGGTCGGATTAAAAATTATAACCCCCGCAAAATATCTCAAAAACCCTGATTTTTAATACCTCCATTCCGACAAAAATACTGATAAAAACCTCAACATTAACTCCTTCATTTTTAACCACAAAAATATATCCCTCATTTATATCCACATAAAATAAATATTTCCTTATCATATGAATCAATAATTAATTATTCACAAATAATATTACAGAATCACATTTATGACAACCAGGCCGTTCTCGGGAAAGAGAGGGCTTTCTAATAAGGATTTCTCCTTACTGGCGCGCAATTAGATGACCAAACCTCTCCTTAGACAGAACTTTCTAGACATTGCCAATAATGTTATATACTAATATTATTCAAATAATATGAATTATTGATCTGATAAAGGAAAATACTGTGCAGCAACAATTATTGAAACAACAATAATATAAAATATCAATGCAATAATTATTGAATCAATAAAATAAAATATTGAACAATAACTACTGTAACAATTATTGAGTAGTGCCTTCTTACGTAAGAATTAATAATTGGTGCAATACCGTGTGCTACTGTATTTTAATCACCGGGTATTCCAACAGTATTAACGGTAACAACTACGTCGTTATTTATAAATAACTTATACTTGTCATTTTCTTCGTCCAATCGCTTTCCGTTATGGGGCCCACACAAGGCTGCGCCGTCGTACGAATATTCCCCGACAGCAAGAATATTCCACGACCAAACGAATATTCTCCGACAAAATGAATATTTTATAACCACTTACTTATTTTGCAAAATTTGCACATTTCACCCATAACCAAAGTATTATATCAAATTAACCCTTTATTATTCACAATAATATTTAGAGAAAATTTGATTTTATTCATTAATAAGTTGGGGTCTTACAACCTCCCCTCCTTATGAAATTTCGTCCTCGAAATTGACGTACGTACCTGATGTTTCAAAAAGGTGAGGATACCTCGCTTTCATTTCTGATTCTAACTCCCAGGTCATTTCTTCAATAGCATGGTTTCTCCACAAAACCTTAACTTGTGGTATAACCTTCGTGCGTAGGACATGCTCTTTCCTATCCAAGATCTTAACAGGTACCTCCTCGTACGTTAAATCTTCAGCTATCTCGTCTGGTTCTAACTCAATAATGTGGTTCGGGTCTTTAACATATTTACGAAGCATAGTTATGTGAAAAATATTATGAACACGAGACATGCTTGGGGCCCACACAAGGCTGCGCCGTCGTACGAATATTCCCCGACAGCAAGAATATTCCACGACCAAACGAATATTCCCCGACAAAATGAATATTTTATAACCACTTGCTTATTTTGCAAAATTTGCACATTTCACCCATAACCAAAGTATTATATCAAATTAGCCCCTTATTATTCACAATAATATTTAGAGAAAATTTGATTTTATTCATTAATAAGTTGGGGTCTTACATATACTATGAGCTTTAAGGGTGTATTTCCACTATGATACACGATGTCTAACCACATACAAACTCGTGTTATCATAAGATATGGTTGTGCACATCCACTTGCTGACTATATTTATGAGCATTATATATATAACCTTGGAGTATGGTTGAAATATAATCCTCAATTTGAGACAATGGAGATAATTATATGGCAAGAAGATACACACCATTGGAATGAACATGATAGTAATCTTCTCATTCTTCTTTGGGGTCTATTGGGTCAACTAAGGTTAATGATCAAGTCCTATGATATCTATTATAACTTAGATACATGGCCTCCCATGTATGAAGGATTCCTTGAGCATTTTCCAAATATTTTAATTCTTAAAACAGTTATCGACTGTACCTTTATGTAAAGTATCATTGGTTTGGAGTGTGAGTACTGTTATTTCTATTGAAACTCTCAGCTTATGTATTGTCGTATTTTGCACGACAGTTTAACAGTTGTATAAATAAAGTTTGTATTTAAATTCTCTACCGTATATCTGGTGACTCAGAATGGGTCGTGTGGACCTATTTTGGGGGCATCACATTTGGTATTAAAGCTATAAGTAAAGAACCCCGAGCCTTTCGCTGGTAACTTCCTTGTGTGGGATTCACCGAAGCCAGACTTTCCGTAGGGGTCACTGTGAATAACGGTGGCAAGTTGATAGGTATCAATGTGAAGCCCCCAAAATAGGTCCAATCTATCCAACCTATTTTAAGTCGCCAAATACATGGTACAGAAAATAACTACTACTTCATTATTACAATTGTTGTGCAAAATACGACAACACATATACTGTGGATTTAAAATATAAATATTGTCTTCTAAACAATATCCATACTTAAATAAGTCCTTATTATAATTATTGATACACTATTTTACAAAATAGTGAGGACTACTAAGACAACTACTTTGAATCATCACTCCACACCCCGACTAGTTCTCGCTATAGTCTCGCGTCCTGAGAAGAAAAATAGAACAAAAAGGAAAAGGGCGAGCTCAACTAGCTCAGTAAAGAATATTATGACTAAGATAATGTAGAACAAATTATCCTTAGTCTTCAACAGGAAAAAATCTGATCGAATACAATAGACAACAAGTTTTAGATCAACAACTGCAGCGGAAACAATAATTCATTAGAAGAGTTAAGTAGAGAATGAAATCTACTATCATCTATGAATTTAAAAGTCCATCATCAATATTTTATCCCTGTAACATCAATCAATATACATCTTGCATCAAATATAAATCTTTGCACTACGGGCCAAAGATATTCATTTGTATCACCAGTTGGTCATGTTCATCTCAACACCTGTTCATCTTTGCACTACGGGCCAAAGATATTCATCATGTAATCGTTCATCTTTGCACTACAGGCCAAAGATATTCAGTTATATCACCATTTAGGACTGAGAATGATGAAAATATTTTAAAGAAAACGAATCTAGAGAGATAAAAAGACAAAGATTAGGGATTCGTATTTCGGTTTATCTAAGTTCAAAAAAACTCCATAATAATCAATTGTGGAGCAGAATTCAAAAATGAAGATCAAAACATAGATCGAATCAAAGATAGGAACCATAACAGACAATCTTGGACATAGAAAAGAAAATTTAATTTTTCTGTGAATAGTGCCGTATTCGTGAATAATGTCGTATACGTGAATAGTGTCATATACGTGAATAGTAATTCCGAAACTAAAAGATAGAAATTTCACAAAAAAAATCATCATACTTCGTTAATAGTACTCGTGAATAGTAATTCGTGAATAGTAACTCATGAATAGTGACTCGTGAATAGTAACTCATGAATAATAACCCCGACATGAAAAGGTAAAAATTTTATAATAAAATTCATACCAATATTCAGGTATAATGATATTGAAAGAAATAATATCATTTACAAAAAAAATAACATCCCTTACCTTAAAAGAATAGTACTTCTGGCTGGAATATCAGCTATAACACTTAAGGAAATTTACACCGTATAGCAACACTCAAAGTATCAAAATACTCACAAAAATACGCTCGATAATATAGAGAGAGAAAACTTCAGATTCTGGTGTGATTTTCAATTCTAACCTAAGCACCCTATTTATAGAAAAATACTTAGAACATCAAAGCAGAAAATTTAATAAAATAATAATATTTATTAAAAAAATTCATACGCCCACCTTAGGAATCTGAATTCAGCATTTTGCAACAACAAGTGGGGCCCACCAATACACAAAACATGTTTTAAATATTTTTTGTAACAAAATCAATTCAGACCCAATATTCCGGAACTTCAATAATTTATAATAAATATTCCTTTTATCAAAAAAATTCGAATCTTATGTCCATTTTATAGGAAATTCAATTCTCTACAACTTTGTAGCTTTAAGTTTTTTTAAATTCCAAACAGAAATTGACCGAAATCCACATACGGATAATTTTGCAGGCTATAATCAAATTTCAGTCAAAAATAGGGTCCACCAACATGTTTAACATATTTTTAGCATTTATTGTAATACAAATACTCTTCCTCCTCATTTATTCATATATCACACATTCATTGTAAAAATATCGCCATTATTATATTAATATATTATCGCATTATACATTTATAATGTAATATAATAATATATTTGAATGAATTATTTTATCAGAAAAGATAAAATATAAATTTTTAACAATTGTCACTTTTCTAAAAAATTCCTCCATTTATATCCACATAAAATAAATATTTTTCTTATCATATATATTAATAATTAATTATTCACAAATAATATTACAGAATCACAATAATGACAACCATGTCGTTCCCAAGAAAGAGGGGGCCTTACGGTATAGATTTTTCCTTACTGACGCGCAATTAAATAACCTCTCCTAGACAGAACTTCCTTAGACATTGTCAATAATGCTATCTAAAAATATTATTCAAATAATATAAATTACTGATCTGATAATTTGAAATACTATGCAATGACAATTATTGAATCAACAATATAAAATATCAACGCAATAATTATTAAATCAATAAAATAAAATATTGAACAGTAATTACTGTAACAATTATTAAGTAGTGACTTCTTACGTAAGAATCAATAATTAGTGCAATACCGTGTGCTACTATGCAACACCGCGTATTACTGTGTTTTACCCACCGGGTATTCCAACAGTGTTAACGGTAACAACTACGCCGTTATTTATAAAAATTTATACTTGTCGTTTTCTTCATCCAATCGCTTTCCGTTATGAGGCCTATAAAAGGCTTCGCCGTCGTACGAAAAGAATAGTCCACAACCAAACGAATATTTCTCGACAACAATAAATATTTTATAACCACTTGTTTATTTAAAATATTTAACGTATTTTATCCATAACTAACCACATTAATCAAATCAATCCCTCACTATTTCAAAATAATAAACAGAGGAAATTCAATTTTATTTATAAAAAGTTGGGGTCTTACAACCTCCTCTCCTTATGAAATTTCGTCTTCGAAATTGAAGTACGTACCTAGTATTTCGAAAAGGTGAGGATACCTCGATTTCTTTTTCGTTTCCAATTCCCAAGTCATTTTCTCAATAGCATTATTCCTCCATAAAACTTTGACTTGTGGTATAATCTTTGTGCGTAGGACATGTTCCTTCCTATCCAAGATCTTAACAGGTACCTCCTCGTACGTTAAATCTTTGGCTATCTCGTCTGGTTCTAACTCAATAATGTGGTTCGGGTCGTCCACATATTTACGTAGCGTGGATATGAAAAAAAATGTTATAAATATGAGTCAAACTTAGCATTCAATCGAGTCTATAAGTCATAGTTCCTACTCAATCGAAGATTTTAAATTGACCAATAAATCGAAGGTTTGAGCTTTTCTCACATCGTAGATTCTCGCTTTTAGAATAACAACTTCTTGCACCTTCTTCTTCATATTCATCAGCTCCAGGTTTGTAGCTTGAGTAACCTTAACTTTATCGATTAAAATCGGTTCTACACGTATATTTGACATCATCACGTGTGTTCCTAGAGTCTTTAACTCTATCTTCATCATTTGTAAGTCATACGAAATGGGTCTTTGTGTTCGACAATATCGCACTCGTACCCGCATATGATCTTTTACTCAACGCGTCAGCTACCACGTTTGCTTTTTCCAGGATGGTATGGTCATAACAGGTGCCGAAATGAGTCTCCTCTTGAGTTCTTGGAAGCCCTTTTCACATTTCTCGCTCCATTAGAATTTTGTATCTTTTCGAGTCAGCTGAGTTAATGGAGTAGCGATTCAAGAAAATCCTTTCACGAATCTCCGATAATAACCAGCTAAGCCTAGAAAGCTACGTATTTTGATTTTTGACTTAGGTTGCTCTCAACTGTGACTCATATCCCAATTTTGGATAGCATGCCACAATGACACCTATCAGTTTACCACCGCACAAATATGACGTCCCTTACAGAGAGTCTGGCTTCGGTGAATTCCACAAAGGAAGTCACCAAATAGAGGCTAGGGTACCAACTCTTGTAGTTGGGTTTTTAACTCCTGAAGTTCAATAGGAGTCATTCAATATGAGATTTTAGAAATGGGTTTTGTACCGGGTTCAAAGTCGGTACAAAATTCAATATCACGCTCTGGGGGTAGGCCAGGAAGTTCTTCAGGAAATTCATTAACAACAGAAACATTATTCAAATCTGACGTATTTTTGTTCAAGTCCATGACATGAGCTAAGAAAGCATAACATTCGTTTTTTCAATTAACGAATGTCTTTATGGCTTGATATGATAGTGATTGACTTTAATGGTTTGGTTGCTTGAATTATTACAACAGGTTGGTTAAGAATATGAAAACTAACAACCTTATAAAAATAATCAATTTTAGCATGATGAGTGGTTAACCAATCAATCCCTAAAATCACATCAAATGCAAGTATTTTCAAAGAAATGATATCAACAGGTAAAGTAGTGGTCCCAACTTGAATCAAGTAAGATTTATAAACAGTGGATGTAACAAAAGTTTCTCCTAACGAAGTTTCAACAGATAAGTCAAAGTCTAATTTCTCAGGAGTCAAGTTCAAACGTTGAGCACAGGCAGCAGAAATAAAAGAATGGGTAGAACCGGTATCTAATAAGGTATAAACTTCGCAAGAGTTTATGATTAGCTAACCCATGATAACTTCATTCGGATTCCTCGCGTTTTGGACAGTCACGACAAACGTTCTTTTAGGAACCGTTGACTTTGACTTGTCTAGGACAGCCTTTGGAGTTACCATCCCCGCTGGACTTGATTTCGCTACAGGACAATCTCGAGCTATATGACCGTCTTTTTCACAACTAAAACATACCTTGGAAGGCTGTAAACAGTTTGGACTTATGTGTCCCAATTCTCCGCATCTGTAGCATCTAACTGGCGGTCTTTCTCCTCCCCTAGAATTTGTTGTTGGTGCTGGTGCCGATGTCTTCCTGTCATTGTTGAATCTTCTCTTCTTAAAATTTCCACTTGAATCATTTCTTCTATTATCTTTGCCATGATTACCACCGAAGTGGCTACCATTTCTGGCATGATAATTTCCTCAATGATGGTTATCATTGTTCCGATAGTCGTTGCTATTGGTACGATTATTATCGTGTTGTTGGTCGTTAACTTTTGGTTGGGCTGACTCATTATCGCGCTCCAATAACTGAGCCCTATTCACAACATCTGAACATAAACAAAGTTTGTGAGAAATGAAGTATTGGTGTATTTCGGGTTTCAAATCTCGCAGAAACATTCGCGTCATTCGTTCCTCGTTATCCACCAAATGGGATACAAACCGGGATAACTCAGCAAACTTAGCTTCGTACTGTGACACGGTCATATTGTTTTGCTCAATTTCTCATCTCAAAATTTTTAGATGTCATTCTCAAATACTGTCACAAAACAAGGGTTAATTAAAGAAAATGACATACCACATAATACCCCTATATTCTGACCGACCAACAAATAAGCTTAGGTACGACATACTAGCGAAGGATTTACTCGTCTCTCCCCTCCTAGTTCTATTCCCCGATCTCCGCCAGAGACCATATCCCTAAGCTCTGATATGAACTGTGACACCCCCAAAATAGGTCCAATCCACCCAACCTATTATGAGTCGCCAAATACATGGTACAGAAAATAACTACAACTTCATTATTATAATTATCGTGCAAAATACGACACCACATAAACTGTGGGTTTAAAATATAAATATTATCTTCTAAACAATATCCATACTCAAATAAGTCATCATTACAATTATTGATACACTATTTTACAAAATAGTGAGGACTACTAAGACAACTATTTTGAATCATCACTCCACACCCCGACTTGTTCTCGCTATATTCTCACCTCCTGAGAAAAAAATGGAACAAAAAGAAAAAGGGTGAGCTCAACTTGCCCAGCAAAGAATATTATGACTAAGATAATGTAGAACAAATTATCCTTAGTCCTCAACAGGGAAAAATCTGATATAATATAATAGACAACAAGTTTTAGATCAACAACTACAGCGGAAACAATAATTCATTAAGAGAGTTAAGTAGAGAATGAAATCTACTATCATCTATGAATGAAAAAGTCCATCATCAATATTTTATCCCTGTAACATCAATCAATATACATCTTGCATCAAATATTCATCTTTGCACTACGAGCCAAAGATATTCATTTGTATCACCAGTTGGTCATGTTCATCTCAACACCTGTTCATCTTTGCACAACGGGCCAAAGATATTCATCATGTAATCGTTCATCTTTGCACTACAGGTCAAAAATATTCAGTTATATCACCATTTAGGACTGAGAATGATGAAAATATTTTAAAGAAAATGAATCTAGAGAGATAAAAAGACAAAGATTAGGGATTCGTATTTCGGTTTATCTAAGTTCAAAAATACTCCATAATAATCAATTGTGGAGCAGAATTTAAAAATGAAGATCAAAACATAGATCCAATCAAAGATAGGAACTATAACAGACAATCTTGGACACAGAAAAGAAAATTTAATTTTTCTGTGAATAGTGTCGTATTCGTGAATAGTGTCGTATACATGAATAGTAACCCCGACACTAAAAGGTATAAATTTCACTAGAAAAATCAGCATACTTCGTGAATAGCACTCGTGAATAGTAACTCGTGATGAATAGTGACTCGTGAATAGTAACTCATGAATAGTAATCCCGACATGAAAAGGTAACAATTTCATAATAAAATTCATACCAATATTCAGATATAATGATATTGAAAGAAATAATATCATTTACGAAAAAAATAATATCCCTTACCTCAAAAGAATAATACTTCTGACTGGAATATCAGATATAACGCTAAAGTAAATTTGCACCATATAGCAACACTTAAAGTATCAAAATACTCACAAAAATACGCTCGATAATATAGAGAGAGAAAACTTCAGATTTTGGTATGATTTTTAATTCTAACCTAAGCACCCTATTTATAGGAAAATGCTTTGAACATCAAAGTAGAAAATTAAATAAAATAATAATATTTATTAAAAAATTTCCTACGCCCACCTTAGAAATCTGAATTCAGCATTTTGCAATAACAAGTGGGGCCCACAAACACACAAAACATGTTTTAAACATTTTTTGTAACAAAATCAATTCAGATCCAATATTCCGAAACTTCAATAATTCATAATAAATAGTCCTTTTATCAAAAAAATTCGAATCTTATGTCCATTGCATAGGAAATTCAATTTTCTACAACTTTGTAGCTTTAAGTTTCTCTAAATTCCAAACAGAAATTGACTAAAATCCACATACGGATGATTTTGCAGGCTAGAATCAAATTTTAGTCAAAAATAGGATCCATCAACATATTTAACATATTTTTAGCATTTATTATAATAAAAATACTATTCCTCCTCATTTATTTATATATCACACAATCATTGTAAAAATATCACCATTATTATATTATTATATTATCGCATTATACATTTATAATGTAATATAATAATATATTTGAATGAATTATTTTATCAGAAAAGATAAAATATAAATTTTCTACAATTGTCACTTTTCTAAAAAATTTCTTCATTTATTTCCACATAAAATAAATATTTTTCTTATCATATATATCAATAATTAATTATTCACAAATAATATTACAGAATCACAATAATGACAACCAGGTCGTTCTCAGGAAAGAGGGGGCCTTCCGGTAAAGATTTCTCCTTACTGGCGCGCAATTAAATAACCTCTCCTAGACAGAACTTCCTTAGACATTGCCAATAATACTATCTAATAATATTATTTAAATAATATAAATTATTGATCTGATAATTTGAAATACTGTGCAATGACAATTATTAAATCAACAATATAAAATATCAACGCAACAATTTTTGAATCAATAAAATAAAATATTAAACAGTAATTACTGTAACAATTATTGAGTGGTGACTTCTTACGTAAGAATCAATAATTAGTGCAATACCGTGTGCTACTGTGCAATACCGTGTACTACTGTGCAACATCGTGTATTACTTTGTTTTAACCACTGGGTATTCCAACAGTGTTAACGGTAACAACTACGCCGTTATTTATAAAAACTCATAATTGTCGTTTTCTTCATCTAATCGCTTTCCGTTATGGGGCCCATAAAAGGCTGCGCCGTCGTACGAATATTCCCCGACAACAAGAATATTTCACGACTAAACGAATATTCCCCGACAACAATGAATATTTTATAACCACTTGCTTATTTAAAATATTTGCGCATTTTATCCATAACTAACCACATTAATCAAATCAATCTCTTACTATTTCAAAATAATAAATAGAGGAAATTTAATTTTATTTATAAAAAGTTGGGGTCTTACAATCAATATGAGGTGTTATCCAAGTAAAGAATGGGTCGTGTGGACCTATTTTTGGGGCGTCATAGTTGATATCAAAGCTTAGGGATATGGTCTCTCGCGGAGATCTTAGATTAGAACTAGGAGGGGATACGCGTTGTTGCACAGTAGCACACGGTATTGCACAGTATCTCTGATTATTGATGCTTATGTAAGAATCCACTCATTCTTATTCAATTATTGCAACAGTAGTTGTTGCATAGTATCTCATATTATTGATTCAATTATTGTCACAGTATCATCTGCACAATATTTTATATTATTAAATCAATAATTGAGACGATACATTTATTCATATTATTATTTGTATTATTGATAATGTCTAAAAAGTTTTGTCGAGTAAAGGAGTTAGGTTATTTAATTGCACGCCAATAAGAAGAAATCCTTATCGGAAAGCCCCATCTTTCCTGTGAATGATCTGATTGTCAATATTGTGAGTTATAATATTAATGATGAATAATTGTTAAAAGATTAAAAATGTGTTTAATGAAGATAAGTGATTTGTGGTAAATATTTATTCATTTTTTGATATAAATAGTGGGGTTTGTCATGAGGCATTTGTTGTAAGTTTGACTTATTATTTCATGGGGAGATGTACTAATTTTTCAGACCGTCGGTTGTGGTTTTAATAGTAAATCAATATGGACCATCGGTTGTGGTTTTAATAGTAAATTAATATGGACTGTCGGTTGTGATTTTAATAGTAAATCAATATGTACCGTCCGTTTTAATAGTAAATCAATTTGGACCGTTCGTGAATCAATTACTATTTAGTTCATTCTCCTATAAATAGAAGCTTATTTTTAATTTCATATATTCTCACCAATTCACTAAGACTCACAAGAGAAACTATAGAGAGAAGCTATAGAGAGATAATAAGAGAGAAAGAAGAATAATATTATGCTACTACACTATTGCAGTATCCAATCTTCTACTAATGTAAGGGATGTTATTTTTCATATAGTAAGGGTTGTTATTTTTCGTATAGTAAGTGATGTTATTTTTCGTATGGTAAGAGATGTTATTTTTCGTATGGTAAAGGATGTTATTTTTCGTATGGTAAGGGATATTATTTTTCATATTCATTCTTTATTAATCTGCGAGAGTAACATGTCTACGCGGATTACCGCATGCATGGTGAATAACCCTTCGTATTCATTCTTTAATCTATGAAAATAACATGTCTACGCGGATTACCGCATGCATGGTGAATAACCCTACGTACTCATTCTTTATTTGTGAAAAAGATCTGTCTACGCGGATTACAGCATGACGGGTGAAAATTCATTTGTAGTTTCGTATATTATTTCATTTCATATTCCAAAATCTAAACTTACTATGGTAAGTATTGCTTCTATAATCCCTTAAATTAGTAAAATATCCTTGAGTTTTGCGCTTCATCTAGTATCATTTCATTGAAATATTGGTCTGAACTTTATTATTAAATTTCAATATTTTCATTCGGGGTACTATTCACGGGATATTATTCACTCGGATACTATTCACTCGGGGTGCTATTCACGGATTACTATTCACTCGGGGTAATATTCACGGGTTACTATCCACTCGGGTACTATCCACTCGGGATAATATTCACAGGGTACCATTCACTCGGAATACTATTCACGGGGTACTATTCACGATAAAATTGATTTCTTTTCTGTCCAAATTATTTTTGACACATGAATATCATTATTGAATTTTACTCCACAATTAATTATCATATTGACAATTTGGACATTCTTGAACTATGGATAAATTAAATTATAAATCTCTAATATTTATCATTAATATCACTTAATTGATTCTTTATATCATTGTCATCATCCTCATACTTATATTGTGGTAAAAGTCATCTTTGGCCCGTAATGCATAGATGGACTGTTGATTGGTATGATTATGACCAGAAATTGTTTATTGGAATAATCATAACCTGTAATGTTATAGATAAATAATGTGGTGAAATTCCTCTTTGGCCCGTAGTGCAAAGATGGACTGTTGATTGGTATGATTATGACCAGGAATTGTGTATTGGTATAATCATGACCTGTAATGTTACAGACAAATGATGTGGTGAAAGTCCTCTTTAGCCCGTAGTGCAAAGATGGACTGTTGATGATTGATTTTACAGTTGTATATATTTGGCCCGTAGTGCAAAGATGGACTGTTGATTATTGATTTTATAGTTGTATATATTTGGCCCATAGTGCAAAGATAGACAATTGATTGATATGATCATGACCATTAAATATCTTTGGCCCGTAGTGCAAAGATAGACAATTGATTGGCATGATCATGACTACTAGTGATACTAACGAATATCCTTGGCCCGTAGTGCATGGATAATTCGTTGATTTGAAATGACAATATGATTATTGAGTATCTTAGCCTTTGTGGTAAGGACATTGAGTAAAAATTCTATTAAGCCTTTGTGGCAAGGAGAAACTGTTGATTTACATTATTATAAACATGAATTGTGAATTTAACTATAATCTTTGGTGATTCAGGTGAAGACAGGTGATGAAAGTTCTCTTTGTCTTGGGTACAACAAAAAATTGTTGATGGGTATTACAAGGACGAAAAAGTAATGATGGACTTTTAATTTGGAGGAGATAGTAGACATTATATTCTACTTGACTCTTCTAATGGATTGCTGGTTCCGCTGCAGTTGTTGATCTAAAACTTGTTGTCTATTGTATTCTATTCGATTTTTCCCTGTTGAGGACTAAAGATAATTTTTTCTACATTATCTTAGTCATAATATTTTTTATTGGGCTAGTTGAGCTCACCATTTTGCTTCGCAATTCTTTTCAGGTAATAAGAGTGTAGCTGTGTCGAGCGGGGATAATAAGGAAATAGAATGAGGGTCTATGACTGTTGAAGCTTCTCAATACATTATAAAAAAGCATGACAATATATAATTGCATTGAGAACTTAAAATATGTGTGTCGTATTTTATACGTCATTTAATATTTAATTTTGGTGAATAACTATAGGGTGATGAGAACCCGACTTTAAAAGAGTCAAAAATGCACTCCATTAAAATGAGGAGGACAGAATTATACTAACAGCTTTAAAGGTGTGTTTCCACTATCATACATGATGTATAACCACATACAAACTCGTGTTATCATAAGATATAGTTGTGCACATCCACTTGTTGACTATATCTATAAGAATTATCTATATAACCTTGGAGTATGGTTGGAATATAATTCTCAGTTTGTAACAATGGAGATAATTATATAGCAAGAAGATACACACCATTGGAATGAACATTATAGTAATTTTCTCATTCTTCTTTGGGGTCTATTGGGTCAACCAAGGTTAATGTTTAAGTCCTATGATATCTATTATAACTTAGATGCATGACCTCCCATGTATGAAGGATTCCTTGAGCATTTTCTAAATATTTTAATTCCTAAAACAGTTATCGACTGTACCTTTATGTCATTGGTTTGGAGTGTGAGTATTGTTATTTCTATTGAAACTCTCAGCTTATGTGTTATCGTATTTTGCACGATAATTTAACAGTTGTATAAATGAAGTTTGTATTTGAATTTTGTACCGTGTATTTGGCGACTCAGAATGGGCTGTGTAGACCTATTTTGGGGGCATTACAATGACTATTAATTCCAAGTGACTTGTTTGTTTTCAAATTTAGACTTAAAACTATTAATCTCGGAATTATAAAATGGCTTATTAGTCTTGATATTATAATTATAATCACGAGATTATAATCCTAGAATTAATAGTATTAGGATTATAATCCCGAGATTATAATCATTGTAAACAAACATAATCTAAGAGTAATGTTACATACTATCTCCATGGATGACTAAAATGTATAAAATAAAGGATAAAAATGGCATTTAATGAGATCTATTATATATAAAAAATTAAGACTCATTATTTAATTTAATTTTTTTTAGTCATCAGGAATAAATTTAAAACTTTTTACACTCTCTTTTCTCTATTTTATTTTTCTTATTTTGCTTACAAAATGTACTTCGACAATTCTTTTGAGGAAGGAAGGAGTATACAAAAAACTCTTAACAAAAATTAATTTATAAAATGATGTCAGATTATAATTAGTCAGTAATTTATTTATATATAAGTAGGCCCAATGATTATAATCAAGTACAACTATACACTGTTGGCGTGAGCTGTAGATTAGAAGACAAATAAGAGGAATTATAGTGGAGATGTAAATATGATTCCTTCAATTAAGGGCCAAGGATCTCAGCCATGATCCTAGCCTTGAGTTATGTAACTGTCCAAAATAGAGAGTCAAATGTCTCTATTAATACCTGTAATATTACTAGAAAAGGAAGTAGAAAAACATATGCTCTGTTTTATCAAATATGCTCTATTTGTCATGGTATCAGAGCAGAATAGATTTCTGGTATAAACTATCTCCATAATACTTACTAATTACATACCTCTCAAAGATGGGAGACCCGAATAGCCAGATGGGAAACTCGATTACCCCTCCTGAATCTGGTGATACCTACCTTGATCCAAACACAACCCTTTCTGACCTCTTTACAACCAAAATGGCCGAAGCCTTGTACAAGGCTCAAACACCAACCAATTTTCCAGAACCTGCCGCTGCCCCAATCAGAATTAAGTTGGATGGTTCCAACTTCGCTCTATGGTCCCAAGTGATGGAGATGTATATCTCCGGGAAGGATAAATTGGGTTACATCAATGGAGAATTACTTCCTCCATCTCCGACTGATATATCTTACCGAAAGTGGCGAACGAATAATGCAATTGTCAAAGGTTGGTTAATTAACTCCATGAACCCGACTCTAATTAGCAACTTCATTCGATTTCCGACGGCTAAACAGGTATGGGATGTAGTTGCTACAACTTATTTTGATGGGGGAGATACATCACAGGTATACGAACTCAGGCGGCGTGTTTCCCGTCTCCGGCAAGGTGGTGGATCCTTGGAAAAATATTATACTGACTTACAAGGATTATGGCGTGAGATTGACTTCCGCAGACCAAATCCAATGGAGTGTCCAACTGATATACAAAAGTTCAATAATCTGCTCCAGGAAGACCGAGTCTATGCGTTCTTGGATGGTCTGGACGATAAGCTTGACAACATCCGGAGTGATGTACTGCAGATGCATCCTTTTCCTTCTGTGGAGCAAGCCTATGCCCATGTTCGGCGAGAAGCTCTCCGCAAGGTGGTGATGAATACGGTTGAGTCTGAAGTTACTGCTGGAGCCGTGCTTGCCTCTCGCGGTCTCAAGCTTAGTCAAGGGTCTAGTCGAACTGGTTCGAGTTCCTCAAAAAATTCTCGATCCTCTTCAAATATTATGAAACGTTCTCATTATGAGAACTCTAAGCATACCCGTGACAATTGTTTTCAATTGCATGGGTATCCTGATTGGTGGCCTGAATTTCAAGAAAAAAAGAAAAAAGAAACAACACAGGTTAATGGTGGTACAGGAAAAGCTGTTGTGGTTACAGCTGAACCACACTTGTCTCTCATTCCTTCCAACGACCTGCCTCATGTGAATGCCTCTCCTTCATACTCAGGTATTTCTTGTCATGCCCAGCATAGTCATGGTAATGAACTGGATAGGGCTACATAGCTTCTTGATTCAGGGGCCACAGACCATATGACATTTAACCCTGCAGATTTTACCTATCAATCATCTCCCCGATGCACCAGTATTGCTAATGCAAACGGAATTGTTTCACCTGTCACAAGGGCTGGTTCAGTGACTTTATCACCTTCATTACAGTTGACAAATACTCTACTTGTTCCTTCCTTGTCTCACAAAATATTATCTGTGAGCCAAGTTACTTGAGATTTAAACTGTATGGTATTAATGTATCCTAATTCTTGTTTTCTTCAGGATATTCTCACCAAGGAGATAATTGGGCGTGGTTCTAGGAAGGGGGGATTATACTACATGGAAGACTTCAGTATAGGTCGTGCACACCAGGTGTCCTCTCAGGAGTTCAAGATCCAACAGATATGGTTGTGGTATCGTCGTTTAGGTCATCCTTCGTTTGGGTATTTACAACATTTATTTCCTAGTTTATTCTCGAATGTGGATTTGTCAAGTTTTCATTGTGATGCTTGTATGTTGGCAAAAAGTCATCGTATCAATTATCCATTACGCTTGAATAAAAGTGATACTCCATTTGCTTTAATTCACTCTGATGTATGGGGTCCCTCTCCTTTACCTACTATCTCTGGAGTGCGTTGGTTTGTGTTGTTTATTGATGATTGCACTAGGATGACCTGGCTTTACTTAATGACAAATAAGGATGAAGTATGTAGTATCTTTCAGTCATTCCATGCTATAGTTCGGACACAGTTTGACTCTTCAATTCGAGTTCTTCGCTCGGATAATGGTGGAGAATATGTAAATCATCAGTTCATAACCTACTTTCAGCAACATGGTCTCATTCACGAGACGTCCTGTCCTCAAACTCCACAGCAAAATGGAGTCACTGAACGAAAAAATCGACACATCCTTGAAACGGCTCGGGCTCTCCTTCTGAATGCCCATGTTCCAGCTCATCATTGGACTGATGCAGTCACCACTACTGTGTACCTCATCAATCGCCTTCCATCTAAACTCTTGAAGTTTAGGACTCCTCTACAAGTTCTGTTCGAATTTGTTTCACTGCCATCTATTCTAATGCTAACCCCTAGGATATTTGGTTGCGTGGCGTATGTTCATCTTCACAAAAATCAACTTACCAAATTGGATCCGTGTGCTCGTCGATGTGTGTTTCTCGGGTATGGTATACACCAAAAAGGGTACCGATGTTATGATCCCACTACTCGGAGGTTTTATACTACCATGGATATTACCTTCATGGAATCTGAACTTTTTCATTCTTCATCCTCCTCCACTTCCTCACTTCAGAGGAAGACACCAAATGAAGAGATGAAGTGGTTAAGCTTTGAGTGGCTAGAAGACCAGAATAATCAAGTTGATGACCCTATGACAACCCCAGAAGTTGATGACCCTATGACAACCCCAGAAATGGTCAGAAGGTCTACATCTAATGAAGAGCCTAAATCAAATGAAGAACCCCCCCCCCCTCTTCTATAGTATCCACAGATTTATCTCCTGAGAATATTCCTGAGGTAAGCCATACTAGTACACGTACACCCTCCTTTACAAATAATATAGAGTCCTCTGCTGGATATATCTTACCTTTCAGGCACAATCGTGGTAAACCACCAAACAGATACTCACCAGACATGGAGGAAAGGAGAACAATGTACCCAATTACCAACTATGTGTCTACGGAAAAGCTACCTGAACCTCTCAAGACTTTCTCCAAGGAGTTATCCACATGCCAGATTCTAACTACTATTCAGGAAGCACTATTCGATTCTAAATGGACACATGCTATAAAAGAAGAAATGAAAGCACTGTTAAAGAATCAGACATGGGTGTTGGCTCCACTTCCCAAAGGGAAAAGAACTATTGGATGTAGGTGGGTATTTTTTGTGAAACACAAGGCAGATGGTTCTATAGAGAGATACAAGGCAAGACTAGTGGCAAAGGGATACACACAGACATATGGAGTAGACTATCAAGAAACTTTTTCACCTGTAGCAAAATTGAATAGAGTTAGGGTTCTGTTGTCTCTTGCTGCGAACTTGGACTGGCCTTTACATCAGTTGGATGTAAAGAACGCATTCCTTCATAGCGACCTTAAAGAAGAAGTTTACATGGATATACCTCCAGGATATACAACCTCCTTAAAAACTAAGGTTGTGTGCAAATTACAACGGGCATTATATGGGTTAAAGCAGTCACCTCGGGCATGGTTTGGATGATTTAGTTTGGTAATGAAGAAATATGGGTTCCGTCAGAGTAATTCATATCATACACTATTCTTGAAACATCAACAAGGCAAGGTAACAGCGTTAATTGTCTATGTTGATGATATGATTATCACAGGAGATAACAAGGAGGAAATTGCCAAACTTCAAAAGCAATTGGCCACTGAGTTTGAGATGAAAAACCTAGGAGGCCTGAAATATTTTTTGGGAATAGAACTTGCTAGATCAAGACGAGGTATATTCCTTTCCCAAAGAAAATATATCCTAGATCTATTATGTGAAGTTGGAATGTTGGAGTGTAAGCCAGCGGACACTCCCATTATTCAGAACCATAAACTTGAAGAACACCCAAACCAAGTCCCAACAGACAAAGATCAGTATCAGAGATTGGTTGGCAAGCTTATTTATCTCTCACATACCCGTACAGATATAGCTTATGCAGTAAGCGTGGTAAGCCAATTCATGCATCGACCTAGTAAAGATCATATGGAAGCAGTAATTCGGATCTTACGATACTTAAAATCATCCCCAGGAAAAGGACTGTTGTTTTTAAAGAATAATCATCTTAGGGTCAATGGCTATACCTATGCGGATTGGGTAGGAAATACTACAGATAGACGTTCTACCTCAGGATACTTTACATTTGTTGGAGGAAATTTGGTCACTTGGAGAAGTAAGAAGCAAAAAGTAGTGGCACTATCAAGTGCTGAAGCAGAATTCCGTGGGATGGCAAAAGGATTGTGCGAACTTTTATGGCTAAAAAGACTTATGTCTGAAATAGGTTTCACCCTACCTCTGAGATGGACCTTTTCTGTGATAACAAATCTGCCATTGCTATTGCACATAATCCCATACAACATGATCGAACCAAACATGTGGAAGTTGACAGACATTTTATTAAAGAGAATTTAGAATCAAAAATAATTCGGTTTCCATTCGTGAAGTCCAACGATCAATTGGCAGACATTCTGACATAGGCAGTATCAAGCAAAGAGTTCTACAACTCACTAGACAAGTTACACGTTGAAGATGCGTTCACTTGAGAGGGAGTGTTGGCGTGAGCTATAGATTAGAAGACAAATAAGAGGAATTATAGTTGAGATGTAAATATGATTCCTTCAATTAAGGGCCAAGGATCTCAGCCATGATCCTAGCCTTGAGTTATGTAACTGTCCAAAATAGAGAGTCAAATGTCTCTATTTATACCTGTAATATTACTAGAAAAGGAAGTAGAAAAACATATGCTCTGTTTTATCAAATATGCTCTGTTTGTCATACACATCATTTATTATCATTTTTAATATTCATTGTTTAGTTATAAAAAAAGGAATTGTTAAATCCACAACAAAAATATTACTTCCACAATAAAAGTGTCGCTGTAGATCCTATAGCGATGGTTTTCACCGTCGTTATACATCTACAGCGACACTTTTGTTGTTAAAATAACAAAAAGTATTTGGAATTTAACAATTCCCTAAAAAAAATTGATATGTCCTTTTCCACAATTATAACATACCTTGAACTGTACAATCTCGAGCGATATGTCCTTCTTTTCCACAATTATAACATACCTTGAACTGTTGTGTGCAGTTTGGACTGATATGTCCCTCTTTCCCGCATTTATAGCATACGACCGGTGGTCGTTCTCTTCCCTTAGAAATAGTTGATACTGGTGCTGACGTCTTCTCATTGTCATTGTTGAATCTCCTCTTTTTGAAACTTCCACTTGACTCGCCTCTCCTATTATCATGGCCACGATTACCACCAGAGTGGTTACCACTTTTGTTCGTATTCTTTCCTCCCCGCTGGTTATCAGTGCGCCGATGACTGCTGTCACCGGTATGACCCTGGTTGTGGTCCCTCCGTTGAACATACTCGTTATCTCGCTCTAATAATTGAGCCCTGTTGACAACATCTGAATATAGAGAAAATTTATGAGAAATGAGATACTGACGTATGTCGGGTTTCAAACCTCTTAGAAATATTTGCGTCATACGTTCCTCATTCTCCACCAAATGAGGTGCAAACCTGGATAACTCCGCGAACTTCGCCTCGTACTGGGACATAGTCATGTTGTTCTGTTCCAGTCTAATAAACTCCACCTTCTTCATATGACGAATACTTTCAAGAAAGTACTTGTCATTGAACAGTTTCTAAAATGTCTCCCAAGACATGCTGAGTGCGGCTAGATGGGTATGCTTCAAAGATTCCCACCAGTAATCTACCTCACTACGGAACATAAAGGTGGCGAATGGAACCTTCTGTTCCTCCATGAATTCCAAGACATCGAATATCTTGGTAATTTTTTTGATCCACGTTTCTGCCTTAATCGGGTCCGACTTTCCCCAGAATTCTGGTGGTCCCAACTCTTTGAACTGCTTGGCTGTGACCAGCTGTGCGTTGCCATTGTTTCTACATGTATTTTGAATAGGAGTCTCCCTCGTCTGGTTTTGCATAAACCGCAAAAAGCTTCTAAACATCTCATCGTTCATCATTTGCTCAGTGGTGTTGTTTACAGGAGGAACATTGTCGGCCTGTTGCACGTTCTCCTCGTTGGTGATTAATGGTGTCTCCACAGTCGCATTTACTCCATCGTTAATATTCTCAGCTGCCATTCTTAAATACTGCCACAAAACAAGGGTTAATTAAAGAAATTGACATGCAACATAATAACCCTATACTCTGACCAACCAACAAATAAGCTTAGGTAGGACACCCTAGCGAAGGATTTACTCGTCTCTCCCCTCCTAGTTCTATTCCCCGATCTCCGCCAGAGACCATATCTCTAAGCTCTGATACCAACTGTGACGCCCCCAAAACAGGTATACAACACCCATTCTGAGTCGGCAAAACATGGTACAGAAACAACTACAACTTTATTAATATAATTGTCGTGCAAAATACGACAACACTTAAACTGTGAGTTTAAAAAATATAAATATTGTCTTCTAAACAATATTTGTGACGCCCCCAAAATAGGTATACAACACCCATTCTGAGTCGCCAAATACATGATACAGAAAGCAAACTACAACTTCAATAATACAATTGTCGTGCAAAATACGACAACACATACTGTGAGTTTAAATACAAATACTGTCTTCTAGATAATATCCACACTCAAATAAGTCCTCATTACAATTATTCAAACACTATTTTACAGAAATAGTGAGGACTGCTAAAACATCTTTCTAGAAACATCACTCCATACCCCGACTAGATCCTGCTATGTTCTCACCTCCTGAGAAGAAAAATAGAACAAAAAGGAAAAGGGTGAGCTCAACTAGCCCAGTAAAGAATATTATGACTAAGATAATATACAACAAATTATCGTTAGTCTTCAACAGGGAAAAATCTGATAGAATATAATCGACAACAAGTTTTAGATCAACAACTGCAGCGGAAACAGCAAACCATTAGAAGAGTCAAGTAGAGAAAGAATTCTACTATCTTCTAAGATTTAAAAGTTCATCATCAATATTTTATCCCTGTAACATCAATTAATAATCATCTTTATCCAAATATTCATCTTTGCACTACAGGCCAAAGATATTCATTTGTATCACCTGTCAGTCATGTTCATCTCAACATTTGTTCATCTTTGCACTACAGACCAAAGATATTCATCAAGTAATCATACATCTTTGCACTACAGGCCAAAGATATTCAGTAATATCATCATTTAGGACTGAGGATGATGAAAAAAAATATCTTAAAGAGAACGAATCCAGTGAGATAGATGGACAAATATTAGGGATTCGTATAACAGATTATCCAAGATCAATAATACTTCATAATAATCAATTGTGAAGCAGAATTCAAAAATAAAGATCAAAACATGGATACAATCAAAGATAGTAACCATAATAGACATCTTGGACAAAAAGAAAAAATTTTATTTTTCGGTAAATAGTGCCGTATTCGTGAATAGTACCGTATACGTGAATAGTATCGTATACGTGAATAGTAACCCCGATACAAAAAGTTCCAAATTTGATAAAAACTCATATCAATATTTCAGCATAATGATATTGAAGAAAATAATATCATTAAGAAGAAAATAATATCCCTTACAAATATCAAACGAAAATAATATTCATTACGAATATTAAATGAATATAATATTTCTCACGAATATTGAAAGAAATAAAATTTCTTATGAATATTGAACAGAAATAATATTCATACGAATACGAAAAATAATATCTCTTCAGAATATGAAATAAATAATACCCCTTACCTCAAGATATCAGTACTTCTGGTTGGAATACCGGTATATGGCTGAAAGAAACTTGCTCTGATGAATAGAAACTCTCAAAGTATCTAAATACTCACAAAATACACTCAATAATCTAGAGAGAGAAACAGAAAAAACTTGTTTCTGGTGTAATTTTCAATTCTAACTTAGCCCTCTATTTATAGGAAAATTTTAGTAGGCTTGACCTGCAACCTGATGGCTTTACCTGCTACTATTCCCACCCACCACATTTGAACTATAATTTAGCACATTTCTTCACCAACCACAAGTGGGGCCCACCAATTCTAGAATTTTCTATCAAAATGATAAACTCCAAAAATTCAACAATTTCTGAACCAATCATCTTGTAAAATTCATAATAAATCATACGTTCATTTTTAACGGTTCAAAATTTGTGGACATATACTCAACTTATATATGTATAACATATCCAAAAATTACCACGATCCAACGGTCGGATTAAAAATTATAACCCCCGCAAAATATCTCAAAAATCCTGATTTTTAATACCTCCATTCCGACAAAAATACGGATAAAAACTTCAACATTAACTCCTTTATTTTTAACCACAAAAATATATCCCTCATTTATATCCACATAAAATAAATATTTCCTTATCATATGAATCAATAATTAATTATTCACAAATAATATTACAGAATCACATTTATGACAACCAGGCCGTTCCCAGGAAAGAGGGGGCTTTCCAATAAGGATTTCTCCTTACTGACGCGCAATTAGATGACCAAACCTCTCCTTAGACAGAACTTTCTAGACATTGTCAATAATGTTATCTAATAATATTATTCAAATAATATGAATTATTGATCTGATAATGGAAAATACTATGCAGCAACAATTATTGAAACAACAACAATATAAAATATCAACGCAGCAATTATTGAATCAATAAAATAAAATATTGAACAATAACTACTGTAACAATTATTGAGTAGTGCCTTCTTACGTAAGAATCAATAATTGGTGCAATACCGTGTGCTACTGTATTTTAACCACCGGGTATTCCAACAGTATTAACGGTAACAACTACGCCGTTATTTATAAATAACTTATACTTGTCGTTTTCTTCATCCAATCGCTTTCCGTTATAGGGTCCACACAAGGCTGCGCCGTCGTACGAATATTCCCCGACAGCAAGAATATTCCACGACCAAACGAATATTCTCCGACAAAATGAATATTTTATAACCACTTACTTATTTTGCAAAATTTGCACATTTCACCCATAACCAAAGTATTATATCAAATTAACCCTTTATTATTCACAATAATATTTAGAGAAAATTTGATTTTATTCATTAATAAGTTGGGGTCTTACAACCTCCCCTCCTTATGAAATTTCGTCCTCGAAATTGACGTACGTACCTGATGTTTCAAAAAGGTGAGGATACCTCGCTTTCATTTCTGATTCTAACTCCCAGGTCATTTCTTCAATAGCATGGTTTCTCCACAAAACCTTAACTTGTGGTATAACCTTCGTGCGTAGGACATGCTCTTTCCTATCCAAGATCTTAACAGGTACCTCCTCGTACGTTAAATCTTCAGCTATCTCGTCTGGTTCTAACTCAATAATGTGGTTCGGGTCTTTAACATATTTGCGAAGCATAGTTATGTGAAAAATATTATGAACACGAGACATGCTTGGAGGTAATGCGAGTCTATATGCCACATTTCCTATTCGCTCAAGAATCTCAAATGGACCAACAAATCTTGGATTGAGCTTTCCTCTCTTTCCAAATCTTGTAACTCTCTTCCATGGTGCAACACATAATAATACATGATCCCCAATATTAAATTCCACGTCCTTCCGATGAAGATTCGCATAACTCTTTTGTCGATCCTGTGCCGTTTGTATACGTTGTCGAATCGTTTGGATCTTCTCTGTAGTAATGCATACCAACTCTGGTCCCAACAATGTTGCTTCACCCACCTCGTCCCAGCATACTGGAGAACGACATTTTCTTCCATACAACGCCTCGAATGGAGCCACACCTATGCTCGCCTGATAACTGTTGTTGTAGGAGAATTCCACCAATGGTAGGTACTTATCTCAATTCCCTTTGAGATCTAAGACACAAAGTCTTAATAGATCTTCAAGAGTTTAAATAGTCCTCTCTGATTGTCCGTCCGTTTGAGGATGGTATGCCGAACTGAATCGTAAATCCGTGCCCATAGCTTTCTGCAAGCTAACCCAAAATCGTGAAGTGAATCTTGGGTCACGATCCGAAACTATGGATACTGGCATGCCATGCAATCTCACAATCTCGTTCACGTACATACTAGCAAGACGTTCAAGGGAATAAGTCTCATGTATCGGCAAGAAATGAGCGGATTTGGTTAATCTATCAACAATAACCCAAATCGCATCTATGCCTTGAGAAACCTTGGGAAGACCCGTAACAAAATCCATAGTAATGTGTTTTCACTTCCATTTCGGGATCTTAAGTGGTTGCAATGGACCCTTTGGCACTTGATGCTCCGCCTTTACACGTTGACAAGTTAAACACCTCGAGATAAACTCCGCGATCTCTCTTTTCATATTGCTCCACCAAAATGTATGTCGAAGATCGTGATACATTTTGGTACTCCCAGGATGGATTGCAAACGGTGTGTTGTGTGCCTCCATCATTATTCTATGCTTCAAGTCAAAATCGTTAGGAACACAAAGTCTGGAGTTGACTCGAAGTATTCCTTCTTCATCGATTCTTGCTTCTGGAATAGCACCTTCTTGCACTTTCTTCTTCATACGCATCAGCTCCATGTCCGTAGCTTGAGCAGCTTTAACTTTATCGATTAAAGTCGGTTCTACTCGTATATTTGATATCATCATGTGGGTACTTGGAGCCTTCATCTCTATCTCCATCCTTTGTAAGTCATACAAAATGGGCCTTTGTGTTAACAATATTGCACTCGTACCCGCATATGATCTTCTACTCAATGCGTCAGCTACTACGTTTGTTTTTCCAGGATGATATTGGATGATATGATCGTAATCTTTCAACAGCTCGAGCCAACGTCGCTGCCGCATGTTAAGTTCCTTTTGGGTGAAGAAATATTTGAGGCTTTTATGATCTGTATAGATCTCCACTTTCTCCCCATACAGGTAGTGTCTCCAGATCTTCAACGCAAAAACGACTGCTGCCAACTCCAAATCATGAGTAGGATAATTCCTCTCATATTCTTTGAGTTGTCGTGAGGCATAGGCTATGACTTTCCCATGTTGCATGAGAACACATCCTAACCCTTTGCCTGAAGCATCGCTGTAGATAACAAATCCATCCAAACCAGATGGTATTGTCAGAACAGGTGCCGAAATGAGTCTCCTCTTGAGTTCTTGGAAACTCTTCTCGCATTCCTCACTCCATACGAATTTTGTATCTTTCCGAGTCAGCTGAGTTAACGGAGTAGCGATTCGAGAAAATCCTTCCACAAATCTCCGATAATAACCAGCTAAGCCTAGAAAGCTACGTACTTCGGTCACCGACTTCGGTTGCTCTTAATTATGATTAATATCCCAATCTTGGATAGCACGTCACAATGGCACCTATTATTTTACCACCACACAAATATAGAGTCCCCTATGGAGAGTCTGGCTTTGGTACATTCAACAAAGGAAGTCACCAGATAGAGGCTCGGGTACCAACTTCTATAGTTGGGTTTTTAACTCCTGAAGTTCAATAGGAGCTATTCAATATGAGAGTTTAGAAATGGGTTTTGTATCGGGTTAAAGATCAATACAAAAATTTAATATCACGCTCTGGGTTAGGCCAGGAAATTCTTCAGGAAATACGTCAGGAAATTCACTAACAACAGAAATATCATTCAAATCTGACGTATTTTTGTTCAAGTCCATGACATGGGCTAAGAAAGCTTGACATCCGTTTTTCAATAAACGAATGGCTTTGTGGCTTGATATGACAGTGACTGATTTTAGTGGTTTAGTAGTTTGAATTCGTATGACAGGTTGGTTAGGAATATGAAAACTAACAACCTTACGAAAATAATCAATTTTAGCATGATGAGTGGTTAACCAATCAATTCCTAAAATCACATCAATAGCAAGTATCTTTAAAGAGATAAGGTCAACAGGTAAGGTGATGGTGCCAACTTGGATCATGCAAGATTTATAAACTGTAGATGTAACGAAGGTTTCACCCAACGGAGTTTCAATAGATAAGTTAAAGTCCAATTTCTCCGGAGTCAAGTTTAAACGTTGAGCACAAGCAGGAGAGATAAAAGAATGGGTAGAACCGGTATCTAGTAAAGTATAAACTTCGCAAGAATTCAAGATTAGCTTACCCGTGATCACCTCGTTCGGGTTTCTCGCGTTTTGGCCAGTAACGACAAACGCCCTTCCAGGAACCGCTGATTTCGACTTATCCGGGACAGCTTTTGGAGTCACCATCCCCGCTGAACTTGGTTTTGCTACAGAACACTCTCGAGCTATATGACCCTCCTTTCCACAGTTATAACATACCTTGGATTGTTGTGGGCAGTTTGGGCTGATATGTCCCTCTTTCCCACATTTGTAACATACGACCGGTGGTCGTTCTCCTCCCCTAGAAACAGTTGATGTTTGTGCTGACGTCTTCACATTATCATTGTTGTACCTTCTCTTCTTGAAATCTCCTCCCGACTCGCTCCTTCTATTATCACGACCACGATTACCACCAGAGTGGTTACCGCTTTTGTCCGAATATTTTCCTCCCTGCTGGTTTTCATTGCTTCGATGACTGCCGCCACCGGTATGACCCTGGTTGTGGTCCCTCGGTTGCACATACTCATTATCTTGCTCTAATAATTGAGCCCTATTTACAACATCTGAATATAAAGAAAATTTATGAGAGATAAGATATTGTCGAATCTCGGGTTTTAGACCTCTCAGCTCCATCCTTGTCATTCGTTGTAAGTCATACAAAATGGGCCTTTGTGTTAACAATATTGCACTCGTACCCGCATATGATCTTCTACTCAATGCGTCAGCTACTACGTTTGCTTTTCCAGGATGATATTGGATGATATGATCGTAATCTTTCAACAGCTCGAGCCAACGTCGTTGCTGCATGTTGAGTTTCTTTTGGGTGAAGAAATATTTGAGGCTTTTATGATCTGTATAGATCTCCACTTTCTCCCCATACAGGTAGTGTCTCCAGATCTTCAACGCAAAAACGACTGCTGCCAACTCCAAATCATGAGTAGGATAATTTCTCTCATATTCTATGAGTTATCGTGAGGCATAGGCTATGACTTTCCCATGTTGCATGAGAACACATCCTAACCCTTTGCCTGAAGCATCGCTGTAGATAACAAATCCATCCGAACCAGATGGTATTGTCAGAACAGGTGCCGAAATGAGTCTCCTCTTGAGTTCTTGGAAACTCTTCTCGCATTCCTCACTCCATACGAATTTTGTATCTTTCCGAGTCAGCTGAGTTAACGGAGTAGCGATTCGAGAAAATCCTTCCACAAATCTCCGATAATAACCAGCTAAGCCCAGAAAGCTACGTATTTCGATTACTGACTTAGGTTACTCTCAACTGTGACTCATATCCCAATCTTGGATAGTACGTCACAATGACACCTATCAGTTTACTACCGCACGAATATGGCGTCCCCTACGGAGAGTTTGGCTTCAGTGCATTCCGCAAAGGAAGTTACCAGATAAAGGCTCGGGTACAAACTTCTACAGTTAGGTTTTTAACTCCTGAAGTTCAATAGGAGCCATTCGATATGAGATTTTAAAAATGGGCTTTGTACCGGGTTCAAGGTCAATAAAGAATTCAACTTCACGTTCTGGGGGTAGACCAGGAAGTTCTTCAGGAAATACATCGGGAAATTCTCTAACAATAGAAATATTATTCAAATCTGACTTGTCTTTGTTCAAATCCATAACATGGGCTAAGAAAGCTTGACATCCGTTTTCAATAAACGAATAGCTTTGTGGCTTGATATGACAGTGACTGATTTTAGTGGTTTAGTAGTTTGAATTCGTATGACAGGTTGGTTAGGAATATGAAAACTAACAACCTTACGAAAACAATCAATTTTAGCATGATGAGTGGTTAACCAATCAATTCCTAAAATCACATCAAAAGCAAGTATCTTTAAAGAGATAAGATCAACAGGTAATGTGATAGTGCCAACTTGGATCATGCAAGATTTATAAACTGTAGATGTAACGAAAGTTTCACCCAACGGAGTTTTAACAGATAAGTTAAAGTCCAATTTCTCCGGAGTCAAGTTTAAACGTTGAGCACAAGCAGGAGAGATAAAAGAATGGGTAGAACCGGTATCTAGTAAAGTATAAACTTCGCAAGAATTTAAGATTAGCTTACCCGTGATCACCTCGTTCGGGTTTCTCGCGTTTTGGCCAGTCACGACAAATGCCCTTCCAGGAACCGCTGATTTCGACTTATCCGGGACAACTTTTAGAGTCACCATCCCCGTTGAACTTGGTTTTGCTACAGAATACTCTCGAGCTATATGACCCTCCTTTCCACAGTTATAACATACCTTGGATTGTTGTGGGCAGTATGGGCTGATATGTCCCTCTTTCCCACATTTGTAACATACGACCGGTGGTCGTTCTCCTCCCCTAGAAACAGTTGATGTTTATGCTGACGTCTTCACGTTATCATTGTTGTACCTTCTCTTCTTGAAATCTCCTCCCGACTCGCTCCTTCTATTATCACGACCACGATTACCACCAGAGTGGTTACCGCTTTTGTCCGAATGTTTTCGTCCCTGCTGGTTTTTATTGCTTCGATGACTGCCGCCACCGGTATGACCCTGGTTGTGGTCCCTCGGTTGCACATACTCATTATCTCGCTCTAATAATTGAGCCCTGTTTACAACATCTGAATATAAAGAAAATTTATGAGAGATAAGATATTGCCGAATCTCAGGTTTTAAACCTCTCAGAAACATCCTTGTCATTCGTTCCTCATTCTCGACCAAATGAGGTGCAAACCTGGATAACTCTGCAAACTTCGCCTCGTACTGGGACACCGTCATGTTATTTTGTTCCAGTCTAATAAACTCTACCTCCTTCATATGGCGAATACTTTCAGGAAAGTACTTGTCATTGAACAGTTTTTTGAAATGTTTCCCAGGACATGTTGAGTGCGTCAGGCTGGGTACGCTTCACAAACTCCCACCAGTAGTCTGCCTCACCGCAGAACATAAAGGTGGCGAATGGAACCTTCTGTTCCTCCGTGCATCCCAAGACATCGAATATCTTGGTAATTTGCTTGACCCACGTTTTCGCCATGATTGGATCCGGCTTTCCCTTAAATTCTGGTGGTCCCAATTCTTTGAACTGCTTAACTGTGACAAACCGCGCGTTGTTATCATTTCCACCCGTATTCTGCACACGAGTCTCCCTCGTCTGATTTTGCATGAACTGCAAAAAGCTCCTAAACATTCCATCATTCATCGTTTGCTCGGTAACGTTGTTTACAGGAGGAATATTGTCTTCCTGTTGCACGTTCCCCTGGGTGGTGATCAAAGGTGTCTCCACGGTCTGATTTACTCCATTATTAACGTTCTCAGCTACCATTCTTAAATACTGCCATAAAACAAGGGTTAATAGTCATGTCATATATTATCCCTATACTCTGACCGACCAAATAAACACCAAATAAACTTAGTCAGGTCATACTAGCGAAGGAATTCCCCGTCTCTCCCCTCCTAGTTCTTGTCTCACATCTCAGCCAGGGATCATATCCCTAAGCTCTGATACCAACTGTGACGCCCCCAAAATAGGTATACAACACCCATTCTGAGTCGCCAAATACATGGTACAGAAAGCAAACTACAACTTCAATAATACAATTGTCGTGCAAAATACGACAACACATACTGTGAGTTTAAATACAAATACTGTCTTCTAGACAATATCCACACTCAAATAAGTCCTCATTACAATTATTCAAATACTATTTTACAGAAATAGTGAGGACTGCTAAAACATCTTTCTAGAACCATCACTCCATACCCCGACTAGATCCTGCTATGTTCTCACCTCCTGAGAAGAAAAATGGAACAAAAAGGAAAAGGGTGAGCTCAACTAGCCCAGTAAAGAATATTATGACTAAGATAATATACAACAAATTATCGTTAGTCTTCAACAGGGAAAAATCTGATAGAATATAATCGACAACAAGTTTTAGATCAACAACTGCAGCGAAAACAGCAAACCATTAGAAGAGTCAAGTAGAGAAAGAATTCTACTATCTTCTAAGATTTAAAAGTTCATCATCAATATTTTATCCCTGTAACATCAATTAATAATCATCTTTATCCAAATATTCATCTTTGTACTACAGGCCAAAGATATTCATTTGTATCACCTGTCAGTCATGTTCATCTCAACACCTGTTCATCTTTGCACTACAGGCCAAAGATATTCATCAAGTAATCATACATCTTTGCACTACTGGCCAAAGATATTCAGTAATATCATCATTTAGGACTGAGGATGATGAAAAAAAATATCTTAAAGAGAACGAATCCAGTGAGATAGAAGGACAAATATTAGGGATTCGTATAACAGTTTATCCAAGATCAATAATACTTCATAATAATCAATTGTGAAGCAGAATTCAAAAATAAAGATCAAAACATGGATACAATCAAAGATAGTAACCATAATAGACATCTTGGACAAAAAGAAAAAATTTTATTTTTCGGTGAATAGTGCCGTATTCGTGAATAGTACCGTATACGTGAATAGTATCGTAAACGTGCGACACAAAAAGTTTCAAATTTGATAAAAACTCATATCAATATTTCAGCATAATGATATTGAAGAAAATAATATCATTAAGAAGAAAATAATATCCCTTACAAATATCAAACGAAAATAATATTCATTACGAATATTAAACGAATATAATATTTCTCACGAATATTGAAATAAATAAAATTTCTTATGAATATTGAACAGAAATAATATTCATACGAATACGAAAAATAATATCTCTTCAGAATGTGAAATAAATAATGCCCCTTACCTCAAGATATCAGTACTTCTGGTTGGAATACCGGTATATGGCTGAAAGAAACTTGCTCTGATGAATAGAAACTCTCAAAGTATCTAAATACTCACAAAATACACTCAATAATCTAGAGAGAGAAAGTGAGAAAACTTATTTCTGGTGTGATTTTCAATTCTAACTTAGCCCTCTATTTATAGAAAAATTTTAGTAGGCTTGACCTGCAACCTGATGGCTTTACCTGCTACTATTCCCACCCACCACATTTAAAATATAATTCAGCATATTTCTTCACCAACCACAAGTGGGGCCCACCAATTCTAGAATTTTCCATCAAAATAATAAACTCCGAAAAATCAACAATTTCTGAACCAATCATCTTGTAAAATTCGTAATAAATCATACGTTCATTTTTAACGGTTCAAAATTTGTGGACATATACTCAACCTATATATGTATAACATATCCAAAAATTACCACGATCCAACGGTCGGATTAAAAATTTTAACCCCCGCAAAATATCTCAAAAACCCTAATTTTTAATACCTCCATTCCGACAAAAATACGGGTAAAAACTTCAACATTAACTCCTTCATTTTTAACCATAAAAATATATCCCTCATTTATATCCACATAAAATAAATATTTCCTTATCATATGAATCAATAATTAATTATTCACAAATAATATTACAGAATCACATTTATGACAACCAGGTCGTTCCCAGGAAAGAGGGGACTTTCCAATAAGGATTTCTCCTTACTGACGCGCAATTAGATGACCAAACCTCTCCTTAGACAGAACTTTTTAGACATTGCCAATAATGTTATCTAATAATATTATTCAAATAATATGAATTATTGATCTGATAATGGAAAATACTGTGCAGCAACAATTATTGAAATAACAATAATATAAAATATCAACGCAGCAATTATTGAATCAATAAAATAAAATATTGAACAATAACTACTGTAACAATTATTGAGTAGTACCTTCTTACGTAAGAATCAATAATTGGTGCAATACCGTGTGCTACTGTATTTTAACCACCGGGTATTCCAACAGTATTAACAGTAATAACTACGCCGTTATTTATAAATAACTTATACTTGTCGTTTTTTTCATCCAATCGCTTTCCGTTATGGGGCCCACACAAGGCTACGCCGTCGTACGAATATTCCCCGACAGCAAGAATATTCCACGACCAAACGAATATTTCCCGACAAAATGAATATTTTATAACCACTTGCTTATTTTGCAAAATTTGCACATTTCACCCATAACCAAAGTATTATATCAAATTAACCCTTTATTATTCACAATAATATTTAGAGAAAATTTGATTTTATTCATTAATAAGTTGGGGTCTTACAATATTCACACTCAAATAAGTCCTCATTACAATTATTGATATAATATTTTACAAAATAATGAGGACTGCTAAATAACTGTCTAGAACCATCATTTAACACCTCGACTACTTCCCGCTATATTCTCGCCTCCTGAGAAAAATGGAACAAAAAGGAAAAAGGGTGAGCTCAACTAGCCCAGTAAAGAACATTATGACTAAGATAATATAGAACAAATTATCGTTAGTCCTCAACAAGAAAAAATCTAATAGAATACAATAGACAACAAGTTTTAAATCAATATTCGCAGCGGAAATAATAATTCATTAGAAAAGTTAAGTAGAGAATAAAATCTACTATCTTCTAAGATTTAAGAGTTCGTCATCAATATTTTATCCCTGTAATATCAATCAATATACATCTTGAATCAAATATTCATCTTTGTACTACAGACCAAAGATATTCATTTGTATCACCAGTTGGTCATATTCATCTAAACACCTGTTCATCTTTGCACTACGGGCCAAAGATATTCATTAGAAAAGTATTCATCTTTACACTACATGCCAAAGATATTCAGTTATATCATCATTTAGGACTGAGGATGATGAAAAATATTTTAAAGAAAACGAATCCAGTTAAACAAAAGAACGAATATTAAGGATTCGTACTTTAAACAATCCAAGTTTAAAAATACTTCATAAATAACCCTAGTGGAGTAAAATTCAAGAATGAAGATCAAAACATAGATACAATCAAAGCTAGTATCCATAATAGATATCTTGGACAAAAATAAAATTTTAATTTTTCTGTGAATAGTGTCGTATTCGTGAATAGTGCCGTATACGTAAATAGTACCGTATACGTGAATAGTAACCCCGACACTAAAAGACAAGAATTTCACAAGAAAAATCTTACCAATATTTTGACATAATGATATTGAAAGAAATAATATCATTTTAAAAAAATAACATCTCTTACCTCCAAAAAGACAGTACTTCTGACTGGAATACTGGATATAGTGCTGAAGGAACTTGTACCGTATAGCAACACTCAAAGTATCAAAATACTCACAAGAATATGCTCGATAATATAGAGAGAGAAGATTTTAGTTTCTGCTGTGATTTTTAATTCTAACCTAAGCACTCTATTTATAGAAAAATGCTTAGAACACCAAAGCAGAAAATTTAATAAAATAATATTATTTATTAAATTTTTTCCTACGCACACCATAGACTAACTGAATTCAGCACATTTATATCACATGTGGGGCCCACCCAATTGCAAAAAAACATTTTTATTAAAAAAATATTTAAAACTTCAAAAATTAATTATTTCGGAACTTCAATAATTCATAATAAATAGCCCTTTTATCAAAAAAATTCGAATCTTATGTCCATTTCATAGAAAATTCAATTCTCTACAACTTTGTAAGTTTAAGTTTTTCCAAATTCCAAACAGAAATTGACCGAAATCCACATACGGACGATTTTACAAGCTATAATCAAATTTCAGTCAAAAATTGGGCCCACCGACATGTTTAACATGTTTTTATCATTTATTGTAATAAAAATACTATTCCTCCTCATTTATTCATATATCACATATTCATCTTATAAATATCACCATTATTATATTATTAAAATATAATAATATATTTAAATAAATTATTTTATCAAAAAAGATAAAATATCAATTTTCAACAATTGTCACATTAAAATTTTTCTCCATCTATATCCATATAAAATGAATATTTTTCTTATCATATAAATCAATAATTAATTATTCATAAATAATATTACAGAATCACAATACTGACAACCAGGCCGTTCCCAGGAAAGAGGGGGTTTTTCAATAAGGATTTCTCCTTACTGGCGCGCAATTAGGTGACCAAACCTCTCCTTAGACAGAACTTTTTAGATATTGCCAATAACGCTATATAATAATATTATTCAAATAATATGAATTATTGATCTGATAATAAAAAATATTGTGTAGTGACAATTATTGAAACAACAATAATATAAAATATCAACGTAGCAATTATTGAATCAATAAAATAACATATTGAATAGTAATTACTGTAACAATTATTGAGTAGTGCCTTCTTACGTAAGAATTAATAATTAGTGCAATACCGTGTGCTACTGTGCAACACCGCGTATTACTGTGTTTTAACCACTGGGTATTCCAACAATGTTAACGGTAACAACTACGCCATTATTTATAAAAACTTATACTTGTCGTTTTATTCATCTAATAGCTTTCCGTTATGGGGCCCACACAAGGCTGCACCGTCGTACAAATATTTCCCGAGAGTAAGAATATTTCACGACCAAACGAATATTTTCCGACAACAAGAATATTTTATAACCACTTGCTTATTTAAGATATTTGCGCATTTTACACATAACTTACCACATTAATCAAATCAACCCTTACAATTTCAAAATAAAAAATAGAGAAAATTCAATTTTATTTATAATAAGTTGGGGTCTTACATTCTAGACATCGTCAATATTACAAATAATAATATGAATAACTTTGTCGTCTCAATTATTGATTTAAAAATATAAAATATTGATTCTGTGACAATCAATAATATAAGAGATATTATGCAGTAATTACTGTAGCAATAATTGAGTATAACTGAGTGACTTCTTACGTATTCATCAATAATCAATATTGTGTGCTACTATGCAATCACACGTATTACTGTACTTTTACCACTATGTAGTTCAACAGTTTAACGGTAAAACTTTCGCCGTTATTTTTATAAAAAGATATTTTTGTCGTTTTCTAATTACGATAAAACTTCCGTTGTGGAGTTCACCAATGATTGTGCCGTCGTACGAATATTCTCTGTTAAAACGAATATTCCCCGACCAATCGAATATTTTATAATTACTTGCTTACTTTGTAAAATTTGTAAATATTACTCACAACTATAACATTATAACAAAACCACACCATAATATTTAAAAAAATATTTCGAGAAATTAAATCTTTATTCTTAAAATTTGGGGTCTTACAATAGTGATACCAACGAATATCCTTGGCCCGTAGTGCATGGATAATTCGTTGATTTGAAATATTTATTGATTGGTGTTACAGGGCTAAAATATTGATGACGGACTTTTAAATCATAGAAGATAGTAGATATCATGCTCTACTTAACTCTTTTAATGGATTGTTATTTCTGTTGCAGTTGTTGATTCTAAAACTTGTTGTCTATTGTATTCCATCAAATTTTTCTCTATTAAGGACTAAGGATAATTAGTTCTACATTATCTTAGTCATAATATTTTTTACTGTGCTAGTTAAGCTCACCCTTTTCCTTTTTAGTTCCATTGTTCTTATCAGGAGGCGAGAATTTAGTTGGGACAAGTCGGGGAGTGGAGTAATGGTTCAAGATGGTTAGTATAGCAGTTCTCACTATTTTGTAGAATAGTGTAACAAAAATTGTATTGAGAACTTTATTTGAGTTTGGATATTATCTACAAGATAATATTTGTATTAAAACTCACAGCATATATGTTATCGTATTTTGCATGACAGTTGTATTAATGTAGTTTATATTTGATTTCTGTACCATGTATTTGGCGACTCAGAATAGGTAGTGCGAACCTATTTTTGAGACGTCACATTTTTCGTATAGTAAGGGATGTTAATTTTCGTATGGTAAGGGATGTTATTTTTCGTATGGTAAGGGATGTTATTTTTCGTATAGTAAGGGATATTATTTTTTATATTCATTCTTTATTAATCTGCGGGAGTAACCTGTCTATGCGGATTACCGCATGCATGGTAAATAACCCTTCGTATTCATTCTCTAATATGTGGGAATAACCTGTCTACGCGGATTACCGCATACATGGTGAATAACCCTTCGTACTCATTCTTTATTTATGGAAAAGATATGTCTACGCGGATTACCGCATGACGGGTGAAAATTCATTTGCAGTTTCGTATATTATTTCGTTTCATATTCCTAAATTTAAACTTAATGTGGTAAATATTGCTTCTATAATCCCTGAAATTAGTAGAATATCCTTGAGTTTTGCGCTTCATCTAGTATCGTTTCATGTCTGAACTTTCTTATTAAATTTCAATATTTTCATTCGGGGCACTATTCACGGGATAATATTCACTCGAGTACTATTCACTCGGGGTGCTATTCACTCGGGTACTATTCATTCGGGGTAATATTCACGAGTTACTATTCACTCGGGTACTATTCTCTTGGGATAATATTCACGGGGTACTATTCATTTGAGTATTATTCACTCGGGGTACTATTCACGATAAAATCAGTTTCTTTTCTGTCCAAATTATTTTTGATACATAAATATCATTATAGAATTTTACTCCACAATTAATTATCATATTAACAATTTGGACATTCTTGAACTCTAGATAAATTGAATTATAAATCTATATTTTTTATCCTTGATCTCGCTTGATTAATTCCTTATATTATTGTCATCATCCTCATGCTTATATTGTGGTAAAAGTCATCTTGGCACGTAGTACATAGATGAACTGTTGATTGATATGATTATGGCCAGAAATTATGTATTGGTATAATCATGACCTTTAATATTACAGAAAAATGATGTGATGAAAGTCCTCTTTGGCCCGTAGTGTAAAGATGGACTATTGATTATTGATTTTATAGTAGTATGTCTTTGGCCCATAGTGCAAAGATGGACTGTTGATTGGTATGATTATGACCAGAAATTGTGTAATGGTATAATCATGGCCTGTAATGTTACAGACAAATGATGTGGTGAAAGTTCTCTTTGGCCCGTAGTGCAAAAATGGACTGTTGATTATTAATTTTATAGTTGTATATCTTTGGCTCGTAGTGCAAAGATGAACTGCTGATTATTAATTTTATAATTTTATACTTTGGCCCGTAGTGCAAAGATAGACAATTGATTGGTATGATCATGACCATTAAATATCTTTTGCCCGTAGTGCAAAGATAGACAATTGATTGGCATGATCATGACCACTAGTGATACTAACAAATATCATTATCCCGTAGTGCATGGATAATTTGTTGATTTGAAATGACTATATGATTGTTGAGTATCTTAGCCTTTGTGGTAAGGACATTGAGTGAAAATTCTATTAAGCCATTGTGGAAAGGAGAAACTATTGATTTACATTATTATAAACATAAATTATGAATTTAACTATAATTTTTGGTGGTTCAGATGAAGACAGGTGATGAAAGTTATCTTTGTCTTGGGTACAACAAATAACTGTTGATGGGTATTACAAGGACGAAATATTAATGATGGACTTTTAATTTGGAGAAGATAGTAGACATTATGTTCTACTTGACTCTTTTAATGGATTGTTGGTTCCGCTGCAGTTATTGATCTAAAACTTGTTGTCAATTATATTCTATCTGATTTTTTTCTATTGAGGACTAAGGATACTTTGTTCTACATTATCTTAGTCATAATATTCTTTACTGGGCTAGTTGAGCTCACCCTTTTGCTTCACAATTCTTTTCAGGTAATAAGAGTGTAGCTGGGTCAAGCGGAGATAACAAGGGAATAGAATGAGGGCCTGTGACTGTTGAAGCTTCTCAATATATTATAAAACAACATGACAATATATAATTGCATTGAGAACTTAAAATATGTGTGTCGTATTTTATACATCATTTAATATTTAATTTTGGTGAATAACTATAGGGTGATGAGAACTCGACTTTGAAAGAGTCAAAAATTCACCCCATTAGAATGAGGAGGACAGAATTATACTAAGAGCTTTAAGGGTGTGTGTCCACTATGATACATGATGTCTAACCACATACAAACTCGTGTTATCATAAGATATGGTTGTGCACATCCACTTGCTGACTATATCTATGAGCATTTTATATATAACCTTGGAGTATGGTTGGAATATAATCCTCAATTTGAGACAATGGAGATAATTATATGGCAAGAAGATACACACCATTGGAATGAACATGATAGTAATCTTCTCATTCTTCTTTGGGGTCTATTGGGTCAACTAAGGTTAATGATCAAGTCCTATGATATCTATTATAACTTAGATGCATGGCCTCCCGTGTAGGAAGGATTCCTTGAGCATTTTCCAAAGATTTTAATTCCTAAAACAGCTATCGACTGTACCTCTATGTAAAGTATCATTGGTTTGGAGTGTGAGTACTGTTATTTCAATTGAAACTCTCAGCTTATGTGTTGTCGTATTTTGCACAACAGTTTAACAGTTGTATAAATAAAGTTTGTATTTGAATTATGTACTGTATATCTGGCGACTCAGAATGGGTCGTGTGGACCTATTTTGGGGGCATCACATTTGGTATAAAAGCTATAAGTAAAGAGCCCCGAGCCTTTCGCTGGTAACTTCCTTGTGTGGGATTCACCGAAGCCAGACTTTCCGTAGGGGTCACCGTGAAAAACGGTGGCAAGTTGATAGGTATCAATGTGAAGCCCCCAAAATAGGTCCAATCCATCCAACCTATTTTGAGTCGCCAAATACATGGTACAGAAAATAACTACAACTTCATTATTATAATTGTCGTGCAAAATACGACAACACATATACTGTGGGTTTAAAATACAAATATTATCTTCTAAACAATATCCATTCTTAAATAAGTCCTCATTATAATTATTGATACACTATTTTACAAAATAGTATGGACTACTAAGACAACTGTTTTGAATCATCACTCCACACCCCGACTAGTTTCCGCTATATTCTCGCGTCCTGAGAAGAAAAATAGAACAAAAAGGATAAGGGTGAGTTCAACTAGCCCAGTAAATAATATTATGACTAAGATAATGTAGAACAAATTATCCTTAGTCTTCAACAGGAAAAAATCTGATAGAATATAATAGACAACAAGTTTTAGATCAACATCTGCAGCGGAAACAACAATTCATTAGAAGAGTTAAGTAGAGAATGAAATCTACTATCATCCATGAATTTAAAAGTTCATCATCAATATTTTATCCCTGTAACATCAATCAATATACATCTTGCATCAAATATTCATCTTTGCACTACGGGCCAAAGATATTCATTTGTATCACCAGTTGGTCATGTTCATCTCAACATCTGTTCATCTTTGCACTACGGGCCAAAGATATTCATCATGTAATCGTTCATCTTTGCACTATAGGCCAAAGATATTCAGTTATATCACCATTTAGGACTGAGAATGATGGAAATATTTTAAAGAAAACGAATCCAGAGAGATAAAAAGACAAAGATTAGGGATTCGTATTTCGGTTTATCTAAGTTCAAAAATACTCCATAATAATCAATTGTGGAGCAGAATTCAAAAAAGAAGATCAAAACATAGATCGAATCAAAGATAGGAACCATAACAGACAATCTTGGACATAGAAAAGAAAATTTAATTTTTCTATGAATAGTGTCGTATTCGTGAATAATGTCGTATACGTGAATAGTGTCGTATACGTGAATAGTAACCCCGACACTAAAAGATAGAAATTTCACAAGAAAAATTATCATACTTCGTTAATAGTACTCGTGAATAGTAACTCGTGAATAGTAGTAACTCATGAATAGTGACTCGTGAATAGTAACTTATGAATAGTAACTCCGACATGAAAAGGTAAAAATTTCATAATAAAATTCATACCAATATTCAGGTATAATGATATTGAAAGAAATAATATCATTTACGAAAAAAATAACATCCCTTACCTTAAAAGAATAGTATTTCTGGCTGGAATATCAGATATAACGCTGAAGGAAATTTGCACCGTATAGCAACACTCAAAGTATTAAAATACTCACAAAAATACGCTCGATAATATAGAGAGAGAAAACTTCAGATTCTGGTGTGATTTTCAATTCTAACCTAAGCACCCTATTTATAGGAAAATGCTTAGAACATCAAAGCAGAAAATTTAATAAAATAATAATATTTATTAAAAAATTTCCTACGCCCACCTTAGAAATATGAATTCAGTATTTTGCAACAACAAAGGGGCCCACAAATACACAAAATATGTTTTAAACATTTTTTGTAACAAAATTAATTCAGACCCAATATTCTGGAACTTCAATAATTCAAAATAAATAGCCCTTTTATCAAAAAAAAATTGAATCTTATGTTCATTTTATAGGAAATTTAATTCTCTACAACTTTGTAGCTTTAAATTTTTCCAAATTCTAAACAGAAATTGACCGAAATCCACATACGGATAATTTTGCAGGCTATAATCAAATTTCAGTCAAAAATAGGGTCCACCAACATGTTTAACATATTTTTAGCATTTATTGTAATACAAATACTCTTCTTCCTCATTTATTCATATATCACACATTCATTGTAAAAATATCACCATTATTATATTATTATATTATCGCATTATACATTTATAATATAATATAATAATATATTTGAATGAATTATTTTATCAGAAAAGATAAAATATAAATTTTCAACAATTGTCACTTTTCTAAAAAATTCCTCCATTTTTATCCACATAAAATAAATATTTTTCTTATCATATATATTAATAATTAATTATTCACAAATAATATTACAGAATCACAATAATAACAACCAGGTCGTTCCCAAGAAAGAGGGGGCCTTCCGGTATAGATTTCTCCTTACTGGCGCGCAATTAAATAACATCTCCTAAACAAAACTTCCTTAGACATTGCCAATAATGCTATCTAATAATATTATTCAAATAATATAAATTATTGATCTGATAATTTGAAATATTATGCAGTGACAATTATTGAATCAACAATATAAAATATCAACGTAACAATTATTAAATCAATAAAATAAAATATTGAACAGTAATTACTGTAACAATTATTGAGTAGTGACTTCTTACGTAAGAATCAATAATTAGTGCAATACCGTGTGCTACTGTGCAACACCGCGTATTACTGTGTTTTAACCACCGGGTATTCCAACAATGTTAACGGTAACAACTACGCCGTTATTTATAAAAACTTATACTTGTCGTTTTCTTCATCCAATCGCTTTCCGTTATGGGGCCTATAAAAGGCTGCGCCGTCGTACGAATATTCCCCGACAACAAGAATATTCCACGACCAAACGAATATTTCTCGACAACAATGAATATTTTATAATCACTTGCTTATTTAAAATATTTGCGTATTTTATCCATAACTAACCTCATTAATCAAATCAATCCCTTACTATTTCAAAATAATAAATAGAGAAAATTCAATTTTATTTATAAAAAGTTGGGGTTTTACAACCTCCCGTCCTTATGAAATTTCGTCCTCGAAATTGACGTACATACCTAGTATTTCGAAAAGGTGAGGATACCTCGCTTTCTTTTTCGTTTCCAATTCCCAGGTCATTTTCTCAATAGCATTATTCCTCCACAAAACTTTGACTTGTGGTATAACCTTTGTGCGTAGGACATGTTTCTTCCTATTCAAGATCTTAACAGGTACCTCCTCGTACGTTAAATCTTCGGCTATCTCATCTGGTTCTAACTCAATAATGTGGTTTGGGTCGTCCACATATTTACGTAGCGTGGATATGAAAAAAATATTATAAATATGAGACATACTTAGCAGTCAAACGAGTCTATAAGCCACAGTTCCTACTCAATCGAGGATTTTAAATTGACCAATAAATCGAAGGTTTGAGCTTTTCTCACATCGTAGATTCTCGCTTTTAGAATAACAACTTCTTGCACCTTCTTCTTCATATTCATCAGCTCCAGGTTTGTAGCTTGAGCAACCTTAACTCTATCGATTAAAATCGGTTCTACACGTATATTTGACATCATCACGTGGGTCCCTAGAGTCTTTAACTCTATCTTCATCATTTGTAAGTCATACGAAATGGGTCTTTGTGTTCGACAATATCGCACTCGTACCCGCATATGATCTTTTACTCAACGCGTCAGCTACCACGTTTGCTTTTTTCAGGTTGGTATGGTCATAACAGGTGCCAAAATGAGTCTCCTCTTGAGTTCAAGTCGTGGAATATCGGTTGACCCGGCAAAGATTGAAGCTATTCAAAGCTGGGAGCAACCTAAATCAGTGACCGAGGTACGTAGCTTTCTTGGTTTAGCTGGTTATTATCGGAGATTCGTGGAAGGATTTTCTCGAATCGCTACTCCATTAACTCAGCTGACTCGGAAAGATACAAAGTTTGGTTGGAGCGAAGAATGTGAGCAGAGTTTTCAAGAACTCAAGAGGAGACTCATTTCAGCACATGTTCTAACAATACCATCTGGCTCGGAGGGATTTGTCATCTACAGTGATGCTTCGAGCAAAGGGTTGGGATGCGTTCTCATGCAACATGGAAAAGTCATAGCCTATGCATCAAGACAACTCAAGGAATATGAGAGGAATTATCCTACTCATGATCTAGAGTTGGCAGCTGTTGTCTTTGCACTTAAAATTTGGAGGCATTACTTGTATGGGGAGAAAGTGGAGATCTTTACGGATCATAAAAGCCTCAAATATTTCTTCACTCAAAAGGAACTCAACATGCGACAACGACGTTGGCTTGAACTGTTGAAAGATTATGATCATACCATTCAATACCATCCTGGAAAAGCGAACGTGGTAGCTGACGCATTGAGTAGAAGATCATATGCGGGTACAAGTGCAATATTAACAACGCAAAGGCCCATTTTGTGTGACTTGCAAAGGATGGAGATAGAGTTGAAGACTCCAGGGACCCATGTGATGATGGCGAATATACGAGTAGAACCGACTTTAATCGATAAAGTTAAAGCTGCTCAAGCTACAGACCTGGAGCTGATGCGTATGAGGAAGAAAGTGCAAGAAGGTGTTATGCCGGAAGCAAGAATCGATGAGGAAGGAATACTTCGAGTCAACTCCAGACTTTGTGTTCCTAACAACCCTGATTTAAAGTATGAAATCATGATGGAGGCGCACAACACACCGTTTGCAATCCATCCTGGAAGTACCAAAATGTATCATGATCTTCGTCATACATTTTGGTGGAGCAATATGAAGAGAGAGATAGCGTTGTTTATCTCAAGGTGTCTAACTTGTCAACGAGTCAAAGCGGAGCATCAAGTACCGAAAGGTCCATTGCAACCACTTGAAATTCCAGAATGGAAGTGGGAGCACATTACCATGGATTTCGTTACCGGTCTTCCTAGGGTTTCTCAAGGTATTGATGCGATTTGGGTCATTGTTGATAGATTGACCAAGTCTGCTCATTTCTTACCGATACGAGAAACTTATACACTTGAACGTCTTGCTCGTATGTACATAAACAAGATTGTAAGACTGCATGGTATGCCAGTATCCATAATTTCTGATCGAGACCCAAGATTCACTTCACGATTTTGGGTTAGTTTACAAAAAGCTATGGGCACGGAGTTACGATTTAGTTCAGCATATCATCCTCAGACGGACGGACAATCAGAGAGGACTATTCAAACTCTTGAAGATCTATTAAGACTCTGTGTCTTTGACTTCAAGGGAAGTTGGGACAAGTTCTTACCATTGGTGGAGTTTTCCTACAACAACAGTTATCAAGCAAGTATTGGCATGGCTCCATTCGAAGCATTGTATGGAAGAAAATGTCGTTCTCCAGTATGCTGGGATGAGGTGGGCGAAGCAACGTTGTTGGGACCGGAGTTGGTACGTATGACTACAGAAAAGATTCAAACGATCCGACAACGTATAAAAACCTCACAAGATCGACAAAAGAGTTATGCTGATCTTCATCGAAAGGACGTGGAATTTAATGTAGGAGATCATGTGTTCTTACGTGTTGCTCCATGGAAAGCAGTTACGAGATTTGGAAAGAGAGGAAAGCTAAATCCTCGATTCATCGGTCCATTTTTAATCCTCGATCGAGTAGGAACTGTGGCTTATAGACTCGCTTTACCGCCAAGTATGTCTCGTGTTCATAACGTTTTCCACATATCCATGTTACGCAAATATGTGGAAGACCCGAACCACATTATTGAGTTAGAACCGGACGAAATAGCGGAGGATTTGACGTATGAAGAAGTTCCTGTTCAAATCTTGGATAAGAAGGAACATATTCTACGCTCCAAGGTTATACCTCAAGTCAAAGTTTTGTGGAGAAACCACGATGTTGAGGAAATGACTTGGGAGTTAGAATCAGAAATGAAATCAAGGTATCCTTACCTCTTCAACATACCAGGTACGTACCCTAATTTCGAGGGCGAAATTTCATAAGAAGGGGAGGTTGTAAGACCCCAATTTTTATAAATAAAGATGAATTTTCTATAAATATCATTTTTGAATATTATGGAGTTAATTTGATATAATGTTATAGTTGTGGGTAATATTTATAAATTTTGCAAAGTAAGCAAGTTGTTATAAAATATTCGTTTGGTCGGAGAATATTCTTTTTGTCGGGAATATTCGTACGACGGCACAATCATTGGTGGACCCCACAACGGAATTATTGTCGGATTGAGAAAACGACAGAATTATCTTTCTATAAAAATAACGGCTGAGGTGTTACCGTTAAAACCGTTAAAACTGTTGAACTACTCGGTAGTAAAAGTACAGTAATACGCGTGGTTGCATAGTAGCACACGGTATTGATTATTGATGCTTACGTGAGAAGTCACTCAGCTATACTCAATTATTGCTACAGTAATTGCTGCATCATATCTCTTAAATTATTGTCATAGTATCATCTGTATAATATGTTATATTATTAAATCAATAATTGAGACGTTGTGGTAAGTTTGGTTATTTTATGGGGGGCCATATGTCATCATCTAAGAGTCTCTTGGTCAATAGTATTTACCTTGGTCAATAGTAATTACCTTCGTCAATAGTATTTACCTTGGTCAATAGTAATTACCTTCGTCAATAGTAATTACCGTCGTCAATAGTATTTACCTTGGTCAATAGTAATTACCTTCGTCAATAGTATTTACCTTGGTCAATAGTAATTACCTTCGTCAATAGTATTTACCTTGGTCAATAGTAATTACTTTCGTCAATAGTAGTTGTCCCTTCAATATTACCAAGAGTCATTTGACCCTTCGTTAAGACCAAGAGTCATTTGACCCTTCGTTAAGACCAAGAGCCACCCTCAGTTTTTCTATAAATAGAGGCCTAGGGCTTCATTATTTTTCACGAATTCATTCAAGCTATAGAGAGAGAAAGTATAGAGAGAATAAGAGAGAGAGAATAAAAGTATTCTGCTACATCACTTTTCCAATATCCAGTTCTTTTAAGGTAGGGAATATTATTTCTTTTATATTCATGAAGAGAACTTCTGTTATTCCATTTGTTATTATTCTGTTGGAATAACCAGTATACGCGGTCTACCCTATACTTGGTGACATTCTTCTATTATTCTGTTGGAACATCCTGTCTGTGTGTTTTACACCGGACCTGGTTCCGTTTATTATTCTGTTGGAACATCCTGTCTGTGTGTTTTACACCGGACCTGGTTCCGTTTTTATTATTATTCTGTTGGAACATCCTGTCTGTGTGTTTTACACCGGACCTGGTTCCATTATTTATTATTCTGTCGGAATATCCTGTCTGTGCGTTTACGCCGGACCTGGTTCCATTATTTATTATTCTATTGGAATAACCTGTCTGTGCGGTCTATCGCATGCATGGTGATTTCTTTTGTTATTCCATTCTTTATTGTACTCAGTTGGTTAAGTTTTGACTTCTATACTCCATGAAATTTGTGGAATATCCTTGATAGTTGCGTTTCATCCAGTATCTTTTCAAGAAAATATTCTTCTAAGCATTCTTGAATTTTACTCCACAATGCAGTATCATGTTGACAATTTGGACGTTGTTAATTCCTGGATAAATTAATTCTTGAACTTGTTTTATTGAATTCTTATATCATTGTCATCATCCTCATGTTTATAAAATGTTGAAAGTCATCTGTGGCATGTAGTGCATAGATGGACTTGGTATGATTATGACCAGGGATTATTCGGTATAATCATGACCGTAATGTTACAAATGATGTGGTAAAAGTCCTCATTGGCCCGTAGTGCATTGATGGACAGTTGTTGGCATGATCATGACCATTAATGAATATACGAATATCCTTGGCCGTAGTGCAGGGGTGATTCGATGATGTGGATTATTTTATTAAGCTGAGTCCCAGCGATCACAGTGTTGAAAAACTTTTTAAATCATAAAAGATAGTAGAGTTTATTTTCTACTTGACTCTTTTAATGGATTGCTTGTTCCGCTACAGTTAAACTTGATGTCTATTATATTTTATCAGTTTAACATTGTTGAAGGCTAATGATAATTTATTCTGCATTATCTTAGTCATAATATTTCTTACTGGGCTAGTTGAGCTCACCCTTTCTTTCACTGTTCTCTTCAGGAAATGAGAACGTAGCTGGGGCAAGTCGGGGAACGGAGTGATGGTCCGAATGATAGTATTAGTTAGTAGTCCTCACTATTCTATGTAATGGTGTGTTAATAAATGTAATGAGGACTCCTTTTGAGTATGAATACTCTCTAGAAGATAATATTTGTATTCAAACTCACAGTTTATGTTTTGTCGTATTGTACACGACAGTTGTATTATTAAGTTGTATTTGTATTCTGTACTATGTATCTGACGACCCAAGATGGGTGATGTATACCTAATTTTGGGGGCGTCACAGTTGGTATCAGAGCTTAGGGATATGATCCCTGGCTAAGATGTGAGAATAGAACTAGGAGGGGAGAGACGGGGAATTCCTTCGCTAGTATGACATACCTAAGTTTATTTGCATGGTATTTAATTGGTCGGTCATAATATAAGGATAATATATGACATATCAATTAATTTTTATTTTGTGGCAGTATCTGAAAATGGCATCTGAGAATGTTGAGAATAGCAATGGAGCACAGACGACTGTTGATTCACCACATATCAATAATCAGGATAATGTGCATCAGGAAGGTGTCAATCCTCATGCAAACAACAACACTGACCAAATGATGAATGATCAAATGTTCAGAGGCTTTATGCAATTCATGCAACAACAGGTGAAAGCGGCTCCTGTCCACAACGTAGGTGGAAATACTGGAAACTCTCTGGCGGTCACCGCTAAACAGTTTAAGGAGCTGGGACCACCGGAGTTTAAGGGAGAACCCAAACCACTTGTAGCTGAAACATGGATAAAGCAGATCACCAAGATATTTGATGTCTTGGGTTGCTCCGAGGAGCAAAAGGTTCCCTTTGCCGCCTTTATGTTGCGAGGAGAGGCAGATTACTGGTGGGAATCGATAAAGCGTACTCAACCTGCCGCACTGAAGATGTCCTGGGAGAAGTTCCAAGAGCTGTTTAACGACAAATACTTTCCCGAGAGTATTCGTCACATGAAGGAGGTGGAGTTCATCAAATTGGAGCAGAATAATATGACCGTGTCGCAGTACGAGGCAAAATTTGCGGAGTTATCCCGGTTTGCGTCCCACCTGGTGGATAATGAAGAAAGAATGACGCGGATGTTTTTAAGAGGTTTGAAGCCGGAGATACGTCAACATCTTGTTTCTCATAAACTGTGTTTGTATTCAGATGTTGTAAATAGGGCTCAGTTGGTGGAGCGCGATAACGAGACAACGCAACCAAAAGAGAGCAGCCGGCAAAATGATAATACCAGTGAGAGCAGTCATCGAAGCGGTGACAACAAGCGTGGAGGGAATCAACAGGCCAGAAATGGTAACCACTTCGGTGGTAATCAGGGCCAAAACAATAAGAATGGACATTTCAAGAAGAGGAGATTCAACAATGATGGAAAGACGTCAGCACCAGCACCTGTCGTTAAGGAAGGAGAACGACCACCTATCATATGTTTCAAATGCGGAGGGGAGGGGCACATCAGTCCAAACTGCGCGATGCCGTCCAAAGCATGTTATAATTGTGGAAGAGAAGGTCATTTAGCCCGATTTTGTCGTTTACCGAAGACAAATTCAGCTAGGATGGAGGCACCAAAAGCCGTCCCAGAAAAGTCAAAACCGGTTGTGCAAGGGAGAGCGTTTGTTGTGAACTCCCAGAGAGCAAGGAACCCGAATGAGGTCATCACGGGTAAGCTTATTATAAACTCTAAAGAAGTTTATACTTTATTTGATACCGGTTCAACCCATTCTTTTATTTCTCCTACTTGCGCTCATCGATTAAATTTGATTCCGGAGAAATTAGACTTTGACTTATCTGTGGAAACTCCGTTGGGAGAAACCTTCATTACCTCCACTGTTTATAAGTCTTGTTTGGTTCAAGTTGGTACCCACACATTACCTATCGATCTGATTTCATTAAAAATACTTGCATTTGACGTGATTCTAGGGATTGATTGGTTAACTACTCATTATGCAAAAATTGATTGTTTTCGTAAGGTTGTTAGTTTTCATATTCCTAATCGACCTATTATGCGAATTCAAGCAACCAAACCATTAAAATCAATCGCTGTCATCTCAAGCCATAAAACTATTCGTTTATTGAAAAACGGATGTCAAGCTTTCTTAGCTCATGTCACAGATCTAAACAAAAATACGTCAGTTTTGAATGATATTTCTATTGTTAATAAATTTCCTGACGTATTCCCTGAAGAACTTCCTGGCCTACCCCCAGAGCGTGAAATTGAATTTTGTATCGATCTTGAACCCGGTACAAAACCCATTTCCAAAGCCCCATATCGAATGGCTCCTATTGAACTTCAGGAGTTAAAGATCCAACTGCAGGAATTGTTAGACATTGGCTTTATTCGTCCTAGTACTTCTCCTTGGGGAGCTCCTGTTCTATTCGTGAAGAAGAAAGATGGAAGTATGCGACTTTGTATTGATTATCGGGAGTTGAATCATGTCACCATCAAAAACAGGTACCCATTGCCACGTATTGATGACCTGTTTGACCAGTTGCAAGGAGCACAATTCTTTTCAAAGATCGATCTTCGTTCTGGATATCATCAGCTGAAGGTTAGAACTGAGGATATTCCAAAGACGGCTTTTAGAACTCGGTACGGGCATTATGAATTCCTAGTCATGTCCTTTGGATTGACTAATGCTCCTGCTGCCTTCATGGATATGATGAACCGGGTATTCAAGGAATATTTGGATCACTTTGTGGTCGTCTTTATTGATGACATCCTTATTTATTCCAAAAGCCGTGAAGATCATGAGCAACACTTGAGGCTGGTACTCCAAAAGCTTCGTGAATACAAGCTTTATGCCAAGTTGAAGAAATGCGAGTTCTGGCTGGAGGAGGTAGCATTCCTTGGGCACGTAGTATCAAGTCGTGGAATATCGGTTGACCCGGCAAAGATTGAAGCTATTCAAAGCTGGGAGCAACCTAAATCAGTGACCGAGGTACGTAGCTTTCTTGGTTTAGCTGGTTATTATCGGAGATTCGTGGAAGGATTTTCTCGAATCGCTACTCCATTAACTCAGCTGACTCGGAAAGATACAAAGTTTGGTTGGAGCGAAGAATGTGAGCAGAGTTTTCAAGAACTCAAGAGGAGACTCATTTCAGCACCTGTTCTAACAATACCATCTGGCTCGGAGGGATTTGTCATCTACAGTGATGCTTCGAGCAAAGGGTTGGGATGCGTTCTCATGCAACATGGAAAAGTCATAGCCTATGCATCAAGACAACTCAAGGAATATGAGAGGAATTATCCTACTCATGATCTAGAGTTGGCAGCTGTTGTCTTTGCACTTAAAATTTGGAGGCATTACTTGTATGGGGAGAAAGTGGAGATCTTTACGGATCATAAAAGCCTCAAATATTTCTTCACTCAAAAGGAACTCAACATGCGACAACGACGTTGGCTTGAACTGTTGAAAGATTATGATCATACCATTCAATACCATCCTGGAAAAGCGAACGTGGTAGCTGACGCATTGAGTAGAAGATCATATGCGGGTACAAGTGCAATATTAACAACGCAAAGGCCCATTTTGTGTGACTTGCAAAGGATGGAGATAGAGTTGAAGACTCCAGGGACCCATGTGATGATGGCGAATATACGAGTAGAACCGACTTTAATCGATAAAGTTAAAGCTGCTCAAGCTACAGACCTGGAGCTGATGCGTATGAGGAAGAAAGTGCAAGAAGGTGTTATGCCGGAAGCAAGAATCGATGAGGAAGGAATACTTCGAGTCAACTCCAGACTTTGTGTTCCTAACAACCCTGATTTAAAGTATGAAATCATGATGGAGGCGCACAACACACCGTTTGCAATCCATCCTGGAAGTACCAAAATGTATCATGATCTTCGTCATACATTTTGGTGGAGCAATATGAAGAGAGAGATAGCGTTGTTTATCTCAAGGTGTCTAACTTGTCAACGAGTCAAAGCGGAGCATCAAGTACCAAAAGGTCCATTGCAACCACTTGAAATTCCAGAATGGAAGTGGGAGCACATTACCATGGATTTCGTTACCGGTCTTCCTAGGGTTTCTCAAGGTATTGATGCGATTTGGGTCATTGTTGATAGATTGACCAAGTCTGCTCATTTCTTACCGATACGAGAAACTTATACACTTGAACGTCTTGCTCGTATGTACATAAACGAGATTGTAAGACTGCATGGTATGCCAGTATCCATAATTTCTGATCGAGACCCAAGATTCACTTCACGATTTTGGGTTAGTTTACAAAAAGCTATGGGCACGGAGTTACGATTTAGTTCAGCATATCATCCTCAGACGGACGGACAATCAGAGAGGACTATTCAAACTCTTGAAGATCTATTAAGACTCTGTGTCTTTGACTTCAAGGGAAGTTGGGACAAGTTCTTACCATTGGTGGAGTTTTCCTACAACAACAGTTATCAAGCAAGTATTGGCATGGCTCCATTCGAAGCATTGTATGGAAGAAAATGTCGTTCTCCAGTATGCTGGGATGAGGTGGGCGAAGCAACGTTGTTGGGACCGGAGTTGGTACGTATGACTACAGAAAAGATTCAAACGATCCGACAACGTATAAAAACCTCACAAGATCGACAAAAGAGTTATGCTGATCTTCATCGAAAGGACGTGGAATTTGATGTAGGAGATCATGTGTTCTTACGTGTTGCTCCATGGAAAGGAGTTACGAGATTTGGAAAGAGAGGAAAGCTAAATCCTCGATTCATCGGTCCATTTTTAATCCTCGATCGAGTAGGAACTGTGGCTTATAGACTCGCTTTACCGCCAAGTATGTCTCGTGTTCATAACGTTTTTCACATATCCATGTTACGCAAATATGTGGAAGACCCGAACCACATTATTGAGTTAGAACCGGACGAAATAGCGGAGGATTTGACGTATGAAGAAGTTCCTGTTCAAATCTTGGATAAGAAGGAACATATTCTACGCTCCAAGGTTATACCTCAAGTCAAAGTTTTGTGGAGAAACCACGATGTTGAGGAAATGACTTGGGAGTTAGAATCAGAAATGAAATCAAGGTATCCTTACCTCTTCGACATACCAGGTACGTACCCTAATTTCGAGGGCGAAATTTCATAAGAAGGGGAGGTTGTAAGACCCCAATTTTTATAAATAAAGATGAATTTTCTATAAATATCATTTTTGAATATTATGGAGTTAATTTGATATAATGTTATAGTTGTGGGTAATATTTATAAATTTTGCAAAGTAAGCAAGTTGTTATAAAATATTCGTTTGGTCGGAGAATATTCTTTTTGTCGGGGAATATTCGTACGACGGCACAATCATTGGTGGACCCCACAACGGAATTATTGTCGGATTGAGAAAACGACAGAATTATCTTTCTATAAAAATAACGGCTGAGGTGTTACCGTTAAAACCGTTAAAACTGTTGAACTACTCGGTAGTAAAAGTACAGTAATACGCGTGGTTGCATAGTAGCACACGGTATTGATTATTGATGCTTACGTGAGAAGTCACTCAGCTATACTCAATTATTGCTACAGTAATTGCTGCATCATATCTCTTAAATTATTGTCATAGTATCATCTGTATAATATGTTATATTATTAAATCAATAATTGAGACGTTGTGGTAAGTTTGGTTATTTTATGGGGGGCCATATGTCATCATCTAAGAGTCTCTTGGTCAATAGTATTTACCTTGGTCAATAGTAATTACCTTCGTCAATAGTATTTACCTTGGTCAATAGTAATTACCTTCGTCAATAGTAATTACCGTCGTCAATAGTATTTACCTTGGTCAATAGTAATTACCTTCGTCAATAGTATTTACCTTGGTCAATAGTAATTACCTTCGTCAATAGTATTTACCTTGGTCAATAGTAATTACTTTCGTCAATAGTAGTTGTCCCTTCAATATTACCAAGAGTCATTTGACCCTTCGTTAAGACCAAGAGTCATTTGACCCTTCGTTAAGACCAAGAGCCACCCTCAGTTTTTCTATAAATAGAGGCCTAGGGCTTCATTATTTTTCACGAATTCATTCAAGCTATAGAGAGAGAAAGTATAGAGAGAATAAGAGAGAGAGAGAATAAAAGTATTCTGCTACATCACTTTTCCAATATCCAGTTCTTTTAAGGTAGGGAATATTATTTCTTTTATATTCATGAAGAGAACTTCTGTTATTCCATTTGTTATTATTCTGTTGGAATAACCAGTATACGCGGTCTACCCTATACTTGGTGACATTCTTCTATTATTCTGTTGGAACATCCTGTCTGTGTGTTTTACACCGGACCTGGTTCCGTTTATTATTCTGTTGGAACATCCTGTCTGTGTGTTTTACACCGGACCTGGTTCCGTTTTTATTATTATTCTGTTGGAACATCCTGTCTGTGTGTTTTACACCGGACCTGGTTTCATTATTTATTATTCTGTCGGAATATCCTGTCTGAGCGTTTACGCCGGACCTGGTTCCATTATTTATTATTCTATTGGAATAACCTGTCTGTGCGGTCTATCGCATGCATGGTGATTTCTTTTGTTATTCCATTCTTTATTGTACTCAGTTGGTTAAGTTTTGACTTCTATACTCCATGAAATTTGTGGAATATCCTTGATAGTTGCGTTTCATCCAGTATTTTTTTAAGAAAATATTCTTCTAAGCATTCTTGAATTTTACTCCACAATGCAGTATCATGTTGACAATTTGGACGTTGTTAATTCCTGGATAAATTAATTCTTGAACTTGTTTTATTGAATTCTTATATCATTGTCATCATCCTCATGTTTATAAAATGTTGAAAGTCATCTGTGGCATGTAGTGCATAGATGGACTTGGTATGATTATGACCAGGGATTATTCGGTATAATCATGACCGTAATGTTACAAATGATGTGGTAAAAGTCCTCATTGGCCCGTAGTGCATTGATGGACAGTTGTTGGCATGATCATGACCATTAATGAATATACGAATATCCTTGGCCGTAGTGCAGGGGTGATTCGATGATGTGGATTATTTTATTAAGCTGAGTCCCAGCGATCACAGTGTTGAAAAACTTTTTCAATCATTAAAGATAGTAGCGTTTATTTTCTACTTGACTCTTTTAATGGATTGCTTGTTCCGCTACAGTTAAACTTGATGTCTATTATATTTTATCAGTTTAACATTGTTGAAGGCTAATGATAATTTATTCTGCATTATCTTAGTCATAATATTTCTTACTGGGCTAGTTGAGCTCACCCTTTCTTTCACTGTTCTCTTCAGGAAATGAGAACGTAGCTGGGGCAAGTCGGGGAACGGAGTGATGGTCCGAAGAATAGTATTAGTTAGTAGTCCTCACTATTCTATATAATGGTGTGTTAATAAATGTAATGAGGACTCCTTTTGAGTATGAATACTCTCTAGAAGATAATATTTGTATTCAAACTCACAGTTTATGTTTTGTCGTATTGTACACGACAGTTGTATTATTAAGTTGTATTTGTATTCTGCACTATGTATCTGACGACTCAAGATGGGTGATGTATACCTAATTTTGGGGGCGTCACAACACATATACTGTGGGTTTAAAATACAAATATTGTCTTCTAAACAATATCCATACTCAAATAAGTCCTCATTACAATTATTGATACACTATTTTATAAAATAGTGAGGACTACTAAGACAACTATTTTGAATCATCACTCCACACCCCGACTAGTTCCCGCTGTATTCTCGCCTCCTGAGAAGAAAAATGAAACAAAAAGGGAAAGGGTGAGCTCAACTAGCCTAGTAAAGAATATTATGACTAAGATAATGTAGAACAAATTATCCTTAGTCCTCAACAGGAAAAAATCTGATAGAATACAATAGACAACAAATTTTAGATCAACAACTACAGCAGAAACAATAATTCATTAAGAGAGTTAAGTAGAGAATGAAATCTACTATCATCTATGAATTTAAAAGTTCATCATCAATATTTTATCCCTGTAACATCAATCAATATACATCTTGCATCAAATATTCATCTTTACACTACGGGCCAAAGATATTCATTTGTATCACCAGTTGGTCATGTTCATCTCAACACCTGTTCATCTTTGCACAACGGGCCAAAGATATTCATCATGTAATCATTCATCTTTGCACTACAGGCCAAAGATATTCAGTTATATCACTATTTAGGACTGAGAATGATGAAAATATTTTAAAGAAAACGAATCCAGAGAGATAAAAAGACAAAGATTAGGGATTCGTATTTCGATTTATCTAAGTTCAAAAATACTCCATAATAATCAATTGTGGAGCAGAATTTAAAAATGAAGATCCAATCAAAGATAGGAACCATAACATACAATCTTGGACACAGAAAAGAAAATTTAATTTTTCTGTGAATAGTGTCGTATTCGTGAATAGTGTCGTATACGTGAATAGTAACTCCGACACTAAAAGGTAGAAATTCTACTAGAAAAATTAGCATACTTCGTAAATAGTACTCATGAATAGTAACTCATGAATAGTAAATCCGACATGAAAAGGTAAAAATTTCATAATAAAATTCATACCAATATTCAGATATAATGATATTGAAAGAAATAATATCATTTACGAAAAAAATAATATCCCTTACCTCAAAAGAATAATACTTCTGGCTGGAATATCAGATATAACGCTGAACTAAATTTGCACTGTATAGCAACACTCAAAGTATCAAAATACTCACAAAAATACGCTCGATAATATAGAGAGAGAAAATTTCAGATTCTGGTGTGATTTTTAATTCTAACCTAAGCACCCTATTTATAGGAAAATGCTTAGAAAATCAAAGCAAAAAATTAAATAAAATAACAATATTTATTAAAAAAATTCCTACGCCCACCTTAGAAATCTGAATTCAGCATTTTGCAACAACAAGTGGGGCCCATCAACACACAAAACATGTTTTAAATATTTTTTGTAACAAAATCAATTCAGATCCAATATTCCGAAACTTCAATAATTCATAATAAATAGCTCTTTTATCAAAAAAAATTCAAATCTTATGTCCATTCCATATGAAATTAAATTTTCTACAACTTTGTAGCTTTAAGTTTGTCTAAATTCCAAATAGAAATTGACTGAAATCCACATACGGATGATTTTGTAGGCTATAATCAAATTTCAGTCAAAAATAGGATTCATCAACATATTTAACATGTTTTTAGCATTTATTATAATAAAAATACTCTTCCTCCTCATTTATTCATATATCACACATTCATTGTAAAAATATCACCATTATTATATTATTATATTATCGCATTATACATTTATAATGTAATATAATAATATATTTGAATGAATTATTTTATCAGAAAAGATAAAATATAAATTTTCTACAATTGTCATTTTTCTAAAAAATTCCTTCATTTATATCCATATAAAATAAATATTTTTCTTATCATATATATATCAATAATTAATTATTCACAAATAATATTACAGAATCACAATAATGACAACCAGGTCGTTCCCAGGAAAGAGGGGGCCTTTCGGTAAATATTTCTCCTTACTGGCGCCCAATTAAATAACCTCTCCTAGACAGAACTTCCTTAGACATTGTCAATAATGCTATCTAATAATATTATTTAAATAATATAAATTATTGATCTGATAATTTAAAATACTATGCAATGATAATTATTAAATCAATAATATAAAATATCTACGCAACAATTATTGAATCAATAAAATAAAATATTAAACAGTAATTACTGTAACAATTATTGAGTAGTGACTTCTTACGTAAGAATCAATAATTAATGCAATACCGTGTGCTACTGTGCAACACCGCGTATTACTGTGTTTAACCACCGGGTATTCCAACAGTATTAACGATAACAACTACGCCGTTATTTATAAAAACTCATACTTGTCATTTTCTTCATCCAATCGATTTCCGTTATGGGGCCCATAAAAGGCTGCGCCGTTGTACGAATATTCCCCGCCAACAAGAATATTTCACGATTAAACGAATATTCTCCGACAACAATGAATATTTTATAACCACTTACTTATTTAAAATATTTGCGCATTTTATCCATAACTAACCACATTAATCAAATCAATCCCTTACTATTTCAAAATAATAAATAGAGGAAATTTTATTTTATTTATAAAAAGTTAGGGTCTTACAATCAATATGAGGTGCTATCCAAGTAAAGAATGGGTCGTGTAGACCTATTTTTGGGGCGTTATAGTTAATATCAAAGCTTAGGGATATGGTCTATCGCGGAGATCTTAGATTAGAACTAGGAGGGGATACGCGTTGTTGCACAGTAGCACACGGTATTGCACAGTATTTCTGATTATTGATGCTTATGTAAGAATTCACTCATTCTTATTCAATTATTGCAACAGTAGTTGTTGCATAGTATCTCATATTATTGATTCAATTATTATCACAGTATCATCTGCACAATATTTTATATTATTAAATCAATAATTGAGACGATACATTTATTCATATTATTATTTGCATTATTGATAATGTCTAGAAAGTTTTGTCGAGTAAAGGGGTTAGGTTATTTAATTGCACGCCAATAAGGAGAAATCCTTATCGGAAAGCCCCCTATTTCCTGGGAATGATCTGATTGTCAATATTGTGAGTTATAATATTAATGATGAATAACTGTTAAAAGATTAAAAATGTGTTTAATGAAGATAAGTGATTTGTGGTAAATATTTATTTATTTTTTGATATAAATAGAAGGGTTTGTCATGAGGCGTTTGTTGTAAGTTTGACTTATTATTTTATGGGGAGATGTACTAATTTTTCAGACCGTCGGTTGTGGTTTTAATAGTAAATCAATATGGACCATCGGTTGTGGTTTTAATAGTAAATTAATATGGACCGTCGGTTGTGATTTTAATAGTAAATCAATATGTACCGTCCGTTTTAATAGTAAATCAATTTGGACCGTTCGTGAATCAATTACTATTTAGTTCATTCTCCTATAAATAAAAGCTTATTTTTTCTTTCATATATTCTCACCAATTCACTAAGACTCACAAGAGAAACTATAGAGAGAAGCTACAGATAGATAATAAGAGAGAAAGAAGAATAGTATTATGCTACTACACTATTGCAATATCCAATCTTCTACTAATGTAAGGGATGTTATTTTTCATATAGTAAGGGCTGTTATTTTTCGTATAGTAAGGGATGTTATTTTTTGTATGGTAAGAGATGTTATTTTTCGTATGGTAAAGGATGTTATTTTTCGTATGGTAAGAGATATTATTTTTCATATTCATTCTTTATTAATCTGCGAGAGTAACATGTCTACGCGGATTACCGCATACATGGTGAATAACCCTTCGTACTCATTCTTCATTTGTGAAAAAGATCTGTCTACGCGGATTACCGCATGACGGGTGAAAATTCATTTGCAGTTTCGTATATTATTTCATTTCATATTCCAAAATCTAAACTTACTATGGTAAGTATTGCTTCTATAATCCCTTAAATTAGTAGAATATCCTTGAGTTTTGCTCTTCATCTAGTGTCGTTTCATTAAAATATTGGTCTGAACTTTCTTATTAAATTTTAATATTTTTATTCGGGGTACTGTTCACGGGATACTATTCACTCGGATACTATTCACTCGGGGTGCTATTCACGGATTACTATTCACTCGGGGTAATATTCACGGGTTACTATCCACTCGGGTACTATTCACTCGGGGTAATATTCATATGGTACTATTCACTTGGGATACTATTCACGGGGTACTATTCACGATAAAATTGATTTCTTTTCTGTCCAAATTATTTTTGATACATGAATATCATTATTGAATTTTACTCCACAATTAATTATCATATTGACAAATTGGACATTCTTGAACTCTGGATAAATTGAATTATAAATCTCTAATATTTATCATTAATATCACTTGATTGATTCTTTATATCATTGTCATCATCCTCATACTTATATTGTGGTAAAAGTCATCTTTAGCCCGTAGTGCATAGATGGACTGTTGATTGGTATGATTATGACCAGAAATTGTGTATTGGTATAATCATAACCTGTAATGTTACAGATAAATAATGTGGTGAAATTCCTCTTTGGCCCGTAGTGCAAAGATGGACTGTTGATTGGTATGATTATGACCAAAAATTGTGTATTGGTATAATCATGACCTGTAATGTTACAGACAAATGATGTGGTGAAAGTCCTCTTTAGCCCGTAGTGTAAAGATGAACTGTTGATGATTGATTTTATAGTTGTATATATTTGGCCCGTAGTACAAAGATGAACTGTTGATTATTGATTTTACAGTTGTATATCTTTGGCTCATAGTGCAAAGATAGACAATTGATTGGTATGATCATAACCATTAAATATCTTTGGTCCGTAGTGCAAAGATAGACAATTGATTGGCATGATCATGACTACTAGTGATACTAACGAATATCCTTGGCCCGTAGTGCATGGATAATTCGTTGATTTGAAATGACGATATGATTATTGAGTATCTTAGCCTTTGTGGTAAGGACATTGAGTAAAAATTCTATTAAGCCTTTATGGCAAGGAGAAACTGTTGATTTACATTATTATAAACATGAATTGTGAATTTAACTATAATCTTTGGTGGTTCAGGTGAAGACAGGTGATAAAAGTTCTCTTTATCTTGGGTACAACAAAAAATTGTTGATGGGTATTACAAGGACGAAATAGTAATGATGGACTTTTAATTTGGAGGAGATAGTAGATATTATGTTCTACTTGACTCTTCTAATGGATTGCTGGTTTCGCTGCAGTTGTTGATCTAAAACTTGTTGTCTATTGTATTCTATCCGATTTTTTCCTGTTGAGGACTAAAGATAATTTTTTCTACATTATCTTATTCATAATATTTTTTATCGGGCTAGTTGAGCTCACCAATTTACTTCGCAATTCCTTTCAGGTAATAAGAGTGTAGCTGTGTCGAGCGGGGATAATAAGGAAATAGAATGAGGGTCTATGACTGTTGAAGTTTCTCAATACATTATAAAAAAGCATACCAATATATAATTGCATTGAGAACTTAAAATATGTGTGTCGTATTTTATACGTCATTTAATATTTAATTTTGGTGAATAACTATAGGGTGATGAGAACCCGACTTTGAAAGAGTCAAAAATGCACTCCATTAAAATGAAGAAGACAGAATTAGTCCACTATCTTACATGATGTATAACCACATACAAACTCGTGTTATCATAAGATATGGTTGTGCACATCCACTTGTTGACTATATCTATGAGAATTATCTATATAACCTTGGAGTATGGTTGGAATATAATTCTCAGTTTGAAACAATGGAGATAATTATATAGCAAGAAGATACACACCATTGGAATGAATATTATAGTAATTTTTTCGTTCTTCTTTGGGGTCTATTGGGTCAACCAAGGTTAATGCTTAAGTCCAATGATATCTATTATAACTTAGATGCATGACCTCCCATGTATGAAGGATTCCTTGAGCATTTTTCAAATATTTTAATTCCTAAAACAGTTATCGACTGTACCTTTATGTCATTGGTTTGGAGTGTGAGTACTATTATTTCTATTGAAACTCTCAGCTTATGTGTTATCGTATTTTGTACGATAATTTAACAGTTGTATAAATGAAGTTTGTATTTGAATTCTGTACCGTGTATTTGGCGACTCAGAATGAGTTGTGTAGACCTATTTTGGGAGCGTTACAATGACTATTAATTCCAAGTGACTTGTTTGTTTTTAAATTTAGACTTAAAACTATTAGTCTCGAAATTATAAAATGACTTATTAGTCTTGATATTATAATTATAATCACGAGATTATAATCTTTTAATAGTATTAGAATTATAATCCCCATATTATAATCATTGTAAACAAACATAATCTAAGAGTAATGTTGCATACTATCTCCATGGATGACTAAAATGTATAAAATAAAGGATAAAAATGACATTTAATGAGATCTATTATATATAAAAAATCAAGACTCATTATTTAATTTAATTCTTTTTAGTCATCAGGAATAAATTTAAAACTTTTTACACTCTCTTTTCTCTATTTTATTTTTCTTATTTTGCTTACAAAATGTACTTCGACAATTCTTTTGAGGAAGGAAGGAGTATACAAAAAACTCTTAACAAAAATTAATTTATAAAATGATGTCAGATTATAATTAGTCAGTAATTTATTTATATATAAGTAGACCCAATGATTATAATCAACTACAACTATACACATTTATTATCATTTTTAGTATTCATTGTTTAGTTATAAAAAAAGGAATTGTTAAATTCACAACAAAAATATTACTTCCACAATAAAAATGTCGCTGTAGATCCTATAGCGACGGTTTTCACCGTCGTTATACAACTACAGCGACACTTTTGTTGTGAAAATAACAAAAAATGTTGTAGATTTAACAATTCCCTAAAAAAATTGATATCATATTTTCTAAATTGTTATTCCGAACGAATTTCATTTGTAAAACTTATAAAAATATATTTTTATTTGATTTTCCTTTAGCGAGTGTTTAGTTTAGGAAATTTGGTATGATAATAGAATTTTGCTCCAAATTCTAAAAACTTTTGTCATTTTATAATTACACTAGGAAAAATGAGATTTTTATTTTTTTATTATTTTTTACAAATGAACTTTTTTTTAGATAGATGGAGTAATAAGCGAGAAATCAGGGGAGGGAAGAATAACAGCTTTTCAATTCAAAATAAACCCTCCAAAAAAAAAATATGCACTATATATACACTCTCACCCAATCTGTTCTTCTGCTTCATTCTGAAACTCGTGCACATTCAATCATTTCTTGTCTTCCCTTTTTAATTTCTCTCTCCAAAACCGTCCAAGAACCCATTAATCTCTCTCCAAAATCACCCAAGAACCCATCAATCTCTCTCTAACTTCACCCACAAAACCCATCAAACAATACCCATTACTTCAATTGAGAAAGAATGGCAGATGATAGCAAAGAAAGAATGGCAGATGATAGTAAAGAAAGAATGACAGATACCAAGAAGACAATTAGCCAAAAGGAAATCGCAAAATCTAGGTTATTCCGATCGAGAAAGCTGGCAATTTGGGACACCAGAACCTTCAAACCCATTTTCAACCACGACGATCTCGAATCCATTATGGCCACCCTTGGCTTCGTCGCCGTTCCATCTTTTCCGGCCATTCTTCCCCCCACAGGTACAGGTGAGGTTTTCGTTTCGGAAACCACCTGGAAGCAGTCCATGAATCCCGCCACTGCTACATCTTCAGCCGCCGGAAAATCTGCCGCTGCTGCGCCGGTAACCACCTGGAAAGAGTACATATATTCCGCCGCCGGCCGTTTTCAGACTAAGGCGAACTCACCGCCGTTACCCCTGCCCCGCCTCCCTTACCCGAGAATTGACGGGCTTCACGTTGCTTCATACAAAGCTTTCTTGAACGCCGTCAATTTTTACCTCAGAAAGGGCAGTGATCTCTCCAATATCTTCCATATCCGGTACATACCCTTTTCAATTTGTTAATTTTTCTGCACAGTTTCATTTATATATTACTTGCATGATGATTTTCCAGTTTTTTTTAATTATAATATGTTTATGGGTATTCTTGAAAAATCAAGAATTGATGAACATTGTTAACTGGATTTTTCTGTAATTTTCAAACACGCAGACTCTTGTAGTGATTTCAAAAGATAGAGAATTAGTAGAAAATTATAGTGTGTTTTTTTTCTTTTTATATTTTAAAAAATTCTTTTTCTTGGAGATCAAGAAAGTTCAATACCATTAACTGGAACCAAGACTACCCAATTAATATGCTTTTTCTATGAAATTTTTGATTCGTAGTTAGTCCCCATTTCCTTTTTTAATTTGCCTAAACTTTGTCATATTAGTTTTATCTTATTCTATTATATCCATTTTATCTTTATTTGACAAAAAAAAAGGAGAACTATCAAATATCTAATTTGCTATAGAGGATACTGTATTTGACATATGCAAGAAGCTATACTATAACTTAATTATTTTGGGCACCAAGACAGTCATTCTCTTGTGTTATTTAGTTTCGAGTAATATTAGGGGTCTCAATTTTTTTTGTATCAAATGTCATGACATTGCCATAATTAATGGCATAGTCAATCACATAAGATCTACTCAACCAATGTTATGGCAACACATCATTTGAGACACTTTTTAAAACTAAAAATTTGAGACCCTTAGCATCACCCTTTAGTTTTTCATTAAAATTGACTTAACCTTATATTTGTTATGCAACTGAAACTTTTTTTTTTATCAATTGTCTATGGTTTTTCCCATGAGCAAGGGTTGATTTTCTGTATTATTTATGTTCTAGTGATTTTTATAACTAACGATTGCGTTTCGATTAAATACTGTGAGCTTTTGACATATCTTTCAGCCACTTGCTTTTAGGTACTAAAATCAGTTTGTCTATGTTGCTGGATGATATTCAAATTTTCCTTGTAGCTTTTATAAAAACTATTTCTTGTTGTGGGAGGTTATTTGCAATGGAACTATATACTGAATTCTGTGTTACAGACAACGCACATTTTACTATTTTAGTTTATAAGTTCAGAACAATACTTATTGAAGTAACCCTATAGCATGTTAAGAGGAACATTTAATAGATGAGATGGTAAAAAAGGTAAGAACGCACATTTTAGTTTATAGCTTCACACGTACACTTAATAAAGTAACCAATTAAGAGGAAAATGTAATAGATAAGACGGTAAACAAGATTTCCATCGAGAAGGGATTGCCTATAGGTATATTCGACATGAGATTTATTGCTATGCAATATTGCGTGATTATGGTATTGCAGAGAATCACACAGAGCCTAATTTGTACTTAATACCCAATTCTGTTTATTGATGCCAATCAATAACCAAAACACGAGATTTTCATGCATGCAAAATTGGAAGCAGACTTCTAAATGGATCACCTTTACGCAGTATACTGAATGGATCAGATCAGAGTACTTTGTGTAGTATTGGCCTAGAGAATACTTTTCTGATCCCATGCTTTAACCTGGCATTTACTGATTTTGCTTTCTTATATTATACCTTTTCTGCTGTCTTTTGTTTGTTAAGAGTATGATTTCCGCAATAGATCCACACCAGAGGATGTGTCACATCCTCTGAATAATACAATGAACTACTTTAACGTGCTTATTACTATCACGGCTCAACTGTTGTCAACGCAACCAAAAAAGTGATTTGATTTTGATGTGGAACTCAGATTCCTCATTATGATTCTATAGGTTGAGATGAAAAGAAAAAAAGAAACGGTTTGATTGATTTTGAAGTGGTTTGGTCATGGTTGGCTGTCTGTATGCCGGACAAAGTATGAGCTATAGTTTAGGTACCACTTTATTTTGCCATAGTTTGTAGGTAATATGTGTATGCAGCACAAAATATGAGCTTTGTTTCCTTGATTTTTTTTTTGTGAATTAAAATGTGTTCTTTAAACATCAATGGTTATCTCTCCCCCACCCACCCACCCACCCAGGCACCCACAAACATTTTCGGAAACATTTTGTTGCCCGACAGTTCGCTAGGTTATATACTCAACTCTTTCATGTATGTATATGAAGTAGTATATGTTTTAGCCTATGCATTGAACCGTATTAATTTTCTATAAACGAGGTTTCAAAATTTTTTTGGGGTTGGCAAAATTCTTATGAATTCACATTTGTTTCAGGGGAATGCCTCTCAATCCAGCTGATGACCAAGATAAAGTATGGATACTTATGGATGAAGATGACCTTACTAGCACTGTCTATCGTGACGGGACTTTGGACGATGAAGCGTACGATTCTCACGATGCCAGGTTAAAATATGATCTTGACAAGCTAAACAAAACCTCGGATGACTGCAAAATGGTTCCGTTGAAAGATATCATACCTGATTTTACTGAAACTGCTTGTTGTCATGGGACACTGGATCAAGAAGTATACAACTCTAACAGTGCCAGGAATAATGATGAGGACAGAAGCAATTTGGATCCGTTGAATGATATCATACATGATATAGCAGAAGAACACGATTCCCCTTCTCCCTGAAAACCCCTCAAGAAAGCCTTGTCAGAATCGAGTAATTTCATATGTGAATTGAGTTTGTGGCCTGATGAGTTGGTAAATCAGAACTGTGAATTGTCTGTTAATGTCTGAGATAGGAAAAAGTATTACTGATTGCTGTAAATACCATATTTGGGGAGAGTGAATTGTATATATGGAGGCATGATGGAATTTACTATAGCTTTTACAATTCCAAAGAGGCGAAAATTTGGGTAAAAAGACTTGCTGTTAGATAGTGTTAATGTCTGATATAGGAAAAGTATTACTGATTGCTGGAAATACCATATTCTATAGCTTTTACAAGGCCAAAGAGGCGAAAATTTGTTCTACTGTTGAAACATATTCATACTGATGGTCACCATACTGAATAAAATGTGTGGCTCATCCACATACATCTTGTAAAATACCTCGGATACCTGGGTGTATATAAATGTTGTTCCTTCCGAATTATTTTCGAAGCAACTGTTTCCTTTCTTTCTTTTTCTTGTTTTTTAATGAGTCCAGTTTGGTTGAGGGCTGAGTTACCTTTTAAGAAATATCTAATCTTGAGCTCTTGGTAGATTGCCTATTTTTTCGCCTGTTATCTGCTGCTGTCTATTACCTTTACTTCTCGAGTGTTTTTTTCATGTAGTCTTGCATTTTGACATGCATTTTAGGCCAGTGGAAGCTCCGGTTAGAAAAAGTGAGAGGTTTGAAACTGGCTAGAGAATCCCTAGTATATACATATTATGGCCTAAATATGAATTAATACGATGAACTTTTAAATTTTTTTTCCCACTTTGGGATTGTTTTCTCGGTTTTTTTTTTAATAAAGGAATTAAACTTTTAAATTTTTTTTTACTTTATGGATTGTATTCTAAATTTTTTTAATTAGGGGATTAAATTTTTTATTTTTTCACATTGAGGATTGTCTTCTCAATTTTTTAATTAGGAGATTAAAATTTTAATTTTTCTGATTACGTCTAATTGATAGTGTCACGTCACAAGTTATGGAATGTTTAATGCAAGATATCAAGTGAGCATGCGTGAAGAAAAGGTGTTTAGTGCCACCATATGGTTAGGTCCATAGGACTTCACTTAAGAAATCAAATGTAAGAATTTCTAGTTTATTTAATTAATTTCAAGACAATTTCATTGTGCTGGAAATTATTTTAATAAGAGTATTTCATATGCTTAAAAGTTTCCTATCTTATTATTTTTGGAAGCCTAGTCAATTCCTTATTTTAAAGAGTTGTTATTTCAAATTCAAATCTTGGAAGCTTTTTTGGAAACCAAATCAATTCTGTTTTTATTCCTTAGAGCTGAATTTTCAAATTCAAAAGATGGGAAGTCATTTTGGAAATAATATCAATTATGATAATCTCAACCTTGTTTTACAATGTCAAAAGAACTTTTCTTGGCTGATTTACTGCTGCTAATCCTTCTAAATATTTATTCCTTGATTCCAACAGTTGAGCTTCAAATTCAAATCCCTTCCTTGGTTCTATTCTTATCTTTCTTTTGGGATTCTGAATTTATGGAAATTGGTTTCATGCCGTTGTTGTACTCGCTTTATATATTTCATTCAGCTAAAGCTGAGAAACCGACGAATTGAAAAACCATTCTTTTAACAGTTTTCCTATTGAAATACTTCTAGAAATTTGTTTGTGCTTATATTAATTTCTTGTTGCTAAAATTTTTTAGATATTGTTATAACATTCTTTCTTAATCAAAAAGTGTATACAAGCCTATTGTGGCTTGTAATTGATCCGATGGAGGATAGGCTAGTACAAAGCAGACTCTGAAGGTTGCTGTGGAGCAAGAGGTGGATGTTGTGCAACAAGGGGCGATGGTGTCCATCATTATCTGAGTTGCTTTGCACAAGGAGTTAATTGTTCAATTGTTTGAATATTAAAGTTAATAAAAGAGTTTCCAATACCAATTGGTATTGGACGTGGATTAAGCCATTAGATTAGAGGTTAAGGTTTGAATCACATAAAAATTTTTGGTGTTCTTATATACTGTTTATCTTGACTGCATTGTTTAGATTCTGCACCTGAACGCAAGTTAAATTTATTACTGATAACAACAAAAAAGTTACTGCATAATAGGTTTATAGATATATCTAAGCAGATTGATTTTGTTTTGTTTGAATTATTCGAAGAAGCCTCTGCATTACTGTAGGTTTTTCATATATAGTAGGTTCTGCATAATAGTTTAATATACTTAAGCAAACAAGCGATAACATGTCTATATAATTCAATTAACAGATAATTATAAACGTGTTATTGTCAATCGAATAAATTAGATACACATATTCATCCTCCCCCCTCTAGGTGTGCACGCACTCTAATTTTCAATATTGATATTTTGTTAGCCACTTTAGCACTGAGAAAAATTCTTCGAGAGGCAAAATTTTTACTTAATGACAGTGCACCGCATGCCTTTGCTAAACATAATTTGCTATAAGTCGATAAATTCGACTTCTACCTTTCTTTATTTTATAGTTGAATCCTATATTTTTATTGTGTTATCCAACATTCTTAAGTATAAATTATAGATTCTGCTATGTTTTCCGCTACTAAATCCGTCCCTGATTTGAACAAAGTTGAGTCTTTTAGTCGATCCAATTTTAAATGATGACAAACCAAAATACTTTTTGATTATGGATGTTGCTAAATTGACCATTTTTTAACCAAATCAAAACCAATTGAACCCCCTATTCAAGATATTGATAAACAAAAGAAAAAAAATATGAATCTTCTATTAGTGCTTGATTTTCTGCTGATAAAATTTGCAAGGTTATCATTCTCAACTCATTATCGAGTGAACTTTTTTGATATCTATTGCTATATAAAATATTACTGAAATTTGGGATGAATTAGTTTTGAAATATATCGTGCAAAGAAGTTGGTTTCAATAAGTATGCTATTAAGCTATTTTTAAGAAGTAAATAAAAATAATAATTTATAAGCCATTTTAAATAAATAAGTTTAATAAAATATAATGACTATTCTACCCTTCTATCTTTTTTATAAATTACATATCATTTCTTTTTTATATTTCCAGTAAGTCTACTACTCCCTCTGTTCCTAAAAGATTATCATTTTAGGAAGTAATTTTTGTTCCAAAAAGATTATCGTTTTGAGTTTATCAATACACATTAGCTATTTTTTCCCAATTTTTCCCTTATTTAAAGTTTTATCCCATTCAAAGCTTTCTTCTCTTCTTAATGATTCTTATTCAATCCAATGCTATAATCCAAGTAATAATTTGTTGAATAAGAAGTAATTTGAATTGAATAAGAAACATTGGGAAGAAAATAATTGGTTGAGACAATTAATAAGGGTAGTATATTATTTTCGCTAGGTATTAATTATATTTCTTAATCTGTGTGTATTAACCTTAAACGACAATCTTTTAGGAACAGATTGAGTATTATATAAAACCACTCACATATACTTACGCTCTGTTTTTGAGTTTTAAAATGGACAGAAAAGAAAAGAAATGAATGAAAAATTTAAGTTTTCTTTCTAATTCTTATGTTTCTGAGTTTTTTAATAAACATAAAAGAAAAGAAATGGATAGAAAACTTGACCACTTTTCCTTCCAAAGTTTTCTGTCCAAAATTGGCATGATTTGGACGAAAAAAAAATTGGTATAAGTAATATTTTTATAATTCCAATATTATCCTCAACTTTTAATATAATAAATTTTAAATTACAATTCATGTCCTCAATTTTAAATTTTCTATTCTTTTCTTTTAAAAACTCAGAAACAACACAAAGGAAAACTTCAAGTTTTATATTCTTTTCTTTTCTGTTCTAATTTAAGTTTTCTATTCTTTTCTTTTCTGTTCAAAACTCAAAAACAGAGTGTTAATGTATATTTTGATAATTAATATGACTTGCTCTGCACGTGGGCCATTAAAATATGTACATGAGTATATATAAGCGATTTTATGTGATATTTCCTCCTTTTTCTCTCTCCTCCGTCTACTCTGTATTTAAAATTTTAATTGATATTAAAATTTTAAAAAAAATAATACTATCTCCATTTTTTAAATATTATCGTTTAAGGTTTTGACATAAATAAAGTATTATTTATAAAATAAAATTTATTTAAAATTTCATCATTATTGGAAAGATAGAACAATTTTTTTTTTATAATACAACAATTTTTAGGAACAGGGGTAACTCAGGTACTCATTTCGATGAGGCCGCAGCAATTTCTAGGAAAGAATCTTCAATTGGAAGAGCCTATTTTAGTTTTTTACACAAACGAAAGAAGAAGAGAGAGAATCAGGTGAAATTGAATGGCCGGTGGAGTGAGGGGAGTTCTGCTGGACAGCTCCGCCCTTTTGGTGGCCGACGGCGGCGGCGTTAATGGAAATGAAAATGAAAATGAAAATGCGTTACTTAAACCTGGAGCTGAATATCTACTTCGTAAACTTCGTCACTCCAATATCCCCACGGTAAATTTATCTTCATTTTCCATTCTTCCCCTCTTTTACTCCTATATATATGTCTATGTTTCTGCTTGTTCTTTTTCAATTGTTACCAACGAATTGGGGTGCCTATTACTTTGTAATGCTACTTCTAAAGATGAGTCTTTTGGATTGTTCCAAAATTTTACTAATAATTCTGAAGTTGCCTGAAGATTGCATTGTGTATTGGGAGTGGCACATAATTTATGTACGGATATAGGTAATTGAACTACTCATTAAGCAACCTAAAGATTGGATTGAATGAATTGCATCTTTTCAATTAAGCACCCATTTTCAGTGTGGGAATGATATGGAACTCAAAACTTAGTTGCATCACATGTTTTATGCCATCAAAGACGGTCTAAATTGTTAAGAAACAGGTGTTTAAAATTTGAACCATGTTGAAATGTATATACACTGCATATTGATACACACGGCCATCAATATTTTATGAAGTCTTTTACCCTTTAGTTGTATACTATAGCTGATCTCAATTATCTGTATAATGAATTTTTTATTTTGCAGGGAATATCATATGGACTCGGTCTTCCAACTCTAAAGGTAATTTCTATACCGCTGCTTAAATATGTATTATGATTCTGTGGAAATGATGTTGTCTTAGTAATGTCGTACTCTAAGATAAAATTACCATTTAGACTGAACTTAATTATGGGAAATATAGATCTTTAGTTATTTCTTGTAACCAATGAAGTGATATATAGTGCATTCACTTTCAAGTTTTATTGTTATCATTATTGACATTTGGGGTTCAGTGTCATTTAATCACTTTTCATGGTGTACTTTTAGTTTGCAGTTGAAAAACCTTCGATAGGTGTATGTGCATGTTTACACTCGTAAAATATGTATACATATACAGGTTTCTCTAGGTTAGTGAATAGCTACTGGTATAACTATGTAGGCGTCCACTTATTGTACCCAACAGATTGTGAACTTCTGATATAAGCATTTTGGCAATTAATGAATAATTTCTTCCAACTATTGCCAAGCATTTATGTGTGCTATGTGTGTTGGAGACAATAGAGAGAGACTACTGAGCCTAAATGGAGTTTCATTTATTATATACTAGAATCATTGACCTTAAAACTTGCCCTAAGCCATCTGCTTTCCATTCTGAGTAAAAGAAAATGATTGTTCTTTATTCTTGAAAGAAGCAAACTATTTAATTTCCTACTACTTGTTTTCAGCTTGGATTATCTGAAGTGTTTGTTCCCCCTTCTTTCTGCAATGCAAACTGATGTCCTATCTTTATCTGGTGATCAGTCCTTTATTTTTTACAATCATTCACCTAACATTTCTCTCTTTTTTTCCTTTTTTTCCCCAAGTGTGCGTAACAGTGCGTTCAGTGTGCCAATTCTAGCTCATTTTACAAATGAAATTATTCTTCCTGGTATATTTTTTATGGTGTAGTTCCTGACTACTGCATCGCTTGTTATAGGTTAGACTTCTGGAAAGGATCTCGAAGCTATACTCATTTGTTATTTTCGTCTTGGATTCATCTTCTATTGATGTCACAACAAATGAGGTCCTGCGAGCTTGGGATGACAATGGAGGGAGTATTCTGCATGCGGCTTCTACTCTCAATGAAGACCTCTGTGTTAAACTAAGTAATTATGGTTGGCGGATTGTTATACTAAGTGAGTAGCACTAAACCCTCCTCGCTCCTAACACCTGCCTCCTATTCAACAATCAGAAATTGGGTTACAGATGAGAGTGAAACTTTTGTCTTTCTTTTTTTTGTGTTTTTGTTTTTTTATCTAAACTACTTAAAATATCGTGCAAGACGCAGGTGAAACTTTATCTGTATATTTATTCTAGTTATTTAAAAATAGAAAATTGCAAACAAAATTAATTCAATTAAAAGTGTTTGTAAATACTCGCTCTGCTCCAAAATTAGAGATACAATTTGACTTTTGAGGTCAAACGACGACATATTAAACTTCAAATTGATGTGAATTTAGTTCATTTTAGTTGATACAATTATTATAATTATATAGTAGATAACAAAAACTATTAATCACAATTTATTTCATTTTAAACTTTTATGAGTCGTACCAATTTTGAAGTTTAATGTGCCGTCGTTTGATCTCAAAGTCAAGTTATATTCTAATTTGGAAGAAAGGGAGTAATTCTAGAAGGATAAAAAAGTTTTTACTATATAAATTGAAGTTTAATCTATATAAAATTTCTATTGAGTATTTAATTACTATTAGGTTTCTGTAGTAAAAATAGTATATCTGAGTGTTTAAGTACTATGAAGACCACAATTGAATTCTGATGCACACATACCACATGTATAAGATGTGACCTCTAGTGTTATGAGGCTTTCTAATCTGACTTGGTGATTGTAAACTTTTTGGGCTTTGTGAAATCCGCCTATTCGTTACAAGATGTATGGTTGCATCCTTTTTTTGTTTTGACTGATAGATAACCAGCATGTATATCCATGTAATTCACTTGATTTATTTTGCAGAATCTCTTGGGCAAGGATCAGCTTATGGTGCAGGTGATCTCTTTTCATTTTTAAAAGTACTTATATAGCTTTTTGGACCTTTATTCCTCAATCTGTGGGAGTTATTTGTAATATTGCATCCTAGCTATATTAAATGAAATCATGTATTGTCTGTTGGAATTGATTATATTTTCTCCAAATCTGTGGACACAGATAGTCAACTAAATAATCATATTGTTTTACTTATTCATTCTTTTTCTTTGAATAGAAAAGGGTTACCTACTAACCTTCTTAATTTAATGTAAAGTATTGAAACTACAGCAATCTCTCATTTTGATGCACCCACATAACAAAAGGATATACCAAGAGAATTTCATTCACAATTATATAGTACCTTTGAATTTTTGGATGCTTACTGGATACATACCCCAAGTGTCAAGGGTTTGACAGTGGTACTCACACTCTAAGAGGGGTTATGTACTATCCTAGTAAAATGCTATTTTTTCCATATAATCATTTATTTGTTTCCTTAATTTGTAAGGCTAAATTTGTATTATCTTCTGCTAAAAGTGAGTTCTTCCTATCAAATATTGAAGGTGGCAGTGCAAGTGAGGAATCAAGTATGCTTTTTGTAGACAAACTAGAAGAGTTACCATTGACTATCTGCAACTTGAATAGAAAGGTAGCTGGTACTAATTATTTTCCCCATACAACTGTATTCCTTTTTATCAATAAAATTATGTTCTAAGTTGTTGCATCTAAGAAATTGGGTTAATTGTGCATCAATTAATAAGTAGCTAAGTGTGGCTGCTTATATTCTACCAATTTTTTGCGACTTCTCTTCATGAGTTTATTTTCTCGTTCATCTTTTGCTGCTTCACATTATTATTCAGGTCATTGGGAGTACCAAACCCAAAACAATATGAAGAATGTATAGCAGATGCCTCTAGCATTGTGTTAATCTACCAATTGTTTTTTTATAAGCTGTCATACTTAGTTTCTTTTTATCACCCAACTTTTGAGGGGAAGCTGCTCATAATTAAGGACGCATCAGCCGGCAGTGCATTATACTATGCCACATTATCTGCTCTGATGCATGTGATGTTAATATGCATCTAGTTAGGACATCCCGCATCAGTCATCACTTATATTCTTATGATGATTTGTTCACCTCCCAAGGCAGCACATCCATATTGTTAGTGTGAAACTCTCTTTTGTTTATTTTGTTGTTAGTTCCACTGCAAAGTGGTTAACAAATTCAACCACAAGGAAACAACTATATCCTTTATATGTGAGGGTACCATTTACTGCAAAACACTAAGTTGTTATATACTGAATATAACACCATATATCATACTCCAAACACTTCCCCTCTTAGAAAACAAGTTAAGTTATTGTATTTTATCATGTCAATTGTCAAGTTATTTGCTACTGTTTTTGCAACGTTTTTATGTGTCTACACATTATTACTTGTCCACTGATAGTTGCTTCATGTTCACTTATCCTCTTTACACTTCATAAGACCTTTGGCATCAACACTTGTATATTCTCTAAATTGAATCCGTTACCAGATAATTCTGTCATCACTAGGAAAACAATATCTGCAATACAATTAGTAGTTTCTAATTTAATTTGTTTCATCTACCTTTTTCATTTCTTTTACCAACAGGCAGTAGGCAAGGATAGTGTGATGGTAGCTTATGTCATGAAGCCTTCTCGTGAAGAAGACTTTGCTAAGGTGAGAACTCTTAATATTAAATGCATACAACATTTCCAGTTCTAAAGAAGTAAAAGATGCGATGACCTTATGAACTACAATTGGCCACATGATAATACAGGTTTGCCCATAGCCTGTGCATGATCTACCTTTAGAATCTGGAACTGGTCTTTTTATACTGTTATTATTGATAGTTGATTGATTTATCTTTCATAATAAACTTTACTTATAATTTTAACTAACTAGATTATCAAAGAGTTCTTGTATTTGATCTGTATAAGTTTTGGCCTTCCAAAACCTTCAGGTTGATCTGGTTGAAAATTCCATTAGTGCATGCGAATGGTCAGCTTTTTAGATTAATGTTTCTTGTGCATGCCCCATCTGAAGCATTCAAAGTTACATATATTGACTGTTTGCTTTTGGCAGAGAGGTGCATTTCCTTTACGCCCTACCCAAAATGGGTTGATATTTATGCCCCTTACGTTTGAGCTCCCCATATCTACCCAATTGCAACAAGTCGATGTAGTTATCCATAAAGCAACAGATGAAATTATCTCCATTGAACTGAGAAGTTCTTCAAAAAGCTCTAATAACATTATCTACAGCAAGGGAATGCTGGATTTGCAAAGGTATTTTTTAGAATTCCAACACATTATTGTTGGTTGATTTTGGATACATGGATTTACATAAAAAGGATCATTTTTTTACCTTCTACCAAATAGAAAGGATATTGATGCCTTTTATGACATTCCGTTAATATTACTGAATTTGATATTACTAGTCTTTTAGGATATATCCCATTTTTTCATGGGGTTAATTTGTTAGGAACCAAATTAAAGCTAGTGAGTCACTAATTTTTAAATACGCATATCTTATATTAATGTAAGTAGATTCAATTAATGAAAAAACATTACTGTGACTTTAATAAGACTTGAAAAAAATTGATTGTGGTTATGAAATTTAGGTCAGAGTGATAACTGATAACTCTATTATTTGGATGATTGAGATTTCATTTTATCAATTTTGTTCTCAAGGAGTAAATTATTTATGTTCAATATACAATCAGAAGCTTGTTATACATAACGTATCAAATAATATATGTGTGTGTGTGTGTGTGTGTATATATATATATATATATATATATATATATATATATAAAAGTTGGCGAAACAATCATGCAATATATGCACATATAAGATATATCAAAATCTTGAAAAATTGAAATTTTAAATGACCTTTCGTTCAATTCGCTTCATATTCTTCCATTCCTTGTTTGTTGTTGCACTTATATTCCACTTCCATATCTGAGCTTATTTATTTTAGATCTTATTGTTCTAAATGTAATTTAACTAGCAGTTAATGACTTTCAAAATCTTGTTGGCTCCTGCAACAAAATTTTATGAAAGTATATGATGAAATTTTTATTCTAATGTATTTGAAACTTAATATTTTGTAAGTCATTGAGATTAAAATTACTAACTCTTCTACTTTTCACAAAAATAATAATACAAATTTACAACTATTCTACTGTGTTTTACTTCTTGCGCAGGTATTTAGAAGACCGGGTAGATTGTTGTGTAATTGACCCATTTGATAACATATACCCTGTATTGGATCGTATAGAAATCCAACTACTTTTACTTAATCTGGAAAGGCTCAACACAGAAGGTCGATTTAAAATCAGGGCCCCCCGTTTTCTTAAGGTATTTATGCTAGAATGATAATTATTTTATAATTTCTGTTAATGTTACAATTTCAATGGTAAACGTGGGTAATTTAGTTCTTAATTTGTTTTTATGAATCTTGTTTAATGGACAACGGTTCAATATCCGTATTCCCTTCAATTTTACTTGCATGCATATATAATAATTGCCAAGTATTAAGGGTGCTAAACCATTGTTGTAACACTCATACTGGAAATGCCATCAAATAAACAACTAATTTACATTTGACCATTTAGGAAGTTGAAAAAACTCTCATGTTTGGATTTTTTCCCTATGTGTTGGTGGGCGTGCTAAACCATTGTTGTAATTCTGATCCCGAAAATATCACACGTACACTACAACACAAACAAATTCTCACTTTTTTTTTCTTTCTAAAAGTTTATTTTCTGCAAACCAAACACATTTTCTGTAAACTCAATATGAAAACTGAAAGATACATTTCCGAAAAACTTTTGGCAAATAAAATGGGGTTTTCTCAATTTCCATGTTCTCCTTTTCTCATCATAACATAGATTGCTCTTAGATTGTTATTTGCACAAGTTCAATACTTCTCTAGTTTTAAGTTTAAGCCTAAATTTGCAGGTTGATAATTTTAACGAGCCTAATTTGGGAGAAAGGTTGCTAGAAGCTAAACTGTATCCTCCAAGTATAGTGAAACCTCAAATTGCTTGTGGTGTATCTGATGCTCACAGTATGGTAATAACTTTTCCTAATGTACTTTTGATTTTTCAGCTTTAGTTTCAGAAAATTTGTGTTATGAAGTTAGTGTTGTAAGATGAATTGGCTACACATGGTTTCTTTATCTTCAACCTTTACTTTATTATGTCATCTTTCATCCGTTCATAATATTAAATATCTTGATGTCCAGAATTTTCTTTGACAATGGGGATTTGATAACCTTAATGACATAAAAGACTGAAACTTTGGCTTCACTTCTTTTTTGGTAAATAACTATTCTCCTTTCTTAAGAAGAGATATTAGACTTTTTACACTTTAGGTACAATCTCTTATAAGCCCTTTGCCTTTCTATTCGTCATGAGGCTACTAATTGGTTTCCCTTAGCCTCTTACATTCGTGTGACAAAGGTTTCTCAAAGCTCTTTTACACTTTCGGTACAATCTCTTATAAGCCCTTTGTCTTTCTATTCGTCATGAGGCTATTAATTGGTTTCCCTTAGCCTCTTATGTTCGTAAGACAAAGATTTCTCAAAGATCTAAGCTTTTTTCTAGTTACGAGTCATCCTCATCAACACAAGACTAATAATCTGCTTGCTTAGGTGTGATGTGTTTGAAGAATACTAAATTCAATATTTGAATGTTTGTCGAGGACTAGGGTTGCCTTTTTCTTCACTATGATCTAATTTCTAAGGTCTATAGGGGGTAAAGATGGTGAGATTCTTTGGAGGTGTGGGTATTTGTGACTATGCGAGGAATTTAGATTTTAGGTTTAGAGGAACACCAAGATACTTAGCGGTACGTTTGATTTGTTATGATGACTCGTTTGTTTTTCTGTCGCCAACGGCAATAAGGGCTTTCTAGGAAGTGGGGGTGTCTGAAATTTATCCGGAGAGAAGGCCACTCCTACTTTCCCTGTTTCTATGGAAGACTCGATGTCCTTTTGGTAAATGTAATAGTACATTACCTTTTAGCCTGAAAAGCTCTCTACCTTCCCTGTTGCACTTACATAGGTTTTATTTCTCAATTCAGGTTTATTTTCTTTGTAAAGCCTTTGTTCATCTATTATCTGCATCTAGGACATGGACAGAACTTAAAAGCCAAAAGGCTTGTGTGTTTCTGTTAGGTGGTTGTTGCATTCAGTGCTCTGTGCAATGGTCAATCTGGGTTTTAATATTGTAAAATTGTTGTTCTTCATGTCACGCCATTACGTATTACCCTTAAATGCTCTTTCTATATTGACTAAATCACAAATTGCATGCTCTAGTTTAGGCATAAAGTCGTAAAGCATCCTAAACTTTGAGTATCAAAACAATTGGCACTCTTTGCACTAAAGTTTAGGGTGCAAATTGTTTAGATACAGAGGGTAAGGAGCGTGCAGATTGTTTAAAAGCTCAAAGTTTAAGGCGCTTATAATCCAAAACAGAGTTTGGGGTGAAAATCTAATTTAGGCCTAAACTATAGGTGCAATTTGTGATTTAGTCTTTTCTAGATTGAAAAGGGTATTGCATAGGTGTGTTTGGCAGACACCCAAGTAAATAGTGGGTCAGACTGTTGTCTATTCTTTTCATATATTCTACTTTTGACCCATAATTTTCATCTATGTTCTATGTGAGCTTTTAAATTTTTCGGTCCCATCTGCTCTTTTTTCTGAACCAGATTTCTCATTGTTTCGCAGGCCATTGTCTATAAAGTAGATGATTACAGGGGATTGAATGTTCCGCTTCCAGCAGTTGTGCAGGTAGGCAAGAAATTCTATAACAATGACTTTTTGGCTTTGTTAAAAGTTGCTAGTACCACTCTAGTCTGCTGCTGGTATGCGGCAAGTAATCCAAGGTCAATATTTCCATGAGAAATCCGTATATGCTTCATCACCAAAAACTTAGGTTCAGTGAAAGTGCAATAGACATTTTGGTCTTTGCAGATTTATCCCCAAAAAAAAATTTAGTGGCCAATTGTGACACCCCCAAATCCGGGTACTTCGATTCCACGGGATTTGGTGTTCACTGCACAAATATCATCTATCTATCTACCCATAATAAATGCAAACCATGCAATAAATAGAAATAAAATCTTCCCCATAAGGGTTACAACATCTGAATAATAATAATACAATCCCAGGTTAAACTAACCTTAAACATCTGTGCGGAATCATAAACAAATAAGTCTTAAACAATAACATTAACTCAAGTCTTAACAAATACATCATCATATAAAACAACGGGTCTTCGTCACTTGCTAACTTTGCCCTTGCCTTTACTAGTGGAAGGTTCATCAGTTCTTTCGTTCTTAACTGCAATGTTATTATTAAGCAAGAGTGAGCACAAATGCCCACAAGTATAAAAATGAAATAACAGTATAATAACATGCGAATAAATCAAAGACATCTGAATAAAAGCTCAACTTTTGAATCAAGAGTGAATAACAAGAATCAAAAGAATTCTGAGGGTCATATGACCTTGAACTATGTCCTAGGTTAACAAGGGTTATACTTGAAACCTTTAACAGTCATAAGACTATGGACCTTCTTCTCGTACTTAGGGGGATCAGCCCTTAGTACCATACTGTGCACAATATCTTAACGCTAAGCGTAAATAATCCCCTATACAGGGATGTTCATCTCAGTTTGACATTCGAGTCCGCACCAAAGGAAGTTTGGTTTGGATAATTCTTCAAGGGTTCTGAAATTTAGAACGCTCATCAACTATGGACTAGTTGAATCATTAAGGTTTCACTAGTCTAATAAGGTTCAACAATAATGATATTCAATTTGAATAATAATCTCAAAAGTATACAATAGGACAATTATTGTATAACTGAATCATGCTCTGGAAAGATAATAAATCTTTAATATCATGTTTGAATTAGAATAATAACAATGATAATTTGTTCAAGGTAAATAATAAACTTGAACAATAATGACAAATAGGGTTAGAAAACTTGCTCAAATTTAAGAGTTTAAGTTTAGGAAACTTGCCTCGCGCGTAGATTATACTTTAACTAAGCACGTTCTTTGAATTAAATCCTACATACCATTCACATACACAATACCAGTTAATTATAACTTAATTAATCATCATAAACTCTTTCTTTTTGTCTAATTTAATTATTGACTATACTTAATCAATTTATCACATTAACTGTCACATAATATCACTTCATAAATAATCAAGCTAATTATGTATTCAATAATTCAATTCACATGTAATTATGTTATTTACATGTTAAACAACTATGTCATCATTTCATTATATTTCTAACATGGTTACATGTTCATTACATTAAGTTACTAACACATTGCTAGACTTAACATAAAAAAAATACATTTCTGGACATTCTGCTAAGTGGCGCTGCGGCGCCACTTTTGTACTGAGTCTTGGCGCTGCGGCGCCGTGGCGCTGCGGCCTGGTACTTGGTGTTGCAGCGCGGTGGCGCTGCGGCGCGAGAAATGAACTGGGAGTTGGCGCCGCGGCGCGAAACCCCAGACTTTGAGTTTTCAGTTCGCGAAGAACACATAATTCAGCGAAATCAACACATTTTTAACACTAATTTCACCAAATTACACATACCCATATGTTATAATTTATACATAAACATAACCCAACCTTTGTAAAGTGATTTTAACCATTTAAAACACCCAATAACAGAATTAAATCATGTAAAATTGGACTGTTCTTGATGTTCTTGAAGTTAATGAACAAAATCATAAATTTAACACTACGAATTCGTTATAATACCGAATCCGTTCGTTTAAGGCTTGGTCTCTTCGTATCAACATGCATAATAATATAGGAATGTAAAATTTAGGGATAATATACGATCAATACATAAAATATCACGTATAAGGCCATAAGGCCAAAATCCAGACTCTGTAATTTTGTAGAAATCATATACGACATGTTTTTATGAATTTGATGTTATGATTTACAACATATACATAATTAAACACAATTTGATATAACATAACACATATATAACTCATAATCATTACTCCTCACCCAATTACAGAGGTTTAAAACCAAAACTATGAAACCCATTTTATGAAAACTAAAAGACGTAATTCAGAAATTGGGAAGGAGGATATTACCCTGAGAATGAGTATAGATTAGTAGGGAATGAGGTTCTTCTCAACTCTTCTTAAATCAAACAATTTTCTCTCACACCTCACAATCTTTCTCTCTGAAACTCTCTCTGCTATGCCAGACTTAGAAGAAAAAAAAAATGAAAGAAAGGAAAGGAAGACGTATAATATAGAAATCAACTGACGTGTTGGTGGTCAGTTACCCAGTCATGGGTAACTGCCCTCAACTTCCCATAGTGCCATGTTTGGCTAGCAAGAAAATAATTCAAAAACCATTTAATTTAATAAAGCTTTTACAATATAGTTTAATTAATGTCACATCCACTTACACAATAATCCATATATCTTATTTAATTTAATATAAATAAAATATAATAATTTCTCATAATTTCACATAGTCACATAATTAATTATCTCATTAATAAATAATGTCAATTTATCAAATCTCTAATTAATAATTAAATTAATTAAAATACCAATATGCTTATTAAATAATTCATTTAATTCAATAAGCTCACATAATTACATACTTTGATAATAAAAATTCTCTACATTAATTTAATAAATGTAACACATAATTAAATTAATCTAACATAATTGCATCTATTAATTATTTAATCCAATAATTAAATCATTGAAAAATATTTATTTAATTCAATAAATATTAAAATAAATTACAAAATTCTCGTTCGTCACATCTTTCCCCCATTAAAAGGATTCTGTCCCCAGAATCATGACTCAATAAATCTCGACCCGTTACATTCTCCCCCCCACAAAGATTCTGTCCCCAGAATCGCATACACATATTTAAGTAAATAAATGAGGGTAATTCTTCATCATATTCTCTTCGAGTTCCCACGTAGCTTCTTCAGCGTTGTGGTTCCTCCAAATTACCTTAACAGAAGGTATAACTTTATTTCTGAGAACTTGTTCTTTTCGGTCGACAATTTGGATAGGAATTTCTTCGTAAGATAAGTCTTTCTCAAAATGTAGGGGTTCGTATTCGATTACATGCTTGTAATCAGGCTTGTAGGGTCGTAACACAGAAACATGGAAGACGTTATGGATATTCTCGAGTGTTGGAGGTAAGGCTACCTCATACGCAACTTCTCCGATTCTTCTCAGTACTTCAAAGGGTCCAATGAATCTTGGGCTCAATTTCCCTTTCTTTCCGAATCTGATCTTTCCTTTCCAGGGAGAGACCTTCAAGAAAACATAACTACCTGATTCAAACTCGATATTTTTACGATGTGGGTTAGCGTATTTCTTTTGTCGATCTTGAGCCGCTACCAGTCGTGCTCGGATCACTTTGACTATTTCTGCTGTTTGCTTTACCAATTCTGGCCCTAGTAATTGTCTCTCACCAACTTAATCCCAGTAAAACGGAGTTCTGCACTTTCTGCCGTATAACGCTTCGTAAGACGGCATGCCAATACTAGCGTGGTTACTGTTGTTGTAGCCGAACTCTACTAATGGTAAGTGATCAACCCAATTTCCTTTAAAGTCCATCACACAGGCTCTTAGCATATCTTCTAATGTCTGAATCGTTCTCTCACTCTGTCCGTCTGTTTGAGGGTGGTAAGCTGTACTCATTCACAATTGCGTACCCATGCATTCCTGAATACGTTTTCAGAAATTTGATGTGAAGCGCGAATCCCTATCTGAAACAATTGATATCGGAACTCCGTGCTTCGAGACAATCTCTTTTATGTATAGCCTGACCAACTGATCTAAATTGAATCTTATTTTGATTGGAAGGAAATGTGCAGATTTCGCCAGTCGGTCAACGATAACCCATACTGTGTCATAGCCTTTCTGAGTCGTCGGAAGACCAACCACGAAGTCCATTGTAATATGTTCCCATTTCCACTCTGGGATTTCTAACGGTTGTAGCAATCCACTCGGTCTCTGATGTTCCGCTTTCACTTTCTGACAGGTTAGACACTTGGCAACACATTCTGCAACATCACGCTTCAAATTCGGCCACCAGAAATGTTGTCGAAGATCTTGGTACATTTTGGTACTACCAGGATAAATCGAATATCGTGAACTATGAGCCTCGCTTAAAATATCCTCCTTAATCTCTTGTACTGGCGGTACCCAAATTCTACTCTCAAATCTCAGTATTCCTTCCTTATCCATCTTAAATCTCGGTTCGGTCCCTTCGGATATCTTCTTTGCCACCTTTTTGCATTCATCATCTTGAAGTTGAGCCTCCTTCACTTTATCTAGTAGAGTTGTACCAGATTGCATCTGAAATATCTTCTCATCAATCTCCATTGGATACTTCACTTCCAATTTCAGTTTCTCCATTTCTGTGATTAGCTCCTTCTGAGCAGTCAACATCATCAATTTCTCACGACCCTTTCTACTTAAGGCGTCGGTAACTACATTCGCTTTACCCGGATATAAAATCTCACAGTCGTAATCCTTAATTAATTCTAACCATCTTCTTTGACGCATATTCAATTCCTTCTGTGTGAAAATATATTTCAGACTCTTGTGATCCGTATATATCTCACACTTCTCTCCGTAGAGATAATGCCTCCAAATTTTTAAAGCAAAAACAACTGCAGCTAACTCCAAATCATGGGTCGGATACCCCTTCTCGTAATCATTCAACTGTCGTGATGCATACGCGATGACTTTACCGTTTTGCATTAGCACACAGCCAAGTCCTTTATGCGACGCATCACTAAAAACAACAAAATTGCCTGTATCATCCGGAAGAGATAACACAGGTGCCGTACTCAACCTCTTCTTTAATTCTTGGAAGCTCTCCTCATTTTTCTCCGTCCAAACAAATTTCACAGCTTTTCGAGTTAAATTCGTTAACGGAGTTGCGATCTTTGAAAAATCTTGAATGAATCTTCTATAATATCCCGCCAATCCAAGAAAACTTCTTATCCCGCAAATCCAAGAAAACTTCTTACTTCTGACGGCGTTCTCGGCTGTTCCCAGTTAATCACGGCTTCTACTTTGGATGGATCTACCGAAATTCCGTTTTTATCGATCACGTGACCAAGAAATTGTACTCGCTCGATCCAGAATTCGCATTTCGAAAATTTAGCGTACAACTTCTCCCTTCTCAATACTTCCAACGTTAATCTCAGATGCTCTTCGTGTTCTTCTTTGGTTTTGGAATATACCAGAATGTCGTCTATAAATACCACCACGAATTTGTCCAAAAACGGCTTGAACACACCATTCATTAGTCCCATAAATGCTGCAGGAGCATTCGTTAGACCAAACGACATTACTAAAAATTCATAGTGACCGTATCGCGTTCTGAACGCTGTCTTCGGTACATCCTCTGGTCTCACCTTCAGTTGGTGATAACCACTCCTCAGGTCTATCTTGAAAAAGTATCTTGCTCCCTTTAATTGATCAAACAGATCGTCGATTCTTGGTAATGGATATCTATTCTTAATCGTGACCTTGTTCAATTCTCTGTAGTCAATGCAGAGCCGCATCGATCCGTCCTTCTTTTTCACAAACAACACCGGCGCTCCCCACGGCGATACGCTCGGTTGAATATACTTTTTGTCCAGCAATTCTTGTAGTTGGACCATCAGTTCTTTCATCTCTACTGGTGTCATTCGGTATAGTGCCTTCGATATTAGAGCGGTTCCGGGTGCCAAATCGATCACGAAATCTACCTCCCTATCTGGTGGAAGTCCTGGCAAATCGTCTGGAAATACGTCGACGAAGTCCCTTACAATCGGTATTTCTTCTACCTTCGGATTCTCTTTTCGACTGTCGATTATGTAAGCTAAGTATCCTACACAGCCTTGACTTAACAACCTCCTGGCCTGCATCATCGTCAGACAACTCGCTTGTCTAGGCGACTTGCTACCATAAAACACAACCTTTGACGGAGTCATAAGGTTAATACGCTTCTTCTGGCAGTCAATTACCGTCCCACAATTGGATAACCAATCCATACCCAAAATAACGTCAAATTTCCCAAGCCGAATAGGGATAGGATCTACGTTCATGATATTACCCTTAATATCCACCCTACAGTTCTTAAACACGTACTTAACAGGAATTATCTCGCTATTCGCAATTTCTATATTCATGGGATATTCCAACTCATCCATAAGCAAATCTAAACTATTAGCAAAGTCTTCGGATATAAAGGAACAAGTAGCACCCGAATCAAATAAAACATAAGCATTAATTTCATTGATCGGAATGATACCTGACACCACTTCACGAGACTGAATTGCGTCCTGCACTGTCATATTGAAAGTTCTGGCGGTCGGTCGGTTTGTTGCAGGTGGTCCGGTAGTGGTTAAGGTATTTTCATTGCTATTTCCACGGTTACCTCCTTGCACTGCTCCTCCTGATCCCTTCTTGGGGCAATCTCTTGCTAGATGATCCTTAAACCATAGTTAAAACAAGCACCCTTCTTTGGGTTTGGACAGTTTGGTGCTATGTGGCCTTCCTGACCATAATTGTAGTACACTCGCTTCCCTTTCATGCAAACTCCCAGATGAGCTTTTCCACAGTTTGAGCACGCTTCAATTTTCTTCTTCTGCCCTCCTTGTTGACTTCCAGCTGACGAGTTATCCGTCCACTTCCTCTTCTGATTATGACTACTCCCAGTGTTACTCCCACCAGTCTTGTTATTTCCTTCACCTTCACTTTTCTTCTTCTTCTGCTCTTGATTGTACTTGGTCACCGCATCGCTCCCACCTTCAGCGAGGATGGCCTTTTCCAATACTTCGGCAAATGTGTTTATCTGAAACATTGACACCTTACTGTAAACCCAAGGCTTTAGTCCTTGTTCAAATCTTCTGGCCTTTCTTTCATCAGTGTGTACTTGGTACGGGGCAAACCTTGCCAACTCATCGAATTTAGCCGCGTATTCAGGTACGCTCATGTTTCCTTGCTTCAGTTCCAGAAATTGAATTTTCATCTGATTCTGCGAATTAGTTGGGAAGTACATTTCGAAAAACATTTCTTTAAATCTCTCCCACGTAATTACACCTTCACCTCCTCGCACTTTGTTTGCTTGCCACCAGTAGCTGGCCTCAGACTTTAGCATAAACGTTGCGAAAGCGGTCTTCTGGTCTTCTCTAACCCTAGCAACGTCGAATACTTTCTCCATTTTCATGACCCACGTTTGAGCCTCGATTGGGTTCCTGAAACCTTTGAACTCTGGCGGTCCCACCGCCTTGAAGTCTTTAAACGTTGTGTTTGGTGGAGCTTGAGGTTGATTATTCATTGCTCCTGTCAGTAAGTTCACCAACTGCTGAACAGGATTAGCGTTGGCGTTATTGTTATTAATGGTTGACTCTTCTTGAGCCGGTTGACGTTGTTGTCTTCTCCTTGGCGACATATTTCTGATAAAATAAACGCTTATTAGAACTTTATTTATTTCTCTAAATAGTTAAGGCATTACTCAACAATTTAACACATCATCTCAAACAACTTAATATATTTAATTCAACTCAAAGTTTTAACATCAAACTATAGCATAACTGCTATTTACATCAACTATCCTGGAATAAAGAATCCACAGGATTTAAAATATTAACATATTCCTTCGTTCATAAACACATCGGAATTTACATATAAAAACTAATTAAGTCTTTCACATAATTAAACGGATTCTAATCCTGTCTATCAAGGTGCTGAATAGCCTTGCTACGCTCCTCATCCATGATACGAGACATCGTCCTGCGATCCAGCATATACAACGGAAGTCCTTCGAACTGGATGGGGTATCTCAAAACTTGTTCCTGAGCCTCATCCATTGCATGATTAAGTGTAGAGTATGTTTCTTCAAGCTTTGCCTTCTTTGCACGACTATCATCTTCTGCATGATCAGCTCGACGTGATTCTCTTACCCATCCTTCTTCTGCTATTTTCAGTCTTCCGGAGGTTTCTTTCAGTTCTTTTTTCAGCTTCTCTATTTCCTCGGTCTTATCTTCGGTTTGACCCTTCTCATGGACCAAATCCCATTCTATCTTTCCCAATCGTGAGTGAAGAGTCGAAATCTCCCTCTCCTTCTGCTCGAGAGTAGACTGCTGAACAGTCGCTCGCTCAATCAATTCCTGAACCTCGTCTTGTAATTTCACGTTACGGTCGTATAACGTGTCATACATCTCCGCATCAACGGTGTACCGTGGTAATTACTCTTCTTCCTCTTCCTCGTCAAACTCCTCAGGATCAGTCTCAGGCTCATGCTCCTGACCAACAACGGTGATCAATGGAGATGACTCCCTCTGAACTAACTGTTCCCTAATAACATAAATGTCTCGGGGCTCCTCCTCTGTCGGTACTATAGGTACACGAGTTCCTTTCTCTCCAGCTTGACTAGCTTCTCCAACATTCGATATCCTGACAACAAAATTTTTAAGTTTTAGTTATTAAGTCGTACTATCTAACGCATACTTAACACATAAACACATAATGTATTTTATTATCTTCAATGAATTACCAAAAATTCATTTCTTAAAACTCGATAAGAGTTTTCCTTTACTATCTTCTTTCTATAAGGCTACTACCTAAGGTTGTTCCCCCACCTAAGGTTTATAACCTACAGCTTTGATACCAACCTGTGACACCCCCAAATCCGGGTATTTTGATTCCATGGAATTTGGTGTTCACTGCACAAATATCATCTATCTATCTACCCATAATAAATGCAAACCATGCAATAAATAGAAATAAAATCTTCCCCATAAGGGTTACAACATCTGAATAATAATAATACAATCCCAGGTTAAACTAACCTTAAACATCTGTGCGGAATCATAAACAAATAAGTCTTAAACAATAACATTAACTCAAGTCTTAACAAATACATCATCATATAAAACAACGGGTCTTCGTCACTTGCTAACTTTGCCCTTGCCTTTACTAGTGGAAGGTTCATCAGTTCTTTCGTTCTTAACTGCAATGTTATTATTAAGCAAGAGTGAGCACAAATGCCCACAAGTATAAAAATGAAATAACAGTATAATAACATGCGAATAAATCAAAGACATCTGAATAAAAGCTCAACTTTTGAATCAAGAGTGAATAACAAGAATCAAAAGAATTCTGAGGGTCATATGACCTTGAACTATGTCCTAGGTTAACAAGGGTTATACTTGAAACCTTTAACAGTCATAAGACTATGGACCTTCTTCTCGTACTTAGGGGGATCAGCCCTTAGTACCATACTGTGCACAATATCTTAACGCTAAGGGTAAATAATCCCCTATACAGGGATGTTCATCTCAGTTTGATATTCGAGTCCGCACCAAAGGAAGTTTGGTTTGGATAATTCTTCAAGGGTTCTGAAATTTAGAACGCTCATCAACTATGGACTAGTTGAATCATTAAGGTTTCACTAGTCTAATAAGGTTCAACAATAATGATATTCAATTTGAATAATAATCTCAAAAGTACAATAGGACAATTATTGTATAACTGAATCATGCTCTGGAAAGATAATAAATCTTTAATATCATGTTTGAATTAGAATAATAACAATGATAATTTGTTCAAGGTAAATAATAAACTTGAACAATAATGACAAATAGGGTTAGAAAACTTGCTCAAATTTAAGAGTTTAAGTTTAGGAAACTTGCCTCGCGCGTAGATTATACTTTAACTAAGCACGTTCTTTGAATTAAATCCTACATACCATTCACATACACAATACCAGTTAATTATAACTTAATTAATCATCATAAACTCTTTCTTTTTGTCTAATTTAATTATTGACTATACTTAATCAATTTATCACATTAACTGTCACATAATATCATTTCATAAATAATCAAGCTAATTATGTATTCAATAATTCAATTCACATGTAATTATGTTATTTACATGTTAAACAACTATGTCATCATTTCATTATATTTCTAACATGTTTACATGTTCATTACATTAAGTTACTAACACATTGCTAGACTTAACATAAAAAAAATACATTTCTGGACATTCTGCTAAGTGGCGCTGCGGCGCCACTTTTGTACTGAGTCTTGGCGCTGCGGCGCCGTGGCGCTGCGGCCTGGTACTTGGTGTTGCGGCGCGGTGGCGCTGCGGCGCGAGAAATGAACTGGGAGTTGGCGCCGCGGCGCGAAACCCCAGACTCTGAGTTTCCAGTTCGCGAAGAACACAGAATTCAGCGAAATCAACACATTTTTAACACTAATTTCACCAAATTACACATACCCATATGTTATAATTTATACATAAACATAACCCAACCTTTGTAAAGTGATTTTAACCATTTAAAACACCCAATAACAGAATTAAATCATGTAAAATTGGACTGTTCTTGATGTTCTTGAAGTTAATGAACAAAATCATAAATTTAACACTACGAATTCGTTATAACACCGAATCCGTTCGTTTAAGGCTTGGTCTCTTCGTATCAACATGCATAATAATATAGGAATGTAAAATTTAGGGATAATATACGATCAATACATAAAATATCACGTATAAGGCCATAAGGCCAAAATCCAGACTCTTGTAATTTTGTAGAAATCATATACGACATGTTTTCATGAATTTGATGTTATGGTTTACAACATATACATAATTAAACACAATTTGATATAACATAACACATATATAACTCATAATCATTACTCCTCACCCAATTACAGAGGTTTAAAACCAAAATTATGAAACCCATTTTATGAAAACTAAAAGACGTAATTTAAAAATTGGAAAGGAGGATATTACCCTGAGAATGAGTATAGATTAGTAGGGAATGAGGTTCTTCTCAACTCTTCTTAAATCAAACAATTTTCTCTCACACCTCACCTCACAATCTTTCTCTCTGAAACTCTCTCTGCTATGCCAGACTTAGAAGAAAAAAAAAATGAAAGAAAGGAAAGGAAGGTGTATAATATAGAAATCAACTGACGTGTTGGTGGTCAGTTACCCAGTCATGGGTAACTGCCCTCAACTTCCCATAGTGCCATGTTTGGCTAGCAAGAAAATAATTCAAAAACCATTTAATTTAATAAAGCTTTTACAATATAGTTTAATTAATGTCACATCCACTTGCACAATAATCCATATATCTTATTTAATTTAATATAAATAAAATATAATAATTTCTCATAATTTCACATAGTCACATAATTAATTATCTCATTAATAAATAATGTCAATTTATCAAATCTCTAATTAATAATTAAATTAATTAAAATACCAATATGCTTATTAAATAATTCATTTAATTCAATAAGCTCACATAATTACATACTTTGATAATAAAAATTCTCTACATTAATTTAATAAATGTAACACATAATTAAATTAATCTAACATAATTGCATCTATTAATTATTTAATCCAATAATTAAATCATCGAAAAATATTTATTTAATTCAATAAATATTAAAATAAATTATAAAATTCTCGTTCGTCACACCAATCCTTTCAGTTTGGGTTTTTTATTTATGTGGAGACAAAGATGATGTTAATTAAGAAATGTGGTACATTTAATCTGGTCTTTATTTTTCCTAGATTCACATTGATGATCCAGTGTTATTGTGCCGAATCTGCCAATATATATCACTGTTCAGCATTGACAACAGTGCTGATTGAAACCAGTCCTGAGGTTAAAAGTACTCGTCCTTTTACAATATAGCCTATTTCCTTAGGTCTGAATACTTTATTGTAATCTGTTTGGAGTAAAAATGTTGGTTAACAAGGCCAAAGACCATTTTTCTATTCTTATCAGATTGAAATCTAATTAGTGGTGGTTCTAAATTTCTAGTGAAGTCCATTGATTTTATTGGGGATTGTTTAAAGTTTATATTGGTAAAAAGAAGTTCTCATTTAGTTTCTTGTTGGTGATATGCCTCAATAAACTCCTTTCTCAATCTTATCATCCTATACTCTGCTTCTAAAATGGGTAAGGCCTACCTAAGATGATATCATTAAACATGATTAAATCTAATACAGTTTATATAATTATTATACAAACAGATACAAAGTGTCTGATACAGCTACTCTGAATAAGAAACTAGTATATGAGTTGAGACAACAGACATGGGACATGGACTGATACTGTATCAGTATTCTAGCATAATTGTCAAAGTCTTGATTTTCTGCGCATGTGATTAGTTTATCTCTGATTACCTTTACTTTCTCTGTTCGGAGTGACGCATTAAGTTTACTTAAGCTGCAGGAATATGTGGATCATTCGTCTACTTTGTTCAAATTTTATGTATTGGGGGATAAGATCTTCTATGCAGTGAAGAAGTCTACACCCAATGCCAATATCTTGATAAAGCTTTCTGAAAAAGATGGACTTAAGCCTCTACTTTTCGACAGGTAAACCTTTTGCCTCTTCATCTGGCTTTTGGCTCTTTGCTAATTATGTTGTGTAGCAATTGTCGAAACCATAATTACATGGCTTACCAAAACAGCTTAAAATCTTTACCAACTTCTAAAGAAGTTCAGCAGTCTGGAGATGCAGATTCCCACAAAGTCAACAATCAGCGAATGGATCTTGGGCTAGTGACTGATGCTGCAAAGTGGCTTACGAAGATGCTTAACCTTACCATCTTTGGTTTCGATGTTGTTGTGAGTACCTAGTTCATTACTGTCATAAACTATTTATAATTTTATTCAATTTTGGCATTATGAACCTGTAGACAGGATTCTCGGCTTTAATTTGATAAAAACAACAAAAATAATTGGATTAACAGGACCTCACAAGGTTTTAGACAAAAGAATTATCATAAAGCAGAAATAAAAGGGAGCAAAGCCTTCAAAAATTGCCAAGAAAGAACCAATCAGATTCAGTAGAGAACAAGATCAGGATAACTTAAAAAACTAAAATCTAGTTTTTTTTTTATATATATTTTTGAGAACAAAAAAATGAAAATTGTGTAAACACTTGCCAGGCTAAGAATCTTCGTTGGACTGGCCACCTTGATTGTCAAAAATTATGCCGCTAACTATCTTCTCTCTGTTTCAAACCCTTTAAAACATTGAATTCTATGAAGAGCTGGCCAAAATTTTCAATAAAACAATACCCCTTTGCCAGCAGCAGTACCACCAGTTGATTGGGTGATATAGTTAGATAGAAATCCATCAGGTAAACATTGAAAATGAAGAGCAATGAACTAATAGAACTATCGAGGATAATGGAGATGTACATATTATACTTAAATACAAACCTGAGACACTATGGAAGTATGGTGCTCAGTTGTAGGAAGATAATAGTTTATAGGGAAGTAATCTGGTCTTGATGTGATCCTTGTGCAAGTGCTTCTATTTATAGAAGGTTATCTACATGAAAAGCTTACCCAAGAAGCACTTCTCATATGTCATGTTTAAAATCTTGTTACGTGTGATGGAACCTTAACCACAATGTAATATAACAGATTGATGAAGCTAAAGAATATCAATAAATTTCTAGCATCTTTTGTACGATTCACATCTCTTGTAGGGTTTTGGTAGCAATTTTCTTACTCTTTCTATTCCTATGTTGGTATTCCCTTCATTTATCTGCGCGTAGTAGTCTAGTCTAAATCTTTGATGAATAGGCAAACTACTACCTCCTAAACTCAAGCCCACAACTGCTAATAATTTGGATTCCACTACTACCTCTTATTCACCAAGCAAGAAAATAACTAATAAAAAAAATATGCCTTATAACTGCACTTCGTGCTCCTGAAGAGCAGCAACTGCACCACTAAGCTTATCAATACCACCCTCTTTCAATGGAACCTTGTCCTCAAGGTTTATTGGCTACGCAGTCCTCTTCAACTTTGTTTGAACCATCGTCTACTTCCAACAAGAAGACCTGGGGTCCTCGACACTTGTGTCATGGAGTGAATTTGTCATCGCAATTAAAGCAAAGGCCTTGAACTCGCCTTTTTTGCATTTCATCACAGGTAAGGCGTTTTATGGGCAAAGTTGTATTGAATTTTGTTGGAGAAGGGAAGTCATTAATGAATCGGTTGAAAGGTCGCGCCAGCTGCTCATCTTTTATTCGTGCAAGGCTAATAGCTTCTTTCAACGATTTGGGCTTGAACATTTTTATACCATCAGCTATTTCTGGTTTGAGGCCACCCATGAACGTTCCCACAAGAGCTTTCTGCGTCCAACCGTGTATCCGGTTGCCCAAGCACTCGAATTCCCGTTGGTAATCACGCAGTGAACCGCCCTGCCTTATCCTTGAAAGGGTTTCATCAAAATCTTCGCACTCCGATGACCCAAAGCGAGGCCAGAGTTCGTCTTCGAAATTTGCCCATGAGAGAGCGCGCCCTTCTTGGAATGTCCTGCGGATCCATTGCCACCACCGGTTGGCCTCTCCTTCCAAGTGGTAAGAGGCTAAGGATACTTTCTGTGCTTCGGGGGTGTTTTGGAATTCAAAAAATTGGTTCACACGATTGAACCACTCCGTCGGATCATCTTTTGAAAATCGAGGAAATTCAAGCTTTGCTGTTTTGGAAGATACCACCAGTCGATCTCTGTTGTTTCCTTCTCGGCGATGGTTTCCTTCCTGATGATGATTGCCGAGGTTGGGGTTCTCCTGTTTTGCGAGCAAGAATTCGGAGAGGCTGTTGAGAGTTTCTTACACATGCTGCAGTCTGTCAGCCATGTCGAGGAGCTCCATCCGGCGTAGTCCCTCCTCCAACTGCTCAATATGTTCCTTATTGGTTGCCATAGCTTTGATACCAATGATAGGTCCCAATCAAAGCTGGTATTTAATTATGAAGATAGTATTCTAATACTTAGGGTAAGAATAAACTACAATAATTTGTTATCGACTGAACTATCACTCACTTACTGAAGTAATTTAAATACATCAAGGAAAAACTACTCTCTCCTAAACTCAAGCCCACAACTGCTAATAATTTGGATTCCACTACTACCTCTTATTCGCCAAGCAAGAAAATAGCTAATAAAAAGAATATGCCTTATAACTGCACTTCTCCTGAAGAGCAGCAACTGCACCACTAAGCTTATCATGGACGCACATCACAATATTACATTCATTTCAGTATGTATATTAATCTTAATTCTTAATTGAATGGGTTTGAGCATCTTCTTGGTGTTGTTTCCTCTTATATATACATATAATGCAACTATTTCATTTTATCTAATAATTATTTTGTTGTCATTATGTTGAATTTCAGATTCAAGAAGGCACCGGGGATCATGTCATTGTGGATGTAAATTACCTCCCGTCATTCAAAGAAGTGCCCGATGATGTTGCAATACCTGCATTTTGGGAAGCTATTAAGGGGAAGTTTGAATCAAGAAAGATAAACGAGCAACGAGTAGACTTTTAGATTTTCACTAGTTGTTTACTTAACCAAAACCTGACCAAGACAAGAACCCATAAGATGTCACTTAGAATAGCACTCCTTTCAGAATATAAGTTGTTTCCCATTCACATTTTTAGTTTCATAATTTTCATTCCGTCAGAAATGAATTGTATCCACTTCAGTTGACAATGGCATCGTTGTCGTCCTACGGGATTGTTTTAGTGGAATATATATAATTTTGCACATCATGATTTTAAGAAAGAAGTATTTACTCTTCTATTAAAATTTCTGGTTATGCAATGGCATTGGTTGGGACAAAACTTACCTGCATTTCGTGATATTTCCACCCACATGAATAATAAATGAGTCCCGCACCTATGTGAGAGAGATCTTGTGAAAATATCAATTTTTACTTGTGAAAATAACGATTCTCTTCATATATGTAGTTTGTATATATAAACACAAAAATTGAAGGGATATATGTTAGTAGACTTGCTATATTCCTTTTGATCTCTATTTTTTTGCTGCTCCATTTTGAGGAATAAGGGAAAAAAAATTTACTTGTTTTCTTTTAATCTCTACTCCCTCTATTCTAAATTTAGAAAAACATTTTCCTTTTTACTCCGTTCTAAATTTAAAATATATTTTTATTTTAAGACTATAAAGTGACATAATATTCCTAATTAGGTGTGTCCCGTGCCTCCGGCACTACATGGACGATGAAATTTATTTTAAACTTTGGACGGCCCAGATGATTTATTAGGATGAGCGAGAAATTTAAAATTAATTGTATTTTGTTAGATATATTTGCTATTACTTTTTCACTATAATTTTCAATATTACATCGGTTCAATCGAATTCCTAACTAATTATATTTGAGAACATAAAATTATTTTTAAAATTCATTATTTATATTTATAATGTATCTCTAATTTTGAACCAGAAAGAGTATAATTTTGTCCTACATTATTTCTAAGTAAATTACATTATTACTATGTAAATTATACTTTTTAATAAGAAGATTTCTTTATCCTTTTTATTATGTTGAATGCGACATGAAGCATGTCATTGTTATTTTAACTTTCACCTAAGCTTGAGCTTTTAGTAGGGTTGCAAACGATCCGATTCGATTCGAATTTTGATAATCTTGAATTGAATTCAAACACTATTAGTCAAATTCGAACATATTCGCATAACATAATCGAACCAACACATGTGCAATATTATTAAACTAATAATTTTTATTTTTAGTGCTATAAATGAAATAAAATATATCTTTAATATATACAATTTTTTTTAATATACTCTTTTAATGACAAATATGTTGGAACCCAATAACTATTTAGTCCTTTACTGAATCGTAATACACGACGCAACCCCATCAATCAGGCCACCAAGTCTTCCTTTAAATTGGGCCTACTACTTATCAGGCAACATTGAATAAAATTAAGATGGGTCCACTCTTAATTCATACTTATATATGTATAAACGTCGCAATTATAATTAGGCTGAAAATATTCAAAATGGATATGATTATTTGAGACCACATAGAAACATATATTTTGATTTTCTTATTTTTATTATACTCTCCCGTCCTCAAAAGGATGAACAAAATATATTTTGCACACATATCAAGAAAAATAAAAGCAGACGATAAAAAATAAAAAGTTTTATATTAATCCTTACTGGCCCTACAAGATTATATAAAAGAGAAGAATATTTATATTTTTTTTATACTAATAGACCTTACTAAATGACATATTTATCTTTTAATTTATGTATTTTATCTCATTCTTTAAAAATAAAAAAAATTATATATTTATCATTTTTTTGAGTACGGAGAGAGTGTTTCTTTATCCGTAGTATGCTCCTTTCATGCGAAAAAAAACAGTAAGACTTAATCGGTCCCCTTCTCCAACGAACCTTAAATAGCGAACCAAAAAAGAACCGGATATAACGACGGTTTTTTGAGCTATAGCGATGGTTCGAACCGTCGATATAGCTATGTCGTCGGATTTGTATGCTATAGCGACAGAAAAAATTATCATTATAACCGGTTCGCTTTTGGTTCGCTGGAGAAGGGACCGAACACTTAATAATCTGATTTCTTTTTATAAAAAAAATATTTGCCTAGAATATAGTTAGGCTTAAGCATATTCTTGTTTCATTAGTTCTTTTATGATGGAAGAAGTACTAATTAAACTTGTAAAAGCTATCATTTAGTTTACTTTTTTGCATAGATAAGCTTTTAAATTTAAATTTAATAGTTAACCTGTTGGTGCAGTGTAGATTGGACAAAGGCCCAATAGAAGCTGCTTTTTCTCTTGGATTGCATTTTTTTTTAAATAAATAACACCTGGCCCCATTTCGTTTAAAATAGGGTCCTTAACACTAATATACAACAATTAGAAAATAATTATAAAAATAAAACATACACAACATAATTATAAAAATAAAACATACACAATAAGACGTGCTAAAATCACGTGTCATTAACTCCTACACGTCAGTTACCGACTTTCATATTTGCAATTAACCGTATCTAAAATCATGCAACTTTGAATTCGGAACAACAGATCAACGACAAATCTATCGGAGAAGACAAAAACTTCTGTCGTGACTCTGAGATCGGAGAAGACGAAACATTTTGTCACGACGCAACTCTGAAATCGGAAATAGCATACATCATCAACAACTTCTTCAAGTTCAGTAACCGAAAACTTACGACAACTAAGTGATTAAAAGATTACAAGATCAACAGCCCATTCGATACAAATTTGAATATTGAGGTGTGTGAACTTAAAAGTTATATGCATATAGTTACCTATGGATACTACGAATTCCTATATTGGTTACCTTTCTTAATTTTTTCGCACTAAAAAATGGTCACAGCGTAAGAATACGGAATTATTTAAATGAGTTCTACTGATTTTTTTTTATTTTAATTGTTACTCATCAAATACATTGGTTACCTTCCTGCAACATGCGGGTTACTGTCTAATGCTGTTTCGGTTATTGTGTAGCATTATGCTATCTTGGTTACTGCATAATATTATTGTTTAACGCTGACTTGGTTACTGACTAATGCTGAATTGGTTACTTCGAAAAAGTATATTGGCTACTGTCTAACGCTGACTTGGTTACTGTCTAATGTTGTCTTGGTTACTGCATAATGGTACTTACTAATGCTGACTTGTTTACTGACTAATAATGACTTGGTTACTGACTAATTCCGACTTTGTTAATGTGTAACATTAAAATACTGCATAATCGTAATTACTAATGCTGACTTGGTTACTGACTAATAATGACATGCTGCATGAAAGTAACCAATGTAAATTAGTTACTTCTTAATGCTGTTTTGGTTACCTTTATGCAACATGCTGATTACTTGGTTACTATCTAATAATATTATTACAGTAACCAACATGTTGCAGGAAGGTGACCAATGTATATTTATATTAATGGTTACTCATCAAATACATTGGTTACCTTCCTGTAACATGCTGGTTACTGTCTAATGTTGTCTTGGTTACTGTCTAATGCTGACTTGGTTACTGACTGAAGCTGTTTTGGTTACTTGTGTATGTTATTTTGGTTACTACATAATATTACTGACTAATACTGACCTAGTATAACATTACTCATCAAATACATTAGTTACCTTCATGCTACATGATGGTTACTATCTAATGCATTGGTTACCAAGCATTAAGGAAAAATATTATACAGTAACCAAAACAACATTAATCAGTAACCAATTAAGCATTATACAGTAACCAATATAATGTTACACAGTAACCAATACATCATTAGACAGTAACTAATACAACATTAGACAGTAACCAAAACAGCATTAGACAATATAATGTTACCCAGTAACCAATACAGCATACCAAGATTTAACACCAATACATTTGATTATTTCAAATTTTCAATTGAGTTCTTCTGATTTTTTTTGTATTAATGGTTACTCATCAAATACATTGGTTACCTTCCTGCAACATGTAAGACCCCGAATTTTATGAAATAAAAGTATTCAATTTTTCTTATAATTACTATTCAGTAAATGGTTAAATTGATAAAAGTTTAAAGTTATGAGTGAAATATGATTTTTTTTTCAAAATAAGCAAGTGGTTATAAAATAATCATTGTTGTCGGGGAATATTCGTTTGGTCGTGGAATATTCTTTCTGTCGGGGAATATTCGTACGACGGCGCAGCCATTTATGGGCCCCATAACAGAATAACTGTCGGGTGAAGAAAATGACAAATTTGAGTTTTTACAAATAACGGCGTAGTTGTTACCGTTAACACTGCTGAAATACCCGGTGGTTAAAATACAGTAATACGCGTTATTGCACAGTAGCACACGGTATTGCATAGTATTTTTGAAATTATTGATTCTTACGTAAGAAGGCACTACTCAATAATTGTTACAGTAATTACTGTTCAATATTTTATTTTATTGATTCAATAATTGCTACGTTGAAATTTTGTATTATTGTTGTTCAATAATTGTTGCTGCACAGTATTTTCCATTATCAGATCAATAATTCATATTATTTGAATAGTATTATTAGATAGCATTATTGGCAATGTCTAGAAAGTTCTGTCTAAGGAGAGGTTTGGTCATCTAATTGCGCGCCAGTAAGGAGAAATCCTTATTGGAAAGCCCCCTCTTTCCTAGGAACGGCCTGGTTGTCATAAATGTGATTCTGTAATATTATTTGTGAATAATTAATTATTGATTCATATGATAAGGAAATATTTATTTTATGTGGATATAAACGAGGGATATATTTTTATGGTTAAAAATGAAGGAGTTAATGTTGAGATTTTTATCCGTATTTTTGTCGGAATGGAGGTATTAAAAATCAGGGGTTTTAAGATATTTTGCGGGGGTTATAATTTTTAATCCGACCGTTGGATCGTGGTAATTTTTGGATATGTTATACATATATAAGTTGAGTATATGCCCACAAATTTTGAACCGTTAAAAATGAACGTATGATTTGTTACGAATTTTACGAGATGACTGGTTCAGAAATTATTGAATTTTCGGAGTTAATCATTTTGGTAGAAAATTCTAGAATTGGTGGGCCCCACTCTTGGTTGGTGAAGAAATGTGCTGAATTATATTTCAAATGTGGTGGGTGGAAATAGTAGCAGGTAAAGCCATCAGGTTGCAGGTCAAACCTACCAAAATTTTCCTATAAATAGAGGGCTAAGTTAGAATTGAAAATCACACCAGAAACATAAGCTTTCTCTCTTTCTCTCTCTATATTATGAAGCATATTTTGTGAGTTTTTAGATACTTGGTGAGTTGCTATTCATTAGTGCAAGTTTTCTTCAGCATCATATCCGATATCCAGTCAGAAGTACTGCACTTTTGAGGTAAGGGATAGTAAGGGATAGTAATGGATTTTAAGGGTTGTTATGATTTTCAGTTTCGTAATTTTTCTGATCTTCAAAAATTATGGAAAAATTTGAAATGATATTTTGATGAGTTTTATTGATTGTGTCCAAAAATGGTGATTTTTGGATGTATAGATTAAGAGTTATGAATTTTACGGGAAAAAACTATTTTAAAAGTAACCGCTTATAATTCCTTGTGGTTAACTCCAAAATTGATGAAATTTTTATTGGGAGTACATGTGTATGATAGAAGTATACTCTGTAAATTTCAGAATTTTTGGACAAAAGTACAATTTTTGATAAATGTCTAAATATTCGGTGGTTTTGGCCATATGAAAAATAGTAAATGAGTTTTAAAAATTCTGAGAAAAATATATGTTCAATATGGGACTATATTATGCTAAATCCCAGAAAAGAAATATTTTTAGAACTGATTTGGTATTTTTCATGAAAATAGACTAGTTATGAGTAAATGAATTAAATATGTTATGTGAAGTAAGAAAATTGGAAAATAGGATTTTATGGCTTGAGAATCCTATATGAGGTATATGCAGATTTTTGATGAGGGTTTTGATTATTGGTGATAAAATCTTATGAGTTTGGTATTTTAGAATGATTAAATGCATTATTTAGTAAAGTGTAAACAATTTAAATAAATTGTTTATAAGCTTAAGAAATATTATTCTTTCAATATCATTATACCGAAATACTGGTATGGATTTTATTGTGGAATTTCTACCTTTTTCATGTCGGGGTTACTATTCATGAGTTACTATTCACGAGTTACTATTCATGAGTTACTATTCACGAGTTACTATTCACGATAAAATTGGTTTCTTTTTCTAACCAAATTATAGTTGATTTATGAATATTACTCTTGAGATTAAATCTATATGTTGATCATATTGTTTTTATTATCATATATAACATTTTTATAACCCTAATGATGATATTTCTCTTTGACTTGAGTGTAAAGATGGGTAGATTTCTGGTATGATCATGACTATGGGTTCTCTTTGGCCAGTAGTGCAAAGTTGAATTGTTGACTGGTATGATCATGACCATTAGATTTATAAGTGAATATCTTTAGCTTAAGTGCAAAGGTGAATTGATCAACATGGTTATAATTATTGTTTATATAAATTCTGAAATGATTATATATTTCTTTGAGATATTAATATCTTTGGCCTGTAGTGCAAAGATGAAATATTGATGAATATCTTTGGCCTGTAGTGCAAAGTTGAATTGTTGATGAATATCTTTGGCCCGTAGTGCAAAGATGACATGTTGTTGAATATCTTTGGCCAGTAGAGCAAAGATGAACAGATGTTGAGATAAACATGACCAACTGGTGATACAAATGAATATCTTTGGCCGTAGTGCAAAGATGAAGTTATTAGTATGATTATGAACAGGAAATGTGATTTGGTGTAACCATGATCTTTGATGTTTCAGGTAAAGATAGGTGATGAAAATTATCTTCGTCCTGGATGAGAAGAGGAATTTAGAACTACAGTTATGATTATGAGTTATTCATATGATTGTGGACTAGAATTGTTGATTGATGTTATAGGGATAAAACATTGTTGGTGGATTTTTAACATGGAGAAGATAATAGACTTTATAGTCTATTTGACTCTTCTAATGGATTGCTCGTTCCGCTGCAACTATGGTTGAAATTTTTATCATTTACCATATGTTCTAAATCTCTGATTTATTATTGATGAAGGCTATTGATAATTTAATTATCTTTAGTCATGATATTCTTTACTGAGCTAGTTGTGCTCACCCTTTTGCTTCACAATTCCTTTCAGGTAATAAGAGTGTAGCTGGGTCGAGCGAGGGTAATGGAAAAATAGAACGGTGGTCTCTAGCTGTGGATGTTCTCCCGAAGCAGTATAGAAAAGTTCATTTAGTAGTTATATTTGGTGAATCCAATAGGGTAAGGTGTACCCAACGTTGGAAGGGTGGTTTGCCACTATCATACAAGATGTCTAACGACATACAACCTCGTGTCATCATAAAACAGGGATGTGCTCATCCACTTGCTGGGTATATATACGAGCACTACCTATATAATCTTGGTGTTTGTTTAAAGTATAATTCTCAATTGGAGACAGTAGAGATAATGATATGTCAAGAGAAGACTCACCATTGGGAAGAATATGATAGTAATCTTCTCGTTTTTTTTGGGGTCTATTGGGTCAACCAAAGATAATTCTGTGGCCATATGATATCTATCATAACCTAGACGCATGGCCTCCCATGTACGAAGGTTTCCTTAAGCACTTCCCAAAGATTCTAATTTCTAAAATAATTTTTGACTATACCTTTATGTAAGGTGTCATTGTGAGGTGATGTCCACGATTGGAACATGAGTCACATTTGGTATATATTTGTATCCAAACTCACATCATATGTGTTGTTGTATTTTGCACGACAATTGTTGTAATAAAGTTATAGTTGTTTTCTGTACCATGTATTTGGCGACTCAGAATAGGTTGGATGGAATGGATCTATTTTGGGGTCGTTACATTTGGTATCAGAGCTTAGGGATATGATCTCTGGCGGAGATCGGGGAATACAACTAGGAGGGGAGAGATGAGTAAATCCTTCGCTAGTGTGTCCTGCCTAAGCTTATTTGTTGGTCAGTTATAATATCGGGATATTATGTGATATGTTAATTTGTTAAATTAACCCTTGTTTTGAAGCTGTATTCTAGAATGATATTTGAAATACAGGAGATGAGCAATGGAGAAATTATGATGGCAGGGAAGATGGAATCTAAAATGAAAGGAAGATATTCTCAATTCTTTGAAATACCAGGTACGTAAATTTCGAGGACGAAATTTCATAAGGAGGGGAGATTGTAAGACCCCGAATTTTATGAAATAAAAGTATTCAATTTTTCTTATAATTACTATTCAGTAAATGGTTAAATTGATAAAAGTTTAAAGTTATGAGTGAAATATGATTTTTTTTTCAAAATAAGCAAGTGGTTATAAAATAATCATTGTTGTCGGGGAATATTCGTTTGGTCGTGGAATATTCTTTCTGTCGGGGAATATTCGTACGACGGCGCAGCCATTTATGGGCCCCATAACAGAATAACTGTCGGGTGAAGAAAATGACAAATTTGAGTTTTTACAAATAACGGTGTAGTTGTTACCGTTAACACTGCTGGAATACCCGGTGGTTAAAATACAGTAATACGCGTTATTGCACAGTAGCACACGGTATTGCATAGTATTTTTGAAATTATTGATTCTTACGTAAGAAGGCACTACTCAATAATTGTTACAGTAATTACTGTTTAATATTTTATTTTATTGATTCAATAATTGCTACGTTGAAATTTTATATTATTGTTGTTCAATAATTGTTGCTGCACAGTATTTCCCATTATCAGATCAATAATTCATATTATTTGAATAGTATTATTAGATAGCATTATTGGCAATGTCTAGAAAGTTCTGTCTAAGGAGAGGTTTGGTCATCTAATTGCGCGCCAGTAAGGAGAAATCCTTATTGGAAAGCCCCCTCTTTCCTGGGAACGGCCTGGTTGTCATAAATGTGATTCTGTAATATTATTTGTGAATAATTAATTATTGATTCATATGATAAGGAAATATTTATTTTATGTGGATATAAACGAGGGATATATTTTTGTGGTTAAAAATGAAGGAGTTAATGTTGAGATTTTTATCCGTATTTTTGTCGGAATGGAGGTATTAAAAATCAGGGTTTTTAAGATATTTTGCGGGGGTTATAATTTTTAATCCGACCGTTGGATCGTGGTAATTTTTGGATATGTTATACATATATAAGTTGAGTATATGCCCACAAATTTTGAACCGTTAAAAATAAACGTATGATTTGTTACGAATTTTACGAGATGACTGGTTCAGAAATTATTGAATTTTCGGAGTTAATCATTTTGGTGGAAAATTCTAGAATTGGTGGGCCCCACTCTTGGTTGGTGAAGAAATGTGCTGAATTATATTTCAAATGTGGTGGGTGGGAATAGTAGCAGGTAAAGCCATCAGGTTGCAGGTCAAACCTACCAAAATTTTCCTATAAATAGAGGGCTAAGTTAGAATTGAAAATCACACCAGAAACATAAGCTTTCTCTCTTTCTCTCTCTATATTATGAAGCATATTTTGTGAGTTTTTAGATACTTGGTGAGTTGCTATTCATTAGTGCAAGTTTTCTTCAGCATCATATCCGATATCCAGTCAGAAGTACTGCACTTTTGAGGTAAGGGATAGTAAGGGATAGTAATGGATTTTAAGGGTTGTTATGATTTTCAGTTTCGTAATTTTTCTGATCTTCAAAAATTATGGAAAAATTTGAAATGATATTTTGATGAGTTTTATTGATTGTGTCCAAAAATGGTGATTTTTGGATGTATAGATTAAGAGTTATGAATTTTACGGAAAAAGACTATTTTAAAAGTAACCGCTTATAATTCCTTGTGGTTAACTCCAAAATTGATGAAATTTTTATTGGGAGTACATGTGTATGATAGAAGTATACTCTGTAAATTTCAGAATTTTTGGACAAAAGTACAATTTTTGATAAATGTCTAAATATTCGGTGGTTTTGGCCATATGAAAAATAGTAAATTAGTTTTAAAAATTCTGAGAAAAATATATGTTCAATATGGGACTATATTATGCTAAATCCCAGAAAAGAAATATTTTTAGAACTGATTTGGTATTTTTCATGAAAATAGACTAGTTATGAGTAAATGAATTAAATATGTTATGTGAAGTAAGAAAATTGGAAAATAGGATTTTATGGCTTGAGAATCCTATATGAGGTATATGCGGATTTTTGATGAGGGTTTTGATTATTGGTGATAAAATCTTATGAGTTTGGTATTTTAGAATGATTAAATGCATTATTTAGTAAAGTGTAAACAATTTAAATAAATTGTTTATAAGCTTAAGAAATATTATTCTTTCAATATCATTATACCGAAATATTGGTATGTATGTTATTGTGGAATTTCTACCTTTTTCATGTCGGGGTTACTATTCATGAGTTACTATTCACGAGTTACTATTCATGAGTTACTATTCACGAGTTACTATTCACGATAAAATTGGTTTCTTTTTCTAACCAAATTATAGTTGATTTATGAATATTACTCTTGAGATTAAATCTATATGTTGATCATATTGTTTTTATTATCATATATAACATTTTTATAACCCTAATGATGATATTTCTCTTTGACTTGAGTGTAAAGATGGGTAGATTTCTGGTATGATCATGACTATGGGTTCTCTTTGGCCAGTAGTGCAAAGTTGAATTGTTGACTGGTATGATCATGACCATTAGATTTATAAGTGAATATCTTTAGCTTAAGTGCAAAGGTGAATTGATCAACATGGTTATAATTATTGTTTATATAAATTCTGAAATGATTATATATTTCTTTGAGATAGTAATATCTTTGGCCTGTAGTGCAAAGATGAAATATTAATGAATATCTTTGGCCTGTAGTGCAAAGATGAATTGTTGATGAATATCTTTGGCCCGTAGTGCAAAGATGACATGTTGTTGAATATCTTTGGCCAGTAGAGCAAAGATGAACAGATGTTGAGATAAACATGACCAACTGGTGATACAAATGAATATCTTTGGCCGTAGTGCAAAGATGAAGTTATTAGTATGATTATGAACAGGAAATGTGATTTGGTGTAACCATGATCTTTGATGTTTCAGGTAAAGATAGGTGATGAAAATTATCTTCGTCCTGGATGAGAAGAGGAATTTAGAACTACAGTTATGATTATGAGTTATTCATATGATTGTGGACTAGAATTGTTGATTGATGTTATAGGGATAAAACATTGTTGGTGGATTTTTAACATGGAGAAGATAATATACTTTATAGTCTATTTGACTCTTCTAATGGATTGCTCGTTCCGCTGCAACTATGGTTGAAATTTTTATCATTTACCATATGTTCTAAATCTCTGATTTATTATTAATGAAGGCTATTGATAATTTAATTATCTTTAGTCATGATATTCTTTACTGAGCTAGTTGTGCTCACCCTTTTGCTTCACAATTCCTTTCAGGTAATAAGAGTGTAGCTGGGTCGAGCGAGGGTAATGGGGAAATAGAACGGTGGTCTCTAGCTGTGGATGTTCTCCCGAAGCAGTATAGAAAAGTTCATTTAGTAGTTATATTTGGTGAATCCAATAGGGTAAGGTGTACCCAACGTTGGAAGGGTGGTTTGCCACTATCATACAAGATGTCTAACGACATACAACCTCGTGTCATCATAAAACAGGGATGTACTCATCCACTTGCTGGGTATATATACGAGCACTACCTGTATAATCTTGGTGTTTGTTTAAAGTATAATTCTCAATTGGAGACAGTAGAGATAATGATATGTCAAGAGAAGACTCACCATTGGGAAGAATATGATAGTAATCTTCTCGTTTTTCTTTGGGGTCTATTGGGTCAACCAAAGATAATTCTGTGGCCATATGATATCTATCATAACCTAGACGCATGGCCTCCCATGTACGAAGGTTTCCTTAAGCACTTCCCAAAGATTCTAATTTCTAAAACAATTTTTGACTATACCTTTATGTAAGGTGTCATTGTGAGGTGATGTCCACGGTTAGAACATGAGTCACATTTGGTATATATTTGTATCCAAACTCACAGCATATGTGTTGTTGTATTTTGCACGACAATTGTTGTAATAAAGTTATAGTTGTTTTCTGTACCATGTATTTGGCGACTCAGAATAGGTTGGATGGAATGGATCTATTTTGGGGTCGTTACACAACATGCTAGTTACTGTCTAATGCTGTCTTGATAATTGTGTATCATTATGCTGTCTTGGTTTATGCATAATATTACTGACTAATGATTACTTGGTTACTGACTAATGCTGAATTGGTTACTGTTTAATGCTGGCTTGGTTACTGCATAATGATACTGACTAATGCTGACTTGGTTCTTTCCAATACTTATCCTGTCAACAGACAATGGAGATGATTCCAGTTGTACTTTATTTCAACGGCACATGGTCTGATAGTAACCAATACACCAAATTTGAAGTTATCGGCATACTAGTTCCATCAACTAGTTCGTTCAAAGAAATGCAAAACAAAATATGCAGTGCATTACGGCTAGACACAAACGCAACAACATTGTCAATCAAATTTCAGATTAGAAGCGACATTCCACGGATCAGTATATCAGATAAAGCAACATTACAATTCTTTCTTGAAATGAGTAGAAAATCTGATGAACAAGGTAAATTCCCACTGATTATAGATATTGAACACAGAATGGGACGCGCAACAATCTTGCATAACTTGACAAATGTAGAAGAATCTACAATTCGCGATGTAACGCCAATCAGATCAACACAAGGGAATTTCGCACTAGTTCCACTAGCAAGACAATATTACCAAATTGGAACGCAATATGCTGATCAGCTTGCAATGGAAATTATTGAACAACAACAAGACAGACAACATGACAAATCATACGCAAAAGAACGATATGATGATGTAATATCAGATCTGAATGAACGTGAAGTAAAATTACATCAAACCTACAAAGACAAAAAAATCCTATCACAAGCTATGAGGCTGCATTCAATAAGGAAAAACAGATAACACAAAGTTCAACGAACAAGTTATAGAGACTTTGTGCTAGTGTGCGTATACGATGAAAATTTCCAATGGAAGATGAGAGCATCAAGTTTTCAGAAAACCAGTATGTTTAAGGTGAGAGAATTCAATGACATCCACACTTGTTCAGTCAATGTATTGTTGGGAGACCACAGACAGGCAAATAGTGAGTTGGTCAGTGAATGTATAATACAAAAATTAACAAATTTGAAGAAAATATACACACCAACACATATTGTGGAGGATATGATGTCAGAATATAATGTGTCTATCTCTTACCAAAAAGCATGGAGATCGAAGGAGAAAGCGTTGGAAAAGCTGAGAGAAAATCCACACGACTACTCACCGATCCCATCATGGTTACACATGTTGAAGAAAACAAATCCAGGTAACACTTTAAAATATTTTATTGGTTTTTCGTGATTAGTTGGTTACCCAATTCAACTGATTTGGTTTTCAAGCATTAATTAGTAATATTATGCAGTAACCAATACATCATTAATCAGCAACCAATTCAGCATTAGACAGTAACCAATATACTCTTACACAGTAACCAAGATAGCATTAATCACTAACCAGCATGTTGAATGAAGGTAATATATGTATATTTATATTAATGGTTACTCATCAAATACATTGGTTACCTTCTTACAACATGCTGATTACTGTATAATGCTGTCTTGGTCACTGTGTTACCATTATACTGTGTAATGATGTCTTGATTACTATCTAATATTGTCTTGGTTACTGTCTACTGCTGTATTGGTTACTGTATAATATTACTGATTAAATACATTGGTTACCTTCCTGCAACAAATACATTGGTTAATTTTAATTTTGTTACTATCTTGTTTACTGTCTTGGTTAACCAATATGACTAAATATATTGGTTATTGTCTTGGTTACTGTCTAATGCTGTCTTGGTTACTGACTAATGATGTCTTGGTTACTGCATAACCATTCACTATTTGTGTTAGATGGATCATGCGAAAATATCTAATACATTTGTTACCTTCCTGCAACATTCTGGTTACTGTCTAATGCTGTCTTTGTTATTGTGTAACATTATTCTGCCTTGGTTAATGCATAATATTAATGTCTAATGTTGGCTTGGTTACTGCATAATCAGGTTCCGTCACAGTCCTTGACTTGGAAACAAATGGTCGTTTCAAATATTTATTCTTTTCCATTGGAGCATCCATTCAAGCATGGCACCATTGTTTTCCAATCATTGTAATCGATGGCACATTCATACAATCAACTTACGGGGGGACACTACTGATAGCAAGCACACAAGATGCAAACTGAAACATTGTTCCGATTGCTTTTTCAGTAGTTGACAGCGAAAATGAATTGTCTTGGAGATGGTTTTTCGTAAATTTGAGAATTGCTTGTGGAGTTAGGGAAGGTCAATGTATTGTTTCAGATAGACATGAAGCCATTATACAAGGACTGAATTTTGTGTTTCTGGATGTTATGCATGGTTCCTGCACATATCATATACTGAAAAATATAAAAAACAGATTTAAAAAGAAAGGAGAATAAGTTAAACAGGCTTACAACGGGGCTTGTAGAACTTACACTGTTGAACAATTCAACAAACACATGGCTGAACTTGATGACATTGATCCTCGAATAAGGACATATTTGGAGGAAGAGGTCAAGTTGGATAGGTGCACCAGGCTCCATGGGACTGTAAGCAGGTACTCAACAATGACTTCAAACACCGCCGAATCTATTAACAATGCAATCGAGTTTATCAAGGATCTTTCAGTTGCGTCAATGATTGAATGCCTACGTTGTCTGGTTCAAAGATGGTATTTCACAAACAAACAAGCAGCCATATCAACATTCACAACACTTTCAACAACAGCTGAGAGAAGGTTGCAATCTAATATTGTTAAATCAAATATACTTAAGGTAATTAATACAAATTTTAAATTATCGCATCCTAAGTTTCATTTGCATTTTATGGATACCTATTTTTCACTATTGGTTACCTGTATATGATGATAATTTTAACAACATTAAAATAAATACAATTATTACTGACTAGTACTAACTTGGTTACTGACTAATGTTAACTTAGTTACTATGCAACATTATATTGGTTACTGACTAATACTGAATTGCTTACTGTGTAACAATATAATGGTTACTGATTAATGCTGATTTGGTTACTGTGTAACATTATACCTCTTACTGATTAATACTGACTTAGTTACTCTGTAAAATTATAATGTTATTGTGTTTTATAATTGTTTCTTTTATATTGGTGGTTACTTATTGACTACGTTGGTTACCTTCATGCAACTGTTAATTTGATTGTATACAATGGGTGTTGTGTACTAATTATTTGCTTACTGTATATTTGGCATGCAACTATTAATCTTATTGTATACATTGGGTGTTCTGTACTAGTTAATTGGTTACTGTATATTTGGTTGCTAAAGCATATTAATGTACACTTGTACTGATGTGCAAGTGGTTACATTTTTATATTCATGATTACATATTAGGTACAAATGGTTACTGTTCTGTAATATGTATGTACAACTGTGTTTTATGTTCTGGTTACTAACATTATGTAATTCGGTTACTGGATAACATTGATTTATTTACTTTACTATATTTATTCTGTTTTCGGACAATGAAAATGATTCCAAATAACACACTTAATTTGTGTTGTAGGTTGAGACATCAAACTTAGTGATTTTCACTATTTACGATGTCTCTAAATAATATATTGTGGACATCAAACAAAAGACATGCACATGCCGTAAATTTCAATACCATGAGATGCCTTGTCTGCACGCTGCTGCTGTTATGAGCAAGCGAAATTTGAGCTGTTATGATTTTTGCTCAAAAAATTACACTAAAAAGCAACTTTGGTCGAGACATATTCAGCTTCCATCATGCCGTTAGATGACAAAGAAAACTGGGATGTATCAGAAGAAGTAAGAAACATATGTATAAAATCACCTAACACAAGAAGACCAGCAGGAAGACCAAAAAAAGGGAGGTATAAATACAGATCTGAAATTAAAATTCAAAACAAATGCAGCAGGTGCCAAGAAAAAGGACACAACAAGAAAACATGCAATAATCCCCCGGTTTTAAGACCAAAAAAAAAGGGTCTGATATAGTGCAGTTAAATTATAAGACCCCAAATTATTAATAAATGAAATTTAATTTCCTCTATTTATTATTTTGAAATAGTAAGGGTTGAATTGATTAATGAGGTTAATTATGGGTAAAATGCGCAAATATTTTAAATAAGCAAGTGGTTATAAAATATTCATTGTTGTCCGAGAATATTCGTTTAGTCGTGAAATATTCTTCCTACCTGGGAATATTCGTACGACGGCGCAGTCTTTTGTGGCCCCCACAACGAAAAGTGATTGGATGAAGAAAACGACAAGTATAAGTTGTTTATAAATAACGGCGTAGTTGTTACCGTTAATACTATTAGAATACCCCCGGTGGTTAAAACACAGTATTACGTATTATTGTACAATAGCACACGATATTGTACCAATTATTGATTCTTACGTAAGAAGGCACTACTCAATAATTGTTACAGTAATTACTGTTCAATATTTTATTTTATTGATTCAATAATTGTTACGTTGATATTTTATATTACTATTTTTTCAATAATTATCATTATACAGTATTTTCCATTATCGAAGCAATAATTTATATTATCTGAATAATATTACTAGATAACATTATTGATAATGTCTAGAAAGTTTTGTCTAAGGAGATGTTTGGTCACCTAATTGCGCGCCAGTAAGGAGAAAACCTTTTTGAAAAGCTCCCTCTTTCCTGGGAACTGCCTGGTTGTCAGTATTGTGATTCTGTAATATTATTTGTGAATAATTAATTATTAATTTATATGATGAGAAAAATATTCATTTTATGTGGATATAGATGGAGAAATTTTTTAAAATGACAATTGTTGAAAATCGATATTTTATCTTTTCTGATAAAATAATATTTTATTATATTATTATAATATAATAATGATGATATTTTTATAATGAATGTGGGATATATGAGTAAATGAGGAGAAAGAGTATTTTTGTTGCAAAATTTGTTTAAAACATGTTAAACATGTCTGTGGGCCCATTTCTTGACTGAAATTTGATTATAGTTTGTAGAATCGTCCGTTTATGAATTTCGGTCAATTTTTGTTTGGAATTTGGAAAAACTTTCTTCTGCAAAGTTGTAAATAATGAAAATTCCTATGGAAAAGACATGAGGTTTGAATTTTTCTGATAAAATGCTATTTATTATGAATTATTGAAGTTCCGAAGTTTCGAAATAATTAATTTTTAAAAGTTTTAAATATTTTATTTATGAAAAACGTTTTTCTTACTTTTTTTGAGTGGGTGGTTGATGTTTGAATTCAGCTGGTGTGCGTAGGAGATTTTAGAATAATAATAATAATTATTAAATTTTCTACTTTGGTGTTTTAATCATTTTTCTATAAATAGGGTGCTTAGGTTAGAATTGAAAATCACACCAGAAACTAAAATTTTCTCTCTCTTTCTCTCTCTCTATTATCGAGGGTATTCTTGTGAGTATTTTGATATATTGAGTGTTGTTATACGGTGCGAGTTTCCTTCAGCTCTATATCCAGTATTCTAGTCATAAGTACTGTCTTTTCAAGGTAAGGGATATTTTTTTTTATATAAATGATATTATTTCTTCCAATATCACTATGCCGAAATATTGATCTGAATTTTTATCAAATTTGGAAATTTTTGTGTCGGGGTTACTATTTACGTATACGACACTATTCACGAATACGACACTATTCACAAAAAAAAATAAATTTTCATTTTTCGTCCAAAATATCTATTATGGATACTAGCTTTGATTGTATCCATGTTTTGATCATTCTTAAATTTTACTCCACTATGATTACTTATGAGGTATTTTTGGACATGGATAAACCGAAATACGAATTCTTAATATTTGTTATTTTGTTTCACTGGATTCGTTTCCTTTAAAATATTTTTCATCATCCTCAGTCCTAAATGATGATATAACTGAATATCTTTGGCCTGTAGTGCAAAGATTAATGATTTTATGATGAATATCTTTGGCCCGCAGTGCAAAGATGAACAGGTGTTGAGATGAACATGACCAGCTGATGAATATCTTTGGCCTGTAGTGCAAAGATGAATATTTGATTCAAGATATTTATTGATTGATGTTACAGAGATAAAATATTGATGATGGACTTTATAATTCATAGATGATAGTAGATTTCATCCTCTACTTAACTCTTCTAATGAATTATTATTTCCGCTGTGAATTTTGATTTAAAATTTGTTGTCTATTGTATTCTATTAAATTTTTCCCTGTTGAGGACTAACGATAATTTGTTATATATTATCTTAGTCATAATATTCTTTACTGGGCTAGTTGAGCTCACCCTTTTTCCTTTTTATTCCATTTTTTTTCTCAGGAAGCGAGAATGTAGCGAGTACTAGTCGGGGTATGGAATGAAGGTTCTAGAAAGTCGTTTTAGTAGTCCTCACTATTTTTGTAAAATATATATCAATAATTGTAATGAGGACTTATTTGAGTGTGGATATTGTCTATATGACAATATTTGTATTTAAACTCACAATTTTTATGTTGTATTAATAAAGTTGTAGTTGTTCTGTACCATGTATTTTGACGACTCAGAATGGGTGTTGTATACCTATTTTGGGGGCGTTACAGTTGGTATCAGAGCTTAGGGATATGGTCTCTGGTGGAGATCGGGGAATAGTACTAGGAGGGGAGAGACGAGTAAATCCTTCGCTAGTGTGTCATACCTAAGCTTATTTGTTGGTCAGTCATAATATAGGGGTATTATGTGATTTGTTAATTTGTTTAATTAACTTTTGTTTTATGATAGTATTTAAGAATGGCAACTGAGAATGTGAACAGTGGAGTAAACGAAACTGTGAAGACGCCTGTACTCACTAACGAGGAGAACGTGCAACGGGCTGACAATGTTCCTCCTGTGAACAACACCACTGAGCAGACGATGAACGATGGGATGTTTAGAAACTTTTTGCAGTTCATGCAAAATTAGACGAGGGAGACTCGTGTTCAAAATACAGGAGGAAATGATAGCAATTCATGGTTTGTCACAGCCAAGCAGTTCAAGGAGTTGGAACCACCAGAATTCTGGGAAAAGTCGGATCCGATTAAGGCGGAGACGTGGGTCAAACAAATTACCAAGATATTCGATGTCTTGGGATGCACGGATGAACAGAAGGTTCTATTCGCCACCTTTATGTTCCGTAATGAGGCAGATTACTGGTGGGAATCTGTGAAGCGTACCCATCCAGCCGCGCTCAGCATGTCTTGGGAGACATTTCAGAAACTGTTCAATGACAAATACTTTCCTGAAAGTGTTCGTCATATGAAGGAGGTAGAGTTTATTAGATTGGAACAAAACAACATGACGGTGTCCCAGTACGAGGCGAAGTTTGCAGAGTTATCCAGGTTTGCACCTCATTTGGTAGAGAATGAGGAACGTATGACGCGGATGTTTCTGAGAGGTTTGAGACCCGGCATACATCAATATCTCATTTCACATAAATTTTCTCTCTATTCAGATGTTGTCAACATGGCTCAATTATTAGAGCGAGATAACGAGTACGTTCAATCGAGGGACCACAACCAGGATCATACCGGTGACAGTAGTCATCAGAACAACGATAATCAGCGGAGAAAGAAGATTACGGACAAAAGCGGTAACCACTCTGGTGGTAATCGTGGCCATGATAATAGAAGAAGCGAGTCGGGAGGAGATTTTAAAAAGAGGAGATTCAACAACGACAATGTGAAGACGTCAGCACCAGCAGCAACTGGTTCCAAGGGAGGAGAACGACCACCGGTCATATGCTATAAATGCGGGAAAGAAGGACATATCAGCCCAAACTGTCCACAACAGTTTAAGGTATGTTATAATTGTGGAAAGGAAGGACATATCGCTCGAGATTGCACTGTAGCGAAACCAAGTCCAGTGGGGATGGTGACTCAAAAGGCTGTCCCAGAAAAGTCAAAGTCAACGGTTTCTGGAAGAGCGTTTGTCGTGACTGGTCAACATGCGAAGAACCCAAATGAGGTGATCACAGGTAAGCTAATCATAAATTCATGTGGAGTTTATACTTTACTAGATACCGGTGCTACCCATTCATTTATCTCTCCTGCTTGTGCTCAACGTTTAAACTTGACTCCGGAGAAATTAGACTTTGATTTATCTGTGGAGACTCCGTTAGGAGAAACTTTCATCACATCCACTATTTATAAATCTTGTTTGATCCAAGTTGGCATCATCACCTTACCTGTTGACCTTATCTCTTTAAAGATACTTGCATTTGACGTGATTTTAGGAATTGATTGGTTAACTACTCATCATGCCAAAATTGATTGTTTTCGTAAGGTTGTTAGTTTTTATATTCCTAAGCAACCTGTTGTGCGAATTCAAGCAACTAAGCCATTAAAATCAATCACTGTTATATCAAGTCATAAAGTTATTCGTTTATTTAAAAACGGATGTCAAGCTTTCTTAGCCCATGTTATGGATTTGAATAAAGACACGTCATATTTGAATAATATTCCTGTTGTTATTGACTTTCCTGACGTATTTCCTGAAGAACTTCCCGGTCTACCCCCAGAACGTGAAGTTGAATTCTTTATAGATCTTGAACCTGGTACAAAGCCCATTTCTAAAATCCCATATCGAATGGATCCTATTGAACTTCAGGAGTTAAAGGTCCAATTACAGGAGTTGTTGGACATCGGTTTCATTCGTCCTAGTACATCTCCTTAGGGTGCTCCTGTTTTATTCGTAAAGAAGAAAGACGGGAGTATGCGACTTTGTATCGACTACCGGGAATTAAACCATGTCACTATCAAGAATAGATATCCGCTACCTCGTATTGATGACCTGTTTGACCAGTTACAAGGAGCACAATTCTTTTCAAAAATCGATCTTCGTTCTGGATATCATCAGCTGAAGATTAGAACTGAGGATATTCCAAAGACTGCCTTTAGAACTCGGTATGGGCATTATGAATTCTTAGTCATGTCTTTTGGATTGACTAATGCTCCTGCGGCTTTCATGGATATGATGAACCGAGTATTCAAGGAATATTTGGATCAGTTCGTTGTTGTTTTTATTGATGGCATCCTCATATATTCCAAAAGTCGTGAAGATCATGAGCACCATTTGAAGCTGGTACTCCAAAGGCTTCGTGAAAACAAGTTACATGCCAAGTTGAAGAAATACGAGTTCTGGCTTGAGGAAGTAGCATTCCTTGGGAACGTGGTGTCAAAACATGGAGTATCTGTTGACCCGACGAAGATTGAAGCAATACAAAGTTAAGAACAACCGAAGTCGGTGACCGAAGTATGTAGCTTTCTGGGCTTAGCTGGTTATTATCGGAGATTCGTGGAAGAATTTTCTCGAATCGCAACTCCATTAACTCAGCTGACTCGAAAAGATAGCAAATTCGTATAGAGCGAGGAATGCGAGAAGAGTTTCCAAGAGCTTAAGAGGAGACTCATTTCGGCACCTGTTTTGACCATACCATCTGGTTCGGATGGATTTGTTATCTACAGCGATGCTTCAGGCAAAGGGCTAGGATGTGTTCTCATGCAACATGGGAAAGTTATAGCCTATGCCTCACGACAACTTAAAGAATATGAGAAGAATTATCCTACTCATGATCTAGAGTTGACAGCAGTCGTTTTCGCGCTAAAGATCTGGAGGCACTATCTATATGGGGAGAAAGTGGAGATATATTCAGATCATAAAAGCCTCAAATATTTCTTCACTCAAAAAGAACTCAACATGCGGCAACGACGTTGGCTCGAGCTGTTGAAAGACTACGGCCATACTATTCAATACCATCCTGAAAAAGCGAACGTGGTAGCCGACACATTGAGTAGAAGATCATACGCGGGAACAAGTGCGATGTTGTCAACACAAAGGCCCATTTGGTGTGATTTACAAAAGACGAAGATAGAATTCAAGACTCCGGGGACCCATGCAATAATGTCAAGTATACATATAGAACCAACTTTAATCGAAAAAGTTAAAGTTGCTCAAGCCACAGACCCGGAACTGATGCGTATGAAGAAAAAAGTGCAAGAAGGTGCTATTCCAGAAGCAAGAATCGATGAAGAAGGAATACTTCGAGTCCACTCTAGATTTTGTGTTCCTAATGATTCTGATTTAAAGTACAAGATCATGATGGAGGCACATAATACACCATTTGCAATCCATCCGGGAAGTACCAAAATGTATTGTGATCTTCGACATACATTTTGGTGAAATAATATGAAGAGAGAGATTGCAAAGTTTATCTCGACGTGTTTAACTTGTCAACATGTAAAGGCAGAGCATCAAGTGCCTAAGGGTCCATTGCAACCACTTGAGATTCCGAAATGGAAGTGGGAACATATTACCATGGATTAGGCATAAATGCTATTTGGGTTATTGTTGATAGATTAACCAAGTCTGCTCATTTTCTGCCAATACGGGAGACTTATTCCCTTGAACGTCTTGCTCGTATGTACGTGAATGAGATTGTGAGGTTGCATGGCATGCCAATATCCATAGTTTCGGATCGTGACCCAAGATTCACTTCAAGATTTTGGATTAGCTTACAAAAAGCTATGGGCACGGATTTACGATTTAGTTCGGCATACCATCCTCAAACGGACGGACAATCAGAGAGGACTATTCAAATTCTTGAAGATCTATTAAGACTTTGTGTCCTAGATTTCAAAGGGAGTTGGGATAAGTACCTATCATTGGTGGAATTCTCTTACAACAACAGTTATCAGGCAAGTATAGGTGTGGCTCCATTTGAAACATTATATAGACGAAAGTGTCGCTCTCCAATATGTTGGGATGAGGTGGGAGAAGCAACATTTGGGACCCGAGTTGGTACGTATGACTACGAAAAAGATCCAAATGATTCAACAACGTATACAAACGGCACAGGATAGACAAAATAGTTATGCGGATCTTCATCGAAAGGACATAGAATTTAGTATTGGGGATCATGTATTGTTGCGTGTGGCTCCATGGAAGGGAGTTACAAGATTTAGGAAGAGAGAAAAGCTCAATCCATGATTTATTGGTCCATTTCAGATTCTTAACCGAGTAGGAAATGTGGCTTATAGACTCGCGTTACCTCCAAGTATGTCTCGTGTTCATAATATTTTCCATATATCTGTGCTTCGTAAATATGTGAAAGACCCAAACCACGTCATTGAGTTAGAACCGGACGAGATTGTTGAAGACTTAACGTACGAGGAGGTACCTGTCAAGATCTTGGATAGGAAAGAGCATGTCCTACGCACAAAGGTCATACCACAAGTTAAAGTTTTGTGGAGGAACCATACTATTGAGGAAATGACCTGGGAGTTGGAAACGAAAATGAAAGCGAGGTATCCTCATCTTTTCGAAATACCAAGTACGTACGTCAATTTCAAAGAAAAAATTTCATAAGGAGGGGAGGTTGTAAGACCCCAAATTATTAATAAATGAAATTTAATTTCCTCTATTTATTATTTTGAAATAGTAAGGGTTGAATTGATTAATGAGGTTAGTTATGGGTAAAATGCGTAAATATTTTAAATAAGCAAGTGGTTATAAAATATTCATTGTTGTCGGGGAATATTCGTTTGGTCGTGGAATATTCTTCCTGTCGGGGAATATTCGTACGACGGCGCAGTCTTTTGTGGTCCCTATAACGAAAAGTGATTGGATGAAGAAAACGACAAGTATAAGTTGTTTATAAATAACGGCGTAGTTGTTACCGTTAATACTGTTGGAATACCCGGTGGTTAAAATATAGTATTACGCGTTGTTGTACAGTAGCACACGATATTGCACCAATTATTGATTCTTACGTAAGAAGACACTACTCAATAATTGTTACAGTAATTACTGTTCAGTATTTTATTTTATTAATTCAATAATTGCTACGTTGATATTTTATATTACTATTGTTTCAATAATTGTCATTACACAGTATTTTCCATTATCGAAGTAATAATTCATATTATCTGAAGAATATTATTAGATAACATTATTGACAACGTCTAGAAAGTTCTGTCTAAGGAGAGGTTTGGTCACCTAATTGCGCGCCAGTAAGGAGAAATTCTTATTGGAAAGCCCATTCTTTCCTAGAAACTGCCTGGTTGTCAGTATTGTGATTCTATAATATTATTTGTGAATAATTAATTATTGATTTATATGATGAGAAAAATATTCATTTTATGTGGATATAGATGGAGGAAATTTTTAAAGTGACAATTGTTGAAAATCGATATTTTATCTTTTCTGATAAAATAATATTTTATTATATTATTATAATATAATAATGATGATATTTTTACAATGAATATGGGATATATGAGTATATGAGGAGGAAGAGTATTTTTGTTGCAAAAGTTGTTTAAAACATGTTAAACATGTCTGTGGGCCCATTTCTTGACTGGAATTTGATTATAACCTGTAGAATTGTCCGTTTATAGATTTCGGTCAATTTCTGTTTGGAATTTGGAAAATCTTTCTTCTGTAAAGTTGTAGATAATGGAAATTCCTATGGAAAGTACATGAGGTTTGAATTTTTTTGATAAAAGGGCTATTTATTATAAATTATTGAAGTTCCGAAGTTCCGAAATAATTAATTTTTGGAAGTTTTAAATATTTTATTTGTGAAAAACATTTTTCTTACTTTTTTTGAGTGGGTGGTTGATGTTTGAATTCAGCTGGTGTGCGTAGGAGTTTTTAGAATAATAATAATTATTATTATTATTAAATTTTCTGCTTTGGTGTTCTAAGCATTTTTCTATAAATAGGGTGCTTAGGTTAGAATTGAAAATCACACCAGAAACTAAAATTTTCTCTCTTTTTCTCTCTCTCTATTATCGAGCGTATTCTTGTGAGTATTTTGATACATTGAGTGTTGCTATACGGTGCGAGTTTCCTTCAGCTCTATATCCAGTATTCCAGTCAGAAGTACTATCTTTTCGAGGTAAGGGATATTTTTTTTATATAAATGATATTATTTATTTCAATATCATTATGCCGAAATATTGATCTAAATATTTATTAAATTTGGAACTTTTTGTGTCGGGGTTACTATTCACGTATATGGTACTATTCATGTATACGGCACTATTCACGAATACGACACTATTCACAAAAAAAATAAATTTTTATTTTTCGTCCAAAATATCTATTATGGATACTAGCTTTGATTGTATCCATGTTTTGATTATTCTTGAATTTTACTCCACTATGATTACTTATGAGGTATTTTTGGACATGGATAAACCGAAATACGAATCCTTAATATTTGTTATTTTGTTTCACTGGATTCGTTTCCTTTAAAATATTTTTCATTATCCTCAGTCCTAAATGATGATATAACTGAATATCTTTGGCCTGTAGTGCAAAGATTAATGATTTTATGATGAATATCTTTGGCCCGTAGTGCAAAGATGAGCAGGTGTTAAGATGGACATGACCAACTGATGAATATATTTGGCCTGTAGTGCAAAGATGAATATTTGATTCAGAATATTTATTGATTGATGTTACAGGGATAAAATATTGATGATGAACTTTTAAATTCATAGATGATAGTAGATTTCATCGTCTACTTAACTCTTCTAATGAATTATTATTTCCGCTGCGAATTTTGATTTAAAATTTGTTGTCTATTGTATTCTATTAAATTTTTCCCTGTTGAGGACTAACGATAATTTGTTTTATATTATCTTAGTCATAATATTATTTACTGGGCTAGTTGAGCTCACCCTTTTTTCTTTTTGTTCCATTTTTTTTCTCTGGAAGCGAGAATGTAGCGAGTACTAGTCGGGGTATGGAATGAAGGTTCTAGAAAGTCGTTTTAGTAGTCCTCACCATTTTTGTAAAATATATATCAATAATTGTAATGAGGACTTATTTGAGTGTGGATATTGCCTAGATGACAATATTTGTATTTAAACTCACAGTTTTTATGTTGTATTAATAAAGTTATAGTTGTTCTGTACCATGTATTTTGACGACTCAGAATGGGTGTTGTATACCTATTTTGGGGGCGTCACATAAATTAATAGTGTAAACACATTAATGTATAATTGTTTACTTTGAGTAACCATTAACCACTTCGTTGGTAACATTTTTGATTGTGAACAGTAACCAAAATTATTATTCATTAATATTTTGATTTTTGATTTCATTATGAGTTGCCAATATAAAGCAAACATATCAGTAATTACATAACAATTTTTAATGGTAAGCATGTATAATAAACATCCATCTTAGGCAAGCATGTATAATAAACAAACAATTACATAATAGTTACCATAACAGTAACCACATAATTACATAACAGTAACCATACCAGTTTTTTATGGTAACCAAAACATAAACAACCTGTATATCCAGCAACATGTAATGAAAATGATATTGAAGTTTAGGCAACCCATGTATACTCACACATGTACATTTAACAATTGATATATGTACTGATGCAAGCATTAACTTTCTGGTTACTATCAAAACGTTGTATGGTTACTATCAGTCTCATATCCTTCCAACAGTTTTTAATGGTAACCAAATAATTACATAAAAATAACCATACCAGTTTTTAATGGTAACCAAATAATTACATAACAGTAACCATCACAGTAACCACCTAATTTGATAACAGTAACCATACCAGTTTCTAATGGTAACCAAAACATAAACAACCTGTGTATCCAGCAACCTATAATGAAAATGATATTAAAGTTTATGCAACCCTTGTATACTCACACATGTACATTTAACAGATGATATATGTCCTGATACAAGCTTGTAACTCTCTGGTTACTATCAAAACATTATCTGGTTACCCCTTTATACATGATTGGTTACGAACTGTATATTTCAAAATAATGGAACAAACATAACTTAAAAGAAACAAATACCAACAAACAAATAATATCTCTTTCATTACTGCTAATATAATTAAATATGTAATCCCATCTACATAAGATCCAATGAACATCACAAAATCATAAACCATACAAAAATGTTATGAATATCCCCAAAAAACAAAAAAAAATACTCAACACAATTCATAAAGACAAAACAACGAAATCCTGACTAATCAAAATCTGGACAAAATCTTCCTGGAAATTCTCTATCAGTCTCATATCCCTCCAATTGTTTGTTCCTTGCATAAATATATAGGTTTGTGCATAACTTCTTCCGATACTGCGCAATGGGGAATGGAATAGGAATTTGATCAAACTTCTGGTGAATGACATGCTCAGTGAAATAAATTGTGAACACCCCACAATCACTGTACAAAAAAAATATATAACAAAAATCAAAAATAAACTCAACCTATATGTAATAATTAAAAAAATGTAAACAATTTAACCCTTACCCCTCAACTTGTTCAGGAACCACCTCTGCAAATTCCAACTCAATTATATCATCTTCCTCTTTGTTGCGATACGGTTCACTGCTAAAGTCAATGTCAGACCTATCCCTCCAAAAACCACTCTTGCTCATTAAAGTTGGAAGAATGAAGATGTACGACTCACAAACATTCATAATTTTAGTTTGCATGGATTTCCTTTTTGGTTGCAGAGAATTATAAACAGTTAGACGCCTACGATGCACATCAAAAGTCAACAAGAACCAATGGTCCGGTGATGACATATGAATGGGGAACAACACACAGTCAACGTTCCTCCATGGTGTGTTGACATCCATAAACAGCCCATGTATGTATTCAGCAACATCACCTTCCCTAGACAGAACAATTTTGTCTGCATTTTTATTTGTATACTCCTCAAAAAGAGTGGTGATCTTGCTATGAAACCAACAATCCGTGGTCGTTGCCCTTACAGGAACACTGTCGGAATGTCTGGCCAGTTTACGTAAATAATACAACGCAACATTGATGTGCTGAACCAAAAAAGAAGAAGATATTAACAGTTGCTGAAAAATGTAAGTATGTAATGAATGTAACTAAATAATGTAACCATAACTACAAAAACATAAATTTTAAAAAAAAATACTCACATCGTCGTCTAACCACTGCCCATGAGTCTTTAATTTATAGAACCACATTTTCGATGATATTGGGATAGACCCAAATACAAAAGAAGGCATGATAATATCGTTCTTTCCGGGAAATTTGTCCGTCCTTCAATATAAAAGCATAGTAGTATACACGCTAACATTAACAATTACCGTATTAGTATACACACTACTCAAAATTAAACTTGCACAGTCAATCATTAACATACTCATCAACAACTTAATTTTAAACATTAACCTGGTAACCAACAAAAATTAAAATCATAACCATAATCAAATAGTAACCAATACATAACTAATAGGTGACCAAAACATAAACTAATAGTAACCAGAATATAAAATAATAGTAACCATAACATTTATTTAATAGTAACCACAACATTTATTTAATTTTAACATTTATTTAATATTTAATATTATGCAGTAACCAAAACAACATTAGTCAATAACCAATTAAGTATTATACAGTAACCAACATAATGTTACACAGTAACCAATACATCATTAGACAATAAATAATACATCATTAGACAATTACCAAAACAACATTACACAGTATAATGTTGTCCAGTAACCAATACAGCATACCAAAATCAGTAAACTAATCAAAAACTTAATATGTTCAATATGTTCAATAATTAACATACTAATCAACAACTTAATTTTAAACATTAACCTGGTAACCAACAAAAATTAAAATCATAACCATAATCAAATAGTAACCAAAACATAAACTAATAGTAATCAGAATAAAACATAATAGTAACAAGAATATAACATTTATTTAATAGTAACCATAACATTTATTTAATATTAACATTTATTTAATATTATACAGTAACCAAAACAGCATTAGTCAATAACCAATTAAGCATTATACAGTAACCAATATAATGTTACACAGTAGCCAATACAGCATTAGACAGTAACCAATACATCATTAGACAGTAACCAAAATAACATTATACAGTATAATGTTGCCCAGTAACCAATACATCATACCAAAATCAGTAAACTAATCAACAACTTAATATGTTCAATATGTTCAATAATTAACATACTAATCAACAACTTAATTTTAAACATTAATCTGGTAACTAACAAAAATTAAAATCATAACCATAATCAAATAGTAACTAATACATGACTAATAGGTAACCAAAATATAAACTAATAGTAACCAGAATATAAAATAATAGCAACCATAACATTTATTTAATATTAACCATATGTTACTACAATAATACAAATTTATTTGTTTCATAGAAACCTATAGCATTGTTAACAACAAAAAATAAACCTTTTTCTGTTGTTTAGTCCAATTTTGAACCATTATTCAAACAATGCCTCTTCAAAATTGGAGGGCATATCCATGCATGATTTGGGGAATGCAATTAGACGTGCAAGTGTTTGACTAGCACCCACTGCAGTAGATGATGAACCAGCCGATCCAAACGCTGCTGTATATGGAGACCGCAAAATGGCACTCTTTGCAGGTTCACGGACAAGTCTACCACCGGCTTTGTGGACACTCTTCTCCAACTCATCACACTTAGCTATGTCGTGTGTGGTCAGAAGCATACCTGTTTGCTGCATCACCTTTATTCCCCCTTTTCAATTGATATAAAAAGGTAATATATACGATTAGATTTTCAATCCAAAAACATGCAATTAACTAATATATGCAATAACAACCTGACTGTACAACAACCAACAAACTAAAATGAACATGTTATACTAGTAACCTGAATAACATAAACTAGTAACCAAATCATAATATAATAGTAACCATAACACATATAATAGTAACCAAAACACAATATAATAGTAACCAAATCACAATATAATGGTAACCAAAACATAGAGAGCATGTAAAAAAAATGATGTCACGTAATTATAACACTAACCTTATTAGCATCATACACAACAATCTCTTTTCTAGTGCATTGTCTTAATATGTCAAAAGATGGCATGTCATTATTATTGTAAATCTGTGCAAAATAAAGAAATCATTAAAACAAAAGACAAATATCACATAACAAAACAAACAAATATGTCTAACCTTGACATTTTCTTCATCATCATTATTTTTCATTTCATGAGGTTCTACAACTATAACATCACATTCAACTTCATTAACAATTTCAATTACATTCACATCCTTCTTCTCAACGAATATCAACACATCAACACCATCAGTATTCTTAATCAGATTTGAACCATCATCAACATCTTCATCAACACGTTCAACTTCATTACCAATTTTAATTTTATTCCCACCATTCTTCTCAACATCATTCAATACATCATCACCATCATTATTCTTATTCACTTTTGAACCATTATCAACATCCTCATCAACATGGAGCTCCTCCACCATGACATCAGCATCCTCATCACCAGCTTCATCACCTTCATCATCATCATTATCACCACCAGCATTGTCAAAATCAGAATCAGAATCATCATCAGAATCACCATCAACCTTTTTGTCCCCAACGTCTTTGATCGCGCGTAACTCATCTCTAATAATGGACCTAAGGTCCCTGCATAACTGAACATGTAAAAGCCGCATTTCATCTTTAATATCAGTTCGCAACTTTCTAACTTCTTTCTTCAATTCAGAAACTTTCTTCTCCAACGGCCTAAACCGTGCATCAATTGCCTCTTTAACAACAGATATATCACACCAATATTGTCAGCCTTCACTTTTTTTTCAACTTTCTTGTCACCATCCTTCCCATTAAAAAAGTGAAGCTCGCCCAAATCAAGCCGATCCTTCTCCTCGGCCGTGGGAATCAAACTATTTATCCTCAGCTGAAAAATAATAAGTACACTTTAGTATATCATCTAACAACAAATGTACAATTATAGTAAAATAAACAATAAATAAAGAATCATAAAAAATAATCAGTAACCAAATACATATATACAGGTAACCAAATGTATAATAAGTAGTAACCAAATAAATGTATAAAGGTAACCAAATATGTATACTCGGGTAACCAACAACATTGTTATTAGTAACCTGAATATAATCTAATCAGTAACCACATGTGAATATTCAAGTATCCAAAAACATTGTTATTATTAACATGCATATAAAATAATCAGTAACCAAACGTGTATATAAAGGAAACTAACTACTTTATTGATAGTAAACTTCACAAAATATTTCCAGTAACCAATTATATAACTAAAGGTAACCAATTACATTCTTAGTAGTAAAACAGCATACCTGTCCGGAATAAAAAATTAAATCATTCAACTTGTCATTTGAAAGGGGCTTCATTAGCTCCTTCCATCTAAATAAACGTATATCCGACGGATGCTCGTCATTGCATATACCCTGAGTTTTGAATGTCGGAATAGTTTTAAACATAAAAACTTGGAATACATAAGGAATCCCATTCAACTTGTACAATTTGGTGTAATGATCCATGTAAAAATTATATGTTGAAGCACCATTCCTTCCTTTCTTTAAACGCCCCTTCAAAGCATTGCACAAAGAGTACTTTGTCATCTCAAACGCGACTTTTTCCCAAGGAAAACTACTAACATCACCATAACACAAAAAATTAACCATTGCCCCATCCACATAATTTTTAGAAACTGTGGATATAATGAAATTAAAGACCAAAAAAATCATTGACATCTTAATAGCCTCGTCATTATCATCAAAAACTGCTTTCCTATATACCCTACCTATACTACTATGTGTCACAGCTTCGTCCCCAAAAAACTTACCAATAAGCATATTCTCCATACCTTTATATGCAGTTATATCATCCTCACCTTGCCATCTCAACCCATATATCAGACAAAACTCAGGCAAACCAAACCTGACCCTTTTCTCCCCGAACAAAAACCACATTTCACCGTCATCCCTCTGGTGAACCTCCCTTACAAGAGCGTGGTGAATAATCTAGGAATACATTTGGTGCTCACCAAACTCCAGAAAATTTCCAAAACATGTTGCCTTAAACTTATCCATTTGACTCTGATTCAATTTATTGGCAATAATGCTGGGGACTTCTATGTCGCACCAATATATAACTTTTCCATTGAATTTTCTATTGCATTTCTCATAATAAAGATCCCATAACTGCAAGTAAACAAAATTAGATTTGCAAAGTTAACCAACCAGTTATATAATAGTAACCAAAACAACATAGACAAGTAACCAAAATAGAATTAGTCAGTAACCAATTAAGCATTATACAGTAACCAATACAGCTTTAGACAGTATAATGGTTAGACAGTAACCAAGACAGCATTAGACAGTAACCAAGACAGCATTAGAGAGTAATCAACATGTTGCATGAAGGTAACCAATGTAAATTGGTTACTAATTAATGTTATCTTGGTTACCTTCATGCAACATGCTGGTTACTGTCTAATGCATTGGTTACCAAGCATTAGTCAGTAATATTATGCAGTAACCAAAACATCATTAGTCAGTAACCAATTAAGCATTATACAATAACCAATATAATGTTACACAGTAACCAATACATCTTTAGACAGTATAATGGTTAGATAGTAACCAATACAGCTTTAGACAGTATAATGGTTAGACAGTAATCAAGACAACATTAGACAGTAACCAAGACAACATTAGACAGTAACCAGCATGTTGCATGAAGGTAACCAATGTAAATTGGTTACTGATTAATGTTGTCTTGGTTACCTTCATGCAACATGCTGGTTACTGTCTAATGCATTGGTTACCAAGCATGTGGTTACCAAGCATTAGTCAGTAATATTATGCAGTAACCAAAACAGCATTAGTCAGTAACCAATTAAGCATTATACAGTAACCAATATAATGTTACACAGTAACCAATACATCTTTAGAAAGTATAACGGTTAAACAGTAACCAAGACAACATTAGACAGTAACCAAGACATCATTAGGCAGTAACCAGCATGTTACAGGAAGGTAACCAATGTAAATTAGTTACTGATTAATGCTGTTTTAGTTACCTTCATGCAACACGCTGGTTACTGTCTAATGCATTGGTTACTAAGCATGTGGTTACCAAGCATTAATCAGTAATATTATACAGTAACCAAAACAGTAACCAAAACAGTAATTAGTCAGTAACTAATTAAGCATTATACAGTAACCAATATAATGTTACACAGTAACCAAAACAGTCTTAGACAGTAACTAATACATCATTAGACAGTAACCAAAATAGCATAAGACATTATAATGTTACTCAAAAACCAATACATCATACCAAAATCTAACACCAAACATTTATATGATCGTAACAATAACAAAATTTAAATTATAACACCTTTAAAATTCTTTGTGTTGGAATTATCTCTTGGATAAGCACTTGACCTTCGTTCTTAATAGGGACATCAAAATCATAATCTAATTGCACTTCAGAATGTTTGATATCACTATGTATCACCAAACTATTCTCATTCTTTCTCGATTTATGACCTACATCCTTACCCTTCCGCTTCCCCTTGCTCTCCACAACAAACTTCTTCAAGTCCTTAACAGAATCACCCTCCATGATTCTTTTCCTCTTTCCATCCTTTTTCCTTGTATCAACCATTCTATATAAAACATAAAAACAACACAAACCCAAACAATGAATACTCTATCCTGTTAGTAAACAACTTTAACAGATAATACATTAAACTATTTAGAAAATACTCACTTGAAACAATAATAAACACCAGAGTCGATCAATGGAGAAGAATAGCCCAACTGAACCAGACTGCAACAGCGATAACGAGTAACAACGACAATGACGAACAACTAAACGAAGATGGCGAACAACTAAACGAAGATGATATATAACGAGTAAAGATAACGAAAATGTAAAGTAAATCACCGGAAACGATCAATGGAGATGAAGAACGCACGAACAGAATAGAGAAACAAGGGTTTCAGTATGCAGAAGGGTTTGTAACTGAAGAGTCCCAAACAAATGATAGATGACGGTTATATTAGTATTAGTATTGTAAATATATATGTTGAAGTGCCATATTTTTATAATTATTTTATGAGTGTATGATTTTTGTAATTACTTTTAAAAATATACTATAATATGTAATTGTTCCTTTAAAATAATAGTACTACGCTACTGCACTTTCAAAGTCAAGGAGGTCCCAACTAAACCAAAGAAGTCAAAGCGTAAATATGATTTTGAGACTTATTTAATGTGGCTCATGAATTTACCATGAAGCATACAAATGTTTGTCTCATGCCCCGCAATGAATCAAAATATCTCAATTTACTGCCTAAAAGTAGACCTGGCAAACATGGCCCAAGCCTGCGGGCCGGGCCCGCCCTGTGACGCCCCCAAAATTAGGTATACATCACCCATCTTGGGTCGTCAGATACATAGTACAGAATACAAATACAACTTACTAATACAACTGTCGTGTACAATACGACAAAACATAAACTGTGAGTTTGAATACAAATATTATCTTCTAGAGAGTATTCATACTCAAAAGGAGTCCTCATTACATTTATTAACACACCATTACATAGAATAGTGATGACTACTAACTAATACTATCATTCGGACCATCACACCGTTCCCCGACTTGCCCCAGCTACGTTCTCATTTCCTGAAGAGTTCAGTGAAAGAAAGGGTGAGCTCAACTAGCCCAGTAAGAAATATTATGACTAAGATAATGCAGAATAAATTATCATTAGCCTTCAACAATGTTAAACTGATAAAATATAATAGACATCAAGTTTAACTGCAGCGGAACAAGCAATCCATTAAAAGAGTCAAGTAGAAAATAAACTCTACTATCTTTTATGATTTAAAAAGTTTTTCAACACTGTGATCGCTGGGACTCAGCTTAATAAAATAATCCACATCATCGAATCACCCCTGCACTACGGCCAAGGATATTCGTGTATTCATTAATGGTCATGATCATGCCAACAACTGTCCATCAATGCACTACGGGCCAATGATGACTTTTACCACATCATTTATAACATTACGGTCATGATTATACCGAATAATCTCTGGTCATAATCATACCAAGTCCATCTATGCACTACAGGCCACAGATGACTTTCAACATTTTATGAACATGAGGATGATGACAATTATATAAGAATTCAATAAAACAAGTTCAAGAATTAGTTTATCCAGGAATTAATAACGTCCAAATTGTCAACATGATACTGCTTTGTGGAGTAAAATTCAAGAATGCTTAGAAGAATATTTTCATGAAAAGATACTGGATGAAACGCAATTATCAAGGATATTCCACAAATTTCATGGAGTATAGAAGTCAAAACTTAACCAACTGAGTACAATAAAGAATGGAATAACAAAAGAAATCACCATGCATGCGATAGACCGCACAAACAGGTTATTCTAACAGAATAATAAATAATGGAACCAGGTCCGGCGTAAACGCACAGACAGGATATTCCGACAGAATAATAAATAATAGAACCAGGTCCGGCGTAAACGCACAGACATGATATTTCGACAGAATAATAAATAATGGAACCAGGTCCGGCGTAAACGCACAGACAGGATATTCCGATAGAATAATAAATAATAGAACCAGGTCCGGTGTAAAACACACAGACAGGATGTTCCAACAGAATAATAACAATACGGAACCAGGTCCGGTGTAAAACACACAGACAGGATGTTCTAACAGAATAATAATAAAAACGGAACCAGGTCCGGTGTAAAACACACAGACAGGATGTTCCAACAGAATAATAATAAGACGGAACCAGGTCCGGTGTAAAACACACAGACAGGATGTTCCAACAGAATAATAACAAGACGGAACCAGGTCCGGTGTAAAACACACAGACAGGATGTTCCAACAGAATAATAATAAAAACGGAACCAGGTCCGGTGTAAAACACACAGACAGGATGTTCCAACAGAATAATAATAAAAACAGAACCAGGTCCGGTGTAAAACACACAGACAGGATGTTCCAACAGAATAATAGAAGAATGTCACTAAGTATAGGGTAGATCCGCGTATACAGGTTATTCCAACAGAATAATAAGAAATGGAATAACAACAGTTCTCTTCATGAATAAGAAAGAATAACACCCCTTCCCGTTTTAAAGAAGAGCTGAAATAAGGAAGTAGTTAAGTAGCAGAATACTCTTCTTCTCTCTCTCTATAGTTTCTCTCTATAGTTTCTCTCTCTAGAGTTCAGTGAATTCGTAAGAAATAATGAAGGAATGAGCTGCTATTTATAGAAAAATAAAATGCATAGTAACTAATCCATGAACGGTCCAGATTGATTACTTTAATCTGACGGTTCATATTTAAAGAAAAATCTTTTTAAAAAAATATAATATATTCTATTTATATAATAACTTTAATAAAGTATTCTGTTTTATATAAAAAGATGTTTCTGTTTTATTACGTTAATAATACGAATAAAACAAAACGTCATTATCGCTAAATAATTCATATTATTAACTGACAATAATTGAATCAAACTGAGTGACTTTTCACATAAGCATTAATAATCAATACCGTGTGCTACTATGCAACCACACGTATTGCTGTACTTTTACTATCGAGTAGTTCAACAGTAACAATGGTAAAACTTCCGCCGTTATTTTTAATAAAATATTTTTGTCGTTTTTTCAATTCGACAATAATTCCGTTGTGGGATCCACCAATGATTGTGTCGTTGTACGAATATTTCTTGTTAAAACGAATATTCCCCGACCAATCGAATATTATACGACAACTTGGATACTTTATAAAATTTATAAATACTACCCATAACTATTATATCAAATCCACACCATAATATAAAAAAAATTATTTCGAGAAAAATTAAATATTTATTCATAAAATCTGGGGTTTCACAATCTCCCTTCCTTATAGAATTTCGCCCTCGAAATTTACGTACGTACTTGGTATGCCGAACATGTGAGGATACCTTGACTTCACTTCAAATTCTAACTCTTGAGGTATAACCTTTAAGCATCGAATATGATCCTTCTTATCCAAGATGTTAACACGTATCTCCTCATACGTTAAATCTTTTGCTATCTCGTCCGGTTCTAAATTAATAATGTGGTTCGGGTCGTCCACATATTTACGTAACATCGATACGTAAAAAAAAATATTCTGAACACGCAACATACTTAGCGGTAATACGAGTCTATAGGCCACAGTTCCTACTTCATCGAGGATTTCAAATGGGCCAATTAAATCGAGAGTTGAGATTTCCTCTCTTCGTCAATTCTTGCTTCTAGAATAACGCCCTCTTGAACCTTCTTCTTCACATTTATCAGCTCTGAGTATGTAGCTTGAGCGGCTTTAACTTTATCGATTAAAGTCGATTTTAATCGTATATTCGTTATCTTCACGTGGGTTTGTATATTCGCACTTGTAACCGTATACGATCTTCTACACAACGCGTCAGCTACCACGTTCGCTTTTCCACGATGTTATTGAATGGTACGATCGTAATCTTCAACAGCTCGAGCCAACGTCTTTGGCGCATAATACGTTCGTTTTAGTTGAAAAAATATTTGAGGGTTTAAGAAATGAGTTTTGTATTGGGGTCAATACAAAATTCAATTTTACGCTCTGGGGTAGGCTAAGAAGTCTTCAAGAATACGTCAAGAAATTTATTAACAATAGAAATATCGTTCAAAACTGTGACCCTCATCCAAGACTTGGATAACACGTCACATTGATACCTATCAACTTGCCATCGTCATTTACAACGTCTCCTACGAAAAGTCTAGCTTCGGTGCATTCCACACCAGGAAGTCAACAACGAAAGGAACGAGAATTTTTACTTATGGCTTGATATGACAATGATTGACTTTAGTGGTTTGGTTACTTTGAATTTGCATAACAGATTGGTTAGGAATATGAAAGCTAACAACCTTACGAAAAGCATGATGAGCAGTTAACCAATCGTTTCCAAAAATCACATCAATGCAAGTATTTTCAAAGAGATAAGATCAACAGGTAACGTGAAAGTATTGATTTGAACAAGATTTATAAATAGTGGAGGTAACAAAGGTTTCTCCCAACGAAATTTCAACAGAGAAATCAAAGTCTAACTTCTCCGGAGTTAAGTTCAAATATTGAACACAACTAGGTGAAATAAAAGAGTGAGTAGAACCGATATCTAACATAGTATAGACTTCGCAAGAGTTTATGACTAACATACCCATGATAATTTTATTCAGGTTACTCGTCACGAAAAAAACGCTCTCTCTTAAACTACTGGCTTTGGCTTTTCTGGGACGGTCTTTGGTGCCTCCGTCCTATCTGAACTTGTTTTCGGTGAACGACAAAATCGGGCTAAGTGACCTTCTCTTCCACAATTATAGCATGCTTTGAATGGCATCGCGCAGTTTGGACTGATGTGTCCCTCCCCTCCACATTTGAAGCATATGATAGGTGGTCGTTCTCCTTCCTTAACAACGGGTGCTGGTGCTGACGTCTTTCCATCATTGTTGAATCTCCTCTTCTTGAAATGACCATTCTTATTGTTTTGGCCCTGATTATCACCGAAGTGGTTACCATTTCTGGCCTGTTGATTCCCTCCACGCTTGTTGTCACCGCTTCGATGACTGCTCTCACTGGTATTATCATTTTGTCGACTGCTCTCTTTTGGTTGCGTTGACTCGTTATCGCGCTCCACTAACTGAGCCCTATTCACAACATCTGAATACAAACACAGTTTATGAGAAATAAGATGTTGACGTATCTCAGGTTTCAAACCTCGCAAAAACATTCGCGTCATTCGCTCTTCATTATCCACCAAGTGGGACGCAAATCGGGACAACTCAGCAAATTTAACCTCATACTGCGACACGGTCATATTATTCTGCTCCAATTTGATGAACTCCACCTCCTTCATGTGACGAACACTTTCGGGAAAGTATTTATCATTGAACAGCTCTTAGAACTTCTCCCAAGATATCTTCAGTGCGGCAGGTTGAGTACGCTTAATCGATTCCCACCAGTAATCTGCCTCTCCTCGCAACATAAAGGCGGCAAAGGGAACCTTTTGCTCCTCGGAGCATCCCAAGACATCAAATATCTTGGTAATCTGCTTTATCCATATTTCCGCTATAAGTGGTTTTGGCTCTCCCTTAAACTCTGATGGTCCCAGCTCCTTGAACTGTTTAGCGGTGACCGTCCGAGAGTTTTCAGTGTTTCCACCTATATTTTGGACAGGAGCCGCTCTCGCCTGTTGTTGCATGAACTGTATAAAGTTTCTGAACATTCCGTCATTCATCATCTGGTCAGTGTTGTTGTTTGCATGAGGATTGTCACCTTCCTGATGCACATTATCCTGATTATTGATATGTGGTGAATCAACAGTCGCCTGTGCTCCATTGCTATTCTCAACATTCTCAGATGTCATTTTCAGATACTGCCACAAAATAAAAGTTAATTGATATGTCATATATTATCCTTATATTATGACCGACCAATTAAATACCATGCAAATAAACTTAGGTAGGTCATACTAGCGAAGGAATTCCCCGTCTCTCCCCTCCTAGTTCTATTCTCACATCTTAGCCAGGGATCATATCCCTAAGCTTTGATACCAACTGTGACGCCCCCAAAATTAGGTATACATCACCCATCTTGGGTCGTCAGATACATAGTACAGAATACAAATACAACTTATTAATACAACTGTCGTGTACAACACGACAAAAGATAAACTGTGAGTTTGAATACAAATATTATCTTCTAGAGAGTATTCATACTCAAAAGGAGTCCTCATTACATTTATTAACACACCATTACATAGAATAGTGAGGACTACTAACTAATACTATCATTCGGACCATCACTCCGTTCCCCGACTTGCCCCAGCTACGTTCTCATTTCCTGAAGAGAACAGTGAAAGAAAGGGTGAGCTCAACTAGCCCAGTAAGAAATATTATGACTAAGATAATGCAGAATAAATTATCATTAGCCTTCAACAATGTTAAACTGATAAAATATAATAGACATCAAGTTTAACTGCAGCGGAACAAGCAATCCATTAAAAGAGTCAAGTAGAAAATAAACTCTACTATCTTTTATGATTTAAAAAGTTTTTCAACACTGTGATCGCTGAGACTCAGCTTAATAAAATAATCCACATCATCGAATCACCCCTGCACTACGACCAAGGATATTCGTGTATTCATTAATGGTCATGATCATGCCAACAACTGTCCATCAATGCACTACGGGCCAATGATGACTTTTACCACATCATTTGTAACATTACGGTCATGATTATACCGAATAATCCCTGGTCATAATCATACCAAGTCCATCTATGCACTACAGGCCACAGATGACTTTCAACATTTTATGAACATGAGGATGATGACAATGATATAAGAATTCAATAAAACAAGTTCAAGAATTAGTTTATCCAGGAATTAATAACGTCCAAATTGTCAACATGATACTGCTTTGTGGAGTAAAATTCAAGAATGCTTAGAAAAAATATTTTCATGAAAAGATACTGGATGAAACGCAATTATCAAGGATATTCCACAAATTTCATGGAGTATAGAAGTCAAAACTTAACCAACTGAGTACAATAAAGAATGGAATAACAAAAGAAATCACCATGCATGCGATAGACCGCACAAACAGGTTATTCTAACAGAATAATAAATAATGGAACCAGGTCCGGCGTAAACGCACAGACAGGATATTCCGACAGAATAATAAATAATAGAACCAGGTCCGGCGTAAACGCACAGACATGATATTCCGACAGAATAATAAATAATGGAACCAGGTCCGGCGTAAACGCACAGACAGGATATTCCGACAGAATAATAAATAATAGAACCAGGTCCGGTGTAAAACACACAGACAGGATGTTCCAACAGAATAATAACAATACGGAACCAGGTCCGGTGTAAAACACACAGACAGGATGTTCTAACAGAATAATAATAAAAACAGAACCAGGTCCGGTGTAAAACACACAGACAGGATGTTCCAACAGAATAATAATAAGACGGAACCAGGTCCGGTGTAAAACACACAGACAGGATATTCCAACAGAATAATAACAAGACGGAACCAGGTCTGGTGTAAAACACACAGACAGGATGTTCCAACAGAATAATAATAAAAACGGAACCAGGTCCGGTGTAAAACACACAGACAGGATGTTCCAACAGAATAATAACAAGACGGAACCAGGTCCGGTGTAAAACACACAGACAGGATGTTCCAACAGAATAATAATAAAAACGGAACCAGGTCCGGTGTAAAACACACAGACAGGATGTTCCAACAGAATAATAATAAAAACAGAACCAGGTCCGGTGTAAAACACACAGACAGGATGTTCCAACAGAATAATAGAAGAATGTCACCAAGTATAGGGTAGATCCGCGTATACAGGTTATTCCAACAAAATAATAAGAAATGGAATAACAACAGTTCTCTTTATAAATAAGAAAGAATAACACCCCTTACCGTTTTAAAGAAGAGCTGAAATAATGAAGTAGTTAAGTAGCAGAATACTCTTCTTCTCTCTCTCTCTCTCTATAGTTTCTCTCTCTAGAGTTCAGTGAATTCGTAAGAAATAATAAAGGAATGAGCTGCTATTTATAGAAAAATAGAATGCATAGTAACTAATCCATGAACGGTCCAGATTGATTACTTTAATCTGACGGTCCATATTTAAAGAAAAATCTTTTAAATAAAATATAATATATTCTATTTATATAATAACTTTAATAAAGTATTCTGTTTTATATAAAAAGATGTTTCTGTTTTATTACGTTAATAATACGAATAAAACAAAACGTCATTATCGCTAAATAATTCATATTATTAACTGACAATAATTGAATCAAACTGAGTGACTTCTCACATAAGCATTAATAATCAATACCGTGTGCTACTATGCAACCACACGTATTACTGTACTTTTACTACCGAGTAGTTCAACAGTAACAATGGTAAAACTTCTGCCGTTATTTTTAATAAAATATTTTTGTCGTTTTCTCAATCCGACAATAATTTCGTTGTGGGGTCCACCAATGATTGTGTCGTTGTACGAATATTTCTTGTTAAAACGAGTATTCCCCGACCAATCGAATATTATACGACAACTTGGATACTTTATAAAATTTATAAATACTACCCATAACTATTATATCAAATCCACACCATAATATAAAAAAAATTATTTCGAGAAAAATTAAATATTTATTCATAAAATCTGGGGTTTCACACGCCTGCCCGCCAAGTGTCAAGTTATGGACTGCAATTTTTTGGCCCGGCCCGCGGATGGCCCGTGACTTTTTTTTTTAAAATAAAATATTGCTTATGGGTTGTTTGACCCGGCCCGCGGATGGCCCGTGACTTTTTTTTTTAAAATAAAATATTGCTTATGGGTTGTGAGGCTTGAACACAAGACTTATAAGTAAATAAATAAGAGTTCAAGCCAACTGAGCTACAACTATTTGTTTTAATACAATCTTCAATATATTATTTCTTTACTTTTGTTCAAATTTTACTATTCTTAAAAAGTAAATGTTTATTGATGTTTATATTACTATATATTTTCTTCATTTCTTGCATCAAAACAAGACATTTATTCTCACAGTGAATGATTTACATCCCTTATATTACTATATATTTTCTTGCATCAAAACAAGACATTTATTCTCACAGTAAATAATTCATTTATTAGTATGCTTAAAACAACTCGAACAAGTGTTCATTTATTTCTAGAGTAATTATATGATTCTGGAACAACTTGGTATTAAATTCCATGATTTAACTCATAAATAACAAAGGACCAATAACCCAGAAAAAAATTTAAATAAATAATATATAGTAAAAATTTGAAAAAAGTAAAAAGTTCCTAGTATCCTAAGTTCCTAACCTACGAAAATTATTACAAATATCAAAAAGACAAAAGTAGTATAATAGCTTCCCCACTACGTATTTCATTAGATCTAATTAATGTAGGTAATTAATTAATAATACTAATTTATAATACCATTAAAAATTTAATTGATTGAGATATGTAGTTAATGTAGGTAATTAATTAATCGTGTCTGTTTGTATTATTGTTTATTATTAATTATTTTATTATTTTTAATATTTATTATTATTACTATTTCTAGTGTAGCAAAGAGTTTGCAAAAGAAAAAAAAATAAAAATAAAGGGAGAAGCCCGAGGCCCGGCCCGGCCCAACCCGGGCCATGGGCCTCACATTTTTAGCCAACCAAAACCCGGGACATTTTGGCCCGGCCCGCCTGTTTGCCAGGTCTACCTAAAAGTAAAGATGATAGTAAAAATATTTTTATTTTTATTTTATATTTTCACACATTTTTTTTTGTTAATTAATGTTTTTTGGTACCAATTTATATAAATATTTGATACCGATCTCTTGAATTCGAATCAAGCTACTCGGCGTATCAAGGTCTAATGTACCGTCTCAATAGTCTAATACACTGTGTCAATAGTGAATTTTCTTGAATCACCACATGAAATATTTAAGGCTATCACAGACTCACTTAAAAAATCATGACTGAACGTATTTAATTTAAATTCATATCAGTATATAAATTATATTATTGAAATTTTCCTCAAAATTTGTTTATTTTCCAATAAAACAACAAGTTTGCTATCATTTTTATCCCTTAAACAACTCGCAAACAAAAGAAATAAAAATAGAACCTTTATTTACTTTAAAAATACTCACAAGTGACAAACAAATAAAGGGTGAATCCTCACTAGTCCCTCCTGAAAAGAAGAGCTAACAAAAACTAAGCACAACTTTAGGATTGGACACCCAGAAGAAAAAGAGGGGCAGAAGAGTAGTAAATAATGTTACTTTGGATACCATTTTTAAGGCTTTCTGCCACCACCTACAAAAGCCTCAGAAAATTAAAACCCCTCTGTCCCCCTCCTCCCAAAAATGTCATGATGTGAAATGGTTTTAGTTAGTCAAAAAGAGGTTTGGGACTTTGGGGCTCCATTCTAGAGAGAGAAAAGGCGGGAAAAAGTGGGGAAAAAAAGGAAGATTAGAAAGACAAAGAGGAGAATCCCCATATGATATCAGGTGGGTGAAATTCATTATTAGACCAAATCAACATTTCTTCCTGTATATATAAGTAATGGATGTTCTTCAGGCTATGGTTATCTTCTTGGTTCTGCTTCTATTGTGGACTTGCTTGGCTATTGCACAAGATGGTGAATGGAAATCTGCTACTGCAACATTTGCTAAGGAAACACAAGCCTCAATCATCGTTGGTATGTTTTTTCTCTAATGCTAATTGGGCTTTTAATTTGATAACATTTGGTATAGTAGTTGAGAACGAGCTAAGTAGTTGAGGGCCCTCTTTGTTAAATATTTCCCAGAGTGATCAGTGGCTCTCTCACTCTATTTTTCTTTTATTTATTTTTTAAAAAATACTCCATTTGTTTCACAAAAAGTCCCATTCGTCATATTTATTGTTTTTTTTTCACAAAAAAGAAGAAGATAATTTCATTAGGGAACTGTAATTTCACTAGTAAGTATGATATTTTCACATGATAATACAATATTTCTATATAACTATATAAGTCTTTCTTAGGTCCCACTCCAAATTAATTTGAGGGGAATCATATGATATTGTTAGGGCATAAATGAGCGAGCTGTTTTCACCAAAAAAACTCAAGTTTGCTTAACGAGTGGAGCTCGAAAAAGTTTGTTCGTGAACATAAATCATAAATGAGTCAAGCTCAAGTTACCTTGTTCTACTCATACTAGACTTGTTTAAATATTTAATATAATTGTAGTATTTTTATTATATTTTGATATTTTTATTATATATTATAATAATTAATGCGATAATTTTTATTATAAATAATGAAACTCGATCTCGACTTAACTCGACTCGATTAAGCATAGCTGGCAAACTCGTTTATTAAAAGAGTCGAGCTCAAACACCACATTTGAGCTTGTTTAGACTTTTTTTCGTGAGATCGTCAAGCCAAAACTTGATTCAACTGGACCATTTGCAGTTCTATATCATATTTTTATTTTTTATGTAGAAATATCAGTTTTCTTATTTTATCATGCAATCACTACTAAACTAATATATTTTTAGGGGTAAACATGGGACGAAAATGCACCATTGATACTCCTTGTTCCACAAAAAGAGTTACATTTGCAAAATTAGTGAATATTTTTTTCTTCCATGTTTACCCCTAAGAATAATAAGAATGTAGTGATAATGAAATTAAATTGGCAATTTACAAATGAGACTCCTTTTGTAGGATGGTGGGAGTTTTTGTAAATTTTGTAAATGAGACTCTTTTGTGGTATAGAGGGAGTAATAAAAATGAATAATCTCTTATTTTCTTCAATTTGCCAAAGAAACTTTACAAGATGTTCGTTTTTATATATTGCAGAAGGTGCTTGTGGTTATGGGGAAATTCACAGGACCAGCTATGGGAAATACAGTGCAGGGCTAAGTAGCATGTTGTTCAACAGAGGAAGTAGCTGTGGAGGCTGCTTTGAGGTGAGATGTGTTGATCACATCTTGTGGTGCCTGCAGGGGAGCCCCTCTGTTATTCTCACTGCCACTGATTTCTGTCCCCCAAATTATGGACTCCCGGCTGATGATGGCGGCTGGTGCAATTTCCCTCGAGCTCATTTCGAAATGTCACAAGCTGCATTCACTGAAATTGCACGTAGAAAAGCTGATATAGTCCCTGTTCAATACAAAAGGTAATAAGTGACATTGTTTGGGAGTTCAACACTATATTATGTGTATGGCAAGTATTTATTATACGCCCTCCAATTCCCAAAAATAGTCCCATTTGAAAATTTTACTAATTTTAAGGTATTCCATGTTTACCCATAAATTTATCGAATGTTTAATTTATGATAATGGAATTTTGATGGTAAACTTTGTTGCTTCATTTTATACTACTATCAAAAGAAATGAGATTTCTTCTGGAACAAAATAAATCGGCAAGTGGGACTCTTTTTGTGGATTGCATAAAATTCATTAGAAAAATTGACCTAGAAGTTGTTGGCCATTTTAGAGTTTGTTTGGTTATTGGATTTACAGCTTTTGTAGTGGTATTGTTTGGTCAAACTCACTGCACCATTGTTGGTGTGGTGCGTTTGAGCACCAAACGATACGTTTGTGAGTTAAATAAGTTGCGTTTGAAATAAACTGTTTTTAGGCAAACAAGATTTTATAGTGTGTTTGTACTTCTATACACATCAAACACTCTAAACACGCGAAACTCTGTCTAACCAGTCAAGCACTTGATACATTCTCTGTTCTAGTATCAAGCACTAAAGGGGCAGAATAATGTTTTTTGTGCAGGGTAAATTGCGATAGAAAAGGGGGAATTCGATTTACTATCAATGGGAATTTATACTTTTACCAAGTTCTGATCACAAATGTTGGGTTGGATGGAGAAGTAGTGGCAGTGAAAGTGAAGGGAACAAAGACAGGGTGGATACCTATGGGAAGAAACTGGGGCCAAAATTGGCAATGCAGCATCATCCTTACAGGACAGCCCCTATCTTTCGAGATCACAACCAGTAGCGGCAAAACAGTCACCTCCTACAACGTCGCTCCACCAAGCTGGAGATTTGGCCAGACATTTGAAGGGAAGCAATTCTAGTATCTTGCATGTGTTTTAGATGTTTGACAGATAATCAATATGAAGAGACCAAGGAGGCATACGAGTCAAAGCCACGTATAAAGTATACATAAGGGTGAAATTACTGCGAAAATTGGAGAAGAAAGTTTGAGAAATATCTAGTCCAGTCTTGAATTTTGTTATCAATATGATGGATTGTGTAAATATACTGAAATATTATGTTTTGTGAAACTCTTCACTGTGGCTCTATGGCCATTACAGTCTTTTTGAACTATGAGATCACATAGACATTGTATTTGTGCAAAAAGTATAAAAATTTGGTTATTTATCTGGGGAATCTATGATCATGGAAGGAATAGAGGTAGGCCTGACAAAATATGGTTATGGGTTGGTTTTGGTTTTTAAAATATGGTTATGGTTCCATTTAAGAACTAAAATTATATTAACTATTTTTAATATGAGTTATGTGGGTTGGAATTATATGGTTATAGTTAAAAATTATATTAATCATATTAACAATTTTTAAGATGTTTTGACTTTTAAACAGAACTTTTAAATGAATTTTTAATATAGGTGGGGTGGGTGGTGTATACATATTATTTTTTTTGAGTGGGGGTGGGGGGTAAGAGGTGTATACATAATTACATAATATTATTTTTTTTAAGTGGGGGTGGGGGTGGGGGTGGGGGTGGGGGTGGGGGTGGGGGTGCGGGTGGGGTAAAGGATGTATACGTAATCACATAATATATTTTTTTTTGGGGGGCTGGGGTGGGGGTGGCGTGGGTGAGGGTGGCGTGGGTGGGGTGGGGGTGGGTAAGTGGGTAAGTGGGTAAGTGGGTGGGGGGTGGGGGGTGTGTAGGTGGGTGGGGGTGTGGGGGTGGTGGGTGGGGGGTAGGGTAAGTGGGTGGTGGGGTGGGTAGGTGGGTAAGTAGGTGGTGGGGTGGGTGGGGGTGGGTAAGTGCGTGGGGGGTGGGTGGGTGCGTAGGTGGGTGGGGGTAGGGTGTGGGGGTGGGTAGGTGAGTGCGTGAGTGCGTGGGTGCGTGGGGGTATGGGTGGGTGGGATGGGGTGAGTGGGGGTGGGGGTCGGTGGGTGTGGGTGGGGGTGCGTGGGGTGTGGGTTGGGTTGGGTGGGTTAGGTGGGGTGAGTGAGTGTGTAGTTGAGCTTCTTGAATATGTAAATATGAGTTGAAAGAATTTTTGATTTGAATTAAAATATAGGTCGAAAAATGGTTAACCGAGTTGGAACTATATTTCTTTTTTAAAATATGGTTCCAAACTTTAACCAACCCAAATAAAAAAAATAGTTAACCAACCCATTTGGTTCCAGTTAATATAGGTTGATCCAACAGTTAACCAACTATTTTGCCAGATCTAAATAGAGGTATGGATCATAAAAGGTTAGGCCGAAGAAATTTGCCACAAATGAAGCTTTATGGTGGTAAATTTCAAAGCCTAATAGAATAGCTTCATTAGAATCTTTTAGCAGATGCATTGGGAGTTATTCTGGAGCTGAGGCAATGTGCTACAATCATACAGTTAACAATTAATTTTAGTCAATCAACATGATTCATATTTTTAAAATCTAATTTATTTGTCATTCTTCTCTTTGCAGGAAAAAGGTAGTACATCTCATCTGCCTTTTGATATATATTAATAATTAGGTTCATATGCAAGTTGGAGCATTGCATTTAACTACAATCATGCGCCTAACAATGTTGTTTCTCTCATGGTTAGAGTGGCAGATGAAATGATATAGTTTGGTAACATTTTGACTCCACAAGGTTTCCAATAAAATAAGCAAGCATATGATGTTCTTGACTTTAATGATGTTAACTTTAGATGTTCGGATCACCGGGATTAGGCTGGTTCTAACCTTGAAGTACTTGATGACTTTGGTCGTCGAGATACCTCCGGTTTGAATATGAACTAGATATGTCGACAATGTTGGTGTTTAAGGTGAGATTGATGATTCTTATATTTATAGAAGTCTCCTTATGGCTTTAGATGTTCGGTACATGTCGAGTCTTGGCAATGTGTCATGGTTTTATGATAGACCACGATGATCCGAGAGAGGCCTTAAACCAAATCCCAAATATTTGGGATAGACTGAGTCGTTGCATGTTGCAGGAATGGATTGGGTCATGGCATATCAACGTGCAGAGGAAATGGTCATTAGTAGTTGCAAGTTTTACGTCATTCTATTTTGTGCTTTGTTACGTGTGTTGAGTTTCATTTGCTAAGTGGTTATTTCCCTTTTATTTCGGTTGGAGGCTTTGCTTATTTAAGCAGCCCACGCTTTTATAATAAATCAAGTATATTTTGGCATTTAAATTGTGGTAAGTTCTCACCCAAAGAAAACACAAATTATATTAGCATTTTATCATTCGAAGCTTTGCTTGGGCCCATAACCCACGGGTCCCAGGATCGTAACCTAGCTCTGATACCATTATTGAAAGTAGTATGCACACAAGCCAATCATGTTTGATGATAAAGCATATACTTTGTAACAATTTTATTCATTTATTAATAAAAAGTATTAATTTATTAAAGGCTTTTAATTATTTACATGATACTGTTTTATAATATGTGATAAACCCATAGTTTTAAGCAATGCTTTTAGAATAATGATGATGATCATTCTAATGAGATCTAAATTCTTTGAAAGTTTAAAACTAAAATAGTTTTCAATCGTTGGATTACTAAATTGGGGATTAGTGAATCCGGATAGATTGATACATATGTTGGTTGCTCATTATTGGATGATGATGATTGATCTCATGATTATTTGTGTGGAGATACTAAAGCAAGTATGTAGGTACTTATTGGAGAATAAGTATACTGAACGTGGCTCGCTAAGGAATACCTAATGGAGTTTTACTTGTCTGTCAATAGGAATTCCTGTAGTGATAGTAGTACAAGTGATCATTGGACTTGAGATCATCATAGTATCTTGTGTACGATGAGTTATACTTTGACTTATTCCTTAAGACCCTTAGGGTATATCAAAGGGTATGTTTGGGTATAATAAGTTGTACATGGAGATAATGTATGATCAATAAAGAATTTACCACTTCTAGTAAAAGAAGAGAAATGTTATATGTGATTCGATAAATGACAACCCAGTAGTCCTTGGCCAAGGCAGAATGAAATTAAAAAGGAGTTTCTAATTTGTATTATTTAGAGTTGTGCATTTAAGAGTCGAAATACATATAATTAAATAAAATAAGACTTGACAGTAATTTCATATCTTATATTTAATTGGGACATTGTAAGGTGGAAGGATTGAATTGTACGGTAACTATTTACTCAAAGGTTCTTTTATGATTAATGTTGAAATCTATATTATCTGAAAAGTCATTGATCGCTAGGGAGGCTTATCCCTATTGTAGAATAAATATTATTTATTTAAATAAATTAATTATTTAATTTATTTATTTAAATAAGATTAGAATTGTTCTAATTAATTTATTCATAACCGGTTTAATATGGAGAACCTAAAGGGTCACACCATAAAAGGAAGAATAATTATTTAAGAAGTTAATGGCATAATCGTAATAATATGTTAAGTGTATTTAATTTAATCTATGGTGATAGAATAAATTAAATAGCTTACTATTTATTATTTAATATTTTAGAAATATTAAATATATAAATTAATAAGAGGAGTCTTATTAATATTATTACAATTATTATTATTTTAATTTCTAAAGAGTTGAAAACTAATTTAATATTAGTACTCTCATTTATTCCTAATAAGTTTAGGAGGCTAATTAATTAAAAGATTTTAATTAATTATTCCTAATAAGATTGAGAGCATAATTAATTAAAGGAGTTTAATTAATTAAAATAAAATCTAAATTTTTAATTGTTAAGGAGGGTTGCCCACATCTATAAATAAGATGAGTCTTATTATGGGTGAGAGTTGTTGTTGACTTTTTCACAATATACGTAATTCCAATTGTTGGAGAGTACACCCATTTTTCTATAGAGATAGAAAGACTAGGGTTTTATCAATCACCCATCTTCTTGAATCTTTCTTCTTCCTTGGTGGATCACCTCTAGAGGCCAAACACTTGGGTGGCTAACGTTGATCAAAGGAAGGAATCCACCCCGGTGGATTCAAGTTGAACAAGAAAAGGATTTGGAGGTGAACTTGTATATGAGGAAGCTCAGATCTTCAAGGGTATGATTCTCATTCTTTATCTTTTCGTTTAATTAATAATTGTGCATAAAGGATGTTCCGGGTATATGGTTTGTAAAATTTTAAAACTCTATTTTACCACGTTTCCGCTTATTTTGTGCAATTTGATTGCGTTCATGAATATTACAAACCTAACAGTGGCATCAGAGCTAAACCTTTATGCAAATTATTAATTATTTTAATTTGATATGTATATTGATATGTGTTTAGAACAATTTAATTGGGCATAATTTGTTGTATAAAATTTATTTCAAAAAAAAAAAACCATTTGCAAAACCGTTTTTTTTATTTTTGCTGATTCGTTATTATTACATAGCTTGATTCCTGCACATGCTTCGTGGGATATATGATAATATATATCTATAACAGTTATGTATTCTTAATACTTTATAGGGGGAACCTTTTACTGGTGGATATATATATCATATATGATCAGGATTAGATTATATATATAAGTAATCTAACTTTTTGCAGTACTTCACGTGATGGCATGATTCAGGTTACGTAAAATAATTAAGATTATAATAGTTATATATATAACGGTATATTATATGCGGTTAATATATATATATATATATATATATATATATATATATATATATATATATATATATATATATATATATATATATATATATATAGTATGCACACAAGTCAATCATGTTTGATGATAAAGCATATACTTTGTAACAATCTTATTCATTTATTAATAAAAAATATTAATTTATTAAAGGCTTTTAATTATCTACATGATACTGGTTTATAATATATGATAAACCCATAGTTTTAAGCAATGCTTTTAGAATAATGATGATGATCATTCTAATGAGATCTAAATTATTAGAAAGCTTAAAACTAAAATAGTTCCCAATCGTTGGATTACTAAATTGAGGATTAGTGAATCCGGATAGATTGGTACATACGTTATTTGCTCATTGGATGAGGATGATTGATCTCATGATCAATTGTGTGGAGACACTAAAGCAAGTATGTAGGTGTTTATTAGAGAATAAGTTCACTGAACGTGGCTCGCTAAGGAATACCTAATGGAGTTTTACTTGCCTGTCAATAGGAATTTCTGTAGTAATAGTAGTACAAATGATCCTTGGACTTGAGATCATCATAGTATCTTGTGTATGATGAGTTATACTTTGACTTATTCCTTAAGACCCTTAGGGTATATCAAAGGGTATGCTTGGGTATAATAAGTTATACATAGAGATAATGTATGATCAATAAAGAATCTACCGCTTCTAGTAAAAGAAGAGAAATGTCCTATGTGATTCGATAAATAACAACCCAGTAGTCCTTGGCCAAGGCAGAATGAAATTAGAAAGGAGTTTTTAATTTGTATTATTTGGAGTTGTGCATTTAAGGATCGAAATATATATAATTAAATAAAATTAGACTTGACAGTAATTCCATGTCTTATATTTAATTGAGACATTGTATGGTGGAAGAATTGAATTGTACGGTAACTATTTACTCAAAAGTTTTTTTATGATTAATGTTGAAATCTATATTATCTGGAAAGTCGTTAATCGCTAGGGAGACTTATCCCTATTGTAGAATAAATATTATTTATTTAAATAAATTAATTGTTTAATTTATTTATTTAAATAAGATTAGAATTTTTCTAATTGATTTATTCACAACCGGTTTAATATGGAGAACCTAAAGGGTCACACCATAAAAAGAAGAATAATTATTTAAGAAGTTAATGGCATAATCGTAATAATAAGTTAAGTATATTTAATTTAATCTAAGGTGATAGAATAAATTAAATAGCTTAATATTTTGGAAATATTAAATTTAAATTAATAAGAGGAGTCTTATTATTATTATTATTATTATTATTATTACTATTATTATTATTTAATTCCTAAAGGAGTTTGAGAATTAATTAATAAAAGTACTCTCATATATTCCTAATAAGTTTATGAGCAAATTAATTAAAAGATTTTAATTAATTATTCCTAATAAGATTGTGAGCATAATTAATTAAAAGAATTTAATTAATTATAATAAAACTCAATTGCTTAATTGTTAAGGAGAGTTGTCCACATCTATAAATAAGAGGAGTCTTATTATGGGTGTAGAGTTGTTGTTGACTTTTTCACAACATACGTGATTTCAACAGTTGGAAGAGTACGCTCTTTTTCTATGAGAGATAGAAAAATTAGAGTTTAGCAAAATACCCATCTTCTTGAATTTTTATTCTTCCTTGGTGGATCACCTCTAGAGGACAAATATTTGGGTGGCTAACGTTGATCAAAGGAAGGAACCAAACCCGGTGGATTCAACATTGAACGCGAAAAAGATTTGGAGGTGAACTTGTACTTGAGGAAGTTCGAATCTTCAAGGGTATGATTCTTATTCTTTATCTTTTCGTTTAATTAATAATTATGCATAAAGGATGATCCGGGTATATGATTTGTAAAATTTTAAAACTCTGAATTTCTACGTTTTCACTTATTTTGTTCAATTTGATTGCGTTCACGAATATTACAAACCTAACAGTGGTATCAGAGTCAAATCTTTATGCGAATTATTAATTATTTTAATTTGATATGTATATTGATATGCGTTTAGAACAATTTAATTGGACATAATTTTATTGTATAAAAAAAACGTAATCAGTTTATTTTTGGAAATCGGTATTTCGCTGAGTCCGTGTATTTACTGAACATTGAGTTCGTTATTCATAAAGGGAACCAACAGATTATTCCTTCGGTTAATATATAATATTGGTTCCGCAGCGATTTTCATGAATTCTTTGAGAATTGCCTTGATGATTCTGCACGTGTTGATATTATATATATTATAACCTTGTTAAGTTGTTAACATTAATAATTAGGGGATTCCAAGTGGGATTCCAATTACATATATATTCTTAATTATTTTATAATTAAAATAAAAAATTTATTTTAATTTTAAAATTAAATTTCATGCTAACTAATTAGAGTTAAAATTGGGTTTTATGATAATTAATTGGAGTTGAAATAGGATTCCATGTTTCCTAAAATAAAGGAGTTTATTTGTGAATAGGAGAGTGAATCAATGTTTTCTTAACTAAAATAGTTTATTTTGATATGAAATAAGATTTCATATTATTCAAAATAAAGGAGTTTATTTTGATTAATGATTTTGATTAAAATAAAATAATTTATTTTATTCAAAATTAGATAAATTAAAATAAAAGAGGTTTATTTTGATTTAAATTTAGATTAAAATAAATGAGTTTATTTTAATTCAAAATTAGATTTTATACTAACTAAATTTGCCCATTAAATGATATCAATATATATATATATATATATATATATATATTGAATGTTTATTATTCATGAGATGAATATTATTTATTGATGCATATGGAGATGTGTATTATAATAAATGGGATTGATTATGGACTATTGACCAATGTGATTAGATTTTATTTTAGTTGGATGCATGAATGTATGAGTTTTATTAAATGGGGTCTCCGTACCTCGTCTTCTCTAATTTTTTTTAATGTAAATTCTAACTCCCTCCTATGTACTTTCCCTTGACTGCTGATCAAGGTTTCTATTTATTTTAAATAATTTTATAATAGGAATAATTAGAATTAATTTTGAAAAATTAGATATTAAGAAGTAAAGAGCGCGAGAAGACCCGTTTGTAATAGAGCTCGGGTTTAAATGTAATAGTTATATTTAAATATTAATTTTTGCACCCCTAGGATTTGGCTTTTTGGTTCACTTGGTGGCTCTAGTAAACCAAACTAGAATAAAAGTTCATAATCAATCCAAGTAGATTATAGTATTCTATATGTGCATGCTTATACTATATATATTATATATTATGCAAACATGATTCGCATGTTAATTAATATGACGCGTATTTTTTTTATATATATATATGTGTGTGTGTGTGTGTGTGTGTGTGTGTGTGTGTGTTGTAAGACCCCGAATTTTATGAAATAAAAGTATTCAATTTTTCTTATAATTACAATTCAGTAAATGGTTAAATTGATAAAAAGTTAAAGTTATGGGTGAAATGTGAAAATTTTTCAAAATACACAAGTGGTTATAAAATAATCATTGTTGTCGGGGAATATTCGTTTGGTCGTGGAATATTCTTTCTGTCGGGGAATATTCGTACGACGGCGCAGCTATTTGTGGGCCCCATAACAGAATAACTGTCGGGTGAAGAAAACGATAAATTTGAGTTTTTACAAATAACGGCGTAGTTGTTACCGTTAACACTGTTGGAATACCCGGTGATTAAAATATAGTAATACGCGTTATTGCACAGTAGCACACGGTATTGCACAGTATTTTTGAAATTATTGATTCTTACGTAAGAAGGCACTACTCAATAATTGTTACAGTAATTACTGTTCAATATTTTATTTTATTGATTCAATAATTGCTACGTTAAAATTTTATATTATTGTTGTTCAATAATTGTCACTGCACAGTATTTCCCATTATCAGATCAATAATTCATATTATTTGAATAATATTATTAGATAACATTATTGGCAATGACTAGAAAGTTCTGTCTAAGGAGATGTTTGGTCACCTAATTGCGCGCCAGTAAGGAGAAATTCTTATTGGAAAGCCCCCTCTTTCCTGGGAACGGCCTGGTTGTCATAAATGTGATTCTGTAATATTATTTGTGAATAATTAATTATTGATTCATATGATAAGAAAATATTTATTTTATGTGGATATAAATGAGGGATATATTTTTGTGGTTAAAAAATGAAGGAGTTAATGTTGAGATTTTTATCCGTATTTTTGTCGGAATGGAGGTATTAAAAATCAGGGTTTTTGAGATATTTTGCGGGGGTTATAATTTTTAATCCGACCGTTGGATCGTGGTAATTTTTGGATATGTTATACATATATAAGTTGAGTATATGCCCACAAATTTTGAACCGTTAAAAATGAACGTATGATTTATTATGGATTTTACGAGATGACTGGTTCAGAAATTGTTGAATTTTCGGAGTTTATCATTTTGGTGGAAAATTCTAGAATTGGTGGGCCCCACTTGTGGTTGGTGAAGAAATGTGCTGAATTATATTTCAAATGTGGTGGGTGAAAATAGTAGCAGGTAAAGCCATCAGGTTGCAGGTCAAACCTACCAAAATTTTCCTATAAATAGAGGGCTAAGTTAGAATTGAAAATCACACCAGAAACATAAGCTTTCTCTCTTTCTCTCTCTATATTATGAAGCATATTTTGTGAGTTTTTAGATACTTGGTGAGTTGCTATTCATCAGTGCAAGTTTCCTTCAGCATCATATCCGATATCCAGTCAGAAGTACTGCTCTTTTGAGGTAAGGGATATTAAGGGATTTTAAGGGTTGTTATGATTTTTAGTTTCGTAATTTTTTTGATCTTCAAAAATTCTGGAAAAATTTGAAATGATATTTTGATGAGTTTTCTTGATTGTGTCCAAAAATGGTGATTTTTGGATGTATAGATTGAGAGTTATGAATTTTATGAGAAAAGACTATTTTAAAAGTAACAGCTTATAATTCCTTGTGGTTAACTCCAAAATTGATGAAATTTTTATTGGGAGTACATGTATATGATAGAAGTATACTCTGTAAATTTCAGAATTTTTAGATAAAAGTACAATTTTTGATAAATGTCTAAATATTCGGCTATTTTGGCCATATGAAAAATAGTAAATGACTTTTAAAAATTCTGAGAAAAATATATGTTCACTATGGGACTATATTATGCTGAATTTCAGAAAAGAAATATTTTTGGAATGGATTTGGTATTTTTCATGAAAATGGTCTAGTTATGAGTAAATGAATTAAATATGTTTTGTGAAGAAAGAAAATTGGAAAATAGGATTTTATGGCTTGAGAATCCTATATGAGGTATATGTAGATTTTTGATGAGGGTTTTGGTTATTGATGATGAAATTGTAAGAGTTGGCATTTTATGATGATTAAATGCATTAATTAGTAAAGTGTAAACAATTAAAATAAATTGTTTATAAATTTAAGTAATGTTATTCTTTCAATATCATTATACCGAAATATTGGTATGAATTTTATTGTAGAATTTCTATCTTTTGTGTCGGGGTTACTATTCATGAGTTACGAATATTACTCTTGAGATTAAAACTATATGTTGATCATATTATTTTTATCATCATATATAACATTTTTATAACCCTGATGTTGAAATTCTCTTTCACTAGAGTGTAAAGATGGGTAGATTATTGGTATGATCATGACTAGGGTTCTCTTTGGCCTGTAGTGCAAAGTTGAATTGTGACTGGTATGATCATGACCATTGAATTTATAAGTGAATATCTTTAGCTTAAGTGCAAAGGTGAAATGATCAACATGGTTATAATTATTGTTTATATAAATTCTAAAATGATTATATATTTCTTTGAGATATGAATATATTTGGCCTGTAGTGCAAATATGAACTGTTGAGGAATATCTTTGGCCTGTAGTGCAAAGATGAATTGTTGATGAATATCTTTGGCCCGTAGTGCAAAGATGACATGTTGTTGAATATCTTTGGCCAGTAGTGCAAAGATGAACAGATGTTGAGATGAACATGACCAACTGGTGATACAAATGAATATCTTTGGCCGTAGTGTAAAGATGAAGTTATTAGTATGATTATGAACAGGAAACGTGATTTGGTGTAACCATGATCTTTGATGTTTCAGGTAAAGATAGGTGATGAAAATTATCTTCGTCCTGGATGAGAAGAGGAATTTAGAACTACAGTTATGATTATGAGTTATTCATATGATTGTGGACCAGAATTGTTGATTGATGTTACAGGGATAAAACATTATTGGTGGATTTTTAACATGGAGAAGATAATAGACTTTATAGTCTATTTGACTCTTCTAATGGATTGCTCGTTCCGCTGCAACTATGGTTGAAATTTTTATCATTTACCATATGTTCTAAATCTCTAATTTATTATTGATGAAGGCTATTGATAATTTAATTATCTTTAGTCATGATATTCTTTACTGAGCTAGTTGTGCTCACCCTTTTGCTTCACAATTCCTTTCAGGTAATAAGAGTGTAGCTGGGTCGAGCGGGGGTAACAAGGGAATAGAACGGTGGTCATCATTTAGTAGTTTTATTTGGTGAATCCAATAGGGTAAGACGAACCCAACGTTGGAAGGGTGTTTTGTCACTATCATACAAGATGTCTAATGACATACAACCTCGTGTCATCATAGGACAGGGTTGTGCTCATCCACTTGCTGAGTATATCTATGGGCACTACCTATATAATCTTGGTGTTTGTTTGAAGTATAATTCTCAATTAGAGACAGTGGAGATAATGATAAGTCAAGAGAAGACTCACCATTGGGAAGAATATGATAGTAATCTTCTCGTTTTTCTTTGGGGTCTATTGGGTCAACCAAGGATAATTCTGTGGCCATATGATATCTATCATAACCTAGACGCGTGGCCTCCCATGTACGAAGGTTTCCTTGAGCACTTCCCAAAGATTCTAATTTCTAAAACAGTTTTTGACTATACCTTTATGTAAGGTGTTATTGTGAGGTGATGTCCACGGTTGGAACATGAGTCACATTTGGTATATATTTGTATCCAAACTCACAGCATATGTGTTGTTGTATTTTGCACGACAATTGTTGTAATAAAGTTGTAGTTGTTTTCTGTACCATGTATTTGACGACTCAGAATGGGTTGGGTGGAATGAACCTATTTTGGGGTTGTCACATGTGTGCATACGTGCTAAACAAGATAAGACAAATTAATAACAAACTCCTTAAATATTTTATATTAAGTTGTAACGTTCAAAGATATTTGAAATATCGAACGTTGCCTTCTAGCATGATAGAAACAATAGAGTATTGAATATTTAATATGAGTTTGTTGTGCACACACAAGACAAGTATTAAATATTTAAGATGTTTTTATTACATATGATGTTTATAAAGAATTGAACATTACTGCTTTGTTGTGCACACACAAGGATTGTAATTTTCTCTTCACTTATATGGAAATGTTGGGTCTGACTTAACTTAGATAATTTTATCTCGAATGTGCACACACTTGACCATTATGATCTAAGAAGGAAAATACAAGGAGTTACATAGTTGATGTAATTGACAAGAGTTGTTTACCTATTTATTTATATATAGTTTGTTGTGCACACACAAGGCTATATACATTTGAAATGAGATCCTTATTCTCACTAGCATATCTTTAATTAGATATTACCGAACTATATATATTGACGGTAATATAGTTTGAAGAAAATAGTGGGAGATACCAATTTAAAACAAGACCTAATTTATTTTGGTAATTAATAAAAGAATATATGCTAAAATATTGTTAATTACAAATTCATTTACAGAATTTTACAATGTCTAAAATTACTATCATTGCGTAGCATATTAGATGCTAAATTAACCGGACCGAATTAAACGGATTGGTTAAGAAATTTGAGAATAGTTCTCATGGCTGAAAAGCTATCTTATGTCCTTAATACGCCTATCCCTGCAATGGTTGCAGACAATGCCTCTGAAGAAGAGATTGCTGCTTTTAGAAAGTGGCAAGATGATGCACAGTTGGCTCAATGCATCATTCTCGCATCCATGAGTAACGTGCTTCAGCATCAACATGAAACTATGGATACTCCTACTATATTCATGCACATCAAGTAGTTGATGGTGAAGAACGTAGGACTAATAGATATCAGATATCTAAGGAGCTCTTCCGATCTAGAATGACCGATGACACTACAGTACAAATAAAAGTCCTTAACATTATTAATTTAATTGAGCCAAGATTTGATCTTGCACTCACTCCCGGACTCCTTTCACAATTGTTGTGAATTTTTTAAATGAACAAGCTATATATCTGCCTCGCTGATTTGCTTAATATGTTGAAAAATATTGAGAGTCACTTTCCAACCAAAAAAGACCATGTCTTATTGGTAGGGGCCAAAGGATCTTCTGAAAAGAAGAACGATTCTAAGAAGGTATATAGAAAAGGCAAAAATAAAGGATAATAAAAACAAAATTAATACGGATAACAAAGGAGTTTGCTTCCACTGCAATAATCCAGGACACTGGAAAAGAAACTGCGAGAAGCATCTTGCAGAGGCTAACCAGAAGAAGCTTAGTGAAGTTTCGGTTACAAATATAATTTTTTTCATGATTTAAAATAAATTTTTCTTTAAGTCAAGGTTCTACTTGGGTATTGGATACCGACTTTGGTTATCATAAATATAGATTTATGAAGGGACCAAGCAAAAATAGAAAGCTAAACAAAGATAAGTTGTCCTATGTCGGAAATGAAGCAAATGTTGCTACATTAGCCATAAGAACTTATTATTTAGCATTGCCTACGGGCAAGTCTATTAAGTCAATAAGTTGTTATTGTATTCCAGTTCTCGTTAAAAATATTATTTCTATTTTGTTGTTGGACAATGAAATCTTTGGTATTATATTTAAGAACAATTGTTGTTCTATTTATAATAACAATGTTTTGTATAGAACTGGAATATTACTCAATGGATTTTGTATACTTGACTTATGTGAAAAATTATTTTGCAAATTAAACAAACTAGTATAAGGAAAGGAGATGATCATTCAAAGAGTTGAATATTTGTATTTGATGAAATACAAGTATGAAATATTTGAAAGGTTTAAAGAATTCAGAAGTGAAACAAATTGGCAAAGTATTAGGATTCTTTGATCAGATCAAGGAAGAAATACTTGTGCAATGAGTTTCTAAATCATCTCAAATGGTTTTTTCACAATGGACGCCTCCTGATATGCAATAATTGATTGATATATCTAAAAGAAAAAATCGTACCTTGTTGGACATGGTGCGGTCTATAATAATTTTACCGACATTCTAGTATCCTTCTAGGGTAATGTCCTAGAAATGGTTGCATCTCTACAAAAGGTAACCTCAAAATCCGGCCCTAAGACTCCATAAAAGTTATGGATATGGAGGATTCCTAATCTTAAGTATGTTAAGATAAGGGGTTGTCCAATTTATGTGAAAATGTTTCAAAAGATAAGCTTGAGACAAGATTTGACAAGTACAGATTTGTGGGACATCCTAAAGTAAGTTTAGGGTATATGTTCTATAATCCTACTTAGAAAAATGTAAGACCCCAACTTATTAATGAATAAAATCAAATTTTCTCTAAATATTATTGTGAATAATAAGGGGCTAATTTGATATAATACTTTGGTTATGGGTGAAATGTGCAAATTTTGCAAAATAAGCAAGTGGTTATAAAATATTCATTTTGTCGGGGAATATTCGTTTGGTCGTGGAATATTCTTGCTGTCGGGGAATATTCGTACGACGGCGCAGCCTTGTGTGGGCCCCATAACGGAAAGCGATTAGATGAAGAAAACGACAAGTATAAGTTGTTTATAAATAACGGCGTAGTTGTTACCGTTAATACTGTTGGAATACCCGGTGGTTAAAATACAGTAGCACACGGTATTGCACCAATTATTGATTCTTACGTAAGAAGGCACTACTCAATAATTGTTACAGTAGTTATTATTCAATATTTTATTTTATTGATTCAATAATTGCTGCGTTGATATTTTATATTATTGTTGTTTCAATAATTGTTGCTGCACAGTATTTTCATTTATCAGACCAATAATTCATATTATTTGAATAATATTATTAGATAACATTATTGGCAATGTCTAGAAAGTTCTGTCTAAGGAGAGGTTTGGTCATCTAATTGCGCGCCAGTAAGGAGAAATCCTTATTGGAAAGCCCCCTCTTTCCTGGGAACGGCCTGGTTGTCATAAATGTGATTCTGTAATATTATTTGTGAATAATTAATTATTGATTCATATGATAAGGAAATATTTATTTTATGTGGATATAAATGAGGGATATATTTTTGTGGTTAAAAATGAAGGAGTTAATGTTGAGGTGTTTTATCAGTATTTTTATCGGAATGGAGGTATTAAAAATCAAATCAGGGTTTTTGAGAAATATTGCGGGTGTTATAATTTTTAATCCGACCGTTGGATCGTGGTAATTTCTGGATATGTTATACATATATAAGTTGAGTATATGTCCACAAATTTTGAACCGTTAAAAATGAACGTATGATTTATTATGAATTTTACGAGATAACTGGTTCAGAAATTGTTGAATTTTCGGAGTTTATCATTTTGATAGAAAATTCTAGAATTGGTGGGCCCCACTTGTGGTTGGTGAAGAAATGTGCTGAATTATATTTCAAATGTGGTGGGTGGAAATAGTAGCAGGTAAAGCCATCAGGTTGTAGGTCAAACCTACTAAAATTTTCCTATAAATAGAGGGCTAAGTTAGAATTGAAAATCACACCAGAAACAAGTTTTCTCTCTTTCTCTCTCTAGATTATTGAGTGTATTTTGTGAGTATTTAGATACTTTGAGAGTTTCTATTCATCAGAGCAAGTTTCTTTCAGCCTTATACCGGTATTCCGACCAGAAGTACTGATATCTTGAGGTAAGGGATATTATTTTCTTCTTAAATGATATTATTTTCTTCAATATCATTATGCTGAAATATTGATATGAGTTTTTATCAAATTTGAAACTTTTTGTGTCGGGGTTACTATTCATGTATACGGCACTATTCACGTATACGGCACTATTCACGAATACGGCACTATTCACCGAAAAATAAAATTTTTCCTTTTTGTCCAAGATGTCTATTATGGTTACTATCTTTGATTGTATCCATGTTTTGATCTTTATTTTTGAATTCTGCTTCACAATTGATTATTATGAAGTATTATTGATCTTGGATAAACTGTTATACGAATCCCTACTATTTGTCCTTCTGTCTCATTGGATTCGTTCTCTTTAAGATATTTTTCATCATCCTCAGTTCTAAATGATGATATTACTGAATATCTTTGGCCTGTAGTGCAAAGATGTATGATTACTTGATGAATATCTTTGGCCTGTAGTGCAAAGATGAACAGGTGTTGATATGAACATGACTGACAGGTGATACAAATGAATATCTTTGGCCTGTAGTGCAAAGATGAATATTTGGATAAAGATGATTATTAATTGATGTTACAGGGATAAAATATTGATGATGGACTTTTAAATCTTAGAAGATAGTAGAATTCTTTCTCTACTTGACTCTTCTAATGGTTTGCTGTTTCCGCTGCAGTTGTTGATCTAAAACTTGTTGTCGATTATATTCTATCAGATTTTTCCCTGTTGAAGACTAACGATAATTTGTTTGTATATTATCTTAGTCATAATATTCTTTACTGGGCTAGTTGAGCTCACCCTTTTCCTTTTTGTTCCATTTTTCTTCTCAGGAGGTGAGAACATAGCAGGATCTAGTCGGGGTATGGAGTGATGGTTCTAGAAAGATGTATTAGCAGTCCTCACTATTTCTGTAAAATAGTGTTTGAATAATTGTAATGAGGATTTATTTGAGTGTGGATATTGTCTAGAAGACAATATTTGTATTTAAACTCACAGTATGTGTTGTCGTATTTTGCACGACAATTGTATTATTGAAGTTGTAGTTTGCTTTCTGTACCATGTATTTGGTGACTCAAAATGGGTGTTGTATACCTATTCTGTGGGCGTCACAGTTGGTATCAAAGCTTAGGGATATGATCCCTGGCTGAGATGTGAGACAAGAACTAGGAGGGGAGAGACGGGGAATTCCTTCACTAGTATGACTTGACTAAGTTTATTTGATGTTTATTTGGTCGGTCAGAGTATAGGGATAATATATGACATGACTATTAACCCTTGTTTTATGGCAGTATTTAAGAATGGCAGCTGAGAACGTTAATAATGGAGTAAATCAGACCGTGGAGACACCTTTGATCACTACCCAGGGGAACGTGCAACAGGAAGGCAATATTCCTCCTGTAAACAACGTTACCGAGCAAACGATGAATGATGGAATGTTTAGGAGCTTTTTGCAGTTCATGCAAAATCAGACGAGGGAGACTCGTGTGCAGAATACGGGTGGAAATGATAACAACGCGCGGTTTGTCACAGCTAAGCAGTTCAAAGAATTGGGACCACCAGAATTTAAGGGAAAGCCGGATCCGATCATGGCGGAAACGTGGGTCAAGCAAATTACCAAGATATTTGATGTCTTGGGATGCACGGAGGAACAGAAGGTTCCATTCGCCACATTTATGTTCCGCGGTGAGGCAGACTACTGGTGGGAGTCTGTGAAGCGTACCCAGCCTGACGCACTCAACATGTCCTGGGAAACATTTCAAAAACTGTTCAATGACAAGTACTTTCCTGAAAGTATTCGTCATATGAAGGAGGTTGAGTTTATTAGACTGGAACAAAACAACATGACGGTGTCCCAGTACGAGGCGAAGTTTGCAGAGTTATCCAGGTTTGCACCTCATTTGGTCGAAAATGAGGAACGAATGACAAGGATGTTTCTGAGAGGTCTAAAATCCGAGATTCGGCAATATCTTATCTCTCATAAATTTTCTTTATATTCAGATGTTGTAAACAGGGCTCAATTATTAGAGCGAGATAATAAGTATGTGCAACCGAGGGACCACAACCAGGGTCATACCTGTGGCGGCAGTCATCGAAGCAATGAAAAGCAGCAGGGAGGAAAACATTCGGACAAAAGCGGTAACCACTCTGGTGGTAATCGTGGTCGTGATAATAGAAGGAGCGAGTCGGGAGGAGATTTCAAGAAGAGAAGGTACAACAATGATAACGTGAAGACGTCAGCACAAACATCAACTGTTTCTAGGGGAGGAGAATGACCACTGGTCGTATGTTACAAATGTGGGAAAGAGGGACATATCAGCCCAAACTACCCACAACAATCCAAGGTATGTTATAACTGTGAAAAGGAGGGTCATATAGCTCGAGAGTGTTCTGTAGCAAAACCAAGTTCAGCGGGGATGGTGACTCCAAAAGCTGTCCCGGATAAGTCGAAATCAGCGGTTCCTGGAAGGACGTTTGTCGTTACTGGCCAAAACGCGAGAAACCCGAACGAGGTGATCACGGGTAAGCTAATCTTGAATTCTTGCGAAGTTTATACTTTATTAGATACCGGTTCTACCCATTCTTTTATCTCTCCTGCTTGTGCTCAACGTTTAAACTTGATTCCGGAGAAGTTAAACTTTGACCTATCTGTGGAAACTCCGTTAGGAGAAACTTTCATCACATCCACTATTTATAAATCTTGTTTGATCCAAGTTGGCACCATCACATTACCTGTTGACCTTATCTCTTTAAAGATACTTGCTTTTGATGTGATTTTAGGAATCGATTGGTTAACTACTCATCATGCCAAATTGATTGCTTTTGTAAGGTTGTTAGTTTTCATATTCCTAAGCAACCTGTTATTCAAATTCAAGCAACCAAACCATTGAAGTCAAACTCTTTCATATCAAGCCGTAAAGTCATTCGTTTATTGAAAAACGGATGTCAAGCTTTCTTAGCTATGTTATGAACTTGAACAAAAATACGTCAGATGTGAATGATATTTCTATTGTTAGTAAAATTTTTGACGTATTTCCTGAAGAATTTCCTGGCTTAACCCAGAGCGTGATATTGAATTTTTGTATTGATCTTCAACCCGATACAAAACTCATTTCTAAAATCTTATATCGAATGACTCCTATTGAACTTCGGGAGTTAAAAACCTAACTATAGAAGTTGATAACTGAGCCTTTATCTGGTGACTTCCTTTATGGAATGCACTGAATCCAGACTCTCCGTAGGGGACGCCATATTCGTGCGGTAGTAAACTGATAGGTGTCATTGTGACGTGCTATCGAAGGTTGGGATATGAGTCACAGTTGAGAGCAATCTAAGTAGGTAATCGAAGTACGTAGCTTTCTAGGCTTAGCTGGTTATTATCGGAGATTTGTGGTAGGATTTTCTCGAATCGCTACTCCGTTAACTCAGCTGACTCGGAAAGATACAAAATTCGTATGGAGTGAGGAATGCGAGAAGAGTTTCCAAGAACTCAAGAGGAGACTCATTTTGGCACCTGTTCTGACAATACCATCTGGTTCGGATGGATTTGTTATCTACAGCGATGCTTCAGGCAAAGGGTTAGGATGTGTTCTCATGCAACATGAGAAAGTCATAGCCTATGCCTCACGACAACTCAAAGAATATGAGAGGAATTATCCTACTCATGATTTGGAGTTGGCAGCAGTCGTTTTTGCGTTGAAGATCTGGAGACACTACCTGTATGGGGAGAAAGTGGAGATCTATACAGATCATAAAAGCCTCAAATATTTCTTCACCCAAAAGGAACTCAACATGCGGCAACGACGTTGGCTTGAGCTGTTGAAAGATTACGATCATACCATCCAATATCATCCTGGAAAAGCGAACGTAGTAGCTGACGCATTGAGTAGAAGATTATACGCGGGTACGAGTGCAATGTTGTTAACACAAAGGCCCATTTTGTATGACTTGCAAAGGATGGAGATAGAGATGAAGGCTCCAAGTACCCACATGATGATATCAAATATACGAGTAGAACCGACTTTAATCGATAAAGTTAAAGCTGCTCAAGCTACGGACATGGAGCTGATGCGTATGAAGAAGAAAGTGCAAGAAGGTGCTATTCCAGAAGCAAGAATCGATGAAGAAGGAATACTTCGAGTCAACTCCAGACTTTGTGTTCCTAACGATTTTGACTTGAAGCATAGAATAATGATGGAGGCACACAACACACCGTTTGCAATCCATCCTGGGAGTACCAAAATGTATCACGATCTTCGACATACATTTTGGTGGAGCAATATGAAAAGAGAGATCGCGGAGTTTATCTCGAGGTGTTTAACTTGTCAACGTGTAAAGGCGGAGCATCAAGTGCCAAAGGGTCCATTGCAACCACTTGAGATTCCGAAATGGAAGTGGGAAAACATTACTATGGATTTTGTTACAGGTCTTCCCAAGGTTTCTCAAGGCATATATGCGATTTGGGTTATTGTTGATAGATTAACCAAGTCCGCTCATTTCTTGCCGATACGTGAGACTTATTCCCTTGAACGTCTTGCTAGTATGTATGTGAACGAGATTGTGAGATTGCATGGCATGCCAGTATCCATAGTTTCAGATCGTGACCCAAGATTCACTTCACGATTTTGGGTTAGCTTGCAGAAAGCTATGGGCACGGATTTACGATTCAGTTCGGCATACCATCCTCAAACGGACGGACAATCAGAGAGGACTATTCAAACTCTTGAAGATCTATTAAGACTTTGTGTCCTAGATCTCAAAGGGAGTTGGGATAAGTACCTACCATTGGTGGAATTCTCCTACAACAACAGTTATCAGGCGAGCATAGGTGTGGCTCCATTCGAGGCGTTGTATGGAAGAAAATGTCGTTCTCCAGTATGCTGGGACGAGGTGGGTGAAGCAAAATTGTTGGGACCAGAGTTGGTACGCATTACTACAGAGAAGATCCAAACGATTCGACAACGTATACAAACGGCACAGGATCGACAAAAGAGTTATGCGGATCTTCATCGGAAGGACGTGGAATTTAATATTGGGGATCATGTATTATTACGTGTTGCACCATGGAAGGGAGTTACAAGATTTGGGAAGAGAGGAAAGCTCAATCCAAGATTTGTTGGTCCATTTGAGATTCTTGAGCGAATAGGAAATGTGGCATATAGACTCGCATTACCTCCAAGCATGTCTCGTGTTCATAATGTTTTTCACATATCTATGCTTCGTAAATATTTTAAAGACCCGAACCACATTATTGAGTTAGAACCAGACGAGATAGCTGAAGATTTAACGTACGAGGAGGTACCTGTTAAGATCTTGGATAGGAAAGAGCATGTCCTACGCACGAAGGTTATACCACAAGTTAAGGTTTTGTGGAGAAACCATGCTATTGAAGAAATGACCTGGGAGTTGGAATCAGAAATGAAAGCGAGGTATCCTCACCTTTTTGAAACATCAGGTACGTACGTCAATTTCGAGGACGAAATTTCATAAGGAGGGGAGGTTGTAAGACCCCAACTTATTAATGAATAAAATCAAATTTTCTCTAAATATTATTGTGAATAATAAGGGGCTAATTTGATATAATACTTTGGTTATGGGTGAAATGTGCAAATTTTGCAAAATAAGCAAGTGGTTATAAAATATTCATTTTGTCGGGGAATATTCGTTTGGTCGTGGAATATTCTTGCTGTCGGGGAATATTCGTACGACGGCGCAGCCTTGTGTGGGCCCCATAACGGAAAGCGATTGGATGAAGAAAACGACAAGTATAAGTTGTTTATAAATAACGGCGTAGTTGTTACCGTTAATACTGTTGGAATACCCGGTGGTTAAAATACAGTAGCACACGGTATTGCACTAATTATTGATTCTTACGTAAGAAGGCACTACTCAATAATTGTTACAGTAGTTATTATTCAATATTTTATTTTATTGATTCAATAATTGCTGCGTTGATATTTTATATTATTGTTGTTTCAATAATTGTTGCTGCACAGTATTTTCATTTATCAGATCAATAATTCATATTATTTAAAAAATATTATTAGATAACATTATTGGCAATGTCTAGAAAGTTCTGTCTAAGGAGAGGTTTGGTCATCTAATTGCGCGCCAGTAAGGAGAAATCCTTATTGGAAAGCCCCCTCTTTCCTGGGAACGGCCTGGTTGTCATAAATGTGATTCTGTAATATTATTTGTGAATAATTAATTATTGATTCATATGATAAGGAAATATTTATTTTATGTGGATATAAATGAGGGATATATTTTTTTTTGTGTTTAAAAATGAAGGAGTTAATGTTGAGATTTTTATCAGTATTTTTATCGGAATGGAGGTATTAAAAATCAAATCAGGGTTTTTGAGAAATATTGCGGGTGTTATAATTTTTAATCCGACCGTTGGATCGTGGTAATTTTTGGATATGTTATACATATATAAGTTGAGTATATGTCCACAAATTTTGAACCGTTAAAAATGAACGTATGATTTATTATGAATTTTACGAGATGACTGGTTCAGAAATTGTTGAATTTTCGGAGTTTATCATTTTGATAGAAAATTCTAGAATTGGTGGGCCCCACTTGTGGTTGGTGAAGAAATGTGCTGAATTATATTTCAAATGTGGTGGGTGGAAATAGTAGCAGGTAAAGCCATCAGGTTGCAGGTCAAACCTACTAAAATTTTCCTATAAATAGAGGGCTAAGTTAGAATTGAAAATCACACCAGAAACAAGTTTTCTCTCTTTCTCTCTCTAGATTATTGAGTGTATTTTGTGAGTATTTAGATACTTTGAGAGTTTCTATTCATCAGAGCAAGTTTCTTTCAGCCTTATACCGGTATTCCGACCAGAAGTACTGATATCTTGAGGTAAGGGATATTATTTTCTTCTTAAATGATATTATTTTCTTCAATATCATTATGCTGAAATATTGATATGAGTTTTTATCAAATTTGGAACTTTTTGTGTCGGGGTTACTATTCATGTATACGGCACTATTCACGAATACGGCACTATTCACCGAAAAATAAAATTTTTCCTTTTTGTCCAAGATGTCTATTATGGTTACTATCTTTGATTGTATCCATGTTTTGATCTTTATTTTTAAATTCTGCTTCACAATTGATTATTATGAAGTATTATTGATCTTGGATAAACTGTTATACGAATCCCTACTATTTGTCCTTCTGTCTCATTGGATTCGTTCTCTTTAAGATATTTTTCATCATCCTCAGTTCTAAATGATGATATTACTGAATATCTTTGGCCTGTAGTGCAAAGATGTATGATTACTTGATGAATATCTTTGGCCTGTAGTGCAAAGATGAACATGTGTTGATATGAACATGACTGACAGGTGATACAAATGAATATCTTTGTCCTGTAGTGCAAAGATGAATATTTGGATAAAGATGATTATTAATTGATGTTACAGGAATAAAATATTGATGATGGACTTTTAAATCTTAGAAGATAGTAGAATTCTTTCTCTACTTGACTCTTCTAATGGTTTGCTGTTTCCGCTGCAGTTGTTGATCTAAAACTTGTTGTCGATTATATTCTATCAGATTTTTCCCTGTTGAAGACTAACGATAATTTGTTTGTATATTATCTTAGTCATAATATTCTTTACTGGGCTAGTTGAGCTCACCCTTTTCCTTTTTGTTCCATTTTTCTTCTCAGGAGGTGAGAACATAGCAGGATCTAGTCGGGGTATGGAGTGATGGTTCTAGAAAGATGTATTAGCAGTCCTCACTATTTCTGTAAAATAGTGTTTGAATAATTGTAATGAGGATTTATTTGAGTGTGGATATTGTCTAGAAGACAATATTTGTATTTAAACTCACAGTATGTGTTGTCTTATTTTGCACGACAATTGTATTATTGAAGTTGTAGTTTGCTTTCTGTACCATGTATTTGGCGACTCAGAATGGGTGTTATATACCTATTCTGGGGGCGTCACAAAAAAGGTGTTTGTTGTGAAACACACAACCTTCTAAGATAAAGGAGTTTATCATTGAAGGGGCTAGTGGGAGGATAATAGATCTTGAAGAGTTCAAGAACCCCAAAACACTATAAGTCAAATAAGAAAAACCTGTAGATAGACCTATTGTACCACAACTGAATCGTAAATCTGGAATAGTTTCGAAGATACCTAGGAGGTATGGATTCATCATAGATGATGATAATGAGGTACACATCATAGAAGATGATGATCCAGTTACAAACGATAAGGTAAGAGTTGTAGACACTCAGAGAAATGAATTGAAGCATGCTTCTCAAAATTAGAACATTCGTTTTGATGAGATAATCAAAAGTGTTTAATTTTATCAAAAATAAGAATGAACCTAATGTGTATAAAAGGGTCAGTGGGAGCGCCGTGACATTTCTAATATTATATATTGATATATTATGGATAAGGAATGACATACTAATGCTACAATCAGTAAAGATAAAGCTGTCTAAACATTCCTCCATGAATGATTTGGGTAGAGTATCTTAATTGGGGATACAAATCTATATAGATAGATTTAAGAGGATGCTCGACTTAACCCAAGAAACGTATATTCATTTGATGCTAAAGTCGTTTAGCATGGCAAACTCTATGAGATGTCTCATGTTGATGAGCCCTGGAGTGTATCTCTCTTAATAGTCCCCATAAACTCATAAAAGAGAGATCGCATGAGTAATTATCATGTATGCAATGAAATATACGAGACCTGATGTTGATCAGTCACATTTTGGAGAAGTTTATTGTGAGTCAGTGAAAAATATCTTAAAGTACTTAACCGGCACTAAGGATGTGATCATGTTTATGGTGGGTCTATATTAAAACTAGAGGGCTTAACAGACTCAAGTTTTTCAAACAGACCAAGACGACAGAAAATCCACTTTAAGGTAAAGGGTTACCTTGAATAGTGGTGCAGCGAATTGGAAAGGTTCCAAACAGCAAAGAGTTGTTGGTTTAGTGATAAAGACAAAGTATATAGCTATAAATGAAGCTGCAAGTTGATTGTTTGGATGAAAAGTTTATTACAGAACTAGGAATAGTTCTTAAGTCTCATCTTGAATCTAAGCATGTGTTGTGGTACTTTCATTTGATTAAAGAATCATTGAAAGATGGAAAATCACTATAGAGATAGTGGACTTTCAAGAACAACATTAAATATCTATTTACTGAAGCTTATCCAGCAGCAGGATAATCGTCACTTAGAGAAGAAGAGTATGAGATACCATGACGATTGGCTTTAGTGCAAGTGGGAGATTGAAAGTAGTATGCACACAAGCCAATCATGTTTGATGATAAAGCATATACTTTGTAACAATCTTATTCATTTATTAATAAAAAGTATTAATTTATTAAAGGCTTTTAATTATCTACATGATGCTGGTTTATAATATGTGATAAACTCATAGTTTTAAGCAATACTTTTAGAATAATGATGACGATCATTCAAAAGAGATCTAAATTCTTAGAAAGCTTAAAACTAAAATAGTTCCCAATCGTTGGATTACTAAACTGGGGATTAGTGAATCCGAATAGATTGGTACATACGTTGCTTGCTCATTGGATAATGATGATTGATCTCATGATCATTTGTGTGGAGACACTAAAGCAAGTATGTAGGTGCTTATTAGAGAATAAGTTCACTGAACATGGCTTGCTAAGGAATACCTAATGGAGTTTTACTTGCATGTCAATAGGAATTCCTGTAGTGATAGTAGTACAAATGATCCTTGGACTTGAGATCGTCATAGTATCTTGTGTATGATGAGTTATACTTTGACTTATTCCTTAAGACCCTTAGGGTATATCAAAGAGTATGCTTAGGTATAAAAAGTTATACATAGAGATAATGTATGATCAATAAAGAATCTACCGCTTCTAGTAAAAGAAGAGAAATGTTCTATGTGATTCGATAAATAACAACCCAGTAGTCCTTGGACAAGGCAGAATGAAATTAGAAAGGAGTTTTTAATTTGTATTATTTGGAGTTGTGTATTTAAGGATCAAAATACATATAATTAAATAAAATAAGACTTGACAGTAATTCCATGTCTTATATTTAATTGGGACATTGTATGGTGGAAGGATTAAATTGTACGATAACTATTTACTCAAATATTTTTTTATGATTAATATTAAAATCTATATTATCTGAAAAATCGTTAATCGCTAGGGAGGCTTATCCCTATTGTAGAATAAATATTATTTATTTAAATAAATTAATAGTTTAATTTATTTATTTAAATAAGATTAGAATTGTTCTAATTGATTTATTCACAACCGGTTTAATATGGAGAACCTAAAGGGTCACACCATAAAAAGAAGAATAATTATTTAAGAAGTTAATGACATAATCGTATTAATAAGTTAAGTATATTTAATTTAATCTATGGTGATAGAATAAATTAAATAGCTTAATATTTTGGAAATATTAAATTTAAATTAATAAGAGGTGTCTTATTATTATTATTATTATTACTATTATTATTATTTAATTCCTAAAGGAGTTTGAGAATTAATTAATTGAGAATTAATTAATAAAAATACTCTCATATATTCCTAATAAGTTTAGGATCAAATTAATTAAAAGATTTTAATTAATTATTCCTAATAAGATTGGGAGCATAATTAATTAAAAGAATTTAATTAATTAAAATAAAACTCAATTCCTTATTTGTTAAGGAGAGTTGCCCACATTTATAAATAAGAAGAGTCTTATTATGAGTGTAGAGTTGTTGTTGACTTTTTCACAACATACGTGATTCCAACAGTTGGAAGAGTACGCTCTTTTTCTATGAGAGATAGAAAAATTAGGGTTTAGCCAAATATTCATCTTCTTGAATTTTTGTTCTTCTTTGGTGGATCAACTCTAGAGGCCAAATATTTGGGTGGCTAACGTTGATCAAATGAAGGAACCAAACCCGGTGGATTCAAGATTGAATGCGAAAATGATTTGGAGATGAACTTGTTACCTGAAGAAGCTCGAATCTTCAAGGGTATGATTCTTGTTTTTTATATTTTCGTTTAATTAATAATTGTGCATAAAGGATGATCCGGGTATATGGCTTGTAAAACTTTAAAACTCTGGTTTTCCACGTTTTCGCTTATTTTGTGCAATTTGATTGCGTTCACGAATATTACAAACCTAACGTAAAATTATTTTCACGTAAGTCAAGTATACAAAATTCATTAAGTAATATTTTTGTTCTATACAAAATATTATTATTATAAATAGAACAACAATTGTTCTTAAATATAATACTAAAGATTTCATTGTCCAACAACGAAATAGAAATAATGTTTCTAACAAGAATTAGAATACAATAACAACTTATTGACTTAATAGATTTGCCCGTAGGTATTGCTAAACTATAAGTTTCTATGGCTAATGTAGCAACTTTGCTTCATTTTCACACATAGGATTATTTGTCTCTTGTTTAGCTTTCTACTTCTCTTTGGTCCCTTCATAAATCTATATTTATGATTACCAAAACCGGTATCCAATACCGAAGTAGAACCTTGACTTAAAGAAAAAATTATTTCAATCATAAACAAAAAATTATATTTATAATCGAATCTTCACTAAGCTTCTTCTGGTTAGCCTCTGCAAGATGCTTCCCGCAGTTTCTTTTCCAGTGTCCTGACTTATTGCAGTGGAAGCAAACTCCTTTGTTATCCGTATCAGTTTTGTTGTTTTTGCCTTTTCTATTTACCTTCTTTGAATCGTTCTTCTTTTCAGAAGATCCTTTGGCCCCTACCAGTAAGACTTGGTCTTTCTTGTACTTTCAACATTTTTCAACATGTTAAGCAAATCAGCGAAACTGATATCTAGCTTGTTCATATGAAAAATTTATAACAATTGTGAAAGGAGTCCGGGAGTGAGTGCAAGATCAAAATCTTGGCTCAACTCTCCATCCATGACAAAATCCGTTGTCCTAATTATTCAATCAAATTGATAATGGACTTTTGTCTGTATTGTAATGTCATCGGTCATTCTAGATCGGAAGAGCTCCTTAGATATATGATATCTATCAGTCCTACCTTCCTCACCATCAACTACTTGATGTGCATGAATACAGTAAGAGCATCCATAGTTTCATGCTGACGCTGAAGCTCGTTACTCATGGATGCGAGTATGATGCATTGAGCCAACTGTGCATCATTTTGCCACTTTCAAAAAGTAGCAATATCTTCCTCAGAGGCATTGTCTGCAACCATTGCAGGGATAGGCGTATTAAAGACATAAGATAATTTTTTAGCCATGAGAACTATTCTCAAATTCCTTAACCAGTCCGTTTAATTCGGTCCGGTTAAATAGCATCTAATATGCTTTGCAGTGATAGTAATTTTAGACATTATAAAATTCTGTAAATGAATTTGTACTTAACAACATTTTAGCATACATTCTTTTATTAATTACCAAAATAAATTAGGTCTTGTTTTAAATTGGTATCTCCCACTATTTTCTTCAAACTATATAACCCTCAATCTATATAGTTCGGCGATATCTAATTAAAGATATGCTAGTGAGAATAAGGATCTCATTTCAAATGTATATAGCCTTGTGTGTGCACAACAAAATATATATAAATAAATAGGTAGACAACTCTTGTCAATTACATCAACTATGCAACTCCTTGTATTTTACCTCTTAAATCATAATGGTCAAGTGTGTGCACATCCGAACTAAAATGATTTAAGTTAAGTCAGACCCAACATTTTTATATAAATGAAGAGAAAACTACAGCCCTTGTGTGTGCACAACAAAGCAGTAATGTTCAATTCCTTATAAACATCATATGTAATAAAAATAACATCTCAAATATTTAATACTTGTCTTGTGTGTGCACAACAAACTCATATTAAATATTCAATACTCTATTGCTTCTATCATGCTAGAAGGCGACGTTCGATATTTCAAATATCTTTGAACGTTACAACTTAATAAAATATTTGAGGGGTTTGTTATTAATTTGTCTCATCTTATTTAGCGCGCATGCACATATATATATAAAATACGCGTCATATTAATTAACATGCAAAGCATGTTTACATAATATATATATATATATATATATATATATATATATATATATATATATATATATATATATATATATATATAGTATAAGAATGCACATATAGAATACTATATTCTATCCGGATTGATTATGGACTTTTATTCTAGTTTGGTTCACTAGAGCCACCAAGTGAATCAAAAGGTCAAACCCTAGGAGTGCAAGAATTAATATTTAAATATAACTATTACATTTAAATTTGGGCTCCATTACAAACGAGTCTTCATGCGCTCCTTGCTCCTTGATCTCCAATTCTTTAAAATTAATTCTAACTATTCCTATTACAAAACTATTTAAAATAAATAGAAACCTTGATCAGCAGTCAAGGAGAAGTACATAGGAGGGAGATAAAATTTATATTAAGAAAAAAAATTATAGAAGACGAGGTACGCAGACCCCATTTAATAAAATCCATACATTAATGCATCCAACTAAAATAAAATTCAATCACATTGGTCAATAGTCCATAATCAATCCCATTTATTATCATACACATAACCATATGCATCAATAAATAACATTCATCTCATGAATAATAAACATTCAATATTTATATTGATATCATTTAATGGACAAATTTAGTTAGCATAAAATCTAATTTTGAATAAAAATAAACCCTTTTATTTTTAATCCAAATTTAAATCAAAATAAATCTCTTTTATTTTAATTTATCTAATTTTGAATAAAATTAACTATTTTATTTTAATCAAATTTTTTAATCAAAATAAACTCATTTATTTTAATTAATTATAGAATCCAATTTCAAGTAAAAAAACTCCTTTATTAAAGGAAACACGGATTCTCTTTCCTATTCACAAATAAACTCTTTTATTTTGAATAATATGAAATCTTATTCCATATCTAAATAAACTCATTTATTTAAGGAAACATGGATTTCAATTTTAACTCCAATTAGTTATCATGGAAACCAATTTCAATTCTAATTAGTTAGCATAAAATCTAATTTTAAAATTAAAATAAACCTTTAATTTTAATATTAAAATAAACTTTTTATTTTAATTATAAAATAGTTTAGAATAACTAATCTAATAATATATATTATCATGGACTTATGCATCTGATGCATAATAGAATGGTGACCATGCCCACGGGAATTGCGCTATCAGCCACGCGAATCAAGAATCACGGAATTTGTGTGTGTGTGTTTTTTTTTTGATAAATTTTATACAAGGAAATTATGCCCAATTAAATTGTTCTAAACACATATTAATATACATATCAAATCTAAACAATTAATAATTCGCATAGTGGTATCAAAGCCAAACCTTTATGCGAATTATTAATTGTTCAGATTTGATATGTATATTGATATGTGTTTAGAACAATTTAATTGGGCATAATTTTGTTGTATAAAATTTATCAAAAAAAAAGAAAAGAAAAGAAAAGAAAAGAAATATGCTACCTTCTAAGATAAATGTGTTTATCATTAAAGGGGCTAGCGGAAGGATAATAGATCTTGAAAAGTTCAAGAACCACAAAATACTATAAGTCAAATAAGAGGAACCTGTAGATAGAACTATTGTACCACAACCGAATCGTAAATCTGGAATAGTACCGAAGATACCTGGGAGGTATGAATTCATCATGGATGATGATGATGATGTACACATCATAGAAGATGATGATCCAATTACATACAATGAAGTAAGAGTTATAGACACTCAGAGAAATGAATTGAAGCAAGCTTCTCAAATATGGAACATTCGTTTTAATGAGACAATCAAAAGAGTTTGATTTTATCAAAAATAAGAATGAACCTAGTGTGTACAAAAGGGTCAGTAGGAGCATCAAGACATTCCTAGTATTATATATTGATATACTACGGATATGGAATGACATGCTAATGCTAGAATCTGTAAAGATAAAGTTGTCTAAACATTCCTCCATGAATAATTTTGGAAGAGTATCTTAATTGGGGATACAAATTTATATAGATAGATTCAAGAGGATGCTCGACTTAACCCAAGGACGTATATTAATTTGATGCTAATGTTGTTTAGCATGGAAAACTCTAAGAGTTGTCTCATGTTGATGAGTCATGGAGTATATCTCTTTTAATAGTCCTCATAGACTCATAAAAGAGAGATCGCATGAGTAACTATCATGTATGCAATGAAATGTACGAGACTTGATGTTGATCGGTCATATTCTGGGGAAGATCACTGTAAGACAGTGAAAAACATCTTAAAGTACTTAACCGACACTAAGGATGTGAATAAAATATATGGTGGGTCTAAATTAAAACTAGAGGGCTTAACAGACTCAAGTTTTTCAGACAAACCAAGACAACAGAAAATCCACTTTAAGGTAAAGCGTTACCTTGAACAGTGGTGCAGTGAATTGAAAAAGTTTCAAACAATAAAGTGTTGCTGGTTTAGTAATAAAGACAAAGTATATAGCTATAAATGAAGCTGCAAGTTGATTATTTGGATGAAAAGTTCATTACAGAACTAGGAATAGTTCCTAAGTCTTATCTTGAATCTAAACATGTGTTGTGGCACTTTTATTTGATTATAGGAATCATTGAAAGATGGAAAATCACTATAGAGATAGTGGACTATCAAGAACAACATTACATATCCATTAACTAAAGCTTATCCAACAGCAGGATAATCGTCACTTGGAGAAGAAGGGTATGAAATACCATGACGGTTGGCTTTAGTGCAAGTGGGAGATTGAAAGTAGTATGCACACAAGCCAATCATGTTTGATGATAAAGCATGTACTTTGTAACAATCTTATTCATTTATTAATGAAAAGTATTAATTTATTAAAGGTTTTTAATTATCTACTTGATACTGTTTTATAATATGTGATAAACCCATAGTTTTAAGCAATGCTTTTAGAATAATGATGATGATCATTCTAATGAGATCTAAATTCTTAGAAAGCTTAAAACTAAAATAGTTCTCAATCGTTGGATTACTAAATAGGGGATTAGTGAATCCGGATAGATTGGTACATACGTTGCTTGCTCATTGGATGAGGATGATTGATCTCATGATTATTTATGTGGAGACACTAAAGCAAGTATATAGGTGCTTATTAGAGAATAAGTTCACTGAACGTGGCCCGCTAAGGAATACCTAATGGAGTTTTACTTGCTTGTCAATAGGAATTCCTATAGTGATAATAGTACAAGTGATCCTTGGACTTGAGATCATCATAGTATCTTGTGTATGATGAGTTATACTTTGATTTATTCCTTAAGACCCTTAGGGTATATCAAAGGTTATGCTTGGGTATAATAAGTTGTACATGGAGATAATGTATGATCAATAAAGAATCTATCGCTTCTAGTAAAAGAAGAGAAATGTCATATGTGATTCGATAAATGACAACCCAGTAGTCCTTGGCCAAGGCAGAATGAAATTAGAAAAGAGTTTCTAATTTGCATTATTTGGAGTTGTGCATTTAAGAGTCGAAATACATATAATTAAATAAAATAAGACTTGACAGTAATTTCATGTCTTATATTTAATTGGGACATTGTATGGTGGAAGGATTGAATTGTACGGTAACTATTTACTCAAATGTTCTTTTATGATTAATGTTGAAATCTATATTATCTGGAAAGTCGTTAATTGCTAGGGAGGCTTATCCCTATTGTAGAATAAATATTATTTATTTAAATAAATTAATAGTTTAATTTATTTATTTAAATAAGATTAGAATTGTTCTAATTAATTTATTCATAACCGGTTTAATATGGAGAACCTAAAGGGTCACACCATAAAAGGAAAAATAATTATTTAAGAAGTTAATAGCATAATCGTAATAATAAGTTAAGTATATTTAATTTAACCTACGGTGATAGAATAAATTAAATAGCTTAATATTTATTATCTAATATTTTGGAAATATTAAATATAAATTAATAAGAGGAGTCTTATTATTATTATTACTATTATTATTATTTAATTCCTAAAGGAGTTTGGGAATTAATTAATAAAAGTACTCTCATATATCCTAATAAGATTAGGAGGCTAATTAATTAAAAGAGTTTAATTAATTATTCCTAATAAGATTGAGAGCCTAATTAATTAAATGAGTTTAATTATTTAAAATAAAATATAATTCCTTAATTGTTAAGGAGGGTTGCCTATATCTATAAATAAGAGGAGTCTTATTATGGGTGTAGAGTTGTTGTTGACTTTATCACAATAGACGTAATTCCAATAGTTGGAGAGTACGCTCTTTTTCTATGAGAAATAGAAAAACTAGGGTTTTGCCAAACACCTATCTTCTTGAATCTTTCTTATTTCTTGGTGGATCACCTCTAGAAGCCAAACATTTGGGTGGCTAACATTGATCAAAGGAAGGAACCAAACCCAGTGGATTCAAGTTGAACGCGAAAAGATTGGAGGTAAACTTGTACCTGAGGAAACTCGAATCTTCAAGGGTATGATTCTTGTTCTTTATCTTTTCGTTTAATTAATAATTTTGCATAAACTCCGATTGCCCCCGAAAACACAATAGTGTTAAAGATGACCATTTTGACTACTGTTACAGACCTCAAATTGAAAAACTTAAAGAATAAAAGTTGTAGGTCTATTCGTCCTCGTTCCGGATCATCTTGAATCACCTCAATCGAAGTTCGTATGAAAAAGTTATGGCCGTTTTAATATAGGAGGTCAAAACTGTCCGACCCAGACTATTATTCTGGCGCCGCGGCGCGAGAACTAAGCTATGCAGCGGCGCTGCAGCGCGAAATTGGCACTGGGGCACAAATTTCGGCACTGCGGCGCGAATTTCTGGGCTGCGGTGCTATTTTTGGCGTTGGGGCGCCGAAACTTACAGAAACCGCACACGAAGAACAGAACACAACAATTCTTAACGGTTTAATGGCTTCTAGTAGCTAAATTAACATATTTAATTTATGTAAATCACACATAACATTATCAAGCATACATATACTAATTTAATACAATTTAAACAATAATTTAAGAGAAGGTAAATTCTTGAAATACTATTTTAAAACAAAACTCCATTGTTGACGTTGTTTTACAAGGTTTAACACTGTAAACCACAATTATCTAACGAATTCATTCCTTTGAATTACGTCCTCATTAAGTTGTTACCCAATTAACACACAATCACATCCTAATTTTGTTATCCTACAAAACATGTTCATGTACTTGTAATCATTGTAAAACCAATTTCTTTCTTACATACGTAATTTAGCATACAATCACATATACATACATATCTATATATATATGCTAGTTATAACATTTCCTCTCAATTTACTCTATTCTCTCTCAATTTCGATAATCTTCCTTTTCCTTTCTCTTAAGCCATAACCCAAATACTCTTTACATAAAAACAAAATAAAACCAACGCACGCCCGTTTAAAACAAAGTCGACTTACAAGGCACCAAATTTTACCTTACCTTTTTCTCTCTGTCATTGTCCGGTCTTGATCTTGTCCTCAGTGTCCAATGGCTTGAAATGCTGGGGTCCGTGGTTTGTAACTGGAAACGGTTGACCATGGATTTTATTTGGGAAAATCAAGACCAAAGGCTGCAAGGAGTGGACGTACCAACCATTCAAGCAACTTCACCAGAAGAAATAACAAAGGAGTTCCGTCAAGGGCATGCACTATTTACTGTGTGTTTTCAATCAACCATGGAGCCCACACCAACAGATACACCAACTGAAAATAACAAACAGAGTGTGCAGGAGCTGTTAAAAGAATATGAGGATGTGTTCCAGGAGCCCTCAAGTTTACCACCTACACGGGAAGTGGACCATAGTATTACGTTAAGAGAGGGGACCGAGCCAATTAACGTACGACCCTACAGGTATGCCCACTTCCAGAAAGCTGAAATCGAGAAACAGGTCCAGGAAATGTTGGATTTCAGACTCATTCATCCTAGCACCAGTCCCTTCTCGTCGCCGGTACTACTAGTGAAGAAAAAAGATGGTAGTTGGCGATTTTGTACTGATTACCGTGCACTTAACGTCGCCACCATCAAGGATCGTTTTCCCATTCCAACAGTGGACGATATGCTGGAAGAATTATATGGCGCCACTTACTTCACCAAATTTGATTTGAGAGCCGGCTATCATCAAGTAAGAATGAATCCTTCCGATGTTATTAAAACTGCTTTCCGCACTCATAATGGTCATTACGAATATCTCGTAATGCCTTTTGGATTGTGTAACGCACCCTCGACATTTCAGGCCATTATGAACTCAATATTTTGCCTCTTCCTTCGAAAGTTCATCTTGGTTTTTTTTGATGATATTCTGGTATATAGTCCTACCTGGGATGAACATATAGTGCATGTTAAACAAACATTGGAGATCTTGCGACAACATCGATTTTTTGCCAAGACAAGCAAATGCCTGTTTGGCCAACAGGAACTGGAATACTTGGGGCACATTGTCACACACCAAGGCGTGAAGGTTAACAACAATAAAATTACAGCCATGGTCGCATGGCCACCCCCTACTAATATTTCGGAGTTACGTGGTTTTTTAGGCTTGACAGGGTATTATCGGAAGTTTGTTCATAACTACAGCATCATAGCACGGCCCCTGACCAACTTGCTCAAGAAGGGAAAATTTGGCTGGAATGATGATGCCAACGCAGCTTTTCTGACTCTTAAACATGCTATGACAAACACTCCGACGTTAGCCATGCCTAATTTCAATGACTCCTTCACCATGAATCTGATGCATCTGGAGAGGGAATTGGCGCAGTATTATCCCAGCAAGGCTGGCCGATAGCGTTTATGAGTCGAGCATTGGGGGTTACAAAAAAATCATGGTCAACTTACGCCAAAGAAATGCTTGCAATTGTGGAGGCTATACGCTTATGGCGCCCTTATTTACTGGGAAAAAAATTCTTCATTCTCACCGACCAGCATAGCTTGAAATATTTCTTGGAGCAGCGTGTGGCTACGCCAGAACAGCAGAAATGGGTAATCAAGCTAACGGGCTACGACTACGAGATTGTTTATCGCCTCGGCCGAGAAAATTCAGCGGCGGACGCTCTCTCACGCAAGTCTGGTAGCCCAGTTCTCCACCATCTCCATGTGCCAACGATGACCGTATAGGATGAGATTAAACTCTTACGTACAAACTTTAACTCATCGGGTTAATGACCGACTGGCCGGACCGTATGCATGGCGTAATGGATTGCTCTTCTTTAAAGGGCGAGTTGTCATTCCTGCTCATACCGCATTACGAATGAGATTGCTCCACGAAGTGCATGATACAAATATAGGAGGCCATTCTGGGGTCTTGCGAACATTAAAAAAATTAGCCCAACAATTCTATTGGCCAAAAATGTACCAGACAGTGCACGACTACATCAAAAAATGTGTCACTTGCCAGAAGGTGAAGTCTGAAACAATGTCTCCAGCTGGGCTCCTGCAGTCATTACCCATTCCATGTCAAGTGTGGGACGACATCACCTTAGACTTCATTGAAGGACTTCCGACATCCCACGACAAGGATACGATCTTAGTAGTTGTTGATCATTTGAGTAAGTCGGAACATTTCCTCTCATTAACTCATCTTTTTACTGCTAAAATCGTGGCTGAAAGGTTCGTCGAAGGAGTTATTAAATTGTATGGCCTACCCAAATCATCAGCGATCGGGACCCCATTTTTATCAGTAAATTCTGGCAAGAATTCTTTCACATGTCAGGAACCAAGCTACATCTCAGTACCGCCTATCACCCATAAACGGATGGACAAATCGAAGTTGCCAATCGCTGTGTTGAGCAATATCTTCTGAGTATGGTTCATCAGTGGCCGCGCAAGTGGAGCAACTACCTTCCATGGGCAGAACTTTGGTACAAAACAACATATCATGCGTCCATAGGAATGACCCCTTTTCAGGCCCTATATGGACGTTTACCTCCTACAATACCCAATTACTAGAATGGTTTTTCTTCGGTGCATGAAGTAGACCAAAGTTTAGAGGCTCGAGACGAACTGCTACAGCAACTCAAAAGCAATCAGGTGGTTTCCATTAATCGCATGAAGCAACTGGCGGATCAAAAACAACGGGACGATTCTTTCGAAGTTGGAGATCTGGTATTTCTTAAGTTACACCCTTACCGACAACAGACCGCCTTCAAACGTGCTCACCAGAAGCTTGCCCGTCGCTTTTACGGACCATATCCAGTGATACAAAAAAATTGGGGCCGTCGCGTACAACTTCAGCTGCCGGAAGGAGCCCACATTCATCCTGTTTTCCATGTCTCGCTATTAAAAAATTTCGTCGATGAGCTTGTTACACCTTCCAAGGAGCTACCGCCAATAAATGATGAAGGAGCTGTTATACTCGAACCTACAAAAATCCTGGATACTCGTTGGGTCAAACGGGGTAATAAGTTTGACGAAGAAAATCTGGTTCAGTGGAAGCATCTACCTATCGAGGACGCCACGTGGGAGACCAATCAGTCTTTGCTAGAACGATTTCCCTCTATGGACCTTGGGGACAAGCGTCCACTTCATGGGGAGGGTATTGATAGGCCACGGCGATCCGAGAGAGGCCTTAAACCAAATCCCAAATATTTGGGATAGACTGAGTCGTTGCATGTTACAGGAATGGACTGGGTCATGGCATATCAACGTGCAGAGGAAATGGTCATTAGTAGTTGCGAGTTTTACGTCATTCTGTTTTGTGCTTTGTTACGTGTGTTGAGTTTCATTTGTTAAGTGGTTATTTTCCTTTTATTTCGATTGGAGGCTTTGCTTATTTAAGCAGCCCATGCTTTTATAATAAATCAAGTATATTTTGGCATTTAAATTGTGGTAAGTTCTCACCCAACGAGAACACAAATTATATTAGCATTTTATCATTCGAAGCTTTGCTTGGGACCTATCATTTTATTAGGTGGTATTTGATAAAATTGAACAATTAAGATCTAAACTTAGTATATCTTAATAAATTAGATCATCTGAGTGAAATAACATATGAACTTAAAAAGCTGTTTGATAACTAAAAAATATAAAGCATCTTAATGACTTTTAAATTTAAAAATATCTCAAATTGACTTTTTAAATCTTAAAATTTGGAATCGAGGGAGTACAATATTTTTATAGGCTCCATAAATTTAAAATTTTCATTAAGAGGCCGTTCTTAATAATTTAGAATTATATTTTCCTCTTATTTATATCTATTAAGAGAAAATAATAGGCAAATAAAATTTTACAAAATAATTTTACTCTCTTACGTAATCAGATGTTATGAGGTATTAAACATCGCCCAGAGTCTCTAGCTCCCCGAGTGCAAAGGATCCTTCCTTACTTGGCGAGCTTATTCTCTGTCACAACAAAATTCTGGCCAGTCAAGAACTCACCACTCTATCCTTTGGACCAGTGAGACACTTGTCATTGGATTGATACATTGGGTTGCCCTTATGAGCTAAGTTTGGTTCATGTCTTCTTTGCCAAACCCACCCGTTTATACTTTATGCACCTTTTAGTTCGTCTTCCTGGTTTATTCTAACATTGCCCAAGCAAATTAAACCACTATTTAATATAAAAAGTTTAAATATTTAGGCACCCCCCCCCCAAACTTGTAACCTTAATCAAGTAGCCTCATTATATGCAGAATCCAACATGTAACCACAATTAATTCAACTTAATTGTAAAAGTCACTACTCTTTATGAATGATTATGATCAAATATATACAACAAAAACCATGGACTAATAAAAACAAATCAAAGCCACACAATAAAGTTTACATATAAGGGTGAAATTACTTGTGAAGAAATTGGCTACAAATAAAACTTTTCTAGTGGTCAATTTCAAAGACTAACAGAAAAGCCCCATTAGAATCCTTTCCACGATGCATTGGGAGTTATTCTGGAACTGGAGGAAGTGTGGGTTAGGTTTGAATATAGCTTGGACATACAATCAAATTGCATATATATAGTAGAAACACAATAAAATAGAATTTTAAATTTTTTCTTATAAACCATCATCATGATCATTCTTATGCTCAATTATCAATTAAATGAAAGAGACAGAGAATCAGAATAACACCCTCGTAGGTCAAAACTTTCTCAGGTACGAGTTCAACTCAAAATCCTTCACGTTCTTCTTAAATTCCACCAATTATATTCCTTCTTTTGATCAACGCATACCACCTAAGTTTTTAGTCTCTAGAGGTGATCCACCAAGGAATAATACATATTCAAGAAGTTGTGTATTGACTTCTCTTATTTATATATATAGGTAACCCTTCTGAACTATTTAGGAATAAAGTTTTATTTAATTAAACTCTTTTAATTAATTAAATTCCTAATCCAATTAGTAACTTATGAGAGTACTTTTATTAATTAATTCTTAAATCATTTAAAAACTAAACAATAATAATATTAATAAGATTCCTCTTATTAATTTATATTTAATATTTCTAAAATATTAAATAATAAATATTAAGTTATTTAATTTATTCCATCATCATAGCATAGATTAAATATAGTTAACATATCATTACGATTATGTCATTTAATTCTTAAATAAATATTTTTTTTACGGTGTGACCCTTTAGGTTCTCCATATTAAACTGGTTGTGAATAAATCAATTAGAACAATTCTAATCTTATTTAAATAAATAAATTAAACTATTTAATTCATTTAAATAAATAATATTTATTCTATAATAAGGGTAAGCCACCTTAGCGATCAACGACTTTCTAGATAATATAGAATTCAATATTAATCATAAAAGAACTTTTCAGTTAATAGTTATCGTACAATTCAATTTTTCTACCATTCCAATGTCCCAAACAAATATAAAAAATGAAATTACTTTCCATTCTTATTTTATTTGATTATATGTATTTCGATTCTCAAATGCATAACTCTAAATAATGCAAATTAGAAGCACCTTTCTAATTTTATTTTGTTTTGGCCAAAAACTATTGAGTTATCATGTATCGAATCATATAAGACATTCTCTCCTTTTACTAAAAGTGGTAGATTCTTTATTGATCATTTATCAATCTCCATGTACAACTTATTATACCCAATCATACCATTTGATATACCCTAAAGGTCTTAAGGGTCATGTCAAAGTATAATTCATCATACACAAGATACTATGATAATCTCAAGTCTAAGGATCACTTGTACTACTATTGTAAGACCCCAACTTTTTAATAAATAAAATTGAATTTCCTCTATTCTTTATCTTGAAATAATAAGGTGTTAAGTGATATGATGCTTTGGTTATGGGTGAAATGTGAAAATTTTGTAAAATAAGCAAGTGGTTATAAAATATTCATTGTTGTTGGGGAATATTCGTTTGGTCGTAGAATATTCTTGCTGTCAGGGAATATTCGTACGACGGCGCAGCCATTTGTGGGCCCCATAACGAAAAACGGTCGGATGAAGAAAACGATAAGTTTGAGTTTTTATAAATAACGACGTAATTGTTACCGTTAACACTGTTGGAATACCCGATGGTTAAAATACAGTAATACGCGTGGCTGCACAGTAGCACACGGTATTGCACAGTATTGTTAGATTATTGATTCTTACGTAACAAGACACTACTCAATAATTATTACAGTAATTACTGTTCAATATTTTATTTTATTGATTCAATAATTGCTACGTTGATATTTTATATTATTGTTATTTTAATAATTGTCACTGCGCAGAATCTCCATTATCAGATCAATAATTTATATTATTTGAATAATATTGTTAGATAGTATTATTGGCAATGTCTAAGGAAGTTCTGTCTAAGAAAAGGGGTTTGGTCATCTAATTGCGCGCCAGTAAGGAGAAATCTTTATCGAAAAGCCCTCTCTTTCCTGGGAACAACTTGGTTGTCATAATTGTGATTCTATAATATTATTTATGAATAATTAATTATTGATTTATATGATAAGTGTCAGAAATAAGCATGTGAATGATATTCCTGTTTATATATGATTCGATTTGATTATGATATATATGAATGAATATGAAAGTATGCTTGCATTAAGAAAGCTGTAAAGTCTTTTGATAGATAATAGGAATATATGTACAAGTAATTAGAATGAATCGATCAAATGTGTTAGGTTGATCCTACATAAGCAAAATAGCTTTGTAAAGTCCTTAAAAAGAAATGATGTACAAGGACTATAAATATAGAAAGATCAAGCTTGTTAGGTTGATCTTATAATGTAATAGATAGACTTGTCTGATCGTCGAGCACTGCACCAGAAATCGTAGTCTGCCAAGAGAGTCAAGGAAAACTCGAGAGCTATCAAGGCAGAATCGTAGTCTGCAAGATAATAGATCCTGGAGTTCGTAGACTGCCAGGAGAAACGAGGAAGGATCGTAGTGTGTCGAGAAGAACTTCCTCGGAGCCGTAGTCTGCTGAGAAAGTCATGTTCAGAATCTTAGAGACAACCTGTCTACGAGCCGACCGAGTATCTGCCGAAGCCAAGTCAAGAATCGTAGACTACACTCAGAGACGTAGAGTCTACTGATCATATCAGAGGCAGAGATCGTAGTCGAGCAAGATCAGATAAAGACAACGAGCACAAAGTCAGAAATCGTAGAGTGTCAAGATCTAATCTCAGAGTCGTAGTGTCTGCACAGCCAAAGCTGAATCGTAGAGTGCAGAATTAAGACTTCAATAGATGTGCTTACAATGCCAAGGCAGAATCGTAGAGCAAATACGATTCTCAACAAATGAGCACTCCCAGAATATCCAAAGAAACGAAGCCTCTGGTCTAAGCTGCAAAGATACATTCCACCTGAAGGAAACCAGAGAGCACCCGACGAATGACATGCAAGCTAACAGAAGATCTAAGCACCAACTCAATCAACATTCAAATTGAGTTGTGAAGCCATTCAGGATGAAGTCTTCCACAAGTTGATCATAAGAAGACTTCAGTAACTGACTGGGGAAAGTCAGCAAGTGCAGTAGCTGTCAAGGAAATAGAAGACAACGATCTTGGAAGCAACCAAGATCGTAGTGTTTGCCTAAAAAAGAAGGAACTGATGGAGCATACACAGAGATACTGGTCAGCCTCTGAAGAACAAGGCTAAAGTGATTAAGCATTGGGTCAGTCCATTGATGATAAGTGAATGAGAGATCACAAGGAGAAAGCGAGCTGGACACACCACAAATCTGAAGTGTCTTGCTATTCAAAAGGGGGCCAGAACAAGGAGTCAAGTCATCAGTATTTGAGAAAAGTCGAGGCAAACAGAAGCGTTGAAGCACTGCACAGAAGAAGGAAGAGGTGTTCTACATTGAAGATCCAATAAACACTCTTTAGGATCGTATTGTTGACTCTACCAGTCATTGAACAACATTCAAAAAGACACTACGATCAGGTCCAAGAAAGCATGCATCAGAATCGTAGAGTTCGGTCAACTGAAGGTTGAAGCATTTGCAACGGTTCAATCTGAAGATTGATATTCGAACAGAGCTTATTGAGAGCATCGATGCAAAAGGACAACATCTGATCGAGAAATCAGAAAGAGGAAATAAAGTTGACGACCTGCCCAAGACATCAAAGTAACATCTCTGACAGAGTAGGTGAAACAGTGGACTGCAGTGTCAGAAAGTCAGAAAAGGAGATGTCATGTCACATCTGCAGTCTACACCCAATAACTCGATATCTGCGAAGCAATTCAAATAGCTTCCAACGGCTATGCACCAACGGGAAGATTGGGAAGGAGTATAAATATGCCAGAGCTTCAACGATCAAGAGTTACTGATGATTACTAAGTTACATAATCGTTGAGTTGTTGGAATGCTATTGTTGACTCTACGAGTTCCACCAGAGATTAACAGATCAAGTCTCAGTGACAGTGAGACTACAAAGATGAAAGTGAAGCAGCTTTGAAGAAGGACTTAAACAAACTAGAGCTTCACTCAACAAAGATGAGAATGCCAATGAAGATGGTAGCTAAGCTGAGAGCCGAGGAGGACAAGAAGATAACATTCAGAAAAGTGGCAGAGTATAAAGAAGATCAAGAGAGCCACTCTACAGATCACCATAAACCAAAAGCTGAAAAAGAATAGATACAGAATCATGTCTGCAAAACATTCAAGAAGGGTTCAGGGATTACTAAGTGCCAGACGAAGTCTACCAAAAACTCAGAGACTTAGCAAATCCAGATGGTGATGGTGAACAGCTGACATCAGATGAAGATGAGCAGAAAAGAGTGAAGATCAGCTGCACCAGAGAAGATGTGGTCCAGACTCAAAGCAGAATACAAATAGGACCACGCCAAGCTGCTAAGTACATAAGATGTTCAAGCTTAAAGACATCTTAGCAGCTCAGCACCGACAACAACAACAAACAACAACAACAAGAAGTCAGGGCCTGAGGGGTCCTTGTCCGGAGGGACTAAATGAAGTTCCAAGCCTGCTGGGCTTGAAGAGTTCCTAGGGAACTAGAGAAGTTCCAAGGCTGCTGGCCTTGAAGAGTTCTTAGTGAACTGAAGTCCCAAGACTGCTGGCCTTGAAGGAATCTTAGTGATTCAGGGTGCTGTTATTCCTTAGTGGAAATTCTGCTAGTTAAAAGCAGAAGAGTGGATTAGGAGCTTGAGTCTCTGAATCACTTAAAATCTCTTGTGTCTTTTTCTTTATGTCATTTATATTATGTACTTAACTGCTATAACTGCTATGTATGTATTAACTGTTTACCACCGAACAAACTCTAAGAATAATGTATGAATGATTATGAATATATCAATGAAGGAGATCTTTTACTTATTTTGCTGTGCTTGAAAAGATTCTTATGTTTGTCATATGCTAATTCATTACCAATAAAAAATAAACGAGAAAAGTATTTAAAATTAAAAGGATCTATTTAACCCCCCTTCTAGATCTATTGTGTGCCTACTGGGAACTAACAATAAGAAAATATTTATTTTATGTGGATGGATAGGAAAATATTTATTTTGTGTGGATATAAATAAAAGAATTAATGCTGAGGTATTTTATCAGTATTTTGTCGAAATAGAGGTATTAAAAATCATCCGTATGTGGATTTCAGACATTTTCTGTTTGGAATTTAGAAAAATTTTCTTCTATAAAGTTGTAGAGAATTTAATTTCCTATAGAATGGATATAAAATTCGTATTTTTCTGATAAAAGGACTATTTATTATGAATTATTGAAGTTTCGGAAATAAATATTTTTTTTTAAATATGGGTGGGCTCCACTTTTGGTTGGTGTGAAAATTCTAATTTTTGGTGGGCCCCACTTGTGGTAGCTGATATTTTGGTCAAGAATGTGTGCGTAGAAATTTTTTTGATAAATTAATATTTTATTAATTTAGTCTGCTTTGGCGTTCTAGCATTTTTCTATAAATATGGTGCTTAGTTAGAATTAAAAATTACACCAGAAACAAGTTTTTTCTCTCTATATTATCGAGCGTATTTTGTGAGTATTTAGATACTTTGAGAGTTGTTATTCAATACAAGTTTCTTTCAGTATTACATCCGATATTCCAGTCAGAAGTACTGTTCTTTTGAGGTAAGAGATATTTTTTTCTTCGTAAATGATATTATTTCCTTCAATATCATTATGCCGAAATATTGATATGAATTTTATTGTAGAATTTTTATCTTTTTGTGTCGGGGTTACTATTCACATATACGACATTATTCACGAATACGACACTATTTACAGAAAAATAAAATTTTCTCTTCTTTGTCCAAGATGTCTAGTATGGTTACTATCTTTGATTGTATTCATATTTTGATCTTTATTTTTGAATTTTACTCCACAATTGATTATTATGGAGTATTTTTGAACTTGGATAAATTGTAGTACGAATCCCTAATATTTATCATTTTGTCTCACTGGATTCGTTTTCTTTAAAATATTTTTCATCATCCTAAGTCCTAAATGATGATATTACTGAATATCTTTGGCCTGTAGTGCAAAGATGAATGATTAACTGATGAATATCTTTGGCCTGTAGTGCAAAGATGAACAAGTGTTGAGATGAAGATGACCAACTGGTGATACAATTGAATATCTTTGGCATGTAGTGCAAATATGAATATTTGATTCAAGATGTATATTGATTGATGTTACAGGGATAAAATATTGATGATGAACTTTTAAATCTTAGAAGATAGTAGAATTCATTCTCTACTTAACTCTTCTAACAGATTATTATTTCTGCTGTAGTTGTTGATCTAAAACTTGTTGTCTATTATATTCTATCAGATTTTTTCCTGTTGAAGACTAATAATAATTTGTTGTATATTATCTTAGTCATAGTATTCTTTACTAGGCTAGTTGAGCTCACCCTTTTTCTTTTTGTTCCATTTTTCTTCTCAGGAGGCGAGAATATAGCGGGAACTAGTCGGGGTGTAGAGTGATGTTTTCAGTCAGTTGTGTTAGCAGTTCTCACTATTTTATAAAATAGTGTGATAATAATTGTAATGAAGACTCCTTTTGAGTTTGAATACTGTCTATTAGACAATATTTGTATTTAAACTCACAGTATATGTGTTGTCGTATTTTGCACGATAATTGTATTAATAAAATTGTATTTATTTCTGTACCATGTATTTGGCGACTCAGAATGAGTGATGTATACCTATTTGGGGGCGTCAAGGTTATCACTTAAGGAATTCCTATTGACAGACAAATAAAACTCCATCATGTATTCCTTTACCGAGTCACGATCAGTTAACTTATTCTCCAATAAGTATCTATATACTTGCTTTAGTGTCTCCACATAAATGATTATGAGATCAATTATCCTCTTCCTAAGAGCAAGAAAAGTATTTACTAATCTATCTGGATTCACTAATTTTCTTTTTAATAATCTAACGATTAGAAACAATTTTAGTTTGTGAGCTATTTAGAGTTTAGATCTCATTAGCATGATCATCATCATGATTCTAAAAACATTATTTAATACTATGAGTTTATCACACTTAATTTAACAGCATCATGTAGATAACGAAAATCTCTTTAATAAATTAATTCTTTTATTAATAAGCGAATAAAATTACAAAGTATATGTCACATCATATCAAATATAATTGGCTTACGTGCATACTACTTTCAGTGTGTTGCAGAATAAAAATGTATCCATTTCAGTTCCAAAAACAGGTTGCAAAATGCTCCTCTGGGAACTCTTGGTGCTACTGCTTTGGAAAATTTTATGCTATTGTTATTGTTTAACTTGAGAAAGTTGTTGGGTTGCCCTGACTCATGTTTATTAGCTAGTTATCTACAATCATGCAGTTAATAATTGATTATTCATGAGACGATTCGCCTATATCCTGCTGTTTCTCTCATGTATAGAAAGATAGCTGAAATGATGATTTAGTTTGGTGGCATTTTGATTCCATTCAAATAAACTAAGCAAGCATACAATGTTCTTGAATTTGGTTCTTACAGTAAAGTTGCCCAAGCAAATAAATCAAAAGATACTATGATGATCTCAAGTATAAAGATCATTTGTACTACTATCACTACAGAAATTCTTATTGATAGGCAAGTAAAACTCCATTAGGTATTCCTTAGCGAGTCACGTTTAGTGAACTTATTCTCTAATAAGCACCTACATACTTGCTTTAGTGTTTTCACATAAATGATCATGAGATCAATCATCATCATCCAATGAGCAAGCAACGTATGTACCAATATATCCAAATTCACTAATCCCCTTTTTAGTAATCCATTGATTGAGAAAATTTTAGTTTTAAGTTATATAAGAATTTAGATCTCATTAGCATGATCTCATCATGATTCTAAAGCATTGCTTAAAACTATGGGTTTATCACATATTATTAAAATAGCATCATGTAGATAATAAATGCCTTTAATAAATAATTCTTTTATTAATAAATAAATAAGATTGATTACAAAATATATGTTTTATCGTCATACATGACTGGCTTGTATGCATACTACTTTCACATCTATGTTAGATGCTTGATCTTATGTCCCGAAGAAGGCCTAAAATAGCAGATTTTGCATGTAGTACCAATAATGGCTAACAAGTCATATGTATTGCAAAGTTTTGATGTCATGATTCAACCAAATGATCTGAAAATTTGACTGAAGAGGTCGGTTATTTTCTCTTAATACTTGATCGGTTCATGCAGTTTTCCAAAAGGGTTGCTAAAAGAAAGAAAAATGATTCTTTTGATGATGGGCATTCTAAAAAGATTTGGCAGATAGAGAAAGAGCCCTGTAGCCTAGAGGCTTCCAGTTCAGTGGTGTTTTGAGTCTATTGGAACAGAGATTTGTGAAAGAAAATCACTTTAGCTTCACAAAAAGAGTTGAGTTTTTTTGAGTTTCATAGGCCTGCAGGTTGATTGGTTTGAACTTTGAAGAAGAGCGGAGTACAATTATGAAAATGGGTTCTTTTTACATAAATTCTTTGGGTAATGTGTTTATCCATCTTTGAATCTCTGAGGAAGCTTTCAGGTATGGTTGTGATAATGGATTTTTTGGAATTGCAAAGAAATAAATGAAGGAGAATACAGTAGTATTGAATATATAGTAATATAGTAGAAATCAAGTATGTATATTTACTGCTACTTTACATGTATTCTAATTTAATTTCATAATTCTTTACATATTTGGAAATTTTCGACAGACAATCAATCATCCACTAAAACTCCTCCTCCTCCTCAAATCACGCCTACTGACGTCTCGCCGGTAATCAAATTCATTCCACCAGGTACATATTCAAAATCTATTTATTTACTTTTCTGCTTATTAGGTTTTCAATGTCACTCTCTCTTATCTTATTATTCATTATTCATTCATATCTTCTATTGCTCCTTATTAATTGCCAAAATCCTTGCAAAATTGAAATACCAAAGATATAATCATAACAATAACCATTGGCAGGTTCATTTATTTTTTTTAGAAAATTTCATGCATTAACTAAATAGCCCTTTGCTCTTCACATCAAAGTTAAAATTTGTGACTCTCAGATTATATATTTTTCTACTTTAGTCTAATTGTGGTTGAGATTTAGACAACATGTGGGGGTTTCTAAGGCAAAGAGTTGGCACTAGAGCTGGAGGTATATACCTTATGAGTAAATCTTTTGAAGGTTATGCGTTTTTAATTAAAATAATATAGTATTAAATTAAGCATGTATATTTATATATATAGATTAGTATTTATTGAATTTTTTTATATATTTGATGAGAAGTTATTTTGTGAGCAGAACTATAGTGCCTATTGAAATTCACATTTTTTTGCAGCCGCACAAATTGATTGCGGAGAAGAGAGTTGTCCAAGGGTTTCAGTTTTGATCTCTCCAGGTACACACTTGTGTGCTTTAATGTTGTTCATGTGAGATGATATAATGACTTGAGGGATAGGAGCATTGATGTTGTTTAAGTGGGATTATTTAATGATTTGGGGGAATAAGAGTTTGATGATTAATTCTTTGGAAGAATATATTATTTTTTTAATTTTTTAAGGTTTAGAGACCAAATAAACAATAAATGAAGCAATAGTAATTTCTCTCAACAGTGCAATCGAGTAGCTAAGGGAAAGTGTTGTTTATCTGTCAACAAATGAGGCCTGAAGATGTATAGTCCTGCTGTGATTTGATAGTAATGGAGGATAGAGAGAACAGTGGAGAGGAAATAATAGGGGAAAATAGGGGATTCCAAGAAAATGAAGAACAGAGAAGGATAAAGTTGATTTGATAAATATGTAATTCTAGGAATTCAAGTCTTGATGATACAAATGAGGCAAGGTAGATCTTTTAAAAGGAATGTAAGATGCTGGGGATCATATGAAATTTGGATTCCCTATGGCTTTTACTACGACTGCCCGGTCATGGTGCATCCTTGAGTATGAGGATCAGATGCAAGCAATGGATCTATTGGAGCATGCTCAAGTGGATAATCGACTACCTTATAAATGCTCATGCTTCAGATAACATACTCTATGTTCAGTTACTCTTAATCTTCAATTATTTTTTGTTTTTTCATCTTTTCCTAGCAGGCCTTTTTCCCTGTATATGTTGAATAGATGTCTATTTCTTGCCACTACTAGGTTCCTAATTTTTTGAATATGCACAATTTACTGAGTATTTCTTTTAAACAGATTGCCATCTCATGGTATTTTGCATGTACTCCTCAAGGCTTTTATTTAGCACTCTAGAATTTGGAGATTTTTAACATTTTAGAACAGTTGTGCATATTCAAGTATTATATTGTAGGAGTTTATTCAATCCATTATTCAAATAAGCCCGTGCATTGCACATGCTATCACCTTGTTTAAATAAATAATAATATTTATTCTATAGTAAGGGTAAGGTGCTGTTTGTTTACATCTGATTGCCTCTTAATGGACTGCCTCTTATTCGCTAAGAGGCATGATGCTGTTTGTTTTATTTTTTGTTACCTCTGAATGCCTCTTAATCGGTAAGACAGAAAATGAAATCTTAATAATTAAGAGGTACCTCTTAATGAAATTTTTTTGATAATTTTTTTTATATAAATATATTCAACAATATTATGCACTCATTTTTATTAAATTGAATATTTAAAATTATTAAATAAAATTTTACCCTTTAAAATGGTAAAATAGTGTCATTAAGAGACAACTTACTTTTTTGTTATCAAACAATTTTTTAGATTCAGACCTCATAACCATTCAGATGATTTAATTTATTAAGACATCATAATCATTCAGATCTTAATTCTCAAATTTATCAAACACAACCTAAGACCCCTTAGCGATCAACGACTTTCCAGATAATATAGATTTTAACATTAATCATAAAAGAACCTTTCAATGAATAGTTACCGTACAATTCAATCTTTCTACCATACAATGTCCCAAACAAATATAAGACATGAAATTACTGTCAATTCTTATTTTATTTGATTATATGTATTTCGATTCTCAAATGCATAACTCTAAATAATGCAAATTACAAACATCTTTCTAATTTCATTCTACTTTGGCCAAAGACTACTGAGTTATCATTTATCGAATTATATAAAGACATTTTCTCTTTTTACTAGAAGGGGTAGAGTCTTTGTTAATCATTTACCTATCTCCATGTATAACTTATTATAATCAATCATATCCTTTGATATACCTTAAGATCTTAAGGGTCATATCAAAGTATAACTCATCATCTTATGATAATCTCACTTGTACTACTATCACTTAAGGAATTACTATTAACAGACAAATAAAACTCCATCATATATTCTTTTAGCGAGTCACGTTCAGTGAACTTTTTTTCCAATAAGTATCTACATACTTGCTTTAGTGTCTCCACACAAATGATTATGAGATCAATTATCCTCTTCCTAAGACCAAGAAAAGTATGTACTAATCTATCCGGATTCACTAATTTGCTTTTCAGTAATTCAACGATTAGGAACAATTTTAATTTGTGAGCTATTTAGAGTTTAGATCTCATTAGCATGACCATAATCATGATTCTAAAAACATTGCTCAAAACTAATGAGTTCATGCCTTTAATAAATTAATTATTTTATTAATAAACGAATAAGATTACAAAGTATATGTCACATCATATCAAATATAATAGACTTACGTGCATACTACTTTCAGTGTGCTGCAGGATAAAATTGTATCCATTTCAGTTCCAAAAACAGGATGTAAAATGCTCCTCTGGGAACTCTTGGTGCTATTGCTTTGGAAAGTTTTATGCTATTGTTATTGTTCAACTTGAGAAAGTTGTTGGGTTGCCCTGACCCATGTTGATTATGTAACACCCCCTTTCCGAAATAGAAAGAGAGGTTACTCAAAACATAACAAAACTAATGAATTTAATAGCAAGACTCAAAACCACAAAAGAATAGTCTTAATAATTGATAAATGTCTTAAGACAAACCATAATAAATGCCACACTGGCTCAAACCACAATCTGAAATAACTGTTACAACTCCAAATAAATCAAAGTATCATAGCCTAACGAAATATATCAAAACTATTCGATAGAAGGGAGCTCTCATCACACTTGCCCTTGATTCCCCTGATTACCTGCCGGAAGAAAAACACAGCATGAGCCAAATGCCCAGTACGGATATAGAATACAAATAATGAACTGAAATAACTAACTCAATTAAATGAAATAAAACGAAACTAACTGAAATGAAACGAACAAACTAACACAACGAAATAATAGGCTGAATCAAATGGCGGGGTGTTATTTCATACCGAGCTCAGAATAAAACAGAAATATACCTTGCCACACAGGCAAGTCAAATAATGCCACATAGGCAAGTCAAATAATGCCACACAGGCAAGTTACACACATTGGACCGCGAATCCAATGCATGTAAAATCGGAAGGCGTGTTTTGGCACAAACAACGCCACTCCGCAGAACAGAACAGAACGGAAACTAGGGTCAACCCATACGCCTCCCACAACAAAACACCAAATGGCCCACTTCCTCCGGAGCCCAAAACGGAGACGCCGTGGACTAATCACACCGCCACGGAAAGTGTCATGTCTCTCGTGCCAAGACGACATGCCTGTGGTACCCCCACAGGTGGTTATAGCTCAGGTATACCCTACGGTATATTCTAACAAAAATACCATGTCACAACACATGCGACATAATACCAACAAAAGGGTTCTATATGTATATGTTGAACCGAATCAAATAATAATCACAAGGTCTCAAAAAGAAGGTAGCAGCATGTACCGCTCTACAATTATAAAAATTAAATAGTACTAAACATGATAACCTAATTCAAAGAGTACAAATACGAGTCATATGTATCAACTCCAAAATGAAACTAATATATTTATTTCACAGGAAACAATTATGTGAAATAATAACGAAATTCGAAATAAGGGACAAAACGAACAAATCAAATTTAACAAGAGTATCACTGAAAGAGTACGGAATCCGTACCTGGATTAAGCAATGTAATACCCAAAATTATTATCCCAATATAGTTCGTTAAATTCCTTCCGTTCGAACTAATTTAAACAAAATAATAATAAATAATATAAGTATACATACCAACTGTATAACTAAAAAAAATAAAAAATTCATGTTGTTCGAATTACAAACATAATAAAATTTTACTAAAGTAATATAACCAATATACATAATAATCAGTGACATAGCTTTTAAAATTGATAGTCCTGCGCATTTTATACATAAAGAATAATTTAATTGAAGATACCAATTTCTCACATTAATGTCATAAAGGCTGACAACGTAGGTAATGCATATATATAATTAAGTGATTCAATTACTAATGATGCAGACCTTGATTGACCACATAAAACTGTTATTGGAGTGGAAAAAAAAAAAACCCACACATTATGCTATGGAATTTGGTGACATCACCGAATACGGAATACCCACACACTAGTATTAATATTTGACTGCAAAGAAGTGACACATGCATAAGAACCAACAGTTAATGATAGAAAAAAAAAACAGCCACCTGCTTTTGCTTCTCTTTTCTGCTATCTCTCGCCGCCGCCGCCTCCTTTCTTTTAAGTTCTATTCCCACAATTTGTCTCACCAGACTTGATAAAGCAAAATTAGGTTTTGTACTTATTTATTAATTAATATATCTTTTTAACTCTCCAAATTTTAATAGGATTTTAAAAATTATACAATTATAAATTAGACCCACTTAATTTAAAGCCCAAATGGTACTAAATTAATTTATCCACACTTATTATTACATTAGCCCACAAAAATTAAATGATTATTTTGATCCAAAATAAATGATATCCAAAAATATGTTTTAAAACAAGGTAATTTTTATTATTTAATATTATTATTTTTCTCGGGTATTACATCACCTACCCCTTAAAAGAATTCCGTCCCCGGAATCAAAAGAATAGAACGTACCTAATTATCAAAGAGATGCGGATACTCCACTCGAATAGACTCCTCAAGTTCCCAAGTGGCTTCTCGCTCCGAATGGTTCCTCCACAGAACCTTAACAAACGGAATAGTCTTCCTCCTCATAATCCTTTCCTGCCGATCCAAAATCGCTTCAGCTTTCTCCTCACAAGTGAGATCTTCCCGAATCTTATCAAACGGATATTGCACCACATGCAACGGATGATAATGATAACTCCTCAACACCGACACATGGAATACATTGTGCACATGAGCTAGTTGTGGAGGCAAAGCTAACCGATATGCAACCTCACCAATCCTCTCCAAAATCTCAAATGGGCCGATATAACGTGGACTAAGCTTCCCTTTTAACCCAAATAGCCGAATGCCCTTCCAAGGAGAAACTTTTAAAAAAAACATGTTCACCAAGTTCAAATTCTAAAGTCTCCTATGTTTATCAGCATAACACTTCTGCCGTGATCGAGCCGACTTCAATTTATCCTTAGCCACCGCTACCTTCTCCGTAGTGATTCGAACTAACTCAGGCCCTTCTATGGCCCTTTCGCTAACCTCATCCCAACAAGTTGGTGCCCGACACTTTCTACCATACAGTGCCTCAAACGGAGCCATCCCAACACTTGCATGCCAGCTGTTGTTATAAGCAAACTCAACTAGGCTCAAGTAATCATTCCAATTACCCGACCACTCAAGTGCACAAGACCTCAACATGTCCTCCAACGTCTGAATAGTCCGTTTGGATTGCCCATCAGTTTGCGGATGGAAAGAAGTACTAAAGTTGAGTCGAGTACCCCAAGCTCGTTGAAACCCTTTCCAGAACCGTGAAGTGAACCGTGGGTCCCGATCTGAAATAATAGACACTGGAGTACCATGAAGTCTAACAATCTCCTGCTGAAAGATTTGTGCCAACCTATCCACCGAGTATCCCTCATGGATAGCCAAAAAGTGTGCCGATTTGGTCAACCGGTCCACCACTACCCATATGGTATCATTCTTCCTAAAAGTCTTCGGCAAACCAGTCACAAAATCCATCGTGATATCCTCCCACTTCCACACTGGAATGTCTAACTGTTGCAGCAAACCACTAGCTCGTTGATGTTCTATCTTCACTTGCTGACAAGTGAGGCACTTCCCAACATGTTCAGCCACGTCTCGTTTCATCCCATTCCACCAAAAATTCTTCTTCAAATCCCTATACATCTTTATAGACCCTGGATGAATAGAAAATGGCGAACTATGAGCCTCAGCCAACACAGCCTCCCAAATGATTGGATCGGACGGTACACACAACCGCTCACCCAACCAAATCACACCATGGTCATCAATACGAAACTCGGACTGCTTGCCCTCCTCTAGATCCTGCGTCATACTCCACAACTCCCCATCTTCTTTTTGAGCTTCTTTGACCCGCGAGATAAGAGAGGGCTCCACTCTCATACCCGCCAAATGCCCATCTGAACCTCGTACGTACAACTCCAACTCTAGCCGATCCATATCCGAAATAAGTTGAGGTTGTGTAATAAGGGCTGCTACACTCCCTGAACTCTTCCGGCTAAGAGCATCTGCAACCACGTTTGCCTTCCCCGGGTGATACTGAATTCTCGCATCATAATCTTTTAGAAGCTCCAACCAACGCCTCTGTCTCATATTGAGCTCCTTCTAAGTGAAAATGTATTTAAGACTTTTGTGATCGGTGAAGATATCACAAGTCTCCCCATACAAATAATGCCTCCAAATCTTTAAGGCAAAGATCACCGCTGCCAACTCCAAATCATGTGTGGGGTAGTTCACCTCATAAGGTTTAAGCTGCCTAGAAGCATAAGCAATCACCTTACCGTGTTGCATCAAAACACACCCCAAGCCCTTCTTAGAAGCATCACTATAAATCTGGTAACCTCCAGTCCCCGACGACAATGCAAGTATAGGAGCTGTCACAAGCCGTTTCTTCAACTCCTCAAAACTTTTCTCACGCTCCTCATTCCACACAAACTTCGTGCCCTTTCTCATCAACTAGGTCAATGGTAAGGCAAGCAAAGAAAACCCTTCCATAAATCGCCTATAGTACCCTGCCAAACCCAAGAAACTCCTACTCTCCGTCACCGTAGTAGGTCTCGGCCATTTAGTGATAGCCTCAACCTTCGTAGGATCCACCTTAATGCCTTCAGCAGAAACAACGTGACCCAAAAATACAACCTGCTCCAACCAAAACTCGCATTTAGAGAATTTAGCATACAACTTCTCTTTCTGCAAAATCCCCAACACTGTGCGAAGATGCTCCTCATGCTCTTCCTTAGACTTGGAGTAAACCAAAATGTCATCATTAAAGACAATGACAAATTGGTCCAAGTACTCCCTGAACACCCGATTCATCAAATCCATAAATACCGCCGGAGCGTTAGTCACACCGAATGGCATCACCAGAAACTCGTAATGCCCATATCGAGTGCGAAAAGCCGTCTTAGGGATATCCTCATCCCTCACCCTCAACTGATGATAACCTGACCTCAAGTCTATCTTCGAAAAATATTTTGCTCCTTGAAGTTGGTCAAACAAGTCATCAATCCTCGGCAATGGATACCGATTTCTGATGGTGATCTTGTTCAACTCTCTGTAGTCTATACACAGCCTCATAGACCCATCTTTCTTCTTTACAAACAAAACCGGAGCACCCCACGGCGAAACACTCGGGCGAATCACACCACGATCTAACAGTTCCTGCAACTGCTCTTTCAACTCCTGCAACTCCAATGGTGCCATCCGATACGGCGCCTTAGAGATAGGCTCCGCACCAGGAACAAGCTCAATAGCAAACTCTACTTTCCGTTGTGGTGGCAACCCTGACAACTCCTCAGGAAATACATCAGAAAAATCACGAACAATTGGAACATCCTCAATACGAGACTCACGCTTAGAGGTATCTTTCACACACGCCAAATACCCCTCACAACCCTTTGCTACCAACTTTCCAGCCTTCAAAGCTGAAATCAACTTCAACACCCTACTCGGTTGTGAACCCTGAAACACGAACTCCGGAGACTTCACATCTCCAAATATAACCTTCTTCGCCTGACAGTCGATAGTGGCCTGGTGTTTATCCAACCAGTCCATCCCAAGAATGACATCAAAATCGTGCATACTCATCGGAAGAAGATTAACGCTACGGATCTTATCCCCAAAACTGATCGGACACCCTCGATACAAATCAGAAATAACAACAGAAGTCCCCATCGGGGTAGAAATAGACATAACAGAATCTAATAACTGAGATGGCACACCCAGGTGCCGAACAAAAGACTGGGCAACAACAGAATGAGTAGAACCCGTATCAAACAAAATAGACGCCTCACGATTGCCAACTAAAAGAGTACCAGAAACAGTACCTGGCGCACCTGCCGCCTGATTATGTGTCAAGGCAAACACCCGACCACCCTGACGCTGACCTCCATTGCCACCATGATCACCGCCTCCACCATTACCACGTGGTCCAGTACAATCTCTAGCCATGTGACCCATCTGTCCACACAAGAAACATGCACCGGTAACTCTATGACACTGTCTCCCCGGATGATTAGCCCCACACATAGCACAAGGAACTATAGGAATAAGATTTGGGTTACCCCCACCAGCTGGTCCAGGATATCGACCCTGATTCTGTCCCTGCTGACGATTCTGCCCTTGCTGACGATTTTGTCCATACCAAGGTAGCTGAAGCTGACGATTCTGCCCTTGCTGAGGCATTTGCTGATTACCCCTGTTCTGATTCTGACCACGCCACTGCCCCTGCTGAACACCACGATTTCTGTTCCACTGACCACCTTGATTTCTCCCCTGCTGGCCCGAAGCTTGACCCTGCTGGTCATCTCTGTCCCTCTTTCGACTCCCTTCCGGTTTGGAAGTCCGAAAGTCCTGCCGCTCCATCTCAATGTTCTTGGCCGCATTAGCCACCGCCGATACATCCGCAAACTTGGTGTTAATGAGGTGTTGGCGATACCTGTAATGAATTCGCCACTTGAACTTCTCCACCTGTTCCACTGCAGTCCCTGCTGAGGTTCCCGCAAAACCTGCTAACCTAGTAAACCTCGTCATGAAGTCCGTGATGGACTCATCATCTTTTTGCCGAATAAACAGATACTCTCTAGCATAGGCCTCTTTATCAGCAGCAGGAAAATATTGCTGATAAAAGACCTCACAAAACTTCGCCCAACTAAGTGCCTCAACATAACCATCCCCCTTTGTTACTTTCATCGCTTTCCACCATCTCTGCGCATCCCCTTCCAGCTTGTAAGCAGCTAGCAACACTTTCTGGTTATCCGAGCACCCCAACACATCAAAAATCTTCTCTAGGTGAGCAATCCAATTCTCTGCATCAATTGGAGTTGGAGCTAAACTGAATGCATGTGGTTTTTGCTTCTGAAACCTCTCCAACCATACATGCATCGGAACCATCTGCTGGAGACCATCTGTATTCCCTTCTTCAATATTTGCTTGCTGACCATTATTTTCTGAATTCCCTTGCTCAGAAATTTCTGGTGGCGGCTGCTGCATTGCCTGTACCACCTGTGCCACCAACTGAGGTAAAGCCTGGTTCACTGCTTGATTCACCAAGTTAGCCAGTTGAGCATTGATCTGATCATTAGGTTGCTCATTGGGCTGACCGTCACCCCTTCCCCTATTGTTACCTCTCCTCCCAGCAACTCTAGCAGATCGACGAGCCATCTACGAACAGATCAACGAATATCAGCAAAAGAGATTAGAGACATATTTGAATATAGCTGAACAGAAAATCAAACTGAATAAAACCTAACCCAGAAGTCTACCCATAACTCACAGGTCAAACCTAAATAGGTTTTCTACAAGAAAGAACCTAAGCTCTGATACCAACTCTGTAACACCCCCTTTCCGAAATAGAAAGATAGGTTACTCAAAACATAACAAAACTAATGAATTTAATAGCAAGGCTCAAAACCACAAAAGAATAGTCTTAATAACTGATAAATGTCTTAAGACAAACCATAATAAATGCCACACTGGCTCAAACCACAATCTGAAATAACTGTTACAACTCCAAATAAATCAAAGTATCATAGCCTAACGAAATATATCAAAACTATTCGATAGAAGGGAGCTCTCATCACACTTGCCCTTGATTCCCCTGATTACCTGCCGGAAGAAAAACACAGCATGAGCCAAATGCCCAGTACGGATATAGAATACAAATAATGAACTGAAATAACTAACTCAATTAAATGAAATAAAACGAAACTAACTGAAATGAAACGAACAAACTAACACAACGAAATAATAGGCTGAATCAAATGACGGGGTGTTATTTCATACCGAGCTCAGAATAAAATAGAAATATACCTTGCCACACAGGCAAGTCAAATAATGCCACATAGGCAAGTCAAATAATGCCACACAGGCAAGTTACACACATTGGACCGCGAATCCAATGCATATAAAATCGGAAGGCGTGTTTTGGCACAAACAACGCCACTCCGCAGAACAGAACAGAACGGAAACTAGGGTCAACCCATACGCCTCCCACAACAAAACACCAAATGGCCCACTTCCTCCGGAGCCCAAAACGGAGACGCCGTGGACTAATCACACCGCCACGAAAAGTGTCATGTCTCTCGTGCCAAGACGACATGCCTGTGGTACCCCCACAGGTGGTTATAGCTCAGGTATACCCTACGGTATATTCTAACAAAAATACCATGTCACAACACATGCGACATAATACCAACAAAAGGGTTCTATATGTATATGTTGAACCGAATCAAATAATAATCACAAGGTCTCAAAAAGAAGGTAGCAACATGTACCGCTCTACAATTATAAAAATTAAATAGTACTAAACATGATAACCGAATTCAAAGAGTACAAATACGAGTCATATGTATCAACTCCAAAATGAAACTAATATATTTATTTCACAGGAAACAATTATGTGAAATAATAACGAAATTCGAAATAAGGGACAAAACGAACAAATCAAATTTAACAAGAGTATCACTGAAAGAGTACGGAATCCGTACCTGGATTAAGCAATGTAATACCCAAAATTATTATCCCAATATAGTTCGTTAAATTCCTTCCGTTCGAACTAATTTAAACAAAATAATAATAAATAATATAAGTATACATACCAACTGTATAACTAAAAAAAAATAAAAAATTCATGTTGTTCGAATTACAAACATAATAAAATTTTACTAAAGTAATATAACCAATATACATAATAATCAGTGACATAGCTTTTAAAATTGATAGTCCTGCGCATTTTATACATAAAGAATAATTTAATTGAAGATACCAATTTCTCACATTAATGTCATAAAGGCTGACAACGTAGGTAATGCATATATATAATTAAGTGATTCAATTACTAATGATGCAGACCTTGATTGACCACATAAAACTGTTATTGGAGTGGAAAAGAAAAAAAAACCCACACATTATGCTATGGAATTTGGTGACATCACCGAATACGGAATACCCACACACTAGTATTAATATTTGACTGCAAAGAAGTGACACATGCATAAGAACCAACAGTTAATGATAGAAAAAAAAAAACAGCCACCTGCTTTTGCTTCTCTTTTCTGCTATCTCTCGCCGCCGCCGCCTCCTTTCTTTTAAGTTCTATTCCCACAATTTGTCTCACCAGACTTGATAAAGCAAAATTAGGTTTTGTACTTATTTATTAATTAATATATCTTTTTAACTCTCCAAATTTTAATAGGATTTTAAAAATTATACAATTATAAATTAGACCCACTTAATTTAAAGCCCAAATGGTACTAAATTAATTTATCCACACTTATTATTACATTAGCCCACAAAAATTAAATGATTATTTTGATCCAAAATAAATGACATCCAAAAATATGTTTTAAAACAAGGTAATTTTTATTATTTAATATTATTATTTTTCTCGGGTATTACAGATTAGCTAGTTATCTACAATCATGCAGTTAATAATTGATTATTCATGAGACGATTCGCCTATATCCTGCTGTTTGTCTCATGTATAGAAAGACAGCTGATATGGTGATTTAGTTTGGTGGCATTTTGATTCCATTCAAATAAACTAAGCAAGCATACAATGTTCTTGAATTTGGTTCTTATAGTAAAGTTGCCCAAGCAAATAAATCACAAGAAACACTTGTTCAATGTAAAAGAACACAAATATTTGAGCACATGATACCTCCAAATTCCTAGTCAAAACGTCTAGACAGTGTCAGATAGAGATGTAAATGAGACGAGACATACAGCCCGTTTCGTTTACAACTCTAGTGCCAGCAGTGGCACCAACCATCATGGGTAGTGCCAGGTGGGGTGTCAAAAAAGGGAGCAAAACTAGAATCAAATCTTTCAAAATCTAGACTATATGTATCACATGGATTGCAAAACATCCATTGCCCTCTTGATATTATTACCAAAACATCCATTGCCCTCTTGATATTATTACCAATATTTCCCTACCCATTTTCCCCCTCTACCCCAAACTTTCTTCTTTAATCGATTAATCAAAGTAGGCTTCATTTTATGCACAATCCAACACTTGCTAACAAACAATTCAACACAAGTGTAAAAATCACTACTCTTTATGATTAGTTTCAATCAAATATATACAAATAATCCCTTAATTAATCAAATCAAATAAAACAAATCAAGCAAAATAATCCAAAAAAATAAAATGAATCAATCATCAAGTCAATGCAGCAAATCCACCCCCTCTCATCATTTGCTTAAACTCATTAAAATTCACCCTCCCATCTCCATCCACATCCACCTTCATAATCATACTCTTGCAATCCTCTGCACTCCGCCCCTGTTTTAGCCCCAGCGACGCCATCACTGATTTCAACTCGTCCACCGTAATAAACCCGTCTCCGTTCTGATCAAACACATTAAACGCCTCCTTCATATCCTCCTCCTCGTCTCGTTCGTCCATTATGTTTTGGTACAACGCCCCAAATTCATCAATATCGACGCACCCATCTTGGTTGACATCAATTTTCTCGATCATTTGTGTGAGTTCTGCATCCGGGATGAATATCCCCATGCTTTCTAAGGAGTCATTGAGCTCCTTTTTCGTGATCCGGCCATCGCCGTTCCGATCAAACATTTCGAACACTCGCCGGAGCTCGTCCGCGTCCATTCGGGGGCGGATCGGAATTTGATTTGGGGAATTGGTAATTTGGGTGTTGGATATTTGTTGTTGGGGGTACCAAGAAGAGGGAGGAAATTCCTTAGCTTCTTGGGTACCAAAGAAAGAAGGATTGTATTTAGAAGGTTGTAGAGAATGAAAATCCTCAATACAATGGATGGCATTGTTGGTTTATGTGGTGGGCGTTGCTAGAGTTTTGAGGGGAATTCGGAGGGGAAAGTTTGGTGCTAAATATATAAAGGTAGTTCTAAGTTTAGAGAGAGAAAGTTAGAGAGTTTTGGAGGGGGAGGTGGAGGGGGAGCGGGGAGGATATGAGTTCCAATGTTTGATGGAGAATGGGGCTTTTAAAAGGTTTTGATTTATTTTTATTTAAATTTTTTTTTGTTAGTTTAGACGAAATTTAACAAGAAAATTGTAATTATATAATATTTATATAACAAAAGTTATTTGAGGTTTAATATTTTTGTATAAAATATAATTTATCTATTTAATATATAAAGTCGGAGAAGACACTTTAATATTAACAATTTTTTTTAAACTTTTAGGGTAATTCTTATATTATCTTTATAACTTCAACTTTGCTAATCTTTTTATTTAAATTCCTCAAAATTTGTTTTTTTAAAATTAATGATGTCTCTTATTGTAAAGGGAGAGGATGAATTCTAACCGTTGTGTCATTGTTGTTTATCCTTATATTATAATCTCTTATACTTTTCTGATTTTTGGACAAGAATTTAAATTAGAAAAAAAAAATAGAAAATTTGAAATTTTTCTTTGTATTATTTTTGAGTTTTTAATAGAAAAAAATAGAAAATTTAAAAAATATCTTTTTTTACGTTTTTGAGTTCCAATGAAAAAAAAAAGAAAAATATCACTTTTATAAATTTACACTTCTATTAATTATAACCATTGAACCATGAATAAAAATATGCAAAAAAATTTAATTAAAGAAAAAATTCCATAACCAAATACAAATATCCAAATAATTGTGGATTGTGAACCAAAGTTCAGAAGGTGAAGTACTACAAGTGGCAAGAAAAAGGAAAAATAATTCTCAATTCTTTGAATACCATTATCAACAAACACTAAAAAACAAGATAATACATATATCTGATATTAGTAACAAATAAACTTGCAAATTCAAGTTCAAACAACAAACAAAGAGTGTATATATATATATATATATATATATATATATATATATATATATATATATATATATATATATATATATATATATATATATATACAGAGAGGATCTCCAGCGGACCAAAAAAAGCGGACCAATGAACGGACCAAGGCAAAAACACGCGGGTTTCAGGGTGCGGGTCGGTTCGACCCACGGGTTGGCCCTGAAACCCGCGTGTTTTTGCCTTGGTCCGTTCATTGGTCCGCTTTTTTGGTCCGCTGGAGATCCTCCCCGTATATATATATATATAGTGAGAGATTCAAAAGCGAGATAATACAAAACCTTAGTGTTAGGACGAGAATCAGAAAAAGGGTTTGCATGGGGACCGTTCAACAAGAGGAATTGTGAAAGAATTCGAAGGAAAAGTTATTGCGGTATAACTGCTGGTGGTGGCAGATGAAGAAGAAGTCGTTCGCGCCAAAAAGTTTTTTTCTCTTTACTACATTGGGTTTATTAGATAAAAACAACTTGGGGGACATGAGTTATAATTTAAAATTTATTATATTAAAAGTTGAGGATAATATAGGAAATATAAAAATATTACTTATTCCAATTTCTTTTTCCGTCCAAATCAGGCTAATTTTGGACCGAAAACTCTAACAAGAAAAGTAGTCAAGCTTTCTATCTATTTTTTTTCTTTTTCGTCTCTATCCATTTTTTTTCATTTCCGTTTATTAAAAAACTCAAACACATAAGAATTGAAAAAAAAAAACTTAATTTTTTTTTAATTTTTTTTTCTGTCTATTTTAAAACTCAAAAACAAAGCGTAAACCTTATTTTATTCTCGCATTCTCTCACAATCTCTTATTTTTTAATTATTATTATTATTATTTTTTACACACGTAGTTGTGTAGTGTGTGAATATCATATAACTATTGTTAATTGAACACACAATACGTGTCTTAAATTGTCTAGAATCAGAATCCGCTGCACTTGGATCTAATCAAATTACGCGTTAGGAGGCAAAGAAAGTGTAGATAATGTGTTGTGGTCTGTCGAGAAGAAGGAATTAACGCGTCGTCATTATTGTGGTTTGGCATTAGTTTTTTCGTGGTGGGGGTATGGTGGAGTTTTTAAAAAGTAGTTAGAGGCAAAAAAGAACAGACCGTTGACAACGGATCTTAAGTGAGAGTGAGACACTGAGGAATAAATGGCCGGTTTGAGGGGATAACGGAGAGACCAGATCTTCTGTCCCTATTTTCTCTATTCCCTTATATTTTTAACTTAAATTTTGATACAAGGGGAACAGAAAAAATAGAGACAGAGAATCTGCTCTCAATAACGGGATGGTCATTGGATATTTTGAAGAGGAAGGGAACGTTTGATACGCGGAGAGAGATGAAAGGGAAACACTAAAACAAATAATTATAGATTAGGTTTAACCATTAATCCATTCAATTATATTAGTAAAAGTATAAATAGAAAACAATTTATTTTATTTTTCTAAAAAAACTTTTGACACCAAAAACAATATTTTAAAAATAGGTTCACTGGTTCATTACTTGATTTTGATGGTTGAGCTATCGATCCGATCGAAAATCAATTGATTCTATTTCAATTTTCACCAAACGGCCTAACTAGACGGGACATAGGACCAATTCAACCGACTTGTCCGATTCCAATTAATTTTTAAAATATTGATTAAAATAACTAATCAAAATATTAATTTGCAAATATTAAGGTAGCACATTTCTTATGTGTATCCCTAAAAATAATAAGTTGGTAGTTTAGTCCTAGTGTCATAATAATAAAATTATAATGAAAATTTTGAGTACAACCTAACATGCTATACTACTATCAATAATAAGAGGATTTTTCCCCTGAAATTATTTTATATATATATTATGTTGCAAATTAGACTTTTTGTGGAAGAAGGAATTGAGTATTTCAATATATGTTATTTCTATTAGATTGATAAAAGAATCATTCAAGTAAAGTTTTGAATCTTTCGGTCATATTTGGATAAATTTCTGTCATATCTTTCTGATAATTTTTTGCTTGTTTAAGAAAAAAACAAAAAAACTTTGGACCCATATGATAAAACCGTTATGTATTGTGAAAATTTTATATCAATACATGTGATTAGGTAGGATTATAAGATTGACTCACTATATTACATACATTATTGAAATATTACTAATTATACTTATTCACGTAACTTACAAAAAAATAATAATCCACATATGATAACAGATTTTAAACTGGCAAAAAAAAAAAAAACTTACTCTATAGTAGCCAGTAGGCCCCTACTCGAGTTGCTTATTAGGTAGTATTAGTTTGGGTGAGAATATGATTAAGTCAAGAGTGTGGAGAATTTGATATTGGGAAGATGCGGTCAATAGTCAAGTTAATTTAGGGGTGCTTGTTTAGGTATGCATGAGTTAAGATCTGAGTGAATAAGTTTTGAAATTTAAATTAGGCTGAATAGATCTGACCGATTCTTTAAAAAATTTGGTTGAATTGGCTAAATAGATTTGAGCAACATTTTTTACCCAAATACCCTCTACTTCTCTGCAGCTTCGGTCATTTGATTTTCCTATAGGGCTATGTTTGTTTGCAAAGATTATAATCTCGGGATTATAATTATAATCTAAAAGCTATTAAGTTATTTTATAATCCCTATACTAATAGTCCCAAGTCTAAATTTGAAAACAAACAAGACACTTGGGATTAATAGTTCTATCCCAAGTATAATCTTTGCAAACAAACATATCATAGGTTATCCATCGTTGCTCCCTCTTTTTCGCATACCTCCACCGAAGCTTCGATTCGTCTCCATCTCCATCTCATTCCACAATTTCTGACAGGTAACCCTCATCTTTAAAATTGCTATGGCTACAATAAAGATATATGGTAACTTCATTCTATGGTATGATCATAAAGTAAAATTAGGTCTGTAGTTTTGATATATTTTTGATTTAGTTAAGTATTTAATATATTGTTCTAAGTTATATTATTATTATTATTATTTATGAATGGGTATATATATATGTTTGATAAATGAGAAGCCATGAAGATGTTGAAGTAAAAGTATTCAATGATATGTGTTGAGATTTAACATTTGGGAGAGGGCTTTGAATACTCTTCATGAAATATTGTCATAAAACATGCATCACTATTATTTAGTCATTAGGATCTTATGATTCCAAAGATTTACGAGCAGATCATTATTTTCCTTTTTAGTGATATTTTCTATTTTTTGGATAGCTCAATGGTTGAACAAGGAAAGCCTTCATTTGTTCCTAGTGTAGACTATAGATGTCAACTACCCTAAATAGCTTCATTGACCACTCTGTACTTTGAAGTCCTTTTGATTCAATCTTTACTTTCAAGTGTTCCTTAATTTACTCTATAAACATTGCTTTTTAAATTAAAATAATTATTGAAAAATCGAACTGAATGATAAGGAGAGCTTAAATGATGGTAGGTTGGATATCATGTGTTTTTTTTTATTGGTTTTGTTTGTTTTAAATATACATGTTAGGATTAGGATATCTTAATTCTTCCTTCTATTTGTGTTAGACATGAAACAATCGGGTGAAACTTAAAATCAAAAGAAATCAAGAGCGAGTTTAAGAAATAAAAGTCTAATGAAACTTTTTTGAAACATGTATTCGCAAAGTTACGAAAAATGGTAGGTAAGACGGGGTAGTCTTAAGCCATATTCATGACCAAAAGTGGGAGAAATACTAAAAAACATCCACAATGAATATTGTATTTAATTTTTTTTAGTACGTTCATACAAAATTATATACTTGTTCAATATAGTTTAGAGAGGTAAAATAGTAAAAGACTGTTATTCAAATGTTTCAGACACATCAATTGTCAAATACTACCTTCGTCTCATAATAAGTGATTTTTTAACTTAAATCACACATACCAATACTGAAATTCAGATATGACATACTTAGAAGAGGGGGTTGAATAAGTGTGGGAGCAAACTATGACCAATTTTTAAACTTTGAATTCAAACTATTGAATATAGCCTACTGTATTAAAGAATGCAGCTTGCTGAATGAATGCAGTCTATCGAATTAAATTTTTGTTTAAGAAAATATTTTGGTGAATTTATAAGTCAAATAGAATACTCGGTGATAACAAAATATCTCAAGATGAAACAAATCTTTAAATGTTAATTTTTAAGAAAATTAACTATCTTGAGAAAGTAAAACAAGTAATAACACCAAGATTTTTACGTGGTTCAGCTATTACCCTCTATAATAATAGCCTAGTCCACGTCCAATACCAATTAGTATTGGAGACTCATTTTTATTTCTTTAAAAAATGACCCTTGTTACAAAACAGATTCTATCAAATTGAATTACAATAATTCACTTGAGCAGACTTGCTCCTTGTACATCAATGCACCCCTTAAGCACCTATGCTTCCTTGAATCTGTTTGTAATCAAACCTTAATCCACCTGGATTAAATTCCTTTAGACAACACTTAGTCTAAAAATATAAGATTACAATTATAGAGGTCTAATGATCAAAGCAAATAAATAATTTAACAATGCAAGGCCCAACTAATGAAAGCAATGATCAAGTAGTAAAAGAGAGAGATATCACCAATATGAAGCTCACGAAAATAGCTGAGAATAATATGAATATAATTTGCACTGCAGCTAAAAATTTTGCACTGAAAATAATGAAGTTGCTTTTCAAGTATATGAGTGCAATAATTGATTCAAGTGTTGTAAATTTGTCACTGATATATCACTTTCATTTTATAGCCCAATATTATTACCGTTGGTGAAAAATATTTCCGTTGCAAATATTTTATCAGACTTTGTTTATGTTGCCAACTGATAAGAACCAATCCAACAATATAACCGTTAAATGCAAAAACTATTATCTTTGATAGTTACACATATATGTTGGGTTCTTCAAACATTTATCCATAAAGAGACCAAGTCAGATAAATCACTTTCTAGACTTTTCAAATTCCACAGTAATAAGTCTGCCGCCAGTTGTTATGCCAAAACATGATAGAAATTGCCTAGCATTCCAACTCTTAAAGATAATCATGACTTTGTATTTCCAAAGCATGTGCAAATAAAAAACTTACCGTCATATATAATGCCTTTTTACCGAGATATGTGCAATTTAAACTTCTAACAGATAATGATCACACCTTAGTTGACACAAACAAAGTTTTAAGTTCACAACCCATGTAAAACTCAATTGCATATAAAACTCAATTAATCTGGACAAAACATTTTCGCATGAAAACTAATTAAATCAGTTCTCTTTAATAATAAATAGCAATGAATAACATTTTATAGACATGCACAATTAATTCACATAAAATGTACAGATAAAATGTCATAGAGCCTTGAATTGAAAAATTAAATATTTGCAATGACCTTACATATTTTTCTTAAGACTCAAGTCTTCAAAGTCTTTCAACAATGATCTTTCCTCAACTTCCTGAAATTTCACAATAGACAAATTAGTCTATAATACTAAGTCATCATCAAAACAAAAAGGTTAGAATATTACAAACCAACATTCTCCCCCTTTTTGATGATGACAACACAACAAAAAATATAACTCCCCCTGAATTCATGCATATTAACTTATTTCAGGAAAAATCTTCGTCCAACCTGCATATATTAGTATGATACCAAATAATAATGTAATTTCAACACATATCATAATATTAAACAATCAGTCTTAACATGCATGCAGTCATGCCTATCAAAAACCAAATAAAACCATAGTTTTTAAAATAGTCTCAAAAACAGATCAAAAGAGTCTCAGAAACGAAACAGATCAAAAGAACTGAAGTAATTCTCCCCCTTTGTCATCAGGCAAAAAGAATAAAAGGTAGGCAAAGTCAGTCAATGTCCTCAAGATTAGCTCTCTGTTCAGCACGGGTAGTGAAATAAGGACGATGGCGAATGTGATGAAGACGTTCTTCTAAAGAATAATCATTTGCAAACCGAGGAGGTCGTGGTATAAACGTTGTAGGAGGAAGTGTCATGTCAAGAAAATCGCCTTTGTATTCAGCCATCCAATTACACATTGGCCATTCTGGGATTGTGGAATACATTGTCTGAAAATGTAACTTCTTTCCCACGTCATTGAATCTTGTTGCCATGAGATCTGCAAGCTCCCCGAGTTGATAACTAATAAACTTAACCTCTTGACTTAACTGACAGGTGTTCCTATTGAATTTTCGTTGGAGGGCCTCAACCATTGCCAGTGTTTGAATCTCAAAGCCCGCTTGAAGATCAATGAATTCATCTTCAACACGATGATATAGCTTATTAATTTCTGGAGCATCCATCGGTAGTTTTCCTTTTTCAAGAATCACAAGTCGATTTCAGATATCGTCCAAATCAATTTTTACAGACTTTTGATTTTGCAGAATCTCATTTAGAACATTTATAATGTCATGCCCATGAGAATTTGGCAGAGAAGATGAGTCTTGATTAGGAAAAATAGGAGGAGGATCAGGAAGAAGACGAACAAACTCACCAACAAGAAAAGTAATATGAGATTTTGTCAAATTAGCAGTATCGATAAGCTCATGATTTGTGACAGAAATTTCATAATCAAAAGATATTTTGAAATGTTGGGAAAGTTTTGTCAAAAACTTGCTATAAGGAAGACACTTCTTGGTTTGACGAATGCAACTTTGCATATGAGACAACATCATTTGAGAAAAATTGAAAGGTTTTCCAGTAAGAATCATAGCCACAACAACTAAATCTTGATAAGTAAAATCTGCTCCACCATCAAGTCGTGGAAACAAATTATACCTAACCAACTTATGTAACACACAGGCAGTAGGACACACATTCACAGTTTTTGGAAGAAACAGAGTTGTAAGAGAATAATCATTCATAACAACATGAAGCTGTTCCAATGGAGGAAAGGGAATATTAGCAGCACCTTTAAGAGTAAAAGGACAAGGTCCAGCAGAAGAAACACCAAGAATGCTACCAAAATCAATATTACTGAAAAATAATGACTTACCCTTAACATATGTTGTAAAACAATCCCCATTGCATTCAAGATTAGTGTAAAATTGTTGAACTAACCTAGGATAAGCAATAGTAGGAGGAAGCAACAAAGGGGATATTTCACAATCAGTGAATAGTTTTTCCAAAACAGAGTGTTTGAGATAAAATAGATCAAGAGATTTTTCATACACAAATTGCTTTGTAGCAATTGAATTTTTAAAACGAGTTTCAAAATTATACCCTCTAAAGAAACTGTCTGGTAAATCAGGGGAAGACGAAAATGGGTTTACCAGATTTGAAGGAGATTCTGGCTGTGAGAAAAACTGTTCTTCATCCATTGGCTGCTTCAACTTCCCTCGGTGAGACGGTTCGACGTCTGAAGCTTTTAGGAAAGAGAAACTAGAGTCTGAATCGTCGGAAAAGATTGTGGCATCAGACGCTACATGCACAGAAGATTGTTTTTGCACTCGCTTGGATTTCATTTTTAGTCCAGTAACGTTCTTCAATGGAGATCCGTCGTCGTTTGATTTACCAGACGAACGCTTACTGGCCCTGGTTTTCATGGTGTTTAAAGATTTGTAAAAATGAAACGGAGGGTTTTTGGGGAGTGATGGAGGTGTGAGATCTGATTTAATAGGTAGAAGGCTGAAGATATAGGGAGTAGAAATCCATTAAAACTCTATCACCGAAAGACGTACGTCTTTTTAAATTTCTAAAAATTGTTCGGCTGCTGTTCCGTATTTCGAGGTGAAGATCTCTACGTTTCCCAATTGATATCCGGCGATATTAATAGAAGCGTGTATGGTTTAAACAGATAAGGAATGTCCAACAGATATACTTTATCAAATATCATGCAAAAAAATAAATGATACATATTTATATAGTATAATCTGCACATAAGATTTTAAATATGTGATCACATTAAACCATGCACATTCCAAGTTCTCTTCTTAACATGTAGAACCTTTCTTCACTTAAGGGTTTAGTAAAAATGTCAGCCAACTGTTTTTCTGTTGGAATAAAAATTAATTTAATTAACCCTTTTGAAACATTATCCCGTAGAAAATGATGTCTGACTTCTATATGCTTTGTACGAGAATGTAACACAGGATTTTTAGAAATATCTATAGCACTAGAATTATCACAGTATATGGGCACATTATCACATAAAATATCAAAGTCACATAAAGTTTATTTTAACCATAAAATTTGAGAGCAACAACTCCCTGCAGCTAGATATTCACCCTCAGTGGTTGATAAAGCAACTGAAGTTTGCTTTTTACTATGCCACGTAACAAGACTGTGACCTAAAAATGTGCAAGCACCACTGGTACTTTTTCTATCAATTTGACATCCTACATAGTCAACATCTGAATAACCTATTAGTTCAAAATGATTACAAATTGGATAAAATAATCCCAAATTTATTGTACCACTTAAATATTTAAAAATCCTTTTAACAGTTTGTAAATGAGATTCTTTAGGTTTTGCTTGAAAACGTGCACATAAACAAACACTATACATAATATCCGGTCTGGATGTGGTTAAATATAATAAACAACCAATCATGCCTCGATATTTAGTTACCTCTACATCTATACCTTTTTCGTCAGACGTAAGCTTTATTGAAGTGCTCATTGGTGTAACCTTTGAATTAGATCCTTCAAAACCAAACCTTTTGAGAAGTTCTTTTGTATATTTGGTTTGATGGATGTACATACCGTTCTTTGTTTGTTTGATTTGGAGTCCCAAAAAATAATTAAGTTCTCCCATTAGACTCATATCGAACTCCCTGTGTATGCACTTAGAAAACCACTCACAAAAAAAATTATTAGTAGCACCAAAAATTATGTCATCTACATATATTTTAACAATAATAATATCTTTATTTTCATGTCTAATAAATAATGTAGAATCAATTTTTCCTCTAATAAAACTATTTGAAAGCAAATACTTACTCAACCTTTCATACCAAGCCCTTGGAGCTTGTTTTAGCCCATAGAGAGCTTTCTTTAGCTTGTAGACATGGTTTGGATACCTCTCATGTTCAAATCCAGGAGGCTGTTTTACATACACCTCTTCATTGATGTATCCGTTGAGAAAGGCGCTTTTTACGTCCATTTGATAAAGTGTGAACTTCTTGTAACATGAAAATGCTAACAAGATGCGGATGGACTCTAGTCTAGCAACTAGAGCGTAAGTTTCTTCATAGTCTATCCCTTCTTGTTGATTGTATCCTTGAGCTACTAGCCGTGCTTTGTTACGAGTGATAGTTCTATGCTCATCAAGCTTGTTCTTGAATACCCACTTTGTTCCAATGATAGAAACATCTTTAGGAGGAGGCATAAGTTCCCAGACCTGGCATCGTTCAAATTATTGAAGTTCTTCTTGCATTGCCATTAGCCAGCTTTCATCTAGAATAGCTTTCTTAGCATTCTTTGGCTCAACTTGGGATAGAAATGCTGAAAAAGTACATTGATTTTGCAATCCTCTTCTTGTAGTGATTCCTTTGTTTATATCTCCAATGATGTTTTCTGGTGGATGGTTCTTGAGATATCTTGCAGTTTTTGGCATTTGTACATCATGTATCACTTCTTCTTGTTGAGAAAAATCTGCCTTAAGCTCTTGAGTTGTTTCTTGTTCTACTCTAGGCGAGTTTTCTAATTCAGTTTGCTGGATTTGTATATTCGGCTTGCTGAATATATTCTCCCGGTTTGCTGGATTCACCAAAATCTCCAAATTTCCTGCATCCTCATCTCTTTCTTTTGGAAGATCATTTTGAGTTTCATTAAAAGTAATATGAACTGATTCTTCAACACACAACTTGTTAATATTAAATACACGATATGCTTTGCTATTCTGTGAATACCCAATGAAAATTCCTTCATAAGATTTAGCATCAAATTTTCCTAGGTTATCACTAGTATTTAGAATAAAATATTTAGATCCAAAAACTTTGAAATAACTAATATTAGGAATCTTATTATTTAACAGTTCATAAGGAGTCTTCAAAATAATTGGACGAATAAGTACTCTATTCTAAATAAAACAAGAAGTGTTTACAGCTTCAGCCCAAAACTTTTTAGGAAGTTTACTTTCTTGTAATAAAGTTCTAGCTGTTTCTTGTAATGTCCTATTCTTTCTTTCTACAACTCCATTCTGTTGAGGGGTTCTAGGAGCAGAAAATTCATGACTAACACCCTTTTGATCACAAAAAATTATAAAGTCTTTTAGAAACTCAGTACCATGATCACTTCTTATCCTTACAAGTTTTAGACTATATTTTGTTTCCAAGTTTATGATCAATTTTTCAAATTCTTTAAATGCTTCATCTTTAGTTCTCAAAAATAATACCCATGCATATCTAGAGAAATCATCTACTATTACAAAAGCATAAAATTTACCATTTATACTAGGATGTCTTTCTGGTCCAAATAGATCAAGATGGAGTAGTTGTAAAGGAGAAGAGGTTGATACCATGTTCTTTGCCGTAAATGATGTTCTTACTTGTTTCCCGAGTTGACAAGGAACACAAATTCCCTTCTTTTCATATTTTATTTTCGGCAATCCTTTGACGAGATTCTTTGAGGATAATTTCTTGATTAAGTCCATGTGAACATGTCCCATCCTCTTGTGCCACAAATTAGCCTCGTCTTATACAGATGCTAGACATAACTCTTCATCATGTTGCTCAAAATCAATAGTATATATATTTCCTTCTCTTTGTGCAACTAGAGTAATATTGTTAGTACCATGAGAAATAGTGCATTTTTCTTTATCAAAACTACTTGGTAACCATTATCCATTAATTGGCTGATACTAATAAGATTAAACTCAAGTCTATTAACAAGATGTACATTATCAATATTTACCTTACAATTTCCTATTTTACCTTTTCTGATTATTTCGCAGGTTCGATTATCTCCAAATGTAACTGTACCATTTTTTTTCTTGATTTTTAGCTCCACGAACTTTGTTTTGTCACCAGTCATGTGACGTGAGTAGGGGTGTTCAAACCGGTCGGTTTTTTCGGTTTTTAGGGAAACCGAACCGGTTCGAACCGATCGGTTCGGTACAAAGTTGAACCGGTTCGGTACCGGTACAAAAAATCGGTACATACCGAATTTTCGGTTCCAGTTTCGGTTGGATGTTTGGCTTGGTCGGTAAATACCAAACCGAACCGATCGTACCGATTATTTAAATAATAAATTAAAAAATAACTTGAAGGACCAATTTTTTAAGACTCATTTGTCTAACTATGTAAAAGTTTTAAGACTCTTTTGTCTAACTATGTAAAATTAATTGAAAGTCTCTCTATTTATAGAATAGAGGTAAGACAAGAGATGGCATACTAGACAATGTGGGATGTTTAGTTATCTAGCCATGTAAAATTAACTTGAAAGTCTCTTCTATTTATAGAATAGAGGTAAGACAAGAGATGACATACTAGACAATGTGGGATGTATTCAATGTGGGACTTATTAAACAAGAGATGGCATACTACATTACTACCAAGTGAATCTCCAAGTCCCATATTGGCTAAATTGGTAAAACTTTAAGAAAATTTTCCTTATAAATTGATTATTATGTCTTAATGAATTTAAGATAACAAATAATCAAATCATTATTAGTATTAAGGATGTAAACAACTTAACCCTTATAATGACACTAATGAAGAATTTATGACACCATTGCTTGTTTCTAAGTCCCACATTGATTAGATTATAAAAAATTTAGAAAGTTTTCTTTATAAAAATACCATTTGCTAAAACTTGAAGTAAATTTACCAACTTAGACTTTCATCAAATCAAACCAACTATAATGACACTAATGAATGCCAAGGAAATCACATAAGGGAACTTATGGCACCATCTTACATAACTTGTTTCTAAGTCCCACATAGATTAGATTATAAAAATTTAAGAAAATTTTCTTTATAAAAACACTACCAAGTGAAGTCTTTACTATTTAGTTGTCTCCAAATCCCATATTGGCTAAATTGGTAAAACTTTAAGGAAATTTTTCTTATAAATTGATTATCATGTAATAATGAATTTAAGATAACAAATAATCAATGCATTATTAATAATAAGAATGTAAATAACTTAACCCTTATAATGAATGACACTAATGAAGAACTTATGGCACCATTGCTTGTTTCTAAGTCTCACAATGATTAGATTATAAAAAATTAAGAAAGTTTTCTTTATAAAAATACCATTGCTAAAACTTTAAATAAATTTACAAACTTAGACTTTCATCAAATCAAACCAACTATAATGACACTAATGATTAATGAATGCCAAGAAAATCACATAAGGGAACTTATGGCACCATCTTACATAACTTGTTTCTAAGTCCCACATTGATTAGATTATAAAAATTTAAGAAAGTTTTCTTTATAAAAACACTACCAAGTGAAGCCTTTACTATTTAGTTGTCTCCAAGTCCCATATTGGTTAAATTGGTAAAACTTTAAGGAGATTCTCCTTATAAAATGATTACCGATTACCATATAACAATAAATTCCAATTGGGCCAATTTTTGGCTTATAATTTTGTGTTTGGGCTGTAATAGGTCTATCTTACTAAGCTTTTGGGCTGACATAATTTTGGGCTTAAAAGTTTAAGTCAGTATTTAAAGTTTTGGGTTGAAAGTTTTTGGGCTAAAAATCTTGTTTTTGGGCTGAAATTAGTTGGGTTGAAATTTCGGTACAAGTCGGTAAAAACCGGAACCGGTCCGGTACCGAACCGGCTATTCGGTTCGGTTTACCGGTTCATTCGGTTCCGGTATCGGTACCCAATTATCAGTAGTTTTGGTAATCGGTTCGGTTCGGTTCGGTTCGGGCCGGTATTTTACCGATGAGCACCCCTAGACGTGAGCATCCACTATCAAGAATCCATTTTTGAGAAGGAACCCTTGCCTTGAGACATACATGTCAATAAAAAATAATTCATCTTTTTGGTACGCACATCTTTTTGGGTCCTTTAATGTTAGTTGCATATAAATCATCCTTTTTAACCCAAACCTTTTTAATCTTATTTTTCTTAAAGCAATTTATGTCCAAATGACCTTTAATGCCACAATTTTTACATGTTGTGAAAGGAGAACAATAATTTAATCTAAAACGTGATTTTGATTTTAGCATTTTCATATTACCCTTTTTATGCATAGAATTATAACCAATTCCTTGTTTTTCAAAACTCGGTCTTTGTTTACCTAATATGACATTTAAATTTTCTTCACCTTGAACGAATTTAGCAAGAGATGATCTTAGTGAATCTATTTCTTTTTGAAGTTCATTATTAGGAAGAGTTTTAACAGGTGATTTATCACTAAATGCATCAATACAGACATCTCTCATTTTTAGTTCATTTGTCAATTTTTGGACTTCATTATTAAAAAATTTTACCTTATTGAAAAGTATTTTGTTATAATTATCTAAATAATCTATCTTAACAATCAAAACATTTTCTTCTTTACATGTAGATTCCTTTTCAATATCTTTCTTTTCATCTATTAAAGAGTCTACTTCGCCCATTAATGTATTTACCAAGTCTTTCAAATATGCATTCTTTTTTTTTAATTTATCATTTTCTTGTTTCAAAGAATTAAACTCAAAATTAAATACCTCGTTTGATTCACCTTTTATTCCCATGAAGCATACTTGAGCTATCTCATCCTTGGCGTCGACCTCAATTTCAGATTCTTCTTCATCACTTCAAGTGACCAGTGCCTTGTTTCTCTTATTATCCTTGAATCCTATTTTTCCTTTATTCTTTAGTTGAAAACAGTCCTTCTTGAAGTGCCCTGGACGTCCACATTCAAAACACGTCTCCTCAGTTTGCTTTCCCTTGCCTTTATTTGAGTTGTAGATATTCTTTCTTTTATTCTTTCTTTGAAGAAGTCCTTTGAGTCTTCTTGACATCATGGCTATCTCTTCATCAGAATCATCATCAAGCTCGTCTTCATTTCCTGCATTAAGAGCTAAAACCTTTCTTCGAGGAGTTTCATCCTCATCGTCATACCTTTTTAATTGATGTTCATATTCCTCAAGTTCACCAAAAAGAGTTATTGTGTCCATAGTAGATATAGTAGATGAATCTTGAAGAGTAGTGATTTTAGAGGCAAACCTTTTGGGCATAGCCCGAAGCAACTTACGGTTGATCTCACTTTGAGGAATAGTCTTGTCTAGCAATTTCAAGGAGTTTATAAGAACTAGAAATCTTGCTTGAGCTAGTTTGATGGTTTCATCTTTTTCGAGCTTGAGCATTTCATAATTGTGCATGAGCATGCTTAGCTTGACTTCTCGTACTTTTGAAGTGCCTTCACTACTTACCACTAAGGTATCCCACATCTCTTTGGCTGTGTTGCATGAAGAGACTTTATCTATCTCAGATTGTACCATGCCGCTGAGAAGTGTGTTCATTGCTTTTGAATTATATGAGACCATGTAGATTTCGTTTGGATCCATTTCTAGTAGAATCTTTGGTGTCCCATCATCTCTTCGTGGAATAACTGGTCCGTTCTCCACAACCCACCATTCCCAAGGATCTCTTTGAAGATAGATCCTCATTCAGAATTTCCAGAAGTTGTAATTTTCTATTCCATACAGCAAAGGAGGTCTATTTGTTGATTGACCTTCTTGATTGTTGTTCCCGAACTGTGCCATGTCAGAATCTTTTCCTACAAGTCACCTTTAAGACCAAGTAAGTAAAACCTTGCTCTGATACCAAATGAAATTCAGATATGACACACTTAGAAGGGGGGTTGAATAAGTGTGGGAGCAAACTATAACCAATTTTTAAACTTTGAATTCAAACTATTGAATATAGCCTACTGTATTAAAGAATGCAACTTGCTGAATGAATGCAGTCTACTAAATTAAATTTTTGTTTAAGAAAATATCTTGGTGAATTTATAAGTCAAATAGAATACTTGGTGATAGCAAAATATCTCAAGATGAAACAAATCTTTAAATGTTAATTTTTAAGAAAATTAACTATCTTGAGAAAGTAAAACAAGTAATAACACCAAGATTTTTACGTGGTTCAGCTATTACCCTCTATAATAATAGCCTAGTCCACGTCCAATACCAACTAGTATTGGAGACTCACTTTTATTTCTTTAAAAAATGACCCTTGTTACAAAACAGATTCTATCAAATTGAATTACAATAATTCACTTGAGCACACTTGCTCCTTGTACATCAATGCACCCCTTAAGCACCTATGCTTCCTTGAACCTGTTTGTAATCAAACCTTAATCCACCTGGATTAAATTCCTTTAGACAACACTTAGTCTAAAAATATAAGATTACAATTATAGAGGTCTAATGATCAAAGCAAATAAATAATTTAACAATGCAAGGCCCAACTAATGAAAGCAATGATCAAGTAGTAAAAGAGAGAGATATCACCAATATGAAGCTCACGAAAATAGCTGAGAATAATATGAATATAATTTGCACAGCAGCTAGAAATTTTGCACCGAAAATAATGAAGTTGCTTTTCAAGTATATGAGTGCAATAATTGATTCAAGTGTTGTAAATTTGTCACTGATATCACTTTCATTTTATAGCCCAATATTATTACCGTTGGTGAAAAATATCTTCGTTGCAAATATTTTATCAGACTTTGTTTATGTTGCCAACTGATAAGAACCAATCCAACAATATAACCGTTAAATGCAAAAACTATTATCTTTGATAGTTACACATATATGTTGGGTTCTTCAAACATTTATCCATAAAGAGACCAAGTCAGATAAATCACTTTCTAGACTTTTCAAATTCCACAGTAATAAGTCTGCCGCCAGTTGTTATGCCAAAACATGATAGAAATTGCCTACCATTCCAACTCTTAAAGATAATCATGACTTTGTATTTCCAAAGCATGTGCAAATAAAAAACTTACCGTCATATATAATGCCTTTTACCGAGATATGTGCAATTTAAACTTCTAACAGATAATGATCACACCTTAGTTGACACAAACAAAGTTTTAAGTTCACAACCCATGTAAAACTCAATTGCATATAAAACTCAATTAATCTGGACAAAACATTTTCGCATGAAAACTAATTAAATCAGTTCTCTTTAATAATAAATAGCAATGAATAACATTTTATAGTCATGCACAATTAATTCACATAAAATGTACAGATAAAATGTCCTAGAGCCTTGAATTGAAAAATTAAATATTTGCAATGACCTTACATATTTTTCTTAAGACTCAAGTTTTCAAAGTCTTTCAACAATGATCTTTCATCAACTTCCTGAAATTTCACAATAGACAAATTAGTCTATAACACTAAGTCATCATCAAAACAAAAAGGTTATAATATTACAAACCAACAAATACACAAGCTAAAATGGCAAAAATACTCTTAATATACTTTCTTTGGAATTGAAGAGTTAATGAATGTCATTTAATTGTAGTGATTTTTTGTTTTCTGCTCAGCCCAAACATATTATTTTCTCTTTCTTCAACCTTTCTACTTCCCAATAAATACTATTGGTTGCATAAGGGCATATATGGGAAAATATTGTAAAAATTGTATTAGAGTTCTAACACATCACTTATTTTGGGAAAAAAATATTAAGCCTAAAAAATCATTTATTGTGAGAGGTAGTAATTTTTTTCATTTAGTATTCAATATTCAATTTCATTCAGCTCATTCAGATTACTTAAAAATTCAGAACCGTTTCATTCAGTTTTATTAAACATCTCCTTAGTTAGAACTAGTAAGGTCAAATATTAGCAAAACTCAAATGATGTTATAAATTAGGAAATTGATATTTTCACAACATGACTTTTTAATATTTCTACATGAAAAATGTCGCTATAGATGTATAGCGACAGTTTTCACCGTCACTATAGGATCTATAGCGATGGTTTTTATGTGAAAATATCATTTTCTGTTGTTAATTTATTTATTTCCTATAAATTAACATACTTTATAAAATTTTTATTTTTACCAACTAAATATAATTTTTGTACTTTAAACTATAAATTCAAGAGAGATTCTATTTTTTCTAAAATCTTTGACAAACGTTAGTTGCCACGTACTTAAAAAAAAAGTTAAATGAATTCAACTAACATTTGCCAAAAATTTTTTAAAGAAAAAGATTCTATCTCTTGTGTTTATAGTTTAAAGTGAAAAATTATAATCTATATAATAAAATATTACTTGATAAAAATAGAAAGTATGTAAAAGTTGGTTGATTTCCATTTTTCTGTCAAATTACTCGTGAGCTACTAACTCATTTAGAGTTCTAAAGGCTTCTGAGTTCCATTTAACTTGTTGAGCTCTGTAACAATTTTTAACCTTGTTTTTGTATTATTTGCTAGTACAAAGTTAGGACTCTTTTTTTTTTCTTTTTTTTGTCGAGGGGTCATGACACTATGTGACATACTCAAATATTTTCATTAATTGAAAATATTATTGTTGGGGCATGTTTGGTACGACAAAGGAACTTGCTGGGCCCCGTGCCATGTGAAGGATTTTTTTCCCATGTAATGGTAGTTTCCAGTTGATGGTTTGGCCTTTAAGGAATATATGAATCATGATTTTATTTAACTTCTAATTCTTAAGAAAAAAGTAAGCATTACTTCCTTTTCTTAAGGAGATTTACTCCTATCTTAGTATGGTAATTATTACGATAAGGAATTCTATTCTAATTTGGGGACAAGACGATAAAGGTGGTGTAATTAACTATAAATACAATACTATACCATGTTGCACATGTACTATGTTTATTCACAATTCTTTGAGTGCTAAAGTTATAAGCATTCATTATTAACTTAGTTTCAACTTATACTTATTCTCACACTGGAGCTATCCCCCGGCGGCTCAGACTGTTAAGTCTCCTACTTGTGATTTCGTTTTTGTGCATGATTCGACGCGTTGTTTGGTGATTGGACGCGTGGACAGATCTTCATGTTAACATTGACGCTTTTTGTGATACCTAGTTTTTCAATCACCCACAATTTCAGGAGGAGTTATGGCGATATGTAAGGCGAACACGATTTCCAAACAGGAGAAATCCTCGGTCAACCCCTCGACCCAAGCCAGGGGCTTAGTTAATGATAAATTAGGACTCTACGGATAGGTTTGGCTCTGACAGTCATTCTGTGGGTTCGTCAAAGGCTCAAACCGCTCTAACCCGGCACCCGTCATTTTCAGCCAATCAAAAGACGACTAACCTCCACAATCGTGTCGCAGACACTAAATCCCATACGCGCACGCAAGAAGATTAAAATCGGAAGCAGGGGATCGAGATAAAAGAGAATTGATTTTGACTCGAAAGATGTAGCAGAATAAAGACGCCATGGAGGCCTTGCGTCTTCAATGAAAAGAGTTAGACGCCCAACTAGCTATGTTGGTGGGGGATGAGGAGGTTTCCTCGAGTCGACATTGTCATCGGGAAACCACGTAGCAGAGCCATTCCAGGACACATTGTTCGGAAGGTTCTCAGAAGCATATGAGCAGGTGACGAAGCCGCTCCAACAAGGGCAGTAGTGAGGATCGAGGGAGGTCAAGATGAAGACAACGAGTAGCTTCTCCGAAAAATGTGAGGGATCGACTTAAGCTATCCCCTTGGAAGGAAGAATCCGACCCCTCACACAAAGAGTAGCAGAATTGGAACAAAAGTTAGCTGTTGTTAGTCAAGAAAAGGAAATGTCGGTAGATCCAGCGTAACCTTTCACTCCAAAAATCGATCGGGTTCGGGCCGATCCCACTAAGAAGGGGCCGCCTATGGAGAGTTACGATGACACTAGCGATCCCTATGACCATACTCATTCATATAATCGACTTATACGGTATTACGATCACTCTGATGCTACTAAGTGCCAGATGTTCGTTACAATGTTGAAAAAGGGAGTTTGATTGTGGATGACGTCACAACCACCGAATTCTATCATTTTATGGAAATAATTGTGTGACAAATTTCATGACTGATTTGGGAGTAACAAGAGGAGGGGGAAGCCGACATCTTCCTTAATGCAAGTTAAGTAACAGTCGAATGAAATTCTGAGCCAGTACGTGAAGAGGTTTTGATAGGCAGTTAGAATAGTGATAGATTTGAATTCCTCTCAGGCCCTTAGATTCTTTACTATCAGATTGGACGTGGTGAAGTCAAAGAAACTAATGAAGGACATAATGTTTGATCCCTCGAAGGATCTATCAAAGGCATATGACCAGGAAAAAATTTTCATTGCTATCGAGGAGGTTATGGGGAGTCTAAAGCCGACATCACATACCCATGACAAACCCAAGGATCGGGACAGGAATAATAATACCCGATCAGAATCACAGCCAAAGAAAAGCTTCAATATCGAGGGGTCGAGAGGTGGTCGTCCACCCTTTTCGAATTGAAACGTCAACAAAGTCTATACCCCTCTCATCACGGATCGGGCGAAAATAATGGAGGAGATCTGGGGTAAATCATACTTTGAACCATGTCCGACCGATAATCATCTATGGAGGGGAAATCATAATCGATATTACAACTATCACCAGACCACGAGGCATAATATTGTGGATTGTCAGCATCTAAAAAATCTGATTGAGAAGAATGTTCAGAACGGTGAGTTGATCCAGTACATTGCATGTCGAGGAGATCCAAGAAAGGAATCAGAAGTCGAAAGTTATGAGCAACCAAAAGGTTAATGTGACGCCCCCAAAATATGTATACATCACTCATTCTGAGTCACCAAATACATGGTACAGAATACAAATAATAACTTCATTTATATAATACGACAAAGCGTAGCTGAGAGTTTTTACACGAATATTGTCCAATAGATAGTATTCAAACTCAAAAAAGAGTCCTCATTACATTTATTATCACACTAAATAGTGAGGAATGCTAAAACAACAATCACGGACCGTCATTACATTCCCCGACTAGTCCCGGCTACGTTCTCATTTCCTGAAGAGAACAATGAAAGCAAAATGGTGAGCTTAACTAGTCCAGTAAGAAATATTATGACTAAGATAATGAAAAATAAATTATCGTTAGCCTTCAACAGTGTTAAACTGATAAAATACAATAAACATCAAGTTTAGCTGCAGAGGAACAAGCAATCCATTAGAAGAGTCAAGTAGAGCATGATATCTACTATCTTCTATGATTTAAAAGTTTATCATTAATTTTATCGCTGAGACTCAGCTAAATAAATTAACCACATCATCGAATCATCCCTGCACTACATGCCAATGATATTCATTTGTATCACGACCACGAATTATTCATGCACTACGAGCCAAGGATATTCGTGTTTTCACTAATGGTCATGATTATACCGATTAATCCTTGGTCATAATCATATCAATCAATAGTCCATCTATGCACTACGGGCCAAAGATGACTTTTATCACAATATAAGCATGAGGATGATGACAATGATATAAGAATTCAATTAAATGAAAGCAAAGGATAAATTTTAAAGATTTATAATTCAATTTATCTAGAATTCAATAATGTCCAAATTGTCAACATGATACTGCTTTGTGGAGTAAAATTCAAGAATAATAATGTATCAAAAATGATTTGAACCGAATTTTTTTTACTTTTTATCATGAATAGTACCCCAGGTGAATAGTAACCGAGTGAATAGTACTCTGTGTATAGTATTTCAGGAATAGTAACCCGTGAATAATACCCCGACATGAAAAGATAAAAAATTATCAAGAATGCTCAGAATAATATTTTCATGAAAAGATATTGGATGAAGCGCAAATATCAATGATATTCTACTAATTTCATGGAGTATAGAAGCAATACTTATCAACATAAGTGTAGAATTAAGAATATGAAACGAAATAATATTACTTACATACTACAGAGTATGGAGAAAAATATTATTTCTTACGAATATTAACAAGAATAATATCATTTACGAATACGAAAAAAATAATATCCCTTACCTTAGTAGGAGATTGGATACTGCAATAGTGTAGTAACAAAATACTCTTCTTCTTTCTCTCTTATTCTCTCTATACTTTCTGTGACAACCCCAAAATAGGTCCATTCTATCCAACCTATTCTGAGTCGCCAAATACATGGTACAGAAAACAACTACAACTTTATTACAACAATTGTCGTGCAAAATACAACAACACATATGCTGTGAGTTTGGATACAAATATATACCAAATGTGACTCATGTTCCAACCGTGGACATCACCTCACACTGACACCTTACATAAAGGTATAGTAAAAAACTGTTTTAGAAATTAGAATCTTTGGGAAATGCTCAAGGAAACCTTCGTACATGGGAGGCCATGCGTCTAGGTTATGATAGATATCATATGGCCACAGAATTATCCTTGGTTGACCCAATAGACCCCAAAGAAAAACGAGAAGATTACTATCATATTCTTTCCAATGGTGAGTCTTCTCTTGACATATCATTATCTCTACTGTCTCTAATTGAGAATTATACTTCAAACAAACACCAAGATTATATAGGTAGTGCTCGTATATATACTCAGTAAGTGGATGAGTACATCCCTGTCTTATTATGACACGAGGTTGTATGTCGTTAGACATCTTGTATGATAGTGGCAAACCACCCTTCCAACGTTGGGTACACCTTACCCTATTAGATTCACCAAATAAAACTACTAAATGAACTTTTCTATACTGCTTCGGGAGAACATCCACAGCTAGAGACCACCGTTATATTTCTCCGTTACCCTCGCTCGACCCAGCTACACTCTTATTACCTGAAAGGAATTGTGAAGCAAAAGGGTGAGCACAACTAGCTCAGTAAAGAATATCATGACTAAAGATAATTAAATTATCAATATCCTTCATCAATAATAAATCAGAGATTTAGAACATATGGTAAATGATAAAAATTTTAACCATAGTTGCAGCGGAACGAGCAATCTATTAGAAGAGTCAAATAGACTATAAAGTCTATTATCTTCTCCATGTTAAAAATCCACCAACAATGTTTTATCCCTGTAACATCAATCAACAATTCTAGTCCACAATCATATGAATAACTCATAATCATAATTGTAGTTCTAAATTCCTCTTCTCATCCAGGACGAAGATAATTTTCATCACCTATCTTTACCTAAAACATCAAAGATCATGGTTACAGCAAATCACATTTCTTGTTCATAATCATACTAATAACTTCATCTTTGCACTACGGCCAAAGATACTCATTTATATCACCAGTTGGTCATGTTTATCTCAACATCTGTCCATCTTTGTACTACTGGCCAAAGATATTCAATAACATGTCATCTTTGCACTACGGGCCAAAGATATTCATCAATATTTCATCTTTGTACTACAGGCCAAAGATATTCCTCAACAGTTCATATTTACACTACGGCCACATATATTCATCAACAGTTCATATTTGCACTACAGGCCAAATATATTAATATCTCAAAGAAATATATAATCATTTATATAAACAATAATTATAATCATGTTGATCATTTCACCTTTGCACTTAAGCTGAAGATATTCAATTATAAATTCAATGGTCATGATCATACTAGTCAATAATTTAACTTTGCACTACTGGCCAAAGAGAACCCAAAGTCATGATCATACCAATAATCTACCCATCTTTACACTCAAGTGAAAGAGAATTTCAACATCAGAGTTATAAAAATATTATATATGATAATAAAAATAATATGATCAACATATAGATTTAATCTCAAGAGTAGTATTCGTAAATCAACTATAATTTGGTTTGAAAAAGAAACCAATTTTTTCGTGAATAGTAACTCGTGAATAGTAACTCATGAATAGTAACTCGTGAATAGTAACTCGACACAAAAAGGTAAAATTTCACAATAAAATACATACCAATATTTTGATATAATGATATTGAAAGAATAATATTTCTTAAGCTTATAAACAATTTATTTTAATTGTTTACACTTTACTAAATAATGCATTTAATCATCTTAAAGTGCCAAACTCATAAGATTTCATCACCAATAACCAAAAACTCTCATCAAAAATCTGCATATACCTCATATAGGATTCTCAAGCTATAAAATCCTATTTTTCAATTTTCTTACTTCACATAACATATTTAATTCATTTACTCATAACTAGTCTATTTTCATGAAAAATACCAAATCAGTTCCAAAAATGTTTTTTTTCTGGAATTTAGCAGAATATAGTCCCATATTGAACATATATTTTTCTCAGAATTTTTAAAAGTCATTTACTATTTTTCATATGGCCAAAACCGCCGAATATTTAGACATTTATCATAAATTGTACTTTTATCCAAAAATTCTAAAATTCACAGAGTATACTTCTATCATATACATGTACTCTCAATAAAAATTTCATCAATTTTGGAGTTAACCACAAGGAGTTATAAGCGGTTACTTTTAAAATAGTCATTTCTCATAAAATTCATAACTCTTAATCTATACATCCAAAAATCACCATTTTTGGACACAATCAAGAAAACTCATCAAAATATCATTTCAAATGTTTTTAGAATTTTTGAAGGTCAGAAAAATTACGAAACTGAAAAACATAACAACCCTTAAAATCTCTTACCTCAAAAGAGCAGTACTTCTGATCGGTATAAGGCTGAAGGAAACTTGCACTGATGAATAGAAACTCTCAAAGTATCTAAATACTCACAAAATATGCTTCATAATATAGAGAGAAAAAGAGAGAAAACTTGTTTCTGGTGTGATTTTCAATTCTAACTTAGCTCTCTATTTATTAAAAAATGTTAGCACGCCGAATCAGACTTAACTTGTAACCTGATGGCTTTACCTGCTACTATTCCCACCCACCACATTTGAATAAAAATCTCAGCACATTTTTACACCAACCACAAGTGGGGCCCACTCAATTCCAGAATTTTTTACCAAAATCATTTATAAACCTAATTTCTGAATCAGCCACCTCTTAAAATTCATAACAAATTATTCGTTCATTTTTAACGGTTCAAAATTTGTGAACATATACTCAACTTATATATGTATAACATATCCAAAAATTACAACAATCCAACGGTCAGATTAAAAATTATAACTCACACAATAAAGCTTTAAAAATACTGATTTGATCTTTTAATACCTCTAATCTGACAAAAATACTGATAAAAACCTCAATATTAACTCCTTCATTTTTAACCACAAAAATATATCCCTCATTTATATCCACATAAAATAAATATTTTCTTATCATATGAATCAATAATTAATTATTCACAAATAATATTACAGAGTCACAATTATGACAACCAGGCCGTTCCCAGGAAAGAGGGGGCTTTCCAATAAGAATTTTTCCTTACTGGCGCGCAATTAAGTGACCAAACCTCTCCTTAGACAGAACTTTCTAGACATTGCCAATAATGCTATCTAATAATATTATTTAAATAATATGAATTATTGATCTGATAATGAAAAATAATGTGCAGCAATAATTATTGAAACAACAATAATATAAAATATCAACGCAGCAATTATTGAATCAATAAAATAAAATATTGAACAGTAACTACTGTAACAATTATTGAGTAGTGCCTTCTTACGTAAGAATTAATAATTGAAAAAAATACTGTGCAATACCGTGTGCTACTGTGCAACTACGCGTATTACTGTATTTTAACCACTAGGTATTCCAACAGTGTTAACGGTAACAAGTACGCCCTTATTTATAAAAACTTAATTTTTGTCGTTATCATCATCCAATCGTTTTCCGTTATGGGGCCCACAAATAGCTGCGCCGTCGTATGAATATTTCCCGACAGAAAGAATATTCCACGACCACACGAATATTCACCGACCAAAAATAAATATTTTATAACCACTTGCTTATTTTAAAAAATATTCATATATCACCCTTAACTTTAACTTTTTATCAATTTAACCATTTACTAAATAGAAAAATTGAATACTTTTATTTCATAAAATTCGGGGTCTTACACTTTCTCTCTCTATAGCTTGAATGAATTGGTAAAAAATAATGAAGAAATGAGCTTCTATTTATAGGCTTGGCAGAGTAAGGGTAAAATAGTTTTTTCGCCATAATTTATGACATCATCGCTTACATCATCGATCATTTGACATCATTGTTTACCTCATCGTTCCGATGATATCGTTGCTTACCTCATCGTTCTGATAACATCATTGCTTACATCATCAGAATTCAAAATCAATATTTTCTTCTTCCACCTCATTTTACTTTTATACCATGAATTTACTATAATAATGCTACCATTCAAATTAAAAATCATACTATTATATAATCACATCATACTACTATAATGTAATATTATAATAATATATTTGAATGAATTATTTTATCGGAAAAGATAAAATACCAACTTTTCAACAAATGTCACATGCTAAAAATTCCTCCGTTTAAATCCACATTAAATAAATATTTTCTTATCATATATATCAACAATTTATTATTCACAAATAATATTACAGAACTACAATATTGACAACCAGGTCGTTCCCAGGAAAGAGGGGGCTTTTCGATAAGGATTTCTCCCTATTGGCGCACAATTAGGTGACTAAACCACTTTCCTCGACAGAACTTTCTATACATTATCAATAATGCTATCTAATAATATTATTCAAATAATATGAATTAATGATTTGATAATTTGAAATATTGTGCAATGACAATTATTGAATCAAGAATATAAAATATCAACGTAGTAATTATTGAATCAATAAAATAAAATATTGAACAGTAATTACTGTAATAATAATTGAGTATAACTGAGCGACTTCTCACGTAAGCATCAATAAAAAATATCGCGTGCTACTATGCAACTACGCGTATTACTGTACTTTTATCACCGGATATTTCAACAGTTAACGGTAAAACTTTCGCCGTTATTTTTATAAAAAGTTATTTATGTCGTTTTCTAACTCCGACAGCAATTCCGTTGTGGGGTCATCCAATGATTGTGTCGTCGTACGGATTTCCTCGATAAAAAGAATATTCCTCGACGAATCGAATATTTTATAACAACTTGCATACTTTGCAAAATTTATAAATATTACCCACAACTATAACACTATATCAAAACCACACCATAATATTCAAAAATATATTTCGAGAAAAATTAATCTTTATTTATGAAAGTTGGGATCTTACAGTTAACAGTCTGAGCAGAACCCAACCTCTCAGAATATTGTAGACGTCATCACATGGGGTTCAGCTGGACGTGTGACTGGGAAGAAGCTTCGAGGGCTATTAGATTCAAAACTGACGGTGTTTGCACAACCTGCTAGGAAAGATCGGGCTTATCCTGACACAATTATCTCCTTTACAGACGAGGACTATCAATCCGAAACAGTAGATCCACGTGAGGAATCATTGGTAATCATGACCCGGGTTGAACCGGTGGACATGAGGATGATGATGATCAACAACGGTTCTTCAATGGACATCCTGTATGTCGATGTCGGGATTTTTATTTGTCCCTTTATGTTCTTGTCTTTTGGTGTTCTCAATTTAAATGAGATTTATTTGAAAAAATAAGTTTGAAAAGGTCCGACATGTATATGTCGACGATTTGACTGTAAGAGTCGCCAGTTGGTTATTTTTAAATGGTTGCACCAACGCAATCGAGAAAAGGTTTGCACAAAGACCTAGCGATATGACACTATTTAACTAGCCTGCAAAACCAAAATTCGTTCGGGTCCGGGAGCTTGATTAAGCGGAGAGAAGGTGTTAGGCACCCCCCGACTTCTATGATAACACGGTTACCGCCACTTTTCATTAAAAACTTTTATCCGCGTACGTGTGTGTGTGTTAGGTCTATGTGCAGTTATTTGGAAGTAGTGTTATTGTGACGCCCCCAAAACAGGTATACATCACCTATTCTGAGTCGCCAAAACATGGTACAGAAACCACTACAACTTTATTAATACAATTGTCGTGTAAAATACGATAACACATAAACTGTGAGTTTAAATACAAATATTGTCTTCTAGACAATATCCACACTCAAATAAGTTCTCATTACAATTATTGATACATTATTTTACAAAAATAGTGGGGACTACTAAACAACTTTCTAGAACCATCATTCCATACCCCGACTAGTACTTGCTATATTCTCGCCTCCTGAGAAGAAAAATGGAACAAAAAGGAAAAGGGTGAGCTCAACTAGCCCTGTGACGCCCCCAAAATAGGTATAGATCACCTATTCTGTGTCGTCAAATATATAGTATAAAATACAAATACAACTTAATTATACAACAGTCGTGTAAAATACGACAAAACATAATCTAAGAGTTTTAATACAAATATTGTCATCTAGACAGTATTGAAACTCAAAATAAGTCCTCAATACATTTATTGTCACACTATCTGACAGAATAGTGAGGACTACTATTGCTATCATCTGGACAGTCACTCCGTTCCCTGACTAGTCTCGGCTACGTTCTCATTTCTTGAAGAGAACAGTGAAAGAAAGGGTGAGCTCAACTAGCTCAGTAAGAAATATTATGACTAAGATAATGCAGAATAAATTATCGTTAGCCTTCAATAGTGTTAAACTGATACAATATAACAAACATCAAGTTTAACTGCAGTGGAATAAGTAATCCATTAAAAGAGTCAAGTAGAGAATAAAATCTACTATCTTTTATGATTTAAAAGGTTTTTCATCACTTTTATCTCTAAGACTCAGCTTAATAAATAATCCACATCATCAAATCATCCCTGCACTACAGGCCAAGGATATTCTTTAGTATCACGACCACGAATTATCCATGCACTATGGGCCAAAGATAATCGTTTTCATCAATGGTCCTGATCATGCCATAAAATAATTCATCTTTGAACACTTGGCCGAAGAGAGTCCATAGCCATAATCATACCAAAAACTGTCCATCAATGCACTACGGGCCAATGAGGACTTTTTTCCACATCATTTGTAACATTACGGTCATGATTATACCGAATAATCCCTGGTCACAATCATACCAAGTCCATCTATGCACTACAGACCACATATGACTTTTAACATAATATAAACATGAGGATGATGATAATGACATAATAATTCAATAAAACAAGTTCAAGAATTAATTTATCCAGGAACCAATAACGTCCAAATTGTTAACATGATACTACTTTGTGGAGTAAAGTTCAGGAATGCTCAGAAGAATATTTTCATAAAAAGATACTGGATGAAGCGCAAATATCAAGGATATTTCACTAATTTTGTGGAGTATAAAAGTCAAAGCTTTAACCAACTGAATATAAGAGGATATATGAAACTCCAAATGGATTTTTGTCCGCCATGCGGTAATCCACTTAGACAGATCATTTCCACAATTTTATAAGGAATGAATACAAAGGATCATTCACCATGCATGTGATAATCCACATAGACAGATTATTCCCAACAGAATAATAAATAATGGAACCAGGTCCGGCATAAACACACAGACAGGATATTCCGACAGAATAATAAATAATAGAACCAGGTCCGGCATAAACGCACAGACATGATATTCCGACAGAATAATAAATAATGGAATCAGGTCCGGCGTAAACGCACAGATAGGATATTTCGACAGAATAATAAAGAACGGAATAATAGAAGAATGTCACCATATATGCGGTACTTCGCATAGACAGGTTATTCCAACATAATAATAAGAAATAGAATAACAGAAGAATTTCACCAAGTATAGGGTAGTCCGCGTATACAGGTTATTCCAACAGAATAATAAGGAATGAAATAACAGAAGTTCTCTTCATGAATACAAAAGAAATAATACCCCTTACGAGTACAACAAATAATATCCCTTACCTTAGAAGAAACTAGATATAGGAGTAGTAAAGTAGCAGAATACTTTTCTTCTTTCTCTCTATAATTTCTCTCTCTAGAGTTTCAGTGAATTCGTAAGAAATAATGAAGGAATGAGCTTCAATTTATAGAAGAATGGACTGCATAGTAACTAATTCATGAACGGTCCAGATTGATTTACTTTTAATCGGACGATCCATATTTAAAGCAAAATCTTTTAAATAAAATATAATATATTCTATTTATAATCTAATAAAATGAATAACTTTATAAAAGTATTTTGTTTTATATAAAAAGAGTTTACTATGCAAAATACTATGCAGGCACTATGCAACACTATGAATAATAAAATATAATATATTCTATTTATAGAATAACTTTATAAAAGTATTCTATTTTATATAAAAAGCTTTTCTGTTTTATTACATTAATAATACTAATAAAATAAAACTGAGTGACTTATCACATAAGCATCAATAATCAATATCGTGTGCTACTATGCAACCACACGTATTTCTGTACTTTTAACACCTAGTGTTTCAACAGTTAACGGTAAAACTTTCGCCGTTATTTTTATAAAAATATTTTTGTCGTTTTCTTAATCTGACAATAATTTCGTTGTAGGGTCCACCAATAATTGTGTCGTTGTACAAATTTCCCTGTTAAAACGAATATTCCCCGCCCAATCGAATATTATATAACAACTTACATACTTTGCAAAATTTATAAATATTATCCACAACTATAACATTATATCAAATTCTTTCCATAATATTCAAAAAAATATTTTGAGAAAATTAAATCTTTATTCGTAAAATTTGGGATTTTACAAGCCCAATAAAGAATATTATGACTAAGATAATTTAGAACAAATTATCGTTAGTCTTCAACAGGAAAAAATCTAATAGAATACAATAGACAACAAATTTTAAATTAATATTCGCAGCGGAAATAATAATTCATTAGAAGAGTTAAGTAGAGAATGAATTCTACTATCTTCTAAGATTTAAAAGTCCATCATCAATATTTTATTCCTATAACATCAATCAATATACATCTTGAATCAAATATTCATCTTTGCACTACAGGCCAAAAATATTCATTTGTATCACCAGTTGGTCATGTTCATCTAAACACCTGTTCATCTTTGCTCTAAAGCCAAAAATATTCATCAGTTAATCATTCATCTTTGCACTACATGCCAAAGATATTAAGTAATATCATCATTTAGGATTGAGGATGATGAAAAATATTTTAAAGAAAACGAATTCAGTGAGACAAAAGAACAAACATTAAGGATTCGTACTTCAGTTTATCCATGTTCAAAAATACCCCATAACATACCATAGTGGAGTAAAATTCAAGAATAAAGACCAAAACATGGATGTAATCAAAGCTAGTAACAAAAATAGACATCCGGGACAAAGAAGAGAAAATTTTATTTTTCTGTGAATAGTGCCGTATTTGTGAATAGTGCCGTATACGTGAATAGTACCGTATATGTGAAGAGTAACCTCGACACAAAAAGTTCCAAATTTGATAAAAAGTTCAAATCAATATTTCGGCATAATGATATTGAAAGAAATAATATCATTTATGAAAAAAATAATATCCCTTACCTCAAAAAGACAAGACTTCTAACTGGAATACTGGATATAGTGCTGAAGAAACTTGCACCATATAGCAACACTCAAAGTATCAAAATACTCACAAGAATACGCTCGATAATATAGAGAGAGAAAATTTCAGTTTCTGGTGTGATTTTCAATTCTAACCTAAGCACCCTATTTATAGGAAAATACTTAGAACACCAAAGCAGAAAATTTAATAAAATATTAAAATTTATTAAAAATTTCCTACGCCCACCTTAGAATTCTGAACTCAGCACATTTTCAATACAAGTGGGGCCCACCAACAATGATAAACATGTTTTACATATTTTTTTGTAACTAAATAAATTTAGATCCAATATTTCAGAACTTCAATAATTCATAATAAATAGCCCTTTTATCAGAAAAATTCGAATCTTATGTCTTTCCATAGGAAATTCAATTCTCTACAATTTTGTAAGTTTAAGTTTTTCTAAATTCCAAACAGAAATTGACCGAAATCCACATACGGACGATTTTACAGGCTATAATCAAATTTCATTCAAAAATATGGTCCAGCAACACACAAAACATGTGTTAAACATTTTTTGTAATAAAAATACTCTTCCTCCTCATTTATTCATATATCACACATTCATTGTAAAATATCACCGTTATTATATTATTATAATATAATAATATATTTAAATGAATTATTTATCAGAAAAGATAAAATATTAATTTTCAACAATTGTGACATTAAAAATTTTCTCCATCTATATCCATGTAAAATGAATATTTTCCTTATCATATAAATTAATAATTAATTATTCACAAATAATATTACAGAATCACAATACTGACAACAAGGCCGTTCCTAGGAAAGGGGGACTTTCCAATAAGGATTTCTCCTTACTGACGCGCAATTAGGTGACCAAACCTCTCTTTAGACAGAACTTTCTAGACATTGCCAATAATGCTATCTAATAATATTATTCAAATAATATGAATTATTGATCTGATAATGAAAAATACTGTGCAGTGACAATTATTAAAACAACAATAATATAAAATATCAACGCAGCAATTATTGAATCAATAAAATAAAATATTGAACAGTAATTAATGTAACAATTATTGAATAGCGACTTCTTACGTAAGAATCAATAATTGGTGCAATACCGTGTGCTACTATGTTTTAACCACTGGGTATTCCAACAGTATTAACGGTAACAACTACGCCGTTATTTATAAACAACTTATACTTGTCGTTTTCTTCATCCAATTGCTTTCCGTTATGGGGCTCACACAAGGCTGCGCCGTCGTACGAATATTCCCCGACAGTAAGAATATTTCACGACCAAACGAATATTCCCCGATAATAATGAATATTTTATAACCACTTGCTTATTTGAAATATTTGCGCATTTTACCCATAACTAACCACATTAATCAATTCAACCCTTACTATTTTAAAATAATAAATAGAGAAATTCAATTTTATTTATAATAAGTTGGGGTCTTACAACCTCTCCTCCTTATGAAATTTCGTCCTCAAAATTAACGTACGTACCTGGTGTTTCAAAAAGGTATGGATACCTCGCTTTCATTTCCATTTCCAACTTCGAGGTCATTTCTTCAATAGCATGGTTCCTCCACAAAACTTTAACTTGTGGTATGACCTTTGTTCGTAGGATATGCTCCTTTCTATCCAAGATCTTGACAGGTACCTCCTCATACGTTAAGTCTTCGGCTATCTCATCTAGTTCTAACTCAATAACGTGGTTCGGGTATTTCACATATTTACGAAGCACAGATATGTGAAAAATATTATGAACACGAGACATGCTTAGAGGTAACGCAAGTCTATAGGCCACATTTCCTACTCGGTCAAGAATTTGAAATGGACCAATAAATCGAGGATTGAGCTTTCCTCTCTTCCCAAATCTTGTAACTCCCTTCCATGGAGCAACTTGCAACAATACATGATCCCCAATACTAAATTCCATGTCCTTTCGATGAAGATCCGCATAACTCTTTTGTCGATCTTGTGCCGTTTGTATACGTTGTCGAATCATTTGGATCTTTTTCGTAGTCATACGTACCAACTCTGGTCCAAATAATGTTGCTTCACCCACCTCATCCCAACATATTGGAGAGCGACACTTTCGTCCATATAATGCTTCGAATGGAGCCACACCTATACTTGCTTGATAACTGTTGTTGTAAGAGAATGCCACTTATCCCAACTCCCTTTGAAGTCTAAGACACAGAGTCTTAATAGATCTTCAAGAGTTTGAATAGTCCTCTCTGATTTTCCGTCCATTTGAGAATGGTATGCCGGACTGAATCGTAAATCTGTGCCCAAAGCTTTTTGCAAGCTAAACCAAAATTGTGAAGTGAATCTTGGGTCACGATCCGAAACTATGGATACTTGCATGCCATACAACCTCACAATCTCATTCACGTACATAAGAGTAAGACGTTCAAGAGAATAAGTCTCTCGTATCGACAAGAAATGAGCAAACTTGGTTAATCTATCAACAATAACCCAAATCGCATCTACGCCTTGAGAAACCTTGGGAAGACCAGTAACGAAATCTATGGTAACGTGTTCCCACTTCCATTTCGGAATCTCAAGTGGTTGCAATGGACCCTTTGGCACTTGATGCTCCGCCTTTACACGTTGACAAGTTAAACACCTCGAGATAAACTTTGCAATTTCTCTCTTCATATTGCTCTACCAAAATGTATGTCGAAGATCACGATACATTTTGGTACTTCCAGGGTGAATTACAAATGGTGTGTTGTGTGCCTTCATCATGATTCTATGTTTCAAGTCAGAATCGTTAGGAACACAAAGTCTGGAGTATTCCTTCTTCATCGATTCTTGCTTCTGGAATAACACCTTCTTACACTTTCTTCTTCATACGCATCAGCTCCGGGTTTATGGCTTGAGCAATTTTAACTTTATCGATTAAAGTTGGTTCTATGCGTATACTTGACATCATTGCATGGGTCCCCAGAATTCTGAACTCTACCTTCATCTTTTGTAAATCACACAAAATGGGTCTTTGTGTTAACAACATCGCACTCGTTCCCACATATGATCTTCTATTCAACGCGTCAGCTACCACGTTCGCTTTTCCAGGATGATATTGGATAGTATGGTCATAGTCTTTCAACAGCTCGAGCCATCGTCGTTGCCGCATGTTGAGTTCTTTTTGGGTGAAGAAATATTTGAGGCTTTTATGATCCGAATATATCTCCACTTTCTCTCCATATAGATAGTGCCTCCAGATCTTTAGCACGAAAACGACTGCTGCCAACTCTAGATCATGAGTAGGGTAATTCCTCTCATATTCTTTGAGTTATCGCGAGGCATAGGCTATGACCTTTCCATGTTGCATCAGAACACATCCTAACCCTTTGCCCGAAGTATCGCTGTAGATAACAAATCCATCCGAACCAGATGGTATTGTCAGAACAGATGCCGAAATGAGTCTCCTCTTAAGCTCTTGAAAACTCTTCTCGCATTCCTCGCTCCATAACGGAGTAGCGATTCGAGAAAATTCTTCCACAAATCTCCAATAATAACCAGCTAAACCCAGAAAGCTACGTACTTCGGTCACCGACTTCGGTTGCTCCTAACTTTGTATTGCTTCAATCTTTGATGGGTCAACAGATACTCCATGTTTTGACACCACGTGCCCAAGGAATGCTACTTCTTCAAGCCAGAACTCGCATTTCTTTAACTTGGCATATAGCTTGTTTTCATGAAGCCTTTGGAGTACCAGCTTCAAATGGTGCTCATGATCTTCACGACTTTTGGAATATATGAGGATGTCATTAATAAAGACAACAACGAACTGATCCAAATATTCCTTGAATACTCGGTTCATCATATCCATGAAAGCCGCAGGAGCATTAGTCAATCCGAAAGACGTGAATAAGAATTCATAATGCCCGTACCGAGTTCTAAAGGCCGTCTTTTGAATATCCTCAGTTCTAATCTTCAGCTGATGATATCCAGAATGAAGATTGATTTTTGAAAAGAATTGTGCTCCTTGCAATTGGTCAAACAGGTCATCAATGCGAGGTAGCGGATACCTATTCTTGATGGTGATATGGTTCAATTCTTGATAGTCAATACAAAGTCACATACTCCCATATTTCTTCTTTACAAATAAAACAGGAGCACCCCAAAGAGATGAACTAGGACGAATGAAACCGATGTCCAACAACTCCTGTAGTTGGACCTTTAACTTCTGAAGTTCAATAAGAGCCATTCGATATGGGATTTTAGAAATAGGCTTTGTACCAGGTTCAAGGTCAATAAAGAATTCAACTTCACGTTTTGGGGGTAGACCGGGAAGTTCTTCAGGAATACATTTGGAAATTCACTAACAACAGAAATTTTATTCAAATCTGACGTGTTTTTGTTCAAGTCCATAACATGGGCTAAGAAAGCGTGACATCTATTTTTTAATAAATGAATGGCTTTATGGCTTGATATTACAGTGATTGATTTTAGTGGTTTAGTTTCTTGAATTCGAATAACAGGTTGGTTAGGAGTATGAAAACTAACAACCTTACGAAAATAATCAATTTTGGCATGATGAGTAGTTAACCAATCAATCCCTAAAATCACATCAAATGCAAGTATCTTTAAAGAGATAAGGTCAACAGGTAATGTGATGGTGCCAACTTAGATCAAACAAGATTTATAAATAGTGGATGTAATAAAAGTTTCTCCTAATGGAGTCTCCACAGATAAGTCAAAGTCTAATTTCTCCAGAGTCAAGTTTAAATGTTGAGCACAAGCAGAAGAGATAAATGAATGGGTAGCACCGGTATCTAGTAAGGTATAAACTTCACAAGAATTTATGATTAGCTTACCCGTGATCACCTCGTTTGGGTTCCTTGCACTTTGACCTGTCACGACAAACGTTCTTCCAGGAATCGCTGACTTTGACTTTTCTAGGACAACCTTTTGAGTCACCATCCCCGCTGGACTTAGTTTTCCTACAGTACAATCTCGAGCGATATGTCCTTCCTTTCCATAATTATAACATACCTTGAATTGTTGTGGACAGTTTGGGCTGATGTGTCCCTCTTTTTCACATTTATAGCATATGATCGGTGGTCGTTCTCCTCCCTTAGAAACAGTTGTTGCTGGTGCTGACGTCTTCACATTGTTATTGCTGAATCTCCTCTTTTTGAAACTTCCACTTGACTCGCCTTTCCTATTATCATGGTCACGATTACCACCAGAGTGGTTACCACTTTTGTCTGAATTTTTCCCTCCCCGCTGGTTATCGTTGCTCCGATGACTGCTGTCACCGGTATGACCCTGGTTGTGGTCCCTCGATTGAACGTACTCGGTATCTCGCTCTAATAATTGAGCCCTGTTGACAACATCTGAATATAGAGAAAATTTATGAGAAATGAGATACTGACGTCTGTCGGGTTTTAAACCTCTCAGAAACATCCGCGTCATACGTTCCTCATTCTCCACCAAATGAGGTGCAAACCTGGATAACTCAGCGAACTTCGTCTCGTACTGGGACACCGTTACATTGTTCTGTTCTAGTCTAATAAACTCTACTTCCTTCATATGACGAGTACTTTTAGGAAAGTACTTGTCATTGAACAGTTTCTAAAACGTCTCCCAAGACATGCTGAGTGCGGCTAGATGGGTACGCTTCACAGATTCCCACCAGTAATCTGCCTCATTACGGAACATAAAGGTGGCAAATGGAACCTTCTGTTCCTTCATGTATCCCAAGACATCGAATATCTTGATAATTTGCTTGACCCACGTTTCTGCCTTAATCGGATTCGGCTTTCCTCAGAATTCTGGTGGTCCCAACTCTTTGAACTGCTTGGCTGTGACCAGCTGTGCGTTGCCATTGTTTCTACCTGTATTTTGAACAGGAGTCTCCCTCGTCTGGTTTTGCATAAACCGCAAAAAGCTTCTAAATATCTCATCGTTCATCATCTGCTCAGTGGTGTTGTTTACAGGAGGAACATTGCTGGCTTGTTGCACGTTCTCCTTATTGGTGAGTAAAGGTGTCTCCACGGTCTCATTTACTCCACTGTTAACATTCTCAGTTGCCATTCTCAAATACTACCATAAAACAAGGGTTAATTAAAGAGATTAACATATCACACAATATTCTTATATTCTGACCAACTAACAAATAAGCTTAGGTAGGACACACTAGCGAAGGATTTACTTGTCTCTCCCCTCTTAGTTCTATTTCTCGATCTCCCCCAGAGATCATATCCCTAAGCTCTGATACCAACTGTGACGCCCCCAAAACAGGTATACATCACTCATTCTGAGTCGCCAAAACATGGTACAGAAATCACTACAACTTTATTAATACAATTGTCATGTACAATACGATAATACATAAACTGTGAGTTTAAATACAAATATTGTCTTCTAGACAATATCCACACTCAAATAAGTCCTCATTATAATTATTGATACATTATTTTACAAAAATGGTGAGGACTACTAAACAACTTTCTAGAACCATCATTCCATACCCCGACTAGTACTAGCTACATTCTCGCCTCCTGAGAAGAAAAATAGAACAAAAAGGAAAATGGTGAGCTCAACTAGCCCAGTAAAGAATATTATGACTAAGATAATATAGAACAAATTATCGTTAGTCTTCAACAGGGAAAAATCTAATAGAATACAATAGACAACAAATTTTAAATCAATATTCGTAGCGGAAATAATAATTCATTAGAAGAGTTAAGTAGAGAATGAATTCTACTATCTTCTAAGATTTAAAAGTTTATCATCAATACTTTATCCCTGTAACATCAATCAATATACATCATGAATCAAATATTCATTTTTGCAGTACAGGCCGAAGATATTCATTTGTATCACCAGTTGGTCATGTTCATCTAAACACCTGTTCATCTTTGCTCTACGGGCCAAAGATATTCATCAGTTAATCATTCATTTTTGCGCTACAGGCCAAAGATATTAAGTAATATCATCATTTAGGTCTGAGGATGATGAAAAATATTTTAAAGAAAACAAATTCAGTGAGACAAAAGAACAAACATTAAGGATTCGTACTTTGGTTTATCCATGTTCAAAAATACCCCATAACATACCATAGTGGAGTAAAATTCAAGAATAAAGATCAAAACATGGATGCAATCAAAGCTAGTAACAAAAATAGACATCCGGGACAAAGAAGAGAAAATTTTATTTTTCTGTGAATAATGCCGTATTTGTGAATAGTGTCGTATACGTGAATAGTACCGTATACGTGAAGAGTAACCTCAACACAAAAAGTTTCAAATTTGATAAAAAGTTCAAATCAATATTTCGGCATAATGATATTGAAAGAAATAATATCATTTATGAAAACAATAATATCCCTTACCTCAAAAAGATAAGACTTCTAACTGGAATACTGGATATAGTGCTGAAGGAACTTGCACCGTATAGCAACACTCAAAGTATCAAAATACTCACAAAAATACGCTCGATAATATAGAGAGAGAAAATTTCAGTTTCTGGTGTGATTTTCAATTCTAATCTAAGCACCCTATTTATAAGAAAATGCTTAAAACACCAAAGCAGAAAATTTAATAAAATAATAAAAATTATTAAAAATTTCCTACGCCCACCTTAGAATTCTGAACTCAGCACATTTTTAATACAAGTGAGGCCCACCAACAATGATAAACATGTTTTACATATTTTTTTGTAACTAAAAAAATTCAGATCCAATATTTTAGAACTTCAATAATTCATAATAAATAGTCATTTTATCAGAAAAATTTGAATCTCATGTCTTTCCATAGGAAATTCAATTCTCTACAACTTTGTAAGTTTAAGTTTTTTTAAATTCCAAACAGAAATTGACCGAAATCCACATACGGACGATTTTACAGGCTATTATCAAATTTCAGTCAAAAATATGGTCCACCAATACACAAAACATGTGTTAAATATTTTTTGTAATAAAAATATTCTTCCTCCTCATTTATTCATATATCACACATTCATTGTAAAATATCACCATTATTATATTATTATAATATAATAATATATTTAATGAATTATTTATCAGAAAAGATAAAATATCAATTTTCAACAATTGTCACATTAAAAATTTTCTACATCTATATCCACGTAAAATAAATATTTTTCTTATCATATAAATCAATAATTAATTATTCACAAATAATATTACAGAATCATAATACTGACAACTAGACTGATCCTAGGAAAGATGGGACTTTCTAATAAGGATTTCTCTTTACTGGCGCGCAATTAGGTGACCAAACCTCTCTTTAGACAGAAATTTCTAGACATTACTAATAATGCTATCTAATAATATTATTCAAATAATATGAATTATTGATCTGATAATGAAAAATACTGTGCAGTGATAATTATTAAAATAACAATAATATAAAATATCAACGCAACAATTATTGAATCAATAAAATAAAATATTGAACAGTAATTACTGTAACAATTATTGAGTAGTGACTTCTTACGTAAGAATCAATAATTGGTAAAATACCGTGTGCTACTGTATTTTAAACACCGGGTATTCCAACAGTATTAACGGTAACAATTACGCTGTTATTTATAAACAACTTATACTTGTCGTTTTCTTCATCCAATTGCTTTCCGTTATGGGGCCCACACAAGGCTGCGCCGTCGTACGAATATTCCCCGACAGTAAGAATATTCCACAACCAAACGAATATTCCCCGACAATAATGAATATTTTATAACCACTTGCTTATTTAAAATATTTGTACATTTTACTCATAACTAACCACATTAATCAATTCAACCCTTACTGTGACGCCCCCAAAATAGGTATACAACACCCATTCTGAGTCGCCAAATACATGGTACAGAAAGCAAACTACAACTTCAATAATACAATTGTCGTGCAAAATACGACAACACATACTGTGAGTTTAAATACAAATATTGTCTTCTGGACAATATCCACACTCAAATAAATTCTCATTACAATTATTCAAATACTATTTTACAGAAATAGTGAGGACTGCTAAAACATCTTTCTAGAACTATCACTCCATACCCCGACTAGATCCTGCTATGTTCTCACCTCCTGAGAAGAAAAATGGAACAAAAAGGAAAAGGGTGAGCTCAACTAGCTCAGTAAAGAATATTATGAGTAAGATAATATACAACAAATTATCGTTAGTCTTCAACAGGGAAAAATCTGATAGTATATAATCGACAACAAGTTTTAGATCAACAACTGCAGCGGAAACAGCAAACCATTAGAAGTGTCAAGTAGAGAAAGAATTCTACTGTCTTCTAAGATTTAAAAGTTCATCATCAATATTTTATCCCTGTAACATCGATTAATAATCATCTTTAACCAAATATTCATCTTTGCACTACAGGCCAAAGATATTCATTTGTATCACCAGTCGGTCATGTTCATCTCAACACCTGTTCATTTTTGCACTACGGGCCAGAGATATTTATCAGTTAATCATTCATCTTTGCACTACAGGCCAAAGATATTCAGTAGTATCATCATTTAGGACTGAGGATAATGAAAAATATTTTAAACGAATCCAGTGAGACAGAAGGACAAATATTAGGGATTCGTATAACAGTTTATCCAAGATCAATAATACTTCATAGTAATCAATTGTGAAGTAAAATTCAAAAATAAAGATCAAAACATGAATACAATCAAAGATAGTAACCATAATAGACATCTTGGACAAAAAGGGAAATTTTTATTTTTCGGTGAATAGTGCCGTATTCGTGAATAGTGCCGTATACGTAAATAGTAACGTATACGTGACTAGTAACCCCGACACAAAAAGTTCTAAATTTGATAAAAACTCATGTTAATATTTCAGCATAATAATATTGAAGAAAATAATATCATTTAAGAAGAAAATAATATCCCTTACCTCAAAATATTAGTACTTCTAGTCGGAATACCGGTATAAGGCTGAAAGAAACTTGCTCTGATGAATAGAAACTCTCAAAGTATCTAAATATTCACAAAATACACTCAATAATCTAGAGAGAGAAAGAGAGAAAACTTGTTTCTGGTGTGATTTTCAATTCTAACTTAGCCCTCTATTTATTGAAAAATGTTAGCACGCCGAAGCAGACTTAACCTGCAACCTGATGGCTTTACCTGCTACTATTCACACCCACCACATTTGAATAAAAATCTCAGCACATTTCTTCACCAACCAAGAGTGGGGCCCACCAATTCTATAATTTTCTACCAAAATGATTAACTCCGAAAATTCAACAATTTCTGAACCAGTCATCTCGTAAAATTCATAATAAATCATACGTTCATTTTTAACGGTTCAAAATTTGTGGACATATACTCAACTTATATATGTATAACATATCCAAAAATTACCACGATCCAACGGTCGGATTAAAAATTATAACCCCCGCAAAATATCTCAAAAACCCTGATTTTTAATACCTCCATTCCGACAAAAATACTGATAAAAATCTCAACATTAACTCCTTCATTTTTAAACACAAAAAAAAATATATCCCTCATTTATATCCACATAAAATAAATATTTTCTTATCATATGAATCAATAATTAATTATTCACAAATAATATTACAGAATCACATTTATGACAACCAGGCCGTTCCCAGGAAAGAGGGGGCTTTCCAATAAGGATTTCTCCTTACTGGCGCGCAATTAGATGACCAAACCTCTCCTTAGACAGAACTTTCTAGACATTGCCAATAATGTTATCTAATAATATTATTCAAATAATATGAATTATTGATCTGATAATGGAAAATACTGTGCAGCAACAATTATTGAAACAACAATAATATAAAATATCAACGCAGCAATTATTGAATCAATAAAATAAAATATTGAACAATAACTACTGTAACAATTATTGAGTAGTGCCTTCTTACGTAAGAATCAATAATTGGTGCAATACCGTGTGCTACTGTATTTTAACCACCGGGTATTCCAACAGTATTAACGGTAACAACTACGTCGTTATTTATAAACAACTTATACTTGTCGTTTTCTTCATCCAATCGCTTTCCGTTATGGGGCCCACATAAGGCTGCGCCGTCGTACGAATATTCCCCGACAACAAGAATATTCCACGACCAAACGAATATTTCTCGACAAAATGAATATTTTATAACCACTTGCTTATTTTGCAAAATTTGCACATTTTACCTATAACCAAAGTATTATATCAAATTAACCCCTTATTATTCACAATAATATTTAGAGAATATTTGATTTTATTCATTAATAAGTTGGGGTCTTACAACCTCCCCTCCTTAAGAAATTTCGTCCTCGAAATTGACGTACGTACCTGATGTTTCAAAAAGGTGAGGATACCTCGCTTTCATTTCTGATTCTAACTCCCAGGTCATTTCTTCAATAGCATGGTTTTTCCACAAAACCTTAACTTGTGGTATAACCTTCGTGCGTATGACATGCTCTTTCCTATCCAAGATCTTAACAGGTACCTCCTAATACGTTAAATCTTCAGCTATCTCATCTGGTTCTAACTCAATAATGTGGTTCGGGTCTTTAACATATTTACGAAGCATAGATATGTGAAAAAACATTATGAACACGAGACATGCTTGGAGGTAATACGAGTCTATATGCCACATTTTCTATTCGCTCAAGAATCTCAAATGGACCAACAAATCTTGGATTGAGCTTTCCTCTCTTCCCAAATCTTGTAACTCCCTTCCATGGTGCAACACGTAACAATACATGATCCCCAATATTAAATTTCACGTCCTTCCGATGAAGATCCGCATAACTCTTTTGTCGATCCTGTGCCGTTTGTATACGTTGTCGAATCGTTTGGATCTTCTCTGTAGTAATGCATACCAACTCTGGTCCCAACAATGTTGCTTCACCCACCTCGTCCCAGCATACTGGAGAACGACATTTTACTCCATACAACGCCTCGAATGGAGCCACACCTATGCTCGCCTGATAACTGTTGTTGTAGGAGAATTCCACCAATGGTAGGTACTTATCCCAACTCCCTTTGAGATCTAGGACACAAAGTCTTAATAGATCTTCAAGAGTTTGAATAGTCCTCTCTGATTGTCCGTCCGTTTGAGGATGGTATGCCGAACTGAATCGTAAATCCGTGCCCATAGCTTTCTGCAAGCTAACCCAAAATCGTGAAGTGAATCTTGGGTCACGATCCAAAACTATGAATACTGGCATGCCATGCAATCTCACAATCTCGTTCACGCATACTAGCAAGACGTTCAAGGGAATAAGTCTCACGTATCGACAAGAAATGAGCGGACTTGGTTAATCTATCAACAATAACCCAAATCGCATCTATGCCTTGAGAAACCTTGGGAAGACCCGTAACAAAATCCATAGTAATGTGTTCCCACTTCCATTTCGGAATCTCAAGTGGTTGCAATGGACCCTTTGGTACTTGATGCTCCGCTTTTACACGTTGACAAGTTAAACATCTCGAGATAAACTCCGCGATCTCTCTTTTCATATTGCTCCACCAAAATATATGTCGAAGATCGTGATATATTTTGGTACTCCCAGGATGGATTGCAAACGGTGTGTTGTGTGCCTCCATCATTATTCTATGCTTCTAGTCATAATCGTTAGGAACACAAAGTCTGGAGTTGACTCGAAGTATTCCTTCTTCATCGATTCTTGCTTCTGGAATAGCACCTTCTTGTACTTTCTTCTTCATACGCATCAGCTCCATGTCCGTAGCTTGAGTAGCTTTAACTTTATCGATTAAAGTCGATTTTACTCGTATATCATCATGTGGGTCCCTAGAGTCATTAACTCTATCTCCATCATTTATAAATTATACAAAATAGATCTTTGTGTTCAACAATATCGCACTCGTACTCGCGTACAATCTTCTACTCAATGCGTCAGCTACCACGTTCGCTTTTCCAGGATGGTATGGTCAGAATAGGTTCCGATTGAGTCGCCTCTTGAGCTATTGGAAAATCTTCTCGTATTCCTCGCTCCATACGAATTTTGTATCTTTCTTAGTCAGCTAAGTTAACGGAGTAGCGATTCGAGAAAATCCTTCCACGAATCTCCGATAGTAACCAGCTAAGCCCAGAAATCTAAGTACTTTGGTCACCGACTTCGGTTACTCTCAATTGTGATTCATATCCCAATCTTGGATAGCACGTCACAATGGCACCTATTGTTTTACCACCACACAAATATAGAGTCCCTTACGGAGAGTCTGGCTTTGGTGCATTCCACAAAGGAAGTCACCAGATAGAGGCTCGGGTACCAACTTCTATAGTTGGGTTTTTAACTCATGAAGTTCAATAAGAGCTATTCAATATGAAATTTTAGAAATGGGTTTTGTATTGGGTTGAAGATCAATACAAAAATTCAATATCACGCTCTGGGTTAGGCCAGGAAATTCTTCAGGAAATACGTCAGGAAATTCACTAACAACAGAAATATCATTCAAATCTGACGTATTTTTGTTCAAGTCCATGACATGGGCTAAAAAAACTTGACATCAGTTTTTCAATAAACGAATGGCTTTATGGCTTGGTATGACAGCGATTGATTTTAGTGGTTTGGTTGCTTGAATTCGCATAACAGGTTGGTTAGGAATATGAAAACTAACAACCTTACGAAAATAATCAATTTTGGCATGATGAGTAGTTAACCAATCAATTCCTAAAATTACATCAAAAGCAAGTATCTTTAAAGAGATAAGGTCAACAGGTAATGTGATTGTGCCAACTTAGATTAAGCAAGATTTATAAACTGTAGATGTAACGAAAGTTTCTCCTAACGGAGTCTCCACAGATAGGTCAAAGTCTAATTTCTCCGGAGTCAAGTTTAAACGTTGAGCACAAGCAGGAGAGATAAAAGAATGGGTAAAATCGGTATCTAGTAAAGTATAAACTTCGCAAGAATTCAAGATTAGCTTACTCGTGATCACCTCGTTCGGGTTTCTCGCGTTTTGGCCAGTCACGACAAACGCCCTTCCAGGAACCGCTGATTTCGACTTATCCGGGACAACTTTTGGAGTCACCATCCCCGCTGAACTTGGTTTTGCTACAGAACACTCTCGAGCTATATGACCCTCCTTTCCACAGTTATAACATACCTTGGATTGTTATGGGCAGTTTGGGCTGATATGTCCCTCTTTCCCACATTTGTAACATACGACCGGTGTTCGTTCTCCTCCCTTAGAAACAGTTGATGTTTGTGCTGACGTCTTCACGTTATCATTGTTGTACCTTCTCTTCTTGAAATCTCCTCCCGACTCGCTCCTTCTATTATCACGACCACGATTACCACCAGAGTGGTTACCGCTTTTGTCCGAATATTTTCCTCCCTGCTGGTTTTCATTGCTTCGATGACTGCCGCCACCGGTATGACCCTGGTTGTGGTCTCTCGGTTGCACATACTCATTATCTCGCTCTAATAATTGAGCCCTGTTTATAACATCTGAATATAAAGAAAATTTATGAGAGATAAGATATTGCCGAATCTCGGGTTTTAGACCTCTCAGAAACATCCTTGTCATTTGTTCCTCATTTTCGACCAAATGAGGTGCAAACCTGGATAACTCTGCAAACTTCGCCTCGTACTGGGACACCGTCATGTTATTTTGTTCCAGTCTAATAAACTCTACCTCCTTCATATGACGAATACTTTCAGGAAAGTACTTGTCATTAAACAGTTTCTGAAACGTTTCCCAGGACATGTTGAGTGCATCAAGCTGAGTACGCTTCACAGACTCCCACCAGTAGTCTGCCTCACCGCGGAACATAAAGGTGGCGAATGGAACCTTCTGTTCCTCCGTGCATCCCAAGACATCGAATATCTTGGTAATTTACTTGACCCACGTTTTCGCCATGATCGGATCCGGCTTTCCCTTAAATTCTGGTGGTCCCAATTCTTTGAACTGCTTGGCTGTGACAAACCGCACGTTGTTATCATTTCCACCCGTATTCTGCACACGAGTCTCCCTCGTCTGATTTTGCATGAACTGCAAAAAGCTTCTAAACATTCCATCATTCATAGTTTGCTCGGAACGTTGTTTAAAGGAGGAATATTGCCTTCCTGTTGCACGTTCCCCTGGGTGGTGATTAAAGGTGTCTCCACAGTCTCATTCACTCCATTGTTAACGTTCTCTGCTGCCATTCTCAAATACTGTCACAAAATAAGGGTTAATTGACATGTCACATATTATCCCTATACTCTGACCGACCAAATAAACACCAAATAAACTTAGTCAGGTCATACTAGCGAAGGAATTCTCCGTCTCTCCACTCCTAGTTCTTGTCTCACATCTCAGTTAGGGATCATATCCCTAAGCTCTGATACCAACTGTGACGCCTCCAAAATAGGTATACAACACCCATTCTGAGTCGCCAAATACATGGTACAGAAAGTAAACTACAACTTCAATAATACAATTGTCGTGCAAAATACGACAACACATACTGTGAGTTTAAATACAAATATTGTCTTCTGGATAATATCCACACTCAAATAAATCTCCATTACAATTATTCAAATACTATTTTACAGAAATAGTGAGGACTGCTAAAATATCTTTCTAGAACCATCACTCCATACCCCGATTAGATCCTGCTATGTTCTCACCTCCTGAGAAGAAAAATGGAACAAAAAAGAAAAGGGTGAGCTCAACTAGCTCAGTAAAGAATATTATGAGTAAGATAATATACAACAAATTATCGTTAGTCTTCAACAGGGAAAAATCTGATAGAATATAATCGACAACAAGTTTTAGATCAACAACTGCAGCGGAAACAGCAAACCATTAGAAGTGTCAAGTAGAGAAAGAATTCTACTGTCTTCTAAGATTTAAAAGTCCATCATCAATATTTTATCCCTGTAACATCGATTAATAATCATCTTTAACCAAATATTCATCTTTGCACTACAGGCCAAAGATATTCATTTGTATCACCAGTCGGTCATGTTCATCTCAACACCTGTTCATCTTTGCACTACGGGCCAAAAATATTTATCAGTTAATCATTCATCTTTGCACTACATGCCAAAGATATTCAGTAGTATCATCATTTAGGACTGAGGATAATGAAATATATTTTAAACGAATCCAGTGAGACAGAAGGACAAATATTAGGGATTCGTATAACAGTGTATCCAAGATCAATAATACTTCATAGTAATCAATTGTGAAGCAAAATTCAAAAATAAAGATCAAAACATGGATACAATCAAAGATAGTAATCATAATAGACATCTTGAACAAAAAGGGAAATTTTTATTTTTCGGTGAATAGTGCCGTATTCGTGAATAGTGCCGTATACGTAAATAGTAACGTATACGTGACTAGTAACCCCGACACAAAAAGTTCTAAATTTGATAAAAACTCATGTTAATATTTCAGCATAATAATATTGAAGAAAATAATATCATTTAAGAAGAAAATAATATCCCTTACCTCAAAATATTAGTACTTCTAGTCGGAATACCGGTATAAGGCTGAAAGAAACTTGCTCTGATGAATAGAAACTCTCAAAGTATCTAAATATTCACAAAATACACTCAATAATCTAGAGAGAGAAAGAGAGAAAACTTGTTTCTGGTGTGATTTTCAATTCTAGCTTAGCCCTCTATTTATTGAAAAATGTTAGCACGCCGAAGCAGACTTAACCTGCAACCTGATGGCTTTACCTGCTACTATTCACACCCACCACATTTGAATAAAAATCTCAGCACATTTCTTCACCAACCAAGAGTGGGGCCCACCAATTCTAGAATTTTCCACCAAAATGATTAACTCCGAAAATTCAACAATTTCTGAACCAGTCATCTCGTAAAATTCATAATAAATCATACGTTCATTTTTAACGGTTCAAAATTTGTGGACATATACTCAACTTATATATGTATAACATATCCAAAAATTACCACGATCCAACGGTCGGATTAAAAATTATAACCCCCGCAAAATATCTCAAAAACCCTGATTTTTAATACCTCCATTCTGACAAAAATACTGATAAAAATCTCAACATTAACTCCTTCATTTTTAACCATAAAAAAAATATATCCCTCATTTATATCCACATAAAATAAATATTTCCTTATCATATGAATCAATAATTAATTATTCACAAATAATATTACAGAATCACATTTATGACAACCAGGCCGTTCCCAGGAAAGAGGGGGCTTTCCAATAAGGATTTCTCCTTACTGGCGTGCAATTAGATGACCAAACCTCTCCTTAAACAGAACTTTCTAGACATTGCCAATAATGTTATCTAATAATATTATTCAAATAATATGAATTATTGATCTGATAATAGAAAATACTGTGCAGCAACAATTATTGAAACAACAATAATATAAAATATCAACGCAGTAATTATTGAATCAATAAAATAAAATATTGAATAATAACTACTGTAACAATTATTGAGTAGTGCCTTCTTACGTAAGAATCAATAATTGGTGCAATACCGTGTGCTACTGTATTTTAACCACCGGGTATTCCAACAGTATTAACGGTAACAACTACGTCGTTATTTATAAACAACTTATACTTGTCGTTTTCTTCATCCAATCGCTTTCCGTTATGGGGCCCACACAAGGCTGCGCCGTCGTACGAATATTCCCCGACAGCAAGAATATTCCACGACCAAACGAATATTCCCCGACAAAATGAATATTTTATAACCACTTGCTTATTTTGCAAAATTTGCACATTTCACCCATAACCAAAGTATTATATCAAATTAACTCCTTATTATTCACAATAATATTTAGAGAAAATTTGATTTTATTCATTAATAAGTTGGGGTCTTACACTTACTATTTCAAAATAATAAATAGAGAAATTCAATTTCATTTATAATAAGTTGAGGTCTTACAGTTAGACCTCGTTTGCACCTATATACAAATGATTTGACTTTTGTATAAAAGTTTAATTTTAACAAGATATAACAGAGATGTTTTTTAAAACAGGTTTTTCAAACCGTTGTGCTCAATAGTAATTGAGGCCTTTGATACTTCGATTTTATTATGTGTTCGGCTTAGTTGCTTTTATTTTCGAGATGCGAGGCAACTTCGATTTTATTATACAAATGATTTGACTTTTGTATAAAAGTTTAATTTTAACAAGATATAACAGAGATGTTTTTTAAAACAGGTTTTTCAAACCGTTGTGCTCAATAGTAATTGAGGCCTTTGATACTTCGATTTTATTATGTGTTCGGCTTAGTTGCTTTTATTTTTGAGATGCGAGGCAACTTCGAGAAAATAAGATACATAGCAGTGCCGAACTCCTTGTGGGCATGCGAGCCATCTAAAGGTTATTCAGGCACCATAAATAATTTACAAGCTGGCTGCAGCTGAAAATGTCCATCACGGGAACTGAATCTAGATTCAGGAACTGAATCTGTGAACACGTGATTCATGGGCTCACATGAAAAAGCAATATGTATAAAAGCTTGAAAACGAGCCAAATTTGAGTAAATCTAAGCATTCCAGCTTCAACGGTTTCAGTTTAGTCACCATGAACCGATTAAAGTGAGAAATAGCCAGATTTAGGCAAATCTAATCCGCAGACTGATAAAAGCTAGAAAAAGAACTAGATTTGAATAAATCCGATTAAAGTGAGAAATAACCAGATTCAGGCAAATCTAACCCGCAGGTTGAATAACAATTATATATATATATATATATGAACTATCACCCTCTTCTTTGCTTACCCAACTCACTTATATAAACCCCCCGCCTCTTATTTCTTCTATCTCCATGACTCAGATAAAACAACACTAACCCATCTGCCTCTCTCCTGCTCTCCCCACTGCCTCTCTCTTACTCGCTTCCCATATCCTCGCTCGCCGCCCATCTCTTCCCTCGTCGCCCATCTCCTCGCGACAAATTCGTCGATTCACTACAAGGTAACAAAATTAGATATGGATAGATGTATTTTCTTGCTTTTAGTGTTGAATTAGGCTTTTTGTTTTACATTTTATGTTTTGGTTTTAAAAAATTGGAATATGCAGATTTGTTTGTGTTGATAGACAACTTTTTGATTTATGAATATTGTTCTGGGTTATAATGGGTGGTGTTAAAATAGAAAGCAGAGCACATTTGTTTTGCTGTTATAGAGTGTTATTATTTAAGAATGCCTGTTATTGACTTGTAATTTGATGAGAAACCCCTCTTTCACTTTCTCTCTCCAAAACCCCCAAAATATTCCCGATCCCCTCTATTCTTCTCCTCCCTTTGCCTCTTTTCTTTTGTCTGTTTGCTGAATAATTTATTATGTACTATCTTTTTTGCTTTTACGTTAGTTTTGTTGATTTTTTTGTTATAAATTGTTTCAGAGATTGTTCAGCTGGTTTTGTTTGATAATGACTCTTTAAAATTGTGTGTGTTCATGGGTTTATTATATACTTTACATGGAAAGCTTTTCTTATATATTTGTTGACTCGGAAGAAGAGTTGGACCACCTTATGTTACGGTTTTATGTTGGCAGCTTGTGTTGATAATTGTTGAAGATATGTAATGTGTTTTTGGCTTAGTGAAGTGGTTTTGATTTATCAAGTTTAGTTAGTGTCTAAAATATTATTGTTCACCTATCATTTTTCTCCCCATTCTTTTATGCCTTTCCCAGATTAATTTCTATATAATTTTGTTGGTGTTTTAATGTGGCCTTCGAATTTCAAGGTGTTGCAACTAGTTGGCAACTTTATCTCAATGGCCCATTTAAATTTGTCTCAAATACTGTTAAAAAAAAATATTTTTTGAAATAGCATCCTAACTCCTAAATCACTTAATTTTTAAAACTATGAGAAATCCTTCCGTTCAATAGCTGTCTAGGTGAAAAATGAGTATAATTTTTGTTGAATCTAGTTGGTATTGTTTTGACTAATATTTTTTCTTAGTTCTCAATTATTTTTTCTTTAATAATTGTAGGTGCTAATAATTTTCTCCATGCTAAATTGCAAATTCAGTAGTTAAACTTGTATGATGTTGATGCCAGTGTTGATACTTGTAATGTTGTGAATAAGGCTGGTAAAGGCAGGAGGGGAAGAAAGAGAAAAATGTGCCCAAAATAAATGATTTATTGTTGATTTAATTGCACCCAAAAATAAATAAATGATTTATTGTGTTTTTCTGTTTTGTATTTGCAACCATGAACGCATTATATGTGATTGTGAGAGGCGAGCTCAACTTAAAACAACATGGACCGATTCAAATCTAGGAAGAAGGTTTTTCTCATGTCCGAATTATGGAAAAGTAAGTGTGTTAGGGTTCCAATTTTGTTATATATCTCTTCCATTCTATTTACTTGCACATAAAATTGAAAATTTCTTTATTTACAGAGGAATGCTTGTCAGTTTTTTGCTTGGTATGATCCTCTAATGTGTGACAGGTCAAGACAAATAATCCCAGAATTACTTAGAAAGATTAACGGAATGAAGCAAGAGATGGAGAACATGCGTGCAATAGGCAACATTCGAAGAATAAAATTTATTATTGTACTTTTTTATTCTTGGTTATTGATTTTATTCATGTTATTGTAGATGGGGTAAATATTGTCATTTGAGTTGATTACGCTTCTAGTACAGTATAGTTTGTTGTAATCTTATCCAAGAAGGGAACGTAATCATGGTTCTTCTTTCTTTCTGAAAATTTGAATTATCTAGCATCTGTAAGGATTGTTTTGTCTTTGTGTGGTTAAAAGTGGTTTTTTTTGACATAACACTGATGCTCATAAAAAAATACTATATGAACAACACTTGAAACAACAACAACAATTTTCTTCTCTTCATATAATGATATACAATATACACACATGGAACACTATATAATAATATCAAGTTCAAACATCTATCTTTTGATAATAATATTCTTCTCATCATTCACAACTAAAGAAACTACAAATAATACTACTGCAAACCCAAACCCAAACACCTCTAAAATATAAAGGGAAAATATGCATTGTGAATTAAACCCACCCACCCAAACCAATGATGCTGCTGCCACTTCTCTTCCCAAAAGGACCTGATTTCTCATCCACTGATGCAACTGTTTCCGGCAACTCAGATAACAAGGACGGGCAGCTCTCTTCCAAGTACTTGAAGCTTTCTGATTGTATAACGACTAGAAATCACAACATATACACCACTTGAAACAACAACAACAATATACACCTGGGACGAAACTGACTCAGCGCTACAGGGGGGCCATGCCCCCCCCCCCCCAATATTTGAATTTTTTTTTTGCCAAGTGATGTGAACAATTTTGAGTTTGTGTTCATATAAAGAATCTAAATCGATGATGGAACTTGGGATCAACGTGGAGATGCTGATTCGGCTTACACTTCTTTGACTTCTTTTGAGTTTATGTTCATCTTGCATCTTATGAAATCAATTATGGAAATCACTGATATGCTTTCTCAAGCTTTGCAGCAAAAATCTCAAGATATTTTAAATGTTATGTACCTTGTGAAAACCACAAAGAAACTTCTTCAGAAGTTGAGAGATGATGGATGTGATACTTTCATAGTAAAGGTGAAGTCTTTTTGTGAACGGCATACAATACATGTCTCAGATTTAGATTCTTTATATGTTGAGAAAAGAGGCCGAGTTCGACATCAACAAGATAAATTTACAGTGATTGAGCATTATCGGATTGATATATTTGCAATTATAATAGACTCTCAGTTGCAAGAGCTAAACAATAGGTTTAGTGAGCATGCGGTGAAGTTACTTGTTCTCAGCTCTACATTGGATCCTCAAAATGGGCATACGTCTTTTAGTATTGATGATATTTGTAAGCTTGTGGATGAATTTTACCCTAAAGACTTCACAGAGAATGAGAAAGAAGACTTGAGGATAAACTTGCAACACTACGAGTTTGATGTACTCCAACATCAAGAATTTCAAAAGTGTTCCACTATTTTTTGATCTCTGTCAATGGTTGGTGAAAACAAGAAAGTCAACAATCTATACACTAATCGATAGACTGATCAGGCTTGTTCTAACTCTTTCAGTTTCTACTGCACCTACAGAACGTGCATTTTTAGCTATGAGTCTTGTCAAATCTGAACTTTGAAACAAGATGGAGGATGAATATCTTACAAATTCTCTTATTGTCTACATTAAAAAAGAAATTACGAAACAATTCAGTACAGAATCAATCATAGATGAATTTCGTGATTTGAAAGAACGTCGGGTGCAATTTTGACGAAGATATGTTCTAAAAGACTTTTTTTGCTATGTTTTATTGTATTTGGTAAAGCAAATCTATTAATACATTATCTTTGTTTTAGTAAAAATATGTTTTGTAATGGTAGAACTTTACTTTTTAATGATAAATATATATTATGTTGTTAAAAAAATTCTTGGCCCCCTCCAAGATCAAATCCTGATTTCGTCGCTGATATACACACATGGAACAACAACATCAGGACAACAATTATAGCAATAAGCAGCAACAATGATTTGAAATAATTCCAATTTCACAACCTTTTTTTCTGTCCTCCTAATAATGGATTAAAAGCAACTAGTTTGAAAATTACTATAAACTCCCTATTCTGGTTTCACCCTCAAGAAAGAGCTTGCTTAAAGACAATATAGAATAAAGAGGGTTAAAGACCTCATTGTTCCATATGTGTATAATTTCCAACAATAAATAAAACCGAAATGAAAGCTCCATTTGTGATAACATTACAAACAATAAGACTAGCTAACTGGAGCGGCCAAAGCCAGAAGACTTGTCTCAACAACCTAAATTGCACCTGTAGTGAACATAATATTTTAGACACCGACTAAACTTGATAAATCAAAACCACTTCACTAAACCAAAAACACATTACATATCTTCAACAATTATCAACACAAGCTGCCAACATAAAACCATAACATAAGGTGGTCCAACTCTTATTTCGAGTCAACAAATATATAAGAAAAGCTCTCCAAGTAAAATATATAATAAACCCATGAACACACAATTTTAAAGAGTTGTTATCAAACAAAACCAGCTGAACAATCTCTGAAACAAAATTATAACAAAAAAAAATCAACAAAACTAACATAAAAGCAAACGAAAAGATAGTACATAATAAATTATTCAGCAAACAAACAGAAGAAAATAGGCAAAGAGAGAGGAGTAAGACCCCAACTTTTTATGAATAAAATTGAATTTCCTCTATTTATTATTTTGTTATAGTAATGGGTTGATTTGATTAATGTGGTTAGTTATGGGTAAAATACGCAAATATTTTAAGTAAGCAAGTGGTCATAAAATATTCATTATTGTCGGAAAATATTCGTTTGGTCGTGGAATATTCTTGCTGTCGGGGAATATTCGTATGATGGCGCAGCCATTTGTGAGCCCCATAACGAAAAACGGTCGGATGAAGAAAACAAAATAGGTATACATCACCCATTCACTACTACAAAACAATAAATAGATAAAACGTAAAAAACGTTGTAGAAGGTCTTACAGAAACGTCGTATTTAAGGGTGTTATCTATTTGACACCTTTATACAAAGTTTTTAAAACGTTATAGTTTGACACATTACACAACGTTTTTTCTTAAAAAACGTTGTATATTTGTTTTTCATAAATTCTTGGATGCTTGAAAACGTTGTAGATGATATAATTCCACAACGTTTTCTGGCTTAAAATGTTGTGGTTTGGTACATCAGACAACGTTTAGACTCATTTATACAACATTTATAAAGTGTCATCTATTTAGACTACGTTATATAATGTTTTTAAAATATTGTAGTTTGACTTTAAAATGTTGTAATACATGCATATAACAACTGTTTTTGGATCTCTACATTAGCAAGTAACAACATACAATGTTTAAACACATTCATACAACGTTTAGAAGGTGCCATTTATTTAAAGCCAAAATGTATCAAACATTCAAAATATACCAATTACAAATAATATTACTATCCATACATCTCAAATTCAAAATATATCAATTACAAAGAATATTAATACCATACAATACGTTTACATTTCAATAATACCAAACTATTCATACATCTCAAATTCACTTTTCAATATAAATACTACTATATTGAATTGTGAATTTGACTACATCCACAAAATATACCAAACTATCCATAAAATTAAACTACTACCTAATTAAACTATCCATAAAATATGTCTTGTATTCTGAGTTGCCAAATACATGGTACATAAATCAAATACAACTTAATTATTCAACATGAGCTGAGAGTTTTTACACGAATATTGTCTTATAGACAATATCCTAACTCAAATTCAATCCTAATTACATTTATTATCACACTATTTCCTAGAATAGTGAAGACTACTATGGCAACCATCTCGGACCATCACTCCATTCCCCGACTCGTCCCAATTATATTATCATTTCCTGAAGTGAACAATGAAAACAAAGGGTGAGCTCAACTAGCCCAGTAAGAAATATTATGACTAAGATAATGCAGAATAATTTATCGTTAGCCTACAACAGTGTTAAATTGATAAAATACAATAAATATCAAGTTTAACTGCAGCGGAACAAGTAATCCATTAAAAGAGTCAAGTAGAGCATGATATCTACTATCTTTTATGATTTAAAAGTTTATCATCAATTTTATCGCTGAGACTCAGCTTAATAAATAATCCACATCACTGAATTATTCATGAACTACGGGCCAAGGATATTCATTAGTATCATAACTACGAATTATCCATGCACTACGGGCCAATGATATTCGTGTTTTCATCAATGGTCATGAACATGCCAAACAATAATTCATCTTTGCACCCTTGGCCGAAGAGAACGCATGTTCATGATTATACCAACAACTGTCCATCAATGCACTACGGGCCAATGGGGACTTTTACCACATCATTTGTAACATTACAGGTCATGATTATATCGAATAATCCCTGGTCACAATCATCCCAACAACAGTCCATCTATGCACTACAAGCCAAAGATAGCTTTCATCACAATATAAGCATGAGGATGATGACAATGATATAAAAATTCAATTAAATTCAATTAAGGATAAATATTAAAGACTTTAAATTTATCCAAAGTTTAAAAATGTTCAAATTGTCAACATGATACTACTTTGTGGAGTAAAATTCAAGAATAATATTGTATCAAAAATGATTTGGACCGAAAAAAAATTAATTTTTGTCATGAATAGTACCCCGGGTGAATAGTACCCGAGTGAATAGTACTTCGAGAATAGTACCCCGTGAATAGTACTCCGGTATGAAAAAGTTAAAACTGAATAAGAATGTTCAGAAAAATATCCTTGTGAAACGATACTAGATGAAGCGCAAATTTCAAGGATATTTTACCAATTTCAAGGAGTATAGAAGCAATACTTAGTAAAATGAGTGTAGAATTCAGAATCTGAAACGAAATAATATAACTTGCACACTACAGAGTATGGATGAAAATATTATTTCTTACGAATATTGAACAAAAATAACATCCCTTACAACTGTTGAACGAAAATAATATTCCTTACGAATATTGAACGAAGATAATATTCTTTACAAATATTAAACGAAAATAATATTTTTTACGAATATTGAACGAAATAAAATTTCTTACGGATACGAAAAATAATATCGTAAGCGAATATGAAATAAATAATACCCCTTACCTTAAAAAGGAGAGTATTCCAACTGGTATAACGTATATATTCTTGAAAAAATTTTTTACTATTTTCTACACTCAAAGCTTCCTTAAACTCTAAAGAAATACGCTCAATATTATAGAAGAAGAATTCTCTAATTCTGGGATGATTTTCTTTTTTAAACTGAGCATCCTATTTATAGGAGAATGAAAGGATACTATTTGGAAATTTTAATCACGGGCGCACAGTAGAATTCGAACGAATTCTTCACGGACGAATTCTAAAAATTTTGATTTTATTATGCAGTCACTATGCAAATACTATACATAATAAAATATAATATATTCTATTTTATATAAAAAACAAAACTTATTTTATATATATATATATATATATATATATATATATATATATATATATTATAAACACAACACACACCAATAATTCCACCACCACCCGTGAATGTCTCCCCCACCTTTTTCTTTCAAAACACGTGGGCCCCACCTTTATATATATATATATATATATATATATATATATATATATATACCGAATAACTTTCTACCGATTATTTTAAAAAATAGATAAATGGGGGTTCAAATAATAAGCCAAATTTATAACAAATACTTCATAAAAATTCCCTCAATATTTTTAACAATATTTATTCATTATTATTATAACTCGCAATATTAACAACCAGATCGTTCCCAGGAAAGAGGAGGCTTTTCAATTAGAATTTCTTCCTATTAGCATGCAATTAGGTGGCCAAACCCCTTTTCTCGACAGAATTTTCTAGACATTGTTAATTATGCAAATAATAATATGAATAACTTGTTATCTTAATTATTGATTTAATAATATAAAATATTGTGATAATAATTAAATCAAAGAATGTGAGATACTATGCAGCAATTACTGTGACAATAATTAAAATAAACTGAGTGACTTCTCACGTAAGTATCAATAATCAATACCGTGTGATACTATGCAACCATGCGTATTACTGTACCTTTATCACCGGGTATTTCAACAGTTAACGGTAAAATTTTAGCAGTTATTTTTATAAAAAGATATTTCTGTCGTTTTCTAACTCCGACAATAATTTCGTTGTGGGGTCCACCAATGATTGTGCCGTCGTACAAATATTTTATATTAAAACGAATATTCCCCGACTAATCGAATATTTTAAAACAACTTACATACTTTGTAAAATTTATAAATATTACCCACAACTATAACATTATATCAAATCCACACCTTAATACTAAAAAAAAAATATTTCAAGAAAATTAATCTTTATTCATAAAATTTGGGGTCTTACAGTTAACACTGTTGGAATACCTAGTAGTTAAAGTACAGTAATACGCGTGGTTGCACAGTAGCACACGGTATTGCACATTATTTTTAGATTATTGATTCTTTCGTAAGAAGACACTACTCAATAATTGTTACAGTAATTACTGTTCAATATTTTATTTTATTGATTCAATAATTGTTACGTTGATATTTTATATTATTGTTGTTTCAATAATTGTCACTGCACAGTATTTTCCATTATCAGATCAATAATTCATATTATTTGAATAATATTATTAGATAGCATTATTGACAATGTCTAAGGAAGTTCTGTCTAAGAAAGGGGTTTGGTCACCTAATTGCGCGCCAATAAGGAGAAATCTTTATCGGAAAGTCCCTTCTTTCCTAGGAACGACCTGGTTGTCATGATTGTGATTCTGTAATATTATTTATGAATAATTAATTATTGATTTATATGATAAGAAAATATTTATTTTATGTGGATATAAATGAAGGAATTAATGCTAAGGTATTTTATCAGTATTTTGTCGGAATGAAGGTATTAAAAATCATCCGTATGTGGATTTCGGTCATTTTCTGTTTGGAATTTGGAAAAACTTTCTTCTGCAAAGTTGTAGAGAATTAAATTTTATATGGAATGGACATAAGGTTCATATTTTTTTGATACAATGACTATTTATTATGAATTATTGAAGTTTCGAAAATAAATATTTTTATTAAAAACATAAGTGTGCCCCACTTTTGTTTTTTGTGGAAAAATGCTGGTGGTGTGCGTGAATGGCAAAGGGTGGAAGCCACCGGTAGCAGGTTAGTCAGTTTTGGCGTTCTAAGCATTTTTCTATAAATATGGTGCTTAGGTTAGAATTGAAAATCACACCAGAATCAAAAAATTTCTCTCTTTATAATATCGAACGTATTTTTGTGAGTATTTAGATACTTTGAGAGTTGATTAGCAGTGCAAGTTTTCTTCAGTATTATATTCGATATTCCAGTCAGAAGTATTGTTCTTTTGAGGTAAGGGATGTTATTTTCTTCGTAAATGATGTTATTCCTATTAATATCATTATACTAAAATATTGGTATGAATTTTATTATGAAATTTTTACCTTTTCATGTTGAGGTTACTATTCACGTACACGACACTATTCATGAATACGGTACTATTCACGAGTACTATTCATGGAGTATAATTTTTCTTATAAAATTTTTATCTTTTTGTGTCGGGGTTACTATTCACGTATACGACACTATTCTTGTATACGACACTATTCACGAATACGATACTATTCACAAAAAAATTAAATTTTCTTTTCTTTTCTTTCTTTTAAGGAGGCGAGAATATAACGGGAACTAGTCGGGGTGTGGAGTGATGTTTTAGGGCAGTTATTTTAGGAATCCTCACTATTTTGTAAAATAGTATATCAATAATTGTAATAAGGACTTTTTTAAGTTTGGATATTGTCTAGAAGACAATTTTTTATTTAAACTCACATTATATATGTTGTCGTATTTTGCATGACAATTGTAATAAGGGCAAAGGTCCAAAAATATCCCTGATGTTTACACGGATGTCCCACTTACACTCTAAACTAATTTTTTTTTCTAAAAGTACCCTTAACGTTACAAAAATCAGGTCACCTATGCGCCTGCTGTCAACAGACTAGCCCCCTGGACTAACTCTGTTTACACGTAGATAATTATCGCTGATTAGACACTTAGGGAGAGAGAGACAGAACAAAAGCAATCGTCACTTTTCAAAAGGGGAAAAAAAGCCCTAATCAGTTTCACTCCATAGAGAGACAAAAACAAAGAGGAGAAGAAGACGCGAGAAGAAGACCTTTGCCCCATCGCTCATCAGTAATTTCGAAGAGAGAGCATATGCATAGGTGTATATTGTATAAATGATATCTCTATGCAATCCGAACATCTTCTTCTACAAGCCCAAAATTAAACCACACACCCTAAATCTCCCACTCAAATTCAAAACCCCATTTACTCTCCCACACAAACAATCCTCGCCTTATCATCATTATCAATGTCGAATCAAATCCTGTGTTGCCAATCCCGCGGCGGCTCCTATTGCAACATCAGAAATCGACATGGTCTGAACCAAAGATGGCATCTATGCCCCTAAGTCCAAAAAGGTAGTCGTTCTCTGGGATTTAGATAACAAGCCACAGCGTGGGCTACCGCACCAGGCGGCGATGGCCCTACAACGTGTGGCTCAGAGGTTCGGAGAAGTTATCGACATATCCGCCTATGCCAACCGCCACGCCTTCATCCACCTTCCCCACTGGGTGCTCGAGGAGCGCCGCCGCTTAGATATCCTCGAGCGGAAAAGAGAAACGACGCCGTCTAAGTCGTACGTTTGTGGGGTTTGCGTGATGTTGATGATGACGAAGAAGAAGATGATGGTGATTTCTTATTGGATAGTGATGATGATGAAGCAGAAGAGGATAATGGGTACTTTTGAGATGTAAAAACTATTTTTTGAGATATAAAAACTATTTTTTGAGATGATTCTGTGTTGGAGTATAGCAGAGATGCGTTCATGAATGATCTTGAGGTCATCTGGCATTTTGCTTTATGTAAGCTTGAACATTTTTTTTATAATTAATGATCATGAAATTTAATATAATTTTGCCTTCTGTTCTCAATTTTTTTCCTTCTTTGCTTTATGTTGGTTAATATGGCTTATAATATTCACTTCAGAACTTGCGTAGAAATTGATCCTTTGGTAGAGCATAACAGTTCAATCATTTGGCATTGATTTGTTTGTAGCTATATGGGAAAATTCCAATATCTAGTGAAACTGATTAAAGATTGGATAATAATCTAATAAATGTATTTTCTTTAATCAGAAAATGCCTCCAAGAAGACGTCAACAACAACAATAAACCCCTGAGGGGTCTACCAATAACAACAATGCTAATGCTAACCCAGTACAACAGTTGGTGACATTATTGACGGGAGCGCTGCAGAATCAACCGCAGAACCAAGCTGTGACTTTCAAAGATTTCAAGGCGGTTGGACCACCAGAATTTCGTGGAACCATGAATCCGGTTGAGGCACAGACCTAGATCATGGAAATTGAAAAGGTATTTGATGTTGCTAGAGTCGGTGAGAACCAGAAGACTGCTTTTGGAACATTCATGTTGAAAGCAGAGGCCAGTTATTGGTGGAAAGCCAATAAAACTCGAGGAGGATAGGGAGTGATGACTTGGGAAAGGTTCAAGGAAATATTTTTTGAGACCTATTTCCCAGAGAGTTCAAAGAATCAGATGGAAGTGCAGTTCTTAGAACAAATGGACAAAATCCATCTGTTTCCATGCCAAGCCTGACATTCCTAACTTTATCGGTAAATTATGGAAAATTGGCATCAAAATTCTTCCATTCATCTCTATCTGTTGAGTGAGTAAGCTGACCAGGCACAACATCCCTTGTTCTATGCCAACTCATATGCTCAGCAGTGTGCGAAGACATGAATAGCCACTGCAACCTCAACACAAGAGGAAAGTATCGTAATATCTTCTTTAGAACATGTTTCTCCTTCACCCCACGTTTTGTGATTTTGTACCAAGGTAAGTTACAGATATCACACTGCACCTTATCTTTGTCCTCCCCATAGTATAACATACAATCTTGCTCACAAGCATCGATCTTCTCATACCCGAGATTCAACCCCATAACCATCTTCTTCACTTCATAATAATTCGCGGGCATAATATTATTCCTAGGTAAGAACTCGTTGATAATAGAAAGAAAATCATTGAATCTTCTCTCACTATAGTCATGTTCATTCTTAAAGTGTAAAAGTTTCGTCACTGCAGAAAGCCTGGTGGGCTTGTCATTTCCAGGATACAATAGGACCCCCGATTCAGATAGCAGCTTGTAGAAGGCAGCTGCTGAATCATTTGGCTTTTGTTGAGCACTGCTTGACGCAAGCTTGCTTTCAGCCCAGTCAATATTGGTAGGTCCATATGCATATACTAACATCTGCACGACATCATAGTTATCTGATTACGAATCCTCGTGAACTAGTTGGTCTACAGTATTATCTGTCAGTTCTATGAAATCAGCTGATTCCCCGTGATGAATCCATACCGAATACCCATCCGCAAATCCACGTTAATATAAGTCAAATTTAACTTCGTCGGCAGTCTTCCAGATCATGTTTTTACACTTCAGACACGAGCATCTCATCTTTCCATTCGGATCATCAGCATGTTCTATTGCTTTGTTCATAAAATTGGACACCCCATCACGGTACACATCAATTAATCCCCTCCCATAAATTCGTATCCTACGGTATATCCAACTCCGGTCGGCTGACATCTTTAATTGAAGAAAATACCCAGTTAGAACCAGAATAATCATGAATGTGGTCCATGCATGAATTTAGTTTACTTAGTATATATCTCCACTCTACAGGGGTTAGGCTTCTATCCCGTTCTTGGATGTGTCTCCTCACTAGTGCCAATCTTGAGCACGTTTCTTCTATTTTAAGAAAATTTTAGCAGCACCTCCCCATGATCTCCAAGTACACGAAATAGACCAAGCCAACTTAGTCGAAGTATGCACTCGGAGAACATGTAGAGACACTAGCTGAAAAATTCTCAAAAGTTTATAAAAGCGTACCCTATGAATTGGCATCGACCTAAGTGAAAGATAACATCCAGTAACAGTCCCAAATTGGGGACTAACTGACATTCACTCCTAATAAGTGAATGTCAAATGGGTTTCTAAGCTTCTACCTTTGTATACTAAAACTCCTATGTATACTACATGATGTGTCAACGATATTCAATTTGATTTAGTTGTGAAAAACTAAGTAAATGCTACTTAGTTTTACTAAATCTCCTAATAAGTGTGCTACACGTGTCAAACATATTTAGTTTCCTTTAGTTATGGAAAACTAAGTAAATACTACTTAGTTTAGTAAATGTTATAAGTATTTACATGTGTCAAACATATTCAGTTTAATTTAGTTGTGGAACACAAAGCAAACAACACTTAGTATTTTTTTTAATTTTATTTTGTTTTGTTTTGTTTTTATTTTATTTTTTTATTTTGTTTCATTTTATTTTATTTTTATTTTATGTTGTTTTATTTATTTTAATTTATTTAATTAATTTTATTTTATTTTATCAAAATAATTTATTTTATTTTATTTTGTTTTATTAAAAGAATTTATTTTGTTTTGTTTTGTTTTTTATTTTATTTTATTTTTTTATTTTATAAATAATATTTTATTTTATGTTATTGTAATTTATTTCAATTTATTTTATTTTATTTTAAATTATATTATATGATTTTGTATTAATATACTATATTATATTATATTATTTTATTTACAATTTATTTAAGGTTAATTAAATTAAATTAAATTATTTTATTTATTTTATCTTAATTATGTTATTTGATTTTATTATTTTATATTATCTTATCATACAAAATATAATTTAAATTTAGTTTATCTGATAATATTATTTTATTTTTTAAGTAGTTTGAAACTAAGTAAATGTTATTTAGTTTATTTTCGATTGATTTTATTAGTAGGAAACTAATAAATGCTACTTAATGTATTTCAATATTGGAAGCTAATTAAAATTCATAAATAAAATAAAGCAGGGCCCACATATATTATAATTGAAGAATTCTGATAAGAATTCCGTCGAGAATTCTGTCGGAAATAGAAAATATACCAAAGTCCATATTAGTAAGAACCATCAGGCAAGATAAAGACATAATATTGCAAGAAAAAACCATATATATACACAACATAAGTAAGGTATTCCTAAATCATTAAGGCAGTCCCAAAATTAGCCCTAATTGAGTCAATTAAGCATATAAGTGATTAATTAAAAGCAGTCCCAATCAGTCCAAAAAAATAAATTCATTGACAATAAATCAGTACTCAAGATTTCCAATACCTAAAATCAGTACACAATATTTCCATTATCCAAATGATCTGTAACAATCCAGATTTTTTTAATTAAATATTTAAATATTTATTGAATTATATAAATATTTAATGGCTGTGTTTATCGTTGAATAAGTATTTGTTTAATTGATTTGATGTGATTTGATTATTTATTTGTTTAATAAATAATTAATGAGTTAAGAAAAGTAATTATTTTGAAATAGTAATCTAATTTAACTTAATAATTAAGTTAGAGAGTTTATAATGATTAAATAAATTATTATATTATGCAATGAATTGTTATTAGAATTAATTAAATTAAGTATGAAAACTTAATTAATTAGAAGTGTGACAAATAACTATATTATAAATGGTTAGTAAAATAAATTAAAGTAGTTTTAATTTATTTTGCCAAACAAAGCTTAAATATATTAAGTCTTTAATTTTAAATAATTTTGCCAAACAAAGCCCTATGGCTTTTGGATTTTTAAATTTGATTTATTAGTAATATAAATTAAATTAAACAAAATATAAATAATATATAATATTTGGTAACTGATAAATTGAATAGGGGCAATTAGTAGAGGAGGGTTTTAAAACGTTTGAAAAAAAAAGACGTGCGTTTGTTTTAGTTACGTATAATGCAATTGGCTTAAGCCTAAGAAAGAAAAAAATTGTCAGAGGTTTGAGAGAGAGTCTGAGAAAGAAAAGCAAGAGAAAGTTCTGAGTTCTTCAAGATATTCTCAGTGATTAAAAAGGATTGTCTGAGCAAATTAAAGGTATGTTACATAATCTTAACATATATGATTTATAGTATAATTCCTTAGTCTCTGTGTTCTTAAGGTTTACTGTGTTTTATAGTATTGTCTCTGTAATTCATATTTTTATAATGGATGATGGAATCATGTGTATATGTGGTTGTAGTAGGACAACTATCATATATAAGTAGTTGTAATGCTAGAAGTTTGTGTTTAGACAAAGAATTGTACGTTAATTTTGTTAAAAGAAAGGGAAACTGTTTTTCAGTGTATGTTCTTATACATGGCTATTAACAGTCAAAATATGCATTAGTTTGGTTATTAAGAAAATCAAAATTAGTAAATTGTTGGTAGCTAATTGGGAAATTAAAACTGTGAACATGTTAATTCTGTTGTTAAGAACAGAGAATCGTAGTTAAAGTAATCAAATTGGTGGTTAGTAGGAATTACAGTATTCACTGTGTTTATCAACTGTCAGTAATGGAGTTTTATTTTTTTTTTTATAAAAAATATAGTGCTTTCAAGAATTTAAGTTTTCTAAATTGTTGTTAAGTTGTGCTAAGTTAATATATGTATGCTTGGTGAGGTTATGTGTAAATTACATCAGTTATATGTACGTAATTAGTTGCTAGAATTTCTTAAACAGACCGAAAATGGTCTTCGTGCTCGGTTCTGTTAGTTTTTGGCGCCCCAGCGCCAAAGTTCGCGCCCCGGCGCCACTGGCTAGCCTATTCTTCGCACCCTAGCACTGGAATTCGCGCCCCAGCGCCACTGTCTCGCGCCCCAGCGCTGGAAAAGTGGTCTGGGTTGGACAGTTTTGACCTCCTGTAATAAAACAGCCATAACGTTTTCATACAAACTCCGATTGAGGTGATTCAAGATGATACAGAACGAGGACGAATAGACCTACAACTTTTGTTCTTTACGTTTTTCAATTTGAGGTCATTAGGATGGATCAAAATGGTCATCTTTAGGACTGTTGTGTTTTCGGAGGCAATCGGAGGGCGTCGGGCATGCACATATGCATGTGTAGTGCTCCTGACCATAAAAGATGATGTCCTAAGTTATAAAACACGAATGTTAGTTAATATAATGATGCTTAACATTAATAAATAATGTGTTAGATAAGTTATAGAAGCATAGTAAGCATACACAAGAGAGGCAAATCGGGCGTGTGACGAATGAATGTCGAAACGTCGTGCCAAGTGTTAATGAACTTAAAAAGTGTTTCAATTCAATTGAAATGAATATTATAAGATATGGAGTGGATTTAATATATATCCAATAAGTAGTCCTAGCAAGACTTAAGCACTTGAATAAACTACGAATATGAAATACAGTGAGATATAAGTTGAAAGTTAACACAATTAAGTTGAACATTGTGTATTTATTAATAGGAAAGATTATGAGACGTAGAGTAGAGTTTACATTACAATTACTATGTGTTGTTATGTGACTAATATTTGATGCGTATGATTATATAATTGCGTAGGGCACGTGAAGTGCAGATAGCTGTAAGCTGTTAAACTGTTATTGGTAAACAACGATCAAGGCAAGTCTTTCGGTTCCTATTTTCTACATGGACTTGATGAACTGTTTTAAATTGCATGATATGTTATATATGTTGAAATCATGAAATGTTAAAGTCAATATATGACTGCATTATTTTGGCTAAAGAATGATGATTGAGTAAGGAACTCAATCTTGATATTTGCTATGTGAATTAAAAGCATGTATGCCATGTTACTTTAATGAGTTGTATATCGAGCATGTTATTATGTGTTATGTGATGCATGAAAACTATTAGATTTTGCTGGGCTGTCGAGCTCACTCTTGCAAATAACCATTTTTGCAGGTCAAGGAATTAAGGTAAGGATATGTGCTAAGTGAGTTATAGAGATCTATATTCACGAAGATTACTTATATTTTATGAGAAATGTATGTAACATTTTGAATGTAAATGTTGTTGAATTGTAAATTGAGCTATCCAGTGTATATGAATATCTATTTATGATGTAAGACTTTGTTTAGTCAGTTTATTGTAACGATTCATGATATATATTTGAATCGAAGAGATGTAATGTAAAGGTTGCGATTTAGGATAATAAAGAAGGAAATGTACAAAAGTTTTAAATATTCCGCAATTTTAGTGATTTTTAATATCAAATAATGATGTAAAATTAGAGGTTCAATGTATGGTTAACGACCGAAGTCGAGATTTTAAATGGTATGAATTTTGGGGTCGTTACATGATCAGTAGCCAATTTCATGAATACATGAATACAGGTAAACATGAATACATGAAAACATAAATCAGTAGCCAAAATTGATACCCAATACATAAATATTTCCATTAATTACCCAACTTGGTAGCTAATTTACGAAGCAAAATTCAACATTTAGAAATTACCCATATACAACACAATCAAAATTCTAAAATTAAAAATAAATTAAACCTAACCTTAATTTAATTGTGACGAGGTAATGTACACAACAATTTGTTCTGCCACCACATGCGCTGTCGCTGCCACCACTGCTTGGACAATTCGATTGTAAAGAGGGAAGACGAAGCAGGGAAGGAGGGAAGATGAAGCAGGGAAGTCTGAAGGGTTGACCGGCCGGTGGTCGAAGGTGGTGGTCGGAGTGAGATGAGAGAGTTAGTGAGAGATGAGAGTAAGAGAGAGTGAGAGAATGAGGCGGCTGAAGAAAATGATCTGAATAGGTTTTAAAGATTATTTTCGACGGAATTCTGTTGATTTTAATTCCGTCGACTTTAAACTAATTTCGACGAACTATTCCGTCGAGTGTAACATAGATTTCGTCGACCTTAATACTCACGCTGGTGGGAAAGCTTGGCGCCAAGGAGAGGAATTAATCGACGAATGTCCATTGAGGTTAGAATAAAGTCAATGAACTTAATATAGACGTAATATTCAGTCAGTCTTATATTAAAGTTGACCAAATTCATTTCGTCAGAGATAACATTTTTTCTTGTAGTGTCAAACGCCTTTGTGAAAATCGTAGGCCAATAGTACCCCTGCCGAAGCACCTTATAAGCCAATGCCTTCGCAACCATGTGATCGCCACAAATCCCCTCGTGGATCTCCCGAAGAACATATTCCGCTTCAGATGAAACTAAATACCTCAACAAAGGAAAGGAATGAGCCGTTCGATACAAATCCCCATCTTTGAGCATAAAATTTGAACTCCTATGCTTGACCTTCTTTGCTAACATATGATTCAAAGGTAAGACGCCATCATCCAAATAATCTAAATAGGGAGTCATCCAACAATTCGATCGTTATACGAGCATAACTTCGGCATGTTGTACACTTAGCTGTTTCAAAATTTCTAAGTAAAATAATCCACTGAATGTATTCGCATCTGTTGTAGCCAGCCTCACTAAAACATTGACTATAATATTGTTAGATCTGTCAACACCCTGAAAGGAAAACTAACTGAAGTACTGGAGTAGATCCTTCACCTTGGCCAAATACTTAACCATCCTTGCCCCCCGGGCCTTGTACTCCCTCAAAATCTGTTTGATAATCAAATATGAGTCACTAAAGATTACCAATCTCTGTACCTTAAGACTCTTCACCAGCCAAAAACCTGCTAGAGTTACTTTATATTCTGCCTCATTCTTTATCGCCTTGAAGCCGAAGTGAATCGCCTGCTGTACTTTAAACCCATCCAGACTTTTCTAAATAACCCCAGCCCCACTGACAGCCGAAGTGGACGACCCATCCGTGTACAACGTCCAACCAATGCAATCTGTTTGAACATCAGTGACCGTCTGAACTACCCCTTCTGAGTGACCAACACCATTGTTCAGCTAAGAGAATGAAAATTCTACAATAAAGTCGACCAAGGCCCGACCTTTTACAGCTGTTCGAGGATGGTATTCTAAAATGAACTGGGTTAACTTTATGGCCCATACAGTGATCCGACCCGAGACGTCTGGGTTACTCAAAATTCTCTTCAAAGACTAATTTGTATATACCACTATTAGCCTACCTTGAAAATATTGTCGTAGCTTCCGACCGAATATTACTAACACATAAGCAAACTTCTCAAGATTCAGATACCTTGTTTCTACATCCCTAAGGGCATGGTTTACATAGTAAATTGGGTGCTGCTTACCCCCAATCTCCCGCACCAATACCGCTCCTATTGCAAACAAACTTGCCGCCAAATACAAATGCAAAGGCTCAACAGGAGCTGGTTTCACCAATAACAGAGCAGAAGATAAGTACATCTTGATTCCTTTAAAAGCATCCTCGCATTCCGAAGTCCATTAGAAGATTTTCCCGTTCTTTGGCCCTTTCAGTGCATCAAAGAACAGTAAATACCTTTATGCGGATTTGGACATAAACCTCCTCAAAGCTGCTATTCGACCTGTCAATCAGTGCACATCTCTGTACAACTGAGGAGACTTTAAATCCAGTATAGCCCTAATCTTCTCCGGGTTCACCTCTATTCCCCTCTTGCTATTCATGTAGCCCAAAAATTTTCTTTCCCCGGTCTGAAAGTGCACTTTGTCGAATTCAACCTGAGCTTGAAGTGCCTAACAGTTTGGAAATAGTCCTCTGAATCATCTAGATGACCCTGAACTGACATACTATTGACAATCATATCGTCCACGTATACCTCCATGCTTTGACCCAACTATTTGAGAATACATAGTTCATCATTTGTTGATATGTAGCTCCCGTATTTAATAATCCGAAAGTCATCTTTTTATAAGCATACACCGCCCGATGAGTGATGAAAGAAGTCTTTGAAATATCATCTTTGATCATTGATAGCTGATGATATCCTGAGAAAGTATCCATGAAGCTAAGCATAGCATACCCCGAAGTAGCGTCAATGAACTGATCAATATTGGAAAGTGGATAGAAATCCTTCGGACACGCCTTGTTCAGATCAGTGTAATCAATCAAACCCGCTACTTCCCGTTCTACTTTTGGACCAACACTACATTTACCAACCACTGTGGGTAATCAATTTCAAAAATAAAGTTCGTCGCCAGAAGCTTGGCTATTTCTTCATCAATTATCTTCTGCCTTTTCGGGGTGAAGATCCTTCTTTTCTGTCTAACTAGCTTCTTTGTTAGGTCCACGTGTAGCCTATGCACATCCACCTTCTAATCAACATCGGCTATGTCACTGGGGACCCATGCGAATATATCTGCATAACATTGTAGTAGTTCCACTAGGCTTGTCCGAAAAGGTTCCTGTAGTCCTGACCCAATTCTAACGATTTTATCCTTCATTCCCAGAATCAACTCAAACTCTTTAGTCTCTTCAACAGGCATGACAAGAGGTTCTCTGCTACACTCAGTAAACAGTTCAATCACTCTTATCATAGTCAGCTTCTGTTTTTGCTTCCTGTAGCACCTCCTTGCTAGGTTAAGATCCCCAGCCACCTTGCCAACTCCATTTGGCGTGGGAAACTTAATTTTGAAGTGAGGAATCGAAGTCACCGCCTGAACAGTTGTCAAGGCCAGTCTCCCAAAATTAGCATTGTATGCTGAATTCACATGTACTATAAAAAATCTACACATTATTTCTACCTGCTGAGGAGCTGACCCGAAGACCACTGATAACTCGATCATCTAAGCACCCTTAACCGGATCATTGTTAAATCCATACAGGGGAGGCTCTTTGCCGATCTCCATATTTCTGCCTTCCAAGTCCATCCTCTAGTAGGCATGAACATACAATATGTCCACACCTGTGCAATAATTACCAAGGCTCCTTCATGTGGTTCGATGGGCTCCGAAGGGAAATCCTCATCAGTAAAAGAAATCACTGAGCCCGTGTATGGTCTTTCACGCCTTATAGACTAATCAGACACTGTCAGTACTGCATCCAAGAATCCTCGCCGCTTCTTCCCCATAACCTTCCTGGCTGACTCGTCCGTGATCACATCCACCACCCAGCATATTACTTGAGTCTGATCATGTTGCTAGGGCTGGGTGGTCGAATTTAGTACCGAGGTGTTATTTGCCTATTATGCCCCCGAAGTATCCCGTTTTGTGATGTACTGAACTAAAGCTCTATTTTGAACGTTCTTCTCAATTAGGTCCATCACACCACAGCAAGTCTCCATAAAATGTCTAGCTGACCCATGATAATCATAGTATTTATTCATATTCCCTCTGCTATATTTTATGTTGTCCTTGGCTAGTTCAAAGTAAGGCTTGTACTTTATATGTTCCAGAATAATAGCCCGATTAGTGTTGAGCTTTGTGTAGACCTTGTTGACTCTCTGATTCAGGAAAGGCGGACGTCCTCCACCTGAACCGTTATTGTTGTTGTCGTACTTTTTTTGATAACCACCCGACTTGTCATTATTATTGTTTCCCTTATCTTTTTCCTTATCATTTAGTTTTTCTGATGGGCTCTGCTTCAGGCTGCCCATCGCCTCCTCCACCACGATAAAGCCTTCGGCCTTGTCAAAGTCTTTGGCCAAACTCTTCGTATGATTGAACATCAGCTCTTTGACCAACTTCTTGGATTTTACAAGGTCCAAACCATTCTGAAAAAGACCCACCGCCTGAAGGTCGTTCAAATTCGAGACCTAACCAACGACCTCTTGGAATCGTTTAACGTACTAACCCAAGGTTTCATTTGAATATTGTCTGATCTGGGATAGTGAACCGGACGACTTTCTCCTCCTTTTATTACTGCTGAACCGAGCATGGGACTTATCACAAAGCTCTCTCCAAGATGAAATTAATTTTGGGGCCAACGTCATCATCCATTACCTAACGTCTTTCCTCAAAGTAGTCATGAACATCTGACACTTGACGGCATCCAAGTAGTCGTAGTAATCTATCAGTCGATCATAAGCCTGGTTGTGTTCGTAAGGGTCCCTCGAACCGTCATATATAACTCTCCATATGAGGGGGTTTCTTACTCGGATCTGCCTTCTCCTGAACAATTTATGGGGGAAACGGTGATGAAGATTTAATCAGAGTCGTAAAATTTTGACTCCCATAGACTAACCATTTCTCCAGTTCAGCCACCTTCCTTGCCAGCTCTTTCGTATCTCTTCTTCGATGGGGAAGGATCTCTTCTGCCCTGCCTTCTTTTATCGGTAGATGAGTCTTGTAAGACCCCGAATTTTATGAAATTAAAATATTCAAATTTTCTTATAATTATTATTCTATTCAGTAAATGGTTAAATTGATAAAAGGTTAAAGTTAAGGGTGATATGTGTAAATTATAAAAGTATGCCAGAAAATATTTATTTTGTCGGGGAATATTCGTTTGGTCGGAAAATATTCTTTTTGTCGGAGAATATTCGTACGACGGTACAATCATTTGTGAACCCCATAACGTAATAATTGTCGGATATAGAAAGCGACAAAAATAACCTTTTTATAAAAATAACGGCAATACTTTTACCGTTAAACTATTGAAATATCCGGTGATAAAAATACAGTAATACGCATTGTTCCATAGAATAAACGAAACTTACAACAAACATCTCATGATAAACCTCTTATTTATACCAAAAATTGAATAAATATTTACCATAAATCCTTTATCAACAAATTTTTAATCTTTAAACAATTTTTCATCAATAATATTATAACTCACAATATTGACAACCAGATCATTCCCGCGAAAGATAGGGCTTTCCGATAAGGATTTCTCCTTATTAGCGCGCAATTAAATAACCTAACCCCTTTTCTCGACAGAACTTTCTAGACATTTTCAATAATGAAAATAATAATATGAATAACGATGTCGTCTTAATTATTGATTTAATAATATAAAATATTGTGCATATGATATTCTGACAATAATTGAATCAATAATATGAGATACTATGCAGCAACTACTGTTGCAATTACTGAATGAAACTGAGTGACTTCTTACGTAAGTATCAATAATCAAAGATATTGTGCAATACTGTGTGCTACTGTGCAACACCGCGTATTAGTGTACTTTTATCACCGAGTATTTTAATAGTTTAACGGTAAAAGTTTTGCCATTATTCTATAAAAAGGTTATTTTTTTCGCTTTCTATATCCGACAATTATTCTGTTGTGGGGTCTACCAATGATTGCGTCGTCGTACGAATATTCTCCGACAAAAAGAATATTCCCCGACCAAACGAATATTTTATGATAACTAGCTTACTTTACAAAATTTTCACATATCACTTATAACTATAGCATTATATCAAATCAACACCTTATTATTCAAAATAATATTTAGAGAAATTAAATTTTTATTCATAAAAAGTTGGGGTCTTACAACCTCCCCTCCTTATAAAATTTCATCCTCGAAATTGATGTACGTACATGGTATGTCGAAAATGTGAGGATACCTTATTTTTATTTTAGATTCTAACTCCGAAGTCATTTTCTCAATATCGTCGTTTCTCCATTAAACTTTGACTTGAGGTGTAACCATTGAGTGTAGAATATATTCCATCTTATTCAAGATTTTAACATGTACCTCTTCATACATTAAATCTTCTGTTATCTCGTCCGGTTCTAATTCAATAATGTGATTCGGGTCTTTCACATATTTACATAGCATGGATATGTGAAAAATATTATGAACACGAGACATACTTGGTGGTAAGGCGAGTCTATAGGCCACAATTCCTACTCAATCGAGGATTTCAAATGGACCAATAAATCGAGGGTTGAGCTTTTCTCTCTTTTTGAATCTCATAACTCCATTCCATGGAGCAACACATAACAATACATGATCTCTAACATTGAATTCCACGTCCTTTCGATGAAGATCAACATAACTCTTTTGTCGATCTTGTGAGATTTTTTTACGTTGTCGGATCATTTAAATCTTTTTCGTAGTCATGCGTACCAATTCTGGTCCCAACAACGTTGCTTCACCCACCTCATCCCAGCATACTGGAGAACGACACTTTCGTTCATACAACGTCTCGAATGGATCTATACCTATACTTTTTTGATAACTCTTGTTGTAGGAGAATTCTACCAATGGTAAGTACTTGTCCCAATTTCCTTTGAAGTCTAGAACGCAGAGTCTCAATAGATCTTCAAGAGTTTGAATACTCCTCTCTGATTGTCCGTTCGTTTGGGGATGATATGCAGAACTGAATCGTAAATCAGTGCCCATAGCTTTCTACAAGTTGACGCAAAATTATGAAGTGAATCTTGGGTCTCGATCAGAAACTATGGATACTTGTATACCATGCAATCTCATAATCTCATCTATGTACATACGAGCAAGACGTTCAAGTGAATAAGTTTCTCGTATAGGCAAGAAATGAGCAAACTTGGTTAATTTATCGACAATGACCCAAATTGCATCTATGCCTTGAGAAACCTTGGGAAGACCAGTAACAAAATCCATGTTGATGTGTTCCCACTTCCATTCTGGAATTTTAAGTGGTTGCAATGGACCTTTTGGTACTTGATGCTCCGCCCTGACACGTTGACAAGTTAAACACCTTGAGGTAAACTTCGTGATCTCTCTCTTTATATTGCTCCACCAAAATATATGTCGAAGATCACGATATATTTTGGTACTCCTAGGATGGATTGCAAACGGTGTATTGTGTGCTTCCATCATAATTTTATACTTCAAATCAGAGTCATTAGGAACATAAAGTCGAGAGTTGACTCGAAGTATTCCTTCCTCGTCGATCCTTGCTTCTAGAATAGCACCTTCTTGTACTTTCTTCTTCATACGCATCAGCTATGGGTCTGTAGCTTGAGCAACTTTAACTTTATGGATTAAAGTCGGTTCTACTCGTATATTTTGAAAGTAGTATGTACACAATCCAATCATGTTTGATGATAAAGCATATACTTTGTAACAATCTTATTCATTTATTAATAAAAAGTATTAATTAATTAAAGGCTTTTAATTATCTACATGATGCTGTTTTATAATATGTGATAAACCCATAGTTTTAAGCAATACTTTTAGAATAATGATGATGATCATTCTAATGAGATCTAAATTCTTAGAAAGCTTAAAACTAAAATAGTTCCCAATCGTTGGATTACTAAATTGGGGATTAGTGAATCCGGATAGATTGATACATACGTTGCTTGCTCATTGGATGAGAATGATTGATCTCATGATCATTTATGTGGAGACACTAAAGCAAGTATGTAGGTGCTTATTAGAGAATAAGTTCACTGAACGTGGCTCGCTAAGGAATGCCTAATGGAGTTTTGCTTGCCTGTCAATAGAAATTCCTGTAGTGATAGTAGTACAAGTCATCCTTGGACTTGAGATCATCATAGTATCTTGTGTATGATGAGTTATACTTTGACTTATTTCTTAAGACCCTTAGGGTATATCAAAGGGTATGCTTGGGTATAATAAGTTGTACATGGAGATAATGTATGATCAATAAAGAATCTATCGCTTCTAGTAAAAGAAGAGAAATGTCCTATGTGATTCGATAAATGACAACCCAGTAGTACTTGGCCAAGGCAGAATGAAATTAGAAAAGAGTTTCTAATTTACATTATTTGGTGTTGTGCATTTAAGAGTCGAAATACATATAATTAAATAAAACAAGACTTGACAGTAATTCTATGTCTTATATTTAATTGGGACATTGTATGGTGGAAGGATTGAATTGTATGGTAACTATTTACTCAAAGGTTCTTCTATGATTAATGTTAAAATCTATATTATCTGGAAAGTCGTTAATCGCTAGGGAGGCTTATCCCTATTGTAGAATAAATATTATTTATTTAAATAAATTAATAGTTTAATTTATTTATTTAAATAAGATTAGAATTGTTCTAATTGATTTATTCACAACTGGTTTAATATGGAGAACCTAAAGGTTCACACCTTAAAAGGAAGAATAATTATTTAAGAAGTTAATGACAATTAAATTTGCCAATTAAATGATATCAATATATATATTGAATGTTTATTATTCATGAGATGAATGTTATTTATTGATGCATATGGTGATGTGTATGATAATAAATGGGATTGATTATGGACTATTGACTAATTTGATTGGATTTTATTTTAGTTGGATGCATGAATGTATGAGTTTTATTAAATGGGGTCTGCGTACCTCGTCTTCTCTAATTTTTCTTAATGTAAATTCTATCTTCCTCCTATGTACTTTCCCTTGACTGCTGATCAAGGTTTCTATTTATTTTAAATAGTTTTGTGATAGGAATAGTTAGAATTAATTTTGAAGAATTGGAGATCAAGAAGCAAGGAGCGCTTGAAGACCCGTTTGTAATGGAACCCGAGTTTAAATGTAATAGTTATATTTAAATATTAATTCTTGCACCCCTAGGGTTTGACCTTTTGGTTCACTTGGTGGCTCTAGTGAACCAAACTAGAATAAAAGTCCATAATCAATCCAGGTAGAATATAGTATTCTATATGTGCATGCTTATACTATATATATTATTTATTATGCAAACATGCTTCGCATGTTCATTAATATGACGCGCATTTTATATATATATATATATATGTGTGTGTGTGTGTGTGTGTGTGTGTGTGTGTGTGTGTGTGTGTGTGTGTGTGCATGCGCGCTAAACAAGATGAGACAAATTAATAACAAACCTCTCAAAGATTTTATATTAAGTCCTAAGCGTTCAAAGATATTTGGAATATCGAACGTCGCCTTCTAGCATGATAAAAATAATAGAGTATCAATTAATTATTATAAGTTTGTTGTGTCACCACAAGGCTTATCTTAATTCTTTGAGATGTTAATTTTATCACATTTGATGCTTATAAAGAAAATTGAACAATGTTATTTTGTTGTGTCACCACAATGACAATATTTTTCTTTTTGAATATATGGAGTGCTAGGTTGGACTTAACTTGGATAATTTTGATTCGGATGTGCCACCACTTGATCAAAATAATCTAAGAGGCAAAATATAAGGAGTTGCATAGTTGATGTAATTGACAAGAGTTGTCTACCTATTTATTTATATATAGTTTGTTGTATCACCACAAGGCTATATACATTTGAAATGGGATCCTTATTCTCACTAGTAAAATTTCAATTAGATTTTGCCGAACTATATAAGTGAGGGTAATATAGTTTGAAGAAAATAGTGGGAGATACCAATTTAAAACAAGACCTAAATTATTTTGGTAATTAATAAAAGAATGTATGTTAAAATGTTGTTAATTACAAATTCATTTATAAAATTTTAAAATGTCTAAATTACTATCACTGCGAAGCATATTAGATGCTATTTAATCGGACCGAATTTAATGGATTGGTTAAAGAATTTGAGAATAGTTCTCATGGCTGAAAAGCTATCTTATGTCTTTAATACGTCTATCCCTGCAATGGTTGCAGACAATGCCTCTGAGGAAGAGATTGTTACTTTTAGAAAGTGGCAAGATGATGCACAGTTGGCTCAATGCATAAGGCTCGCATCCATGAGTAACGAGCTTCAGCGTCAGCATGAAACTATAGATGCTCCTACTATATTCCTGCACATCAAGTAGTTGATGGTGAGGAAAGTAGGACTGATAGATATCAGATATCTAAGGAGCTCTTCCGATCTAGAATAATCGATGACACTACAGTACAGACAAAAGGTCCTAAACATGACCAATTTGATTGAACAATTAGGACAACAGGCTTTGTCATGGATGGAGAGTTGAACCAAGATTCGATCTTGCACTCACCCCGGACTCCTTTCACAATTGTTGTGAATTTTTCATATGAACAAGCTAGATATCAGCCTTGCTGATTTGCTTAACATGTTGAAAATGCTGAGTCACTTTCCACCAAGAAAGACAAAGTCTTACTAGTAGGGGCCAAAGGATATTCTAAAAAGAAGAACGATTCTAAGAAGGTAAATAGAAAGGCAAAAATAAAGGATAATAAGAACAAAACTGATACAGATAGCAAAGAAGTTTGCTTTCACTACAATAAGCCTGGACACTGGAAAGGAAACTACAAGAAGCATCTTGTAGAGGCTAACCAGAAGAAGCTTAGTGAAGCTTCGGTTACAAATACAAATTTGTTCATGATTTAAAATAAATTTTTTTTAAAGTCAAGGTTCTACTTAGGTATTGGATACCGACTTTGGTTATTATAAATATAGATTTATGAAGGGACCAAGTAGAAGTAAAAAGCTAAATAAAGATAAGTAATCCTATGTATGAAAAATGAAGCAAAGGTTGCCACATTAGCCATAGAAACTTAAAGTTTAGCATTGCCTACAGAAAAATCTATTAAGTCAATAAGTTGTATTCCAGTTCTCGTTAGAAACATTATTTCCATTTTATTGTTGGACAATAAAATTTTTTGGTATTATAATTAAGAACAATTGTCGTTCTATTTATAATAATAATGTGTTTATAGAACTGAAATATTACTTAATAGATTTTGTATACTTGACTTACGTGAAAAATTATTTTGTAAATTAAACAAACTAGTATAAGAAAAGGGGATGATCGTTCAAAGAGTTGAATATTTGTATTTAATGAAATACAAGTGTGAATTATTTAAAAGGTTCAAAGAATTCAGAAGTGAAATAAATTGGCAAAGTATTAAGATTCTTTGATTACATCAAGGAATAAATACTTGTGCAATAAGTTTCTAGATCTTCTTAAATGGTTTTCTCACAATGGACGCCTCCTGATACACTATAATTGATTGATGTATCTGAAAGGAAAAATTATACCTTGTTGGACATGGTGCGGTCCATAATGATTTTACCGATATTCCAGTATCTTTCTGGGGTCATATCCTAGAAATGGCTGCATATCTACGAAAAAGGTAACCTCAAAATCCGGCCACAAAAATCCATAAAAGTTATGGACAGGAAGGATTCCTGATTTTAAGTATGTTATGATAAGGGGTTGTCCAACTTATGTGAAAAAGGTTTCAAAGGATAAGCTCGGGACAAGATTTGACAAGTACAGATTTGTGGGATATCCTAAAGTAAGTTTAGGGTATATGTTCTATAATCCTACTTAGCAAAAGGTGTTTGTTGCGAAACGCACTACCTTCTAAGATAAAGGTGTTTATCAGTGAAGGGGCTAGTAGGAGGATAGTTGATCTTGAAGAGTTTAAGAACCACAAAACACTATAAGTCAAATAAGAGGAACCACAACTGAATCGTAAATCTGGAATAGTACCGAAGATACCTGGGAGGTATGGATTCATCATGGATGATGATGATGAGGTATGTATCATAGAAGATGATGATCCAGTTACATACGATGAGGTAAGAGTTGTAGACACTCAGAGAAATGGATTGAAGCAAGCTTCTCAAAAATGGAACATTCGTTTTGATGAAATAATCATAAGAGTTTGATTTTATCAAAAATAAGAATGAACCTAGTGTGTACAAAAGGGTCAGTGGAAGCGTCGTGACATTCCTAGTGTTATATGTTGATATACCATGGATAAGAAATGACATACCAATGCTACAATCAGTAAAGATAAAGTCGTCTAAACATTTCTCCATGAATAATTTGGGAAGAGTATCTTAATTGGGGATACAAATCTATATAGATAGATTTAATAGGATGTTCGAATTAACCCAAGGAACGTATATTCATTTGATGCTAAAGTCGTTTAGCATGGAAAACTCCATGAGATGTCTCATGTTGATGAGCCATGGAGTGTATCTCTCTTAATAGTCCCCATAGACTCATAAAAGAGAGATCGCATGAGTAACTATCATGTATGCAATGAAATATACGAGACCTGATGTTGATCAGTCATATTCTACAGAAGTTCACTATGAATCAGTGAAAAATATCTTAAAGTACTTAACCGGGACTAAGGATGTGATCATATTCATGGTGGGTCTAAATTAAAACTAGAGGGCTTAACAGACTCAAGTTTTTCAAACTGACCAAGACGACAGAAAATCCACTTTAAGGTAAAGCTTTACCTTTAAAAGTGGTGCAATGAATTAAAAAGGTTCCAAACAACAAAGAGTTGCTGGTTTAGTGATAAAGACAAAGTATATAGCTATAAATGAAGCTGCAAGTTGATTGTTTAAATGAAAAGTTTATTACAGAACTAGGAATAATTTCTAAGTCTCATCTTAGATCTAAACATGTGTTGTGGCATATTCATTTGATTAAAGAAATCATTGAAAGATGAGAAATCACTATAGAGATAGTGGACTCTCAAGAACAACATTACATATCCATTAACTAAAATTTATCCAACAGCAGGATAATCGTTACTTAGAGAAGAAGGGTATGAGATACCATGACGATTGGCTTTAGTGCAAGTGAAAAATTAAAAGTAGTATGCACACAAGATAATCATGTTTGATGATAAAGCATATACTTTGTAACAATCTTATTCATTTATTAATAAAAAGTATTAATTAATTAAAGGCTTTTAATTATCTACATGATGCTGTTTTATAATATGTGATAAACCCATAGTTTTAAGCAATGCTTTTAGAATAATGATGATGATCATTCTAATGGGATCTAAATTCTTAGAAAGCTTAAAACTAAAATAGTTCCCAATCGTTGGATTACTAAATTGGGGATTAGTGAATCCGGATAGATTGGTACATACGTGGTTTGCTTATTGGATGAGGATGATTGATCTCATGATCATTTATGTGGAGACACTAAAGCAAGTATGTAGGTGCTTATTAGAGAATAAGTTCACTGAACGTGGCTCGCTAAGGAATGCCTAATGGAGTTTTACTTGTCTGTCAATAGAAATTCCTGTAGTGATAGTAGTACAAGTGATCCATGGACTTGAGATCATCATAGTATCTTGTGTATGATGAGTTATACTTTGACTTATTCCTTAAGACCCTTAGGGTATATTAAAGGGTATGCTTGGGTATAATAAGTTGTGCATGGAGATAATGTATGATCAATAAAGAATCTACCGCTTCTAGTAAAAGAATAGAAATGTCCTATGTGATTCGATAAATGACAACCCAGTAGTCCTTGGCCAAGACATAATAAAATTAGAAAGGAGTTTCTAATTTGCATTATTTGGTGTTGTGCATTTAAGAGTCGAAATACATATAATTAAATAAAATAAGACTTGACAGTAATTCCATGTCTTATATTTAATTGGGACATTGTAAGGTAGAAGGATTGAATTGTACGGTAACTATTTACTCAAAGGTTCTTTTATGATTAATGTTGAAATTTATATTATCTGGAAAATCGTTAATCGCTAGGGAGGCTTATCCCTATTGTAGAATAAATATTATTTATTTAAATAAATTAATAGTTTAATTTATTTATTTAAATAAGATTAGAATTGTTCTAATTGATTTATTCACAACCGGTTTAATATGGAGAACCTAAAGGGTCACACCATAAAAGGAAGAAGAATTATTTAAGAAGTTAATGACATAATCGTAATAATAAGCTAAGTATATTTAATTTAATCTAGGGTGATAGAATAAATTAAATAGCTTAATATTTATTATTTAATATTTTAGAAATATTAAATATAAATTAATAAGAGAAGTCTTATTATTATTATTACTATTATTATTATTTAATTCCTAAAGGAGTTTGGGAATTAATTAATAAAAGTACTCTCATATATCCTTAATAAGATTAGGAGGCTAATTAATTAAAAGAGTTTAATTAATTATTCCTAATAAGATTGGGAGCCTAATTAATTAAAAGATTTAATTAATTAAAATAAAACCCAATTCCTTAATTGTTAAGGAGGGTTGCCTACATCTATAAATAAGAGGAGTCTTATTATGGGTGATAGAGTTGTTGTTGACTTTTTCACAACATACGTTATTCCAATTGTTGGAGAGTACGCTCTTGAGAGATAGAAAAACTAGGGTTTTGCCAAATACCCATCTTATTGAATTTTTATTCTTTCTTGGTGGATCACCTCTAGAGGCCAAACACTTGGGTGGCTAACGTTGATTAAAGGAAGGAACCAAACCCGGTGAATTCAAGTTGAACACGAAAAGGATTGGAGGTGAACTTGTACCTGAGGAAGCTCGAATCTTCAAGGGTATGATTCTTGTTCTTCATATCTTTCGTTTAATTAATAATTGTGCATAATGGATGATCCGGGTATATGGTTTGTAAAATTTTAAACTCTGATTTTTACACGTTTTCGCTTATTTTGTGCAATTTGATTGCGTTCATGAATATTACAAACCTAACATATTTGCCATCTTCACGTGGGTCTCTAGAGTTTTTAACTCTATCTCCATCCTTTGTAAGTCATAAAAAATAGGTCTTTGTGTTAACAACATCGCACTCGTACCCATATATAATCTTCTACTCAACGCGTCAGCTACCACTTTCGCTTTTCCAATATGGTATTGAATGATATGGTCGTAATCTTTCAACAGCTTGAGCCAACGTCGTTGCCGCATGTTGAGTTCCTTTTGGGTGAAGAAATATTTGAGGCTTTTATGATCTGTATAGATCTCCACTTTCTCCCCATACAAGTGTTGTAATATTCGGTAAAAAAAGTAAAAAAAAGTAAAAAAAAGTAAAAAAAAAAGATAAAAGATAAATATAATTAGATAATAGAAGTGTAACTAATAAGTATTTATACATATCTAAAACCTATAAGGATAAGAAAAATCATTCAAGTTTAACAAACTTTTAATTTTAAAAAGGACTCTTTTACCTAGTAACCTATTTTGCAAAGGAATTACATATATTTAAACAACTAGAGAGAAAAGAACGTAAAAATTTATTTGGCTTTGGAGTATTGTATAATAGAAATGAAGAAAAGAAGAAAATTTAAAAGGTAAATTTTGGTGTGTGTGTGTCAATATATATATACTTATGAATCATGGCTACGGTTATATACTAATAAGTATAACAGAATAATTCTAAACTAATAACATAAAATATTTATTTTAATTTTAAAGTTATAATTTCAATATTGAATATTTAAGTAATTATAATTTAGGAAAATCTTTATAATTTTAGGTATATTAACTAAATATGTTAAAAATAAATAAATAATGAAATAACAATATGTTTGAGGTAGGATATTTTATCCTAATGATTTCTTTTTGTTCTAAATTTATATTTAGGATTTGTTCGGCTAATATTTTCGTATTCGTAATATCGAGGTAAGTGGGTTTCCGAACTATTTAGTGTTTTTAAGATTATCGTTACTTTTAAGTATGTTTTATTAATTGTTAGGAATCCTAAATGTACAGTTTCAAAATTCGTTATGTTTTATTTAAGGCTTCCATTTAAATTAATTTGTTATGTTCTTTTATTTCAAAATTCGGATCAAGTATTTATTTTCGAACTCTGAATGAGATTATATGATTTTGAACTGTAAAAAAGTATCATTTATATTATCGGTAATATTGAGAAAAGATTTTGAAATCCTCAGTCTGACTATGTATAGAACCTGTTATTGATTACGTTTAGTTCTGGAGCTAATATAGGACCTACTAAGGCGCATATCTTTTAGATGCCTTTTGGGGAGCGTGCATTTTATAGATACCTTAGTAGGGTGCGTATCATAACGTTATCGAACTTTTGGGTCGTGTTACAGGGCTATTGTAACCTTAGTCGCTAAGGTTGGGGATTAAAAGAGTTATGATATACATTGAAATTATTTTTGAATTGTTTTAGTTTTGAAAGCTTTTGTACTATTGTTATTGAACAAAAAGTTATTTCGAAAAAGTATTTTGCAAATTGTACTTGATTTAGGTAGATAGAAAGGATTACTACTTGCTGGGCTTCATCGCTCACTCCTTTACAGATTTTTACAGGTCCCGTTGTTGAAAGTTGAGCCCTTATTTGGTACGCTTGGAGTAGCTTGAGTTTAGTTTTAGATATTTTTCTTTTGTTGATGGATTTTGATAAAATTCTTAGTTTCGAGGAGCTCCGTTTCCATTATTTGAAAGTGGTATTTATTAGTATTTCATTTGGATTGATTTAAAATATATTTATTGTTGGGTTTTAAGTTAAGATTATTGTTAAGTTGTTTTGTTTGGGCTGCGCGTTATTGATATTGTTGCCTTATGGGTCTATGGGCTTGCGGCGTGTAGCACTTTGGGCCTATATTGGGTTCGGGGTGTTACAGAGGTGGTATCAGAGTAGTGGCCCCTCGCAATGTGTTAAGTTGAAAAACCTACATATTTTCTGGTGAGTGATTTTGGGAGTTAGCTGTGGGTAAGAGTATTGACTAAATTTAATGATTTTAAAATTAAATATAGAATAAGGTAAGAAATCTATATTTTGTTTGACGTTTGGTACTAAGGCTAATTGGGTATTTTATTTTATTCGTTATTAGTTTTGTATAGTGTTGTTGAGTGGAAATTTCTTTTTGTAGGGAAAATACCGCCTAGAAGAAGCAACCCTACTAATACCAATTTTAGTAACTAGATAATGAATTTCTTGATTCTGTGATATTCGTGTTTTCTTTGGAATTGTAATTTGGGAATTTGGAGGACCAAATTCTTTTAAGGTGAGTAAAATGTAATATTCGGTAAAAAAAAGAAAAAAGATAAAAGATAAATATAATTAGATAATAGAAGTGTAATGAATAAGTATTTATACATATCTAAAATCTATAAGGATAAGAAAAGTCATTCAAGTTTAGCAAACTTTTAATTTTAAAAAGGACTTTTTTACCTAGTAACCTATTTTGCAAAGGAATTACATATATTTAAACAACTAGAGAGAGAAGAACGTAAAAATTTATTTGGCTTTGGAGTACTGCAGAATATAAAAGAAGAAAAGAAGAAAAGAAGAAAATTTAAAAGGTAAATTTTGGTGTATGTGTGTGTGTGTGTCAATATATATATATACTTATGAATCATGGCTACGGTTATATACTAATAAGTATAATAGAATAATTCTAAACTAATAACATAAAACATTTATTTTAATTTTAAAGTTATAGTTTCAAAATTGAATATTTAGGTAATTATAATTTAGAAAAATCTTTATAATTTCAGGTATATTAACTAAATATAAATTGAATTAAAAATAAATAAATAATGAAATAAAAATATGTTTGAGGTAGGATATTTTATCCTAATGATTTCTTTTTGTTCTAAATTTATATTTAGGATTTTTTCGGCTAATATTTTTGTATTCGTAATATCGAGGTAAGTGGATTTCCGAACTATTTAGTATTTTTAAGATTATCGTTACTTTTAAGTATGTCTTATTAATTGTTCGGATGCCTAAATGTACAGTTTCAAAATTCGTTAAGTTTTATTTAAGGCTTCCATTTAAATTAAATTGTTATGTTTTTTTATTTCAAAATTCGGATCAAGTATTTATTTTCGAACTCTGAATGAGATTATATGATTTTGAACTGTGAAAAAGTATTGTTTATATTATCGATAATACTGAGAAAATATTTTGTTATCCTCAGTCTGACTATGTATAGAATCCGTTATTGATTATGTTTAGTTCCGGAGCTAATATAGAACCTACTAAGGCGCACACCTTTTAGATGCCCTTCGGGGAGCATGCATTTTATAGATACCTTAGTAGAGTGCGTATCATAACGTTATCGAACTTTTGGGCCGTGTGTGACGCCCCCAAAATTAGGTATACATCACCCATCTTGGGTCGTCAGATACATGGTACAGAATTCAAATACAACTTACTAATACAACTGTCGTGTACAATACGACAAAACATAACTGTGAGTTTGAATACAATTATTGTCTACTAGAGACTATACAAACTCAAAAGGAGTCCTCATTACAATTATTATCACACTATTTAACAGAATAGTGAGGACTACTAATACTATCATCTGGTTCATCACTCCGTTCCCCGACTCGTCCCAGCTATATTCTCATTTCCTGAAGAGAACAGTGAAAGAAAGGGTGAGCTCAACTAGTCCAGTAAGAAATATTATGACTAAGATAATGCAGAATAATTTATCATTAGCCTTCAACAGTGTTAAATTGATAAAATATAACTAACATCAAGTTTAACTGCAGCGGAACAAGCAATCCATTAAAAGAGTCAAGTAGAAAATATAATCTACTATCTTTTATGATTTAAAAGGTTTTTCAACACTGTTTTCGCTGGGACTCAGCTTAAAAAAAAATAATCCACATCATCGAATCACTCCTGCACTACGGCCAAGGATATTCGTGTATTCATTAATGGTCATGATCATGCCAACAACTGTCCATCAATGCACTACGGGCCAATGAGAACTTTTATCACATCATTTGTAACATTACGGTCATGATTATATCGAATAATTCCTGATCGTAATTATACCAAGTTCATCTATGCACTACAGGCCACAGATGACTTTCAACATTTTATAAACATGAGGATGATGACAATGATATGAGAATTCAATAAAACAAGTTCAAGAATTAATTTATCCAAGAATTAACAACGTCCAAATTGTCAACATGATACTGCTTTGTGGAGTAAAATTCAAGAATGCTTAGAAGAATATTTTCATAAAAAGATACTGGATGAAACGCAATTATCAAGGATATTCCACAAATTTCATGGAGTATAGAAGTCAAAACTTAACCAACTGAGTATAATAAAGAATGGAATAACAAAAGAAATCACCATGCATGCGATAGACCGCACAGACAGGTTATTCCGACAGAATAATAAATAATGGAACCAGGTCCGGCGTAAAACGTACAGACATGATATTCCAACCGAATAATAATAAAGACGGAACCAGGTCCGGTGTAAAACACACAGACAGGATGTTCCAACAGAATAATAATAAAGACGGAACCAGGTCCGGTGTAAAACACACAGACATGATGTTCCAACAAAATAATAATAAAGACGGAACCAGGTCTGGTGTAAAACACACAGACAGGATGTTCTAACAGAATAATAGAAGAATGTCACCAAGTATAGGGTAGACCGCATATACAGGTTATTCCAACAGAATAATAAGAAATGGAATAACAACAGTTCTCTTCATGAATAAGAAAGAATTACACCTCTTACCGTTTTAAAGAAGAACTGAAATAAGGAAGTAGTTAAGTAGCAGAATACTTTTCTTCTCTCTCTCTATAATTTTTCTCTATAGTTTCTCTCTCTAGAGTTTAGTGAATTCGTAAGAAATAATGAAAGAATGAGCTGCTATTTATAGAAAAATAGAATGCATAGTAACTAATCCATGAACGGTCTAGATTGATTACTTTAATCTGACGGTCCATATTTAAAGAAAAATCTTTTAAATAAAATATAATATATTCTATTTATAGAATAACTTTAATAAAGTATTCTGTTTTATATAAAAAGATGTTTCTGTTTTATTACGTTAATAATACGAATAAAATAAAACGTCATTATCGCTAAATAATTCATATTATTAACTGACAATAATTGAATCAAACGGAATGACTTCTCACATAAACATTAATAATCAATACCGTGTGCTACTATGCAACCAAACATATTACTATACTTTTACTACCGAGTAGTTCAACAGTATTAATGGTAAAACTTCCGCCGTTATTTTTAATAAAATATTTTTGTCGTTTTCTCAATCTGACAATAATTCCGTTGTGGGGTCCACCAATGATTGTACCGTTGTACGAATATTACCCACAACTATAACATTATATCAAATTAACTCCATAATATTCAAAAATGATATTTATAGAAAATTCATCTTTATTTATAAAAGTTGGGGTCTTACAACCTCCACTTCTTATAAAATTTTGCCCTCGAAATTAGGGTACGTACCTGGTATGTCGAAGGGATAAGGATACCTTGATTTCATTTTAGATTCTAACTCCCAAGTCATTTCCTCAACATCGTGGTTTCTCCACAAAACTTTAACTTGAGGTATAACCTTGGAGCGTAGAATATGTTCCTTCTTATCCAAGATTTGAACAGGAACTTCTTCATACGTTAAATCTTCTGCTATTTCGTCCGGTTCTAACTCAATAATGTGGTTCGGGTCTTCAACATATTTACGTTACATGGATATGTAAAAAATGTTATGAACACGAGACATACTTGGCGGTAAAGCGAGTCTATAAGCCACAGTTCCTACTCAATCGAGGATTAAAAATGGACCGATGAATCGAGGATTGAGTTTTCCTCTCTTTCCAAATCTCGTAACTCCTTTCTATAGAGCAACACGTAAGAACACATGATCTCCTATATCAAATTCTACGTCCTTTCGATGAAGATCAGCATAACTCTTTTATCGATCTTGTGAAGTTTTTATACGTTGTCGGATCGTTTGAATCTTTTCTGTAGTCATACGTACCAACTCTGGTCCCAACAACGTTGCTTCACCCACCTCATCCTAGCATACTGGAGAACGACACTTTCTTCCATACAGCGCTTCGAATGGAGCCATGCCAATACTTACTTGATAACTGTTGTTATAGGAAAACTTCACCACTGATAAGAACTTGTCCCAACTTTCCTTGAAGTCAAGGACACAGAGTCTTAATAAATCTTCCAGAGTTTGAATAGTCCTCTCTGATTGTCCGTCCGTCTGAGGATGATATACCGAACTAAATCGTAAATCCGTGCCCATAGCTTTTTGTAAACTAACCCAAAATCGTGAAGTAAATCTTGGGTCTTGATCAGAAACTATGGATACTGGAATACCATGCAGTCTTACAATCTCGTTTATGTACATACGAGCAAGACGTTCAAGTGTATAAATTTCTCGTATCGGTAAGAAATGAGCAGACTTGGTCAATCTATCAACAATAACCCAAATCGCATCTATACCTTGAGAAACCTTAGGAAGATCGGTAACGAAATCCATGGTAATGTGCTCCCACTTCCATTCTGGAATTTTAAGTGGTTGCAATGGACCTTTTGGTACTTGATGCTCTGCTTTGACTCGTTGACAAGTTAGACACCTTGAGATAAACAGCGATGTCTCTCTTTTCATATTGCTCCACCAAAATGTATGACGAAGATCATGATACATTTTGGTACTTCCAGGATGGATTGCAAACGGCGTGTTGTGCGACTCCATCATGATTTCATACTTTAAATCAGGGTTGTTAGGAACACAAAGTCTGGAGTTGACTCGAAGTATTCCTTCTTCATCGATTCTTACTTCCGGCATAGCACCTTCTTGCATTTTCTTCCTCATACGCATCAGCTCCAGGTCTGTAGCTTGAGCAGCTTTAACTTTATCGATTAAAGTTGGTTCTACTCGTATATTTGCCATCATCACATGGGTCCCTGGAGTCTTTAACTCTATCTCCATCCTTTGCAAGTCACACAAAATGGGCCTTTGTGTTGACAATATCGCACTCGTACTTGCATATGATCTTCTACTCAATGCGTCAGCTACCACGTTCACTTTTCCAGGATGGTATTGAATGGTATGATCATAATCTTTCAACAGTTCAAGCCAACGTCGTTGTCGCATGTTGAGTTCCTTTTGAGTGAAGAAATATTTGAGACTTTTATGATCCGTAAAGATCTCCACCTTCTTCCCATACAAGTAATGCCTCCAAATTTTAAGTGCAAAGACAACAGCTGCCAACTCTAGATCATGAGTAGGATAATTCCTCTAATATTCCTTGAGTTGTCTTGATGCATAGGCTATGACTTTTCCATGTTGCATGAGAATGTATGCCAACCCTTTGCTCGAAGCATCACTGTAGATGACAAATCCCTCCGAGCCAGATGGTATTGTTAGAACAGGTGCTGAAATGAGTCTCCTCTTGAGTTCTTGAAAACTATTCTCACATTCTTCGCTCCAACCGAACTTTGTATCTTTCCGAGTCAGCTGAGTTAATGGAGTAGCGATTCGAGAAAATCCTTCCACGAATCTCCGATAATAACCAACTAAACCAAGAAAGCTACGTACTTCGGTCACTGATTTAGGTTGCTCCCAGCTTTGAATAGCTTCAATCTTTGCCGGGTCAACCGATATTCCACGACTTGATACTACGTGCCCAAGGAATGCTACCTCCTCCTGCAGAACTCGCATTTCTTCAACTTGGAAAAAAGCTTGTATTCACGAAGCTTTTGGAGTACCAGCCTCAAGTGTTGCTCATGATCTTCACGGCTTTTGGAATAAATAAGGATGTCATCAATAAAGACGACCACAAAGTGATTCAAATATTCCTTGAATACCCGGTTCATCATATCCATGAAGGCAGCAGGAGCATTAGTCAATCCAAAGGACATGACTAGGAATTCATAATGTCCATACCGAGTTCTGAAAGCCGTCTTTGGAATATCCTCAGTTCTAACCTTTACCTGATGATATCCAGAACGAAGATCGATCTTTGAAAAGAATTGTGCTCCTTGTAACTGGTCAAACAGGTCATCAATACGTGGCAATGGGTACCTGTTTTTGATGGTGACATGATTCAACTCCCGATAATCAATACAAAGTCGCGTACTTCCATCTTTCTTCTTCACGAATAGCACAGGAGCACCCCAAGGAGAAGTACTAGGACGAATAAAGCCAATGTCTAATAATTCCTGCAGTTGGATCTTTAACTCCTGAAGTTCAATAGGAGCCATTCGATATGGGGCTTTGGAAATGGGTTTTGTACCGGGTTCAAGGTCGATACAAAATTTAATTTCACGCTCTGGGGGTAGGCCATGAAGTTCTTCAGGGAATACGTCAGGAAATTTATTAACAATAGAAATATCATTCAAAACTGACGTATTTTGGTTTAGATCCGTGACATGAGCTAAGAAAGCTTGACATCCATTTTTCAATAAACGAATAGCTTTATGGCTTGAGATGACATCGATTGATTTTAATGGTTTGGTTGCTTGAATTCGCATAATAGGTCGATTAGGAATATAAAAGCTAACAACCTTACGAAAACAATCAATTTTTGCATGATGAGTAGTTAACCAATCAATCCATAGAATCACGTCAAATGCAAGTATTTTTAATGAAATAAGATCGACAGGTAATGTGTGAGTACCAACTTGAACCAAACAAGACTTATAAACCGTGGATGTAATGAAGGTTTCTCCCAATGGAGTTTCAACAGATAAGTCAAAGTCTAATTTCTCCGGAGTCAAATTTAATCGATGAGCGCAAGTAGGATAAATAAAAGAATGGGTAGAACCGGTATCAATTAAAGTATAGACTTCGTTAGAGTTTATGATAAGCTTACCCGTGATGACCTCATTCGGGTTCCTTGCTTTCTGAGAGGTCACAACAAACGCTCTCCCTTGCACTATCGATTTTGACTTTTCTGGGACGGCCTTTGGTGTCTCCATCTTGGCTGAACTTGTTTTTGGTAAACGACAAAATCGAGCTAAATGACCTTCTCTTCCACAATTATAACATGCTTTATACGGCATCGCGCAGTTTGGACTGATGTGCCCCTCCCCTCCGCATTTGAAACATATGATAGGTGGTCGTTCTCCTTCCTTAACAACGGGTGCTGGTGCTGACGTCTTTCCATCATTGTTAAATCTCCTCTTCTTGAAATGACCATTCTTATTATTTTGGCCCTGATTACCACCGAAGTGGTTACCATTTCTGGCCTGTTGATTCCCTCCACGCTTGTTGTCACCACTTCGATGACTGCTCTCACTGGTATTATCATTTTGCCGACTGCTCTATTTTAGTTGCGTTGACTCGTTATCGCGCTCCACTAACTGAGCCCTATTCACAACATCTGAATACAAACACAGTTTATGAGAAATAAGATGTTGACGTATCTCAGGTTTCAAACCTCGTAAAAACATTCACGTCATTCGCTCTTCATTATCCACTAAGTGGAACGCAAACCGGGATAACTCAACAAATTTAGCCTCATACTGCGACACGGTCATATTATTCAGCTCCAATTTGATGAACTCCACCTCCTTCATGTGTCGAACACTTTTGGGAAAGTATTTGTCGTTGAACAGCTCTTGGAACTTCTCCCAAGACATCTTCAGTGCGGCAGGTTGAGTACGCTTAATCGATTCCCACCAGTAATCTGCCTCTCCTCGCAACATAAAGGCGGTAAAGGAAACCTTTTGCTCCTCGGAGCATCCTAAGACATCAAATATCTTAGTGATCTGCTTTATCCATGTTTCTGCTATAAGTGGTTTTGGCTCTCCCTTAAATTCCGGTGGTCGCAGCTCCTTGAACTGTTTTGCGGTGACCGCCCGAGAGTTTTCAGTGTTTCCACCTACATTTTGAACATGAGCCGCTCTCGTCTGCTGTTGCATGAACTGCATAAAGCTTCTGAACATTCTATCATTCATCATTTGGTCAGTACTGTTGTTTGCATGAGGATTATCGCCTTCCTGATGCACATTATCCCGATTATTGATATGTGGTGAATCAATAGTCGCCTGTGCTCTATTGCTATTCTCAACATTCTCGGATGCCATTTTCAGATACTGCCACAAAATAAAAGTTAATTGATATGTCATATATTATCCTTATATTTTGACCGACCAATTAAATACCATGCAAATAAACTTAGGTAGGTCATACTAGCGAAGGAATTCCCCATCTCTCCCCTCCTAGTTCTATTCTCACATTTTAGCCAGGGATCATATCCCTAAGCTCTGATACCAACTGTGGCGCCCCCAAAATTAGGTATACATCACCTATCTTGGGTCGTCAGATACATAGTATAGAATACAAATACAACTTACTAATACAACTATCGTGTACAATACGACAAAATATAACTGTGAGTTTGAATACAATTATTGTCTACTAGAGACTATACAAACTCAAAAGGAGTCCTCATTACAATTATTGTCATACTATTTAACAGAATAGTGAGGACTACTAATACTATCATCCGGTTCATCACTCCGTTCTCCGACTCGTCCCAGCTATATTCTCATTTCCTGAAGAGAACATTGAAAGAAAGGGTGAACTCAACTAGCCCAGTAAGAAATATTATGACTAAGATAATGCAGAATAATTTATCATTAGCCTTCAACAGTGTTAAATTGATAAAATATAACTAACATCAAGTTTAACTGCAACGGAATAAGCAATCCATTAAAAGAGTCAAGTAGAAAATAAAATCTACTATCTTTTATGATTTAAAAGGTTTTTCAACACTGTTTTCGCTGGGACTCAGCTTAAAAAAAATAATCCACATCATCGAATCACTCCTGCACTACGGCCAAGGATATTCGTGTATTCATTAATGGTCATGATCATGCCAACAACTGTCCATCAATGCACTACGGGCCAATGAGAACTTTTACCACATCATTTATAACATTACGGTCATGATTATATCGAATAATTCCTGATCGTAATTATACCAAGTTCATCTATGCACTACAGGCCACAGATGACTTTCAACATTTTATAAACATGAGGATGATGACAATGATATGAGAATTCAATAAAACAAGTTCAAGAATTAATTTATCCAAGAATTAACAACGTCCAAATTGTCAACATGATACTGCTTTGTGGAGTAAAATTCAAGAATGCTTAGAAGAATATTTTCATGAAAAGATACTGGATGAAACACAATTATCAAGGATATTCCACAAATTTCATGGAGTATAGAAGTCAAAACTTAACCAACTGAGTATAATAAAGAATGAAATAACAAAAGAAATCACCATGCATGCGATAAACCGCACAGACAGGTTATTCCAACAGAATAATAAATAATGGAACCAGGTCCGGCGTAAAACGCACAGACATGATATTCCAACAGAATAATAATAAAGACGGAACCAGGTCCGGTGTAAAACACACAGACAGGATGTTCTAACAGAATAATAATAAAGACGGAACTAGGTCCGATGTAAAACACACAGACAGGATGTTCCAACAGAATAATAATAAAGACGGAACCAGGTCTGGTGTAAAACACACAGACATGATGTTCCAACAGAATAATAGAAGAATGTCACCAAGTATAGGATAGACCGTATATATAAATTATTCCAACAGAATAATAAGAAATAGAATAACAACAGTTCTCTTCATGAATAAGAAAGAATAACACCCCTTACCGTTTTAAAGAAGAACTGAAATAAGAAAGTAGTTAAGTAGCAAAATATTTTTCTTCTCTCTCTCTATAGTTTCTCTCTCTAGAGTTCAGTGAATTCGTAAGAAATAATGAAAGAATGAGCTGCTATTTATAGAAAAATAGAATGCATAGTAACTAATCCATGAACGGTCCAGATTGATTACTTTAATCTGACGGTCCATATTTAAATAAAAATCTTTTAAATAAAATATAATATATTCTATTTATAGAATAACTTTAATAAAGTATTCTGTTTTATATAAAAAGATGTTTCTGTTTTATTACGTTAATAATACGAATAAAATAAAACGTCATTATCGCTAAATAATTCATATTATTAACTGACAATAATTGAATCAAACTGAGTGACTTCTCACATAAGCATTAATAATCAATATCGTGTGCTACTATGCAACCACACGTATTACTGTAATTTTACTACCGAGTAGTTCAACAGTATTAATGGTAAAACTTTCGCCGTTATTTTTAATAAAATATTTTTGTCGTTTTCTCAATCTGACAATAATTCCGTTGTGGGGTCCACCAATGATTGTGCCGTTGTACGAATATTCCCTGTTAAAACGAATATTTCCCGACCAATCGAATATTATATAACAACTTGCGTACTTTGTAAAATTTATAAATATTACCCACAACTATAACATTATATCAAATTAACTTCATAATATTCAAAAATGATATTTATAGAAAATTCATCTTTATTTATAAAAGTTGGGATCTTACACCGTGTTACAGGGCTATTGTAACCTTAGTCGCTAAGGCTGTGGATTAAAAGAGATATGATATACATTGAAATCATTTTTGAATTATTTTAGTTTTGAAAGCTTTTGTACTATTGTTATTGAACAAAAAGTTATTTCGAAAAAGTATTTTGTAAATTGTACTTGATTCGGCTAGATAGAGAGGATTGCTACTTGCTGGGCTTCATCGCTCACCCCCTTACAGATTTTTACAAGTCCCGTCGTTGAAAGCTGAGCCCTTATTTGGTACGCTTGGAATAGCTTGAGTTTAGTTTTAGATATTTTCTTTTGTTGATGGATTTTGATAAAACTCTTAGTTTCGAGGAGCTGTGTCTCCATTATTTGAAAGTGGTATTTATTAGTATTTCATTTGGATTGATTTAAAATATATTTATTGTTGGGTTTTAAGTTAAGATTATTGTTAAGTTGTTTTGTTTGGGCTGCGCATTATTAATATTGTTGCCTTGCGGGTCTATCGGCTTGCGGCGTGTGGCACTTTGGGCCTATATTGGGTTCGGGGTGTTACAAGTGTCCTCAGATCTTTAGTGCAAAAACAACTACTGCCAACTCTAGATCATGAGTATGATAATTCTTCCCATATTCTTTGAGTTGTCGTGAGGCATAGGCTCTGACTTTTCCATGTTGCATGAGAACACATCCTAAACCTTTTCCTGAAGCATCGTTGTAGATGACAAATTCCTTCGAACCTGATGGTATTGTCAGAACAGGTGCTGAAATAAGTCTCCTCTTGAGTTCTTGGTAGCTCTTCTCACATTCCTTGCTCCATCCGAATTTTGTATCTTTTCGAGTCAGCTGAGTTAATGGAGTAGTGATTCGAGAAAATCCTTCCACGAATCTCCGATAATAACCAGTTAAGCCCAGAAAGCTACGTATTTCGGTTACTGACTTAGGTTGCTCCCAACTTTGTATTGCTTCAATCTTCGTCGGGTCAACTGATATTCCATGTTTCGATATCTCGTGCCCATGGAATGCTAATTTCTCAAGCCAGAACTCGAATTTTTTTAACTTGGCATAAAACTTGTTTTCACGAAGCTTTTGAAGTATCAGCCTCAAGTGTTGCTCATGATCTTTACGACTTTTGGAATAAATGAGGATGTCATCAATAAAGACAACCACAAAATGATCTAAATATTCTTTAAATACTTGGTTCATCATATCCATAAAGGCAGCAGGAATATTTGTCAATCCAAAAGACATGACTAGGAATTTGTAATGCTCGTACTGAGTTCTGAAAGCAGTCTTTAGAATGTCATCAGTTTTAATCTTTAACTGATGATATCCGGAACGAAGATCGATCTTTGAGAAGAATTTAGCACCTTGCAACTGGTCAAACAGGTCATCAATGCGAGGTAACGGGTACCTATTTTTTATGGTGACATGGTTCAACTCTCTATAGTCAATGCAAAGTCGCATACTCCTATCTTTCTTCTTATCGAATAAAATAGGAGCACCCCAATGAGATGTACTAGGACGAATGAAATTAATGTCTAACAGTTCTTGTATTTGGATTTTTAACTCCTAAAGTTCAATAAAAGTTATTCGATATGGGGTTTTGGAAATGAGTTTTGTACAGGGTTCAAGGTCAATACAAAATTCGATTTCACGATCTGGGAGTAGGCCAAGAAGTTCTTCAAGAAATACGTTAGTAAATTTATTAACAACAGAAATATCATTCAAAGCTGACGTATTTTTGTTAAAATCCGTAACATGGGCTAAAGAAAGATTGTCATCCATTTTTTAATAAACAAATAATTTTATGGCTTAATTTGACAGTGATTGACTTTAGTGGTTTGGTTTCTTGAATTCGCATAACAGGTTGATTAGGAATATGAAAACTAACGACCTTACGAAAACAATCAATTTTAGCATGATGAGTACTTAACCAATCAATCCCTAAAATCACATCAAATGAAAGTATTTTCAAAGAGATGAGATCAACAGGTAATGTGAGTGTGCCGATTTGAATCAAATAAGATTTATAAAAGGTGGATGTAATGAAAGTTTCTCTTAACAGAGTTTCAACAGATAAGTCAAAGTCTAATTTCTCAGGGGTCAAGTTCAAACGTTGAGCACAAGCAGGTGAAATAAAAGAATGGGTAGAACCGTTATCTAATAAGGTATAGATTTCGTAAGAGTTTATGATTAGCTTACCCGTGATAACTTCGTTCGGGTTCCTCACTTTTTGGAAAGTCACGACAAACACTCTCCCTTGAACCACCGACTTTGACTTGTCTGAGACAGCCTTTGGTGCCACCGTCCCAGCTGGACTTGACTTCGCTACAGGACAAAATTGAGCTATGTGACCGTCCTTTCCACAACTGAAACATACCTTGGAAGGTCGTGTACAGTTTGGACTGATGTGTCCCTCCTCTCCACATCTGTAGCATCTAACTGGTGATCGTTCTCCTTTCCTAGAAACGAGTGTTGGTGCTGCTGCCGACATCCTTCCATTGTAATTGTTGAATCTTCTCTTTTTAAAGTTGTTTCCACTTGTTTCACCTCTCCTATTATCTTGGCCATGATTACCACCGAAGTGGTTATCATTTCTGACATTATAATTTCCTCCACGTTGGTTATCACTGCTCCGATGACTATTGCCACTGGTACGACTATTATCGTGATGTCAATTATTGTCTTTTGGTTGAACTGACTCATTATCTCGCTCCAATAATTGAGCCCTATTCACAACATCTGAATACAAACAAAGTTTATAAGAAATGAGGTATTGACAAATTTCAGGTTTCAAACCTCTCAGAAACATTCGTGTCAATCACTCCTCATTATCCACCAAATGGGATGTAAACTGGGATAACTCCGTAAACTTAGCTTTGTATTTTGATACAGTCATATTGTTATGTTCTAGTTTGATGAATTCCACCTCCTTCATATAAAGAATACTTTCTGGAAAATACTTGTCGTTGAACAATTCCTAAAACTTCTCCCAAGACATCTTAAGTGCGGAAAGATGAGTACGTTTTACAGATTCTCACCAGTAATCTGCCTCTCCACGCAACACAAAGGTGACAAAGGAAACCTTTTGCTCCTCTGTGCATCCCAGGACATCAAAATATTCAGATGTCATTCTTAAATACTGCCACAAAATAAGGGTTAATTAAAGAAATTGACATGTCACTTATTATCCCTATATTCTGACTGACCAATTAAATAACAAATAAGCTTAGGTAGGACACACTAGGGAAGGATTTACTCGTCTCTCCCCTCCCAGTTCTAATCTCAGATCTCCACCAGAGATCATATCCCTAAGCTCTGATAGCAACTGTGACGCCCCTAAAATAGGTCCATACAACCCATTCTGAGTCGCCAAATATATGGTACATAATTCAAATACAAACTTCATTTATACAACTATTAATTGTCATGTAAAATATAGCAAAACATAAGTTGTGAGTTTCAATACAAATATTATCTCGTAGACAATATCCAAACTCAAATAAAGTCCTCATTACAATTATTGTCACACTATTTTACAAAATAGTAAGGACTACTGTAATAACCATCTTGGACCATTACTCCACTCCCCTACTAGTCCCAGCTAAATTCTCGCCACCTGAGAAGAACAATGGAACCAAAAGGAAAAGGGTGAGCTCAACTAGCCTAGTAAAGAATATTATGACTAAGATAATGTAGAATAAATTATTCTTAGTCCTCAACAGAAAAAAATCTGATAGAATACAATAGACAACAAGTTTTAGATCAACAACTACAGCGAAAACATCAATCCATTAGAAGAGTCAAGTAAGCATGATGTCTACTATCTTCTGTGATTTAAAAGTCCATCATCAATATTTTATCCTTATAACATCAATCAATATTTATTTCTAATCAACGAATTATCTATGCACTACAGGCCAAAGATATTCGTTTGTATCACTAGTGGTCATGATCATGTCAAACACCTGTCCATCTATACACTACGGGCCAAAGAGGACTTTCACCATAAACCTTTATCTGTAACATTAAAGGTCATGATTATACTAATACACAATTTTTGGTCATAATCATACTAATCAACAGTCCATCTTTGCACTACGGGCTAAAGATGACTTTCAACACAATATAAGCATGAGGATGATGACAATGATATAAAGAATCAATCAAGTGAGATCAAAGATAAATATTAGAGATTTATAATTTAATTTATCTAGAGTTCAAAAATGTCCAAATTATCAACATGACAACTAATTGTGGAGTAAAATCAAGAATGATATCCATGTATCAAAAATAATTTAGACAGAAAAGAAATTAATTTTGTCATGAATAGTACCCTGAATGAATAGTACCCTGAGTGAATAGTACCCCGAATGAAAATATTAAAATTTTAATAAGAGAGTTCAGACAAATATTTCAATGAAATGATATTAGATGAAGCGCAAACCTCAAGAAATTTCTAATCATTTCAGGAATTATAGAAGCAATACTTATTATAGTAAGTTTAGATTTAGGAATATGAAATGAAATAATATCACTTACATAATATGGAGTATAAAAGAATATACAAAACTGCAAATGGATTTTCACCCATCATGCAGTAATCCGCATAGACAGGTCATTTTCACAACTTAATAAAGAATGAATACGAATGGTTATTCATCAGGAATGCGGTAATCCGCGTAGACGGGTTATTCACACATATTAATAAAGAATGAATACGAAAGATTATTCACCAGGCATGCGGTAATCTGCGTAGACAGGTTATTCCCACATATTAATAAAGAATGAATACGAAATGTTATTCACCAGGCATGCGGTAATCTGCGTAGACATGTTATTCTCACAGATTAATAGGGAATGAAATGAAAACCCTTATGAGTATGAAGAAAATAACATCCTTTACGAATACGAAAGAAATAATACCCCTTACCTTAGGAGGAGATTTGATACTGCAATAGTGTAATATCAGAATACTCTTCTTCTTTCTCTTTGATTCTCTCTCTATAATTTTCTCTTGTGATTCTTAGTGAATTGGCGAGAATGAAGGAAGAATGAGCTTCTATTTATAGAAGAATTCTAGCCTAGCTCTTGCAATGTGAAGAGGCAAGTGGCTTGACGCCAGGTAATATGAAAAGGTAAGTGGTTTGACGCCTGTAATGTGAAAAGGTAAGTGGTTTGATGCCTGTAATGTGAAATGGCAAGTGGTTTGACGTCTGTTAAAGGCAAGTACTATTGGCGAAAGTGACTTTTAGATGATGACCTACGGGTCCCATAGAATAAACCAAACTTACAACAAACGTCTCATGACAAACCTCTTATTTATATCAAAAATTGAATAAATATTTACCACAAATCACTTTATCAACAAATTTTTAATCTTTCAACAATTCTTCATCAATAATATTATAACTCACAATATTGACAACCAGATCATTCTCAAGAAAGAGGGGGCTTTTCGATAAGGATTTCTTCTTATTGTCGCGCAATTAAAGAATCTAACCTCTTTCTTCGACAGAACTTTCTAGACATTATCAATAATGCAAATAATAATATAAATAACTGTGTCGTCTTAATTATTGATTTAATAATATAAAATATTGTACAGATGATACTATGACAATAATTGAATCAATAATATGAGATACTATAAAGCAACTACTATTGCAATTATTAAATGAAACTGAGTGACTTCTTACGTAAGCATCATTAATCAGAGATATTGTGCAATACCGTGTGCTACTGTGCAACAACGCGCATTACTGTACTTTTATCACCGAGTATTTCAATAGTTTAACGGTAAAAGTTTTGTCGTTATTCTATGAAAATGTTATTTTCGTCGCTTTCTATATCCGACCGTTATTCTGTTATGGGGTCCACAAATGATTGCGTCGCCGTACGAATATTCCCCGATAAAAAGAATATTCCCCGACCAAACAAATATTTTATGGCAACTTGCTTACTTTGCAAAATTTACACATATCACCCATAACTATAATATTATATCAAATCAACACCTTATTATTCAAAATAATATTTAGAGAAAATTAAATTTTTTATTCATAAAAAGTTGGGGTCTTACACGGACGATGTGTTCTGGACTGGTTCCTAGGTGACTGTTCTCCCGATCTGCTTCTACGCCTGCTCCTGTCCCGAGAGCGACTCCGAAGCCTGCTCTCGATCTGCCTAGAATCGTCCAGACGTTATGTATTGGACTGAACCTTTGGCGACCGCCCCTGCCTTTAGCTATGGCTGGAGGCACCTTCCTTGTTCCCCCCGATCAATAACACCATATGTTTATCAATCTCCTTTCATTGCAAGAGTAAGGCTTTCAAGGCATCATCCGTCTCCTGGGGCTTTTTGGATAAGATCAGCCTCCTTCATCATGGTCGTCGTTATGGGGACTTGTTCGGGACGGTGCATCCTCGACACGACCCCCAGGACCAACATCCTTTCTATTAAAATATTATGAGTCGTTAGAGAAAGATAAATATATATTTATTTTGATAATATACTTTTTTATTCTGTCAAGTGTCAGCAACAACAATTATTGTAAAAGTTATAAAATAAAAAATGCAATGTCTTTTTGAGCTAAATATAAAAAGGCTGAAACATGACAAACAACACTTACGTGTTAGTAAGGTTGTAAAGTGAACCAAACAGTTCAGTCTTAATTTATATATGCTCGACTAAAAGTTAGATTCGAGCTCAACTCGAAATATAAATGATTCAAATAGGATCAAATTTAAAATTTCGATAAATTACTAGAACCTTTTTAAATTATTATTTTCTATTGACACTCAGATTATATTTGCTCGAGTAGTTCAAAGTGTTCGGCCTCGATTCGAGATCGTGGTCGACTCGGTAGCTAAATGAGCCTCAATTAAGCCTTATTTTGGACTCGATAAATTTATGAACCAAATATGAGCAAGTTAATACTTTGCTCGACTCGGTTAATTTACATCCCAATGTGTTAGTTCAAAATTTCAGATATTTTTTATTCTTTTGCATGTTGTTTGCTGAAAATTTGGAGGAACCAACTAAATATAATAATTTAATATTTTGAAAAATATTCTTATAATTAGGATATGCGTGAGCTCGGTAGAAAAAAAGAATATTATGTATTATTGTTAACGAATTTATGTATTTTGAAATTTTTTAGTTGAATTATAATTGTAATTGTTAACGCCAAGATCCGTACACGCGCTCCAATCACCAAAGCGCGTCCAATCCTGCACAGAAACAAGTAAACACTAAAAGCTTGACGGCTTGGGCCGCCGAGGGATAACTCTGGTGTGAGAATAAGTACAGGCTGAATAAGGTTAACAATTGAGGCTTAATCCTCTAGTACTGAAAAATAATAATTATGTGTGTACCTTAGAATCAGTGTAAAGCCTTATATTTATACTGATCTCACCACCTTCTTAGAGTCCTTCCCCATTTGGATTAGGGTTCCTCATTAGGTATAATTCCTTAATGGGATTGTATAAGATCTCCTAAAAATAAGGAAGTTGGTTCAAATCCCAACACCTCCTCCTGGATTTAGAAACCAAATATAATTAGGAATCCTTGATTCCCTAAAATAGTCCAACTACCAAAACAGAATCCTACATAGGTTTAAACAACCTCACGTGGACTGCAACCCACCATATGAACCGGAACCAAACAATCATGGCCCAACATTTCCTCCCAGTCTATCATTCAAATAAAATATGTAATGGAAGAGCACTTCAACCATGGTCCAATGATTAACAATGAACTGAATCAAACCCAAGAACTTTTAAAGCTCATACAACAAACAATAAACTAACCTTACAACTCCACCCACGTGCCCCATCATGACCTCCATTAAAGAGCCGCCCCTCGGTATTCGGGCATAATTGAAAAGATACGCTACTTTAAATTCTATCCTTTAAATAAAATAAACATTTCCTTCAATACACACAAAACTTTTTTTCACTCGAATCCCAGAACCATCTTTCCTCCTTTAGCAAAACCCTCATTCCAGCCAATTTCCTTCAAAACCTTAACAATGGCATCAACTCAGGTCCCAGAGAACACCCCTTCCACCATCAACAACCCAATCGTCACTATTCCTTTGTCGTCCATCCCTGCTCCATCCACAACAACCACTGATTCCTCTCCTATCAACCCACACCCCAACATTAGCACTATAACCACCGATTCCACCATCACCACCACCGAAACTTCCTCCCAAAATCCAAATCCAACCAAAATACAGACAGATTTCCAAAAAATGATACAAGAATATCCGAATGAGACAAAATTTCCACATGTCAATACGTCGTCTCGCATCACCACCGCAAACCTCCCCATCATTTGCCAACATTACCATATTCCAGACACCTACCAATTGAAAACCCTTTCTGCCACCGACCGAATGTACCTTCGTCCTGATGACTGGACTGCTATGCCCCTTACCCTACTTGAGAAGGGCATTCGGCTACCCCTTCATCCCTTCCTCCTTATTCTCCTAGGGTTTATCAACATCGGATTCCCCCAATTGGCGTCGAACTCCTATATCAATATCATAGCCTTCATCGCCTTTTATCATGCGATCGGCACCGCCCTTTCCATTGACTTTTCCTTTTCTTTATACCAACTAATTATTAACTCCCGAGAACCTAAATTCAAAGTTCTAAGTAAACAACCTCCAAAACCCAACCCCAAGATCGAGAAACGTCCCCTAATGGACACCCCTTCGAGCAACAAAAATTGGCACAAAGACTGGTTCTACATCAAAGGAACAGAAACCCACAAACTACCAGACTGGGCCTCATACAGACGACCAAACATCTCCTTCAGTGACACCACACCTGAACGGGTACTAGAAATATCAAAATTGATTGAAAAGTTACCGATACAGGAATGAAGCTTCGTTCTTCTGACTAAACAAGCATGGCTCTACGATCACAAACGTAATTCGCCGACCTCCTTATTAAATTACTTCTACTTCCCAATTTGTCAACTGTTTTAACCTATTTTCTGATTGTAGTATCCCTCATCAAACCAACCTCCATCGAAAGAAAGGACCTCGAAGAGTTTCTTTCTGGTAAATCTACCGAAAAACTTCTCGATTCTCCAACTTCAGAAACCACCAACACCCAAACCATTTTCGAAGAGCCCACTACTTCCCGACTTAAAAAGTGGGCAGTTAAAAAAGCTCTAAAACCCATAACCACACAAACCCCCACTCTAACCTAAAGCCTCCTAGACATTCCAACCTCCGAAAGGACAAAGATCCTTCAGATTAAGAAAAAATGTGCCAAAATTACATTATTATCCTCCAAAAAATTAAAGGTCCCTTCGATCAAAACCTTAGCCCCCCACCCTACCTACGTAACCATACATTCCAGCTCATCCAATCCTTGCCAAAAATAAAAAGAAACCGATGATTCCGATCCCAATCCTCCAAAAAAGACCCATACTAAAAAATTACCCGAGTCTTCACCTCCCCATACCCTTCCTACCCATAAACAACCTATTCCCCCAAAACAACCCGACCACACAAATGAGTTTGGGCCTTCCAAAAAACTCTAGACCAATGCCTCCGAAGAATACCCCATGCACCTCTTTGAGCACTTCGTTCTTTCATCCGACGAGCCACGTTTTGAAGACATAACAACAACTGAACTTTTCTTCACCGGATTCATGCACCAGGGAAGGGTAAGTCTTTCCGAACCTCTATCAATAGAACCACTTTTTTTCATCATTGCATCTAATCTTTAACCAATATCCTCAAGCTGCTGCTATATCTAGACGCCTCATTCAACGATATAAAGAAATCGAAGCAGAAGAAAAGGCCGCCCGAAGTTAAAATGAAATATTAAGAGCCGCCCTAGCCAAAGAAAAGAGCCTACACGACAACACGTCTTTCTTTTGTGAGGGTTCAGTGCAACGACAGAGAGCTTGGTTTTGCCTTTGTCTCGGCAAGCACTGAAAAATGAGTTAGCGGCCTTAGAAGCATGCAAAAAAAACAAATGTGATGAACTCATGAAAGAGAATGAAATGCTAAAATAGAACAACCAACCCTTACTTGTCATGCTCTCGACCGGATGAAAAAAGAGAAGAAAAACTTCCAAGCCCTCGCCTCTATGGAAAAAGAATTCAATGACTACAAGGTATTGGGACCACCTTTGACCAATGAGCTAAAGCTTTGAATCGTCCATGAGTACCGTAAATCTCCCGAGCTGGCCGAGGAGATAACTTAGATGTTCAATGAAGGGTACGATATATTACTGATAGGGAAATGATATTCCTATGCTACAATCGATTAAAATCTGGTTATCTAAACACTTCTTCATGAAGGACTTGGGTGAAGCATCCTATATATTGGGGATAAAGATTTATAGAGATAGATCTAAAAGGATGCTTGGCTTATCCCAAGGAACGTACATTGACTCGATGCTAAAGAGGTTTAGCATGGAAGATTCTAAAAGCGGTCTCATGTCGATGAGCTATGGAATACATCTCTCCAAGAAACAGTCCCCAAAGACACCTGTGGAGAGAGACCATATGAGTACGATTCCTTATGTTTCAGTAATAGGATCGATCATGTACGGCCGGATGTCGCTCATGCACTTAGTGTAACAAGCAGATATTAGTCGAATCTAGGAGAAGAGCACTGGAAGGCAGTGAAAAATATTCTAAAGTACTTAAAGAAGAACTAAGGATGTTTTTCTTATCTATGGTGGATCTGAATTAAAACTAGAGGGCTTCACAGACTCAAGTTTTTAAATAGACCAAGATGACAATAAATCTATTTTTGGGTATGTGTTTACCTTGAACGGTGGCCCAGTGAGTTGGAAAAGTTCCAAACAGCAAATAGTTGCTAATTCAGTGACAGAGGTAGAGTACATAGTTGCAAGTGAAGCTGCAAAGGAGGCTGTTTGGATGAAGAAGTTCATTATCAAACTTGGTGTGGTTCCTAGCATTAGAGGACCAGTACCTTTATTCTGTGACAACACCGTAGCTATTGCACAGGCTAAGGAACCTAGGTCTCATCAAAAATCCAAACACGTGTTGCGACAGTTTCATTTGATCAAATAGATCATTGAAAGATGAGACGTCACCCTAGAGCGTGTGGACTCTCAAGACAATATAGCAGATCCATTTACTAAAGCATTAACACAACAGCAGTTCGATCGTCACTTAGAGAAGATGGGTATGAGATACCACGGCGATTGAATTTAGTGCAAGTGGGAGATTAAAAGTAGTATGCATACAAGCCAATCATGTATGATGATAAAACATATACTTTGTAATCAATCTTATTTATTTATTAATAAAAGAATTATTTCTTAAAGGTATTTAATTATCTACATGGTACTGTTTTAATAATATGTGATAAACTCATAGTTTTAAGCAATATTTTTAGAATCATGATGAGATCATGCTAATGAGATCTAAATTCTTAGATAGCTTAAAACTAAAATATTCTCAATCAATGGATTACTAAAAAGGAGATTAGTGAATCCGGATAGATTGATACTTACGTTACTTGCTCATTGGATGAGAATGATTGATCTCATGATCATTTGTGTGGAGACACTAAAGCAAGTATGTAGGTACTTATTGGAGAATAAGTTCACTGAATGTGACTCGCTAAGGAATACCCAATGGAGTTTTACTTGCCTGTCAATAAGAATTCATGTAGTGATAGTAGTACAAATGATCCTTAGACTTGAGATCATCATATATTCCTTAAGACTCTTAAAGTAAATCAAAGGGTATGCTTAGGTGTAATAAGTTATATATGAAGATAATGAATGATCAATAAAAAATCTACCACTTCTAGTAAAAGAAGAGAAATGTCATATGTGATTCGATAAATGACAACCTAGGAATCCTTGGCCAAGGTGAAATGAAATTAGAAAGTAGTTTCTAATTTGTATTTATTCGGAGTTGTGCATTTGGGAATCGAAATACATATAATTAAATTAAATAAGATTTTACAATAATTCCTTGTCTTATATTTAATTGGGACATTGTATGGTGGAAGGATTGAATTGTACGGTAACTATTTACTCAAAGGTTCTTTTATGATTAATGTTGAAATCTATATTATCTGGAAAGTCGTTGATGGCTAGGGAGACTTATTCCTATTGTAGAATAAATATTATTTATTTAAATAAATTAATAGTTTAATTTATTTATTTAAATAAGATTAGAATTGTTCTAATTGATTTATTCACAACCGGTTTAATATGGAGAACCTAAAGGGTCACACCATAAAAGGAAGAATAATTATTTAAGAAGTTAATGACATAATCGTAATAATATGTTAAGTATATTTAATTTAATCTATGGTGATAGAATAAATTAAATAGCTTAATATTTATATTTAATATTTTGGAAATATTAAATATAAATTAATAAAAGGAGTCTTATTAATATTATTACAATTATAATTAATTTTAATTTCTAAAAGAGTTTAGAAATTAATTTAATATAAATACTCTCATTTATTTCTAATAGGATTAGGAGGTAAAATTAGTTAAAGGAGTTTAATTAATTATCCATTAGGGAGCCCAATTAATTAGAGGAGTTTAATTAAATAAATAATACCTTATTTTAATTAAATAGGGTTACCTGATATTTTTATAAGAGGAGTCTTATATCAGATATCAAATATACGTAATTTCAAAAGTTGAATAGTATGCCCCTCCTTTTTCTATAGAGATAGGAAAAACTAGGGTTTTAGCCAATACACTCTTCTTCTTGAAAAATTCTTCTTCCTTGGTGGATTACCTCTAGAGGCCATACATTTGGGTGACTAACATTGATCAAAGGAAGGAATCTACCCGGGGATTTAAGGAGATAACGGAGAAGTAAGAGTTAAACTCGTACATGTGGAAGCTCGTATCTACAAGGATATAATTCCATAATTTCTTGTTCTTCGTTTTAATTAATAATATGATTCGGGTAATAGGTTTGTGAAAAATTTAAAATCTGATTTTATTTTGCTTCCGCTAATTTTGCAATTTGACTGCGTCTATGATTTTCACAAAAACCTTATTTTCACCAAAACCTTACACTCTTCATATGTTTTAGCGTCTTTTAAAATGCAAAGAAATAACTCTCGTCGCATCTGGTATCAACGGTGAAAGTAATTAGCTGGATAAGTAATATTTTCATCGAAGTAGTCTTTCCATATTTGTTGATGGCTTCCTTCTCGATTATGATGAATATATCGTTTCGTATTCGATTGTGAGTGTACTGCTAGGATTTGCACCGTCGGCAACAAATTCATCATCTTTTGCACTCGATTATTATAACGATGGGAAATCGTCTCGTGCTCCTCATTGGATGAGCTCTCATTGCTTAGAGAGCTTGATGATCCAGAAGAACTAGAGTCGTTCTTAGAAATAAATTGAGATGATGAAGCCATTAGATTATTGAAAATATAAGATGAAAAGAAAATAATGTATGAAAGTTTATGGTTTAAAGAAGTATAAAGTGGTGTTTATATAATGAATTGTAAATATTACCGTTGGAATATTACCGTTGGAGTGTTGAGATTACCGTAGGAGTATTGTGTATTGTGGGATGGTCTCAGTTTTTTGGTTAATTGATGTGGAAGTGTTACTAAACACTTCCCCTACAATGAATGAGTTTTTAATAATTTTATCTTTACTATTAAATATTTGAGAGGCTTGCCATGTCATTCGTGGGTCCCATTTAGCATCAATTTCCAAGCATCTCCAATGGAGATGCTAAGATTCAGTGGTTATTCTACGATAGATATTGTCCGGGAAGGTGAGTTACTATACCCCGTTACGTTAATATGTTTATTTTTAGGGGTTTCTTTAGATAAATTCAAACGTACGAATTTTAAAAATAAATAAAAATATTTGAACATATGATTTGATGATTTTTTTTTTATCAATTTTATGGTAATGAAAGTTCAACTAATCTTAATTGTCAAAAAATATATTTATTTTACAATGTTATAGTAATGGTGCTACACAATTTCAAATTTAATAAAAATTACGTTTACTCATATTTTTGCATGATCTTTCTATCCGTAAAGTTAATTTTTACTAAAAGACTTGTGATAAACTAATTTTATAAAATTAAGGTATATAACTTGTACACCGTAGAGGTATCTCCCGCAAACCCAATTAATTATACAGAACTACTTTATTTTATGAAAAATGATATTTATTACGAATGTTTATGTTGACATGTTGATTGTAGTTACTTGAATAAGGAATAATGATTTTTTTAAAAAAAATATGTATAATAATTGAGATATTTTTATAATTTATTTTTATAATTTTTACTAACCGTAAAACCTAAATTTATTGCAAAAGATACTCTTATTTTATTAAGTAGCCTTAAGCATGCTTATTACCTTTCCCCCGCCATAGGTGCACCAGTTACGAGTGCATATTAACTAATCAAATTTTAAGAAATCTATTTAGTGTAACGGATAGATTTCTGCTCAATCTTCTCTCCCTCCCTCCCTTGGGTCTTCCTGCCACACCTCCTTCATTTCCTTTGGGCTTCTTTCACATCTACGCCCATACACTCATTTAAACCAAACCAAACCAGAAAAAATAAATTTGCACAAGAAATATAGAGATGAAGATTGCTAATGGATGGTACACATTCTTCAAGACTGGTGCGATACACAACCAAATTCAAAGATTGGAGTTATTGTATGGTTAATCTTTATCGCGAGTTTGAATCTTCTAAACAGGTATATATCGACTGTAATTTCTGGAATTGATGCATTTTATTTGGAATTTTATGTTTGTTAGCGGAATTTGGCGGATTAGGTAGAGATTTTCCATATCGGTTGTTCATAGTCCATACGTTAATCAGTTCAGGACACTGATACATTCGTACTTTTTCTGGTGGATTTAGAATTTGTATCACAATTTATTGTATCTAGTTTTTTGCTTATTTTAGCATTTCTGTGCAGTATCAGTTTTTATTTTTAATCTTCATCTGCTTATATTTTTTCACAAATATTTTTTCTAATTGTTTGTCCAAATATTACTTGTCAAAAAGAAAAGTTTGTCTAATATTATCCTGCAGTCAATTGATTTCTTGGTTGTTTGTTTAACTATAGATGCTGACATATTTTTAGGTCATCTTGAGCACATCATATATCTTTGTAACACAAACTATGACATATCTGCTGAAGAACTCAAGTTAAGTATTCCCAGTGAGAAGTAGAACTATCCATAGTTTATTTACCTGGAATGCTGCAACCGCAGTCTGGAACACGGGCAAGAGATAAGGCATAAGCCAGAAACGGTCTGGACCCATTACTCAATGCCCAATTCGTTTTTGTGTTCTGGCAAAATAAATCACAATATATTTTTTAACAACTTATAACTTACAAAAAAAATCTACATATAACATTAAAGTTTGGGTATATCCAATGCAGTTGGCCATGGGATTACCACCTGACCTCGAGAGGAGAACCTAAGAGAAATTCATTCTCCCACTGTTAAAATTAATGTGTGGAGAAGTTGCAAGGCAGCTAGCAGTGATAATAAGGTTCGGTCCTCTTAGCGCTAGATGCTAGGAATGAATACTAGATTGGATTTAAAGTCATCCTGTCCAAGCTAAAAGCCTGATTAAAAGGGGTTAAATTACCCAAAATACATGAAACGTATATTTTAAATACTAATATTCAAGTTTCTTTATTCATTCATCTCTTCCGCTAAACATAGTAGTACATGACTTGATCTCCTAGACAAAATAAAAGAGAAGATAAAATTCATTTAAAATCCTATAAATCTAATAAATGTAATAGTTAAACATTCAAATTTAAAAATAAATAGAATTTATCCCAAACTAAAATAAATAAATGTATATCTTTTTTACATTTGGACTTCTTGTGCTGTATCCCGTCCTCCTGTAACTGAGACAAAATTGGTTATTTTTATCTAACTTTTTTGGGGGTGTATAGCTCTGCTTTTGCATTAGACATTAGACATTATAGGTTTTATTAACAGAAGATGGATCACAAAGTACTCTAAGAAGCTGATTTTCCTGAGTTAACCAATGAGCTATCAACATGTTGCTGTAATAAATGTGGCATGTATTACTCTGTCAGTTCTATCCTATTTGGTAGAAAGGCATAATAATCTTGCCAGCCTTCTATGCAGGATCAATAATAATTGTTTCTTTTGCCGCTCTAGATATGTTATGTTTTGAGGCATTATCTGAAAACACGTTCACATGGTCCAGTAACATAACTAGAAACTAGACACCTTTTGGGTAAATATCTTTTTTTGCGATTTCAAAAGGATATGCTTTCTTATGTGGCAGCAATATGTTTGCACAAAATCATTTTATCTATTTTCTATGTCAATACAGTCATCCAGTGTTCAAAATTCTGTCAATTTGCAAAATATACAAAGGCCACTCCTGTTATTAGTCAAGGATAGAGAGATGGACTTGCAAAATGTACGAAAGTCACCACGGTTATCAATGAATAGTAGAGAGATGGACTTGCAAAATAACTTTGAATATAGTGAAAAAGAGATTAAATGCAGAATGGAGTCCCAAAGTAAAGGCCTGGACAGGCACAAGTTGTCTTTTCCAACTGAGGTTCAATTGCCGAATATGCCCCAGGCTCACAACAGAAGTGCATACTATGATGGAGAGACGGACTTGCAAAATATACGAAAGTCGCCCAGGTTATTAGGCAAGAATAGAGAGATGAACTTGCAAAATATTTTTGAATTTAGTGAAAAAGGGATTAAATGTCGAACTGAGTCCCATATAAAAGGCCCGCACATGAACGATTCGTCTTTTCCAATTGAGATTGATTTGGCCAACATGCCTCAAGTTCAGAACAGAAGTGCAGAAGACTATGATGGACAGATGGACTTGCAAAATATAAGAAAGTCACCCCGATTTTTGGTCAAGAATAGAGCGATTGACTTGCAAAATGTCTTTGAATGTAGTGAAAAAGGGATTAAATGTGAAAGGGAGTCCCAAAGAAAAGGCTCCATCAGGAACAATGTGTCTTTTCATATTGAGGTTGACTTGGTCACTAAACCCCAATTTCAGAATACAAGTGCGAACTATGATGGAGAGATGGACTTGCAAAATATACGAAAGTCACCTCAGTTATTGGGCAGGAATAGAGAGACGGACTTGCAAAATATCATAGAATGTAGTGAACAAGGGATTAAATGTATATCTGAGTCCCAAAAGAAAGGCTCTGACAGAAACAAATTGTCTTTCCCAATTGAAGTTGTGTTGGCCAATAAGCCCCAAGTTCAGAATAGAAGTACAAACAATGATGGTGAGATGAACATGCTAAGTATACGAAAGTCGCCCAGGTTGTCAGACAGGAATAGAGAGATGCACTTGCAAAATGTCTCTGAATTTAGTGGCAAAATGATTAATTGTACACAGCAGTCCCGGAAGAAAGGCTCTGAAAGGAACAATTTGTCTTGTCCAATTGAAGTTGAGTTGACCATTATTCCCCAATTTGAGAACGGAAGTCCCAACTATGATGTATGTCTGGTGGACAATGCCAATGCTTCCTCTCACAAGTCTTTTAAATCAGTTCCTTTTTTTGAGTACTATGTCGGTTCAGGAAAGGGAATTAACCTAATTGTTGATCTGAATTCAAGCCCGTCAGACTGGACTAAGAAGAGATTTGAAAATGATATGTGGTGTAATAGTCAGAACTTACAGACGAAACAGTTTCAAAGTTTTCGGCAGGAGATTGAATGTTTAGGAAGTAACAAAATGAAAAGTTCACTTATTACTAGTACAGGTTCAGTTAATAAAATCAGAATAAGCCCTGTAGAAAATGAAGCTTCCTCAAAGTCAGTTAGTAGTGAAAATTGTCAAGTGCAGTCTAATCTACCAGATGGAGATAATGGGTCTTTGGACGTCAGTGAGTCAAAATCATGCAGTGCGGCAACAACAGGTGATGGTAGTTTGGATAACTCTCATAAAGTTAATTCTGATACTTGTGGAGACTACAAATCTACATGTGCTGAAGAATTGGTAATTTTTTATCACTAGTGCAACTAATCATGCCTTTTGATTTAATTAAGTGTTCCTGTATGACTTTCTGCACGCTAATCATCTGTGAATCTCATAATTGTTTCTTGTATGAATTGTAGCCCAGCTAAAACATTGAAAAATGAAAACCTAGTCTTTTACTTTTAAATCCAGTGGAGTTAATGAATCGGTATACTTTACAACTACAAAGTGAAATTAAAAAGAATATTTTGTGATCCTACTTCTGACTTTTTTGCTTATTAACTGATAATTATATTGTGTGACAAAAGTACAAGGTGATATGTTTCTCACGTATTATTTAATCATAATGTTTGTGAACTTGTGCACTTTGGCATTTAAAGTAAAGCATTTCAATCATTCTTATCTTGCTTATGAGCTTATTTCTAATTTTCATTGGATGAAAGAATAATAACCAACATGTTCAATTGAATATGATGACTCTTCACAAATGTTATATGTGTAATTGGAAGATATGCTTTTCTTACTTGGGTGCTTTTTTGGGTTGTGAATTTCTTGCCCCTTCAGATATTGTGTCCGCTCCTCCCTTCAAGCTAATATTTTATCTATGCAAAAAGGAACAATGTAACAAGTCTCTTCAACGGTAGTTTGAAAAAGTGTCTTGGACTGATGTCTGCTGAATGACTAATGTGATATTATTCTGAAGTTAGTTATCTACATTTTCATGGGTTTCTTAAGATGCTGTTTATATTTTTCCTATTGAATTCAGGAAAGGAGGATCCCCATCACTGGGACAGAAGCTTCAGAGTAATCTCTATTCTTAAATAAATATTTTGTGGATGTATTTATTGGGTTCTGAGAATTTAAGTAATTTATTGTCCAATTTTAGCAGCCCAGAGAATTCTTTATCTGATGGTAGTCGCAAGAGAAAGAGGCAAGGCAGGGAAATTAATGGAGTACTTTTAAGAAGTGGAATGCGTCTTGGTGCGAGAAGATCCATGCGACTGTCCTACAAGGTTTAAATCTGTTTTCTTGAACATTTTAAATTAATCTTGGATATGTATTTAACTAAAATAAATTTGGATATAGAACTAGATGGACTTGTTAGAAATTTTCTTCAAGCTATCTGAGGACTACTTTTCGAGAATAATGGTAAGTATCAGGTTCCTTATTTCATTTTGTGCTGGAGGAAAACTTATTATTATTTACTATATTCTTTGGACAAGTTGGGCGTTGAGACTCGATATATAGTCCTACTGGGGGCTACTCCAATCATTGCCAATCGGTTTTGAGTTTGGATGCTAAAACAGATTTTAGGTTTTTATTTGATTTGAAATTCAATGAATCTGTATCCTTCGCATACTGTAGACTGTATCCCTTAAATTTACTGAACATGCAAGAGAGGGACTTGCAAAAAGTAGATTGGACTTGGTAAGCAGAACGTAATAGCTGGAATTCTTTCTCTTTCTGTTCTTTCCCATTTTCAAATCAAATCAAGCGTCTGCATGGACATTCTTCACAGTCCCAAAAGTAAATATACAGGTAATGTGAACAATGTTTTACATTATGGTAACGAATATAATATATTGTAAATTACATTACAATTGGTCCAGGTAATGTCATTAAAGTTCACTCTTAAAATTTAAACAAATTCTTAAACTTTAAACAAATAATTTGAAAATTGAGGTTAACTTTTTTTTCCTTCTTTTTTTTTGGCCATTTTCTTTTAGATGTATAATATAGACATTACTAGTTATACTTCATAGTTTGCAAGTTTTAGATTTTTTTACTATATATAGTTTCTCCCTTTTCAGTAGGTTAGAAAGCTAGTTATTGAAGGATTTATATTTGAGAAACTAACATACTTCTTATCATCATGTTGTGGGTTTCAGAGCCTTATATAAGATCCCAATTAATCTGTCAATGGTATCCACTTTTTTTTAGCATATTGTGGCAGGTTCAATCTGACATATTTCACAGATATACGATGGTATGTACATCATGCACATTCAGACACACATCACACACACTTCAGAAGTTGCAAATCTAAGGCGTCTGCCATGCACAATCTGCTTATGTTTCAGCTCTGTTGACTATGACATGATTAAACTACCAGTATAATGTTATTTTGCTTTTGTTATGTGTTTCTCTTGATCTGATCCAATCTTTACTCTGTACTCTTTTGTTTCCAGTGAGATTAGGAACTCAGAAGGCTGTTTTGGCTTCTAGGAACTCATTTTAATTCAACAGTAAGTATCATCAACGACGACTCTTAACAGGTACACTTCGTTGTAGATAAATTTCTTTAGGAAATTGATCTTTTATGTAATTTGCTGTGTAGCATCGAAGTAAAAGTTTGTCTTTTCTTGTGAATAAAGGCTCCTTGAACTATGTTTGAGAATTGAGTTGATTTAAATTATCCACTTTCATCTTACTGAGGATTCGAGGTATTATTGTGTATCAAGAAAAAAATGATTAGTTGATGAAGAAAATGTTTTTTTTTTAATTTTTTATAATGAATTTTCTCTGTTTATGTGTTCGTATAATTGTTATATGACTGTATGAATGAAATTGTGTAGATCAATGCTAGAAATAACATAATGGAATGATGGCATCTGCTTGCATATTTTCTGATAGTATGATTTGGAAATATATCAATGCTGCAAAGCCTCTGGATAACCTTGATCGTCGACATCTTTCACTTAGAAATTCAAGTTTGCTACTTGGTGACTGATATTTTGATATGGTGCAGGTTGCTATACATTTTTTCTGGAAATTATTGGGATCCACAGACAAAATCAACAAGTTTTCTCATCAACAAAGCATGTCAAAACTTTGGTTGTGCTTGTTGTAAACTATTGAATTGTAGATTTATCTTTTATCTCCTCTCTTTTTTCCCTCCTTTTTCTTTTACGTTTTCAAAGTTGATTTAGATCCAAAAAAGATAACTATGAGAGCAACATTTGCTTGAAAATAAATATTGGGCATTTTGGCATCAAATCTTTGAAGTTTGAACTGGAATGATGGTAAAGTTCACTAAAACTATGCTTCAACTACATTCAAGCTTAACTAGTGTGAAAGATCTGAGGCTTGTTAGTAATTATTTCATTTTAGTAACTTTGTTAGTAATGATCAAAATATGTTAATAAGTACTTGATATTATTAAGATCATTTCTACAAAAAAAGTAGAACCATTAAAAATAATTTTATCGTTAAAAGTTTAAAAGAGCCATTGAAATTTTAATGAAATATCCACATGTTCATCAAATGGTAAAAAAAAGTCGGATTATTTTTATTTTTGAAATAGCTATATTACTCAATATTATAAGCTAAGTGATCGATGTTGATTTCAATTATATCATCTAAAATTATAAAAATATGATGTATTAGATAGAATTAGAGAGAATGTGCAACGGAACGAAGCCAAATTCGTTGGTTTAGGTTATTTGGTGCTAACCATAAATAGCGAACTAGTTTTAGCGACGATTTTTTTCGTCGCTATAGCATACAAAGCCGACGACATAACTATGGTGAACAGTCGTTATAGCTTAAAAAAGCGTTGTTATAGACGATTTGTTGTTTAAGGTTCGCTAGAGAAGGTAACCGTATATATGCGGTCCCTTTCTCCAGCGAACCTTAAATAGCGACCAAAAGCGAACCGGCTTTAGCGATATTTTTTCTGTCGCTATAACATACAAAACCGATGACATAACAATGGTGATGGTTTGAACAATCGCTATAGCTCAAAAAACCGTCGCTATAGCCAGTTCGCTTTTAAAGGTTCGCTGGAGAAGGGAACCATATATATACGGTCCCCTTCTCTAGCGAACCTTAAACAGTGAACTAAAAACGAACCGACTTTAGCGACGATTTTTTCCGTCGCTAATACATACAAAGCCAACGACATAACTATGGTGACAGTTCGAACAGTCGTTATAGCTCAAAAAACCGTCACTATAGCTCAAAAAACAGTCACTATAACCAGTTCGCTGGAGAAGGGGGCCGTGTGTGTGTGTGTGTGTATATATATATATATATATATATATATATATATATATATATATATATATATATACTTTCAGTGGCATCATTTACTATTAGTAGCGGACGACACTCATCCTCCGCTACTATTAGTATCAGACGTAACCCGTTGTTTACTACTATTAGTAGCATACATGAATTTTTAGTTCTAATATCGTCCATTGGTTTTTGTATAGGACGTTAATGATGGTGTTTGCCCAGTTTTGATTCATTTTTTAAGACCCCAACTTTTATGAATAAAGATTAATTTTCTCTAAATATCATTTTGAATATTAAGGTGTGGATTTGATATAATGTTATAGTTGTGGGTAATATTTACAAATTTTATAAAGTAAGCAAGTTGTCATAAAATATTCGTTTGGTCGAGGAATATTCGCTTTATTAGAGAATATTCGTACGACGGCACAATCATTGGTGGACCCCACAACGGAATTACTTTCGGAGTTAGAAAATGATAGAAATAACTTTTTATAAAAATAACGGCAAAACTTTTACCGTTAACTGTTGAAATACTCGGGTGATAAAAGCATAGTAATACACGTGGTTGCATAGTAGCACACGATATTGCACAGTATCTTTAATTATTGATGCTTACGTGAGAAGTCACTCAGTTTTATTCAATTATTGCCACAGTAATTGCTGCATAGTATCTCACATTATTGGTTCAATTATTGTCACAATATTTTATATTATTAAATCAATAATTGAGACGACAAAGTTATTCATATTATTATTTGTATTATTGACAATGTCTAGAAAGTTCTGTCGAGGAAAGGGGTTTGGTCACCTAATTGCGTACCAATAAGAAAAAGTTCTTATTGGAAAACCCCCTCTTTTCTGGGAATGATCTGGTTGTTAATATTGCTAGTTGTAATATTAATGATGAATAAATATTATTAAAAATGTGTTTTGTAAAGCTAAGTGAATTGAGATAAATAGAGGGGATTTTTATAAAGTAATTGTTGTAAATTTAGCTTATTACATGGACCCCCACTTTCTCAATTTTCAAAATTATCGGGAGAAAGTTATCTCAATTTTGTTTTATTACACACACACACACACACACACACACACACACACACACACACATATATATATATATATATATATATATATATATATTATAAGTTTTGTTTTTTCATATAAAATAGAATATATTATATTTTATTTGCATAATACTGCATAGTGTTTGCATAGTACTGCATAGTGTGCATAGTACTACATAGTGTAACATAGTAAAATCAAAAAATTTCATTGAATTCGCTCGTGAAATTTGATTTTCCTACTGTGCAGTCCTTGATTTTTTTTATTAAATAGTATCTTGCCATTATCCTATAAATAAGATGCTTAGTTTAGAAATAAAAATCACACCAGAATCAGAGAATTCTTCTTCTATAATATTGAACGTATTTCTTTAGAGGTTAAGGAAGCTTTAAGTGTAGAAAACAGTACAAGATTTCTTCAAGAATATATTCGTTATACCAGTCTATACAAGTCAGATTTACTCTCTTCTGAAAGTAAGGGATATTATTTTTGTTCAATATTCGTAAGAAATAATATTTTCTTTCATACTCTGTAGTATATAAGTAATATTATTTCGTTTCAGATTCTGAATTCTACACTCATTTTGTTAAGTATTGCTTTTATACTTCTTAAAATTAGTAGAATATCCTTGAAATTTGCGCTTCGTCTAGTATCATTTTACAAGAATATTTTTCTTAACATTCTTGTTAAATTTTGATCTTTTCATTTCGGGGTACTATTCACGAGATACTATTTATGAAGTACTATTCACGGGATACTATTCACTCGGATACTATTCACCCGGAGTACTATTCACGACAAAAAATTTATTTCTTTTTTCTGTCTAAATTATTTTTGATATATGAATATTACTCTTGAATTTTACTTCACAAAGCAGTTATCATGTTGATAATTTTGACATTTTTAAACTCTAGATAAATTAAAAATCTTTAATATCTATCTTTGATTTCGTTTGATTGATGCTTATATCATTGTCATCATCCTCATGTTTATATTGTGATGAAAGTCATCTTTGGCCCGTAGTGTATAGATGGACTGTTGATTGGTATGATTATAACTAGAAATTATGTATCAGTATAATCATGACCTGTAATGTTACAAATGATGTAGTAAAAGTTCTCATTGGCCTGTAGTGCATTGATGGACAGTTGTTGGCATGATAATGACCACTTGTGAAAATAACGAATATCATTGGCCCATAGTGCATGAATAATTCGTAGATGTGATAATAATGAATATCCTTAGCCCGTAGTGCATGGATAATTCATGGATGTGATACTAACGAATATCCTTGGCCCGTAGTGCATGGATAATTCGATGATGTGGATTATTTATTGAGCTGTGTTACAGCAATAAAATATTGATGTTGAACTCATAAATCATAGAAGATAGTAGATATTATGCTCTACTTGACTCTTCTAATAGATTGCTTGTTCCGCTGCAATTAAACTTGTTGTCTATTTTATTCTATCAGTTTAACACTGTTGAAGCTAACGATAATTTATTCTGCATTATCTTAGTCATAATATTTTTTATTAGGCTAGTTGAGCTCACCCTTTGCTTTCATTGTTCTCTTCAAGAAATGAGAATATAGCTGGGACTAGTTGGGAAATGGAGTGATGGTCCAAGCTGGTGGCTATAGTTGTCCTCACTATTCTATGAAATAGTGTGATAATAATTATAATGAGAACTTCATTTGAGTTTGGATATTGTCTACGGATAATATTCGTGTTAAAACTCTCAGCTTACATTTGTCGTATTGTATTAATGAAGTTTGTATTTAAATTCTGCACCATGTATTTGACGACTCAAAATGGGTTGTGTATACCTATTTTGGATGCGTCATAGTTTGTATCAAAGCTTAGGGATATGATCCCTAGCTGAGATTTGAGGCTAGAACTAGGAGGGGAGATGTAAGACCCCAACTTTTATGAATGAACATTTAATTTTTCTCGAAATATTATTTTTGAGTAATAAGGTGTGTATTTGATATAATGTTATAGTTGTGGGTAACATTTACAAATTTTATAAAGTAAGCAAGTTGTTATAAAATATTCGTTTGGTTGAAGAATATTCGTTTTATCAGGGAATATTCGTACGACGACACAATCATTGACAGAATTACTGTCGGAGTTAGAAAACAATAGAAATAACTTTTTATAAAAATAACGGCGAAAATTTTACCATTAACTGTTGAAATATCTAGTGATAAAAGTACAGTAATACACGTGGTTGTATAGTAACACACGGTATTGTATAATATATTTGATTATTGATGCTTACGTGAGATGTCACTCAGTTTTATTCAATTATTACCACAATAATTGTTGCATAGTATATCACGTTATTGATTCAATTATTGTCACAATATTTTATATTATTAAATCAATAATTGAGACGACAAAGTTATTCATATTATTATTTCCATTATTGACGATGTTTAGAAAGTTTTGTAGAGAAAAGGGGTTTGGTCACATAATTGCGCGCCAATAAGGAGAAGTCTTTATCGAAAAGCCCCCTCTTTCCTGGGAATGATCTGGTTGTTAATATTGTGAGTTATAATAATGATGAATAAATGTTATTAAAATGTGTTTTGTGAAGCCAAGTGAGTTGAGATAAATAGAAGGAGTTTTTATGAAATATTTGTTGTAAATTTGGCTTATTATATAAACCTCCACTTACCCATTTTTCAAAACTGTCGATAGAAAGTTATCTCAATTTTATATATATATATATATATATATATATATATATATATATATATATATATATATATGTTAGTTGTCAGGGGGAAAAGGTCACGGGAGGTAGTTATTTATTATTATTATTATTATTATTATTATTATTATTATTATTATAAGTTTTATTTTTTTTTATGAAAAATAGAATAGAATATATTTTATTGTTTGCATAGTGCAGCATAGTGCTGTATAGTAAAAATCATGTGATTATCAAAATTTTTAGCCGAGAATTCGTCCGTGAATTCTCCCTCGTTCACCCGTGAAAATTCTAAATAGTATCCTGCCATTCTCCTATAAATAGGATGCTCAGTTTAGAAATAAAAATAACACCAGAATCAGAGAATTCTTCTTCTATAATATTTAGCGTATTTCTTTTGAGTTTAAGAAAGCTTCGAGTGTTGAAAATAGTAAATTTTTTTTTCAAGAATATATCTGTTATACCAGTCAGAAGTACTCTCTTTTTGAGGTAAGTGGTATTATTTATTTCATATTCGCTTACGATATTATTTTTCGTATTTGTAAGGAATTTTATTTTCATTTAATATTCGTAAGGAATATTATTTTCGTTTAATATTCGTAAGGAATATTATCTTCGTTCAATATTCGTAGGAATATTATTTTCATTCAACAGTTATAAGAGATATTATTTTGTTCAATATTCATAAGAAATCATATTTTCTTCCATACTCTGTAGTATGTAAGTAATATTATTTCGTTTCAGATTTTGAATTCTACACTCATTTTGTTAAAGTATTGCTTCTATACTCTTTGAAATTAGTAGAATATTTTTAAAATTTGCGCTTCATCTAGTATCGTTTCCTAAGGATATTTTTCTGAACATTCTTGTTAAAGTTTAAGATTTTCATGCCGGAGTACTATTCATGGATACTATTCATACATACGACACTATTCATACGTACGACAGTATTCACGAAGTACTATTTACAGAGTACTATTCATTCCGGTACTATTCACCCAGGGTATTATTCATGACAGAAATTAATTTTTTTTATGTCTAAATTATTTTTGATACAATATTATTCTTGAATTTTACTCCACAAAGCAGTATCATGTTGACAATTTGAACATTTTTAAACTCTGGATAAATTTAAAGTCTTTAATATTTATCCTTGATTTCGTTTGATTGAATTCTTATATCATTGTCATCATTCTCATGCTTATATTGTGATGAAAGTCATCTTTGGCCCGAAGTGCATAGATGGACTGTTGATTGGTATAATTATGACCAAAGATTATTCGGTGTAATCATGACCTGTAATGTTATAAATGATGTGGTAAAAGTCTTCATTGGCCCATAGTGCATTAATGGACAGTTGTTTGGTATGATCATGACTATGTGTTCTCTTCGGCCAAGGGTGCAAAGATGAATTGTTGATTGACATGATTATGACCAATGGTGATACTAACGAATATCCTTGGCCCGTAGTGCATGGATAATTCGATGATGTGGATTATTTATTAAGCTGAGTCTCAGCGATAAAATTGATGATAAACTTTTAAATCATAGAAGATAGTAGATATTATACTCTACTTGACTCTTCTAATGGATTATTTGTTCTGCTGCAGTTAAACTTGTTGTCTATTGTATTCTATCAATTTAACACTGTTGAAGGCTAACGATAATTTATTCTGCATTATCTTAGTTATAAAATTTCTTACTGGACTAGTTGAGCTCACCCTTTGCTTTCATTGTTCTCTTCAAGAAATGAGAATATAGCTGGGACTAGTTGGAGAATGGAGTGACTGTCTAGATGGTTACTTTAGTAGTCCTCATTATTCTGTGAAATAGTGTGATAATAATTGTAATGAAATGAGAATATAGCTGGGACTAGTCGGAGAATGGAGTGACTGTCTAGATGGTTGCTTTAGTAGTCCTCATTATTCTGTGAAATAGTGTGATAATAATTGTAATGAGGACTTCATTTGAGTTTGGATATTGTCTAGGAGAAAATATTTGTATTAAAACTCACAGCTTATGTTTTATCGTATTCTGCACGACACTTAACTGTTGTATAAATTAAGTTTGTATTTGGATTATGTACCATGTATTTTGGCAACTCAGAATGGGTGATGTATACCTATTTTGGGGGCGTCACAGTTGGTATCAAAGCTTAGGGATATGATCCCTGACTGAGATTTGAGACTAGAACTAGGAAGGGAGAGACGAGTAAATTCTTCGCTAGTATGACCTACCTAAGCTTAATTGTTATTTATGGGTCGGATAGAATATAGAGATAATATGTGGCTTGTCAAATAACCCTTATTTTGTGACAGTGTTTGAGAATGGCATCTGAAATTGTTGAGATAAGCAATGGAGCACATGAGACCGTTGAGTTACCACCGATCAATAACCAGGATAATGTGCATCAGGAAGGCAATAATCCTCGTGTAAACAACAACATCGACCAAATGACGAACGATGGTATGTTTAAGAGTTTTTTAGAATTCATGCAACACCAAACGAGAGAGACTTCTATTCATAATACAGGTGGAGTCAATGGCAACTCACGGCTGGTCACTGCTAAATAGTTCAAGGAGCTGGGACCGCCGGAGTTTTTGGGAAAGCCAAAACCACTTAAGACAGAGACATGAATTAAGTAGATCACCAAGATATTTGATGTCTTGGGATGCTCCGAGGAGCAAAAGGTTCCTTTTGCCACCTTCATGTTGCAAGGAGAGGCAGATCATTGATGGGAATATGTAAAACGTACTCAGCCTGCCGCATTCAAGATGTCTTGGGAGAAGTTCCAAGAATTGTTCAACGACAAGTATTTTTCTGAAAGTTTTCGTCACATGAAGGAGGTGGAATTCATCAAGATGGAGCAAAACAATATGACCGTGTCGCTGAACGAAGCTAAGTTTGCCGAGTTGTCCCAATTTGCGTCCCATTTGGTTGATAATGAGGAGTAAATGACGCGAATGTTTTTGCGAGGTTTGAAACCTGAAATACGCCAATACCTTATTTCTCACAAACTTTTTTTATATTCAGATGTTGTGAATAGGGTTCAGTTATTAAAACGCAATTATGAGTCAGCTCAACCAAAAGGCAATTACCAACAACACGATAATAATCATACCGGTGGCAACGACCATCGGAACAACGATAACCATCATGGAGGAAATTATCATGCCAGAAATGGTAACCACTTTGGTGGTAATCATGGCCAAGATAATAGGAAAGGTGAACTAAGTGAGAATAACTTTAAGAAGAGAAGATTCAACAATGACGGAAAGACATCGATAGCAGCATCGGCACCCGTTTCCAAGGAAGGAGAACGAACATCGGTCGTATGCTACAAATGCGGACAGGAGGGACACATCTGTCCAAACTGTATACAGCAACCCAAAGCGTGTTTCAATTGCGGAAGAGAAGGTCACCTAGCTCGATTTTGTCGTGTAGTGAAGTCAAGTTCAGCTGGGATGGTGACGCCAAAGGATGTCCCAGACAAGTCAAAGCCGATAGTTTAAGTGAGAGCGTTTATCGAGGAACCCGTACGAAGTTATCACGGGTAAGTTAATCATAAACTCTTGCGAAGTCTATACCTTATTTGATACCGGTTCTACCCATTCTTTTATTTCTCCTACTTGCGCTCAACGTTTAAATTTAACTCCGGAGAAATTAGACTTTGACTTATCAGTTGAAACTCTATTGGGAGAAACCTTCATTACATCCACTGTTTATAAATCTTGTTTAATTCAAATCGGCACCCTCACGTTACCTGTCGATCTCATCTCTTTGAAAATACTTGCATTTGATGTGATTTTAGGAATCGACTGGTTAACTACTCATCGTGCTAAAATTGATGGTTTTCATAAGGTTGTTAGTTTTCATATTCCTGACCAACCTATTATGCGAATTCAAGCAACCAAACCACTAAAGTCAATCACTGTCATATCAGGCCATAAGTAAAGAGCCCCGAGCCTTTATCTGGTGACTTCCAAATTTTGGGATGCACTAAAACCAGACTTTTCGTAGGGGACGCCGTGAATAACAGTGGCAAGTTGATAAGTATCAATGTGAGGTGTTATCCAAGTCTTGGATGAGATTCACAATTTTGAATGATAATTATATTGTTAATAAATTTCCTGACGTGTTCCTTGAAGAACTTCCTGGACTACCCCCATAGCGTGAAATCGAGTTTTGTATTGACCTTGAACCCGATACAAAACCCTCAGATATTTCTTCACCCAAAACGAACGTAACATGCGCCAAAGACGTTGGCTCGAATTGTTGAAAGATTACGACCATACCATTCAATACCATCTTGAAAAAGTGAACGTGGTAGCTGACGCGTTGAGTAGAAGATCATATGCGATTACGAGTGCGACGTTGTTAACACAAAGACCTATTTCGTACGACTTACAAAAGATAGAGATAGAGTTAAAGACTCCAAGAACCTATGTAAAGATAACGAATATATGATTAGAACCAACTTTAATCGATAAAATTAAATCTGCTCAAGCTACAGACTCAGATCTGATGAATGTGAAGAAGAAAGTGTAAGAATGCGTTATTCTAGAAGCAAGAATCGATGAAGAGAGAAAGTCTCAACCCTCGATTTTATTAGTCTATTTGAAATCCTCGATCGAGTAGGAACTGTGGCCTATAGACTCGTTTTACCGCTAAGTATGTCGCGTGTTCATAATGTTTTTCACGTATCTATGTTACGTAAATATATGGAAGACCCGAACCACATTATTGAATTAGAACCAGACGAGATATCAGAAGATTTAACGTATGAAGAGGTACTTGTTAAAATCTTGGATAAGAAGAAACATATTCTACACTCAAAGGTTATACCTCAAGAGTTAGAATCCGAAATGAGAACAAGGTATCCTCACCTGTTCGACATACCAGGTACGTACACCAATTTCGAGGACGGAATTTCATAAGAAGGGGAGGTTGTAAGACCCCAACTTTTATGAATAAAAATTTATTTTTTATCAAAATATTATTTTTCAGTAATAAGATGTGGATTTGATATAATGTTATAGTTGTGGGTAATATTTACAAATTTTATAAAGTAAGCAAGTTGTCATAAAATATTCATTTTTATCAGGAAATATTCGTACGACGGCACAATCATTGGTGGACCCCACAACAGAATTACTGTCAGAGTTAGAAAACGACATAAATAACTTTTTATAAAAATAACGGCGAAAGTTTTACCGTTAACTGTTAAAATACCCGGTGATAAAAGTACAGTAATACGTGTGGTTGTATAGGAGCACACGGTATTGTATAGTATCTTTGATTATTGATGCTTACGTGAGAAGTCACTCAGTTTTATTTAATTATTACCACAATAATTGCTGCACAGTATCTCACGTTATTGATTCAATTATTGTCACAATATTTTATATTATTAAATCAATAATTGAGACGACAAAGTTATTCATATTATTATTTGCATTATTGACGATGTCTAGAAAGTTCTGTCGAGGAAAGGAATTTGGTCACCTAATTACGCGCCAATAAGGAGAAGTCCTTATCGAAAAGCCCCCTCTTTCCTGAAAATGATCTGATTGTTAATATTGTGAGTTATAATAGTGATGAATAAATGTTATTAAAATGTATTTTGTGAAGCCAAGTGAGTTGAGATAAATAGAGGAGATTTTTATGAAGTATTTGTTGTAAATTTGACTTATTATATGAACCCCCACTTACTCATTTTTCAAAACTGTCGGTAGAAAGTTATCTCAGTTTTGTTATATATATATATATATATATATATATATATATATATGTTAGTTGTCAGGGGGGGAAAGGTCACAGGAGGGAGTTAGTATTTTATATATATATATATATATATATATTATAATAAGTTTTATTTTTTTTATGAAAAATAGAATAGAATATATTTTATTGTTTGCATAGTGCAGCATAGTGTTGCATAGTAAAAATCATGTGATTATCAAAATTTTCAGCCGAGAATTCGTCCGTGTATTCTCCCTCTGTTCACCCGTGAAATTTCTAAATAGTATCCTGTCATTTTCCTATAAATAGGATGCTCAGTTTAGAAATGAAAATCACACTAGAATCAGAGAATTCTTCTTCTATAATATTGAGCGTATTTCTTTTGAGTTTAAGGAAGTTTTGAGTGTAGAAAATAGTTAAAATTTTCTTCAAGAATATATTCGCTATACCAGTCAGAAGTACTCTCATTTTGAGGTAAAGGGTATTATTTATTTCATATTCGCTTACGATAATATTTTTCGTATTCGTAAGAAATTTTATTTTTGTTCAATATTCGTAAGGAATATTATTTTTGTTCAATATTCGTAAGGAATATTATATTCGTTCAATATTCGTAAGGAATATTATCTTCGTACAATACTCGTAGGAATATTATTTTCGTTCAACAATTGTAAGGGATATTATTTTGTTTACTTTTTGTAAGAAATAATATTTTCTTCCATATTCTGTAGTATGTAAGTAATATTATTTCGTTTCAGATTTCGAATTCTACACTCATTTTGTTAAAGTATTGCTTCAATACTCCTTGAAATTAGTAGAATATCTTTGATATTTGCGCTTCATCTAGTATCGTTTCACAAGGATATTTTTATGAACATTCTTGTTAAAGTTTAAGCTTTTCATGCCGGAGGACTATTCATGGGTACTATTCATACATACGACACTATTTATACGTACGGTACTATTTATACGTACGACATTATTCACGAAGTACTATTCATGGGGTACTATTCACCCGGGGTATTATTCATGACAAAAATTGATTTCTTTTCTGTTCAAATTATTTTTGATACAATATTATTCTTAAATTTTACTCTACAAAGCAGTATCATGTTGACAATTTAGATATTTTTAAACTCTGGATAAATTTAAAGTCTTTAATATTTATCCTTGATTTCGTTTGATTGAATTCTTATATCATTGTCATCATCCTTATGGTTATATTGTGATGAAAGTCATTTTTGGCCCGTAGTTCATATATAGACTGTTGATTGATATGATTATGATCATAGATTATTCGGTATAATCATGACCTGCAATGTTACAAATGATGTGGTAAAAGTCCTCATTACCCCGTAGTGTATTGATGGACAGTTGTTTGATATGATCATGACTATGGGTTCTCTTCGGCCAAGAGTGCAAAGATGAATTGTTGATTGACATGATCATGACCACTATTGATACTAATGAATATCCTTGGCCCGTAGTGCATGGATAATTTGATGATGTGGATTTTTTATTAAGCTGAGTCTCAGCAATAAAATTGATGATAAACTTTTAAATCATAGAAGATAGTAGATATTATTAGTTCCCAGTAGGCACACAATAGATCTAGAAGGGGGGGTTGAATAGATCCTTTTTAATTTTAAATTCTTTTCTCGTTTATTTTGTATTGCTAATGACTTAGCATATGACAAACATAAGAATCTTTTCAAGTACAGCGGAATAAGTAAAAGATCCCCTTCATTATTATAATCATGAACATGCATACATTGTTCGTAGAGTTAGTTTAGTTGTAAGCAGTTAATACATACATAGCATTTATAGCAGTTAGGTACATAATGTAAATGACAGTAAGTAAATGAATAAATGTAAAAGACACAAGGGATTTTAAGTGGTTCAGAGACTCAAGCTCCTAATCCACTCTTCTACTTTTAACTAGCAAGATTTTCATTAAGGAAGGGCAGCACCCTGAATCACTAAGATTCCTTCAAGGCTAGCAGCCTTGGAACTCCAGTTCATTAAGAACTCTTCAAGGCCAGCAGCCTTGGAACTCCTCTAGTTCCCTAGGAACTCTTCAAGTCCAACAGGCTTGGAACTTCATTTAATCCTTCTGGACAAGGACCCCTCATGCCTTGGCTACTTGTTGTTGTTGTCGTTGTTGTTGTAGTTTGTGCCTTGCTGCTAAGATGTCTTTAAGATTGAGCATCTTTTGTACTTAACAGCTTGGCGTGGTCGTCTTTGCATTCTGCTTCGAGTTTGGACCACATCTTCTTTGGTGCAGCTGATCTTCATTCTGTTCAGCTCATCTTCATCCGATGTCAGCTGTGCACCATCACCATTTGGGTTTGCTAAGTGTTTGAGCTTTTGGTAGACTTCGTCTGACACTTAACATTCCCTGAACCCTTCTTGACTGGTTTGAAGACATGGTTCTGCACTTGTTCTGTTTCAGCTTTTGATTTATAGTGATTCGTAGAGTGGCTCTCTAGATCTTTTTTGTGCTTTGCCACTTTTCTGAATGCTATCTTCTTGTCCTTTTTGGCTCTCAACTTAGTTGCCATCTTCAGTGACATTCTCATCTTTGTTGAGTGAAGCTTTAGTCTATTCAAGTCCTTCTTCAAAGTAGCTTTACTTCCACCTTTGTAGTCTCACTGTCACTGACACTTGTTATGTTTAGCTCTGGTGGAACTCGTAGAGTCAACAATAACATTCCAATAACTCAACAATTCTGTAACTTCAGCAACTCTTGATCTTTGAAGCTCTTGTTGATTTATACTCCTTCACAACCTTCCCATTGGAATGTAGTCGTTGGGAGCTATTTGAATTACTTTACAGATCTTGAGTTATTTGGTGTAGACTGCAGATGTGACATGACATCCCCTTTATGACTTTCTGACACTGCAGTCTACTATTTCACCTACCCTGTCAGAGATGTCACTTTGATGTCTCGGGCAGGTAGTCAACTTTATTTCTCCTTTCTGACTTCTCGATTAGAACGTCAGGAGCTGTCCTTTTGCATCGATGCTCTCAACTAGCAATGTTCGAATATCAGTCTTTAGATTAAACCGTTGCCAATGCTTCAATCTTTAAATGACCGAACTCTACGATTCTGATGCAGATGTTCTTGGACCTGATCGTAGTGTGTCATGTTAAATGTTGCTCATTGACAGGTTGAGACGACACTACGATCCTGAAGAGTATTCATTGGATCTTCAATGTAGAACACCTCTTCCTTTTCTTGTGCAATGCTTCAACACTTCTGTTTTCTTCGACTGATCTTAGGAACTGATAGCTTGACTCCTTGTTCTGGCCTCTTCTGAATAGCAAGACACTTCAGATTTGTGGCATGCTCAGCTCGCTTTCTCCTTATGATCACTTTAGCCTTGTTCACTTATCATCGATGGACTGACCCAATACTTAATCACTTTAGCCTTGTTCTTCATAAAATGACCAGTATCTCTGTGTACACTTCATCAGCTCCTGCTTTGTTTGGCAAAAACTATGATCCTGGTTAATCCCAAGAACATTGTCTTCTGTTCTCTTGACAGCTACTGCACTTGCTGACTTTCCTTAGTCAGTTACTTTTACTGAAGCCTTCTTCTGATCAACTTGTGGAAGACTTCATCTTGAATGGCTTCACAACTCAATCTGAATGTTGATTGGGTTGGTGCTTAGATCTTCTGTTAGCTTGCAAGCCATTCGTTGAGTGCTCTCTAGTTTCCTTCAGGTGGAATGTACCTTTATAGCTCAGACTAGAGGCTTCATACTTTGGATATTTTGGGAGTGCTCATTTGTTGAGAATCGTGTTTGCTCTACGATTCTATCTTGGCGTTGTGAGCACCTCTGTTGAAGTCTTAGTTCTACACTCTACGATTTGGCTTTGGTTCTCCAGACACTATGACTCCAAGATCAGATCTTGACACTCTAAGATTTTTGTCTTTATGCTTGTTGTCTTCATTTGATCTTGCTCGACTATGATCTCTGCCTCTGATGTGATCAGTAGACTCTACAACTCTGAGTGTGGTCTAAGATTCTTGACTTGGCTTCGGCAGATGCTCGGTTGGCTCGTAGACAGGCTGTCTCTACGATTTTGAACATGTCCTCAGCAGACTACGACTCCAAGGAAGTTCTTCTCGACACACTACGATCCTTCCTCGTCTCTCCTGGCAGTCTACGAACTCCGAGATCTACTATCTTGTAGACTACGATTCTGCCTTGATAGTTCTCGAGTTTTCCTTGACTCTCTTGGCAGACTATGATTTCTGGTGCAGTGCTCGACGATCAGACAAGCCTATCTATTACATTATAAGATCAACCTAACAAGCTTGATCTTTCTATATTTATAGTCCTTGTACATCATTTCTTTTTAAGGTTTACAAAGATGTTTTGCTTATGTAGGATCAACCTAATATATTTGATCAATTCATTCTAAGTCCTTATACATATGTTCCTATTCTCTATCAAAGGACTTTACAACTTTTCTTAATGCAAGCATACTTGCATATTCATTCATCTACATCATAATCAAATCATATATAAATAGGAATATCATTCACATGCTTATTCCTAACAGATATTATGCTCTACTTGACTCTTCTAATAAATTATTTGTTCCGCTGCAGTTAAACTTGTTGTCTATTGTATTCTATCAGTTTAACACTGTTGAAGGCTAACGATAATTTATTCTGCATTATCTTAGTCATAATATTTCTTACTGGGCTAGTTGAGCTCACTCTTTGCTTTCATTGTTCTCTTTAAAAAATGAGAATATAACTGGGACTAGTCGGGAAATGGAGTGACGGTCCAGATGGTTGCTTTAGCAGTCCTCACTATTCTATAAAATAGTGTGATAATAATTGTAATGAGGACTTCGTTTGAGTTTGGATATTGTCTAGGAGACAATATTTGTATTAAAACTCACAGCTTATGTTTTGTCGTATTCTGCACGACACTTAACTGTTGTATAAATTAAGTTTGTATTTGAATTATGTACCATGTATTTGGCGACTCAGAATGGGTGATGTATACCTATTTTGGGGGCATCACAGGAGAGACACGTAAATCATTCGCTAGTATGACCTACCTAAATTTATTTGTTATTTAATTGGTTGGTCAGAATATAGGGATAATATGTGGCATGTCAATTAACCCTTGTTTTGTGGCAGTGTTTGAAAATGACATCTGAAAATGTTGAGATAATCAATGGAGCACAAGATGTAAGACCCTAACTTTTATAAATAAAGATGAATTTTCTATAAATATCATTTTTGAATATTATGGAGTTAATTTGATATAATGTTATAGTTGTGGGTAATATTTATAAATTTTGCAAAGTACGCAAGTTGTTATATAATATTCGATTGGTCGGGAAATATTCATTTTAACAGGGAATATTAATACAACGGCACAATCATTGGTGGACCCCACAACGGAATTATTGTCGGATTGAGAAAACGACAAAAATATTTTATTAAAAATAACAGCGGAAGTTTTACCATTGATACTGTTGAACTACTCGGTAGTAAAAGTACAGTAATACGTGTGGTTGCATAGTAGCACACGGTATTGATTATTAATGCTTATGTGAGAAGTCACTCAGTTTGATTCAATTATTGTCAGTTAATAATATGAATTATTTAGCGATAATGACGTTTTGTTTTATTCGTATTATTAACGTAATAAAACAGAAACATCTTTTAATATAAAACAGAATACTTTATTAAAGTTATTCTATAAATAGAATATATTATATTTTATTTAAAAGATTTTTCTTTAAATATGGACCGTCAAATTAAAGTAATCAATCTGGACCGTTCATGGATTAGTTACTATGCATTCTATTTTTCTATAAATAGCAGCTCAATCCTTCATTATTTCTTACGAATTCACTGAACTCTAGAGAGAGAAACTATAGAGAGAAACTATAGAGAGAGAGAGAAGAAGAGTATTCTGCTACTTAACTACTTCCTTATTTTAGCTCTTCTTTAAAACGGTAAGGGGTGTTATTCTTTCTTATTCATGAAGAGAACTGTTGTTATTCCATTTCTTATTATTCTGTTGGAATAACCTGTATACGCGGTCTACCCTATACTTGGTGACATTATTCTATTATTCTGTTGGAACATCCTGTCTGTGTGTTTTACACCGGACCTGGTTCCGTTTTTATTATTATTCTGTTGGAACATCCTGTTTGTGTGTTTTACACCGGACCTGGTTCCGTTTTTATTATTATTCTGTTGGAACATCCTATCTGTGTGTTTTACACCGGACCTGGTTCTGTTTTTATTATTATTTTGTTGGAACATCTTGTTTGTGTGTTTTACACCGGACCTGGTTCCGTCTTTATTATATTTCTGTTGGAATATCCTGTCTGTGCGTTTTACGCCGGACCTGGTTCCATTATTTATTATTCTGTGGGAATAACCTGTCTGTGCGGTCTATCGCATGCATGGTGATTTTTTTTGTTATTCCATTCTTTATTATACTCAGTTGGTTAAGTTTTGACTTCTATACTCCATGAAATTTGTGGAATATCCTTGATAATTGCGTTTCATCCAGTATCTTTTCATGAAAATATTCTTCTAAGCATTCTTGAATTTTACTCCACAAAGCAGTATCATGTTGACAATTTGGACGTTGTTAATTCTTGGATAAATTAATTCTTGAACTTGTTTTATTGAATTCTTATATCATTGTCATCATCCTCATGTTTATAAAATGTTAAAAGTCATCTGTGGCCTGTAGTGCATAGATGGACTTGGTATGATTATGACCAGGGATTATTCGGTATAATCATGACCGTAATGTTACAAATGATGTGGTAAAAGTTCTCATTGGCCCGTAGTGCATTGATGGACAGTTGTTGGCATGATCATGACCATTAATGAATACACGAATATCCTTGGCCGTAGTGCAGGGGTGATTCGATGATGTGGATTATTTTATTAAGCTGAGTCCCAGCGATCACAGTGTTGAAAAACCTTTTAAATCATAAAAGATAGTAGAGTTTATTTTCTACTTGACTCTTTTAATGGATTGCTTGTTCCGCTGCAGTTAAACTTGATGTCTATTATATTTTATCAGTTTAACATTGTTGAAGGCTAATGATAATTTATTCTGCATTATCTTAGTCATAATATTTCTTACTGGGCTAGTTGAGCTCACCCTTTCTTTCACTGTTCTCTTCAGGAAATGAGAACGTAGCTGGGGCAAGTCGGGGAACGGAGTGATGGTCCGAATGATAGTATTAGTTAGTAGTCCTCACTATTCTATGTAATAGTGTGTTAATAAATGTAATGAGGACTCCTTTTGAGTATGAATACTCTCTAGAAGATAATATTTGTATTCAAACTCACAGTTTATGTTTTGTCGTATTGTACACGACAGTTGTATTAGTAAGTTGTATTTGTATTCTGTACTATGTATCTGACGACCCAAGATGGGTGATGTATACCTAATTTTGGGGGCATCACAGTTGGTATCAGAGCTTAGGGATATGATCCCTGGCTAAGATGTGAGAATAGAACTAGGAGGGGAGAGACGGGGAATTCCTTCGCTAGTATGACCTACCTAAGTTTATTTGCATGGCATTTAATTGGTCGGTCAGAATATAAGGATAATATATGACATATCAATTAACTTTTATTTTGTGGCAGTATCTGAAAATGGCATCTGAGAATGTTCAGAATAGCAATGGAGCACAGGCGACTGTTGATTCACCACATATCAATAATCAGGATAATGTGCATCAGGAAGGTGACAATCCTCATGCAAACAACAACACTGACCAGATGATGAATGATGGAATGTTCAGAAACTTTATGCAGTTCATGCAACAGCAGGCGAGAGCGGCTCCTGTCCAAATTATAGGTGGAAACACTGAAAACTTTCTGACGGTCACCGCTAAACAGTTCAAAGAGCTGGGACCACCAGAGTTTAAGGGAGAACCAAAACCTCTTATAGCGCAAACATGGATAAAGCAGATTACCAAGATATTTTATGTCTTGGGATGCTCCGAGGAGCAAAAGGTTCCCTTTATTGCCTTTATGTTGCGAGGAGAGGCAGATTACTGGTGGGAATCGATTAAGCGTACTCAACCTGCCGCACTGAAGATGTCTTGAGAGAAGTTCCAAGAGCTGTTCAATGATAAATACTTTCCCGAAAGTGTTCGTCACATGAAGGAGGTGGAGTTCATCAAATTGGAGCAGAATAATATGACCGTGTCGCAGTATGAGGCTAAATTTGCTGAGTTGTCACGGTTTGCGTCCCGCTTGGTGGATAATGAAGAGCGAATGACGCGAATGTTTTTGCGAGGTTTGAAACCTGAGATACGTCAACATCTTATTTCGCATAAACTGTGTTTGTATTCAGATGTTGTGAATAGGGCTCAGTTAGTGGAGCGCGATAACGAGTCAACGCAACCAAAAGAGAGCAGTAGGCAAAATGATAATACCAGTGAGAGCAGTCATCGAAGCGGTGACAACAAGCGTGGAGGGAATCAACAGGCCAGAAATGGTAACCACTTCGGTGGTAATCAGAGCCAAAACAATAAGAATGGTCATTTCAAGAAGAGGAGATTCAACAATGATGGAAAGACGTCAACACCAGCACCCGTTTATTAAGGAAGGAGAACGACCACCTATCATATGTTTCAAATACGGAGGGGAGGGGCACATCAGTCCAAACTGCGCGATGCCGTCTAAAGCATGTTATAATTGTGGAAGAGAAGGTCATTTAGCTCGATTTTGTCGTTTACCAAAAACAAGTTCAGCCAAGATGGAGACACCAAAGGCCGTCCCAGAAAAGTCAAAACCGGTAGTGCAAGGGAGAGCGTTTGTTGTGACCTCCCAGAAAGCAAGGAACCCGAATGAGGTCATCACGGGTAAGCTTATCATAAACTCTAACGAAGTCTATATTTTATTTGATACCGGTTCTACCCATTCTTTTATTTCTCCTACTTGCGCTCATCGATTAAATTTGACTCCGGAGAAATTAGACTTTGATTTATCTGTTGAAACTCCATTGGGAGAAACCTTCATTACATCCACGGTTTATAAGTCTTGTTTGGTTCAAGTTGGTACCCACACATTACCTGTCGATCTGATTTCATTAAAAATACTTGCATTTGACGTGATTCTAGGGATTGATTGGTTAACTACTCATCATGCAAAAATTGATTATTTTCGTAAGGTTGTTAGCTTTCATATTCCTAATCGACCTATTATGCGAATTCAAGCAACCAAACCATTAAAATCAATCGCTGTCATCTCAAGCCATAAAGCTATTCGTTTATTAAAAAACGGATGTCAAGCTTTCTTAGCTCATGTCACGGATCTAAACAAAAATACGTCAGTTTTGAATGATATTTCTATTGTTAATAAATTCCCTGACGTATTCCCTGAAGAACTTCCTGGCCTACCCCCAGAGTGTGAAATTGAATTTTGTATCGACCTTGAACCCGGTACAAAACCCATTTCCAAAGCCCCATATCGAATGGCTCCTATTGAACTTCAGGAGTTAAAGATCCAACTGCAGGAATTGTTAGACATTGGCTTTATTCGTCCTAGTACTTCTCCTTGGGGTGCTCTTGTGCTATTCGTGAAGAAGAAAGATGGAAGTATGCGACTTTGTATTGATTATCGGGAGTTGAATCATGTCACCATCAAAAACAGGTACCCATTGCCACGTATTGATGACCTGTTTGACCAGTTGCAAGGAGCACAATTCTTTTCAAAGATCGATCTTCGTTCTGGATATCATCAGCTGAAGGTTAGAACTGAGGATATTCCAAAGACGACTTTTAGAACTCGGTACGGGCATTATGAATTCCTAGTCATGTCCTTTGGATTGACTAATGCTCCTGCTGCCTTCATGGATATGATGAACCGGGTATTCAAGGAATATTTAGATCACTTTGTGGTCGTCTTTATTGATGACATCCTTATTTATTCCAAAAGCCGTGAAGATCATGAGCAACACTTGAGGCTGGTACTCCAAAAGCTTCGTGAATACAAGCTTTATGCCAAGTTGAAGAAATACGAGTTCTGGCTGGAGGAGGTAGCATTCCTTGGGCACGTAGTATCAAGTCGTGGAATATCGGTTGACCCGGCAAAGATTGAAGCTATTCAAAGCTGGGAGCAACCTAAATCAGTGACCGAAGTACGTAGCTTTCTTGGTTTAGCTGGTTATTATCGGAGATTCGTGGAAGGATTTTCTCGAATCGCTACTCCATTAACTCAGCTGACTCGGAAAGATACAAAGTTCGGTTGGAGCGAAGAATGTGAGCAGAGTTTTCAAGAACTCAAGAGGAGACTCATTTCAGCACCTGTTCTAACAATACCATCTGGCTCGGAGGGATTTGTCATCTACAGTGATGCTTCGAGCAAAGGGTTGGGATGCGTTCTCATGCAACATGGAAAAGTCATAGCCTATGCATCAAGACAACTCAAGGAATATGAGAGGAATTATCCTACTCATGATCTAGAGTTGGCAGCTGTTGTCTTTGCACTTAAAATTTGGAGGCATTACTTGTATGGGGAGAAGGTGGAGATCTTTACGGATCATAAAAGCCTCAAATATTTCTTCACTCAAAAGGAACTCAACATGCGACAACGACGTTGGCTTGAACTGTTAAAAGATTATGATCATACCATTCAATACCATCCTGGAAAAGCGAACGTGGTAGCTGACGCATTGAGTAGAAGATCATATGCAAGTACGAGTGCAATATTGTCAACACAAAGGCCCATTTTGTGTGACTTGCAAAGGATGGAGATAGAGTTAAAGACTCCAGGGACCCATGTGATGATGGCGAATATACGAGTAGAACCAACTTTAATCGATAAAGTTAAAGCTGCTCAAGCTACAGACCTGGAGCTGATGCGTATGAGGAAGAAAGTGCAAGAAGGTGCTATGCCGGAAGCAAGAATCGATGAAGAAGGAATACTTCGAGTCAACTCCAGACTTTGTGTTCCTAACAACCCTGATTTAAAGTATGAAATCATGATGGAGGCGCACAACACACCGTTTGCAATCCATCCTGGAAGTACCAAAATGTATCATGATCTTCGTCATACATTTTGGTGGAGCAATATGAAGAGAGAGATAGCGCTGTTTATCTCAAGGTGTCTAACTTGTCAACGAGTCAAAGCGGAGCATCAAGTACCAAAAGGTCCATTGCAACCACTTGAAATTCCAGAATGGAAGTGGGAGCACATTACCATGGATTTCGTTACCGGTCTTCCTAAGGTTTCTCAAGGTATAGATGCGATTTGGGTCATTGTTGATAGATTGACCAAGTCTGCTCATTTCTTACCGATACGAGAAACTTATACACTTGAACGTCTTGCTCGTATGTACATAAACGAGATTGTAAGACTGCATGGTATGCCAGTATCCATAGTTTCTGATCGAGACCCAAGATTCACTTCACGATTTTGGGTTAGTTTACAAAAAGCTATGGGCACAGATTTACGATTTAGTTCGGCATATCATCCTCAGACGGACGGACAATCAGAGAGGACTATTCAAACTCTAGAAGATTTATTAAGACTCTGTGTCTTTGACTTCAAGGGAAGTTGGGACAAGTTCTTACCATTGGTGGAGTTTTCCTACAACAACAGTTATCAAGCAAGTATTGGCATGGCTCCATTCGAAGCATTGTATGGAAGAAAATGTCGTTCTCCAGTATGCTGGGATGAGGTGGGTGAAGCAACGTTGTTGGGACCGGAGTTGGTACGTATGACTACAGAAAAGATTCAAACGATCCGACAACGTATAAAAACCTCACAAGATCGACAAAAGAGTTATGCTGATCTTCATCGAAAGGACGTGGAATTTGATGTAGGAGATCATGTGTTCTTACGTGTTGCTCCATGGAAAGGAGTTACGAGATTTGGAAAAAGAGGAAAGCTCAATCCTCGATTCATCGGTCCATTTTTAATCCTCGATCGAGTAGGAACTGTGGCTTATAGACTCGCTTTACCGCCAAGTATGTCTCGTGTTCATAACGTTTTTCACATATCCATGTTACGCAAATATGTGGAAGACCCGAACCACATTATTGAGTTAGAACCGGACGAAATAGCGGAGGATTTGACGTATGAAGAAGTTCCTGTTCAAATCTTGGATAAGAAGGAACATATTCTACGCTCCAAGGTTATATCTCAAGTCAAAGTTTTGTGGAGAAACCACGATGTTGAGGAAATGACTTGGGAGTTAGAATCTGAAATGAAATCAAGGTATCCTTACCTCTTCGACATACCAGGTACGTACCCTAATTTCGAGGGCGAAATTTCATAAGAAGGGGAGGTTGTAAGACCCCAACTTTTATAAATAAAGATGAATTTTCTATAAATATCATTTTTGAATATTATGGAGTTAATTTGATATAATGTTATAGTTGTGGGTAATATTTATAAATTTTGCAAAGTACGCAAGTTGTTATATAATATTCGATTGGTCGGAGAATATTCGTTTTAACAGGAAATATTCGTACAACGGCACAATCATTGGTGGACCCCACAACGGAATTATTGTCGGATTGAGAAAACGACAAAAATATTTTATTAAAAATAACGGCGGAAGTTTTACCATTGATACTGTTGAACTACTCGGTAGTAAAAGTACAGTAATACGTGTGGTTGCATAGTAGCACACGGTATTGATTATTAATGCTTATGTGAGAAGTCACTCAGTTTGATTCAATTATTGTCAGTTAATAATATGAATTATTTAGCGATAATGAAGTTTTGTTTTATTCGTATTATTAACGTAATAAAACAGAAACATCTTTTTATATAAAACAGAATACTTTATTAAAGTTATTCTATAAATAGAATATATTATATTTTATTTAAAAGATTTTTCTTTAAATATAGACCGTCAGATTAAAGTAATCAATCTGGACCGTTCATGGATTAGTTACTATGCATTCTATTTTTCTATAATAGCAGCTCATTCCTTCATTATTTCTTACGAATTCACTGAACTCTAGAGAGAGAAACTATAGAGAGAAACTATAGAGAGAGAGAAGAAGAGTATTCTGCTACTTAACTACTTCCTTATTTCAGCTCTTCTTTAAAACGGTAAGGGGTATTATTCTTTCTTATTCATGAAGAGAACTGTTGTTATTCCATTTCTTATTATTCTGTTGGAATAACCTGTATACGCGGTCTACCCTATACTTAGTGACATTCTTCTATTATTCTGTTGGAACATCCTGTCTGTGTGTTTTACACCGGACCTGGTTCCGTTTTTATTATTATTCTGTTGGAACATCCTGTTTGTGTGTTTTACACCGGACCTGGTTCTGTTTTTATTATTATTCTGTTGGAACATCCTGTCTGTATGTTTTACACCGGACCTGGTTCCGTTTTTATTATTATTCTGTTGGAACATCCTGTTTGTGTGTTTTACACCGGACCTGGTTTCGTCTTTATTATATTTCTGTTGGATTTATACTCAGTTGGTTAAGTTTTGACTTCTATACTCCATGAAATTTGTGGAATATCCTTGATAATTGCGTTTCATCCAGTATCTTTTCATGAAAATATTCTTCTAAGCATTCTTGAATTTTACTCCACAAAGCAGTATCATGTTGACAATTTGGACGTTGTTAATTCTTGGATAAATTAATTCTTGAACTTGTTTTATTGAATTCTTATATCATTGTCATCATCCTCATGTTTATAAAATGTTAAAAGTCATCTGTGGCCTGTAGTGCATAGATGGACTTGGTATGATTATGACCAGGGATTATTCGGTATAATCATGACCGTAATGTTACAAATGATGTGGTAAAAGTTCTCATTGGCCCGTAGTGCGTTGATGGACAGTTGTTGGCATGATCATGACCATTAATGAATACACGAATATCCTTGGCCGTAGTGCAGGGGTGATTCGATGATGTGGATTATTTTATTAAGCTGAGTCCCAGCGATCACAGTGTTGAAAAACCTTTTAAATCATAAAAGATAGTAGAGTTTATTTTCTACTTGACTCTTGTAATGGATTGCTTGTTCCGCTGCAGTTAAACTTGATGTCTATTATATTTTATCAGTTTAACATTGTTGAAGGCTAATGATAATTTATTCTGCATTATCTTAGTCATAATATTTCTTACTGGGCTAGTTGAGCTCACCCTTTCTTTCACTGTTCTCTTCAGGAAATGAGAACGTAGCTGGGGCAAGTCGGGGAACGGAGTGATGGTCCGAATGATAGTATTAGTTAGTAGTCCTCACTATTCTATGTAATAGTGTGTTAATAAATGTAATGAGGACTCCTTTTGAGTATGAATACTCTCTAGAAGATAATATTTGTATTCAAACTCACAGTTTATGTTTTGTCGTATTGTACACGACAGTTGTATTAGTAAGTTGTATTTGTATTCTGTACTATGTATCTGACGACCCAAGATGGGTGATGTATACCTAATTTTGGGGGCGTCACACAAGAGACCGTTGAGTCACCACCGATCAATAACCAGGATAATGTGCATCAGGAAGGCAATAATCCTCATGTTAACAACAACACTGACTAAATGATGAATGACAGAATGTTTAGGGGCTTTCTGCAATTCATGCAACATCAGGCGAGAGAGACTCCTGTTCAAAATACAGGTGGAAACACTGAAAACTCATGGATGGTCACGGCTAAGCAATTCAAGGAGCTGGGAGCACCGGAGTTTTTGAGAAAGCCAGAACCACTTAAGGCAGAGACGTGGATTAAGCAGATCACCAAGATATTTGATGTCTTGGGATGCTCCAAGGAGCAAAAGGTTCCCTTTGTCTCCTTCATGTTGCGATGAGAGGCAGATCATTGGTGGGAATCTATAAAATGTACTCAGCCTGCCACACTGAAGATGTCTTGGGAGAAGTTCCAAATATTGTTCAACGACAAGTACTTTCCCGAAAGTATTCGTCACATGAAGGAGGTGGAATTTATCAAGTTGGAGCAAAACAATATGGCCGTATCGCAGTACGAGGCTAAGTTTGTGGAGTTATTTCGATTTGCATCCCATTGGGTAGATAATGAGGAGCGTATGACGCGAATATTTCTAAGAGGTTTGAAACCCGAAATACGTCAATACCTCATTTCTCACAAACTTTGATTGTATTCAAATTTTGTGAATATGACTCATTTATTGGAGTGCGATAATGAGTCAACCCTACCAAGAGATAGTAGCCGGCAAAACGATAATACCGGTGGTAGCAGTCATCGAAGCGGTGACATCAAATGTGGGGGAAATTAACATACCAGAAATGATAACCACTTTGGTGGTAATCATGGCCAAGATAATAGAAATGAAAATTTCAAGAAGAGAAGATTCAATAATGATGGAAAGACAGTAGCACCAGCACCCATTTTCAAGGAAGTAGAACGACCACCGGTCGTATGCTACAAATGCGAAGGAGGGGGAACACATCAGTCCAAACTGTACGCAGCAACTCAAAGCGTGTTACAATTGCTGAAGAGAAGGTCACCTAGCCCGATTTTGTCGTGTAGTGAAGTCAAGTCTAGCTGGGATGGAGCACCAAAGGCCATCCCAGACAAGTCAAAGCCGGTAGTTCAAGGGAGAGCGTTTGTCGTGACCTCTCAAAAAGTGAGGAACCCGAACAAAGTTATCACAAGTAAGTTAATAATAAACTCTTGCGAAGTCTATACCTTATTTGATATCGGTTCTACCCATTCTTTTATTTCTCCTAATTACGCTCAACGTTTAAATTTAACTCTGGAGAAATTAAACTTTGACTTATCTGTTGAAACTCCGTTGGGAGAAACCTTCATTACATCCACTGTTTATAAATCTTGATTAATTCAAATCCGTAACTTCACGTTACCTGTCGATCTTATCTCTTTGAAAATACTTGCATTTGATGTGATTTTAGGGATTGATTGGTTAACTACTCATCATGCTAAAATTGATTATTTTCGTAAGGTTGTTAGCTTTCATATTCCTAACCAACCTATTATGCGAATTCAAGCAACCAAACCACTAAAGTCAATCACTGTCATATCAAGCCATAAAGCCATTTATTTATTGAAAAACGGATGTCAAGCTTTCTTAGCCCATGTCGCGGATTTAAACAAAAATACGTCAGATTTGAATGATATTTCTATTGTTAATAAATTTCCTGACGTATTCCCTGAAGAACTTCCTGGTCTACCCCCAGAGCGTGAAATTAAGTTTTGTATTACCATTGAACCCAATACAAAATCCATTTCCAAAACCCCATATCGAATGGCTCTTATTGAACTTCAGGAGTTAAAAACCCAACTGCAGAAATTGTTAGACATCAGTTTCATTCGTCTTAGTACGTCTTTTTGGGGTGCTCCTGTTCTATTCGTAAAGAAGAAAGATGGAAGTATGCATCTTTATATTGACTATTAAGAGTTGAATCATGTCACCATCAAAAATAGGTACCCGTTACCTTGCATTGATGACCTGTTTGACCAGTTGCAAGGTGCCAATTTTTTTCAAAGATCGATCTTTGTTCCGGATATCATCAGTTAAAGATTAAAACTGTTGACATTCCAAAGACTGCTTTTAAAACTCGGTACAGGCATTACGAATTCCTAGTCATGTCTTTTGGATTGACCAATGCTCCTACTGCCTTCATGGATATGATGAACCGAGTATTCAAGGAATATTTGGATCATTTTGTGGTTGTCTTTATTGATGACATCCTCATTTACTCCAAAAGTCGTGAAGATCATGAGAAACACTTAAGGCTAATACTCCAAAAGCTTCAGGAAAATAAGCTATACGCCAAGTTGAAGAAATGCAAGTTCTGGCTTGAGGAAGTAGCATTCCTTGGGCACGTGATATCAAATCACGGAACATCTGTTGACCCAACGAAGATTAAAGCAATATAAAGCTGGGAGCAACCTAAGTCAGTGACCGAAGTACGTAGCTTTCTGGGCTTAGCTGGTTATTATCAGAGATTCATGGAAGGATTTTCTCGAATTGATACTCCATTAACTTTGCTGACTCAAAAAGATACAAAATTCGATTGGAGCGAGGAATGTGAGAAGAGTTTTCAAGAACTCAAGAGGAGACTCATTTTATCACCTGTTTTGACAATACCATCTGGTTCGGATGGATTTGCCATATACAACGATGCTTCAGGCAAAGGTTTAGGATGTGTTCTCATGCAACATGAGAAAGTCATAGCTTATGCCTCACGACAACTCAAAGAATATAAGAGGAATTATCCTTCTCATGATCTAGAGTTGGCAGCAGTCATTTTCGTGCTTAAGATCTGGAGACATTACCTGTATGGGGAGAAAGTGGAGATCTATACAGATCATAAAAGCCTCAAATATCTCTTCACCCAAAAAAAAAACTAAACATGCGGCAACGACGTTGGCTCGAGCTGTTAAAAGATTACGATTATACCATTCAATACCATCCTGAAAAAACGAACATGGTAGCTGACGCGTTGAGTAGAAGATCATATGCGGGTACGAGTGCGATGTTGTCAACGTAAATGCCCATTTTTTATGACTTACAAAGGATAGAGATAGAGTTAAAGACTCCAAGGACTCACGTGATGATGTCAAATATACGAGTAGAACGGACTTTAATTGATAAAGTTAAAACTGCTCAAACTACGGACCTAGAGCTAATGTGTTGAAGAAGAAAATACAAGAAGGTTCTATTTCGAAAGCAAGAATCGATGAGGAAGGAATACTTCGAATCAAATCTAGACTTTGTGTTCCTAACGACTCTGATTTGAAGTATAAAATCATGATGGAGGGCACAACACACCGTTTGCAATCCATCCTGAGAGTACCAAAATGTATCGTGATCTTCGACATACATTTTGATGGAGCAATATGAAAAGAGAGATCGTGGAGTTTATGTCAAGGTGTTTAACTTGTCAACGTGTCAAGGCGGAGCATCAAGTACCAAAAGGTCCATTGCAACCACTTGAAATTCCAGAATGGAAGTGGGAGTACATTACCATAGATTTTGTTACTGGTCTTTCCAAGGTTTCTCAAGGCATATATTCAATTTGGGTCATTGTCGATAGATTAACCAAGTCTGCTCATTTCTTACCTGCACGAGAAACTTATTCACTTGAACGTCTTGCTCGTATATACATAATTGAGATTATAAGACTACATAGTATGCCAGTATCCATAGTTTTTGATCGAGACCCAAGATTCACTTCACGATTTTGGGTTAGTTTGCAGAAAGCTATGGGCATGAATTTACGATTCAGTTCGGCATATCATCTTCAAACGGACGAGCAGTCAGAGAGGACTATTCAAACTCTTAAAGATCTATTAAGACTTTGTGTCCTTGACTTTAAAGGAAGTTAAGACAAGTTCTTGCCATTAGTGGAATTCTCCTACAACAACAGTTATCAAGAAAGTATTGGCATGGTTCCATTCGAAGCGTTGTATGGACGAAAGTATCGTTCTCCAGTATCCTGGGACGAGGTGGGTGAAGCAACGTTGTTGGGACCAGAATTGGTATGTATGACTACGGAAAAGATTCAAATGATCCGATAACGTATAAAAACCTCACAAGATTGACAAAAGAGTTATGCTGATCTTCATTGAATGGACGTGGAATTAAATGTTGGAGATCATGTATTATTACGTGTTACTCCATGGAAAAGAGTTACGAGATTTGAAAAGAGAGGAAAGCTCAATCCTCGATTCATTGGCCCATTTAAAATCCTCGACCGAGTAGAAACGGTGGCCTATAGACTCGCCTTACCGCCAAATATGTCTCGTGTTCATAACGTTTTTCACATATCTATGTTACGTAAATATATGGAAAACCCGAACCACATTTTTGAATTAGAACCAAACGAGATAGCGGAAGATTTAACGTATGAAGAGGTACCTGTTAAAATCTTGGATAAGAAGGAACATATTCTACGCTCAAAGGATATACCTCAAGTCAAAGTTTTATGGAGAAACCACGATATTGAGGAAATAACTTGGGAGTTAGAATCTGAAATGAAAATAAGGTATCCTCACCTCTTCGAAATATCAGGTACGTACACTAATTTTGAGGATGAGATTTTATAAGAAGGGGAGGTTGTAAGACCCCAACTTTTATGAATAAAGATTAATTTTCTCTAAATATCATTTTGAATATTAAGGTGTGAATTTGATATAATATTATAGTTGTGAGTAATATTTAAAATTTTGCAAAGTAAGCAAGTTGTCATAAAATATTCGCTTGGTCGGAAAATATTTGTTTTATTAGGGAATATTCGTACGACGAAACAATCATTGGTGGATCCCACAACGGAATTACTGTCGGAGTTAGAAAACGACAGAAATAACTTTTTATAAAAATAATAGCAAAACTTTTACCGTTAACTGTTGATATACCTGGTGATAAAAGCATAGTAATACGCATGGTTGCATAGTAGCACACGATATTGCACAGTATCTTTGATTATTGATGCTTACGTGAGAAGTCACTCAATTTTATTTAATTATTGTCACAGTAATTGTTGCATTGTATCTTACATTATTGATTCAATTATTGTCACAATATTTTATATTATTAAATCAATAATTGAGACGATAAAGTTATTTATATTATTATTTGTATTATTGACAATGTCTAAAAAGTTCTGTCGTGAAATTTTATTTTCCTACTGTGCAGTCCATGATTTTTTTCTTAAATAGTATCCTGCCATTCTCCTATAAATATGATGCTTATTTTAGAAATAAAAATCACACCAGAATCTATAATATCGAGCGCATTTTTTTAGAGTTTAAAGAAGCTTTGAGTGTAGAAAATAGTACAAGTTTTCTTCAAGAATATATCCGCTATACCAGTCTATACCAGTCAGATTTACTCTCTTTTGAAGGTAAGGGATATTATTGTTGTTCAATATTCGTAAGAAATAATATTTTCTTCCATACTCTGTAGTATGTAAGTAATATTATTTCATTTCAGATTTCGAATTCTACACTCATTTTGTTAAGTATTGCTTCTATACTCCTTGAAATTAGTAGAATATCCTTGAAATTTACTCTTCATCTAGTATCGTTTCACAAGAATATTTTTCTGAATATTCTTGTTAAATTTTAATCTTTTCATGCTGGGGTACTATTCACGAAGTACTATTCATGAAGTACTATTCATTCGGGTACTATTCACCCGGTGTACTATTCACGACAAAAAATTAATTTTTTTTCTGTCTAAATTATTTTTGATACATGAATATTATTCTTGAATTTTACTCAATAAAAGAGTTATCATGTTGAATATTTGGATATTTTTAAAGTCTGGATAAATTAAATTTTTTAATATTTATCATTGATTTCGTTTGATTAATGCTTATATCATTGTCATCATTCTCATGCTTATATTGTGATGAAAGTCATCTTTGGCCCGTAGTGCATAGATAGACTGTTGATTGGTATGATTATGACCAGAAATTATGTATCGGTATAATCATGACCTGTAATGTTACAAATGATGTGGTAAAAGTCCTCATTGGCCCATAATGCATTGATGGACAGTTGTTGGCATGATAAAGACAACTGGTGAAAATAACGAATATCCTTGGCCCGTAGTGCATGAATATTTTATGGATGTAATACTAACGAATATCCTTGGCCCATAGTGCATGGATAATTCGATGATGTGGATTATTTATTGAGCTGTGTTATAGCGATAAAATATTGATGATGAACTCTTAAATCATAAAAGATAGTAGATATCATGCTGTACTTGACTCTTCTAATGGATTGCTTGTTCCGCTGCAGTTAAACTTATTGTCTATTGTATTCTATCAGTTTAACACTGTTGAAGGCTAACAATAATTTATTATGCATAATCTTAGTCATAATATTCTTTATTGGGCTAGATGAGCTCACCCTTGCTTTCATTGTTTTCTTCAGGAAATGAGAATATAGATGAGACTAGTCGGGAAATGGAGTGATGGTCCAAGCTAGTGGCTATAGTTGTCCTCACTATTCTATAAAATAGTGTGATAATAATTGTAATGAGAATTTCATTTGAGTTTGGATATTATCTACCAGAAAATATTCGTGTTAAAACTCTCAACTTACGTTTGTCATATTGTATAAATGAGATTTGTATTTAAATTATGTACCATATATTTGGCGACTCAGAATGGGTTGTATATACCTATTTTGGGGGTGCCACACATTTCAAGTACTTGCTATGAATCATTACTCATATATATATATATATATATATATATATATATATATATATATATATAGGGCGTTAATCCATAGCAACTGGTTGTCAAAGTTACTATTCCAGCAACCATAATCTCTACTGTTGATCAACTGTTTGAATGACTTAGATTGATTGTCTTTTCCTCCTTGTCGTTATAGGCTGTAGCGGTAGTAACAAGGCTTATAGCCGCAACGGTTAATTGCTTACATGACCCTCCCACAAATACTACACTGCCTGTCGCCAGAAGCTGTAGCAGTAATGTAGCAATTTTACTATCCTGCCCCTCCATTCCATTAATTTCCATCAATTAAGTCAACCTGTATTGGTAAATTAGCTCATTTCTGCTACAGGTTGTAGCGGGAGGAATTATTATTTTATATCCCACTTTATTCTACTACCTAGTGTCGCTTCATTCCACTCTACTGTCTACTGCCGCATCATTCCACTCTAAGTTCATATTCCTTTACACTTGATTCATACATCGGGAGACTTACATGGGTTGATTCATACATCTTGAGGGAAGGTTTTTGATAATATTAATATGAATAATATTAACATTAATATTAATAATAGTAACATTAATATTAATATTAATATTAATAATATTATTAATAGGGGCGGAGGGAATATTAAGGTGGAAGACACAATTTCAAATTTCAAGGCATGTATTAATTTCAAAAATTTTATGATTTCACTGTGGAAGGCTTTTGTTAATATTAATATGACTAATATTAACATTAATGTGAATAATATTAATATTAATATTAATATTAATATTAATAGAGACGAAGAGAGTATTAAGGTGGAAGACATGCATTAATATTAAGGTAGAAGGCATAATATCAAATTTCAAGTCATGTATTAATATAAAAATACGTAGTATGACTATTAATGAATATGTATGTCGATTCATATCAATTAATTTGTAGAATAGAAACTAAACGCATACAAATTAATCATGTGTCAGGAACTAGATTTGAACTGGTGACACAAGAATTTTCAGTCCTATGCAGTACCAGTTGAGCTATCCTCACCATTCCTGATGCCGCATCCTCATCTACTAGAAAACTTGGGTCTATGTCAATTATATGTTAATTGAAAGGGTATTACAAAGTCTTATCCAGGTCCTAGAATTTCTTGAATATTCAAAAAGAGAAGACTTTGTAAGTTCAGTATGAATAATGATATCAGTCGTGACTCATTCAAATAGGGAGTCTTTGGTCAAAGATGTTCATTTGTACATGTATCATATATCACAAGACCTATGATAAGAGATTTTTTTTTCACTCAGATCCATTTGTAAAAGAGTAGGTGAATTAGAAAGAAAACGAATTTTTAACTACTAACGAAAAAAAGGATATGATAAAATATGAGGGAGTCAAATGGGCTTTTTGGGGATAGAGGGACTTGAACCCTCACAATTTTAAAGTCGACGAATTTTCCTCTTACTATAAATTTTATCGTTGTCGGTATTGACATGTAGAATGGGACTCTATCTTTATTCTCGTCCGATTAATTAATTCTTCAAAAGAACTATTAGATTATGTATGGGGTGAATGATTTGATCAATGAATATTCGATTCTTTCGTCAATATGGAATCGATTCACAACAATTCTTTCGTTTTCATATAAAAAATATAGATTCGAGTCGTCCATAATCATTTGATAGAGTATTTCAGTACATATACGTATGTATATACATTTATCCTTCATCCTTTTGGAAGTTTCAATGGAAGGATTTCTCTACCAATGCAACACAGTCCCCTCATTTGTTAGAACAACTTTCATTGAGTTTGTGCACCTATCCCTTTTTTAGCCTTCTGAACCTTTGTTTGTTTTCGAAAAACATGATTTGACTCAAGATTGCCCATTTTTAGTAATTCCGGAGTTTCACCAAATTTGAAATTTATCTCTTAGTGGGTGTTGGGATGTGATTATTTGGGTCTAGCCATGGTGCAACCCAATCTATTTAATGGTCCAGATCTGGTAATGGCCCATATGTATTTATTGTGATAGTGGAAAAGTCCTTATTAAAATAGGATTGTGTTTCCTTATTTGGAGGGATAAGGAGTTCTTCTCCTAGTTGGATGCGGGTGGAGGTGACTTCTATATATACGGCTACAAGTTAGGGTTGAAGAAAGAATAGAATATGAAAGGGCACAAGAGATACAACACAAATACACAACTTGTACTCCCAATATTATTAAAGTGGATTACTCTCTCTCTCCATGAGTTTTTTCCAATTGGGTTTCCACGTAAATTCTTGTGTTCATATTTTATATCTCTTTATTTATATTTATGTGAGTGTATTTTGTGAGTTTGATTTCACAACAATACAATCAACCGTTGGCGCGATTTTGGCCTGTCCTTTTGGGTGATTTCTTCAGGCGTACAAAATCAGGTGTTAACATTGGCGCCATCTGTGAGAAACAAGACACTTGTTTTAGTGTCGATTTAAAATCACCAATTCATTGAAGGAGATAAGTGATTCTTTTTTATTAAATTAAATATATACTTGTACGTGTGTATATATGTATTATGTCAATAGCAATTGAAGCATGATCATAATTGATTATTGATACAACTTTACATATTCTCTCTCTTATATTATGCATGTAGTGGTGGTATTCACATGATGCATGTGTAAAATCTAAATATTAACACTTTGGTCCAGATGATGATAAATTGGTGCTGAGTCACCGCACTAGTAACGAATTCAGGCAATGCAGAGATAAAAGTTTAAGTTTTTATATCATTGAAGTGCTTTAAAGGCGGATTCAGTTTCATCATCAACCGCAGACTGAAGGAAATTAAAGGATTCAATTCTTTTACATGTGCCAACGTGCTCATCTGCGAGGATAAAAATTTCGAGGATAAAAATTCCGAGGATAAAAATTCGAAGGATAAAAATTCGGAGGATATAAATCCCGAGGATATAAATTCTGAGGATAAAAATTCCGAGGATATAAATTCCGATAATATAAATCCCGGTGATAAAAATCCCACGGAGACTTTTTGAATACTCTCTTATTTATAAGTTCCTTATAAATAAGAGATTGGGGGGCAATGTTGGGATGTGATTATTTGGGTCTAGCCATGGTGCAACCCAATCTATTTAATGGTCCGGATCTGGTGATGACCCATATGTATTTATTGTGACAGTGGAAGAGTCCTTATTAAAATAGGATTGTGTTTCCTTATTTGGAGGGATAAGGAGTCCTTCTCCTAGTTAGATATGGGTGAAGGTGACTTCTATATATACGGCTACAAACTAGGGTTGAAGGGAGAACAGAATATGAAAGGGCACAAGAATTACAACACAAATACACAACTTGTACTCCCAATATTATTATAGTGGATTACTCTCTCTCTCTCTCTCCGTGGTTTTTCCTTAATTGGGTTTCCACGTAAATTCTGATGTTCATATTTTATATCTCTTTGTTTATATTTATGTGAATGTATTTCGTGAGTTTGATTTCACAACAATACAATCAACCGTTGGCGCAATTTTGGCCTGTCCTTTTGGGTGATTTCGTCAGGCATACAAAATCAGGCGTTAACATTGGCGCCGTCTGTGGGAAACAAGACACTTATTCTAGTCAGGTATTAATATTGACAATGTTGGGATATGATTATTTGGGTTTAGCCATGGTGCAACCCAATCTATTTAATGGTCCGGATCTGGTGATGGCCCATATGTATTTATTGTGGCAGTGGAAGAGTCTTTATTAAAATAGGATTGTGTTTCCTTGTTTGGAGGGATAAGGAGTCCTTCTCCTAGTTGGATGCCGGTGGAGGTGACTTCTATATATACGGCTACAAGCTAGGGTTGAAGGGAGAACATAATATGAAAGGGCACAAGAGATAAAACACAAATACACAACTTGTACTTCAAATATTTTTATAGTGGATTACTCTCTTTCTCCATAGTTTTTTCTCAATTAGGTTTCCACGTAAATTCTTGTGTCCATATTTTATATCTCTTTATTTATGTTTATGTGAATGTATTTCGTGAGTTTGATTTTACAACAATACAATCAACCGTTGGCACGATTTTGGCCTGTCCTTTTGGGTGATTTCATCAGGCGTACAAAATCAGGCGCCGTCTGTGGGAAACAAGACAATTGTTCTAGTGTCGATTTAAAATCACCAATTCACTGAAGGGGATAAGTGATTCTTTTTTATTAAATTAAATATATACTTGTACGTGTGTATATATGTATTATGTCAATAGCAATTGAAGCATGATCGTAATTGATTATTGATACAACTTTACATATTCTCTCTCTTATATTATGCATGTAGTGGTGGTATTCATATTGTGCATGTGTAAAATCTAAACATTAACGCTTTGGTCCAGGTGATGATAAATTGGTACTGAGTTACCGCACCAGTAACGAATTAAGCCAGCGCAAAGATAAAAGTTTAAGTTTTTATATCACTGAAGTGCTTTAAAGGCGGATTCAGTTTCATCATCAACCACAGACTGAAGGAAATTAAAGGATTCAATTCTTATACATGTGCCAACGTGCTCATCTGCGAGGATACAAATTTCGAGGATAAAAATCCGGAGGATAAACATTCGGAGAATAAAAATTCGGAGGATATAAATCCCGAGGATAAAAATACCGAGGATATAAATTCCAAGGATAAAAATCTCGAGGATATAAATTTCGAGAATATAAATTCCGAGGATAAAAATCCCACGGAGACTTTTTGAATACTCTCTTATTTATAAGTTCCGTATAAATAAGAGATTGGGGGACAATGTTGGGATGCGATTATTTGGGTTTAGCCATGGTGCAGCCCAATCTATTTAATGGTCTGGATCTGGTGATGGTCCATATGTATTTATTGTGACAGTGAAAGAGTCCTTATTAAAATAGGATTGTGTTTTCCTATTTGGAGGGATAAAGAGTCATTCTCCTAATTGGATGCGGGTGGAGGTGACTTCTATATATACGGCTACAAGCTAGGGTTGAAGGAAGAATAGAATATGAAAGGGCACAAGAGATATAACACAAATACACAACTTGTACTCCCAATATTATTATAGTGGATTACTCTATCTCTCCATGGTTTTTTTCCAATTGGGTTTTCACGTAAATTCTTGTGTCCATATTTTATATCTCTTTATTTATGTTTATGTGAATGTATTTCGTGAGTTTGATTTCACAACAATACAATCAACCGTTGACACGATTTTGGCTTGTCTTTTGGGTGATTTCGTCATGCGTACAAAATCATGCGTTAACAGTGAGTTTTCATACCAAGACTCAATCCAATTAAATCTGTAGCGTCTACCAATTTCGCCATATCCCTTTTTCCTTTTGTTTTGAGATTAGGATCTTATTTTGATTGTGATGTCGTTCCCCTTTTCCTTTTATTAATATCGGAACCCTTAAATTCATTCGACACTGATTCCTATTTAAGAAGATATATAATTATTATGTTACATTACACATGAAATAAGGATTGAAAAAAAAAAATCCTTTCTCTGTCTTTATCTATATTATATATCTACAACTTTTATTAGCAATTCCATTTATATCAAGTAAGGACTCGAAGGATTCAATAGAAAGAAAAAAAAAGGACATTTTTTCTTTGATTTGGTTCGAAAGGCTCCTTTTTTATTCCCGTGGCCTGTCCTGGTCACTACCTAGTTGAGCCTTTTTTGTTCCAACGAATCCTAGCTAAAACAATTTTTCTCCACCTGAAAATAAAAAGGTTTGCTATTAAAGCAACAACAAAAAGACAAAGGAATATTTTCATTCTTATTATATAAAATCAAAGTGCCATTTCTTATTATTCTTTCTTCTCTTTTTATTTCCTTGACAACCTTATTCTTACTCAAATAAAAAAAAACTATGGATTTTTACACAATGCATTTTTTGTTATGATTTCAGTGTTTTTGGCAAACCGTATCTATCAAAACCCCTCCAGCAAAAGAAAAGATAGAACTTGTTATTTAGTTATTTAAATGAGCCCTTTTTGTCTTTTTATAAATTTTATTTAATTTTAATCTCCCAAGGAAAATGTGAATACTTTAATTTTCATGATTATTTTATGATCTTATCTTGATTACATCTAATTCCCCTGTTCGACCTAAAGAGGAATCAATCAGGTCTCGCTAAATATGCAACATAACGTTTATGACATCCTCATCAAATAGTGGGTGAATCCGCTAGTGGCGATCTCCATACCGAATAACATTTAATCAGTATAAATAGTGGGTGAATACGCTAGTGGTGATCTCCACACCGAGGAAACTCAAATGCATCACAACAAAACAAGTAAAAGCTCATATAATTCTGATTAGGTTTGTTAACCAGAAATCATTATGTAGTTTACTTGCATATTGTCTCTGTTTATTGGTATAGAAGCATCTATAGTAGATGCATTGAGATACATTAGGACATATAGAATTGGTCCCAAGTATTACATAGAACCAGCTTCAACTGAAGATAAACAAACTTACTCTCAAATCATTGTTGAAAGAAATGAAAATGTAGCAACTATAATTGGAACAACTGGTTTTTGTAGCAAAGAGTCCAATCTGAATCCCCAGAAGCAACTAGCCCACCTCCATCGGTGCTTATGGACTCTGCACATGAATTTGGTCTTTGTGGATTTGACTTTGCTTTTCCTTTCACACCAACTCTCGGTTCATGGTCAAGAAATTCAGGAGATCCAAAGCCCTCATTTGAAAACTTGTCATTTTGTGCATCAGGGTTGAACTCGTGATGTGCTTTTAACTGTTCTTAATTGCTTCCTTCTGCATGATTCTCTTCATCGGACAAGCACCTGCAGCAATCTAACTCATCCATTTCAAAATCCTACTCACTAGACCTTCCCTCCAAGATATTCTCGTCTGACATTGTGGCACATTCTCTAAAGTTGAATCAGAAATCCAAGAATCATGATTATCTACAGTCTTCTGAAGCTGCTTACAATCGATAAAATTTGAAGGTGAACTCGAACCAAGTGGATCCCAGAGTTGTATATGGCTCTTGGGCGATGAGCTTTTCATTGGAAGTACTTCTACCAATGAGTCGAATGCAACATCTTTATAATGTTTTGGAGAACCTTCCGAATCTAACCAAAATGGGAAAACATGTCTTTCTGAGCTTGACTCTGATTTCGGGGTTACCCCCGTTTTTAAAGAGCCAATGGAAAATGGAGAATTTTCTCCAGCCAAGTTACCCCCGTATTTTCTCTCCTTGTGACAGAACAGCCTTACAACTTGACGTGGCAAAGGGAGAAGACGATGACAAATTCTTGCCCACTTTATCAGACGAAGTCTCCGAAAACCCTTGAAATTCAGGGAGTCTTCTTGGAGAAAGCAAAGTTATCCTAAATTTCCTACCACTTGGAGTGGCATCTGAATTGCCAATACCACTACAATTATCATTCTTATGTAAATAGGAAGTAAATCACTACAATTATGGTTAAGGATGACATAATGCTCACATACACATACACACTACAGGCTCCACATGTCAGGCGGAGGCCTACAGTATATATGTGTGTGTATGTGAGTATTATGCGACCCTTTTTTATGTGTTAATAGCATTGTTGTGAAAAAAATTTAGTCTCGATTAACGCATAAAATGGTTCGAAAATAGTAGTTCAAAAAAAATAAAATTACTCCCTTCATTTCTTAATATAAATATAAAATCAATTGTAAAACATTAAATATAAAATCAATTGTCTATATTGTCATTGTATTAAAAAAAAGAGGGTGTTATTTATTAGATAGAGAATAGTGAGAGAACTAAAGTTATATTTAATACTTGAGGTAATATTAGAAACTAAATAATTAATATTTACTTGAAATTCTCAAACGACAATTATTAAGAGACAAAAAATATTTCTCTAAAACGAGTTATAAGGAACAGAGGGAGTAATAAAAAAAAATGTAAATTAAGGAGATGACGTGAAAATAGATACAATGGCTCAAGATACTCTTATCGTTTAAAAAAATACTCCCTCCGTCCCAAATTATCTGTTTTTTTAGCAAAAAAAATTTGTCCTACAATATCTGCTTTTTTAAGATTTCAATGCATTTTTCCCTTTATTTTTCAAGTTTGCCCCTTTACCCTAATAAATGATAGTCATTATTCTCATTCATGCCTCTCCTCTTTTTTAAGCATCTTTTCATATTTCCACCAATAAGGATTCATGCACAGAAAATAAAAAAGTCAGTACATAAGGGTATTTTAGTATTTTTATCACACATATTGGTATGTGTGTGGAACTCTAAAAAAGTTGATAATTTGGGACGGAGGGAGTAGTAATTTTTTTTATTTGTAAGTTAAGGAGACGACATGACTATGGATACATATCTAGGGAATGGAGTTCTTAAAATTTTCACCTATTTCTCTTACTTTTTTCCCCTTAAAGTAAATTCACAAAATAAAATTTTAATTCTTATTTATAAATTACTGTTGGGCCATGATTGTTTGGGTACGGTTCATATGGTGGGTTGCAGTCCACATGAGGTTGTTTAAATCTATGTGAAATTCTGTTTTGGTAGTTGGAGTATTTTAGGGAATCAATGATTCTTAATTATATTTGGTTTCTAAATTCAGGAGGAGGTGTTGGGATTTGAACCAACTTTCTTATTTTTAGGAGAGTTTATACAATTCCATTAAGGAATTATACCTAATGAGGAACCCTAACACAATACGAGAAAGGACTCTAAGAAGGTTGCGAGATCACTATAAATATAAGGCTTTACATTAATTCTAAGGCACACACAATTATTGTTTTCCAGCACTAGAGCATTAAGCCTCCATTGTTAACCTTATTCAGCATGTACTTATTCTCACACCGGAGCTATCCCTTAACGGACCAAGCCGTCAAGTTTTCGGTGTTTACTCGTTTCTGTGCAGGATTGAACGCATTGGTTATTGGAGCGCGTGGATGGATCTTGGCGTTAACATTGGCGCTAGAAGGAGGACTTTTTTCTAATGTTGCTGGAATATTCAATCACAACAAGAAGCTATCTAGCGGGAAGAATGGTGAACAGCAAGACAATATCTGGTGTTGGACAGTCGACTGGAGGTGGGTCCTCTCAACCTAGAGGGTCTGTCAAATTAAGATAGTTGGGGCCGTCCAAGAGCATCAACGACAGGCTTGAGCATCAACAACAGGCTTGGGCATCATAGTCTTTCTGAGGGACCTAGGGATGCTAATCGGGATGATGTTAGGAGGAGATTGTTCTTTATGACCAACAAAGAAATCAAAGACCGAAGTCGTGTAGGGGGCACACCATCTCGACCATGACTCCGCAATGACCAAGAGGACCGGAGGTCGGTCCTGGAAAAAAAAGGCTCCAGAGACTGATGACGCGTTGAATGCTTTGCTGTTGCAGAAGGAGAAAATTGTAAGGCAGATGGTTCATATGGTCGAAGGAAATGATGACGCCTCCAGCTATAGCCAGAGCCGAAGGCGGGGGCGCTCGCCAGACACATTTCCCAAGACACATTGTCCAGACAACCATAAAAGGGCCTAGAACGAGCGCCGAAGTCTCTCTCGCATCAGGAGCATATCGGGTGATCGCGTGTCCAGGAATCGCTCAAGGACACATCGTCCGGAGGGTTCCCGATGCAGCAGGAATAAATGCCAAAGTCCTTCTAACGCAGCCAGTTTAGAAGGAAGGAGTCATTTAGACCAAGGAAAGGGAGACCCAATTCTGAAGAGTACGCCTCCAAGGACAGATGGGGTAGAGGCACTGGCCAAAAGGCTAGAAGAGTTGCAAAAGGAGTTATCTGAAGTCAGGCAAGCGAAGGGGACTACGACTAAAAAGTCCTCACTGTTCTCCCTTGAGATTGTTCGGGAGAAGGCAGACCCAAATAAGAAGCTCCCCCATATGGACAATTACGATGGTTCGGGAGATCCGTATGAACATGGCCAGGTGTATGATAGATTGATGGATTATTATGATTATTCTGACGTTGCCAAGTGTCATACCTTTCTGAGGACGTTGAGGAAAGGCGCCAGACAATGGATGATGACTTTGGCCCCGCACTCGGTGGCATCATGGGAAAAACTTTGTGACAAATTCCATACCCGGTTCGAAAGCAACAGGAGGAGAGGAAAACAGATTGGATCACTGTCTCAGATCAGACAATACTCGAGTGAGACTTTGGGATAGTATGTGAAGCAGTTCCGAGAAGCAGTAGGTCAAATTTTAGATTTGAATGACCTCCAGGCAGTAGGACTCTTTCAGAATGGTATGGCTTGTAAAGTCCAAGAAGCTGGTGAAAGAGCTGATGTTCAACTATCCGAAGAGCATGGCTGAGGCGTTTGAGAAAGCTAAAGGTTTCATAATGGTGGAAGAGGCCATGAATAGTTTGAAATAGCATACATTGGAGAGGCCAAGGGATAAAGAGAAAGGTAATGTTGACACCAAATACGACGGATACCAGAAGAAGTTCAACGGTGGCAATGGCAAACCTGCAAGTCATCAGAAGAAGTATAATGGCGGTTCAAGAGGGGACACCCACCTTTCCCGAACCTGAAGGTTAATAAGGTTTACACAAAGCTCAACACTGACCAGGCCACTATTCTTAAAGAAATAAAAAACAAACCTTACTTTGAGCCGCCCACGGATAACATAAAGGAGGACAGGGGTAATAAGGGCAGATATTGTGATTACCATGAGGCGGCTGGGCATTCTACAGAGGCTTATTGGGGATTAAAAGATTTAATTAAAAAGAATGTGCAGAATGGGGATCTGGTTCAGTATATTGCAGGTAGGGAGGCTCCATGCGAGCAACATGCCCATAACTCTTCGGTACCAGACCCAACGACTTAGTCCTAACAACTGGATCATACCCAGGCAACACGCTGGGTGGTGAATGTGATCATGGGCGGGTCTGTTGGGAAGGTTTCAGGGAAGAAGCTTTGAGGGTTTCTGGATGCGGTGTTGTCAGTATTCGAACAAACCCTACCCGGGTTCGGTAATATCCTTCACTGATGAAGATTTCCTAATGGAGTCGATTAAACAACATGAGGGTGCTTTGGTGATTATTACACAGGTCGGTTCGGTGGATATAAAACAAATGATGATAGATAACGGTTCATCAATGGACATACTATATGCTCATGCCTACCAGAGGTTGGACTTGGGAGGCAGGAAATTGGAGGTCGGGCAAGAGCCTCCCCTATATGGGTTCAACAATGACCCATTAAAAGTTACAGGGATGATCGACCTATCGGTGGTATTCGGGATGGCTCCTCAGTAAGTAAAGATAGTTCGTAGATTTTTTATGGTACATGTGGATTCGGTGTACAATGCTATATTGGGAAGACAGACCTTAACAGCTCTTCTGGCAGTGACTTTGATTCATCACTTCAAAATTAAGTTTTCCACGCCAAATGGAGTTGGAGAGGTGGCAGTGGATCTCGACCTAGCGAGGAGATGCTATAGGAATGATTTAATCTCTTTGGGGGTAGGAGTCAATAAACATACGTGGACAATGGCGATTGAGATCGAGCCTTTTACTAAAGGCATTACGGACCCTTTGGTCATGCCTACAGAAGTGATTGAAGAGGTGGAGTTAATTTTGGGAAAAAAGGACAAGACCGTCAGGATCGTGACGGGATTATAAGAGCCTTTTCGGACTAGTTTGGTGGAGTTGTTACAGTGTTACACAGATATCTTTGCATGGGCCCCCAGTGACATGCCCTGTATTGATCAGAAAGTAGCTGTACACAGGCTGTATGTGGACCCATCGAAGAAGCCAGTTCGGCAGAAGAGGGAGATCTTTGCTCCAAAAAGATAAAAAATAATAGATGAGGAGATAGCCAAGCTTTTGGTAGTAGATTTTATTTTTGAGATTGATTACCCTGAGTGGATGGCGAACATGGTACTAGTTCAGAAATAGAATGGGAAGTGGTGGGTCTGCATCGACTATACAATTTTGAATAAGGCATGCCCAAAGGACTTTTATCCACTTCCATATATCGATCAGCTAATCAATGCCACTTCATGGTATGCTTTGCTCAATTTTATAGATGTTTTTCGGGATATCTTCAGATTTTGATGCATAAGGACGATATCGCAAAGACAACATTCATTACTTATCGGTCAATTTATGCATATAAGAATATGACTTTCGGATTGCTGAATGCAGGGGCCACATATCTGAGGATGATGAACTATGTGTTCGCGAAGCAGATAGGTCGGAGCATGGAAGTCTACATAGATGATATGATCGTCAAGAGCATGTCGATACGAGGTCACTTGGACGATTTAGAGGATTGCTTCCAGACAGTTCGACATCATAAGCACAGATTGAATCCAACGAAGTGTACCTTCAGTCTGGGAGCAGGGAAGTTTCTGGGTTACCTGATCAGCAAAAGAGGAATTGAGGCGAACCTAGAGAAGATCAGGGCAATTTTAGATATGAAGTCTCCTCAGTCGTATAAGGATGTTCAACGTCTGACAGTTCGGATAACAATTTTGAGGAGATTCATGTCTAAGTCGGCAGAAAGGTGTTTGTCATTTTTAATATGTTGAAAAGGCCAAAGAACGAGAAGACCTTTTAGTGGACTTTGGAGTGCGATGATGCTTTTCAAGGAATCAAAAAGTATTTATCTTTGGCCCCTTTATTGGTGAAACCAGTTCCTGCTGAGCCTTTGTATTTGTACTTGGCTGCGAGTTCTTTGGCGGTAGGAGCAGTTTTTGTGCGGCAGATCGGGGGTAAGCTGTACCCAGTTTACTATGTAAACTATGCCCTTAGGGATGTAGAGACAAGGTATCTGAACCTTGAGATGTTTGCCTATGCATTAATGATAGCAAGTAGGAAGCTCCGACAGTACTTCCAGGGTAAGTTAATAGTGGGATACACAGATCAGCCACTAAAGAATATATTGGGAAAACCAGAGGTTTCGGGTCAGCTTACAGCATGGGCTATAGAATTGACACATTTATAATAAAGTATCATCCTCGAATGGCAATAAAGGGCCAGACTTTGACTGACTTTGTGGTGGTGTGCTCGTTTTTCGAGACAGATGACAGTTTGGATCAGATAGAAGGAATCGTTCGGACAGTAATGGTGTAAGACTCCAACTTTTTTATAAATAAAATCAAATTTCCTCTAATTATTATTTTGAATAATAAGGTGTTAATTTGATATAATGCTGTGGTTATGGGTGAAATGTGCAAATTTTGCAAAATAAGTAAGTGGTTATAAAATATTTATTGTTGTCGGCGAATATTTGTTTGGTCGTGGAATATTCTTGCTGTCGGAGAATATTCGTACGATGGCGCAGCCATTTGTGGACCCCACAACAGAATTATTGTCGGAATGAGAAAATGACATAAATATTTTTTTTATGAAAATATCGGCGGAAGTTTTACCGTTAACTGTTGAACTACCTGGTAGTAAAAGTACAGTAATACGCGTGGTTGCATAGTAGCACACGGTATTGATTATTGGTGCTTACGTGAGAAGTCACTCAGTTTTACTCAATAATTGTTACAGTAATTACTGTTCAATATTTTATTTTATTGATTCAATAATTGCTACGTTGATATTTTATATTATTATTGTTTCAATAATTGTCACTGCACAGTATTTCCCATTATCAAATCAATAATTCATATTATTTGAATAATATTATTAGATAACATTATTGGCGATGTCTAAAAAGTTCTGTCTAAGGAGAGGTTTGGTCATCTAATTGTGCGCCAGTTAGGAGAAATCCTTATCGAAAACCCCCCTCTTTCCTGGGAACGACCTGGTTGTCATAATTGTGATTCTGTAATATTATTTGTGAATACTTAATTATTGATTTATATGATAAGGAAATATTTATTTTATATGGATATATTTATTGTGGTTATAAATGAAGGAATAAATGATGTGGTATTTTATCAGTATTTTTGGCAGAATAGAGGTGCTGAAAATCATCCATATGTGGATTTTGGATATTTTCTGTTTAGAATTTGAAAAAACTTAAACCTACAAAGTTGTAGAGAATTAAATTTCCTATGGAAAGCACATGAGATTCGAATTTTTCTGATAAAAGGGCTATTTTATATGAATTATTGAAGTTACTGATTATTTAAAATATTTTGGAAATTTTTAGAATTGGTGGGCCCCACTTTTGGTTGGTGAGAAATGTGCTAAAATTTTATTTCAAAAGTAGTGGGCAGGAATAGTAGCAGGTAAAGCTATCAGGTAGCATGTTAAGTCTGCTTCGATGTTCTAACATTTTTCTATAAATAGGGTGCTTAGTTAAAATTGAAAATTACACCAAAAATAAGTTTTTTCTCTCTCTCTCTCTCTATATTATCGAGCGTATTTGTGTGAATATTTAGATACTTTGAGAGTTGCTATTCAGTACAAGTTCTTTCAGCACTATATCTGATATTTCAGTCAGAAGTACTGCTCTTTTGAGGTAAGGTGTATTATTTATTTCACATTCTGAAGAGATATTATTTTTCGTATTCGATTGAATATTATTTCTGTTCAATATTCATAAGAAATTTTATTTCGTTCAATATTCGCGAGAAATATTATATTCGTTTAATATTCGTAATGAATATTTTTTTCGTTTAATATTCGTAATGAATATTATTTTCGTTTAATATTCATAAGGGATGTTATTTTCTTCGTAAATGATATTATTTTCTTCAATATCATTATGCCGAATTATTGATATGAACTTTATTGTGAAATTTCTACCTTTTTATGTCGGGGTTACTATTCCCAAAGTTACTATTCACTGGGTACTATTCACTCAGTTACTATTCACCCGGGGTACTATTCATGATAAAAATTGATTCGCTTTCGGTCCAAATTATTTTTGGTACAATATTATTCTTGAATTTTACTCCACAAAGCAGTATCATGTTGACAATTTGGACGTTATTTATTTCTGGATAGATTAAATTATAAATCTTTAAAAATTTATCCTTGAACTTGTTTTATTGAATTCTTATATCATTGTCATCATCCTCATGTTTATATTCTGTTGAAAGTCATTTGTGGCCTGTAGTGCATAGATGGACTTGGTATGATTATGACCAGGGATTATTCGGTATAATCATGACCGCAATGTTACAAATGTGTGGTAAAAGTCCTCATTGGCCCGTAGTGCATTGATAGACAGTTTTTGGTATGATTATGGCCATGGATTCTCTTCGGCCAAGGGTGCAAAGATGAGTTTTTTTTATGGCATGATCATGACCATTGATGAAAACACGATTATCCTTGGCCCGTAGTGCAGGGATGACTCGATGATGTGAATTATTTATTAAGCTGAGTCTCAGCGATAAAAGTGATGAAAAACCTTTTAAATCATAGAAGATGGTATATATTATGCTCTACTTGACTCTTCTAATGGATTATTTATTCCGCTGCAGTTGTTGATCTAAAACTTTTTGTCTATTATATTCTATCAGTTGTTATACTGTTGAAGGCTAATGATAATTTATTCTGCATTATCTTAGTCATAATATTTCTTACTGGGCTAGTTGAGCTCACCCTTTCTTTCACTGTTTTATTTAGAAAATGAATATATAGCTGGGACTAGTCGGGGAATAGATTGATGGTCTTGATGGTTGTATTAGTAGTCCTCACTATTCTGTGAAATAGTGTGATAATAATTGTAATAAGGACTTATTTTGAGTTTGAATACTGTCTAGAAGACAATATTTGTATTAAAACTCACAGCTCATGTTGTATATTTAAGTTTGTATTTAAGTTCTGTACCATGTATTTGACGACTCAGAATGGGTGATGTATACCTATTTTGGGGGCGTCACAAATGGGTACTCAACCGATTTAGAGTTCGTGGACGTCAGAGGCGAACCTATGCTGATATTTATTTTATAGGTATAGTGGGGGGGGGGGGCACATATATATTTTAATAAACTTAAATAGGGCAGATTAATGGAAGAGTTATACTTAGAGGAGGCAAAAAATATATATTTTACTCTTAATTTTAAAATTTAAATGAATCTGTTTTGTAACTTTCATTTGAGCTGAATATGTTAAAATATTTTAAGTTGACTTTAAAAAATTAAAATAGAATAGAATATATTTTATTGTTCCAATGAGATGAAGTAATTTTAGATGAAATGTACTAGTCCCTCCATCCCCATAAAGGATGGCTAAATATATACATTTTTTGTTTCAAAAAAGGTGAGATAAAATATATAAAGTGAATGATACATATATTATTTAGTGGGGTCTATTAATATAAAAAAAGAAAGTATTCATCACTTTATGTAATCTTATAAGGTCACTAAGGATAAATTTAGAACTTTTTTATTCTCTTTCTTCTACTTTTATTTTTCTTAATATATGTACAAATTGTATTTTGTTCATATTTTTGGGGACGGGGAGAGTAGTTTATAACTTTGATATATTTTGTTTAAATATTTTTGAGACTTTTTTCACTTCAATCATCGTTTTGAAGATTATTTATGTTATTCATTAATTATTTTTGTGATTGACCTTTTTTTTAAAAAAACTTTTTTATTAATTTGTTTAAAAAGATTAAGAAAAGAAGAAGATTATGGAAGTGTAGAGGTTCCTTTAAATTGATTAGTTTTTTGGTAATTCACTTGGCAGGTTGGCTCCCCGTGATAAATTGTGCGGATTAAAAGTTGTTGTCTACAAGTAACCAACTGAAAATTAAGGACTAACAATAAATCGGTTAACAAATTCTTGTTGAAGATTCATAGAAATATGGTGATTTGAAATTAATGTCATGCAAGCTGCATCTTTTAAGTTAATTAAAGTATTTATGCATGTTTGTTATGATTAGTTTTTAAACCCATTGAGTTCTCACTTTTATAGTGTACATATTACCTTCATTTATTTAATTAACTATTGGTTTTTAATTCATATTAAAATTTTGTGACTAAATAATTTACATTACTATATAAATTGATATGTTACCAAGTACATGCTGCTACAAATCAATTGCAATGTTTGTTTCTACATCAAAATAATAATTTATTTTTTAAAAAAATAGATAAAGACAAAAAATTGCAGAACCATATTTGTACATAAACCAAGCAAAACTCAAAGTGGTAATGAGGATAGTGGCGAATCTATTAACAGGGAAGAGTAGGAAGTGCCTATGTTGAGATTTTTTAAATTTTTTTATACGTATAAGGACAAGGGCAAAAATAAAATTTGATAAACTTATACAGGGAAAAAAAATTTAAACTACTACTACTGATGGGTATGAAATATGTTATATTTTTATTCCTTAATACTTAATCTTTTGTATTTATTTTGTGCCTAAATAAACTCATTATTCTTATATTTTTATTTTAGGTACAATTGAAGGGGTTCCGAGATTCTGGAAATAAATTAGAGGAGGTTTACGAGATTCCTAGTAGATCAAGGATTCAACAATTGGTATCATAAATGGATTTAGATTCAACTTATTTTCACGCGACAAGGAGTTTAAGCACATGACAATTGTGGGATTTAATTCAAATTTCAAATCTGATTTTTGGATTCTAGAAAATTAGTTTTTACAATTCTATTGTAATTAGGATTTCTTTTAGACTAAGATTTATTTTCAAATTAGATTTTATTTCTTTATGGAAATTAGTGTGATTTGTAATTCCTTTTAGGATTTGAATTTCTACTTCTCATAGGATTTAGGGACTTGTCTAGCACTATAAATAGAGGATAATAGTCAGGGTTTTATTCATTGAACTATCAACTATCATCTATTGGAGTGCAGACTTAAGAGCATGTTAGGTTAGTTCTTTTCATTCAGTTCTAAAAGGAGGTGGAACCTTGCTACAAGTAATTAATTAATTGAGTATTATTATTTATCCATTCTTGTGTGAAATTTCTTCTGATAATCTGTTTTCATTGATTGCATGCTAATTGATCTAATTAATTTGATATGGCCAATTGAGTTAATTTGATAATTATCATCTGCTAGTTTAAGATTGGTATTGCGTGTAATTGATATCTGTCTTCATCACAAGTAGCAACTTGGTAATACTAATTGTGGACAAGCTTTTATGTATTGCTAAGATTATCAGAAAAAAAGTTAAACAAATCGAGCTTATGTGTTTGTTGTTTGGATTAGCCTAATTCTCTATTTCTTAATGCTTCCATCATATTAAATCTAGAGAGCTTGTTCTAGGTTGTATGCTAGTTAGAATCTGGTGGAGAGCTTATTTCATACAGTGATTATCTATGGAGAATTTTGGTTAGCAGAGTTTATTGTTATCTAGGGCTAATAGTTTCATTGAAGAGAAAATAATAATAACTTGATTAACTGATTGATGTACTTGGTGAAACTGAACTGCAGAACTGAAGTTTTTACATATTTGGTTAATTTTATCATTAATTCTTGTTCTCTTAGTTTAAAAACAATTTTCAAAAACCCCCATCTTTATTTTCTGTTAAAATAGTAGAATAACTATAAAATAATTTTGCTCTCTGTGGGATCGATCCTTACTTATTACTGTGCTAATTATTATAAATTGTGAAGTGAAAGTGAGGTTAATTTAGGAGTGTAAACGACAGCTCCCAAATTTTGGCGCCGTCACCGGGGAGTAATTTCTCCTTTTTTTTAATTCTATTATTTGTTTTTTTCTTGTTTTATGACTCGATCTTCTCAGGATACTATATTAGATTTTGATCCAGAGATTGAGAAAACTACAAGGAGGCTACTAAGGAAGGAAAAACTTAAAGTTCAATAGTTTTTTGCAGATATAGACGAGGCTTTTGCATCATCACCAGGCCTTAACTTAGCTTTGGAATTATTATCCAATTAATCATCCACTGAATCCAATAAAGAAGAAGATATGGCGATTCAAAACAACAATAGAACTCTCAAGGAGTTGGCAATTCCTAATTTAAATTAGCAACCACTGTACATTGAATATCCTAATTTAGATGCTACATTTGAACTTAAATCGGGACTAATCCATTTACTCCCTAGCAGATTTGGCAAATGATTGAATGTACTACCTACCCTCAGGTTTAATACAGTCTTGGAATGACATGAATCAGTTGTTCTTGGAGAAATACTTTCCAACCTCAAAAGTAGCCAACATAAGGAAAGAGATCTGTGGGATTAGATAATTCAGTGGGGAGACACTATACGAATATTGGGAAAGATTCAAAAAGCTTTGTTCCAGCTATCCCTTGCATCAAATAGATGAACAACACCTGATCCAGTATTTTTACGAAGGGTTGGTACCAATGGATAGACGCATGATCGATGCAGCTAGCGGAAGAGAACTAGTTGACAAGACCCCAAAGGCTGCAAGGAATTTAATTGCAAACATGGCAGCGAACTCGCAACAATATGGCACTAGAACAAATCATGCACCAATAAGGGTAAGCGAGGTAAGAACTTGTGATTATGGTTAACAAATTTTTGAATTAACTGCTATGGTTAGACAATTAGCTGCAGGTCAACTGCCAATTGCAAAGGTTTATAGAATCTGTCTACAACCCAATCACAATACAGATGAATGCCCAACATTACAAGATGATGAGACTATGCAACAAGCCAATGCCATAGGAAACTACCAAGCACCACAAAAGAATTATGATCCCTATTCAAACACATACAACCCAGGCTGGAGAGATCATCCAAACCTCAGTTGTGGAGGAAATAAGCCACCAACACAAGGAATGCTCCCGCCTAGACAGCAACGGTTTCCACCAGCCCAACCTCAGTATCAACCAAGACAAGCAGCTCCTGCAAATAGTGGGTAGTTCATGGAAGAGATGTTTAAGGCATTCATGGGGCAATCACAACAATTCATGGCTTAAACACAATAATTCATGAATCAGATACAACAGTTCCAGCAGGAGACAAAAGCTTCGGTTCAAGATTTAAGGAATCAAGCGGGACAACTGGCTACAACTGTAGGGATATTAGAATCCAATGGTTCAGGAAAATTGCCTTCTCAAATAGTGGTCAATCCAAGGGAGAATGCCAATGCCATACCTTTGTAGAGTGGAAAACAAATGGATACATCATCGGCCATTGTTGAGTTTGAAAAAGAAGCAGCTAAGGAGGAAACAAAAAAATCCAAGGTACAATCTAACTCTCCTTGTTAACTTAAAAAGATTCCTCTACCCTTTCCCCCAGAAATTCTATAACTACAAAGAAAGATGAACAAGAAAAAGAAATTCAGTAAACTTTTAGGAAAGTAGAAGTGAACATCCGTATCCTTGATGCAATTAAACAAGTGCCACGGTATGCTAAGTTTTTAAAAGAATTATGCATTAATAAAAGGAAATTGAAAAATGATGAGAGAGTCACAGTTGGGGAAAATGTATCTACTGTTCTTCAAAGAAAAATGCCTCCTAAATGTAAAGATCCAAGAATTACAATCCTGTGCAAAATAGGAAACATCAGATTTGAAAAATCCATGCTAGATATAGGAGCTTCAATTAATGTTATACCTTTATTTGTTTATGCTTCCTTAAATCTAGGTCCTTTAAAAAATATTGGTGTGATTATTCAATTGGTTGATCGTACTAACACTTACCCCCGAGGGGTAATTGAGGATGTCTTAGTGCAGGTGAATGAAATAATCTTTCATGTAGATTTTTACATTGTGGACATGGAGGATGATATATCACTAAACCCTTCCCATATCTTGTTAGGAAGACCATTCCTAAAAATAGCAAGAACCATGATTGATGTGCACAATGGGACCTTAATAATGGAATTTGATGGGGGAAAAGATTCAGTTTAATATTTATGAAGCCATGAGATATCCTAATGATGTGAATCATGTTTTTGAGATTGATGTAATTGACTCCTTAGTGCAGGAAACTTTTAAACATTTGTGTAAGACCCCGAATTTTATGAAATGAAAGTATTCAATTTTCTTATAATTATTATTTTATTTTATAAATGGTAAAATTGATAAAAGGTTAAAATTAAGGGTGATATGAGAAAATTTTTGCAAAGTAAGTAAGTGGTTATATAATATTCGATTGGTCGGGGAATATTCTTTTTGTCGGAGAATATCCGTACGACGACACAATCATTGGTGGACCCCACAACGGAAGTATTGTCGTAGTAAGAAAACAACAGAATTATATTTTTATAAAAATAATGGCGAAAGTGTTACCGTTAAAACTATTGAACTACCCGGTAGTAAAAGTATAGTAATAAGCGTGGTTGCATAGTAGCACACGGTATTGATTATTGATGCTTACGTAAGAAGTCACTTAGTTATACTCAATTATTACTACAGTAATTACTGCATCATATCTCTCATATTATTGATTCAATTATTATCACAATATCATCTGCATAATATGTTATATTATTAAATCAATAATTGAGACGACAAAGTTATTCATATTATTATTTGCAATACTGACAATGTCTAGAAGTTCTGTCAAGGAGAGGTTAGATAATCTAATTGCGCGCCAATAGGGAGAAATCCTTACCGGAAATCCCCCTCTTTCTTGAGAACGACCTGGTTGCTAAATATTATAAATTATAATATTAATGATGAATAAGTTCGTGTTGATTAAAGATAAAATTGATAGTTCTATTGTGTTAGAATTATTATTGTTAGTGAAAATCTATATTTATTTCGATAGTAATTGATGTCTGGAGGTTATATTGATCAAATGGGTAATTAACCAGATAAATGAGCAATTAGTTGCTATTAATTCACATGCTTATAACTATGTGTTCACATATGTGTACTATTGATTCACATTCTTATACTATTAGGGGAGTTGGTGCAAGATTGATAATACTTGCATGACTAAATTAGAAATAGAGGTATAGTTGAAGGTACTATACTGTAATTAGTTTTTTCACATGATTATACTATTGGGTCACATGAATGAACTATTAATTCACATGATTTACTATTAGGGGAGGTGGTGCAAGTTTGATAATACTTGCAGGACTAAATTAAAAATGAAGAAAAAGAGGAAGGTATTATACTGTAATATTTCGAGCCCAAAATGTGCAATTATTGAAACTATATTTTCCTATAAATAGAAGCTCATTCTTTCTTCATTTCTCACCAATTCACTAAGTCTCACAAGAGCAATTACTATAGAGAAATTATAAAGAGAAAGAAGAAGAGAAGTCTGCTACCTCACTATTCCAGTATCCAATTTTCTTCTAAGGTAAGGGGTATTATTTCTTTCGTATTCATGAAGAGAGTTTCTATTATTCCATTCTTTATTATTATGTTGGAATAATCTGTCTATGCGAAGTACCACATACATGGTGAAATTCTTCTGTTATTCCATTCTTTATTATTATGTTGGAATAACCTGTCTATGCGAAGTACCGCATACATGGTGAAATTTTTCTGTTATTCCATTCTTTATTATTCTGTTGTAATATCCTGTCTGTGCGGATTACACATGACCTGGTTCCATTCTTTATTATTCTGTTAGAATATCCTGTCTGTGCGTATTACGCATGACCTGGGTGTAAGACCCTAACTTTTATAAATAAAGATGAATTTTTTATAAATATCATTTTTGAATATTATGGAGTTAATTTGATATAATATTATAGTTGTGGGTAATATTTATAAATTTTGCAAAGTACGCAAGTTGTTATATAATATTCGATTGGTCGAGGAATATTCGTTTTAACAGGGAATATTCGTACAACGGCACAATCATTGGTGGACCCCACAACAAAATTATTGTCGGATTGAAAAAAAACGACAAAAATATTTTATTAAAAATAACGACGGAAGTTTTACCATTGTTACTGTTGAACTACTCGGTAGTAAAAGTACAGTAATACGTGTGGTTGCATAGTAGCACACGGTATTGATTATTAATGCTTATGTGAGAAGTTACTCAGTTTGATTCAATTATTGTCAGTTAATAATATGAATTATTTAGCGATAATGACGTTTTATTTTATTCGTATTATTAACGTAATAAAACAGAAACATCTTTTTATATAAAACAAAATACTTTATTAAAGTTATTCTATAAATAGAATATGTAAGACCCCGAATTTTATGAAATAAAAGTATTCAATTTTTCTTATAATTACTATTCAGTAAATGGTTAAATTGATAAATATTAAAGTTAAGGGTGATATATGATTTTTTTTTTAAAATACACAAGTGGTTATAAAATATTCATTGTTGTCGGGAAATATTCGTTTGGTCGTGGAATATTCTTTCTGTCGGAGAATATTCGTACGACGGCGCATCCATTTGTGGGCCCTACAGAATAACTGTCGGATGAAAAAACGACAAATTTGAGTTTTTACAAATAACGGCGTAGTTGTTACCGTTAACACTGTTGGAATACCCGGTGGTTAAAATACAGTAATACGCGTTATTGTACAGTAGCACACGGTATTGCACAGTATTTTTGAAATTATTAATTCTTACGTAAGAAGGCACTACTCAATAATTGTTACAGTAATTACTGTTCAATATTTTATTTTATTGATTCAATAATTGCTACGTTAAAATTTTATATTATTATTGTTCAATAATTATCACTGCACAGTATTTCCCATTATCAGATCAATAATTCATATTATTTGAATAATATTATTAGATAGCATTATTGGCAATGTCTAGAAAGTTCTGTCTAAGGAGAGGTTTGGTCATCTAATTGCGCGCTAGTAAGGAGAAATCCTTATTGGAAAGCCCCCTCTTTCCTGGGAACGACCTGGTTGTCATAAATGTGATTCTGTAATATTATTTGTGAATAATTAATTATTGATTCATATGATAAGAAAATATTTATTTGATGTGGATATAAATGATGGATTTATTTATGTGGTTATAAATGAAGGAATTAATGTTGAGGTATTTTATCAGTATTTTTGTCGGAATGAAGGTATTAAAAATTAAACCAGTGTTTTTGAGATATATTGCGTGAGTTATAATTTTTAATCCGACCGTTGGATCGTGGTAATTTTTGGATATGTTATACACATATAAGTTGAGTATATGTCCACAAATTTTGAACCGTTAAAAATGAACGTATGATTTGTTATGAATTTTACGAGATGACTGGTTCAGAAATCGTTGAATTTTCGGAGTTAATCATTTTGGTGGAAAATTCTAGAATTGGTGGGCCCCACTCTTGGTTGGTGAAGAAATGTGCTGAGATTTTTATTCAAATGTGGTGGGTGGAAATAGTAGCAGGTAAAGCCATCAGGTTACAGGTTAAGTCTGATTCGGCGTGCTAACATTTTCCTATAAATAGAGGGCTAAGTTAGAATTGAAAATCACACCAGAATTCATAAGTTTTCTCTCTTTCTCTCTCTAGATTATTGAGTTTATTTTGTGAGTATTTAGATACTTGGTGAGTTGATATTCATCAGTGCAAGTTTTCTTCAGCGTCATATCCGATATCCAGTCAGAAGTGCTGCTCTTTTGAGGTAAGGGATAGTAAGGGATTTTAAGGGTTATTATATTTTTCAGTTCGTACTTCTTCTGACCTTCAGAAAATTCTGGAAAAATTTGAAATGATAATTTGATGAGTTTTATTGATTGTGTCCAAAAATGGTGATTTTTGGATGTATAGATTAAGAGTTATGAATTTTACGGGAAAAGACTATTTTAAAAGTAACCGCTTATAACTCCTTGTGGTTAACTCCAAAACTGATGAAATTTTTATTGGAAGTATATCTATATAATATCAGTGTACTCTGTGAATTTCAGAATTTTTGGATAAAAGTACAATTTATGATAAATGTCTAAATATTCGGCGGTTTTGGCCATATGAAAAATAGTAAATGAATTTTAAAAATTCTGAGAAAAATATATGTTCAATATGGGACTATATTCAGCAAAATTCCAGAAAAGAAATATTTTTGGAACTGATTTGGTATTTTTCATGAAAATAGTCTAGTTATGAGTATATGAATTAAATATGTTTTGTGAAGTAAGAAAATTAGAAAATAAGATTTTATGACTTGAGAATCCTATATGAGGTGTATGGAGATTTTTGATGAGGGTTTTGATTATTGGTGATAAAATCTTATGAGTTTGGTATTTTAGAATGATTAAATGCATTATTTAGTAAAGTGTAAACAATTTAAATAAATTGTTTATAAGCTTAAGAAATATTATTCTTTCAATATCATTATACTGAAATACTGGTATGGATTTTATTGTGAAATTTCTACCTTTTTGTGTCGAGTTTACTATTTATGAGTTACTATTCACGAGTTACTATTCATGAGTTACTATTCACGAGTTACTATTCACGATAAAAATTGGTTTCTTTTTCTGACCAAATTATAGTTGAGTTATGAATATTACTCTTGAGATTAAATCTATATATTGATTATATTGATTTTATTATTATATATAACATTTTTATAACCCTAATGATGATATTTCTCTTTGACTTGAGTGTAAAGATGGGTAGATTTTTGGTATGATCATGACTATGGGTTTTCTTTGGCCAGTAGTGCAAAGTTGAATCGTTGATTGGTATGATCATGACCATTGAATTTATAAGTGAATATCTTTAGCTTAAGTGCAAAGGTGAATTGATCAACATGGTTATAATTATTGTTTATATAAATTCTGAAATGACTATATATTTCTTTGAGATATTAATATCTTTGGCCTGTAGTGCAAAGATGAAATATTGATGAATATCTTTGGCCTGTAGTGCAAAGATGAATTGTTGATGAATATCTTTGGCCCGTAGTGCAAAGATGACATGTTGTTGAATATCTTTGGCCAGAAGTGCAAAGATGAACAGATGTTGAGATAAACATGACCAACTGGTGATACAAATGAATATCTTTGGCCGTAGTACAAAGATGAAGTTATTAGTATGATTATGAACAGGAAATGTGATTTGGTATAACCATGATCTTTGATGTTTCAGGTAAAGATAGGTGATGAAAATTATCTTCGTCCTGGATGAGAAGAGAAATTTAGAACTACAGTTATGATTATGAGTTATTCATATGATTGTGGACCAGAATTGTTGATTGATGTTACAGGGATAAAACATTATTAATAGATTTTTAACATGGAGAAGATAATAGACTTTATAGTCTATTTGACTCTTCTAATGGATTGCTCGTCCGCTGCAACTATGGTTGAAATTTTTATCATTTACCATATGTTCTAAATCTCTGATTTATTATTGATGAAGGCTATTGATAATTTAATTATCTTTAGTCATGATATTCTTTACTGAGCTAGTTGTGCTCACCCTTTTGCTTCACAATTCCTTTCAGGTAATAAGAGTGTAGCTGGGTCGAGCGAGGGTAACGGGGAAATAGAACGGTGATCTCTAGCTGTGGATGTTCTCCCGAAGCAGTATAGAAAAGTTTATTTAGTAGTTTTATTTGGTGAATCCAATAGGGTAAGGTGTACCCAACGTTGGAAGGGTGGTTTGCCACTATCATACAAGATGTCTAACGACATACAACCTCGTGTCATCATAAGACAGGGATGTGCTCATCCACTTGCTGAGTATATATACGAGCACTACCTATATAATCTTGGTGTTTGTTTGAAGTATAATTCTCAATTAGAGACAGTAGAGATAATGATATGTCAAGAGAAGACTCACCATTGGGAAGAATATGATAGTAATCTTCTCGTTTTTCTTTGGGGTCTATTGGGTCAACCAAGAATAATTCTGTGGCCATATGATATCTATCATAACCTAGACGCATGGCCTCCCATGTACGAAGGTTTCCTTGAGCACTTCCCAAATATTCTAATTTCTAAAACAGTTTTTGACTATACCTTTATGTAAGGTGTCATTGTGAGGTGATGTCAACGGTTGAAACATGAGTCACATTTGGTATATATTTGTATCCAGACTCACAGCATATGTGTTGTTGTATTTTGCACGACAATTGTTGTAATAAAGTTGTAGTTATTTTCTGTACCATGTATTTGGCGACTCAGAATAGGTTGGATAGAATGGACCTATTTTGGGGACGTTACATTTTGGTATCAGAGCTTAGGGATATGATCTCTGGCGGAGATTGGGGAATACAACTAGGAGGGGAGAGATGAGTAAATCCTTCGCTAGTGTGTCCTACCTAAGCTTATTTGTTGGTCAGTTATAATATCGGGATATTATGTGATATGTTAATTTGTTTAATTAACCCTTGTTTTATGGCAGTATTTGAGAATGGCAGCTGAGAATGCTAACAATAGAGTGAATGAGACTGTGGGGATATCTCTAATCACTAACCGTGATAATGTGATGTCAGACGAAGAAGGAATTAGAGATATCCATGTGGTGAGTGAAGAATTGATAGTTGCACCCGAGATAGTCGCAGAGGTAACAGCTGAGACTGAGGAAGAAGAGGAAGAAGAAGTACCTGAGGAGAGTTTATTAGAGGTATTATATGATCAAAATGTAGAATTTCAAAATCGTATTCATGAGTTAGAAGAGCAGGCTGAAGAACGACAGGCGGTCGTGGAACAAAAGGATGCAACAATTCAAGCTTGTGTTACCCGATATGTGATGCTTGAACAGAAGCATTCTTTGGCAGAGTATAAGATGATAAAAATGGAATCTAAGCTGAAAGAAGAAAAAACTGAACGAGTGAGAATAAGTGATGCATGGGCAAAAGCCGCACGACATGTGGATATTGTGGAAAGAGATGTCCGATCTAAGAAGGCTAAAATAGATGATATGAATTTCTCTTTTTGGAAAGCAATTGGGAGAACCCAACATCGAGTTTTAAATTACCCTGTACAGAGCGGTCAACCTGAATTCGATATGGATCGAAGATTGATGATTCAGATCATGAATCAGGAGTACGACGAGGCAGTTGAGGAAAGAATATGCCCTATAGAAAAGTATATTCTAACGGTAGTGATGACGCCAAATGTTGCCCCAGACAAGTCAAAGCCGGGTAGTTCAAGGGAGAGCGGTTGTCATGACTTCCCAACAAATGAGGAACCCAAAGGAAGTTATCACGGGAAATGAGCAATGGAGAAATCATGATGTCCCGGGAGATAGAATCTGAAATAAAAGCAAGGTATTCTCAACTTTTCAAAATACCAGGTACGTAAATTTCGGGGACGAAATTTCATAAGGAGGGGAGATTGTAAGACCCCGAATTTTATGAAATAAAAGTATTCAATTTTTCTTATAATTACTATTCAGTAAATGGTTAAATTGATAAATATTAAAGTTAAGGGTGATATATGAATTTTTTTTCAAAATACACAAGTGGTTATAAAATATTCATTGTTGTCGGGAAATATTCGTTTGGTCGTGGAATATTCTTTCTGTCGGGGAATATTCGTACGACGGCGCATCCATTTGTGGGCCCCACAGAATAACTGTCGGATGAAGAAAACGACAAATTTGAGTTTTTACAAATAACGGCGTAGTTGTTACCGTTAACACTGTTGGAATACCCGGTGGTTAAAATACAGTAATACGCGTTATTGCACAGTAGCACACGGTATTGCACAGTATTTTTGAAATTATTGATTCTTACGTAAGAAGGCACTACTCAATAATTGTTACAGTAATTACTGTTCAATATTTTATTTTATTGATTCAATAATTGCTACGTTGAAATTTTATATTATTATTGTTCAATAATTGTCACTGCACAGTATTTCCCATTATCAGATCAATAATTCATATTATTTGAATAATATTATTAGATAGCATTATTGGCAATGTCTAGAAAGTTCTGTCTAAGGAGAGGTTTGGTCATCTAATTGCGCGCTAGTAAGGAGAAATCCTTATTGGAAAGCCCCCTCTTTCCTGGGAACGACCTGGTTGTCATAAATGTGATTCTGTAATATTATTTGTGAATAATTAATTATTGATTCATATGATAAGGAAATATTTATTTGATGTGGATATAAATGATGGATTTATTTATGTGGTTATAAATGAAGGAATTAATGTTGAGGTATTTTATCAGTATTTTTGTCGGAATGAAGGTATTAAAAATTAAACCAGTGTTTTTGAGATATGTTGCGTGAGTTATAATTTTTAATCCGACCGTTGGATCGTGGTAATTTTTGGATATGTTATACACATATAAGTTGAGTATATGTCCACAAATTTTGAACCGTTAAAAATGAACGTATGATTTGTTATGAATTTTACGAGATGACTGGTTCAGAAATCGTTGAATTTTCGGAGTTAATCATTTTGGTGGAAAATTCTAGAATTGGTGGGCCCCACTCTTGGTTGGTGAAGAAATGTGCTAAGATTTTTATTCAAATATGGTGGGTGGGAATAGTAGCAGGTAAAGCCATCAGGTTACAGGTTAAGTCTGATTCGGCGTGCTAACATTTTCCTATAAATAGAGGGCTAAGTTAGAATTGAAAATCACACCAGAATTCATAAGTTTTCTCTCTTTCTCTCTCTAGATTATTGAGTTTATTTTGTGAGTATTTAGATACTTGGTGAGTTGATATTCATCAGTGCAAGTTTTCTTCAGCTTCATATCCGATATCCAGTCAGAAGTGCTGCTCTTTTGAGGTAAGGGATAGTAAGGGATTTTAAGGGTTATTATGTTTTTCAGTTCGTACTTCTTCTGACCTTCAAAAAATTCTGGAAAAATTTGAAATGATAATTTGATGAGTTTTATTGATTGTGTCCAAAAATGGTGATTTTTGGATGTATAGATTAAGAGTTATGAATTTTACGGGAAAAGACTATTTTAAAAGTAACCGCTTATAACTCCTTGTGGTTAACTCCAAAATTGATAAAATTTTTATTGGAAGTATATCTATATAATATCAGTGTACTCTGTGAATTTCAGAATTTTTGGATAAAAGTACAATTTATGATAAATGTCTAAATATTCGGCGATTTTGGCCATATGAAAAATAGTAAATGAATTTTAAAAATTCTGAGAAAAATATATGTTCAATATGGGACTATATTCAGCAAAATTCCAGAAAAGAAATATTTTTGGAACTGATTTGGTATTTTTCATGAAAATAGTCTAGTTATGAGTAAATGAATTAAATATGTTTTGTGAAGTAAGAAAATTGGAAAATAAGATTTTATGACTTGAGAATCCTATATGAGGTGTATGCAGATTTTTGATGAGGGTTTTGATTATTGGTGATAAAATCTTATGAGTTTGGTATTTTAGAATGATTAAATGCATTATTTAGTAAAGTGTAAACAATTTAAATAAATTATTTATAAGCTTAAGAAATATTATTCTTTCAATATCATTATACCGAAATACTGGTATGGATTTTATTGTGGAATTTTTACCTTTTTGTGTCGAGTTTACTATTTATGAGTTACTATTCACGAGTTACTATTCACGATAAAAATTGGTTTCTTTTTCTGACCAAATTATAGTTGAGTTATGAATATTACTCTTGAGATTAAATCTATATGTTGATTATATTGATTTTATTATTATATATAATATTTTTATAACCCTAATGATGATATTTCTCTTTGACTTGAGTGTAAAGATGGGTAGATTTTTGGTATGATCATGACTATGGGTTCTCTTTGGCTAGTAGTGCAAAGTTGAATCGTTGATTGGTATGATCATGACCATTGAATTTATAAGTGAATATCTTTAGCTTAAGTGCAAAGGTGAATTGATCAACATGGTTATAATTATTGTTTATATAAATTCTGAAATGACTATATATTTCTTTGAGATATTAATATCTTTGGCCTGTAGTGCAAAGATGAAATATTGATGAATATCTTTGGCCTGTAGTGCAAAGATGAATTGTTGATGAATATCTTTGGCCCGTAGTGCAAAGATGACATGTTGAATATCTTTGGCCAGAAGTGCAAAGATGAACAGATGTTGAGATAAACATGACCAACTGGTGATACAAATGAATATCTTTGGCCGTAGTGCAAAGATGAAGTTATTAGTATGATTATGAACAGAAAATGTGATTTGGTGTAACCATGATCTTTGATGTTTCAAGTAAAGATAGGTGATGAAAATTATCTTCGTCCTGGATGAGAAGAGAAATTTAGAACTACAGTTATGATTATGAGTTATTCATATGATTGTGGACCAGAATTGTTGATTGATGTTACAGGGATAAAACATTATTGATGGATTTTTAACATGGAGAAGATAATAGACTTTATAGTCTATTTGACTCTTCTAATGGATTGCTCGTCTCGCTGCAACTATGGTTGAAATTTTTATCATTTACCATATGTTCTAAATCTCTGATTTATTATTGATGAAGGCTATTGATAATTTAATTATCTTTAGTCATGATATTCTTTACTGAGCTAGTTGTGCTCACCCTTTTGCTTCACAATTCCTTTCAGGTAATAAGAGTGTAGCTGGGTCGAGCGAGGGTAACGGGGAAATAGAACGGTGATCTCTAGCTGTGGATGTTCTCCCGAAGCAGTATAGAAAAGTTCATTTAGTAGTTTTATTTGGTGAATCCAATAGGGTAAGGTGTACCCAACGTTGGAAGGGTGGTTTGCCACTATCATACAAGATGTCTAACGACATACAACCTCGTGTCATCATTAGACAGGGATGTGCTCATCCACTTGCTGAGTATATATACGAGCACTACCTATATAATCTTGGTGTTTGTTTGAAGTATAATTCTCAATTAGAGACAGTAGAGATAATGATATGTCAAGAGAAGACTCACCATTGGGAAGAATATGATAGTAATCTTCTCGTTTTTCTTTGGGGTCTATTGGGTCAACCAAGAATAATTCTGTGGCCATATGATATCTATCATAACCTAGACGCATGGCCTCCCATGTACGAAGGTTTCCTTGAGCACTTCCCAAATATTCTAATTTCTAAAACAGTTTTTGACTAAACCTTTATGTAAGGTGTCATTGTGAGGTGATGTCAACGGTTGGAACATGAGTCACATTTGGTATATATTTGTATCCAGACTCACAGCATATGTGTTGTTGTATTTTGCACGACAATTGTTGTAATAAAGTTGTAGTTGTTTTCTGTACCATGTATTTGGCGACTCAGAATAGGTTGGATGGAATGGACCTATTTTGGGGACGTTACAGAATATATTATATTTTATTTAAAAGATTTTTCTTTAAATATGGACCGTCAGATTAAAGTAATCAATCTGGACCGTTCATGGATTAGTTACTATGCATTCCTTCATTATTTCTTACGAATTCACTGAACTCTAGAGAGAGAAACTAGAGAGAGAAACTATAGAGAGAGAGAAGAAGAGTATTCTGCTACTTAACTACTTCCTTATTTCAGCTCTTCCTTAAAACGGTAAGGGGTGTTATTCTTTCTTATTCATGAAGAGAACTGTTGTTATTCCATTTCTTATTATTCTGTTGGAATAACCTGTATACGCGGTCTACCCTATACTTGGTGACATTCTTCTATTATTCTGTTGGAACATCCTGTCTGTGTGTTTTACACCGGACCTGGTTCTATTTTTATTATTATTCTGTTGGAACATCCTGTCTGTGTGTTTTACACCGGACCTGGTTCCGTCTTGTTATTATTCTGTTGGAACATCCTGTCTGTGTGTTTTACACCGGACCTGGTTCCATTATTTATTATTCTGTCGGAATATCCTGTCTGTGCGTTTACGCCGGACCTGGTTCCATTATTTATTATTCTGTTGGAATAACCTGTCTGTGCGGTCTATTGCATGCCGGGTGATTTCTTTTGTTATTCCATTCTTTATTATACTCAGTTGGTTAAGTTTTGACTTCTATACTCCATGAAATTTGTGGAATATCCTTGATAATTGCGGTTCATCCAGTATCTTTTCATGAAAATATTCTTCTGAGTATTCTTGAATTTTACTCCACAAAGCAGTATCATGTTGACAATTTGGACGTTGTTAATTCTTGGATAAATTAATTCTTGAACTTGTTTTATTGAATTCTTATATCATTGTCATCATCCTCATGTTTATAAAATGTTGAAAGTCATCTGTGGCCTGTAGTGCATAGATGAACATGGTATGATTATGACCAGGGATTATTCGGTATAATCATGACCGTAATGTTAGAAATGATGTGGTAAAAGTCCTCATTGGCCCGTAGTGCATTGATGGACAGTTGTTGGCATGATCATGACCATTAATGAATACACGAATATCCTTGGCCGTAGTGCAGGGGTGATTCGATGATGTGGATTATTTTATTAAGCTGAGTCCCAGCGATCACAGTGTTGAAAAACCTTTTAAATCATAAAAGATAGTAGAGTTTATTTTCTACTTGACTCTTTTAATGGATTGCTTGTTCCGCTGCAGTTAAACTTGATGTCTATTATATTTTATCAGTTTAACATTGTTGAAGGCTAATGATAATTTATTCTGCATTATCTTAGTCATAATATTTCTTACTGGGCTAGTTGAGCTCACCCTTTCTTTCACTGTTCTCTTTAGGAAATGAGAACGTAGCTGGGGCAAGTCGGGGAACGGAGTGATGGTCCGAATGATAGTATTAGTTAGTAGTCCTCACTATTCTATGTAATAGTGTGTTAATAAATGTAATGAGGACTCCTTTTGAGTATGAATACTCTCTAGAAGATAATATTTGTATTCAAACTCACAGTTTATGTTTTGTCGTATTGTACACGACAGTTGTATTAGTAAGTTGTATTTGTATTCTATACTATGTATCTGACGACCCAAGATAGGTGATGTATACCTAATTTTGGGGGCGTCACAGTTGGTATCAGAGCTTAGGGATATGATCCCTGTCTAAGATGTTAGAATAGAACTAGAAGGGGAGAGACGAGGAATTCCTTCGCTAGTATGACCTACCTAAGTTTATTTGCATGGTATTTAATTGGTCGGTCATAATATAAGGATAATATATGACATATCAATTAACTTTTATCTTGTGGCAGTATCTGAAAATGGCATCTGAGAATGTTGAGAATAGCAATGGAGCACAGGCGACTGTTGATTCACCACATATCAATAATCAGGATAATGTGCATCAGGAAGGTGACAATCCTCATGCAAACAACAACACTGACCAGATGATGAATGATGGAATGTTCAGAAACTTTATGCAGTTCATGCAACAACAGGCGAGATCGGCTCCTGTCCAAAATATAGGTGGAAACACTGAAAACTCTCGGACGATCACCGCTAAACAGTTCAAGGAGCTGGGACCACCAGAGTTTAAGGGAGAGCCAAAACCACTTATAGCAGAAACATGAATAAAGCAGATTACCAAGATATTTGATGTCTTGGGATGCTCCGAGGAGCAAAAGGTTCCCTTTGCCGCCTTTATGTTGCGAGGAGAGGCAGATTACTGGTGGGAATCGATTAAGCGTACTCAACCTGCCGCACTGAAGATGTCTTGGGAGAAGTTCCAAGAGTTGTTCAATGACAAATACTTTCCCGAAAGTGTTCGTCACATGAAGGAGGTGGAGTTCATCAAATTGGAGCAGAATAATATGACCGTGTCGCAGTATGAGGCTAAATTTGCTGAGTTGTCCCGATTTGCGTCCCACTTGGTGGATAATGAAGAGCGAATGACGCGAATGTTTTTGCGAGGTTTGAAACCTGAGATACGTCAACATCTTATTTCTCATAAATTGTGTTTGTATTCAGATGTTGTGAATAGGGCTCAGTTAGTGGAGCGCGATAACGAGTCAACGCAACCAAAAGAGAGCAGTCGGCAAAATGATAATACCAGTGAGAGCAGTCATCGAAGCGGTGACAACAAGCGTGGAGGGAATCAACAGGCCAGAAATGGTAACCACTTCGGTGGTAATCAGGGCCAAAACAATAAGAATGGTCATTTCAAGAAGAGGAGATTCAACAATGATGGAAAGACGTCAGCACCAGCACCCGTTGTTAAGGAAGGAGAACGACCACCTATCATATGTTTCAAATGCGGAGGGGAGGGGCACATCAGTCCAAACTGCGCGATGCCGTCTAAAGCATGTTATAATTGTGGAAGAGAAGGTCATTTAGCTCGATTTTGTCGTTTACCAAAAACAAGTTCAGCCAAGATGGAGACACCAAAGGCCGTCCCAGAAAAGTCAAAACCGGTAGTGCAAGGGAGAGCGTTTGTTGTGACCTCCCAGAAAGCAAGGAACCCGAATGAGGTCATCACGGGTAAGCTTATCATAAACTCTAACGAAGTCTATACTTTATTTGATACCGGTTCTACCCATTCTTTTATTTCTCCTACTTGCGCTCATCGATTAAATTTGACTCCGGAGAAATTAGACTTTGATTTATCTGTTGAAACTCCATTGGGAGAAACCTTCATTACATCCACGGTTTATAAGTCTTGTTTGGTTCAAGTTGGTACCCACACATTACCTGTCGATCTGATTTCATTAAAAATACTTGCATTTGACGTGATTCTAGGGATTGATTGGTTAACTACTCATCATGCAAAAATTGATTATTTTCGTAAGGTTGTTAGCTTTCATATTCCTAATCGACCTATTATGCGAATTCAAGCAACCAAACCATTAAAATCAATCGCTGTCATCTCAAGCCATAAAGCTATTCGTTTATTGAAAAACGGATGTCAAGCTTTCTTAGCTCATGTCACGGATCTAAACAAAAATACGTCAGTTTTGAATGATATTTCTATTGTTAATAAATTCCTGACGTATTCCCTGAAGAACTTCCTGGCCTACCCCCAGAGCGTGAAATTGAATTTTGTATCGACCTTGAACCCGGTACAAAACCCATTTCCAAAGCCCCATATCGAATGGCTCCTATTGAACTTCAGGAGTTAAAGATCCAACTGCAGGAATTGTTAGACATTGGCTTTATTCGTCCTAATACTTCTCCTTGGGGTGCTCCTGTGCTATTCGTGAAGAAAAAAGATGGAAGTATGCGACTTTGTATTGATTATCGGGAGTTGAATCATGTCACCATCAAAAACAGGTACCCATTGCCACGTATTGATGACCTGTTTGACCAGTTGTAAGGAGCACAATTCTTTTCAAAGATCGATCTTCGTTCTGGATATCATCAGCTGAAGGTTAGAATTGAGGATATTCCAAAGACTGCTTTCAGAACTCGGTACGGGCATTATGAATTCCTAGTCATATCCTTTGGATTGACTAATGCTCCTGCTGCCTTCATGGATATGATGAACCGGGTATTCAAGGAATATTTGGATCACTTTGTGGTCGTCTTTATTGATGACATCCTTATTTATTCCAAAAGTCGTGAAGATCATGAGCAACACTTGAGGCTGGTACTCCAAAAGCTTCGTGAATACAAGCTTTATGCCAAGTTGAAGAAATGCGAGTTCTGGCTGGAGGAGGTAGCATTCCTTGGGCACGTAGTATCAAGTCGTGGAATATCGGTTGACCCGGCAAAGATTGAAGCTATTCAAAGCTGGGAGCAACCTAAATCAGTGACCGAAGTACGTAGCTTTCTTGGTTTAGCTGGTTATTATCGGAGATTCGTGGAAGGATTTTCTCGAATCGCTACTCCATTAACTCAGCTGACTCGGAAAGATACAAAGTTCGGTTGGAGCGAAGAATGTGAGCAGAGTTTTCAAGAACTCAAGAGGAGACTCATTTCAGCACCTGTTCTAACAATACCATCTGGCTCGGAGGGATTTGTCATCTACAGTGATGCTTCGAGCAAAGGGTTGGGATGCGTTCTCATGCAACATGGAAAAGTCATAGCCTATGCATCAAGACAACTCAAGGAATATGAGAGGAATTATCCTACTCATGATCTAGAGTTGGCAGCTGTTGTCTTTGCACTTAAAATTTGGAGGCATTACTTGTATGGGGAGAAGGTGGAGATCTTTACGGATCATAAAAGCCTCAAATATTTCTTCACTCAAAAGGAACTCAACATGCGACAACGACGTTGGCTTGAACTGTTGAAAGATTATGATCATACCATTCAATACCATCCTGGAAAAGCGAACGTGGTAGCTGACGCATTGAGTAGAAGATCATATGCAAGTACGAGTGCGATATTGTCAACACAAAGGCCCATTTTGTGTGATTTGCAAAGGATGGAGATAGAGTTAAAGACTCCAGGGACCCATGTGATGATGGCGAATATACGAGTAGAACCGACTTTAATCGATAAAGTTAAAGCTGCTCAAGCTACAGACCTGGAGCTGATGCGTATGAGGAAGAAAGTGCAAGAAGGTGCTATGCCGGAAGCAAGAATCGATGAAGAAGGAATACTTCGAGTCAACTCCAGACTTTGTGTTCCTAACAACCCTGATTTAAAGTATGAAATCATGATGGAGGCGCACAACACACCGTTTGCAATCCATCCTGGAAGTACCAAAATGTATCATGATCTTCGTCATACATTTTGGTGGAGCAATATGAAGAGAGAGATAGCGCTGTTTATCTCAAGGTGTCTAACGTGTCAACGAGTCAAAGCGGAGCATCAAGTACCAAAAGGTCCATTGCAACCACTTGAAATTCCAGAATGGAAGTGGGAGCACATTACCATGGATTTCGTTACCGGTCTTCCTAAGGTTTTTCAAGGTATAGATGCGATTTGGGTCATTGTTGATAGATTGACCAAGTCTGCTCATTTCTTACCGATACGAGAAACTTATACACTTGAACGTCTTGCTCGTATGTACATAAACGAGATTGTAAGACTGCATGGTATGCCAGTATCCATAGTTTCTGATCGAGACCCAAGATTCACTTCACGATTTTGGGTTAGTTTACAAAAAGCTATGGGCACAGATTTACGATTTAGTTCGGCATATCATCCTCAGACGGACGGACAATCAGAGAGGACTATTCAAACTCTAGAAGATTTATTAAGACTCTGTGTCCTTGACTTCAAGGGAAGTTGGGACAAGTTCTTACCATTGGTGGAGTTTTCCTACAACAACAGTTATCAAGCAAGTATTGGCATGGCTCCATTCGAAGCATTGTATGGAAGAAAATGTCGTTCTCCAGTATGCTGGGATGAGGTGGGTGAAGCAACGTTGTTGGGACCGGAGTTGGTACGTATGACTACAGAAAAGATTCAAACGATCCGACAACGTATAAAAACCTCACAAGATCGACAAAAGAGTTATGCTGATCTTCATCGAAAGGACGTGGAATTTGATGTAGGAGATCATGTGTTCTTACGTGTTGCTCCATGGAAAGGAGTTACGAGATTTGGAAAGAGAGGAAAGCTCAATCCTCGATTCATCGGTCCATTTTTAATCCTCGATCGAGTAGGAACTGTGGCTTATAGACTCGCTTTATCGCCAAGTATGTCTCGTGTTCATAACGTTTTTCACATATCCATGTTACGCAAATATGTGGAAGACCCGAACCACATTATTGAGTTAGAACCGGACGAAATAGCAGAAGATTTGACGTATGAAGAAGTTCCTGTTCAAATCTTGGATAAGAAGGAACATATTCTACGCTCCAAGGTTATACCTCAAGTCAAAGTTTTGTGGAGAAACCACGATGTTGAGGAAATGACTTGGGAGTTAGAATCTGAAATGAAATCAAGGTATCCTTACCTCTTCGACATACCAGGTACGTACCCTAATTTCGAGGGCGAAATTTCATAAGAAGGGGAGGTTGTAAGACCCCAACTTTTATAAATAAAGATGAATTTTCTATAAATATCATTTTTGAATATTATGGAGTTAATTTGATATAATGTTATAGTTGTGGGTAATATTTATAAATTTTGCAAAGTACGCAAGTTGTTATATAATATTCGATTGGTCGGGGAATATTCGTTTTAACAGGGAATATTCGTACAACGGCACAATCATTGGTGGACCCCACAACGGAATTATTGTCGGATTTGAAAAAACGACAAAAATATTTTATTAAAAATAACGGCGGAAGTTTTACCATTGTTACTGTTGAACTACTCGGTAGTAAAAGTACAGTAATACGTGTGGTTGCATAGTAGCACACGGTATTGATTATTAATGCTTATGTGAGAAGTCACTCAGTTTGATTCAATTATTGTCAGTTAATAATATGAATTATTTAGCGATAATGACGTTTTGTTTTATTCGTATTATTAACGTAATAAAACAAAAACATCTTTTTATATAAAACAAAATACTTTATTAAAGTTATTCTATAAATAGAATATATTATATTTTATTTAAAAGATTTTTCTTTAAATATGGACCGTCAGATTAAAGTAATCAATCTGGACCGTTCATGGATTAGTTACTATGCATTCTATTTTTCTATAAATAGCAGCTCATTCCTTCATTATTTCTTACGAATTCACTGAACTCTAGAGAGAGAAACTATAGAGAGAGAGAAGAAGAGTATTCTGCTACTTAACTACTTCCTTATTTCAGCTCTTCTTTAAAACGGTAAGGGGTGTTATTCTTTCTTATTCATGAAGAGAACTGTTGTTATTCCATTTCTTATTATTCTGTTGGAATAACCTGTATACGCGGTCTACCCTATACTTGGTGACATTCTTCTATTATTCTGTTGGAACATCCTGTCTGTGTGTTTTACACCGGACCTGGTTCCGTTTTTATTATTATTCTGTTGGAACATCCTGTCTGTGTGTTTTACACCGGACCTGGTTCCGTCTTGTTATTATTCTGTTGGAACATCCTGTCTGTGTGTTTTACACCGGACCTGGTTCCATTATTTATTATTCTGTCGGAATATCCTGTCTGTGCGTTTACGCCGGACCTGGTTCCATTATTTATTATTCTGTTGGAATAACCTGTCTGTGCGGTCTATCGCATGCATGGTGATTTCTTTTGTTATTCCATTCTTTATTATACTCAGTTGGTTAAGTTTTGACTTCTATACTCCATGAAATTTGTGGAATATCCTTGATAATTGCGGTTCATCCAGTATCTTTTCATGAAAATATTCTTCTAAGTATTCTTGAATTTTACTCCACAAAGCAGTATCATGTTGACAATTTGGACGTTGTTAATTCTTGGATAAATTAATTCTTGAACTTGTTTTATTGAATTCTTATATCATTGTCATCATCCTCATGTTTATAAAATGTTGAAAGTCATCTGTGGCCTGTAGTGCATAGATGGACTTGGTATGATTATGACCAGGGATTATTCGGTATAATCATGACCGTAATGTTACAAATGATGTGGTAAAAGTCCTCATTGGCCCGTAGTGCATTGATGGACAGTTGTTGGCATGATCATGACCATTAATGAATACACGAATATCCTTGGCCGTAGTGCAGGGGTGATTCGATGATGTGGATTATTTTATTAAGCTGAGTCCCAGCGATCACAGTGTTGAAAAACCTTTTAAATCATAAAAGATAGTAGAGTTTATTTTCTACTTGACTCTTTTAATGGATTGCTTGTTCCGCTGCAGTTAAACTTGATGTCTATTATATTTTATCAGTTTAACATTGTTGAAGGCTAATGATAATTTATTCTGCATTATCTTAGTCATAATATTTCTTACTGGGCTAGTTGGGCTCACCCTTTCTTTCACTGTTCTCTTCAGGAAATGAGAACGTAGCTGGGGCAAGTCGGGGAACGGAGTGATGGTTCGAATGATAGTATTAGTTAGTAGTCCTCACTATTCTATGTAATAGTGTGTTAATAAATGTAATGAGGACTCCTTTTGAGTATGAATACTCTCTAGAAGATAATATTTGTATTCAAACTCACAGTTTATGTTTTGTTGTATTGTACATGACAGTTGTATTAGTAAGTTGTATTTGTATTCTATACTATGTATCTGACGACCCAAGATGGGTGATGTATATCTAATTTTGGGGGCGTCACACTGGGTCCATTATTTATTATTCTGTTGGGAATAACCTGTCTGTGCGGTCTATCGCATGCCTAGTAAATTCTTCTGTTATTCTATTCTTTATTATTCTGTTGGGAATAACCTGTCTGTGCGGTCTATCGCATGCCTGGTGAATTCTTTTGTTATTCCATTCTTTATTATTCTGTTGGAAATGATCTGTCTACGTGGATTACCGCATGGCGGATGAAAATCCATTTGCAGTTTCGTATATTCTATTATACTCGTATGAGATATCATTTCTTTTGTACTCGTTATGGAATATCATTTTCTTTGGTATTTTTCTTTTACGAGTTACTATTCACCCAATTACTATTCAATCTAGTATCATTCACTAGGGTATTCGGGGCACTTTTCGTGTCGAAGTACTATTCACGAGTTACTATTCACAAGTTACTATTCACCCGATTACTATTCACTCTAGTATCATTCACTCGGGTATTCAGGACACTTTTCGTGTCGGGGTACTATTAACGGGGTACTATTCCCGAAGTACTATTCACCCAAAAAATATATTTCTTTTATGTCCAAATTATTTTTGGTACATGAATATTATTCTTGAATTTTACTCTACAAAGCAGTATCATGTTGACAATTTGGACGTTATTGATTTCTGGATAAATTAAATTATAAATATTTAAAATTTATCCTTGAACTTGTTTTATTGAATAATTATGTCATTGTCATCATCCTCATGCTTATATTGCGATGAAAGTCATCTTTGGCTTACGTGCATAGATGGACAGTTGTTGGTATGATTATGACCAGGGTGTAGACACTCGAAATTTTCTGCATATCTGACATCACAGGAGCACTATTCGTCTTTCAAGAGGAAACCCTGGAAGACGGTTCATATCCATTCAGGATACCACCGGGAGGAACAGCTCGACCCCGGATACCACTAGGAGTAACAGCCTCAACCCCGGAACACACACCGGGAGTAACAATTCCAACCTCGGAGATAACCCCGAGGCCTGCAGTTACAATACCGGAACACAAACCGGAGAAGACCGTTTCATCCCGAAGATAACCCCGAGATGTTCCGTCTCAGTCCCAACACTGGGAATAGCATATTCCAATCTTGGATATAACCCCAAGGAAGGAAGTGGCAGTTCCGGAGATAACCCCGGAAATGCTTGTTTCAAATGCATGTAATCAACTTCAATCTCGGCGCTCACAACGCGATACTCAGTACCAACCCGGAGATAACTGTAACAACTCGATATTTTCTATATAATTAAATCAGAAATTTTGCGTATAATTTTTTTTTATTATTTATTTATTTTAAGGATGAGGATTTGTACAAGATAATACGTGTATGTAATTATGTAATAAATAAAAATATATTTATTACATGAATATTTACAAATAATTTTATTTTTGAATTATTGACTATTATAAAGTTTATTCTTTTAATAATTAATTTTATAGTAGAAATATTTTTATTATTTATTTTCCATAAAAATATAATTATATATTATTTAAATAATATATGAAATGATTTTTAGAATTATTATAATAATTATTTATTTTATTATATGAATTTATGCAAGATTAATTAAGTTAATTATTTTAACTTAATTAATAATGTTATATATGAAGAATAAATCAGATATGGAATCCAAAATTTGGATTTTTATCGATGAATAAAAATAATAATATAATAATATTATATTTTGATTTTTAAGTGCTATAAATATGTACTGTATGCTTGTGGACTGACAATGGTTGGTCAATTATGGTGTATTATGACCAAACCCTAGTGTTACTGATAAACACTAATTTTGCAGTCAAATAAGACTTTAAAATCTGTTAAGTCACTGTGTTATATGAATAATGACATGTATTATTAGAATTTAATTTTAATTAGGAAAACCCTAATTATTATGTGGAAAACTCTAATTATTAATTTAAAACCCTAATTTCTAAAAGTTAGAAACCCTAATTTAAAACTCAATTTGAGTTCGAGACTGTTATATAACTGTGTAATGTGATTTGAGTGGTGTATTAAAGAATTTAATGTTAATTAGAGAAATCCTAATTAATATTTAAAATCCTAATTTTAGAAACCCTAATATTTAAATTATAAACCCTAATTGATTTGAAACCCTAATTCAAAGGACATTTATGACTTTAAGAATTTGTTATGTAGTTACGTAATCATGATAATGTTTGTAATGACCGGTATTAAAGATATTAACCCTAGTTAGGGAGAATTTTAATTGTTTTCAAAACCCTAATTTTTTTTAGGGTATAAATCCTTATTATTAATTTTTCTAAATTATAAAACCTAATTTGCTAATTGAAACCCTAATTGCTAATTAGGCACACTTAATGATAATTAGTAAAATATAAACCTAATTATCAAGTCTATGAGGTTAGGAAACCTAATTAATTAAGAAACCTTAATTTTGTATTTTAGAAACTAAAATTTTATTATTTTATTATTTATTTATTTATTTTTATATAAACCCTAAATTACAAATTCTAAAAATTATTTTTAAACCCTAAAATGGTCCAAACCCTAAACCTTAATCCAAACCCTAAACCCTAAGGGTTTGCCATGTTTACAAGTTTGCCCTTAATTGTAAAAGCCAAAAGACATTTTTGCCCTCATGTATAATTGAAGCTAACAATAGGTTTTGACCTTAGGGGAAGTTGGTGACCAAATCCAACCACCCCATGTGCCTTAAATCTCAGCAGATCAGCCCAATTTCCCGCCAAATACATAGCATACAAGTTGTATATATAGATTTGAAGAGAGAGAAATGTCATTTGTTACTTACATTTTTCAAAAACACTCAACTATTCTCTCTCAAGCTCTCACCTCCGAAAATATCAAGATATATCAGTCACAAATCAAGCCCCACGATCACCCATAACCAAATCAGTGGCTAGAATCAAGGATTTGATCAAAAGAGGTAGAACCCTAACTTGAAAATCTGTCAATCGATCTGATGTTAGATGTTAGTTTTTTTGTGTTAAATATGTTATATGTAGTGTAAAGAGATGATCTGGGTTGCTAGATGTTAGATCCATAACATCTAGAGGCTCAAATTTGGCATTTTACAAAAATTTGGAAAAAATAATTTTATGTTCTGACAACAGATGTCAGAGGCTGTACATCTCATTGTGTTATGTGTTTTTGCTGTTTAAATGTTTACACATGTATCTTGTTAGGTCATCTTTCATATGGAACTTGAATCAGGTCCATAGCTGTTGTAGATTAAAAGTTATAAGCGGTCAAACAGGGTTGACCGGCCATGACTATGTGAAAATCTGGGTAACCCAAATTACCAAGAACACTCTGACAATGTTTTTCAGAGCTTCGATCTCGCTGGTTTTAGTTAGTTATGTTATGTTATTGTTTTGATGATGTAAACAGGTATATGGAGTACACATGAAAGTCATTATAAAACCTAGATTGTGACCAGGATGAAAGATAATCACAGTCAAACTTGGGTTGACCACCTGCTCTGGCGATTTTCTGGAAAACCCAGGTGGCTGATGAACAAAGTTACTGACATGGTTTGACCATGCTAGATTTTGTTCATTTTATGTTGTTAGAGTAATATAGTGTTATACGAATGGACCCTGACATTGTGGCTACATGGTTGAACAAATATATCTCACAAACGAGAACCAGAACTTAAGTTAGAAGGATCTAAATATAGTACCATCAACTGTTCTTCATTTTCTGGAAAACCCAGAAATGAAGAACAACCTTGTCAGACTTTTTGAAGACCTATAATTATCTGATCTGTTGTTCTACGACCATGAAATCCGTTTGTATATGTAGTATTACATGTGTACTACATGTGTAATAACATTAGATACCCAGAAAACATTAGATCATGCATTCAAATGATGGTCAAAGTCGCTCACTCGTTCGCTGATTATGATGTTCTGGGTTTCATCAAGAACACCAAGAACACCTATAGCGTCAGTTCTGTCGCTACAGGGCCCTTTTAGCGACAGTTTATTTATGAAATTAATATATTAATTAAATAAATAGAAATAAATAGTTTTTAATTATTAAAAATACAAAATAAATTATTAAAAATTATTTTAAAATCTAAAAATTAGTTTTTAATTATTTTGAATATATTTCATAAATATTTAATATTTTTAGAATATTAAAAGTATTTAATTTATTTAATTATATTATTAAATAAATTATTTAAAAATGATTTTAATACATGAAAAATTATTTAAAATTATATTATGGTATAAGAAAATAATTTAAGTTATTTTTGATAACTTTTAATATTTTGTGATGAATTTCATTAATTAATTAATATTAATGATAATTAATTTATTTAATAAATGTATTAAATAAATTATAAAAAATAGAATTAATGATTTATAAATCATATAAAAATGATTTAAAGGTTATAAAAGTATTTTAAGTTATAAATAAAACTTTTGATATTTTGTCATGAAAAATATTAATATTTTAATATTAATGATATTAGATTTAATTAATAATTATATTAAGTAAATTAGTTTTAAAATGATTTTAATATTAGAAAAATCATTTTAAATGAAAATAAATAGTTTAAAAATATTTTAAGTTATAAAATATTACTTTCAATATTTAAAGGTACATTTCATTAATTATTTACTATTAATGATATTAAAGTTATATTAAATAAATTAGTTTAAAAATGATTTTTATATTATAAAAATTATTTAAAATAAAAATAAAGTGTTTAAAGATATTTTAAAGTTATAAAATATAACTTCTAATATTTGAACGATAATTTCATTAATAATTTAGTATTAATGATATTGATTTAATAATAAATGATATTAAGTTTATTTAATAATTATATTAAATAAATAGTTTTAAAATGGTTTTATTTATTTAAAAATCATTTAATAAGGATATAAATGAATTAAAAATATTTTAAGTTATGATTAATGACTTTTAATATTTTGATAAATAATGCATTAATACTTTAATATTAATGATAATTATTTAAAAATGATTTTAACTCTTTTAAAGATCATTTAAGCATAATATTAATACTTTAAAAGTATTTTGAGTTATTATAAATAATTTTAACCTTTTGGCAATGGTTTCATTAATAGTTAATATTAATTAAATATTAATGATAATAGAATTGTTTAATATTTAAATTATTTAATAATGATTCCGATGTTTGAAAAATCATAATTAATTATAATAAATGTTTTAAAAAAAATTTATTATAAGTCATTTAATAATAATATGACCGATATTAAGTTATAGGACAGAGTCTTAGACTCGATAATTATCCGATAAAGCCGTCGGTACACTGACATGTTTCAGAAATTGATCTGGACTTAGATAATTTGATTAGATATGTGTTTATTTGTGATTCAATGGTTATGGAACATATGTGACAATGTGATTAGGTTATGTGCTGACTGCAATAAGCAGTTCTATGTGTTATAGTATGTTATTCTAATTGATCAAATGATCTTATTAATGATAGGTTTCGATATAAAGATAGAACTAAGTTACGAACTGTAAGCAGCGCATCAGGCAAGTATCTTACCTTTGCATTTTCTTTATGCAATGGACATGAGTAAGAATATTTACGAATTATATTATTAATGTACAAATTATTAACTTTATATTATATACGCTCATTGATTATCAACATGTTAGTATATGATAATTCAGATATATATATTCTGTTCGTTAATTTCTGTAAATGGTTATACAAGTGTCCCCACTTGGATAATTATTGTATTTAATCACATGTTGATACACCTTTGTCAATTATCAGTATATATATATATATATATATATATATATATATATATATATGTTGAATTATAGATTATTGTTGAACAAGGTAAAACTTTTGATTTGGAACCCAGACAAGTATGAACATCCCTACATGGGAAAACTTATGTGCGCCCAAGACGAACAGAGTGAACGATAACATCGTTCTTGCATGTAGTATTGATCAATACAGGGTACATGGGAAGTACAACCGCGTGCTCGTAAGTTATGACGGTTTGCAGATGAAGTTCCGTCTAACCTTATCGAAAATTTAAAATAATGTTCATAGTATGTCGACTACCCTATATATATAGACAATACGTAGTTTCAAAAATTTTGGGATAGAATTGTTATGTTGTTATTATCGGTTCAGTTTACTTCACAACTATAAATTCGTTGTAGAAATGATGTACAAAGAAAATATTTATTTATTTCAGCTAAGTATATTCATAATTGTTATTACTTGCTGGGCACCCAAATACTCACCCTTGCTTAAATTTAAATGTTTTCAGCTAGGCATGATCAACCCGAAGGTTCAGACAAGAACAAGTGAGAAGGAAAGCAAACATAACATGTTTAATGGTGTCTTTTGTAATAGTTAGACAATATATAGACAATGATATGTATTATATATCATGTAAAGAATTATAGTAAAGGTGCGTAATTGGGATTAGACTCTGATAAATGTAAGTTAAGTTGGATTTTTATATTATTGTTATTATTATTAGTATTATTCCGTTCATAGAAATAGTATCGTGAAACACCGAGTTCGGGTTTCAACTACCCGAGTTTGGGGGCTTTACAAGTTGGTATCAGAGCTTTAGGGTTAAAAACCTTAGGTGGGTTAGACCTTAGGCTATAACCTTGGAACAGAGGGAAACGTTGAAAATATAAATAACTCATTTAGAGTTTAAAAGGAGATGAATTAAACAAATTCATCATTAGGCAAACTAAAAGATAACTTGTATAAAACTATTATTTGCTGCGTGTATATATTAATTGATAATCAGGATAACTTAGGTGTGTAGATGTCAGATAGAAAAGAATTAGAATGCCCTTAGATTGTAAAGAAGAAGTCGACCTCCATAACCAAGCCAATATCAAAGCCAATAGCTGAAATAGAGGCTCACATTGAAAGCTACCTCAATGAGGTGGTGGTTTTGAAAAGTATAGTATCAGACGCTGAAACGATAGTATGACTGATAGGTAAAGTATAGTTAAAGAATATGTGGTCAATGTCGAGTTCTTAAACTCATATGTTTTTGGTAAGTTCTTAAACTCATAATGTATGGTAAGTTGGACGAACTAGGTATAGTTAGGTGTGAATGGATTATTGAGGATAATGAGAATAGACAGATTACTAAGTAAATGATCCTTAGTGGAGGCGTAAGAAATAAGTAGTAATAGTATTACTTAAAAAGGTATGATTATATGTTATGTATATAATAGGTATGTTTGTATATAGTAGTATTTTTCAAATTTTTTATAAGTTGTGTCAGCGATTCCCGACTTTTGAGTCATAAAGAGATAACGGATGATTAAAGCAATATGTGCTATAGTATGTCAAATGTTATGAATATGAGTCTATGAAGGATTAATGAAATAAGTTGGTATAAAGATAGTAATTATTTACCTGAACATTGGTTAATACGGTAAACCAAAGTTTTCAAAGTCTAATATTTTGAGTACATGATTATTTGAGTAGAAAATTTTGCGTTATATGTATACGATAAAGCTTAGAATGTAAGAATAATTTATAATAATGCCGCTAAGGAGACGAAAACGAAATACACAGACAAAAGAACCTGTCAACAAAGTTGGAAGACAACCAGACCCGATACAAAATTTTGCGAATATGGACGATCAAGTTATGCAGGACGGAATACCAGTCACCGAAAGATCAACCAAATAATCGATCGACGAACGTCAAAGACTTTAAGGCCATCGTACTGCCAAGATTTGGGAGATCAACTAACCATGTTGACGCGTTTGTGATAGCTAGGGTAACGAAGGGGCAAAAGATAGTTTTGTCACCTATACGATTAAAAGGAAAGAAGATAAAGGGCAAGCCTGCGTGATTTAAGTGTGGATCAATGGAGTATAAGGTGGAAGACCGTTCAAGGAGGAGAAGGCCGGAGGCAAGGAATGTGAATACGGGAAAAGGCAGCAGGACATTGGCGACGATGGGACCAACATCAATAATCAAACCAACGAAATCAACTGCAAGCATCTTCAACATGACAGTTCAAGATATCGTGGCAGCCGGTGATGCAAATCCAGGTATTACTCAAACCAATTTTATTTCTTATACATTATTATTTTCTTATATGTAGTAAATTATTTTGAAGGAGGAAATTGAGTTCTATTAGAAATCAATTCTCCGTATAAGCAGATAGATAAGCTTTATGATGAATAGTTAAATATCAATTCGATCAATTTTGATCATGATTTACTTGCAATGATTATGTATGCTATGTACCCTGGTATGTATAGGTTTTAAAATGGTGATTCTGGAGACGGAATCTTTATAAAGGAGATTGAATGTAACTACCCGATATTTTATATATAATTAAATCAGAAATTTTACGTATAATTTTCTTTTATTATTATTTATTTATTTTAAGGATGAGGATTTGTACAAGATAATACGTATATGTAATTATGTAATAAATAAAAATATATTTATTACATGAATGTTTACAAATAATTTTATTTTTGAATTATTGACTATTATAAAGTTTATTCTTTTAATAATTAATTTTATAGTAGAAATGTTTTTATTATTTATTTTCTATAAAAATATAATTATATATTATTTAAATAATATATGAAATAATTTTTAGAATTATTATAATAATTATTTATTTTATTATATGAATTTATGCAAGATTAATTAAGTTAATTATTTTAACTTAATTAATAATGTTATATATGAAGAATAAATCAGATATAGAATCCAAAATTTAGATTTTTATCAATGAATAAGAATAATAATATAATAATATTATATTTTGATTTTTAAGTGCTATAAATATGTACTGTATGCTTGTGGACTGACAATGGTTGGTCAATTATGGTGTATTATGACCAAACCCTAGTGTTACTGATAAACACTAATTTTGCAGTCAAATAAGACTTTAAAATCTGTTAAGTCACTGTGTTATATGAATAATGACATGTATTATTAGAATTTAATTTTAATTAGGAAAACCCTAATTATTATGTGGAAAACTCTAATTATTAATTTAAAACCCTAATTTCTAAAAGTTAGAAACCCTAATTTAAAACTCAATTTGAGTTCGAGACTGTTATATAACTGTGTAATGTGATTTGAGTGGTGTATTAAAGAATTTAATGTTAATTAGAGAAATCCTAATTAATATTTGAAATCTTAATTTTAGAAACCCTAATATTTAAATTATAAACCCTAATTGATTTGAAACCCTAATTCAAAGGCCATTTATGACTTTAAGAATTTGTTATGTAGTTATGTAATCATGATAATGTTTGTAATGACCGGTATTAAAGATATTAACCCTAGTTAGGGAGAATCTTAATTGTTTTCAAAACCCTAATTTTTTTAAGGTATAAATCCTTATTATTAATTTTTCTAAATTATAAAACCTAATTTGCTAATTGTAAACCCTAATTGCTAATTAGGCACACTTAATGATAATTAGTAAAACATAAACCTAATTATCAAGTCTATGTGATTAGGAAACCTAATTAATTAAGAAACCTTAATTTTGTATTTTAGAAACTAAAATTTTATTATTTTATTATTTATTTTTATATAAACCCTAAATTGCAAATTCTAAAAATCATTTTTAAACCCTAAAATGGTCCAAACCCTAAACCTTAATCTAAACCCTAAACTCTAAGGGTTTGCCATGTTTACAAGTTTGCCCTTAATTGTAAAAGCCAAAAGACATTTTTGCCCTCATGTATAATTGAAGCTAACAATAGGTTTTGACCTTAGGTGTAAGACCCCAACTTATTAATAAATGAAATTAACTTTTCTCTATTTATTATTTTGAAATAGAAAGGGTTGATTTGATTAATGTGGTTAGTTATGGGTAAAATGCGCAAATATTTCAAATAAGCAAGTGGTTATAAAATATTTATTTTTGGTCGGTGAATATTCGTTCGGTCGTGGAATAATCTTGTTGTCGTGGAATATTCGTACGACGGCGCACCTTGTGTGGGCCCCATAACAAAAAGCGATTGGATGAAGAAAACGACAAGTATAAGTTATTTATAATTAACGGCGTAGTTGTTACCGTTAATATTGTTGGAATACCTGGTGGTTAAAATACAGTAGCACACGGTATTGTACCAATTATTGATTCTTACGAAGGAAGGCACTACTCAATAATTGTTACAGTAGTTACTGTTCAATATTTTATTTTATTGATTCAATAATTGCTGCATTGATATTTTACATTATTGTTGTTTCAATAATTGACACTGCACAGTATTTCCCATTATCAAATCAATAATTCATATTATTTAAATAATATTATTAGATAATATTATTGGCAATGTCTAGAAAGTTCTGTCTAAGGAGAGATTTAGTCATCTAATTGCGCGCTAGTAAGGAGAAATCCTTATTGGAAAGCCCCCTCTTTCCTGGGAACGGCCTGGTTGTCATAAATGTGATTCTGTAATATTATTTGTGAATAATTAATTATTGATTCATATGATAAGGAAATGTTTATTTTATGTGGATATAAATGAGGGATATATTTTTGTGGTTAAAAATGAAGGAGTTAATGTTGAGGTGTTTTATCTGTATTTTTGTCGGAACGGAGGTATTGAAAATCAAATTAGGGTTTTTGAGATATTTTGCGAGGGTTATAATTTTTAATCCGACCGTTGGATCGTGGTAATATTTGGATATGTTATACATATATAAGTTGAGTATATGTCCACAAATTTTGAACCGTTAAAAATGAACGTATGATTTGTTATGAATTTTACGAGATGACTGGTTCAGAAATTGTTGAATTTTTAGAGTTAATCATTTTGGTGGAAAATTCTAGAATTGGTGGGCCCCACTCTTGGTTGGTGAAGAAATATGCTGAGATTTTTATTCAAATGTGGTGGGTGGGAATAGTAGCAAGTAAAGCCATCAGGTTGCAGGTTAAGTCTGCTTCGGCGTGCTAACCTTTTCCTATAAATAGAGGGCTAAGTTAGAATTAAAAATCACACCAGAATTCATAAGTTTTCTCTCTTTCTCTCTCTAGATTATTGAGTGTATTTTGTGAGTATTTAGATACTTTGAAAGTTGCTATTCAGCACAAGTTTCATTCAGCCTCATATCCGATATTCAGTCAGAAGTATGGCTATTTTGATGTAAGGGATATTATCTTCTTCTTAAATGATATTTTCTTCAATATCATTATGCCGAAATATTGATATGAACTTTTTATCAAATTTGAAACTTTTTGTGTCGGGATTACTATTCACGTATACGTTACTATTCACGTATACGACACTATTCACGAATACGGCACTATTCACCAAAAAATAAAATTTTTCCTTTTTGTCCAAGATATCGATTATGGTTACTATCTTTGATTGTATCCATGTTTTGATCTTTATTTTTGAATTCTGCTTCACAATTGATTATTATGAAGTATTATTGATCTTGGATAAATTGTTATACGAATCCCTACTATTTATCCTCATGTCTCACTGGATTCATTTTTTTAAAGATATTTTTCATCATCCTCAGTCCTGAATGATGATATTATTGAATATCTTTGGCATGTAGTGCAGAGATGTATGATTACCTGATGTTACAGGGATAAAATATTAATGATGGACTTTTAAATCTTAGAAGATAGTAGAATTCTTTCTCTTCTTGACTCTTCTAATGGTTTGCTGTTTCCGCTGCAGTTGTTGATCTAAAACTTGTTGTCGATTATATTCTATCAGATTTTTCCCTGTTGAATACTAATGATAATTTGTTGTATATTATCTTAGTCATAATATTCTTTACTGGGCTAGTTGAGCTCACCCTTTTCCTTTTTGTTCCATTTTTCTTCTCAGGAGGTGAAAACATAGCAGGATCTAGTCGGGGTATGGAGTGATGGTTCTAGAAAGATGTTTTAGCTGTCCTCACTATTTCTGTAAAATAGTGTTTGAATAATTGTAATGAGGACTTATTTGAGTGTGGATATTGTCTAGAAGATAATATTTATATTTAAACTCACAGTATGTGTTGTCGTATTTTGCACGACAATTGTATTATTGAAGTTGTAGTTTACTTTTTGTACCATGTATTTGGCGACTCAGAATGGGTGTTGTATACCTATTTTGGGGGCGTCACAGTTGGTATTAGAGCTTAAGAATATGATCCCTGGCTAAGATGTGAGACTAGAACTAGGAGGGGAGAGACGGAAAATTCCTTCGCTAGTATGACCTGACTAAGTTTATTTGGTGTTTATTTGGTCGGTCAGAGTATAGGGATAATATATGACATGACTATTAACCCTTGTTTTATGGCAGTATTTAAGAATGGCAGCTGAGAACGTTAATAATGGAGTAAATCAGACCGTGGAGACACCTTTAATCTCCACCCAGGGGAACGTGCAACAGGAAGGCAATATTCCTCCTGTAAACAACGTTACCGAGCAAACAATGAATGATGGAATATTTAGGAGCTTTTTGCAGTTCATGCAAAATCAGACGAGGGAGACTCGTGTGCAGAATACGGGTGGAAATGATAACAACGCGCGGTTTGTCAGAGCCAAGCAGTTCAAAGAATTGGGACCACCAGAATTTATGGAAAAGCCGGATCCGATCATGGCGGAAACGTGGGTCAAGCAAATTACCAAGATATTCGATGTCTTGGGATGCACGGAGGAACAGAAGTTTCCATTTGCCACCTTTATGTTCCGCGGTGAGATAGACTACTGGTGGGAGTCTGTGAAGCGTACCCAGCCTGACGCACTCAACATGTCCTGGGAAACATTTTAGAAACTGTTCAATGACAAGTACTTTCCTGAAAGTATTCGTCATATGAAGGAGGTGGAGTTTATCAAACTGGAACAAAACAACATGACGGTGTCCCAGTACGAGGCGAAGTTTGCAGAGTTATCTAGGTTTGCACCTCATTTGGTCGAAAATGAGGAACGAATGAAAAGGATGTTTCTAAGAGGTCTAAAACCCGAGATTCGGCAATATCTTATCTCTCATAAATTTTCTTTATATTCAGATGTTGTAAACAGGGCTCAATTATTAGAGCGAGATAATGAGTATGTGCAACCGAGGGACCACAACCAGGGTCATACCGGTGACAGCAGTCATCAGAGCGATGATAACCAACGAGGAGGGAAAAATACGAACAAAAGCGGTAACCACTTGGGTGGTCATCGTGGCCATGATAATAGGAGAGATGAGTCAAGTGGAAATTTCAGAAAGAGGAGATTCAACAATGACGGGAAGACATCAGCAGCTGCACCAGCACCAACAACAAATTCTAGGGGAGGAGAACGACCGCCAGTTAGATGTTACAAATGCGGGAAAGAGGGACATATCAGCCCAAACTGTCCACAACAATTCAAGGTATGTTACAACTGTGGAAAGGAAGGCCACATAGCACGGGATTGTTCTGTAGCAAAACCAAGTTCAACGGGGATGGTGACTCCAAGGGCTGTCCCGGATAAGTCGAAATCAGCGGTTCTTGGAAGAGTGTTTGTCGTGACTGGCCAAAACGTGAGGAACCCGAACGAGGTGATCATGGGTAAGCTAATCATAAACTCTTACGAAGTTTATACCTTACTAGATACCGGTTCTACCCATTCTTTTATCTCTCATGCTTGTGCTCAACGTTTAAACTTGACTCCGGAGAAATTAGACTTTGACTTATCTGTGGAGACTCCGTTAGGAGAAACTTTTATTACATCTACAGTTTATAAATCTTGCTTAATCCAAGTTGGCACAATCACATTACCTGTTGACCTTATCTCTTTAAAGATACTTGCTTTTGATGTGATTTTAGGAATTGATTGGTTAACTACTCATCATGCCAAAATTGATTATTTTTGTAAGGTTGTTAGTTTTCATATTCCTAACCAACCTGCTATGCGAATTCAAGCAACCAAACCACTAAAGTCAATCGCTGTCATACCAAGCCATAAAGCCATTCGTTTATTGAAAAACAGATGTCAAGCTTTCTTAGCCCATGCCATGGACTTGAACAAAAATACGTCAGATTTGAATGATATTTCTGTTGTTATTGAATTTCTTGACGTATTTTTTGAAGAATTTCCTAGCCTAACCCAGAGCGTGATATTGAATTTTTGTATTGATCTTCATCCCGATACAAAACCTATTTCTAAAATCTCATATTGAATAGCTCCTATTAAACTTCAGGAGTTAAAAACCTAACTATAGAAGTTGGTACCCGAGCCTCTATCTGGTGACTTCCTTTGTGGAATGCACCAAAGCCAGACTCTTCGTAAGGGACTCTATATTTGTGTGGTGGTAAAACAATAGGTGCCATTGTGACGTGCTATCCAAGATTGGAATATGAATCACAATTGAGAGCAACCGAAGTCAGTGACCAAAGTACGTAGCTTTCTGAGCTAAGCTGGTTACTATCGGAGATTCGTGGAAGGATTTTCTCGAATCGCTACTCCGTTAACTTAGCTGACTCAGAAAGATACAAAATTCGTATGGAGCGAGGAATGCGAGAAGATTTTCCAATAGCTCAAGAGGCGACTCATTCGGAACCTGTTCTGACCATACCATCCTAGAAAAGCGAACGTGGTAGCTGACACGTTGAGTAGAAGATTATATGCGAGTACGAGTACGATATTGTTGAACACAAAGACCTATTTTGTATAATTTATAAATGATAGAGATAGAGTTAATGACTCTAGGGACAGACCTGATGATATACGAGTAAAATCGACTTTAATCAATAACGTTAAAGTCGCTCAAGCTACAGACCTAGATACGATGAATATAAAGAAGAAGGTGTAAGAATGTGTTATTTTAGAAGTAAGAGTCGATGAAGAGAAGAGAGCTCAAGCCTTCGATTTATTTGAAATCCTCGATCGAGTAGGAAATGTGGCCTATTGACTCGCCTTAACGCTAAGTATGTCGCGTGTTCATAACGTTTTTCACGTATCGATGTTACGTAAATATGTGGACGACCCGAATCATATTATTGCGTTAGAACCAGACAAGATAGCCGAAGATTTAATGTACGAGGAGGTACCTGTTAAGATATTAGATAGGAAAGAACATGTCCTATGCACGAAGGTTATACCACAAGTTAAGGTTTTGTGGAGAAACCATGCTATTGAAGAAATGACTTGGGAGTTGGAATCAAAAATAAAAGATAGGTATCCTCACCTTTTCGAAACACCAGGTACGTACGTCAATTTCAAGGACGAAATTTTATAAGGAGGGGAGGTTGTAAGACCCCAACTTATTAATAAATGAAATTAAATTTTCTCTATTTATTATTTTGAAATAGAAAGGGTTGATTTGATTAATGTGGTTAGTTATGGGTAAAATGCGCAAATATTTCAAATATGCAAGTGGTTATAAAATATTCATTTTTGGTCGGTGAATATTCGTTTGGTCGTGGAATATTCTTGCTGTCGGGGAATATTCGTACGACGGCGCAGCCTTGTGTGGGCCCCATAACGGAAAGCGATTGGATGAAGAAAACGACAAGTATAAGTTGTTTATAATTAACGGCGTAGTTGTTACCGTTAATACTGTTGGAATACCTGGTGGTTAAAATACAGTAGCACACGGTATTGCACCAATTATTGATTCTTACGAAGGAAGACACTACTCAATAATTGTTATAGTAGTTATTGTTCAATATTTTATTTTATTGATTCAATAATTGCTGCATTGATATTTTATATTATTGTTGTTTCAATAATTGTCACCGCACAGTATTTTCCATTATCAAATTAATAATTTATATTATTTAAATAATATTATTAGATAGTATTATTGGCAATGTCTAGAAAGTTCTGTCTAAGGAGAGGTTTGGTCATCTAATTACGCGCTAGTAAGGAGAAATCCTTATTGGAAAGCCCCCTCTTTCCTGGAAACGGCCTGGTTGTCATAAATGTGATTCTGTAATATTATTTGTGAATAATTAATTATTGATTCACATGATAAGGAAATATTTATTTTATGTGGATATAAATGAGGGATATATTTTTGTGGTTAAAAATGAAGGAGTTAATGTTGAGGTGTTTTATCTGTATTTTTATCGGAACGGAGGTATTGAAAATCAAATTAGGGTTTTTGAGATATTTTGCGAGGGTTATAATTTTTAATTCGACCGTTGGATCGTGGTAATATTTGGATATGTTATACATATATAAGTTGAGTATATGTCCACAAATTTTGAACCGTTAAAAATGAACGTATGATTTGTTATGAATTTTACGAGATGACTGGTTCAGAAATTGTTGAATTTTCGGAGTTAATCATTTTGGTGGAAAATTCTAAAATTGGTGGGCCCCACTCTTGGTTGGTAAAGAAATGCGCTGAGATTTTTATTCAAATGTGGTGGGTGAGAATAGTAACAGGTAAAGCCATCAGGTTGCAGGTTAAGTCTGCTTCGGCGTGCTAACATTTTCCTATAAATAGAGGGCTAAGTTAGAATTGAAAATCACACCAGAATTCATAAGTTTTCTCTCTTTCTCTCTCTAGATTATTGAGTGTATTTTGTGAGTATTTAGATACTTTGAAAGTTGCTATTCAGCACAAGTTTCATTCAGCCTCATATCCGATATTCAGTTAGAAGTACGGCTATTTTGATGTAAGGGATATTATCTTCTTCTTAAATGATATTTTCTTCAATATAATTATGCCGAAATATTGATATGAACTTTTTATCAAATTTAAAACTTTTTGTGTCGGGATTACTATTCACGTATACGTTACTATTCACGTATACGACACTATTCACGAATACGGCACTATTCACCGAAAAATAAAATTTTTTCTTTTTGTCCAAGATATCTATTATGGTTACTATCTTTGATTGTATCCATGTTTTGATCTTTATTTTTGAATTCTGCTTCACAATTGATTATTATGAAGTATTATTGATCTTGGATAAACTGTTATACGAATCCCTACTATTTGTCCTCCTGTCTCACTGGATTCATTTTTTTAAAGATATTTTTCATCATCCTCAGTCCTGAATGATGATATTATTGAATATCTTTGGCATGTAGTGCAGAGATGTATGATTACCTGATGAATATCTTTGGCCTGTAGTGCGAAGATGAACAGGTGTTGAGATGAACATGACCGACTGGTGTTATAAATGAATATCTTTGGCCTGTAGTGCAAAGATGAATATTTGATTCAAGATGTATATTGATTGATGTTACAGGGATAAAATATTGATGATGGACTTTTAAATCTTAGAAGATAGTAGAACTCTTTCTCTTCTTGACTCTTCTAATGGTTTGCTGTTTCCGCTGCAGTTGTTGATCTAAAACTTGTTGTCGATTATATTCTATCAGATTTTTCCCTGTTGAATACTAATGATAATTTGTTGTATATTATCTTAGTCATAATATTCTTTACTGGGCTAGTTGAGCTCACCCTTTTCCTTTTTGTTCCATTTTTCTTCTCAGGAGGTGAAAACATAGCAGGATCTAGTCGGGGTATGGAGTGATGGTTCTAGAAAGATGTTTTAGCTGTCCTCACTATTTCTGTAAAATAGTGTTTGAATAATTGTAATGAGAACTTATTTGAGTGTGGATATTGTCTAGAAGATAATATTTGTATTTAAACTCACAGTATGTGTTGTCGTATATTGCACGACAATTGTATTATTGAAGTTGTAGTTTGCTTTTTGTACCATGTATTTGGCGACTCAGAATGGGTGTTGTATACCTATTTTGGGGGCGTCACATTAGGGGAAGTTGGTGACCAAATCCAACCACCCCATGTGCCTTAAATCTCAGCAGATCAGCCCAATTTCCAGCCAAATACATAGCATACAAGTTGTATATATAGATTTGAAGAGAGAGAGAAATTTCATTTGTTACTTACATTTTTTACAAACACTCAACTATTCTCTCTCAAGCTCTCACCTCCGAAAATATCAAGATATATCAATCACAAATCAAGCCCCACGATCATCCATAACCAAATCAGTGGCTAGAATCAAGGATTTGATCAAAAGAGGTAGAACCCTAACTTGAAAATATGTCCATCGATCTGATGTTAGATGTTAGTTTTTTTGTGTTAAATATGTTATATGTAGTGTAAAGAGATGATCTGGGTCGCTAGATGTTAGATCCATAACATCTAGAGCCTCGGATTTGGCATTTTACAAAAAATCTGGAAAAAAATAATTTTATGTTCTGACAACAGATGTCAGAGGCTATAGATCTCATTGTGTTATGTGTTTTTGTTGTTTAAATGTTTACACATGTATCTTGTTAGGTCATCTTTCATATGGAACTTGAATCAGGTCCATAGCTGTTGTAGATTAAAAGTTATAAGCGGTTAAACAGGGTTGACCGGCCATGACTATGTGAAAATCTGGGTAACCCAGATTACCAAGAACACTCTGACAATGTTTTTCAGAGCTTCGATCTCGCTGGTTTTAGTTAGTTATGTTATGTTATTGTTTTGATGATGTAAACTGGTACATGGAGTACAAATGAAAGTCATTATAAAACCTAGATTGTGACCAGGATGAAAGATAATCACAGTCAAACTTGGGTTGACCACCTGTTCTGGCGATTTTCTGGAAAATCCAGGTGGCTGATGAACAAAGTTTCTGACATGGTTTGACCATGCCAGATTTTGTTCATTTTATGTTGTTAGAGTAATATAGTGTTATACGAATGGACCCTGACATTGTGGCTACATGGTTGAACAAATATATCTCACAAACGAGAACCAAAACGTAAGTTAGAAGGATCTAAATATAGTACCATCAACTGTTCTTCATTTTCTAGAAAATCCAGAAATGAAGAACAGCCTTATCAGACTTTTTGAAGACCTATAATTATCTGATCTGTTGTTCTACGACCATGAAACCCGTTTGTATATGTAGTATTATATGTGTACTACATGTGTAATAACATTAGATACCCAGAAAACATTAGATCATGCATTCAAATGATGGTCAAAGTCGCTCACTCGTTCGCTGATTATGATGTTCTGGGTTTCATCAAGAACACCTATAGCGACGGTTCTATCGCTATAGGGCCCTTTTAGCGACAGTTTATTTAAGAAATTAATATATTAATTAAAGAAATAGAAATAAATAGTTTTTAATTATTAAAAATACAAAATAAATTATTAAAAATTATTTTAAAATTCAAAAATTAGTTTTTAATTATTTTGAATATATTTCATAAATATTTAATATTTTTGAAATATTAAAAGTATTTAATTTATTTAATTATAATATTATATAAATTATTTAAAAATGATTTTAATACATGAAAAATTATTTAAAATTATATTATGGTATAAGAAAATAATTTAAGTTATTTTTGATAACTTTTAATATTTTGTGATGAATTTTATTAATTAATTAATATTAATGGTAATTAAGTTATTTAATAAATGTATTAAATAAATTATAAAAAATAGAATTAATGATTTATAAATCATATAAAAATGATTTAAAGGTTATAAAAGTATTTTAAGTTATAAATATAACTTTTGATATTTTGTCATGAAAAATATTAATATTTTAATATTAATGATATTAGATTTAATTAATAATTATATTAAGTAAATTAGTTTAAAAATAATTTTAATATTAGAAAAATCATTTTAAATGAAAATAAATAGTTTAAAAATATTTTAAGTTATAAAATATAACTTTCAATATTTAAAGGTACATTTCATTAATTATTTACTATTAATGATATTAAAGTTATTATAAATAAATTAGTTTAAAAATGATTTTTATATTATAAAAATCATTTAAAATAAAAATAAAGTGTTTAAAGATATTTTAAAGTTATAAAATATAACTTCTAATATTTAAAAGATAATTTCATCAATAATTTAGTATTACTGATATTGATTTAATAATAAATGATATTAAGTTTATTTAATAATTATATTAAATAAACAGTTTTAAAATGGTTTTATTTATTGAAAAATAATTTAATAAGGATATAAATAAATTAAAAATATTTTAAGTTATGATTAATGACTTTTAATATTTTGATAAATAATGCATTAATACTTTAATACTAATGATAATTATTTAAAAATAATTTTAATTCTTTTAAAAATCATTTAAGTATAATATTAATACTTTAAAATGTATTTTGAGTTATTATAAATAGCTTTAACCTTTTGGCAATGGTTTCATTAATAGTTAATATTAATTAAATATTAATGATAATAGAATTGTTTAATATTTAAATTATTTAATAATGATTCCGATGTTTGAAAAATCATAATTAATTATAATAAATGTTTAAATTTTTTTTTATTATAAGTCATTTAAAAATAATATGACCGATACTAAGTTATAGGACAGAGTCTTAGACTCGATAATTACCCGATAAAGCCGTCGGTACACTGACATGGAACATATGTGACAATGTGAGTAGGTTATGTGCTGACTACAATAAGCAGTGCTATGTGTTATAGTATGTTATTCTAATTGATCAAATGATCTTATTAATGATAGGTTTCGATATAAAGATAGAACTAAGTTACGAACTGTAAGCAGCGCATCAGGCAAGTATCTTACCTTTGCATTTTCTTTATGCAATGGACATGAGTAAGAATATTTACGAATTATATTATTAATGTATAGGTTATTAACTTTATATTATATGCGCTCATTGATTATCAACATGTTAGTATATGATAATTTGATATATATATTATGTTCGTTAATTTCTGTAAATGGTTATACAAGTGTCCCCACTTGGATAATTATTGTATTTAATCACATGTTGATACACCTTTGTCAATTTTCAGTATATATATATATATATATATATATATATATATATATATATATATATATATATATATGTTGAATTATAGATTATTGTTGAACAAGATAAAACCTTTGATTTGGAACCTAGACAAGTATGAACATCCCTACACGGAAAAACTTTTATGCGCCAAGGCGGACAGAGTGAACGATAACATCGTTCTTGCATGTAGTATTGATCAATACAGGGTACATGGGAAGTACAACCGCGTGCTCGTAAGTTATGACGGTTTGCAGATGAAGTTCTGTCTAACCTTATCAAAAATTTAAAACAATGTTCATAGTATGTCGACTACCCTATATATATAGTCAATACGTAGTTTCAAAAATTTTGAGATAGAATTGTTATGTTGTTATTATCGGTTCAGTTTACTTCACAACTATAAATTCGTTGTAGAAGTGATGTACAAAGAAAATATTTATTTATTTCAGCTAAGTATATTCATAATTGTTATTACTTGCTGGGCACCCAAATGCTCACCCTTGCTTAAATTTAAATATTTTCAGCTAGGCATGATCAACCCGAAGGTTCAGACAAGAACAAGTGAAAAGGAAAGCAAACAGAACATGTTTAATGGTGTCTTTTGTAATAGTTAGACAATATATAGACAATGATATGTATTATATATCATGTAAAGAATTATAGTAAAGGTTACGTAATTGGGATTAGACTCTGATAAATGTAAGTTAAGTTAGATTTTTATATTATTGTTATTATTATTAATATTATTCCGCTCATAGAAATGGTATCGTGAAGCACCGAGTTTGGGTTTCAAGTACCCGAGTTTGGGGGATTTACAATAACATCGGGAGGACAGGCACACCTCAGAGATGACACTGAGGACCGTCCACCATTGCAGCAGTCCAATCTCAGCGATAACCCAGAGCAACGTCTGTTTTATCAGCCCAAACCGGAGATAACCCCGGTGAGGGGCAAAGTCGTCATCTCGCCAACTTGACGCCATATCACGCCGTCTCAACATTTTAGACATACATTTCTACACAACAATGTCCCACAAAAGTCAAAGGAAAACCAATCCCGAGTGACTATTGCGCAGGATAACGGATAGAATTTGAAGCTGAAGACCGGAGGGCATCGTCCCATCTTCATGACTTCGTACAACCTCTAATCCCATGTCTTTGCGTAACTCTCGACAACGGCGGTCTGAAATAGGTCTTATATACCTTAATCGGATGTCCGGATTGAAATTCTGAAAGTTCGAGCGAACATCACGTTGCCTACGTACACGTACTTCGAGGCGACAGGACCCGTGATGTCCGGGGCACCCCGGGCAGCCTCTGATACACCTATGGCCTAGCCGCTGGCCATTTTGTAAGAGAAAATGGCGAGGAAGCCCTGCACAATTTGCTTTGTACTTACCCTATATTGAGTGCTTTCTCATTTTAAACACTTGTGAGCTCATATATAACTACTTTTGTACCGGCAGAAGCCAGTGTTTATCTACTTTAAAGATATAGAAGTCTTCTTTGGCAGCCCACTGTAAGCCTTCTCACACACTTTAAAGCCTTTTTCTTCATCTTTGCACACACTGTTCTTCACGTTGAGAGTCGTGTTGCGTGTGTTTGCCCAGACTTCAGTCCGTGATTTTATTTCAGTTTGTATATATATATATATATATATATATATATATATATATATATATATATATATATATATATATATAAATTTCGTCACACCTGGAGTTTACTTCGTGGTGGTTGACCGTTTTTACAGCTTTCTGTACATTTCGTCCCGCCTGGAGTTTCTTTACAGCTTTATTTACATTTTTGATCCCCCATGGAGGTGCTTCGTGGTTGGTGATCATGCCTGTATATATATATATATATATATATATATATATATATATATATATATATATATATATATATATATATATATATATTTACAGCTTTTATATATACCTGCTTACTGCGTTTTTATCAATTGCGGCATCATGTGAGCCATGTGATCACAGATTCAGTCCACTGAATCTAGATTCTGTTCCCGTGATGGACCTTTTCAGCTGTAAGCAGCTTGTAAATTTATCTGTGATGTTTGGATGTCCTCAGATGGTTTTCATACCCATGAGGAATTCAGCACCTTTTTGTACATTATTTTCATATAGATGCCTCGTGTCTGTAAAATAAAATCAATCCAGCCGAATATTGAATAAAATGGGAGTGTAAAAGGTCTCAATTACTATTGAGCACAAGGGTTTGAAAAACCTCTTTTAAAAATATCTGCCATATCTTGCTAAAAATTAAATTTTTACATAAATTCAAACCCTGTGTATATAGGTGCAAACGAGGCCTCGCACTACTTCCAAATAAAAGCACATTGACCCACACACACACACACACACATTAATATAACAGTTTCTTGAGAAGTGACAGTCACCGTGGCAACACGGATGTCGGGGGGTGCCTAACACCTTCCCTCCGCATAAGCAAGTCCCCGGACCCTAATGAATCTCGGTTTCAGTGTCACATCACTAGGTCAATGTGAAAACCTTTTCTTGGTTGTGTTGGTACAACCAGTTAAAAAACTAACTGGCGACTCTTATAGTCCAATCGTCGACATTACACATGTCGGACCTTTTTTCACGTGTTTTTTCAAACAAATCTCACATAAAATGAGAACATAAAAGAATAGGTAACGAAAAAGGGGCAAATAAAAAACCCTACGTCGACAGGTGGCGACTCTGCTGGGGACTCCAGTAAGAGGACTTAAGCCGCTATTACAAGCTTTTCAAAACTGTTGTATGCTTGTGTGTGGATGTTGCATTTACATTTATGATGAATGTGTACGAATGCATATCTTTACTGCGATTAATGCTTTACACTATATCTGCCTGTGAAATTAGTGCTTCGCACATGTCATCATTTTCATATATGGTGAGACGCGATGTATATGAATGTATGTTGTGTGGTCTCTCCACCAGGAGGTTATCATGTCGGTGTTTGATTACTGGACTCATGGGAAGACTAATTCCCCGAGGCTCAGGAAAGGCACCACCCAAATTCGCTCTAGTTGAAAGACCGGATTAACTTCCCATTGAGTAAATTGCGATGATTTGGGAACCTCCATGCCGAAAAGCCGCGAGAGTAGCCTAAGATAGGTCAGCCTCTGATAAACCAAACGCGGAGGAAAGTCTCTTCATGCTTTCTCATTTCAAATTACTTGTAAAGTCAATTACTTGTAATTTACATTCCATATTCATCTCCATGTAAAGAGAAATATGAAGGTATATGTGAATGTACATATTTACAGTAACATGTTATCCTGTACTTCGAACAACTAACATCCGTTTTGCAGGACAAAATTCCTAAAACGGACACATCACATAGCATGTTAACATTTACACCATCCCTAAAACTAAACTATGCCAGTTTTGTTACAGGGAAGCATTCGGACCTATTACCTGGTTAAAGTCCAAAAAGGCCACAAGCCTACAGCCAATCATGTCTTCATCTGACCAGTCTAATCCAGTTTCTAGCAAAGAATTCGACGGGTCAACTAAACAAATTACAGACTTGGCTGTTTTGCTTAAAGAACTACATCAATCTAAGTAGGGTCCAAAAATACCCGTACATGCTGAATCCTCCACACATGGGGGAACCCAAGGTTCTGATAAAGTCATTACAGTACCTAAACTGCAGTTGGATACAACCAACAAAAGTCATGATGCCACCCATCTTACAAAAGATCCAGACACCGGTGACATTAGAAAGAAAGTTCTTCAAATGGATGAAACCCTGCGTTCTATCAAAGGAATTGGAGCACACATGAGTGTTTCATATGCCAACCTTTGTATATTCCCTGGTGTTCATTATCCAAAAAAATTTAAAACTACTGACTTTGAAAAGTATGATGGGTTAGGAGATCCTTACACACATTTGAAGGTGTTCATTGGAGAACTCAAATCTTATGCAGAAAATGAGAAACTCAGAATGCAGCTATTCCAGAAAAGTCTGACTGGAGAAGTCCGTTCATGGTATACCAGATTAGACAACTCAAAGATCCATAGCTAGGAAGAGCTAGCTCACGCCTTCCTTACACAATACAGTTTTCAGTCTCAGATGGCTCCTGACCGGTACCAGATTACCAAGGTCAAGAAATAGTCCAACGAATCTTTTCAGAGAGTATGCTCAAAGGTGGAGGCGCCTTGCTGCTCAAGTTATTCCTTCTATGACAGAGTCAGAGATGGTTATGACCTTTATCGACATACAAGAAGTTCCTTTCTATGAGAGAGTCTTAGCTGGCATCGGTAAACCATTTTCTGAAATGATCAAACATGGGGAAATGGCTGAGATGGGATTGAAGTCAGGAAAGATTCAATACCTAGCTGCTCTTAAAGCTGTTGCTGAACACATCCAATCAGAAAATTATGGAAACAACCTTCGGAGGGTCCATAAAAAGAAAGAAGAGGATGTTTCCCTGATACTACAGGGTCAAAAAGGCAATCAGAACATGCCTATCCAGAGGAGAAATTACACTCCCTTTCAAGCACAGTCTTCAAACCCTCCAGTACCAAAAGGTGGAGAAGTCAAACGCCCTCGAGTGTTAACACCCTTAGGGGACTCTCTCGAGAATATTCTCACTCTTCTGACCACGCAGAAGAAAATCACGCATCTTCTTCCACCAGCCAGCCCTAATGGTAGGGGTTTTAATGCTGCTCGAAAATGTGCTTATCATGCCGGGGCACCTGGACTTGATACTCAAGATTGTTGGGCCTTGAAACATAAGATCCAAGACCTGATAGACAACGGTGAGATCGTGGTCACCAAACCCGATCAACCTCATGTTCAAGACAACCCTCTTCCTCCACACAAAGAGGAAGAAGTCAACATGATTAATTGGAGCACTGGACAAATTTCCAATTCTAATGGTGAAGCATCCCATATCACCAAAGACGGTGTTGACAAGTGGGATTATGCCAAGTTCCAGTTCTCAATAGAACGAAAGATGAAAGCTCTTTGCAAGCAAATTGAGCAATTGGTAGAACTGGTGACCTACCAGCATCAAGTCACACGCCAATTAATCAGCCAGGAGCATGCTAGTATCCTTCCTCTTGTCATGAATATTCCCTCTTCACCTCCAGAAAGTGGAACAATGGAGGACAAAGTGGAAAAGAGAGCGAATGCCAAAGCTCGTCGAGATTTTGCCAACAGAAGGGAATTTACATATCTGGGCCAACCTATGGAGGAAATCCTTCAAATGCTAATCAATGAAGGAAGGATTACTTCCCTGCTACCTCCAACCAATCCCCGTTCAGGACGATTTAATGCGGATGGAGTATGCCAATATCACTCCTATTCTCGCAGTCACAGCACAGAAGAATGCTGGGCACTCCGCCACCTTATCCAGAATCTCATTAATAGCGGTGTCCTGCAACTAGCAGACGATGATACTGTGCTACGGGGAAGTGAGAATACATGTCCTACTAAATGGAAAGGATTGGTAGCAGTTATCTCCACTGAGGCTGATGGCATTGTCAAGCCACGCCCTATATCTACCATTCAACTCCTTTGAAAGTGGCTGCTCCAGAGCCAATCAACTTACCCTTCCGACTACAATATCCTGTTGTCATCTTACAGAAAGTTCCTTGGAATTATGGAGAAGCTGAAGGATTCACCTCGCATACAACTGTTGCAGTGTCGAAGGAGAATCCACTGTATCTTCCCCCACGGGTGATGAAGTCTACCATCGAATTAAAGGGGAAGCTTCCCATGGAGAAGATTGAAAAATTCCTCCGTGGTATGGGTCATAATGAAGCCAAGGTGGTTTTAAGCTTAAGGGAAGCTCCACACCAAATTTTAATCTTGGACTTGGTTTTAACTTCTGAAGATCACAGGAAGATTCTACTGAAGGTTTTGGGAGAAGCCTATTTACCAACATCAGTGGATGTGGAAAAGTTTTAACATTTGGTTGATCACATTTTCAACAACAATATGATATCCTTCACTGATGATGACATACCACCCGAAGGGACCGGCCATTGCAAGCCGCTACACATCGCGATCTTGTCCTCTGGATATATGATAGCTGGAGTCTTAGTAGACGGAGGCTCATCTTTGAATATCTGTCCATACGCTACATTGTTGAAGATGAACATCAATCTCAATCGAATCCGAGTTAGCCATACGATCATCAAAGCTTTTGATGGATCCCGCCGCAATTCGGTCATAGAGATTGAGCTGTCAATTGAGATTGGTCCCCATACATTCTGTGTGTTTTTTCATGTACTCAAGATAGATTTGGGTTACAACCTGCTCTTGGGAAGATCGTGGATTCATATGGCTAGGGCAGTCCCCTCCACCCTTCATCAGCAACTGAAATACACTATCAAAAATAGCCTAGTTACAATCAACGCTGAACCGAAATGCCCTCAATAAGGTGACATACCGTTCATCAGTTTTAATTCCGATATTAAGCTGGTCAGTTTCCACACTTTGGAAGTAAGCAACCCTCAATTTTATGCCTTGGGAACGCCATTGCCCGTACCCAAGATCTCTGCCGAAGTAATGTCAGCTACTCAAGAAATGATGTCTTTGGGTCATCAGCCAGGACAAGGGCTGGGTAAAGATCACCAAGGTATCAAGTACCCTATCCAAATAGCCAGTCAAACAGGGACAGCTGGACTAGGCTATTCTACCAGGTCTAGTTAGAGGAATCCTCATAAACATCAGCAGATTCCTTCAACTTCAACCACGAGGCATTTATCTTCGCCTTCAAATTCTGAGTCCGCACAACCTCCTGTAAAGGTGCCAACCAACGTGATGGCTATGCTATTTCTCAAGCCAGTGCCATTCAAAGCAAAAGAAGTCTTTATTCCAGATCCCAGAGTGGAGGAAGAGAAATAAAGAATCAAACAAAACGTCATCCAAATAATATAGGGCATGCGCATCATTGTTCATGATGAACATACAAACAGATATACCCCAGACGATGATTGCCCAGACGTCATGGTCATCATTCAGAAATAGGAGGACGATGACAGCCCCTCCATCAATGCAGTCCACTAGGACTTTATCCTTGCCAATTGGAGCAGCACTCCTTGCATTGATCGACAAGGGTAAAATAGGTAGGACTTCTTTCTGCCCTATAGATACAATAACTGCTTACTTTTCTGTATAGTATTAGCAGTTGTTTTGTCCGTATATGCTAACATTATGCATGATTAAACAATTTCATATATATTAAGTGAAAGCATATTTTGTTTCAGGACTCTAAACTTAGAGGTGCCTGTACTTGCTGATAAGTTGTCTCTTCTCCACAAGGATTGTAACTTTGATGAAAAGTTGGACTCAGACTTGCTGAAAATACAAGAGGACATTGAGGTGCCTTCGAAGATCAAAGAATGGGTCGAAGACAAGCCTAAACCCAACCTTGATCAAACCACCTCCTTCAATCTTGGAACCTTAGAAAACCCTAAGTTAATCCAGATTGGTTTAGACCTTACCCCAAACCAACGGAATGATATGGTTACGTTACTAACCCAATTCCAGGATGTGTTTGCATGGTCTCATGAAGACATGGTGGGTTAGTCCACTGACATTGTTCTTCATCGCCTTCCCATTAAAGAGGGATTTAAGCCAGTCAAGTAGAAGCTCAGGCGATTAAAACCTGAATGAAGTTTAAAGGTGAAAGAAGAAATTGTGAAATAATTTCAAGCTGGCATTATCATGGTGTCCACATATCCTGAATGGATATCTAACATCGTTCCCGTGCCTAAGCCTGGAGAAAAGGTACGAGTCTGCGTGGATTATCAGGATCTGAATAAAGCTTGCCTTAAAGATAGCTTTCTCGTGCCCTTTATCCACATTCTCATTGACAATACTGCGCAATACGGCATATACTCCTTTGCTGATTGCTTTGCGGGGTACCATCAGATCATGGTTGCTGAGGAAGATCGTGAGAAAACTTCTTTCATCACTCCTTGGGGAAGCTTTTGCTACAGACGGTTGTCATTCGGCCTCATCAATGCCAGAGCTACCTATCAGAGAGCTATGATGGCTCTTTTCCATGACATGATACACAAAGAGATTGAGATCTACGTGGATGACATCATTGTCAAGTCCCGGAAGGAGGAGGACCACTTAGACCATCTCAGAAAGCTATTCAACAGGTTGCACAAGTACAACTTGAAGTTGATTCCAGCCAAGTGCATCTTTGGCGTTAAATCAGGCAAGTTGCTAGGATTTCTAGTCAGCCACAAAGGAATTGAGCTGAATCCTACCAAAAGCCAGGCCATTATGGAAATGCCCATTCTTCAGACAGAGAAGGAAATACGGAGATTTTTGGGAAGAATCAACTTCATTAGTCGATTCATTTCTCAACTCACAGCAACCTGTGAGCCTATCTTCAAGCTGTTAAGGAAGAACTCCTCCATAAAATGGAATGATGAGTGCCAGAATGCCTTCCTCACAATTAAAGAGCAGTTAGTCAAAGTTCCTATTTTGGTACCACCCAGGGATGATGTTCCCCTGTTCATGTACCTGTCCGTCAGTGACAATGCCATGGGCTGCATGCTGGGACAAAAAGACGATAGAGGCCGAGAACGAGCTATCTATTACCTCAGCAAAAGATTCAGCAGCAGTGAACACAAGTACACTCTATTTGAGAGGACTTGTTATACTTTAGCATGGGCTGCCATGAGGTTACAACATTACCTCTATGGGCACACAACCCATCTCATATCCCGTGTGGATCCTCTCAATTATGTGTTCAGCAAAACCCATACGGAATTGTCGACTGTCCAGATGGCAGTTGATCCTGCAACAATTTGACATCGTCTATCTAACTCAAAAGTCCATTAAAGGTCAAGGAATTGCGGATCAACTGGCCGCTGCTCCTTCAGGGGATTTCAAACCCTTGGAAACATACTGCCCCAATGAAGGGGTAATGGTAATTCAGCCACAACATCTGTACGATACATGCTAAGCATGGAAGATGTATTTTGATGGAGCTGTTAATACGGAAGGTTCTAGAGCTGGAGCAGTTCTAGTATCCGATACGGGGGAGCAGTATCCCGTCGCCGTCAAATTGCAGTTTGTTAGCACCAACAACACAGCTGAGTATGAAGGTTGTCTCATGGGGCTAAAACTTACCCATTCAATGGGTATCAAACGGTTAACTGTCTTTGGAGATTCAAAATTAGTGATCAAACAATCCACGGGAATCTATCAAACCAAAGAGCTACGCTTGCTGCCTTACCATCGGCAGGTTTTACAGATGGCTTCGGAGTTCGAAGAAATCTCTTTTATACACATTCCTCATAATAGGAATGACTTTATGGACGCATTAGCAACTTTGGCCTCCTTGATGCACATACCTGACAAGGAACACATGCCAAGCGTCACATTAGCCCTACAAAAGGCACTAGCCTATGGGAACTATGTTGGAGAAATATCGGATGAACTACCTCCCATCCAACAACCTTGGTATCAGCATATCAAGGAGTACCTACGAGATGGATCTACACTCGCTGAGGCGAGCCTGACTAAACAAAGGCAGATTCATCGACTTGCTATAAAATTCTACCTGAGCGGAGATGCACTCTACAAGAGAGATGCAAGACTAGGTCTTCTCAGATGTTTAGACAAAGACCAAGCTCAGAGACTCATGGATGAGATCCATGGTGGAGTCTGTGGCCCACACATGAGTGGCCCCCTCCTTGTTAAAAAGATCCTCCGAATAGGACATTATTGGCTATCTCTCAAGGCTGACTGCAATGACCACGTCAGGAGATGTTATCAATGCCAAATTCATGGGAATGTTATCCACGCCCCTCCACGGGAGCTCCACAACATGAGTTCACCTTGGCCCTTCTCAATGTGGGGAATGGACGTGATCGGGCCATCAAGCCCAAACCCAGTAATGGACATCGATTCATCTTCACCATGACCGACTACTTTACCAAGTGGGTAGAAGCAGCCTCCTTCCCCAGGGTTACCAAAGAAGTCATCATTGCTTTCATCAGAAACAATGTCATTTGTCGATACGAACAACCAGAGGTAATTGTATCAGACAATGCTAAGAACCTCAACAACAAAATGATGGAGGAACTATGCAGTAAATTCCACATCAAACACCTTAACTCCGTCATCTACCGTCCAAAGATGAATGGTGTTGTTGAAGCGGCTAACAAGAACATCAAGAAGATTATGCAAAAGATGTCCTCCAATCACAAAGGATGGCTTGACCTATTGCATCTTACTCTGTTAGCCTACAGAACATCAATGTGCACTTCAACTGGGGCAACCCCCTACGCATTAATCTATGGGATGGAAGCAGTACTCCCCATAGAAATAGAAATGGAATCCCTCAGAGTGTTGATGGACGCTCAGCTGGATGAAGATCAATGGGTACAAGACAGGTATCACCAATTATCTCTAATAGACGAAAGGCGAACCGCGGCTATCTTCCATGGTCAATTATATCAACAAAGGATCGCCAGATCCTACAACAGAAAAGTCCGGCTACGGCAGTTTAAACAACATGACTTGGTTTTGAAGAAGATCGTTGACAACCAAGATCAGTCTAAGGGAAAATTTGCTCCTAACTGGGAAGGCCCATTTGTTGTCAGGGAAGTATTGACAGGAGGCGCTCTCAGATTGCAGAAAATGGACGACGATGAATTTCCACAGCTCATTAACTCGGACACCGTGAAACGGTACTACGTTTGAAGTTATCATCAAGCAAACATCCTGGTGTTGGATTATCAGATCACCAGTCATTCCGGTTCTTTAACCCTTTACCACATACAACTCTTTTCCACACTTTGCCCCTTAGGGAAACACACTCTTCAAGCCAGCAACCTGGCTTTACTGCGCTCATCCAACTTAGGTCATCCCACTACAGATTGAACCTCTCGCGTTTGCAGTTTGGCTACCCAAACATGGGATCAAACTCTTCATACCTGCAGTTTTTCCTCAACTAAGGATCAAACTTTCTCTTCCCCGCAGTCTATCTTGCACATGGGATTAAACTTTCTTCCCCACAGTTTGACCTGTACATGGGATTAATCTTTCTTCCCCGCAGTTTATCCTGTACATGGGATCACGCTTTTCAACTCACCTTGAGGGGTGAACTACGTCGACCTGATCTCCTTGATACACGGGAGTACGTAGGCAACCATATTTTATATAGCCCGGACTCAATAAACAACAAACAACAAAAACATTTCTATCCTTTTCTACAAAAAAAACAAAAACCACAAAAACATTTCTACAACTTTCTTCTTCAATAAAGCTTCTACACCCTCTCTGCCATAAACAGCGTTGAACCTTTTACACCAGGTTTGAACTATGCAAACCTGATCTCCTCTTCAATAGGAGTACGTAGGCAGCCATTTAAGGTTCGGTCTAACCCCCTACCAAAACACAAACACTTGTCAATGGTATTGGGATCAAACTTCAATTCACCACATTTCATTGGCTTCAAACTAAAGGGATGGAATTACCCAACCTCTCCTCGCAAATAGGAGATTCGGCGTCCATCTAAGCTACGGTTGTATCTTAAAGAGCAACACCAATCCATAAGAGATGGAATTAACTAGGCTCCTCCTAAATAGGAGTACTGGCGACCATCTGTGGTACGATCAATCTCAGATAGGAAAGCCACAATCCTCTCCACTTTTTCATACAGAAACCAGTCCCAAGACACCAAAAAATGGTAGGGATACACACAGATCTATGATCTATTCTGAACTATCCAGAGACAACTTAATGTCCATCCAGCAAGGAGGAATTCAGAATACATCAAGATCATAAGTCCTGAAGCAGCAGGAAAATATCAAGCAAGTATTCAAGCATATCTAAAAGGGAAGTGATCAAAAATATATTTCCCTGCTATATATAATGCTGTTTGATATACATAATGTAAATTATACATGACAAAATGGCTAACTAGTCTGTGCAGGAAACTAGAAGCCCATCTACAAATCGGTGTATATGCGAGCTAACAAGCCTAACATGGCATCCCTCTCCAAAGAATGAGGCAAAGCTGTGGTCTCTTGTACAATGATATCCACACGACCCAATAGATCTGCAGCCATCTGCATGGTGACCATGTGCTCATCAATATATGTGCTCATCTCTGCGATCATGCCAGTGGTAAGGGACCTCACTACAGTACTATTTGTGACGGCTACATCCCGGGCATATATGGCTCTATCCCGCTCAACTATCACTGCATCTCTGGTTGATCTGGCCTCATCCCTATGAGCCAATGCCTCGTCCCTCTCTAATAGGGCTGCGTCTCTCCCATCAAGAGCTGTCAACATCAGGGATATAGCCTGATCTCTCTTAAAGGTCATCAAATGAAGACTCTGCTCAAGGTACTGTGCTGAATGCTGAATCACAACAGTGTGAGAATCAATATATGTGCTGAATGCTGAATGCTGAATCTAAAGGAGATACTAGCAACCCAGTAGATGGCTCCTCCTCAGTGTGAGAATCAATGTCCTCCATGGGCTCTCCACCATCTGAGTCAATACTCGGTAATATGGATACAACCGCAACCGATGCAGTCTCTATCTCCATCCATACGGAATACTCTGCAGAATAACCTGGATGACTAATGGAGAAAGAGACTATCTCACGCTGATCCCAACATGCATACACACGGGATCGGTCCTCTGCTAAAAGATAGTGAGAAGCTAAACGCTGTCTCAGCGCCCCCTCGAAAGGATCAAAATCCTGAAACTGGTCAAACTGCGACATCACGGCCAGTGGATGGTAAGTAGTCACGCCCCTCAAACCAGCCAGAGAGAGATAATCCATGCCCTGAGCATAAGTAATAAAACTATAAGGTGAGCTGAGCCCGAAGCACGATAATATACTAAACGGGTCTTTCATCCTAGCTAAGAAAGCAGACCAAGATACAGTATCTGTACACTCCGCAGGCTGAAATGAATATGTCATGGCTATATCATGGGTGAAGCAATACCCATGCCGTCTGAAAGTGCCAATCGGTCTCAGGTGTGACATAAACCACACGTATAGCATGACTGAACTGCCCGTAAATACTCCTGTTGGATAAGTGCAGCAGTATGTAGCTGACCTCAATGTCTCAGCTATAATCATAGGTATGATGGTACGACACTCCCTGAGAGCTCTCACCGCCATGATAACTCCTATGTCCAACTCATCCATATATAGTGGCATGTAGACATATGTCAGTACGCACAATAGTAGTACATCCACCCTGGCCAGATGCCAATGATCCTCCGGTGAGGTGAAATCCCCGGAATATAGTCTATAACTATCCTCAGAGCCAAATCTATCAAATAAAAAATGCTGGGATATAACGTGGCCAGATGTAAGCTCATCCTGCACCACTCTACGCCTCAATCTAGTGAGGGTCATGAACCGTCGACTCATGTCCCCCAAAGCCATATGCACGCAAGGTCTGTCCAGTGGCAGCATCGTTAGCTGTGCATACTCCTCCAAAGTGGGAGTTAACTCCTGGGTCCCAAATCGAAAAACCTGCCTCTCCGATACCCAGTGCTCCAGCATGCCATCCACAAATCCTGTGGGAACCTGAAACATCAACAGGGTCATAGTATGTTGGAATAAATGATCTACGGTCACCCTGTCTGATGGTGACATGCTATCATACCACGATCGCATACCAGATACCACCAATAATGGTGGGGTATGATCAATATGGCTAACTGTTGAAGAAGACATCTGCACGGGCCGTGTCATAAGACCATCCAGGGGTCAATGCGAAATATCTCTGGACATAAATACATATGCATAACATGATACATGCATAACAGATAATAGATGGCAATATGATATAGGGAATAGAAAACTGTGCATATATTCCTAAGTATATCATCATCTAATACATCATCTCTGTATAGGTACAAATACAGGGAAGTGGGGCACAGACGCCTTACAACTAACAGAGGCCTATCAAAAGATATAGCGAGAATGGGGTACAGCCACCCAATAGCTAACAGAGGCCTATCAAAAGTGATAACGAGAATACACATCAGAAGAAGACAATGGTGTCTATATCCACATCATCAATTTGAACCGGCAAAATCAAATGGGTCACCCGAGGGGCCAGCTCCTACGCTGGAAGGATCAAACGAATCTGCCTCTGCAGGATCTCTACCCAAATGCCGGATAAAGATATGTGCCTGGTCCAACTGCGGGGTCAAACTGTCAATTTGTGTTACATGAGTCAGATCTCGAACACAGGCTAACCAATCCGTCATCATCACGGATCCTGGAACCATATCCCCCATGAACTGAGTGGCGCGGGTCTGGGCTCCAATAGTACGAGGGATCCACCAGCGCTGGAATACATCCTGAGTGCAAGGACCCTCTGATAATGCAAAACTGTCAACACCCAACAACGGGATATCAATGACGGGTGACTATGATATAGGCCAATAATGCCTGGTAGGAGGCAAGATCGGTATACGGATCTCCCCTGTAGTGCTCCTAATAGCACGCTCTCCTAGATAGAGCTCCCATCCTCCATCCGTGAAGAGAGGAACTCTCCGGGTGGAAATCATGTACTCGACACCAGTCGGGTATCCATCCTCAAATTCGATGGCCAAATATTACCCAGAATAGGGAATCCATATGATAATGTCAGCTGTCAACAACACTAGCTGCAAACAGCAGTGAGTGAAACCCTCAGCTACAGGGACCTTCGCCAATATAGAATGATGTCATCGCCGTCCTCGTGGGTAGGTATCCAATCCTAGCACACTCTCCGGACATAAACATGGGAGCCTCCCATACGCCCAAAACTGCCAACAAAGGCAAATATCTGCTGTCAGTTAACACTCTTAACCTATATATGGTAAATGACAAGAGAAATACTTACCAGCAGAAATGGGTAAAATCCTAGCCAAGCCTCGGTCAAGCCCTGTGAGCGCATACGTATGCCCCTGAGGAAATTGGCAAAGGTGTAGGAATCCCAATCATACTCTCTAATACAGTCCACATGACGTGTGGCACTGATAAAAGCGAATGACACCGTAGAGGAGTTATCTGCTATAAAGCAGCCCCTAATGATCATCAGGAATAATCGCCGAAGAATGCGATCCCTGACTCTGACATCATCTGGCATGGGCTCACTTACCAGCCCACTCATAGCATCTACGCTCAAAGAACCTGCATGGATAGTCCGGCCTTTGAGCGCCTCCGCCAAAACTCCTAACAAGGATCTGACGGCAGTCGGGGTAATATCCATCGTGCAAGGCACTGGCGCCCCTCTAAACTCCATACATGTGATAAACCGACAATCCATCGGTGTCATCATCAACTCACAGTCCAGCAAATAGAGTGACTGAGTCTGGTGAAACCACCGCTCATACAATACCCTGAGGTAACCCCAGGGATAGCGACGGGGAAGGATGGAAAAGAATACTCCAAAACCCCAATCATGCACAATCACTCTATAGTCAGGATGAAGAGCCTGGTACATGGAGTGAATGCTGAACCAGTTTCCTCGAGGCTGTGTAAAGCCATGAACCTGCAAGATACAGATCAACGTCAGAATCCTTTACTCACAAATAGGAAAGAAGGAAAATCAAGTTCTAACGTCATACCTCGTTAGCATGCAAATACATCGAGGGATGTCTATTCAAGTCACCCAGAAGCTCTGGGTTTGCTACCTGAATACTCGGGAGCTCCCTACAGGGAACATGCGCAGCAGGAGCGAGGTATGCAACCGGAACATCCTCCTCCTCGTCCTCGACGTCTGGCACATCAACTTGGACTGGACGTATTACCGCCTCCACCAACCTGCGAGGCTGTCTAACAGAACGTGGTCGAGGCACTTCAGAATCCCTCCTCCATACACCAGAAGTGGTCCTACGAGAACTACTCGGCTGATCCGGATCCATAATATCTAGACAACAAGTCTCCAAATCACCTCAGAAAGGGTGTGATATCTTCTAACCTAGAGTTTTTCTAAATACATCTTATAACTACATGCATGCATGCATTTACTTTAACATACAATAGAGTTAAAATGCATGACTGCCCAATGCCTATATTTTAGGAAAATTTTGCCATAGTCTCCTCTATAAATAGGACTATCCACATGCACATAGGCATGACTAGGTGGCCATTCAGTAGCACACCTGCCCACAGCCATTTACATACTATGTGCAAAATCATCAACATATAAGGTTAACCTCAATGCTAGGAGTACTTTGCCTTTTTACCTTGTACTCAAATGTCCTCAGATGGGATAAAAATAGCAGAAAAAGGTGCCAATCTGACTATCTCAAAAGTTAAATTTTTTCACATCATTATGTTCATCATGGTTTAATACTAACATTTACTATGTTGAATATTTTTTATCAAATCATTTGTGCATACATAATCACTACTATGTGTTTAGACGCATTTCATGTGATAAGTCATTTTCCAACGGATAAAACTGGAAAAAGTACATGCATACGTTACCAGGACTGTGTAGAGCACGTGTACGGTGATAGAATTTACAGAAAGACGTCCGAACTCAGCAGATCTGAAGAAGAGCTCTCAAATTTCCTTCGCGGCGCAAGTTGAAAATGACTTATGAAAGCAACCTGCTGGTCTTTATGATCTACGGTTGGCCGTAGGTCCATTTGTGGCTGCAGCAGGTGTACCTGCGGTACCCCTACGTGGGTCCCACCCCTCCAGCTCGGTCCAGTTCGAGTTGCAAAGGAGCTCTCGCAAGCTGAAAAGGCCAAATCAGGAATAAAAACGTTACGCGATTGAGCAGAATAGCTTACAATCCTGATTGAACCATGGGTCTTCACATCATTCATTGGTATTTGCCCAACCACAAGGTACACTATGCCGGCGATCTCAGACGATACAAGTCATGCTCAGCAATACCTCACACAGGTCTAATTTCTCTCATTCAAGATCGTCATCCTACTTTGCCACAACAACCCCGGCGGGGGTCACAACGTATTGTCATCCATTGATGTACGTATCAATGAAGGTCAAGCAGCCTTGACGTTATTTCAGCTGATGGCAAGTAAACCCATCGAAGCATCGAGAGCTATTCGAGGATTTCATACTCGGGTATTCATATTCCCCAACGTATCCCCGGCGGGGGTTACAACGCATGTTCTATTGACACACACATCAACGATGATCCAACACGTATCCCCGGTGGGGGTTACAACACATGTTCCGTTGACACACACATCAACGATGATCCAACACGTATCCCCGGCGGGGGTTGCAACGCATGTTGTAACAATTCAGATTTTTAATTATAATATTTAAATATTTATTGAATTATATAAATATTTAATGGGTGTGTTTATCATTGAATAAGTATTTATTTAATTGATTTGATGTGATTTGATTATTTATTTGTTTAATAAATAATTAATGAGTTAAGGAAAGTAATTATTTTGAAATAGTAATCTAATTTAATTTAATAATTAAGTTAGAGAGTTTATAATGATTAAATAAATTATTATATTATGCAATAAATTGTTATTAGAATTAATTAAATTAAGTATGAAAACTTAATTAAATAAAGTGTGACAAATAACTATGTTATAAGGAGTTATTAAAATAAATCAAAGTAGTTTAATTTGATTTGTGTCAAACAAGACTTATTGGTATGAAGTGTTTAACTTTTAAATGGTTTTTACCAAACAAAGCCCTACGGCTTTTGGATTTTGAAATTTAAATTATTAATAAATAAAATATATATATTTATAAGTTATACGTTTTATAACCGATGTCAATTATTAGGCTTATTATGGCCATAACCGTTCTTGTGTTTACCACTGAATTATCAGTTGGATTTTGGGTTTACGTCTTATTGTTAAACTTAAGTCTAAGAAAAGAGTTGTCTGCTAAAAGAAGGGTGCAGAGATTTTGAGAGAGTCTGAGAAAGAGAAGCAACAAGAGCTGAGTTCTATAAGCTATTATTAGAGTTTAACATGAATTTTTTAACAATAAAAGGTATGTCTACGACCTTAATACTAGATACACATATAATTTATATGTCTCTGTGTATTTCTTTTTCACTGAGTAGAAGGTTTTTACAAAATTCTTGTAAAACTATGTTTTTGTAATTGTTATACTAGCATATATAGATATGCGATTGTATGTGTAGTATGGTTATAAGATTTCATGCTAATTATGTGTTAAAGAAAAAGGAAGTGAAATTACAGTGAACATATATGTATAAAACGTGGTTTGTAGAGTACCAAATATTATACTTGTATTGTATGATAATCATGAAATTGAACTGTGATTATATGAATTGGGTAAGAATTTAATATAATATAGTTAGAATAAATCAAATTATTTTATAACTATGATTACAGTGCTCACTGTGTCAAGAATATCAACAATTGAGTTTTTGTTTTTAAAAAAATAGTGTTTTCAAAGAATTAGTTTATGAAATCGTTGTTTAGTCGTTAGTAACTAGTATATGAATGATTGTTAGCGTTTATGTGTAAATTACGTGAAGATATACATGTTAATTGGGGTTAATTGATGTTAAAAATAAAGACAGTAGCTTTGTTCTGTTCTTCGTGGTTGGGTTCTGCAAGTTTCGGCACCCCAGCACCAAAATTTGATCCCTAGCGCCAAAAATCGCGTCCCGGCGCCAAAATTCGCGCCCCAGCGCCAGAAGTTGGCGCCCCAGCGCTGAAATTCGCGCCCCAGCGCCAATCTTGCGCCCCAGCGCCACTAGTTGGCTTAGTCCTCGCGCCCCAGCGCAGGGACAGAAGTCTGACTTCAATAGTTTTGATCTCCTGTAGTAAAATGGCCATAACTTCCTCATACGAACTCCGATTGAGGTGATTAAAGATGATCCGGGACAAGGACGAGTATACCTACAACTTTCATTCTTTAAGTTTTTCAATTTGAGGTCATTAGGATAGGTCAAAATGGTCATCTTTAGGACTATTGTGTTTTCGGAGGCAATCGGAGGGTGTCGGGCATGCACATATGCATGTGTAGTGCTCCAGACCATAAAAGATGATGTCCTAAGTTATAAAACATGAATCTTAGTAAATATAATGATGCTTAACATTAATAAATAATGTATTAGATAAGTTATAGAAGCATAGTAAGCATACACAAGAGAGGCAAATCGGGCGTGTGACGATTGAACGTCGAAACGCCGTGCCAAGTGTTAATGAACTTAAAAAGTGTTTTAATTCCATTGAAATGGATATTATAAGATATGGAATGGGTTTAATATAAAACCAATAAGTAGTCCTAGCAAGACTTAAGCACTTGAGCTTCGAGTTTGACTAAGAAGAAATATAGTGAGTCATAAGTCGAAAAGTTAACACAATCTAATTGACCATTATGTATTTATTAATAGGAAAGATTATGAGATGTGGAGTAGAGTTTATATTATAATTGCTATGTGTTGTTATGTGACTAATAGTTGATATGTATGATTATATAATGTGTAGGGCACATGAAGTGCAGATAACTGTAAGCTGTTAAGCTATTATTGGTAAACAACGACCAAAGCAAGTCTTTCGGTTCCTATTTTTTACGTGGACTTGATGAACTATTTTAAATTTCATGATATGTTGTGCATGTTGAAATCATGAAATGTTAAAGTCAATATATGACTGCATTGTTTTGGCTAAGTAATGATGATTGAGTAAGGAACTCAATCTTTATATTTGCAATGTGAATTAAAAGCATGTATGCCATGTTACTTTAATGAGATGTATATCGAGCATGTTATTATGTGCTATGTGATGCATGAAAACTGTTAGACTTTGCTGGGCTGTCGAGCTCACTCTTGTAAATAACCACTTTTGCAGGTCAAGATTTTAAGGTAAAGATACGTGCTATGTGAGTTATAGAGATCTATATTCACGAAGATTACTTATGTTTTATGAGAAATGTATTTCATATTTTGAACGTAACATGTTGTTGAATTGTAAGTTGAGCTATCCAATGTATATGGATATTTAGTTATGATGTAAGACTTTGTATAGTCATTTTGTTGTAACGATTCATGATATAAGATTGAATCAAAGAGATGTAATGTAATGGTTGCGATTCAGGGCAAGAAAGAAGGAAATTTATAAAAGTTTTAAATATTCCGCAATTTTATTAAGTTTAACATCGAATAATGATGTATTATTTAGAGATTTAATGTATGGTTAACGACCGAAGTCGGGATTTAAATTGTATAGATTTTGGGGTCGTTACAGTAGGTTATAAACCTTAGGTAGGAGTACCGTAGGCTATAACCTTAGAGAAGAGAGGTGAAGATAATGAACGAATAAGCTCAAATAGAGTTTGAACAATAAGGGATTAAAACTTGCGTGAAAGGATTCAAAGAAGAATCTCGCAGAGTTATAAGGAATATAAGTGTGGGGTTACCCAACTCCAATAATAAGGATGTAAGGTGATAATAAATAGTCAATGTCTATAAAAAGAGAATGATAAAGAAGTTATGAATAGAGAGTTATGTCTAAGCGTGGTACAATTGTACTCTTTAATAGTTGATGTATGGTATCTGGGCTAAACGATTCCTTCATGGAGCGGAGGTATATACGAACTAGCAACTCGGAACCTAGTTTGTTGGTTGTTTGTGGGAAACCACTCAGCGTACCATATTGAAACTGTTAGAGACTCGATGTGTACCAAGTGTAGAAATGGACACGTATGATGAGAGTTTAGAACTTGAATGAAATTTTGAGCGATGTAAATGAAGTTAGAAATTCTTTAAGGAAGAATTATTTTATAAACAAGAAGATTCAAAGAAGAATCTTGAAGATATAAAGATAAGAAATGGGAGTTTCCTAACTCCAATAGCCAAGATAACGAATAATGTCGTAAATGATAAAAAAGAGAAAAAATGAGGATCGTAAAACAAAACGATCACGAGTTAACAAAAGAATTTTAAGAGAGATGATTATAGAATAAGGTCACGACGTGATCTGTTTAAGTTATAAATGAAAGATGGTCTGTAATGTTTGAATGATTATAGCTTAATGCTATGAAGATGGTGTACTATGAAATAGTACGAGATAACTCATGAGGAGTTATAGATGATGTGATACGAGAAATTCGTATCGAGCAAAGAGCAAGTTAAGAGCAAAATAGAGTTAAGTGGGATTTCAATTGAGGACTCCTGTGATGGCTGAGTTGTATAAATCTTTGTATGGGCGAGGGTTTTGTGCTTGCACTAAGTTTATCACATTGATAATCATTGGAATGTTTGTGTCGCGCTATTTGCTATATGCCTGTTGAGAAGGTGATTCTTTTCTCATGTGTATAACAGATAGGTAGGGTTAGTTAGAGAATATTATAAGGTTAAGTGCGAGTTCTTAAAACTCATACTTATGGTAGGTTCGTGACTCATAATTATATAGTATGTTTTTGAACCCCTCAGCGAATGGACGCCTATGGTCTGACTAGGATAAGTTCTTAAACTCATATGATTGTGAAAAGTTCCTGAACTCATAACGTGTGGTAAGTTTGATGAACTAGGGTATAATTAAGTGTAAATGGAGTATTGAGGATGATAGGATAGATAGACCTATTAAGTAATGGATCATTATAGAAAGTGGAGTTGATGGTGGAAGCATAGGTACTCTAAATCTACTAGCTATGCTAGACTTTCGAAATTTTATGACTTCGTGCTGATGTTTACACTTCAATTTTCTTGAAAAATATTGGATCAAATGATGGAACCAATGAGTTTTAACAACAATACTGTTATTCGTATGTCTATGCTAATTGCTTCGGCTAGACAAAAAAATGATTTGCAATATATCAAAATGTATTTTATATCATTAATGCATCATGTAACCTGGTGCAAAGATGATAAAAATGATAGAGTCATCAATGCAGTATTACCTAGTGTTGGATGTGATCTAAGGATCGTCAGCCCACTATGGTATGATGTAGTATGATAAAATCACCAAATGACGGAATCCTCAACGGACTGTAAATACAGTGCGGTATCATGACGTCATAAAAAGATTTTTGAGATTTCTTTAAGATATGAGAATACATATGTATGTATGTATATGTATATTTCGGTTAATGTCCGAGTTATTGTAGAGGTTTATGCTATTTGATTCAGCTAGACAAATATTGAAAGATGTTCATGAAATTCAAGAGTTTCTTGAGAGGTTATGCCAAACTAAATTATTTTGGTGCGGATTCAGATGTTGAAAAGCTGAGATGAACAACCCTTTTATAGGGGATTACGCGGAGGCATTGAGATGTTTGTTCACAATACATTGTACGAAGGGCTGATCACCCTAAGTACGAGGAGTCCCTATAGTCTTATGACTGTTAAAGTTTAAGTTGAAAGATTACTTATAATTATGGACATACGCATAACGTTTAAATGTTTATGCACAATACATCGTACGAAGGGCTTAACACCCTAAGTACGGGGGTCCTTATAGTCTTATGACTGTTAAAGTTAAAGTTGAAAGATTACTTGCAACTGTGGGCATAGTTCGTGGTCTTATGACCCTCAGCATGATTTGGAATCTTTTAAATTTCTGTAATTCATATCGCTTCCCAATTATTGAGCAATTGTGAAAGATTCTTGATATTCTAAAAGGTGAATGTGGTAAGGAAAGTATTCCTTATAAAGAAGTAAGTCGTAGAATACGACACTGAATGATGAATATGTTGAATAAGTGAGAAAAGAGATTTTGAAGTGAGAAGGATGTGAGTTATCAAAGAATAATATGAAACTTTTAACAGAAAAGTTAAAAATTGTAGAATGATCTTTGTGGAAAGAAGTAGTTATAGAACCCAAGGAATGCATATTGTATTAACGTAAAATCTACTTTGATAGATGAATGAATAAATATTAATAAATAAAATTTTGAGGACGAAATTCTTAGAAGAAAGGGTGAATGTAATATCCCGAGTGTTGATGATAACGATCCTTAGAAAGGAATTGAGTTCAAGTGAAAGTTATGAAATAAAACCTAGAATTTGTTAAGGTAATGAATGTAGTAGAAAATATAAAACCTATATTTAGATAAAATGATGAAAGATTACTCTAAGTCATTTGTTTAATTTGTCTTCGATTCTGGGGACAGAATCTTTGTAAGTAGGGAAGATTATAACGAATGAGTGGTTTGAGTTGTGATTCTGAGGACAGAATCCTTATAAGGAGAGAATGATGTAACAATCTAGATTTTTAATTATAATATTTAAATATTTATTGAATTATATAAATATTTAATGGGTGTGTTTATCATTGAATAAGTATTTATTTAATTGATTTGATGTGATTTGATTATTTATTTGTTTAATAAATAATTAATGAGTTAAGGAAAGTAATTATTTTGAAATAGTAATCTAATTTAATTTAATAATTAAGTTAGAGAGTTTATAATGATTAAATAAATTATTATATTATGCAATAAATTGTTATTAGAATTAATTAAATTAAGTATGAAAACTTAATTAAATAAAGTGTGACAAATAACTATGTTATAAGGAGTTATTAAAATAAATCAAAGTAGTTTAATTTGATTTGTGTCAAACAAGACTTATTGGTATGAAGTGTTTAACTTTTAAATGGTTTTTACCAAACAAAGCCCTACGGCTTTTGGATTTTGAAATTTAAATTATTAATAAATAAAATATATATATTTATAAGTTATACGTTTTATAACCGATGTCAATTATTAGGCTTATTATGGCCATAACCGTTCTTGTGTTTACCACTGAATTATCAGTTGGATTTTGGGTTTACATCTTATTGTTAAACTTGAGTCTAAGAAAAGAGTTGTCTGCTAAAAGAAGGGTGCAGAGATTTTGAGAGAGTCTGAGAAAGAGAAGCAACAAGAGCTGAGTTCTATAAGCTATTATTAGAGTTTAACATGAATTTTTTAACAATAAAAGGTATGTCTATGACCTTAATACTAGATACACATATAATTTATATGTCTCTGTGTATTTCTTTTTCACTGAGTAGAAGGTTTTTACAAAATTCTTGTAAAACTGTGTTTTTGTAATTGTTATACTGGCATATATAGATATGCGATTGTATGTGTAGTATGCTTATAAGATTTAATGCTAATTATGTGTTAAAGAAAAAGGAAGTGAAATTACAGTGAACATATATGTATAAAGCGTGGTTTGTAGAGTACTAAATATTATACTTGTATTGTATGATAATCATGAAATTGAACTGTGATTTTATGAATTGGGTAAGAATTTAATAGAATATAGTTAGAATAAATCAAATTATTTTATAACTATGATTACAGTGCTCACTGTGTCAAGAATATCAACAATGGAGTTTTTATTTTTAAAAAAAAATAGTGTTTTCAAAGAATTAGTTTATGAAATCGTTGTTTAGTGGTTAGTAACTAGTATATGATTGATTGTTAGCGTTTATGTGTAAATTACGTGAAGATATACATGTAAATTGGGGTTAATTGATGTTAAAAATAAAGATAGTAGCTTTGTTCTGTTCTTCGTGGTTGGGTTCTGCAAGTTTCGGCGCCCCAGCGCCAAAATTTGAGCTCCAGCGCCAAAATTTGAGCCCCAGCGCCAAAAATCGCGTCCCGACGCCAAAATTCGCGCCCCAACGCCAGAAGTTGGCACCCCAGCACTGAAATTCGCGCCCCAGCGCCACTAGTTGGCTTAGTCCTCGCGCCCCAGCGCGGGGACAGAAGTCTAACTTGGACAGTTTTGACCTCCTGTAGTAAAATGGCCATAACTTCCTCATACAAACTCCGATTGAGGTGATTCAAGATGATCCGAAATGAGGACGAGTAGGCCTACAACTTTCATTCTTTAAGTTGCTCAATTTGAGGTCATTAGGATAGGTCAAAATGGTCATCTTTAGGACTGTTGTGTTTTCGGAGGCAATCGGAGGGTGTCGGGCATGCACATATGCATGTGTAGTGCTCCAGACCATAAAAGATGATGTCCTAAGTTATAAAACATGAATCTTAGTAAATATAATGATGCTTAACATTAATAAATAATGTATTAGATAAGTTATTGAAGCATAGTAAGCATACACAAGAGAGGCAAATCGGGCGTGTGACGATTGAACGTCGAAACGCCGTGCCAAGTGTTAATGAACTTAAAAAGTGTTTCAATTCCATTGAAATGGATATTATAAGATATGGAATGAGTTTAATATAAAGCCAATAAGTAGTCCTAGCAAGACTTAAGCACTTGAACTTCAAGTTTGACTAAGAAGAAATATAGTGAGTCATAAGTCAAAAAGTTAACACAATCTAATTGACCATTGTGTATTATTAATAGGAAAGATTATGAGATGTGGAGTAGAGTTTACATTACAATTACTATGTATTGTTATGTGACTAATAGTTGATGTGTATGATTATATAATTGTGTAGGGCACGTGAAGTGCAGATAACTGTAAGTTGTTAAGCTATTATTGGTAAACAACGATCAAAGCAAGTCTTTCGGTTCCTATTTTTTACGTGGACTTGATGAACTGTTTTAAATTGCATGATATGTTATGCATGTTGAAATCATGAAATGTTAAAGTCAATATATGACTGCATTGTTTTGGCTAAGTAATGATGATTGAGTAAGGAACTCAATCTTTATATTTGCTATGTGAATTAAAAGCATGTATGCCATGTTACTTTAATGAGATGTATATCGAGCATGTTATTATGTGCTATGTGATGCATGAAAACTGTTAGACTTTCCTGGGCTGTCGAGCTCACTCTTGCAAATAACCACTTTTGTAGGTCAAGATTTTAAGGTAAAGATACGTGCTATGTGAGTTATAGAGATCTATATTCACGAAGATTACTTATGTTTTATGAGAAATGTATTTCATATTTTGAACGTAACATGTTGTTGAATTGTAAGTTGAGCTATCCAATGTATATGGATATTTAGTTATAATGTAAGACTTTGTATAGTCATTTTGTTGTAACGATTCATAATATAAGATTGAATCAAAGAGATGTAATGTAATGGTTGCGATTCAGGGCAAGAAAGAAGGAAATGTATAAAAGTTTTAAATATTCCGCAATTTTATTAAGTTTAACATCGAATAATGATGTATTATTTAGAGATTTAATGTATGGTTAACGACCGAAGTCAGGATTTAAATTGTATAGATTTTGGGGTCGTTACACATGTTCCGTTCACACACACATCAACGATGATACATCAACCCCGACGGGGATCACAACGCATTATCATACATTTATGTACGTATCTATGAATGTCAGGCAACCTTGACATCAGTTCAGCCGTTGGCAAGTAAACCCAATGTCGCATCAGAAACCATCTGGTGATTTCATCAGTTGATACACACATCAACAAAGTCCAAGCAGCCTTGGCATTCATCCCCAGTAGGGAGTTCATCCGTTGATCTACACATCAACAGAGGATCAAATGTATCCCCGGCGGGGATTACAATGCGTGGTAAACTGTTGGCTTACACGTCAACGAAGGTCAGGTAGCCCTGACAGCATTTGCCATTGGCAGTAAAACCAGCAGAATATTGACATACTCTGGCGATACAAACCAGGAAAAGTCAACGTCATCAAGGAGGATTGATGACGGAATATGTTATACACATCCTCAAACAGACAAAGCTTTATCCCTACAGTTCTCTTACACATAAGAGGCACTTCTTTGGAATCAAGTATGTATCATGGATTTAGAACTTTGGTGATAACCCCAACATCAACATCCTCAAAGAGGTGGATCGCACATCCAATTTGGCCATCATTGCCAAATCCACAGTAGAAGCTACAGGGAGATAGTAATCATCCTCAGCATGTTGGGCGACAACCCCATATACCTGCATCACCCAGATGCTTCATGTTATATTTCAAGTGTCTAGGATTCTTTATCCTATCCACGCATTGCATTACATGAATATGATAAAGATGGGCATCTGTAGACACTCAAAATTTTTGCATATCTAACATCACAGGAGAACTATTCGTCTTTCAAGAGGAAACCCTGAAAGACGGTTCATATCCATTCCGAATACCACCGGGGGGAACAGCTTGACCCTGGATACCATTGGGAGTAACAGCCTCAACCCCGGAATACACACCGGGAGTAACATTTCCAACCTCGGAGATAACCCCGAGGCCTGCAGTTACAATACCGGAACACAAACTGGAGAAGACCATTTCATCCCGGAGATAAACCCCGAGATGTTCCGTCTCAGTCCCAACACTGGGAATAGCATATTCCAACCTTGGATATAACCCCAAGGAAGGCAGTGGCAGTTCCGGAGATAACCCCGAAAATGCTTGTTTCAAATGCAGGCAATCAGCTTCAATCTCGGCGCTCACAACGAGATACTCAGTACCAACCTGGAGATAACACCGGGAGGATAGGCACACCTCAGAGATGACACTGAGGACCGTCCACCATTGCAGCAGTCCAATCTTAGTGATAACCCTGAGCAACGTCTGCTTTATCAGCCCAAACCGAAAATAACCCCGGTGAGGGGCAAAGTCGTCATCTCGCCAACTTGATGCCATATCACGCCATCTCAACACTTTAGATATATATTTCTACACAACAATGTCCCACAAAAGCCAAGGAAAACTAATCCTGAGTGACTATTGCGCAGGATAACGGATAGAATTTGAAGCTGAAGGCCGGAGGGCATCGTCCCATCTTCATGACTTCGTACAACATTTAATCCCATGTCTTTGCGTAAATCTCAACAACGGCGGTCCGAAATAGGTCCTATATACCTTAATCGGATGCCCGAATTGCAATTTTGAAAGTTCAAGCGAATATCACGTTGCCTACGTGCACATACTTCGAGATGACGGGACCCGCGATGCCCGTGGCACCCCGGGCAGCCTCTGGTACACCTACAGCCCAGCCGCAGGTACACCTGTGGCTCTACCCTCTATAAATAGAGGGCTTGGGGTGGCCATTTTGTAAGAGAAAACGACGAGGAAGCCCTGCCCAATTTGCTCTGTACTTACCCTATACTGAGTGCTTTCTCATTTTAAACACTTGTGAGCTCATATATAGCTACTTTTGTGCCAGCAGAAGCTAGTGTTCATCTACTTTAAAGATATAGAAGTCTTCTTTGGCAGTCCATTGTAAGCCTTCTCACACACTTTAAAGCCTTTTTCTTCATCTTTGCACACACTGTTCTTCACGTTGAGAGTCGTATTGCGTGTGTTTGCCCGGACTTTGGTCCGTGGTTTTATTTCAGTTTGTATATACGTATATATTTATATATATATGGACTAACATCATCGAGTTATGCCTCGATTGAGCCTAGACTTCGGCCTGGAGCGTTTACTTGCTTTTGTATATATATACATTTATATATATGAACTGCATGCCGAACTCTGTTCGATGAGCCTAGACTTTGGTCTAGAGCGTTTACTGTATATATATATATATATATATATATATATATATATATATATATATATATATATATTTGTTCGATGAGGCTGAATTTTATATCCGAAGTTTTTATTTGCTTTCGTATATATATATATATACTTATATATATAAACTGTGTGTCGAACTATGTTCGATGAGCCTGAATTTTACATCCGATGCGTTTATTGCTTTAATATATATATACTTATATATTAACTGTTATTGGACTTTGTCTGATGAGCCTTGATTTTATATCCGGTGCGTTTATCGCTTATATATATATATATATATATATATATTTATTTATTTACACTTCGTCCCACCTGGAGTTTCCTCTGTGGCGGTTGATAGCTTTTAAAGCTTTATTTACATTTCTGATCCCCCGTGGAGGTGCTTCGTGGTTGGTGATCATGTCTGTATATATATATTTACAGCTTTTACATATATACCTGCTTACTGCGTTTTTATCAATTGTGGCATCATGTGAGCCTAGGAATCATGTGATCACAGATTCAGTCCACTGAATCTAGATTCGGTTCTCGTGATGGACCTTTTCAGCTGTAAACAGCTTATAAATTTATCTGTGATGTTTGGATGTCCTCAGATGGTTTTCATACCCACGAGAAATTCATCACCTTTTTGTACATTATTTTCGTACAGATACCTCGCATCTGTAAAATAAAATCAATCCAGCCGAATATTGAATAAAATAGGAGTGTAAAAGGTCTCAATTACTATTGAGCACAAGGGTTTAAAAAACCTCTTTTAAAAACATCACTGCCATATCTTGCTAAAAATTGAATTTTTACATAAATTCAAACCCTGTGTATATAGGTGCGAACGAGGCCTCGCATCTACTTCCAAATAAAAGCACATTGACCCACACAAATACGCACACATTCATACAATAGTTTCTTAAAAAGTGGAGGTCACCGTGGCAACACGGATGTCGGGGGGTGCCTAACACCTTCCCTCCGCATAAGCAAGTCCCCGGATCCTAATGAATCTCGATTTCACCGACCCATTTAGCAGTGTCACATCACTGGGTTAATGTGCAAATCTTTTCTCGATTGTGTTGGTACAACCAGTTAAAAAACCAACTGGCGACTCTTATAGTCCAATCGTTGACATTACATATGTCGGACCTTTTTTCACGTATTTTTTCAAACAAATCTCACATAAAATGAGAACACAAAAGAACAGGTAACGAAAAAGGGACAAATAAAAAACTCGACGTCGACACAGGGATTATTTGGTATAATCATGACCATTGATGATTACATGAATATCCTTGGCTGTGGTGCAGGGATGATTCAATGATGTGGTTTATTTATTAAGCTGAGTCTCAGCGATAAAATTTATGAAAAACTTTTTAAATCATAGAAGATAGTAGATTTTATGCTACTTGACTCTTCTACTGGATTGCTTATTTTCGCTGCAGTTGTTGATCTAAAACTTGTTGTTTATTGTATTCTATCAGTTGTTATACTGTTGAAGGCGAAGGATAATTTATTATGCATTATCTTTGTCATAATATTTCTTACTGGGCTAGTTGAGCTCACCCTTTCTTTCACTGTTCTCTTCAGAAAATGATAACATAGCCGGGACTAGTCGGGGAACGGAGTGACGGTCCAAATGATAGAATTAGTAGTCCTCACTATTCTATTAAATAGTGTGATAATAATTGTAATGAGGACTCCACTGAGTGTGGATATTGTCTAGAAGGCAATATTCTTGTTTAAACTCTCAACTATATTTTGTCGTACTGTACACGACAGTTATATAATTAAGTTTGTATTTGATTTATGTACCATGTATCTGGCGACCCAAGATGGGTGATGTATACTTATTTTAGGGACGTCACAATTTGCATAAGGACAACTTGGAGGTTGCTATCACTATTAGTTTTGACATGGACATGGAAGACGAGATAGAATGGCTTCAGGAATTGAAGGAAACTGTGGATGCCTTACACTCGTTACCAAAATATTTAGATAAGTATAGGATTTTGTTGGATGACAGAACTAAGCCCACAAGGAATGCACAAAGAAGGTTGAATCTACTGATGATGAAGGTTACAGAATTGCCTGATACCGATTGAGATGAGAGGCATGACGTCGAGCCAAAGACGTTAAACAAGGGCAGCTACTTGGGAGGCAACCCAAGAACTCAGATTTGATTTTTCTATCCCTTTACTTATTTTTTTAGTTGCATGTAGTTCTTTCTTCTTTGTATAATTTTCTAACACTGGGGACAATGTAAGGTTTGAGTGTGGGGGAAAGATTTAGGTTTTTATTTTATTTAGGAATATTGATCTGATTTTGATGGGGAATTTGAAAATTTGATGCTTTTAAAATTTTTTGAAAATTTTGCTTTCATGATTCTATTTGGCTATGTGTTAAAAAGATTAAAGTCAAAGATTAAAAATCGATGCTAAAATTCGGATTCTGCTTGATGCTTAATTAGTTGATGAATGATAAAAACTAAGCCATGATCCATAATAATTGATTTGAATTGAATTTGTGATACATGAGTACTTGAATATGAGAAGCATGTTTATTTGGCTAAGTATTTATGGAGTTGTCTATGTGCACTAATTTCATGACTTAGAACTGTTTAACTTGATTATGTTGTTGTAGAACCATGTGAAAAAAATGATGAATATAAAAAAGAAAAAAGAAGGAAAAAAAGAAAATTAAAAAATCTGCTTCAATGTCCATTGTGCGAAATAACTGGGTATCCAAGCCTCAGGAAGTATCGGTATTCACGCTGAAAAGTGTGATGGATAAAAGCAGCTTAACTAGTCAACTTTTGTGGCCTTTGTTACTTGAATAAGTAAGCCCTAGGGGTGTCTCTACACCAAGCGCCCTAAGATCATCTGGTTTGGGAGTCGTTGGTGGAAAGTTCAATACATGGGTAACTCTGAAAAGCCTAAGAAAAGAAGATATTGCAGATGTCAACAAAAGAAAAAATATGAGAACAACATGAAAATACATGCATCTATGCTAAAAAAAGGTTCTATAAAAAAAATTGAAAAACATGGAAAATTTGTTCTTAGTTGTGAGTAAGCGTGCACAATTTTTGCTCCATGGTAACTAAGTTGAGTAAGTATGAAGATTTTGGTAAAGTTACTTATGTGGCTGTAGTTTGATTTAATGAAATTCATTGGTGAAATGATAAGGTTGTTCATTGTGAAATAACTGATGAGACATTGATTAGATTTCTACAAATTTAATGTTGATAGTCATGATTTGTATCTTGAAATCTTTTGACACTAACTACGCTAAAAAAACTAAACACATGGGTGAATAATGTATTTAAACTCTTGCTATCTTACTCGCTAAGTTTTAGCCCTTCACTTTAATTTTTAGCCTAAAAAAATTTGCCCCTGCTGAGAATGGATCCTAGATCCGCCCCTGGTGGACATTGTATATAGATGGGTCCTTTACTTCCGACGTCAGTGGTGCTAGCATTATTTTGACAAGTCCAGAAGGGTTCAGAGTGCAGCATGCGATCCGATTTGGGTTTACAGCTACTAACAATGAGGCTGAGTATGAGGCGATCTTGGCAGGTCTTCGGTTGGCAAAGAATCTGGAAGTTCAGAGGATATTGTTTTTCAGTGACTCTCAGCTAGTGATCAAGCAAGTTTTGGGGGACTACAAAGCTCGGGGGGCTAAGATGGTGAAATATCTGGCAGAGGTGAAAGATCGGCTCCAATACTTTAGTTCGTTTACTTTTTAAAGAGTGGACAGGTCTGATAATACTATAGCAGATTCTTTGGCGAGGTTGGCTACGACTGACGCGAATACATTCGGTGGGTCGGTTAATTTGGAAATCTTAAATCAGCCGAGTGTTCAGCTTACAGAGGTTATGTGTTTGGAGCAGTCAAACTGTTGGATGACTCCCTATTTATATTATTTGGTTGATGGCATCTTGCATTCAGATCGGATATTGGCGAAGAAGGTGAAGCATATGAGTTTAAATTTTGTATTAATAGACGGGGATCTGTATCGAAAGGTCTATTCTTCTCCTTTTCGTAAGTGTTTGGTGCCGTCCAAAGCTGAGTATATTCTCCAGAAAGTCCATGAGGGGATTTGTGGTGATCACATAGCAGCTAAGGCATTGTAGTACAAGGTGCTTCGGCAAGGATATTATTGGACGACCATTTTTAAGGAGGCAACAGACTATGTAAAAAAGTGTTCAAAATGTTAGTTGAATAATCCTATTACCCATCAACCGCCTGAGGAGTTGTACTCGGTCTTATCTCTAATTCCTTTTTCTGTTTAGGGAATCGATATATTGGGTCCGTTATTGAAGGCGAAATGGCAGGTCAGTTTTGTGATTGTTGCAATTGATTATATGACTAAGTGGGTAGAGGCGAAATCACTTTGACAGATTACGAAATAGGAATTTCTAAAGTTCTTAAAGGAATTTGTGGTGTTCCGATTTGGGATACCGATGGTGGTGGTTTTTGATAACAGAAGTCAATTTGTGGGTTCGAAGTTTGAGGGATTCTTGGGGGAGTTAAACATTCAGCATCGAAAGACTTCGATGGCTCATCCTCTGTCGAATGGCCAATTCGAGGTTACAAATAAAACTTTATTAAAGGGGATAAAGAGAAGAATTGATGAGGCAAAAAGAAGATGGCTCGAAGAGTTGCTTAGTATGTTATGGGCTTATTAGACTACACCAAGGACTACAATAGGAGATTTTCCGTACCAACTAGCTTACGGTACTGATGCCTTGGTTCTGGTAGAAGTTGATTCTGCTTCGCTTCGGGTCAGCCAGTTCAGAGTGTTATTCAACGAGGAGGGTATTCATGTCAACTTGGATTTATTCGAAGAGGTTAGGGAGACCGTACTGGTGAAGTTAGCATCTTATCAAAAAAGAGTTGCTAGACATTATAACAAAGGTGTTAAGCTCAGGAGATTTGAAGTTGGTGACCTTGTTCTTCTAGAAGTAGAAGCCTCTAAGCCTCAAGATCAGGGGAAATTGATGTCGAATTAGGAAGGCCCATATGAGATAATTGAAGTATCGAAACCAGGAACGTACCGGCTTCGGACGATGGATGGAACAAAAATTAAGAATACTTGGCATGCAGGCTGCCTTAGGAAGTATTACCAGTAGTATGTGGTTAAGAATTCAACTCTGTAATTTTTTTGGATTATTAATAAAAAGAATGATTGGTTCTTTGAAGACTATTGTTGATCTTGATATGTGATTATCTGTTCAACCCTTGGGGTTAGTATTGGCGTTAAAGGAGGTTCGATTGTATTTTCAGCCTTTGGGGCAAACTTGTGTTTATTTGGTGTTACGTTCAGCCCTTGGGGCGAACATTGGTGTTAAAGGAGGGTCAGCGGTATGTTCAACCTTTGGGGCGAACTTGTGTTTATTCGATGGTATGTTCAAACCTTGGGGCGAACATTGGTGTTAATGGAGGTTCGGTTGTATGTTCAGCCTTTGGGGCGAACTTGTGTTTATTCGGTGGTATGTTCAGCCCTTAGGGCGAACATTGGTGTTAATGGAGGTTCAGTGGTATGTTCAGCATTTGGGGCTGTGACGAACGAGATTTTATAATTTAAATTTGGATATTTATTTAATTAAATAAATATTCTTCGATGATTTAATTATTGGATTACATAATTAATTGGTGAATTTGTGGTAAAGATTAATTTAATTATGTGTTACATAGATTGAATTAATGTGGAGAATTTTATTATTCAAAGTATGTATTTAATTGAGCTTATTTGATTAAATGAATTAATTAATAAACATAATGTTATTCTAATTAATTTTATAATTAATTAGAGATTTAATAAATCGACATAATTAATAAATAAGAATTTTAATTATGTGACTATGTGAATTTAAGTGATTTTATTCTATTTTATTTAATTCAATTAAATAAAATTAATTGATTAATTAGATATGTGACCATTAACTATATAATAAGAGTTAATTAAAATAAATGGAAAGGGAGAATAATGATTAGCTAAACAAGGCCCTAAGGGGAGTTGCACCAGTTAACCCATTATGGATTAACTGACGCCACTAACTCACCCATTATGTATTATATGTATTATATCTATATTATATCATATGTCATATCAGTTCATAACTTCATCAGAGAAAAACCAGAGAGAATTGATTAGAGAGAATTGGAGAATTCAAGTTGGTATCGCCTTCAAACAGAGAAAACAAGGGTAAACCCTAATCTAAGTTTTAATATTTCACGTATTATATTTTTTCTCCCAACTGAGTTCTCTGTGAATGGGAAATTTTACAATTTTTGATTATATGACTATATACGTATTACAAATTGTTCGTAACATATTATATATCGTGTATACACGAATCACAGTGATTAAATTCATGTAATTATGTGTTAATTGAATTTTGTGAAGTTACAGAGTATAAAAGTTGTATATATGGCTCATATGGCCCTTACGTACAAATTAAATGCTTTAATCATATGTTGTATCAAAAATTGACACTTGTATATGCTTATGTATGTTGAAACGAACAAAACAGAATTTAAACGGATGGATTCAATGAATTAACGAATCTGTAATGTTAAAATTCATATTTTTCATCAAAACTTTACAAAATATGAAAAACAGTGAAATTAAATATTGTAATTTGTGTAATTACGTGAATTAAAGTGTTAGAATCATGCTAAAGGCTTTGTGTGATATTTTTGTGAAGTCTATACTTCATGGGTCACATTAAAATTCATCGTGTAAGTTTAATTTGAGATTTATTGGGATGTTCTGTGTGTTCTCCATGAGAACATATAGTCGAACTTGTGTGAAATTTTTTTGGCCTAAATTGGCCTTGTTATTTGTTCGCGAACTGCAAAAACTGAGTCTGGGTAATCCCGCCCCCGGCGGGCGTTACCAAACTAAATTACTCCGCCCTAGCAGGTAAAAAAAAAGTAAAAAAATTTAATAAAAATATTTATCAAATAAAATAAATATTTTAACTGAGATATTTATGGAATAAAATAAATATTCGATGGAAATTATTATTAAAATATTTATAAAATTAAATGAATATTTTAATTGAAATATTTATGGAATAAAATAAATATTCGATGAAAATTATTATGAAATAATTTATTCGAGTGTAATAATAGTAAGGGAATGAAAATATTATAATTTAATTAAGTAATAAAATTAGAAGGGTAATGATTTGTTAAATAAAGTGAAGTTATATTAAATAATTAAGTGAAAATGTAACTAATGAATGTCGTGAATGTAGCATCCCCAGATTCGGGTCCCAAATCACCACGAATTTGGTACCATCAATTCTATAACTATTGCGAAAGATATAAACATAAATTGTTTATACAATAAACTTTACACATAATCCCCAAGGTTGAGTAACCTTAACTTATACACAATTCATAACCTAATTAACATATACTGTCATTATCATACAATACTATACAAATTTTATCTATACCATAAACCAATGCTGGACTTGTCTTTGACTTTTCCTGTATCCGACATATTCGTCTTAATCTGTAATATTTATCATGATATAGCAAGGGTGAGCAACAAGTTTGCCCAGCAAGTATAAGTTCAATAAATTAAGGATATATCATGATGAAAAGAATTGTACAATAAGCTGGCTAAAATTCTACAATATAATTGAGTACTAACATGAACAAATTTTTATAGTTGAACAAACATAGAACATGAACAATTATATCTGGACCGAATGGTAATGAAGGTGATCAGCCTTTCATACCTGATGAATACATGCAATATGCATAGAGTATGAATCAACAATTCATAGACATGATAATCAGAAATGATTAACCATAAGCATATTCGAATAAACAACTCGAGGTCGAGTTAAAGAAAACTTGTCTAATCGGTTGATTACTGCTATGCAATTTATTTATCTTTGCCTGAAGACCTAATATTAATAATATCAATAACCAAATTAGAATAATATCATCATAATATATATTACTGTTAAATACAGTTACAAAATAACCTAAACACATTATAATATAATCCTATCAGTCTATAAAACACATAAGACCTGATCTCAAATCAAACTATTTCAGTCTGAGTTGAGTTCGGTACTATTCCAACATCCCGATTGCCTAATCGGATAAATATCGAGCCTAATATCAATAAGACTCTACTTAAACGCTTAATTATTATCTTAGATAATTTATTTATTAGTCAAAATATTTTCAATAGCTCATAAAATTTTTTAAATAATTATTATCATTTAATAGTATTTTTATTCATTATCTAATATTATTAATCATGTAATAATATTTTACTTGTTTCATAAATAATAAAGATCTCACACATTTTAAGATATAAATATTTTACATCTTGAAGCTTAAATCATTTATATTCATTTTTTTAGAAATATCTTTTACCTTTACTTGCAAATTTGGGTTTGAAACAGCTAATAAATAGCTTTTATATTAAAACTCAACTTACTATATTATTTTTTTAATTTAAACAATTTTTACATCAGTTTGTCCGTTCATGAGTCAACATTGACTGTGGCCTCATATACAAATATTTTAACCTGCTAGCACATTTGCTTTATTTTTCGTTTTACAAATATTTGTATTTTTTGCTTTGTATATTAAATATATATATATATATATATATATATATATATATATATATATATATATATATATATATTCTGTTACGTAAATCTCAGCTCAAAAACCACATTTTGAACACCGAAAATCTCAAAAAATCATTTTTATGATCAATACAATTTTTAAAAGGTTTTACGTTCTTCGTTGCACCATAAAATAATTTTATAGGCAATTGTAGTTTTTATTTCACTTAAATATGTAATTTATATTTATCACATATTTTTATTGCTTTATTTATGTCTGAAAAGAAGTTTCTCGGCGTAAAATATCATTTATAGCCAAATCTCGTCCTGTAGGACTTTATTATATATATTAATACTTATTATTTTGTCGGAACGCGATTCGAAACATCGAACGTCAAAGTCACTCGACGTGCCGACGCTCGGCGTTCGCTCATTTACAAGTTCTAACATGCTCATTTGCTCATTTTTAACTTTTAAATCATGAGCCATATAAACAGCGAAATTTCGGAAGTATTATAGACTTCATAACATAGTATTTTAAAAAAAACTCTAACCGTGAAAACCAATTACGGAAATCCATCAAAACATTGAGCAAAACGCATGTCAGGCAGCTGTCCAGCAGCGCGGCGCCGCACGCCTAGCGTGCGCATGCTGCTGCCCAGCTGTGCTGCCGCTGCTCTGTTTCCACTTATCAAATTAGCTACTTCGCGAATTTCTTACGCATGCTCGTTAATCGGATTGATTCCAATTTTGGATATGTTTTTTACATCATATGAGACTATTTTAAAAAAATATGAAACCCCCATTTCGGGTTCTTTAAGCAGTCCAAATAATTCGCCAAAAATGGACGTTCATAACGATTTCAACATTTTTCCCAGATTTACCCTCTTTCGCTAAAACAGTCATAACTTTTTTGTTTCAAAACATTTTTGAGCGATTCTTCAGCCCACACGAAGCTAACTTATGGAACTACAACTCTTCCCTATGATGTTTTACCAGATTCAGAACATATCAGCCCAGAAATTCCGTTCAAGTGGACTGTACCGCACTTGTTGGACAGTTTTGACACTACTACTTTGAAATGTCATAACTCTCTTCTCCGAAGTCGGATTTAGTCCGTTATGGAGTCTATGGAAAGCTTATTTAGTGTACTATAACATACCAAAAGCCCAAAATTTTTAGGGCATTTTAGCTAACCCCGAATTTTCTGTTTAGGGGCAGCAGTCACAAATTTTTTTTGCTAAGTTAAAAACTGTTTTGGTTCTTCTTTCTTTGGATCAAACTTTTAACACCTAAAATATTTTGATCTACACATAACACACCATATAACATGTAGATCTAAGATTTTTTTAAAGTTCAAAATCATAACTTGAGATTTGATTTAACAAAAGAAATTAAACAAAGCTTAGGATTTTATACCTTTAGAGCTCATCTTCTTCTTCCATGGCTACCTCTCTGTCTCTCTTTGCTCCACCCATGGCTGAAATTTCTCTCTCTCTCTTTGGTCGGGTAGTCAAGGAAACTGAGAGGAAATGTTTCTCTTTCTTTTTTTTTCTTTTCCTTTGGTTAATGATTTAAGAGAGAGAGAGTAGATAAAATAAGATGGAGTGCGTGGGGAGTTGGTGGGGTTAGTCACCTAACCCATGTGCTAAAAATCTCCAGCAAATTCGACCCTTGTGGGTCCCGTCTTTAATTCCTTGTTTTGCGCGCTTAATCCCGTCTTTAACTTTCGGACCCGAAAACTCAAATTTTTGAGTTTATAGTCAATTCCTACTAAATTCGACGCTCCCAACGTCATGCGCACATCCATTTCTTCAAATTCATCTCCTAATTTTAAGTTTAACTTTTTTCGAAAGAGTCAACTGTTGACTTTGATCAAAAAGTCAATCCCGACACATTTCGTGTTTAGAGCGTTTTCTAACTAATCTTGACGTTCCGGACGTAATCGAACAGTTCGTGCTTCCAAAAAAAAAATTCCTAACTCAAATTTTGAGTTTTAACTTCTTCTTTTTTTATTATTAATCATATCAACTAATCATCTATTGATTATTATTCATTTCATTGATTTACTAGTACATAAATTAAATACTAGCATTCTTCAGTTATTATAACCATTAAGTTATTTAATTCTCATTCTTAATATATAATATTAGGCTAAATAGTTTTCTTTTATTTGTTTATATAATAAACAAATATAAACAATCACATAAGTCCTTCATAAAAATTTTAAATCCAAACTCTATTTTCAATCTAGGTCTTATTATTTAACATTTATTTAATCAATTAAGATTTTAATAATTTGTTTAAATTCTCGGGTTGTCACAGTGAATACGTATGATATGTGTGTAGGACTTGTGGTGAACGGAAGTAGTAATCGTTTAGCCTACGCACGAGGTAAGTTTCTAAACCTTGTTTCTTTACATAAAGCAAGTTCCTTATTCTATCTTGTTTATTATTATTCAAGTAAAGATTTCATATTAGATGTTATCATTCTTTAAAAGCATAATTTCTGTTATACAATACTTATTCGATTGTATACATCTTGAACTTTATTATTCAAATTGAATATCAATTATAGTTGAACCTTATAAGACTAGCGAACCCTTATTGATTCGACTAGTCCATAGTTAATGAACGTTCTAAAGTTCAAAACCATTATTGAGCTTATCTGTGATGCCCCCCAAAACCCGGTCATCTGACCCCAGTTCGGTCATCACGATAAAATACAAGCAATCCACCTCTAAACAACATACGATAACTAAAATGCGAAAAATAATAAATGTACGTCATTCATTCAAAAGGTGTTACTAGTCCCAAGATTCGATAACCTTAATAAAGTCTTACAAACATACCATATAATAGTAATTAGGGTTCATATTACATAACAGAAATTTAAACTAGGCACAAAGAAAAATCTGCTCTTGACAACAATTCTACATCTTTCCTTTACCCTTATCCTTTCCTGAGGTCTCGGGCTTAGCTGTAATATAATCCATGATATAGCAAGGATGAGCAACAAGTTTGCTCAACAAGTTTAAATACAATAATAAGGATATATCATGATAAATGAGAAATATCTGAAAATAAATTCAACAAGATGAATATCTAAAGGATTCAACAATATGAATATCTGAAGCAAAGGTAATGATTGCTTTTAGAATAACTGCTAGTCAAGTAGACTTTGAACTACAACACTCCAATGGAATCAATAGTTAATTGACCATTTGGTTACTAACTATAGAATAAGTACTTGAGGGGATCAGCCTCGCGTACACTATGTATATGCATAACAATTAAATCTACTCTTTGTATCTTATATTAGATACCTGGGGTACTCCCCTATCAAAAAGGGGTGTTCTTTCAGTCTAAGAATCCTTACCATCAATTGGTTTGGATAGCTTTAATAAAACTTCATACACTTTTCTGACCGAACAAATGTTTATACTTTATCTGACACAGTTCAAGAATTATAGAACTTTAAATAATGTACAAGTCCAAGACTATACGAACTCAAGTGCACTAAGTGCGAATATCAATAATATCGATGTGGAATAATTGTAAGGTAATTAAACCACTTAATAGCATGCTTGGAAATAAATTTCAAGCTTAAATGAATAACTTTCAATTCAACAATAACCTGCTCAATGTAATATGAGAAGGATAGGAAACTTTCACAAAACTCAAAGTTGTGTAAGTTAGGAAACTTGCTCAAGTAAAGGGGTAAGAATTAAGGAACTTGCCTGTTTGCTCAGCTACAATATAATTCTAGCTTTAATTAACTTGCGTTGAAACGACCTAACATTAAAAAGTCGGTCTTTTTAATTAGTATGTGTAAACTAATATGAGTCCACACTGACAAGATTCAAATCATTACATATCATGCTTCTATACATGTATCATTACATTACCCGATTAGTTTCTAACACACTATGTCATAGTTGAAATCATTATCGACTATAAACTTGTAAACACTAATTCATCATAGAATTCTTTCAATAACATGCTTATTATCTCATGCATACTTACTGGACAAGTATTACAGATTAAAATAACCATATAGGCATGCATTACTTCTCAATTTATTTACAGAACTCAGACCTCACTGCAGACTGGCGCGGCCGCGCTTGGATTGTACTAAGGAGTGGCGCAGCCGCGCTACTCCTGGTGCAAACCAAGACATGGCTGATTCTGCAGAAGGTCAGTGTTCTCCCGTCTTGCACAAATATGAATAATCATGCACAACACACATGTTATGATGTGAATAACTAAATTTAGCCCTTCATCAAAACATATCATAGGTCACTATTCGCTTTCATTTAATCAAGACTTCACATGTTAAGCTAATAATCATGCAAGCCACTTTACCTACCACACATCATACTTTCATATACATACATGTTAGACATCAAAAACATACATACAAGTTCTCAACTTAATGTATGTATAGTTTATCAAGTTCATTTTCAAAACTTTAAGTCTCTATTAGTAAAACTTCTTCAAGTATACGAGATGAGTTTGCATAGTCTAAACCATGCTTTCATAATAACATAATAGATCACATGAGCATATTTTTAAGTTCAAAACTTAGTGTATACATAGTTTGCTTATACATAGCCAATATAGTCTTTTTTCTTGAAATTTCTCTTTTTAATAATGCTTTAATATCTTATATTTCCTTTAACCATATAACCAACATATTGACATAAGTCAAGACATATCAGAACATAACACACTCGCATCCAAAGTTAGAACATGTTTTGCAAAAAGTTTATCAAAACTATTTTCCAACTCTTCAAGTTTTCTTTTAATATTCCAACCAAAACAAGCTAGCATGACTCCTATATACATAACATCCTCATCATATGTGTTAAGGTTTTTTATAAGCTTATAATAATAAAAGTACCATGCTCAGAATGGAACATGAACACAAAAATCAGTACACATGACTGGCAACAGGCGCGGCCGAGCGGTCATGTACTATAGAAGTGGCGCGGGCGCGCCACTTCGAGCAGTATGAAAAATAATGGCTCTTCATTTGCAGAGCCTTAACATAAACCATGCTAAATCTGTAACCAAACCAACTACAATGCTTTTAAGCATGCAAACAACCTCAGACAACACAATGACATGTTATTCTACATCAATTAACAGAGAATTCTAGAGAATTACAAGAATTTAACAAAACTTGAATTAAGAACAAAGATAGGAATTATACCTCCTTGAATCAATTCAGCTGCAATACACTCACTCCTTACAAGCTCCTTAGCAATTAATTCTCAGCAATTATAATGAGGAAGGTGAAGGTCTCATTTATAGGAGATTGGTTACATAGATAATGTCCTTACCTCTCAAATCAAACCAAAGGATTTCAAGAATGTATAAAGGATAAGAGGAGGTTGGTGAGAGTTGGTGATTCCACTCACGAATCCCACTTTCCATTCACTAATTGCTCTAGGTTGGTTGAATTTGAGATGAATATAGAGTAGGATAGCTAGCTTTTGGAAAATACGTAAATTAGCTTCATGTTACTATTCATGTACTTGGTGACACTAAATTTGGGACAAGAGCAAAACTCAGCACTTGCACAAAATGAAATCTACAATCGGCTTATACCATACATACACATAATATAAACTTTGGTTATAAAATATGTATACACAATTCATTTCATATAACAATATTATTATACAACTCACATGAATGCAAATAACTCTTACTATATAGTCTATATATAATATACAGATATATTAATGTGCCACCTTGTACTATATAAAAATATAGTTAACTACCATATAATAAAGGTCTATTATATTGCATGCTTGCACCAATTAATCAAGTAAATATATAATCATATTATATAATATTTATTAACCTCTTACTCATTATTTATTATCCATTCATAATAATCATAAATCAACGCATTATCAATTAATTACCCATAATTGCAATTAATCAATATGTTCAAATCCTTCCACTATATTCAAATAAATTGAATATTTAATTAATAATAATCCTATCAACCACGTGAGTCAAATAACCTATACAACCCTTTCTAAGCAATCTCTGTGCTTGCACCATTGTCAGACAATGAGATTGTCTAGCAATTTACTACCATAAAATACCACCTTTGACTTATTCGAAGTCTTAAGGTGTACACACTTCTTCTTATAATCTATAACTACTCCGTGAACCGATAACCAATCCATCCCAAGGATTACATCGAACTCCCCCAAACGAATCGGTATCAAATCCACTTTGAGCTTAAATCTTCGTAATTCGGTATAACAATTCTTATAAATATATTCTACGGGAATATTTTCCTTGTTCGCTACTTCTACGTTCATAAGGTGTTCTAATCTCTCATGGGGTAAGTCTAACTGTTTAGCAAATTCTTCGGAAACAAAAGAACAGGTAGCACCCGAATCAAATAACACGTATGCATCTATATCATTGATCGGAATGATACCTGACACCATGTCCTTAGACTCCATCGCATATTGTACGGTCATGTTAAACGTTCGTGCCATTGGTCTGTTGGCTTGACTGGCTGGCCCTCCAATGTTCATCCCATTGTTGTTGTTGTTGCGGTTGTCGCTAGCTGCATCGCCCTTTCTCTTCGGGCAGTCCTTAATTTGATGGTCTGTGGCTCCACACAAGAAACAACCTCCCTTCTGCTTATTCGGACACTGAGGTGCCATGTGCCCCGGTTGTCCGCAATGATAACAAACACTCTTTCCCTTCATGCACTCCCCCGAGTGATTCCTCCTATAGTTGTTGCACTTCATACTTTTCTTGGCCTCCCCCCCGGACTTATTACCTCCAGAGGATTGGCTCTCCATCCATTTACGCTTATTGGGGTTACTGCCTCCGCTATTTCCCCCTTTCTGTCCATCCTGACCGGTCTTCTTTCCTTGTTTGAATTGAGTGATGGCTTCATTACCTCCTTCGGCAATGATAGCCCTTTCCAATAGATCAGAGTAAGTCTTAATCGTCAATACAGCCACTACTTTCTGCATCCATGGTTTCAGTCCTAATTCGAACCTCCTTGCCTTTCTGGCCTCCGTGTCAACCTGATGCGGAGCGAATCGGGCTAACTCGTTAAATCTTGTCGCATACTCTGCGACAGACATACTACATTGCTTCAGTTCCAGAAACTTAACTTCCATATCCTGTTGTGTATTCTCTGAGAAGTAATTCTCAAGGAATAGCTCCTTAAATCTATCCCAAGGAATAACTCCTTCGTCTGCTCCTCCCTTATTAGCTTTCCACCAATAGTTAGCTTCGCCCTTCATCATGAAAGTGGCAAAACTCGTCTTCTGTGCTTCGGCCACTCGTGCGACCTCAAACACCTTCTCCATTTCTTCTATCCATGTCTGAGTTCAATTAGGTCCAAGGTTCCCCGGAACTCCGGTGGTCCTACCAATTTAAAGTCCTTAAAGCTAGCCAAGTGTTGTCCTAGCTGCCCTGCTGCTGGCGGGGGTCTGTTTTGCATTACCTCAGTTAACAGGTTAATGAAGTTCTTCATCGGATCAACATTTTCCCCTCCACCATTGTTAACGGATCCTTTATCCCTCTGATTCCGCTATAGTCTCCTAGGCGGCATGGTCTGAGGAAAAGAAGAAAACTATTAGGCTTTTTGTGATATGCTATCCCTGTTAGCATTAGGAAGTTTAAGACGTCTATCAATCATTTTTGATTTAAATAAACAACTTCAGTATCACAACAAACTCTATAGATTTCCTCCACCCATCACTTACATACTCTTCTAGAGTTTTCTACCAAGGTTATAACCTAGGTTTCGCATTCCTAACATTTATAACCTACAGCTTTGATACCAACCCGTGATGCCCTCGAAACTCGGTCCTCTGACCCCGGTTCGGTCATCACGATAAAATACAAGCAATCCATCTCTAAACAACATACGATAACTAAAATGCGAAAAATAATAAACGTACGTCGTTCATTCAAAAGGTGTTACTAGTCCCAAGATTCGATAAACTTAATAAAGTCTTATAAACATACCCTATAATAGTAATTTGGGTTCATTTTACATAACAATAATTTAAACTAGGCACAAAGAAAAATTTGCTCCTGACAACAATTCTACATCTTTCATTTACCCTTGTCCTTTCTTGAGGTCTCGGGCTTAGCTACAATATAATTCATGATATAGCAAGGATGAGCAACAAGTTTGCTCAACAAGTTTAAATACAATAATAAGAATATATCATGATGAATGGGAAATATCTGAAAATAAATTCAACAATATGAATAAGTTAATTGAATCAATAGTTAATTGACCCTTTGGTTACTGACTACATAAAAAGTACTTGAGGGGATCAGCCTCGCGTGCACTATGTATATGCATAACATTTAAATCTGCTCTTTGTATCTTATATTAGATACCTGGGGTACTCCCCTATCAAAAAGGGGTGCTCTTTCAGTCAAAGAATCCTTATCATCAATTGGTTTGGATAGCTTTTATAAAACTTCATACACTTGTCTGACCGAACAAAGGTTCAGACTTTATCTAACACAGTTCAAGAATTATAGAACTTTAAATAATGTACAAGTCCAAGACTATACGAACTCAAGTGCAGTAAGTGCGAATATCAATAATATCGATGTGGAATAATTGTAAGGTAATTAAACCACTTAATAGCATGCTTGGAAATAAATTTCAAGCTTAAATGAATAACTTTCAATTCAACAATAACCTGCTCAATGTAATATGAGAAGGATAGGAAACTTTCACAAAACTCAAAGTTGTGTAAGTTAGGAAACTTGCTCAAGTAAAAGAGTAAGAATTAAGGAACTTGCCTGTTTGCTCAGCTACAATATAATTCTAGCTTTAATTAACTTGCGTTGAAACGACCTAACATTAACAAGTCAGTCTTTTCAATTAGTATGTGTAAACTAATATGAGTCCACACTTACAAGAATCAAATCATCACATATCATGCTTCTATACATGTATCATTACATTACCCGATTAGTTTCTAACACACTATGTTATAGTTAAAATCACTATCGACTTTAAAGTTGTAAACACTAATTCATTATAGAATTCTTTCAATAACATGCTTATTATCTCATGCATACTATACTGGACAAGTATTACAAATTAAAATAACCATATAGGCATGCATCAGTTCTCAATTTATTTATAGAACTCAGACCTCACTGTAGACTGGCGCGGGCGCGCTTGGTTTGTACTAAGGAGTGGCGCGGTCACGCTGCTCCTGGTGCAAACCAAGACATGGCTGATTCTGCAGAAGGTCAATGTTCTCCCGTCTTGCACAAATATGAATAATCATGCAAATCACACATGTTATGATGTGAATAACTAAATTTAGCCCTCATCAAAACATATCATAGGTCACTATTCGTTTTCATTTAATCAAGACTTCACATGTTAAGCTAACAATCATGCAAGTCACTTTACCTACCACACATCATACTTTCATAAACATACATGTTAGACATCAAAAACATACATACAAGTTCTCAACTTAATGTATGTATAGTTTATCAAGTTCATTTTCAAAACTTTAAGTCTCTATTAGTAAAACTTCTTCAAGTATACGAGATGAGTTTGCATAGTCTAAACCATGCTTTCATAATAACATAATAGATCACATGAGCATATTTTTAAGTTCAAAACTTAGTGTATACATAGTTTGCTTATACATAGCCAATATAGTCTTTTTTCTTGAAATTTCTCTTTTTAATAATGCTTTAATATCTTATATTTCCTTTAACCATATAACCAACATATTGACATAAGTCAAGACATATCAGAACGTAACACACTCGCATCCAAAGTTAGAACATGTTTTGCAAAAAGTTTATCAAAACTATTTTCCAACTCTTCAAGTTTTCTTTTAATATTCCAACCAAAACAAGCTAGCATGACTCCTATATACATAACATCCTCATCATATGTGTTAAGGTTTTTTATAAGCTGATAACAATCAAAGTAGCATGCTCAGAATGGAACATGATCACAAAAGTCAGTACACATGACTGGCAACAGGCGCGGCCGAGCGGTCATGTACTATAGAAGTGGCGCGGGCGCGCCACTTCGAGCAGTATGAAAAATAATGGCTCTTCATTTGCAGAGCCTTAACATAAACCATGCTAAATCTGCAACCAAACCAACTACAATGCTTCTAAGCATGCAAACAACCTCAGGCAACACAATGACATGTTATTCTACATCAATTAACAGAGAATTCTAGAGAATTACAAGAATTTAACAAAACTTGAATTAAGAACAAAGATAGGAATTATACCTCCTTGAATCAATTCAGCTGCAATACACTCACTCCTTACAAGCTCCTTAGCAATTAATTCTCAGCAATTATAATGAGGAAGGTGAAGGTCTCATTTATAGGAGATTGGTTACATAGATAATGTCCTTACCTCTCAAATCAAACCAAAGGATTTCAAGAATGTATAAAGGATAAGAGGAGGTTGGTGAGAGTTGGTGATTCCACTCATGAATCCCACTTCCCATTCACTAATTGCTCTAGGTTGGTTGAATTTGAGATGAATATAGAGTAGGATTGCTAGCTTTTGGAAAATACGTAAATTAGCTTCATGTTACTATTCATGTACTTGGTGACACTAAATTTGGGACAAGAGCAAAACTCAGCACTTGCACAAAATGAAATCTACAATCGGCTTATACCATACATACACATAATATAAACTTTGGTTATAAAATATGTATACACAATTCATTTCATATAACAATATTATTATACAACTCACATGAATGCAAATAACTCTTACTATATAGTCTATATATAATATACAGATATATTAATGTGCCACCTTGTACTATATAAAAATATAGTTAACTACCATATAATAAAGGTCTACTATATTGTATGCTTGCACCAATTAATCAAGTAAATATATAAACACATTATATAATATTTATTAACCTCTTACTCATTATTTATTATCCATTCATAATAATCATAAATCAACACATTATCAATTAATTACCCATAATTGCAATTAATCAATATGTTCAAATCCTACATATTCAAATAAATTGAATATTTAATTAATAATAATCCTATCAATTCTTTGATATTAAAATCTTAGGGTTAGTTCTCTAATTTAAATAAACTATTAGCGACTCCCTTTAATCATTTCATAAATTCACATAACCACATAAGGTTTAAATAGATTAACAAAATTAACTCTTTAAAAATTAAATCACATATTTAATTAAATAAGGAATTTAAATTTCACGATCATTACATTATCCAAATTAAAATTCCTTTGGTGCAGACTCTAATGTCAAACTAAGATGAACAACCCTGTTATAGGTGATTAATTATGCTTTAGCGTTAAAATATTGTGCATAGTATGGTACTAAGGGTTGATCCCCCTAAGTACGAAAAGAAGAGTCCATAGTCTTATGACTGTTAAAGGTTTCAAGTATAAACACTTGACAAACTAGGACGTAGTTCAAGGTCTTATGACCCTCAGAAGTTCTTTTGATTCTTGTTATTCATTGTTGATTCAAAAGCAGAGTTTTCTTATTTCAGAAGTCTTTCATTCATTCGCATGTTATTATTTTATTGTTATATTATTATACTTGTGGGCAATCGTGCTCACTCTTGCGTAATAATAACATTACAGTTAAGAATGAAAGGTCCGACGAGCCTTCTTCTATCAAAGGCAAGGGCAAAGTTAACAAGTGATGAAGACTTATTGTTTATTTGATGTATTTATGTTTTAGACTTATGTTAAAGTTGTGTAAGACTTATTATTTATTTATGTTTCCACATTTAAAATTTAAGGTTAGTATGACCTGAGATTGATGTATTTACATTCAGATGTTGTAACTCCATAAGGAGAGGATTTATTTCTATCTATTTATGATTTTTCATTTATTATGGTTAGATAGATACATGATGTTTAGACAGTGAACACCAAATCCTGTGAGAATTGAAGTACCGGGATTTGAGGGTGTCACATGTTAGTATCAGAGCTGTAGGTTATGAACCTTAGGTGGGGGAACAACCTTAGACAGTAGCCTTATAGGAGATCGAGAACATAGTGGTGGTAAACTCTTATCGAGTTCTTAGAAATGAATTCCTTAATTCATTGAAGATAATAAAAGACTTTATGTGCTTATGTGATAAACTTATGTGCTCGCGAGTATCGATTAATAACTAAAACTTAAAACTGTGTTGTCAGGATGTCGGATGTTGGAGGATCTAGTCGAGCTGGGGAGGAGGAACCCCGAGTACCTAGAGAGGAGGAGCCCCGAGACATTTATATCATCTAGGAGTAGTTGGTACAGAGAAAGCCATCTCCGTTGATCACTGTTGTTGGTCAGGAGCATGAGCCTGAGTCTGATCCAAAGGAGGACCCTAAGGAAGAAGAGGAAGAAGGTGAGTTCCCACTGAACTCTAACAGTGTCGAGATGTACAACGAGCTATATGATCGTAACATAAAGTTATGAGATATTGTTCAGGAGCTAAAGGAACGGATGGTTATTCAACAGTTTACTATTGAGCAGAGGGATGGAGAGGTTGAGGCTCTTCACACATGTCCGGAAAACGTAGAGTGGGATTTGGTTCACGAGAAGGGCCAAACTGAGCAGAAGTCAGAGGAAATAGAGGAGTTGAAGAATGAACTGAAAAAGAACTCAGCATGGCTGTCCATAGCAAGGGAAGCCTGGGTAAGAGAATTACGACGTGCAGATCTTGCAGAAGAGAATTGTCGGGTGAAAAAGGCTAAGCTTGAGGAGACGCGCTCTACTCTTCAAAATGCGATTGATGAGGCCCAGGATCGGGTTATGAGATACCCAATTCAGTTCGAAGGGCTACCATCGTACATGGTAGATCGCAGGATGATGTCCCGCACTATGGAAGAAGAGCGTAGCAAAGCTATTCAACGCCTTAGCAGGTAGTGATAGGAATAGTTTAATTATGTGAAAACCTATCTAGTAGTTAAAAATGTAAGTTCCGATGTGTTTATAAACAGAGGAATATTTTGATGTTTTAAATCTTGTAGATTCTTTATCTCAGGATAGTTGATGTAAATAGCAGTGATGCTATCGTATTTTGTTAAAACTTTAGATTAAATAAATATATCAGAATTATTTTAGATAATGTGTTAAGTGAATATGTTAAAATGTTTGAGTTAAGCCTTAAATATTTAGAGAATTGAATAAAGATCTAATAAGAATATTTCTTAAAAGAAAAATGACGTCAAGAAGATGACCAAATCATCGACCAGCCCAGGAAGGTCAATGAATAACAACAATAACGACACCAATGCTAACCCCATTCAACAGTTGGTGAATTTACTGACAGGAGCGATTAACAATCAACCACAAGCTCCACCGAATACTACATTCAATGACTACAAGGCGGTGTGACCGCCAGAGTTTAAAGGCTCCATGAACCCGATAGAAGCTCAAACTTGGGTTATGGAGATGGAAAAAGTTTTTAACATATCCAGAGTCAGAGAGGGCCAGAAAACAACCTACGCAATATTTATGCTGAAATCAGAAGCCATTTATTGGTGGCAAGCAAATAAGGTCCGTGGGGGAGAATGTGTGGTCACCTGGGAGAGGTTTAAGGAGATGTTCTTCGAGATGTACTTCCCGACAAGCTCGCAAAACCAAATTGAAATCCAGATTCTGGAGCAGAAATAGGGGAATATGTATGTACCAGACTATGCAGTGAAATTCAACAAGTTGGCTAGGTTTGTCACGTATCAAGTGCATACTGACGAGAGAAAGGCTAGGTGATTCGAGCAGGGATTGAAGCCCTGGTTTTATAGCAAAGTGTTAATGTTTAAATTGAATACTTTTGTTGAGGTACTGGAGAAGGCAATACTCGTTGAAGGTGGAAGTGATGCGATAACCAAGTATAACCAAGAATAGAAAAAGAAGAAGAGTGAAAGTGAAAAAATAACAAAGCTAGTGGCAATAACACGGGAGGAAGTAACAATTAGAAGAGGAGGTGGACTGACAACTCATCAACTGAAAATCAGCAAAGAGGTCAGAAGAAGAGGATCGAAGCATGCCCGACCTACGGGAAAGCTCACCTGGGGGTTTGTATGAAGGGAAAACGGGTGTGCTATAATTGTGGTCAGGAAGGCCACATAGCACCTAACTGTCCTAACCCAAAGAAGGGCGCCTGCTTCACTTGCGGCTCAAAGGACCATCTGGCAAGGGACTGTCCCAAGAAGGGATCTGGAGTGGGCAGGATTAGGAAGGAACAGAGGAAACAGCGGTGGAAGTGCTTTAACTATTACGGGACCAACCGCAACCAACCGACCAACCGCCAGGACCTTCAACATGACAGTGTAAGATGTTGTGCAGTCTCGTGATGTGGTGTCAGGTATCATTCCGATCAATAAAGTTAATATTTATGTACTATTTGATTCGGGTGCTACTTGCTCATTTATATCCGATGACTTTGTTAAGAACTTAGAATTGCCTAAGGATGAGTTAGAATACCCCATGAACATAGAGATTGCGAATAGAGAAGTAATCCCTGTTAAATATGTACACAAGAATTGTAGGGTAGGGTAACATTATAAACGTAGATCTTATCCCAATTAGACTTGGGGAATTCGATGTTATTCTGGGAATGGACTGGCTATTCAATTATGGGGTTGTCATTGATTTCCAAAGGAAATGTATTAACCTTATGACTTTGTCAAAGGTTATATTTTATGGCAGCAAGTCTCCTAGACAAGCGAGTTTTCTGACGATGATGCAGGCCTGGAAGTTGTTAAGACAAGAGTGTGTAGGATATTTAGCTTACATAGTCGACAATCGTAAAGAGAACCCGAAAATAGAGGAGATACCAGTAGTGAGGGACTTCACAGACGTATTTCTAGTTGTTCTACCAGGACTTCCTCCAGACAGAGAGGTTAAATTTGTGATCGATTTGGCACCAGGAACGACTCCAATATTGAAGACACCGTATCGGATGGCTCCGATAGAGATAAAAGAATTGATGGTACAATTGCAAGAATTACTAGATAAGAAATACATTCAACTGAGCGTATCGCCGTGGGGAGCACCGGTGTTATTTATAAAGAAGAAGGACGGGACGATGTGGCTCTACATCGACTATAGAGAACTGAATAAGGTCACGATTAAGAATAGATATCCATCAATTGAAAGGAGCGAGATACTTTTCAAAGATAGACTTGAGGAATGGTTATCATCAGCTGAAGGTGAGGCCAGAGGATGTGCCGAAGACAGCATTTAGGACTCAATATGGTCACTATAAATTTTTTGTGATGTCATTTGGTCTAACAAATGCGCCTGCAGCATTTATGGACCTCATGAACAGAGTATTCAAACCATTTTTGGACAAATTCGTAGTGGTCTTTATCAATGACATTTTGGTATATTTGAAGACCAAGGAAGAACACATAGAGCATTTGAAAGTAACGTTAGAGGAGTTGAGAAGAAAGAAGTTGTACTCCAAATTTTTGAAATGTGAATCCTAGATTGAAAAGGTACAATTTCTTAGACATGTGATCGATAAGAACGAAATTTCAGTAGACCCCTCTAAAGTCGAAGCTATGATGAACTGGGATCAGCCGAAGACACCGTCGGAAGTAAGAAATTTACTTGGATTGGCAGGTTATTATAGAAGATTCATTTATAACTTTTCCAAGATCGCGACTCCGTTGAAGAATTTGACTAGGAAATCGGTGAAATTTATTTGGACGGAGAAGTGTGAGGAAAGTTTCCAAGAGTTTAAGAAGAGGTTAAGTTTGGCACCTGTGTTATCTCTTCCGGATGACACAGGAAATTTTTTGGTTTATAGTGATGCATCGCAAAAAAGACTAGGTTGTGTGCTTATACAAAACAACAGGGTCATTATGTATGCGTCACAACAACTGAAGGACTATGAGAAGGGGTATTCGACCCATGATTTAGAGTTAGTTGCAGTGGTATTTGCTTTGAAGATCTGGAGACACTATCTCTATGAGGAGAAGTGTAAAATATATACAGACCACAAGAGTCTGAAATATATTTTTACACAGAAGGACTTGACTATGCGCTAGAGAAGATGGTTGGAGTTAATTAAGCACTATAACTGCGAGATTTTATACCATCCGGGTAAGAAAAATATGGTTGCCGACGCCTTAATCAGAAAGGCTCGGGAGAAGCTAATGATGTTGACCGCTCAGGAAGAGTTAATTTTAGCGACGAAGAAGCTGGAATTGAAAGTGAAGTATCCCATAGAGATTAATGAGAAGCTATTCCAAATGCAAGTTGGTACAACTTTACTGGATAAAGTTAAAGAGGCTCAACTTCAAGACGAAGAATGTGAGAAGGTGAAAAAGAAGATATATGAAGAAATCGAATCGAGATTCAAGATAGACAGCGAGGGAATATTGAGATTTGAGAGCAGAATTTGGGTACCGTCAGTACCAAATATTAAGGAAGATATTTTGAACGAGGCTCATAGCTCACGATATTCGATTCACCCTGGTAGTACCAAGATGTACCAAGATCTTCGACAATATTTTTGGTGGCCAAATTTGAAACGAGATGTTGCAGAGTGTGCTACCAAGTGTCTGACATGCTAGAAAGTGAAAGCAGAGCATCAGAGGCCGAGTGGGTTGCTACAACCTTTACAAATCTCAGAATGGAAATGGGAACATATTACGATGGATTTCGTGGTTGGCCTTTCGATAACTCATAAAGGCTATGACGCAGTATGGGTTATCGTTGACCGACTGACAAAATTCGCACACTTTCTTCCGATCAGAATCAAATTCAATTTAGACCAGTTGGAAAAATTATATGTAAAAGAGATTGTTATAAGGCACGGAGTTTCGGTGTCAATTGTTTCCGATAGGGATCCGCGCTTTACATCGAACTTCTAGAAACGACTACAGGAATGCATGGGTACGCAGTTGAGAATGAGTACGACATATCACCTTCAGACAGACGGGCAGAGTAAAAGAACGATTCATACATTAGAAGATATGTTAAGAGCTTGTATAATGGACTTTAAAGGAAATTGGGATGATCATCTATCGCTCGTAGAGTTCGGCTACAACAACAGTTACCACGCTAGTATTGGCAGGCCGCCTTATGAAGCGTTGTACGACAGAAAGGGCAGAACTCCGCTATACTGGGATGAAGTTGGCGAGAGACAATTACTAGGTCCAGAACTGGTACAGTAGATAGCAGAGATAGTCAAAGTGATCCGAACTAGATTGGTAGCAGCTCAAGATAGGCAGAAGAAATACGCCAATCCACATCATAAAAATGTTGAGTTTGAATCGGGTAGTTATGTGTTTTTGAAAGTCTCTCCCTGGAAAAGGAAGATCAGGTTCGAAAAGAAGGGGAAATTAAGCCCAAGGTTCATTAGACCCTTTGAGGTAATGCGAAGGATTAGAGAAGTTGCGTATGAGGTAGCCTTACCTCCGACGCTCGAGAATGTCCACAACGTCTTTGATGTTTCAGTTTTAGGACCCTATAAACCAGATTACAAGCATGTGATTGAATATGAACCCCTACATTTTGAGAAAGACTTATCATATGAAGAAATTCCTATTCAGATTGTTGACAAGAAATGGCAAGTTCTCAGAAATAAAGTAATACCTTCTGTTAAGATAATTTGGAGGAACCACAATGCTGAAGAAGCTACGTGAGAACTCGAAGAGTACATGATGAAGAATTATCCACATTTATTTGCTTAAATTATGTGTAAGCGATTTTGGGGACAGAATCTTTGTAAGGGGTAGAATGTAACGGGACAAATTGATTGAGTCGTGATTCTAGGGATAGAATCCTTTTAAGGGGGGAAAGATGTGACGAACGAGATTTTGTTATTTAAATTTGGATATTTATTGAATTAAATAAATATTCTTCGATGATTTAATTATTGGGTTACATAATTAATTGGTAAATTTGTGATAGAGATTAATTTAATTATATGTGTTACATGGATTGAATCAATGTGGAGAATTTTATTATTCAAAGTATGTATTTAATTGAGCTTATTTGATTAAATAAATTAATTAATAAGCATAATGTTATTCTAATTAGTTTTATAATTAATTAGAGATTTAATAAATTGACATAATTAATAAATAAGAATTTTAATTATGTGACTATGTGAATTTAAGTGATTTTATTCTATTTTATTTAATTCAATTAAATAAAATTAATTGATTAATTAGATATGTGACCATTAACTATATAATAAGAGTTGATTAAAATAAATGGAAAGGGAGAATAATGATTAGTCAAACAAGGCCCTAAGGGGAGTTGCACCAGTTAACCCATTACGGATTAACTGACACCACTAACTCACCCATTATTTATTATACGTATTATATCTATATTATATCATACGCCATATAAGTGATAAGTAGGTTTTATACTTACTTATCCGGTATCTATTACTTGAATTAGTTACTTAAACATTTGTTTCTTAGTTAATTTTCATATATTTTATGTTATTTTGTAGGCTATGACATAACATTGGCATGAAGAAGCAAGGAAAAGCAATTCGGACATCTTTTGGACTAAAAAAATGCAACCAAATACAAGAAGGGAAGATTTTAGGACTTTTAATACCAAGTTGGATGCACGTTCTTGGCTTAGAACTTGGATTACATAGTAGAGCTTCTTCTTAGCTTTCTGGATCATCTTGAATCATCCCAATCGGAGTTCGGATGCAAGAGTTATGACCTTTTTATCAACGAAGATCAAAGCTAAGAGTTCTCATACTTACAATTTACACAACATCTACTTTAAGCTCAATTTTGACCTTCATCAAATCCGAATCTGTCAAATCTCAAAGAATGAAAGTTGTAGAGCTCGTCGATATCTTCGATTTGATAGGTGGCAGGCCCCACAACTCCTCCCGGATCAAAAGTTATGGTTGTTTTACCAGAGGACATTGTGGCAGAAAATGTACCCCCGCCGGGGCGGGCATTGGAGCTGAAAAATAGTAAGGACCCCCACTGGGGCGGGCCCTTTACAAGTATAAACCCCCGCCGGGGCGGGGGTACGCGCAGAAAAGAGTTTTTTGGCCAAATTTGAGTTCGGAAAGGATTATTTCGATCCGATTGACTCAAGGACTTCCAAGAGGACTTAAAAACATTTAAAGAGACTTATAAAATAAGGAGATTCACAAGGATTAGAGGGGAGATTAGAGAGAGAAAGAATTCTATTAGATTATTCTAGAGTAGATTAGGACCAAAACTCTAGTTCTTATGAGATTTGGAGTTTGAAGCAACTTGGAGACCATTGAAGATTTAAAGTAGGAGCAAGGAGGGAGCATCAAATCTACAAACAATAGATTCTATCTTTTCATCTTCTTCTATCTTTGTCTTTTCTTATTTATTCAATTGTGGATTCTTAGTTTTAATTCAATAATAATGAACTAATTCTTTGTTTGAGATTACAATGAATCTTATTGTATAGTTTATTTTAATATGCTTCTCTATCAATTATTATGTTCTATCGTGAGGATTGTCTATTGTGATTTGAACTTGATTGTTTAATTGATTGGCCATCAATTACCGTGATAATCTATATGAACTCGAGAGATGAAGTATAGGTTTAGATCTGATCATGATAGCATGTGTTTGTGATTTCTGCATAGATGGAATTCATGATTCGTGTTTAGGATAGAGATATACATTTATGCCATATGTAATCTTATAGAGAACGTGTGCTTTAAATCCTTTTTAATTGTAATTCACTTAGAGATATAGTGGATTAGTTAATTAGGGTGTCTTTCTTAATTCTATCATTTGTGGATTTAAGTGAGTATGGGTATTATGCATCGAGAGGTGGTTTTATCTTCTTTAGTGTTCTTGATTAACAATTCAGAATAGAGACTAATTGATGAGAAGTGTGCTAACTTAAATGAACCAATAAGTGAAGTTGTGATGTTAAATCTCCGTAATCTTAATTTAACTAATGGAATTTAATAGTAGTTTAATTATATAATTTGAAATTCATTCGTTTAAATAAGATTGAGTTGGTTACGGGTTAGTACTTGGTGATTTTTATTAAACAATTCTTCGTGGGAATGATTCTCTACTTTCAATGTATTACTTGTTGACCACGTATACTTGCGTGTTGTACGTAATTAGATTTTACCCAATAAGTTTTTGGCGTCGTTGCCGGAGAATTAGTATAATATTTTTTACCAATATTAATTTCAATCAAATTAGTCTTAATTTAAACATTTTTATTTTTATTTATAATTCTCTTCCTATATTTCTATCTTTTTAGATACCATGGATGACTTTGCGTATCAATGGACATACACTAACATGACTCAACCAAGGGAAACAGGGATTGATGGACTTAATATATTTTTTGTAGAGTCAGCACAAATTGAGGCAAATTCGAAGACATTGGAGGTTATCGCAGCCCAACGGAGTCGAAGGATGGCAAACATGACTTAACCAAGGGAAACAGGGATTGATGGACTTAATGCATTTTCTGCAATATCAGCACAGATTGAAGAACTTTCGAGGACGTTGGATGTTATTGCATCCCAAAGGAGTCGAAGGATGGCAGTTACGTGTGACTATTATGCTGACAACCATTAAAGTCATCAATGCACCGTCAGTTTTGAGCTAGTACCATATAGTGGTGATTACCTCAACAACTATGTTGAGCTTAACTATCACCGAGATTGGGGGTATTACCCGGATTTTTCAAGGAGCTATATTTATGATGACCAATATTACGCTTCAAATCCATTAAACACACCGAAATTTTCATGTCCACCTCCATTGCCACAAGAAGAAAAGCCAAATCCGAGGGATGTAATATTGAAGGGCATAGCAAACCTAGAGGAGATGAGTATTAGCCAAGAGCTGTCAACCCAAAATTTTAATAATCAGATGGAACAACTCGTCACTACCTCAACCAATGGTCCTCAATACTTGGCTTTCGAGACTGAAACAGAAAATTCAAGGCTGGAGGAAATTTTGTCTAAGTTCATAGCTTCAAATGAGGAGAAGATGAGTAATCAAGCGAGGTCAATTCAAAATCTTACGGATCAGATAGAGCAAATGACCAAAGCCGTAAGCAACATTCCTCCAAATACTTGGCTTTATGATATGGATGATGAAACTGACGGAGAACCCGAACCAAATCTGACTGGATGAGCCACAAGATATCGAAAGTGTGGAGACAATTGGGGATAATGAAATAGAGGTCGACGAAGATCTAAATGGGCCTCCACCAAAGATCAAAGAGTCAGTCAGATTTACAAAAGCATGCCCACCTGGTAGTCATATCGTCGGCGAAGCTCTTGATGACATAAGAGCGAGTACAATTTTGAATCCATGGTGGGACGAGAAAGTGAAGATAGACGAAGAGCCCATTGTGTGTGATAAGCTTCCATGCCCCAAAGTGATCACATACACAATGGAGAAAATACCTAGCTGTGGGGCATTCTTGATTGAAATCATACCAAATCAAAGCATGTTAGGTGACTTTAATTCGATAACCATCATAAATGGGAACCTACCAAAAGCTACATTATTTTTTATGGATGGAGGGTTCCTCAATTATCGAAAGAGGAATTGGATAGCGTGACCAGACAAAGTCAGGCTGAAAGACTATAATTCAAGCGCTAACTGGGAGGAAACCCAGGAATTTTTATATTTATTTGCTTTACTAGTTTATTTAGTAGATAGGAATTAATTTGCTTATTAAGTTCTCTTATAAATCAAAAGTGTTATTCTAATCCATGTTGTCTCTCTTCATTGCAGGTATTGGAGGTTCAATGGACAGGCAAAAGATTATGAAAAGGTTATTCAAGTCAAATTCAAGTGTGGTGCCCAATTTGTTCCGTGTGCCTAACCTATTCTCCAAACATAGCGGACAAGGAGGAGGATTGCTATATTTTCAGGGAAGTCCTCTGCTTTACTTTTTTCTATTTCAGCCATTAAGGACAATGTCTAGTTTAAGTTTGGGGGCATTTTAGTGTCGTATTGCATATAGTTAGTTATTTACATTGTAGTTCGTATAGTTACATTCAGTTTTTGCATTCAGTTTCTTGAAATAAAAAAATAGAAAAAATTTGAAAAAATTGTAAAATTAGTAGTTAGTTTACTATGTTTATATAACATTTAGTACATCTTGCATGAGTCCAGATGTTTGATATTTATAGTTTGTTTTGGCCAATGATGAGATTGGAATTGGGTAGACAAGTATAGTATTGACTATTAGAGCTTTGATGTGATTTCTTGTTATGAATTGAGTCTTTTTCTGTTTGAAACTGGTATAATAAGGATAGCACAGTAAAAACAACTTGTTGATTGATTGAGTTTAAATTGATACATAATGGGACTCTAAAGGATAATGCTAGTTTGAATGAAAGAATGATAAGAATAAGTAGTGACGGCTAAAGTTAGACAAAAACCTAAGTTTGGGGGAACATTTGGGGTATATAAGCTATAAAAAGAAAAGAAAAAGAAAAAAAAAGTATGAATAAACACCGTGGCGTGCTTGTCTAGTTTTGTGGCCTTTGTTACTTGAGTAAGTAAGCTCGAGGGGATTGTCTTTACACCTAGCGCCCTAAGGTCTTAATGGTCTGGGAGTCGTTGGTCGAAAGCTCGTTAAGGTAGCATTGAAAAGCCTAAGGGAATAAGACATTGCATAGCTATGTGTATATAAACCAAAAAAAAAGAACAAAAGAAAAAAAAATGAATAAAACAGGAAATAAGAGCAAAAAGCCCCCGTAGATGAAAAATAAAGCATAAGTATCCCATGTTGACCCTCGATATTGGTAATTGTTTGATTTTAGTTGGATCTAGCTTTTTTTTGGATTTCTTAAGTTTACACTGTATGATGCTTCAAAAAGACTTGTTATGTGTTAAATTTGATTTTATATCAGTTAACATTGTTGTGGAGCACACACACACTATATCAATAATAACGGTTTAAGATTTGATGATTGATTGAGAAATTATTGATTTGTTTTGTTATGATGTATTATCATGTTTACTTGATTTCTCTAAGGCCAGTTGAAGAGACTTGTTTCTGTCATTATTATTGGATTCGTAGGCATGTAGATTAGTTGCATTGCATATCATTGTTGTTTTGTGTTTTTGCTTGAGGACAAGCAACGGTTTAAGTTTGGGGGTATTTGATAAGTAGGTTTTATACTTACTTATCCGGTATCTATTACTTCAATTAGTTTCTTAAACCTTTATTTCTTAGTTACTTTTCATACATTTTATGTTATTTTGTAGGCTATGACATAACATTGGCATGAAGAAGTACGGAAAAGCAATTCGGATATCTTTTGGACTAAAAATGCAAGCAAATACAAGAATGGAAGATTGCAGGGCTTTTAACACCAAGTTGGATGCACGTTCTTGGCTTGGAACTTGGATTACATTGTAGAGCATCTTCTTAGCTTTCCGGATCATCTTGAATAGTCCAAATCAGAGTTCGAATGCAAGAGTTATGACCTTTTTATCAACGAAGATCAAAGCTAAGAGTTCTCATACTTGCAATTTACACAGCATCTACTTCAAGCTCAATTTCAACCTTCATCCAATCCGAATCTGTCAAATCTCAAATAATGAAAGTTGTAGAGCTCGTCGATATCTTCGATTTGATAGGTGGCAGACCCCGTAACTCCTTCCGGATCAAAAGTTATGGCCGTTTTACCAGAGGACACTGTGGCAGAAAATGGACCCCCACCAGGGCGGGCTTTTCCTTAACAAAAACCCCCGCCGGGGCGGACATTGGAGCTGAAAAATAGTAAGGACCCCCGCCAGGGTGGGCCCTTTACAAGTATAAACCCCCGTTGGGGCGGGGGTACGCGCAGAAAAGACGTTTTTGGGCCAAATTTGATTTCGGGAAGGATTGTTTCGATCCGATTGACTCAAGGACTTCCGAGAGGACTTAAAGACATATAAAGAGACTTATAAAAGGAGGAGATACACAAGGATTAGAGGGGAGATTAGAGAGAGAAAGAATTCTATTAGATTAGAGTAGAGTAGATTAGGACCAAAACTCTAGTTCTTATGAGATTTAGAGTTTGAAGCAACTTGGAGACCATTGAAGATTCAAAGTAGGAGCAAGGAGGGAGCATCAAATTTACATACAATAGATTCTATCTTTTCATCATCTTCTATCTTTGTCTTTTATTGTTTATTCAATTGTGGATTCTTAGTTTTAATTCAATAATAATGAACTAATTCTTTGTTTGAGATTACAATGAATTTGTGTAGTTTATTTTAATATGTTTCTCTATCAATTATTATGTTCTATCGTGAGGATTGTCTATTGTGATTTGGACTTGATTATTTAATTGATTGGCCATCAATTACCGTGATAATCTATATGAACTCGAGAGATGAAGTATAGGTTTAGATCTGATCATGATAGCATGTGTTTGTGATTTCTGCATAGATGGAATTCATGATTCGTGTTTAGGATAGAGATATGCCTTTACGCCATATGTAATCTTATAGAGAACTTGTGCTTTAAATCCTTTTTAATTGTAATTCACATAGAGATATAGTGGATTAGTTAATTAGGGTGCCTTGCTTAATTCTATCATTTGTGGATTTAAGTGAGTATGGGTATTATGCATCGAGAGGTGGTTTTATCTGCTTTAGTGTTCTTGATTAACAATTCAGGATAGAGACTAATTGATGAGACGTGTGTTAACTTAAATGAACCAATAAGTGAAGTTGTGATCTTAAATCTCCGTAATCTTAATTTAACTAGTAGAATTTAATAGTAGTTTAATTATATAATTTGAAATTCATTCGTTTAAATAAGATTGAGTTGGTTACGGGTTAGTACTTGGTGATTTTTATTAAACAATTCCTCGTGGAAACGATACTCTACTTTCACTGCATTACTTGTTGACCACGTATACTTGCGTATTGTATGTAATTAGATTTTACCCAACAATAAGTTCATACCTTCATCAGAGAAAAACTAGAGAGAAAATTTGAGAGAATTGATTAGAAAGAATTGGAGATTTCAAGTTTTAATATTTCACGTATTATATTTTTTCTCCCAACTGAGTTCTCTGTGAATGGAAAATTTTACAATTTTTAATTATATGTCTATATACGCATTACAAATTATTCGTAACATATCATATATCATGTATACATGAATCACAGTGATTAAATTCATATAATTATGTGTTAATTGGATTTTGTGAAGTTACAGAGTATAAAAGTAGTATATATGGCTCATATGGCCCTTACGTACAAATTAAATGCTTTAATCATATGTTGTATCAAAAATTGACACTTGTATATGCTTATGTATGTTGAAACGAACAAAACAGTATTTAAACGGATGGATTCGGTGAATTAGCGAATCTGTATTGTTAAAATTCATATTTTTCATCAAAACTTTACAAAATTTGAAAAACAGTGAAATTAAATGTTGTAATTTGTGTAATTACTTGAATTAAAGTGTTAGAATCATGCTAAAGGCTTTGTGTGATATTTTTGTGAAGTCTATACTTCATGGGTAGCATTAAAATTCATCGTGTTAATTTAATTTGTGGTTTATTGGGCTGTTCTGTGTGTTCTCCACGAGAACATATTGTTGAACTTGTGTGACATTTTTTTGGCCTAAATTGGCCTTGTTATGTGTTCGCGAACTATAGAACTACAGAAAACTGAGTCTGGATAACCCCGCCCCCAACGGGCGTTACCAAACTAAATTATCCCGCCTCGACTGGCAAAAAATAAATAAAAAAATATATAATAAAAATATTTATCAAATAAATTGAATATTTAATTGAGATATTTATGGAATAAAATAAATATTTGATGGAAATTATTATTAAAATATTTATCAAATAAAATGAATATTTTAATTGAGATATTTATGGAATAAAATAAATATTCGATGAAAATTATTATTAAAATATTTATAAAATAAAATGAATATTTTAATTAAAATATTTATGGAATAAAATAAATATTTGATGGAATTATTATAAAATAATTTATTTGAGTGTAATAATAGTAAGGGGATGAAAATATTCTAATTTAATTAAGTAATTAAATTAGAAGGGTAATGATTTGTTAAATAAAGTGGAGTTATATTAAATAATTAAGTGAAATGTAACTAATGAATGTCGTGAATACGTATGATATGTGTGTAGGACTTGTGGTGAACAGGAGTATTAATCGTTTAGCCTACGCACGAGGCAAGTTCCTAAATCTTGTTTCTTTACATAAAGGAAGTTCTTTGTTCTATCTTGTTTATTATTGTTCAAGTTAAGATTTCATATTAGACGTTATCATTCTTTAAAAGCATAATTCCTATTATACAATACTTATTCGATTGTATACATCTTGAACTTTATTATTCAAATTGAATATCAATTATTGTTGAACCTTGTAAGACTAGCGAACCCATTAATTCGACTAGTCCATAGTTGATGAACGTTCTAAATTTCAAAACCATTGTTGAGCTTATCCAAACCAAACTTTCTTTGGTGCGGATTCTAATGTCAAACTGAGATGAACAACCCTGTTATAGGGGATTAATTATACTTTAGCATTAAGATATTGTGCACAGTATGATACTAAGGGCTGATCCCCCTAAGTACGAGAAGAAGAGTCCATAGTCTTATGACTATTAAAGGTTTCAAGTATAAACTCTTGACAACCTACGACGTAGTTCAAGGTCTTATGACCCTCAGAAGTTCTTTTGATTCTTGTTATTCATTCTTGATTCAAAAGCCAAGTTTTCTTATTTCAAAAGTCTTTGATTCATTTGCATGTTATTATTATATTGTTATATTATTATACTTGTGGGCAATCGTGCTCACTCTTGCGTAATAATAACATTGCAGTTAAGAACGAAAGGTCCGACGAGCCTTCTTCTAGCAAAGGCAAGGGCAAAGTTAACAAGTGATGAAGACTTGTTGTTTATTTGATGTATTTATGTTTTAGACTTATGCTAAAGTTGTGTAAGACTTATTATTTGTTTATGTTTTCGCATTTAAGATTTAAGGTTAGTATGACATGGGATTGATGTATTTACATTCAGATGTTATAACTCCATAAGGAAAGGATTTATTTCTATCTATTTATGGTTTTTCATTTATTATAGGTAGATAGATACATGATGTTTGAACAGTAAACACCAAATCCCGTGGGAATTGAATTACCCAGATTTGGGGGTGTCACAGGGGCGAACTTATGTTTATTTGGGGGTATGTTCAGCCTTTTGGGCGAACATATTTCTATGGTGTTTTGGTTGGTGGTTGCTTATCCATATTTTGTTTAAGTATCAAGTTTTGTTGGTTTGCTTTATACATGTGTATAGCCCTTCGGATGAATCTCTTAGTTATTTTGCATGTTTGTTTATCTGGTGAATGGATTTTTTGTCATTTGTGGTGGGAAAGGTTGTGTAAATGCTTTCGGGAAAGTTAATTTTTTCATTCATAAAGATAAGTTACATAGAGATAATTACATTAGAAATTAAAAAAGTTAATTATGGGTGCGGAGAATTGTCTTCAAGATGGTCATCTGACTCGTCTTCATCTTCGGAGGAGTCGAGGAGGGAGGGGTTCAGTGCACCGGCAGAGAGCTTGGTTTTGCCTTTGTCTCGACAAGATTTGTACCCTTCATTGAACATCTGAGTTATCTCCTCGGCCAGCTCAGGAGATTTGCAGCACTCATGGACAATCTAAAGCTTTTGGTCATTGGTCAAAAGTGGTCTCAATACCTTGTAGTCATTGAATTCTTTTTCCATAGAGGTGAGGGCTTGGAAGTTTTTCTTCTTTTTTTTCATCTGGTCGAGAGCATGACGAGTAAGGGTTGGTTGTTCTGTTTTAGCACTTCGTTCTCTTTCATGAGTTCATCACATTTGTCAAAGGTAATTTTTTGGCGTGCTTCTGAGGCCGCTAACTACTTTTTCAGCTTTATGATATCGGCTTGGAAGCCCTCGCAAAAGAAAGAGGCGTTATCGTGTAGGTTCTTTTCTTTGGCTAGGGAGGCTCTTAATATTTCATTTTAACTTCGGGCAGCCTTTTCTTCTGCTTCGATTTCTTTATATCGTTGAATGAGGCATCCAAATATAGAAGCAGCCTGAGGATATTAGTTAAGGATTAGATTTAATTATGAAAAAAAGGGTTCTATTGGTAGAGGTTTGAAAAGACTTACCTTTCCCCGGTGCATGAATCCGGCGAAGACGAGTTCAGTTGTTGTTATGTCTTCGAAACGTGGCTCGTCGGATGGAAACACAAAGTGTTCAAAGAGGTGCATGGTGTGATGCCAAAATAGGTCACACGACCCATCTTGGGTCGCCAAATGCACATTACTAAATCCAAATACAAATCTTTCTATTTACAACTATTAAACTATCGTGAAAAATATGACAACACATAAGATGTGAGTTTCAATACAAATAATAGTACTCACACTCCAAACCAATGATACTTTATATAAAGGTACAGTCGATAACTGTTTTAGAAATTAAAATCTTTGAAAAATGCTTAAGGAAGCCTTCATACATGGGAGGCCATGCATCTAAGTTATAATAGATATCATAGTATTTGAGTATTAACTTTGGTTGGCCCAATAGACCCCAAAATAGAACGAGAATATTACTATCCTGTTTATTCCAATGGTGTGTATCTTCTTACCATATAATTATCTCCATTGTCTCAAATTGAGGATTATATTCTAACCACACTCCAAGATTATATAGATAATGCTCATAGATATAGTCAGCAAGTGGATGCGCACAACCATATCTTATGATAACACGAGTTTGTATGTGGCTAGACATCATGTATGATAGTGGTAACATACCCTTTAAGCTCTCAGCGCAATTCTATCCTCCTAATGAAAATATAGACACAATTTATGTCTATTATGTTCTTGAGTTTTCCTCCATAAAAATATATTTTTGTGCTCTGTAATTAAGTTTTCATAAGTAATTGTTGAAAAGTTTTTTATAAATTGTTAATATGCATGTATAATCAAATATGTGATGTTTATAAACAATTTTGGGTGAATTAATCCATGAAATTTTGATTAAAAAGGAAGTTTTGAGTTTACAATGACATATATATGATTTTGAAGATAAAATTAGAGTTTTGGTTGATGATTTGTTAGAATAATGGTTGTTTATGTTGTTAGATGAATATATAATCTGTTGTATATGATTAAGAAATGATTTTTAGAAATTAAATTTTTATGAAATAGGTTTTAAAGTAAAAATTTGAGTTTTGTTATAAAATGTACAAAAATACTGATTTTAGAACCAAAATTAGTGCTGAATCCATGTTGTAATATGTAAATTGACGATTGATTGTTTAAATACAAAAACAATGAATGTCATAAGAACTGATTTGATTAAGAAATGAATCTGTGGTGAGATGATTCGTTAAGTACGTCTAAAATAAGGTTTTGTAGTAAGAACATGAATTTAAAGGAATTAAATCTGATGAACATTATTATTTTGTTGCTTAAAATCGATGTATGCATGCTTGGTAACGATTATGTTGAAGTCTATGCCTTTTGGGTTTGTTAAATTTACTGATTATATGTGAAATTCATGAATTTTGGTCTGATGAACAGTGCAGTCGCGAACTGCAGAAACTGAATCTTGGTAACCCCGTCCTAGCGGGTGTTACCAAGCCAAACCGCCCTGCCTCGGCGAGCATTTCCTTAGTATAAAACCCCCAACGGGGGTATCAGAGTTAAGCAGTTTTAGTTTTCTTTGTGTACAGTCCATTACATGTTAGCCTAACATAGTATAAGGAATATGATAATGTATTGGACATGTAATAAGATGTTATATCAGATTGTTAACATACATGTGGTGAAATTGCATGATGATTTGAAAAGATATAAGGGCAAAAACGTGATGTCCACAAGAAGATGTATTGTTGTTTAAACTTAAGATTTGAGATTTCTGTCTTGTATGTGAAATTGATGGTAATGAGCAGAACTTAAACTAAGTTAACATGCAAGTTATACTAAAAGTGGGAACTAAACCTATAAGGTTAATATTAATGTAACGAATGAATGTTGTGAATACATATGATATGTGTGTAGGACTTGTGGTGAACGTGAGTAGTAATCATTTAGCCTACGCATGAGGAAAGTTACTGAACCCTACTCTTATGTTAAGCAAGTTCCTTGCTCTATCATAACTATAATTACGCAAGTTTCCTTACTCTATCATGATTATAATTGAGCAAGTTCTTAAATCTCATTATTATTGAGCAAGTTTCATATTCTTGTTTTGAACTGCTCAAAGCTTAGTCATTCAAGTTCATGATTCCAAATGAAATGTTCTAACTCTTTTAAAGTATTACTTTTGTTATACAATGTTCATTCAATTGTATAGAGTTGAGATTCAATCTTTGATTTGAATATCGATTATATTATCGCATTTAAACCTCGAATGGATAGTGAATCCTTATTAATTCAACTAATCATTAGTTGATGATTATTGAACACTAAATTATCCTTGAAGTTAATCCAAACCAAACTTCCTTTGGTGCGGACTCTAATGTCAAAGCTAAGATGAACAACCCTGTTAAGAGGGATTATATTACGCGATAGCGTTAAGATGTTATGCACATACATAGTACTAAGGGCTGATCCCCCTAAGTACGAGAACTAAAGTCCATATAGTCTCATGACTGTTAAAGGTTTAAAGTAGAAATACTTGATAACCTGGGACATAGTTCATGGTCTTGTGACCCTCAGATATATTTTTGATTCTTGTTCTAATCTTGATTCAAAAGCCGAGCTTTCATTTTTTTTTCAGTATCCATTATTTACTCGCATGTTATTATTATTACTATTGTTAAACTTGTGGGCAATTGTTGCTCACTCTTGCATAATAACATTGCAGCTAAGGTTGAAAGAGTTGATGAGCCATATAATAGTAAGGGCAATGGCAAGGCAAGATGTGGTTGTCAGTCTATATGTGGTCGTAGAAGATTATATTGAGGAAGAAATTAATACACAAGAGGAAGAGACAGAATCTGAGGATGAAAATGATTTTGATTTTGACGGGTTTGACGATGTACTACTTATTAACTAATTGGTGTTTTGTAAATATTTTACTACTAAAAACAATTATTAGGTCGTCTTCATCAGCTAGTGGAGGTGGCTGTGGTGGCAGCCGTACAGGATCGAGTGACGGCTCCCAGGGCGGGTCGTCTTCATCAGCTAGTGAGTAAATTTCATTTTTTCCCAATAACACTTACTTTCATAATTTTTTTTATAAAAAATGTCCATTTACTATTTTTTGACAATGTCATAACTATATTATACATACAGATGCCAGACGTCGGCGTTAGAGAGGGCCTAACCTTGATCGATTAGGTCGTCTGCCGGCAGTTCCTGACACAGTTCGTGTTGATGTCAACTCGTCAGTTTAGGTTTCAACTATAATATATTATGCTCAATTAAAATGATATTATTATATGATTAATAAATTAAAATAATACATTTAAATTTTGTATTCTAGTATTATGGATGTTGTCGCTAAGGCGACTGTATACGCCATATGCCTGACGCATCTCCTAACTGGCTGCATGCGATTTAGCTAGTATGCGCGGTACGATCCCGGCTTTATAGTGACGGTGTTGCGTGAGTTTCACGTAAGTTGAATTACATATACTAAATCAAAATTTGGTCCTATTTATTTACATATTATTCAAATAATTATTGATACGTACATTATGTCCGTTTGATAGAGGTATTATAGATATGAGGTCGACATCACTGACGCAGACAGTGACACTATTATTATTGCACACATTTTGAAGAACTATGTCGACTGGCTGTACGAGATGCGGCAGAAGGCAGCCCGGGCAGTTGAAGAATCGCCCAGGACTACTATACGAGATCATCAACTGTCGACAGTATCAGATGCAGCATGGGCTGCCATGTGTACATATTGGGATGATGCTTCCTTCAAGACCAAGTCAGAGTAGATGAAGAAGAATCGAGGCCAGCTACGGATTGTACATACTTCTGGCTCGCAGACGTTTCAGGACGTTAAGTCGGTATGTATTTATATTTAGTTTAGTTTAATATTAAACTGCATATATATTAAAGTAAGGTGATATTAATTAATGTATGATTTAGGCCATGCGGAGCAGCTTGGGCCGACCTCCTACTATGATGGAGTTTTGGGATAGAGTTCATATGCCGAAGGATTCGACTTCGGCGTCGACGATGTCTCCCGCAGCATTAACTTTATGGGTAATACATTTACTATAATGATTATAATTTAGGATCATATTACATAATTAATATGATGATACTGAGTTAACTCACATGTACATATATTAAATTACCAGAGCGGTTTGAGAAGCTCCGTTTCACGCATATAGCTGAGTTGCAGGCTGATAGGGGCGATCCCGAGACGTTAGATTCCACTATCCCTCTGCTTGAGATTAGTTTATCTCAGGATGAAGAAATGGCTCTTTGTGTCGCGTCTCAAGATCCTCCTAGTATCACTACCGGTCGGTATCGAGTGTTGGGGTTGCCGAGGATACCAACCTATACACTACCTAGAGGTATAATATTTTAGTATAGATTTCTCGTTCATGAATAAATTTATTAATTTTGATTATTATTGATATTACATTTATTTTTATAGGCACTTTCTAGCGTCTGCATCTGAGGGCCCCCGTGGGACCATTACATACGGGCGCTGGCTTAGACAATACTCTATTCCAACGGGTAATAGCAGCGGTGTCAAAAACATTTAGTACGGATCCGATATTCTATCGTCAGGACCTGCCCAGCCGTTCTCACCTCCATCAGCTTGCTCAGGACACTGTAGCTAGTGCGACCACCGAGAGTACGGGTATTCCTCTAGAGAAGTTCGATGCGATACGCGATGAGATTGTTCGGATGGTGGTTACCTTACTCATGGACGCTTTTGGGCCGATGCTGAGTCAGCCCTCGACTACTCAGGTATACTATTCATTTTAAATTCCCATATTTTGCATGCTATTTAATTTTCATTTATTTGCATATTTAATTGTATCATATGGATTAATGAGTTATATTTTTAATTGTATCAACAGAGTGCTCATTTCGATCACGAGAGGATGGACGACATCGACGATGATTTTCATACTCCAGAGCAGCAGCGTCGACGCCCACCCGATGATCCTCCTCACACCGGGGGTAGTACTACTCGATGACTTAGTTTTGTAGATGTATTTATACATATTTTATTCATCTTTACTTTAGTTTAGTTTAATGGGATGTAAATTCACTGAGTTTAGTATATGTTTGACGTATTGTAGTTTAAAACTTATAATTATATGTCATTTTTGTATATCTTATAAAACATTAGACTATTTTCATTATTTTTTTTCCTTGGTAATTCATATTGGACTTGTATATGTACAATAGTTAGTTATTATTTTATGTATATGTTGTTGGAAGGTTATTATTATGTTGCATATGTTGTTGGGAAAATAAACAGGTTTACAGGTACAAAAATGTGGGTTATAGCCCTGGATGTTGCCAAAACTGAACAAATGTGACGCCCCCAAAATAGGTATACAACACCCATTCTGAGTCGCCAAAATACATGGTACAGAAACAACTACATCTTTACTATTACAACATAAGAACTGTGAGTTTAAATACAAATATTGTCATCTAGACAATATCCACACTCAAATAAGTCCTCATTACAATTATTGATACATTATTTCACAAAAATGGTGTGGACTACTAAAATAACTTCTAAAACCATCATTCCATACCCCGACTAGTACTCGCTACATTCTCGCCTCCTGAGAAAAATGGAACAAAAAGGAAAAGGGTGAGCTCAACTAGCCCAGTAAAGAACATTATGACTAAGATAATACAGAACAAATTATAGTTAGTCTTCAACAGGGAAAAATCTAATAGAATATAATAGATAACAAGTTTTAAATCAATAACTGCAGCGGAAACAGCAAACCATTAGAAGAGTCAAGTAGAGAATGAGTTCTACTATCTTCTAAGATTTAAAAATCCATCATCAATATTTTATCCCTGTAACAACAATCAATAACCATCTTTAATCAAATATTCATCTTTGCATTACAGGCCAAAGATATTCATTTGTATCACCAGTCGGTCATGTTCATCTCAATACCTGTTCATCTTTGCACTACGGGCCAAAGATATTCATCAGTTAATCATTCATCTTTGCACTACAGGCCAAAGATATTCAGTAATATTATCATTTAGGACTGAGGATGATAAAAAATATCTTAAAGAAAACGAATCCAGTGAAACAAAATAACAAATATTAAGGATTCGTATTTCGATTTATCCATGTCCAAAAATACCTTATAATTATTCATAGTGAAGTAAAATTCAAGAATGATCAAAACATGGATACAATCAAAGCTAGTACCCAGAATAGATATTTTGGACGAAAAGAAGAAAATTTTATTTTTCGGTGAATAGTAACTCGTGAATAGTTACCCCAACGTGAAAAGTTCCAAATTTGATAAAAATTTTCAACTAATATTTTGGCATAATGATATTGAAGAAATAATATCATTTTCGAATAAAATAACATCTTTTACCTCGTAAAGACAGTACTTATGGTCGGAATACCGGTATAAGGCTGAAAGAAACTTGCTCTGATGAATAGAAACTCTCAAAGTATCTAAATACTCACAAAATACACTCAATAATCTAGAGAGAGAAAGAGAGAAAACTTGTTTCTGGTGTGATTTTTAATTCTAACTTAGCCCTCTATTTATAGAAAAATGTTAGCACCCCGAAGCAGACTTAACCTGCTTCCTGATGGCTTTACCTGCTACTATTCAAGCCTACCACATTTGAATAAAAATCTCAGCACATTTATTCACCAACTGAGAGTGGGGCCCACCAATTCTAGAATTTTTTACCAAAATGATAAACTCCGAAAATTCAACAATTCCTGAACCAGTCATCTCGTAAAATTCATAATAAATCATACGTTCATTTTTAACCGTTCAAAATTTGTGGACATATACTCAACTTATATATGTATAACATATCCAAAAATTACCACGATCCAACGGTCGGATTAAAAATTATAACCCCAGCAAAATATCTCAAAAACCCTGATTTTTAATACCTCCATTCCGACAAAAATACTGATAAAAATCTCAACATTAGCTCCTTCATTTTTAACCACAAAAATATTTCCCTCATTTATATCCACATAAAATAAATATTTCCTTATCATATGAATCAATAATTATAAATAATATTACAGAATCACATTTATGACAACCAGGCCGTTCCTAGGAAAGAGGGGGCTTTCCAATAAGGATTTCTCCTTACTGGCGCGCAATTAGATGACCAAACATCTCCTTAGACAGAACTTTCTAGACATTGCCAATAATGTTATCTAATAATATTATTCAAATAATATGAATTACTGATCTGATAATGGAAAATACTGTGTAGTGACAATTATTGAAACAACAGTAATATAAAATATCAACGCAGCAATTATTGAATCAATAAAATAAAATACTGAACAGTAATTACTGTAACCATTATTGAGTAGTGCCTTCTTACGTAAGAATCAATAATTGGTGCAATACAGTGTGCTACTGTGCAACAACGCGTATTACTGTGTTTTAACCACCGGGTATTCCAACAGTATTAACGGTAACAACTACGTCGTTATTTATAAACAACTTATACTTGTCGTTTTCTTCATCCAATCGCTTTCCGTTATGGGGCCCATAAAAGACTGCGCCGTCGTACGAATATTCCCCGACAGGAAGAATATTCCACGACCAAACGAATATTCCCCGATAACAATGAATATTTTATAACCACCTACTTATTTGAAATATTTGCGCATTTTTCCCATAACTAACCTCATTAATCAATTTAACCCTTACTATTTCAAAGTAATAAATAGAGGGAATTTAAATTTCATTAATTAATAATTTGGGGTCTTACAACCTCCCCTCCTTATGAAATTTCGTCCTCGAAATTGACGTACGTACCTGGTGTTTCGAAAAGATGAGGATACCTCGCTTTCATTTCTGTTTCCAACTCCCAGGTCATTTCCTCAATAGCATGGTTTCTCCACAAAACTTTAACTTGTGGTATGACCTTCGTGCGTAGGACATGCTCCTTTCTATCCAAGATCTTGACAGGTACCTCTTCGTACGTTAAGTCTTCAGCTATCTCGTCCGGTTCTAACTCAATAACGTGGTCTGGGTCTTTCACATATTTACGTAACACAGATATATGAAAAATATTATGAACACGAGACATACTTGGAGGTAGCGCAAGTCTATAGGCCACATTTTCTACTCGGTCAAGAATCTGAAATGGACCAATAAATCGTGGATTGAGCTTTCCTCTCTTCCCAAATCTTGTAACTCCTTTCCATGGAGCCACACGCAATAATACATGATCCCCAATGTCAAATTCCACGTCCTTTCGATGAAGATCCGCATAACTCTTTTGTCGATCCTGTGCCGTTTGTATACGTTGTCGAATCGTTTGGATCTTCTCTGTAGTCATTCGTACCAACTCTGGTCCTAGCAACGTTGCTTCTCCCACCTCATCCCAACATACTGAAGAGCGACACTTTCGTCCATATAATGCTTCAAATGGGGCCACACCTATACTTGCCTGATAACTGTTATTGTATGAGAATTTCACCAATAGTAGGTACTTATCCCAACTCCCTTTGAAATCTAGGACACAAAGTCTTAATAGATCTTCAAGAGTTTGAATAGTCCTATCTGATTGTCCGTCCGTTTGAGGATGGTATGCCGAACTAAATCGTAAATCTGTGCCCATAGCTTTTTGCAAGCTAACCCAAAATCTTGAAATGAATCTTGGGTCACGATCCGAAACTATGGATACTGGCATGCCATGCAGTCTCACAATCTCATCTACGTATATACGAGCAAGACGTTCAAGGGAATAAGTCTCCCGTATCGGCAAGAAATGAGCAGACTTGGTTAATCTATCAACAATAACCTAAATAGCATTTATGCCTTGAGAAACCGTAGGAAGACCCGTAACGAAATCCATGATAATGTGTTCCCACTTCCATTTCAGAATCTCAAGTGGTTGCAATGGACCTTTTGGCACTTGATATTCCGCCTTTACACGTTGACAAGTTAAACACCTCGAGATAAACTTTGCAATCTCTCTCTTCATATTATTCCACCAAAATGTATGTCGAAGATCACGATACATTTTGGTACTTCCAGGATAGATTGCAAATGGTGTATTGTGTGCTTCCATCATGATCTTGTACTTCAAATCAGAATCGTTAGGAACACAAAGTTTGGAGTGGACTCGAAGTATTCCTTCATCGATTCTTGCTTCTGGAATAGCACCTTCTTGCACTTTCTTCTTCATACGCATCAGCTCCGGGTCTGTGGTTTGAGCAACTTTAACTTTATCAATTAAAGTTGGTTCTATGCGTATACTTGACATCATCGCACTCGTTCCTGCATATGACCTTCTACTCAACGCGTCAACTACCACGTTTGCTTTTCCAGGATGGTATTGAATAGTGTGGTCGTAATCTTTCAACAGCTCGAGCCAACGTCGTTGCCGCATGTTGAGTTCTTTTTGAGTGAAGAAATATTTGAGGCTTTTATGGTCTGAATAAATCTCCACTTTCTCCCCATATAGATAGTGCCTCCAGATCTTTAGCGCGAAAACGACTGCTGCCAACTCTAGATCATGAGTAGGATAATTTCTCTCATATTCTTTAAGTTGTTGCGAGGCATAAGCTATAACTTTTCCACGTTGCATGAGAACACATCCTAGCCCTTTGCCTGAAGCATCGTTGTAGATAACAAATCCATCCGAATCAGATGGTATGGTCAAAAAAGGTGCCGAAATGAGTCTCCTCTTAAGCTCTTGAAAACTCTTCTCGCATTCCTCGCTCCATACGAATTTGATATCTTTTCGAGTCAGCTGAGTTAACGGGGTAGCGATTCGAGAAAACTCTTCCACGAATCTCCGATAATAACCAGCTAAGCCCAAAAAGCTACGTACTTCGGTCACCGTCTTTGGTTACTCTCAACTTTGTATTGCTTCAATCTTCGCCGGGTCAACAGATACTCCATGTTTTGACACCACGTGCCCTAGGAATGCCACTTCCTCAAGCCAGAACTCACATTTCTTCAACTTAGCATATAACTTGTTTTCACTCAGCCTTTGGAGTATCAGCTTCAAATGATGCTCATGATCTTCACGACTTTTGGAATATATGAGGATGTCATCAATAAAGACAACAACGAACTGATCCAAATAATCTTTGAATACTCGGTTCATCATATCCATGAAAGTCACAGGAGCATTAGTCAATCCAAAAGACATGACTAGGAATTCATAATGCCCGTACCGAGTTCTGAAGGCAGTCTTTAGAATATCCTCAGTTTTAACCTTCAGCTGATGATATCCAGAACGAAGATCGATCTTTGAAAAGAATTTTGCTCCTTGTAACTGGTCAAACAAGTCATCAATACGAGGTAGCGGATACCTATTCTTAATAGTGACATGGTTTAATTCCCGGTAATCAATACAAAGTCGCATACTCCCGTTTTTCTTCTTTATAAATAAAATAGGAGCACCCCAAGGAGATGTACTAGGACGAATGAAACCGATGTCCAACAACTCTTGTAGTTGGACCTTTAACTCCTGAAGTTCAATAGGAGCCATTCGATATGGGGTTTTAGAAATGGGCTTTGTACCAGGTTCAAGATCAATAAAGAATTCAATTTCACGTTCCGGGGGTAGACCGGGAAGTTCTTCAGGAAATACGTCAGGAAAGTCAATAACAACAGGAATATTATTCAAATTTGACGTGTCTTTATTCAAATCCATAACATGGGCTAAGAAAGCTTGACATCCGTTTTTTAATAAACGAATGGCTTTATGGCTTGATATAACAGTGATTGATTTTAATGACTTAGTTGCTTGAATTCGTACAACAGGTTGGTTAGGAATATGAAAACTAACAACCCTACGAAAACAATCAATTTTGGCATGATGAGTAGTTAACCAATCAATCCCTAAAATCACATCAAAAGCAAGTATCTTTAAAGAGATAAGGTCAACAGGTAATGTGATGGTGCCAACTTGGATCAAACAAGATTTATAAACAGTGGATGTGATGAAAGTTTCTCCTAACGGAGTCTCCACAGATAAATCAAAGTCTAACTTCTCCGGAGTCAAGTTTAAACGTTGAGCACAAGCAGGAGAGATAAAAGAATGGGTAGAACCGGTATCTAATAAGGTATAAACTTCGCATGAATTTATGATTAGCTTACCCGTGATCACCTCGTTTGGGTTCCTCGCATGTTGACAAGTCACGGCAAACGCTCTTCCAGGAACCGTTGACTTTATCTTTTCTGGGACAGCTTTTTGAGTCACCATCCCCGCTAGACTTGGTTTTGCTACAGTGCAATCTCGAGCGATATGTCCTTCCTTTCCACAATTATAACATACCTTAAACTGTTATGGGCAGTTTGGGCTGATATGTCCTTCTTTTTCGCACTTATAGCATATAACCGGTGGTCGTTCTCCTCCCTTGGAACCAGTTGCTGCTGGTGCTGACGTCTTCGTATTGTCATTGTTGAATCTCCTCTTTTTAAAATCTCCTCCCGACTCGCTTCTTCTATTTTCATAGCCACGATTACCACTAGAGTGGTTGCCGTTCTTGTCTGTATTTTTCTTTCTCCGCTGGTTACCATTGTTCTGATGACTGCTGTCACCGATATGATCCTGGTTGTGGTCCCTCAGTTGACCGTACTCGTTATCTCGCTCTAATAATTGAGCCCTGTTGACTACATCTGAATAGAGAGAAAATTTATGAGAAATGAGATATTGACGTATGCCGGGTTTCAAACCTCTCAGAAACATCCTCGTCATACGTTCCTCATTCTCCACCAAATGAGGTGCAAACCTGGACAACTCTGCAAACTTCGCCTCGTACTGAGACACCGTCATGTTATTCTGCTCCAGTCTAATAAACTCTACCTCCTTCATATGACGAATACTTTCAAGAAAGTACTTGTCATTGAACAGTTTCTGAAATGTCTCCCAAGACATGCTGAGTGCGGCTGGATGGGTACGCTTCACAGACTCCCACCAGTAGTCTGCCTCTCCACGGAACATAAAGGTGGCGAATGGAACCTTCTGTTCCTCCGTGCATCCCAAGACATCGAATATCTTGGTAATTTGCTTGACCCACGTTTCCACCATGATCGGATCCGGCTTTTCCTTAAATTCTGGTGGTTCCAATTCTTTGAACTGTTTGGCTGTGACAAACCGTGAATTGCTATCATTTCCTCCTGTATTTTGAACACGAGTCTCCCTCGTCTGGTTTTGCATGAATTGCAAAAAACTTCTAAACATTTCATCGTTCATCATCTGCTCATTGGTGTTGTTCACAAGAGGAACATTGCCAGCCTGTTGCACGTTTCTACGGTCTCATTTACTCCACTGTTAACATTCTCAGTCGACATTCTCAAATACTGCCATAAAACAAGGGTTAATTAAATAAATTAACAAATCACATAATAACCCTATATTATGACTGACCAATAAGCTTAGGTAGGACACACTAGCGAAGAATTTATTCGTCTCTCCCCTCCTAGTTCTATTCTCCGATCTCCGCTAGAGATCATATCCCTAAGCTCTGATACCAACTGTGACGCCCCCAAAATAGGTATACAACACTCATTCTGAGTCGCCAAAATACATGGTACAGAAAAAACTACATCTTTACTGTTACAACATAAGAACTGTGAGTTTAAATACAAATATTGTCATCTAGACAATATCCACACTCAAATAAGTCCTCATTACAATCATTGATACATCATTTCACAAAAATGGTGAGGACTACTAAAATAACTTCTAAAACCATCATTTCATACCCCGACTAGTACTCGCTACATTCTCGCCTCTTGAGAAAATGGAACAAAAAAGAAAAGGGTGAGCTCAACTAGCCCAGTAAAGAACATTATGACTAAGATAATACAGAACAAATTATAGTTAGTCTTCAACAGGAAAAAATCTAATAGAATACAATAGATAACAAGTTTTAAATCAATAACTGCAGCGGAAACAGCAAACCATTAGAAGAGTCAAGTAGAGAATGAGTTCTACTATCTTCTAAGATTTAAAAGTCCATCATCAATATTTTATCCCTGTAACAACAATCAATAATCATCTTTAATCAAATATTCATCTTTGCATTACAGGCCAAAAATATTCATTTGTATCACCAGTCGGTCATGTTCATCTCAACACCTGTTCATCTTTGCACTACGGGCCAAAGATATTCATCAGTTAATCATTCATCTTTGCACTACAGGCCAAAGATATTCAGTAATATCATCATTTAGGACTGAGGATGATGAAAAATATTTTAAAGAAAACGAATCCAGTGAAACAAAATAACAAATATTAAGGATTCGTATTTCGATTTATCCATGTCCAAAAATACCTTATAATTATTCATAGTGAAGTAAAATTCAAGAATGATCAAAACATGGATACAATCAAAGCTAATACCCAGAATAGATATTTTGCACGAAAAAAAGAAATTTTCATTTTTCGGTGAATAGTAACTCATGAATAGTAACCCCGACGTGAAAAGTTCCAAATTTGATAAAAATTTTCAACCAATATTTCGGCATAATGATATTGAAGAAATAATATCATTTTCGAATAAAATAACATCCTTTACCTCGTAAAGACAGTACTTATGGTCGGAATACCGGTATAAGGCTGAAAGAAACTTGCTCTGATGAATAGAAACTCTCAAAGTATCTAAATACTCACAAAATACATTCAATAATCTAGAGAGAGAAAGAGAGAACTTGTTTCTGGTGTGATTTTCAATTCTAACTTAGCCCTCTATTTATAGGAAAATGTTAGCACGCCGAAGCAGACTTAACCTGCAACCTGATGGCTTTACCTGCTACTATTCCAGCCTACCACATTTGAATAAAAATCTCAGCACATTTCTTCACCAACCAAGAGTGGGGCCCACCAATTCTAGAATTTTCCACCAAAATGATAAACTCCGAAAATTCAACAATTCTTGAACCAGTCATCTCGTAAAATTCATAATAAATCATACGTTCATTTTTAACGGTACAAAATTTGTGGACATATACTCAACTTATATATGTATAACATATCCAAAAATTACCACGATCCAACGGTCGGATTAAAAATTATAACCCTCGCAAAATATCTCAAAAACCCTTATTTTTAATACCTCCATTCCGACAAAAATACTGATAAAAATCTCAACATTAGCTCCTTCATTTTTAACCACAAAAATATATCCCTCATTTATATCCACATAAAATAAATATTTCCTTATCATATGAATCAATAATTATAAATAATATTACAGAATCACATTTATGACAACCAAGCCGTTCCCAGGAAAGAGGGGGCTTTCCAATAAGGATTTCTCCTTACTGGCGCGCAATTAGATGACCAAACCTCTCCTTAGACAGAACTTTCTAGACATTGCCAATAATGTTATCTAATAATATTATTCAAATAATATGAATTATTGATCTGATAATGGGAAATACTGTGTAGTGACAATTATTGAAACAACAGTAATATAAAATATCAACGCAGCAATTATTGAATCAATAAAATAAAATACTGAACAGTAATTATTGTAACCATTATTGAGTTGTGCCTTCTTACGTAAGAATCAATAATTGGTGCAATACAGCGTGCTACTGTACAACAACGCGTATTACTGTATTTTAACCACCGGGTATTCCAACAGTATTAACGGTAACAACTACGCCTTTATTTATAAACAACTTATACTTGTCGTTTTCTTCATCCAATCGCTTTCTGTTATGGGGCCTACAAAAGACTGCGTCGTCGTACGAATATTCCCCGACAGGAAGAATATTCCACGACCAAACGAATATTCTCCGACAACAATGAATATTTTATAACCACCTGCTTATTTGAAATATTTGCGCATTTTACCCATAACTAACCTCATTAATCAATTTAACCCTTACTATTTCAAAATAATAAATAGAGGGAATTTAAATTTCATTAATTAATAATTTGGGTCTTACAACAAATAGCAAAAAAAATTGTATTCTCTCTCAATAAGATATTCTCGACGAAATTCCGTTGGGAATAATCCTTTATATACGTCAGCTGGCTAGGCCTCGTGGTAAATTAACATTGACTAAATATTGTCGACAGACTCTATTTCGTCGAGGATATACTAACTCCAATCGAATATTCGGTCGGAGTGAGTTATCCCCGACTAAATAGATTTAATTTCGACGTGGCTATATCCGACCGAATTCCTGATGGAATATTCCGTTGGGATTAGTATATCCTCAAAGGATTAGCCTTAATCTCGACGAAATATTCCGTCGGGAATAAACCTTTTTGTTGTAGTCTGAGTATGTAAAGAAATGCACCAAGTGTTAGCTGAACAGTCCCATCACCCATCAGCCGCCAGAGGAGCTGTATTCAATTTTGTCTCTGATTCCTTTTACTGTGTGAGGAATTGATATATTGGGTCCGCTGTCGAAGGCAAATGGACAAGTTAGTTTTATGAAAGTAGTTATTGATTATATACCAAGTGGGTAGATGCGAAGCCCCTTCGACAGATCAAGAAGTAGGAATGTTTGAAATTTTTAAAAGAGTTTGTGGTCTTTCGGTTCGGCATTCCCTTGGTGGTGATTTTGGATAATGGCAAGCAATTTGTCGGTTCGAAGTTTGAAGCATTTTTGAAGTAGTTAGGAATTCAGCATCGAAAGACTTTAGTGGCTCATCCCCAATTAAACGGTCAAGTGGAGGTTACTAACAGAACTTTGTTGAACGGGATTAAATAAAGACTAGATGAGGTGCAGAAAAGATGGCCCGAAGAGTTGCTTTGTGTGTTATGGGCTTATCGAACCACTCTAAGGACAATGACGGGTGATTCACCGCTCAGACTGGCTTATGACACCTATGCCTTGGTTCTGGTTGAAATTGGCTCTACTTTTCTTCGGGTTAGTCAGTTCAAAAAGCTATACAATGATGAGGGTCTTTGTGTCAACTTGGACTTATTGGAGGAGGTTAGGGAGTCTGCCCTGGTAAGGCTTGTAGCCTACCAAAGGAGAGTGGTCAGGCATTACAATAAGGGAGTAAAACTCAGGAGGTTTGAGGTTGGGGATCTGGTTCTTCAGGAGGTGGAAGCTTCTATGCCTCAGAATATTGGAAAGCTTATGCCGAATTAGGAGGGGCATTATGAGGACATAGAGGTGCCTAAGCCGTGTACTTATCAGCTTCGGACAATGGATGTGACAAAAGTCAAGAATACATGACATGTAGGTAGACTTCAAAGGTATTATCAATAAAGCATGGCTAGGTGCTTCGACTCTGTAATTTTCCAAGACTATTAATAAAATGAGTATTCAATTTTTTTAAATGAATATTTTCACTGGTGTTTGATTTATTATTCAGTTCTAGGAACGAATATTGATTTTATCTTTGGTGAAAGGCGGAGTATTCAATTCTTTAGACCGAATATCGTCATTATTTTGGTGGTTTATTGTTCAGTTCCCGGGAACGAACATTATTTATGGTGTTGGTGGAATATTCAGTTCTTGGGAACTAAAATTGTTTTTATCTTTGGTGAAAGACAGAGTATTCAGTTCTTTAGAACGAATATCATCATTATTTTGAAGGTTTGTCGTTCAGTTCCCGGGAACAAACATATTATTAATGGAGTTCGATGGAGTATTCAGTTCTTGGGAACGATTGCTTAAGAGGTTGTTTAGTTCATTGAATGGATGTCTTCTTATGTGCATCTAGTTTTGTCGAACGAGTGTTCTTTTCATGGATGTTCAGTTCCCCAGAACGAACGATCCTTATACTTGTGTGGTTATTCAGTTTATTAAATGAATGCCTTCTTTTAATTTGTATAGGTGTTCAGTTCTTCGAACGAGCCCTTTAATTGTTTTGTGTACTTGTTTGATCTTCAGATGGATGCTTTATTATTTCTTGCATGATATATATAGTTCTTCGGAAAGGGTAGACATTCTCATTAATTTAAACCAGTACATAGAGATAATTACATGGTTCAAAAGTTAAAAAAAAGAAGAAGAAACAATTATGGAGGGGGTTGTCTTCGGCTTCATCCTCGGCCTCATCTTCAAAAAAATCAAGGATCGAAGCGTTCAGTTTGGCAGCATTTAGTTTGGCCTTGTCTTTGCTTCGGGTAGCTTCGTATCCCTCAGCGTACATTTGTATTATTTCGGTCAAAAGTTTGGGAGACTTTCGGTAGTCATGACGGATTTAGTTTCGAAGCTCTTCGGTTAAAGGCAAACCCAATGCCTTATATTCTTCGAGTTCTTTTCCCAGGGAGACACAAGTTTGGTAAGTTTTCTCCTCCTTCTTGGCCAAGTCTCGATTTTGACGAAGGAGGGTCAAATTATTCAGTTTCAGTTTCTCATTGTCTTTATGAACGGCCTCACTTCGATAGAGATAGGTTTTCTGGCGAATCCTTGCTTCTTCAGCTTCTTCCTTCAACTTGGTGATATTGGCTTGAAGACCTTCGCACGAGAAAGCAGTGTTGTCGTGGAGGCCTTTTTCTTTTTCTAGGACGGCCTTTAGTAGTTCATTATCTTCCTTGACTTGTTTCTCTTCGGCGTCAAGTTCTTTCCATCGTTGAAGGACGCGTCCCTTGACGGCCTCAACTTAAGATAAATAACATGAAATTAGAGGTAAAATGGGAGAATATTACGGATGAAGATTGGGTTCACATAAAATTACTCGACCTTGGTGCATGATTCCAGTGATAACAAGATCGGTGGTTGAGAGGTCTTCGAACCTGTGTTCATCGGCTGGAAGGATGAAGTGGTTGAATAGTTCTAGTGGGTAGTCATCGGGATCTTCGGCCAGAGGGTTGATGAAGAGGCAGTATCTTGAGTTTGTCGGGGAGAAGTTTGTTTGGGTAGAGATAAAATACGTTAGGGAAAAGGTTCGGGAGATTTTTTAGTATTGGCTTTTTGTGTATAAAGGTTTGGAGGTGGAACTTTCAGGTTCTTTTCTTTTCTGGTTTTGGTTTTAGGGTGGTTCTGATGTACTGGTTGGGATGGTTTCAACAGTGGGAGTACTTTCAGTTTAGGTGATAGGGGTTTTGGATGAGGGGACTCTTAGGGCTTCAGAAGTTAAGGGGATGACCTAGGCACGCCTTTTTTTAATCTGAAGGATCTTTGTTCTTTTAGAGGCCGACATATCCAAAAGGCTTTCTGTGAGGATGGGAGTTGAGATTTTTTGGCTTTGGTGTTCTTTTGATCGCTCTCTTTTTGATCAGAGTGGTTGTTAGCTCTTTGGTTATTGTTTCTATGGGGATGGCTTCTGTAGTCAGTGGATTGGCAGATTCTTCCGAAGTCTTGCTAGAGAGGAAGTTTTCCAGGTCTTCCCTTTCGGTGGTCGTTGGTCTGATTAAAAGTAAGTTAAGATGATCGGTGAGTAAGAAAGGTGAACAATTAGAAGGGAAAGGTTTGGAACTTACGTTTATGATCGAAGAGCTAGGCTGGTTTGGTCAGGAGATTGTAATTCCATTCCTTCATCGGCAACTTTTCTAATAATTTTGCTAGCTCCAAGACCTGTTGTGAAGGGGTTTCCCCGATAGAGACGTTCAGACGTCCGTAAGAGGCATAATTAGGTAGTTTGTGGGGTTTATGGTCCTTTGACGAAGAACCAATCTTTGTGCCACCCTTTGTTGCTTGAGGGGGTGTTTATAATGGATCGCTTCTCAAATTTTTGGTTGGGTTTTGTGGTTTATTGCTCAAAGTCTTGAAGTCGGGTTCTCAAAATTTGGTTAGTTGGAACAGAGTGAAGAAGAAGTCAATGGAAGGAGGGATGTCAGTCTTATGACAGAAGGCTATGAAGGCATTGATGTACGAATTTGGCACCAGCTGGGTGAAGCCGATGCGAATAAACCCTAGGAGTGTGATGATGAAAGCATGAAGAGGTAGTCGAACCCCTTTTCCAGCAGGGTAAGTGGCATCACCTGTAAGACCCCGAATTTTATGAAATAAAAGTATTCAATTTTTCTTATAATTACTACTCCCTCCGTCCCAAATTAATTGCTCAGTTTTGACTTTTTTAAGTCAAATTGACTATTTTTAGAATTAATAATTAAGCATATATAAACATATTTCTAAAATTATAAAAATTGGGTTAGTAATAAATTGTATATACTTTCTTTTGGTTATAATCTCTTCACCTATATTTTAGCAAAAACAGTAAAAAGATTAGTTTTAAAAATGGTCAATTTGACTTTAAAAAGTCAAAACTGAGCAATTAATTTGGGACGGAGGAAGTATTTAGTAAATGGTTAAATTGATAAATGTTAAAGTTAAGGGTGATATATGAATTTTTTTTTTTCGAAATACACAAGTGGTTATAAAATATTCATTGTTGTCGGGGAATATTCGCTTGGTCGTAGAATATTCTTACTGTCGGAGAATATTCGTACGACGGCGCAGTCTTTTGTGGGCCCTATAACAGAAAGCGATTGGATGAAGAAAACGACAAGAGTAAGTTGTTTATAAATAACGGCGTAGTTGTTACCGTTAACACTGTTGGAATACCCGGTGGTTAAAACACAGTAATACGCGTTGTTGCACAGTAGCACACGGTATTGCATCAATTATTGATTTTTACGTAAGAAGGCATTACTCAATAATTGTTACAGTAATTACTGTTCAATATTGTATTTTATTGATTCAATAATTGCTGCGTTGATATTTTATATTACTGTTGTTTTAATAAGAGTCACTACACAGTATTTTCTATTATCGAAACAATAATTCATATTATCTGAATAATATTATTAGATAACATTATTGGCAATGTCTAGAAAGTTCTGTCTAAGGAGAGGTTTGGTCATCTAATTGTGCGACAGTAAGGAGAGATCCTTATTGGAAAGCCCCCTCTTTCCTGGGAACGGCTTGGTTGCCAGTACTGTGATTCTGTAATATTATTTGTGAATAATTAATTATTGATTTATATGATGAGGAAAATATTGATTTTATGTGGATATAGATGGAAAAAAATTTTAATGTGACAATTGTTGTAAATTAATATTTTATCTTTTTCTGATAAAATAATTCAATTAAATATATTATTTTAATAATATATTAATGGTGATATTTTTACAATGAATGTGGGATATATGAATAAATGAGGAGGAAGAGTATTTTTGTGGCATTAAATGATTAACACATGTTTTGTGTGTTGGTGGACACAATTCTTGATCGAAAATTTATTATTGACTGTAAAATCGCCCGTTTATGGATTTCGGTCAATTTCTATTTGGAATTTGGAAAAAATTTCTTCTGCAAAGTTGTAGAGAATTGAAATTCCTATAAAAACTCGCGAGATTCGAATTTTCTGATAAAAAAGCTATTTATTATGAATTATTGAAGTTCTGAAGTTCCGAAATAATTGATTTTTGGAAGTTTTATTTATTTTTATTAACAAAAACGTTTTTTACACTTTGGTGGGCCCCACTTGCACATGTTGATGGCTGAATCCAGATTTTCAAAGGTGGGCTAAGAAAAATTTATAATTATTTTATTATTTTATTAAATTTTCTGCTTTGGTGTTCTAAGCATTTTCCTATAAATAGGGTGCTTAGGTTAGAATTGAAAATCACACCAGAAACTGAGATCTTCTCTCTATTTCTCTCTCTATATTATCGAGTGTATTCTTGTGAGTATTTTGATATCTTGAGTGTTGCTATACGGTGCAAGTTCGTTCAACGTTATTCTAGTCAGGAGTACTGCTCTTTTGAGGTAAGGGATAATAAGGGATGTTATTTTTAAAAAATGATATTATTTCTTTCAATATTATTATACCGGAATATTGGTAAGATTTTTCTTATGAAATTCTTATCTTTTCATGTCGGGGTTACTATTTACGAGTTATTATTCATGAGTTACTATTCACTAGCTACTATTTATGAATTACTATTCATGAGTTACTATTCACGAGTTACTATTCATGAGTTACTATTCATGAGTTACTATTCACGAGTTAGTATTCATGGGTTACTATTCACGAGTTACTATTCATGACAAAATTGGTTTCTTTTTCTATCCAAATTATAGTTGATTTATGAATATTACTCTTAAGATTAAAACAATATGTTGATCATATTTCTTTTTTATTATATATAACATTTTTATAACCCTAATGATGATATTTCTCTTTGACTTGAGTGTAAAGATGGGTAGATTTTCGGTACGATCATGACTATGGGTTCTCTTTGGCCAGTAGTACAAAGTTGAATTGTTGACTGGTATGATCATGACCATTGAATTTATAATTGAATATCTTTAGCTTAAGTGCAAATGTGAAATGATCAACGTGGTTATAATTATTGGTTATATAAATTCTGAAATGATTATATATTTCTTTGAGATAATAATATATTTGGCTTGTAGTGCAAATATGAGTTGTTGAGGAATATCTTTGGCCTGTAGTGCAAAGATGAGTTGTTGATAAATATCTTTGGCCTGTAGTGCAAAGATGAATTTATTAGTATGATTATGAACAGGAACTGTGATTTGGTATAACCATGATCTTTGATGTTTCAGGTAAAGACAGGTGATGAAAATTATCTTCGTCGTGGATGCGAAATTTAGAATCACAATTATGATTATGAATTATTCATATGATTGTGGAAAGGAACTGTTGATTGATGTTACAGGGATAAAATATTGTTGGTGGACTTTTAACGTGGAGAAGATAATAGACTTTATAGTCTATTTGACTCTTCTAATGGATTGCTCGTTTCGCTGCAACTATGGTTGAAAAATTTTATCATCTACCATATGTTCTAAATCTCTAATTTAATTCTGTTGAAGGCTATTGATAATTTAATTATCTTTAGTCAAGATATTCTTTACTGAGCTAGTTGTGCTCACCCTTTTGCTTCACAATTCCTTTCAGGTAATAAGAGTGTAGCTGGGTCGAGCGAGGGTAACGAGAAAATAGAACGGTGGTCTCTAGCTGTGGAGGTTCTCCAGAAGTAGTATAGAAAAGTTCATTTAGTAGTTTTATTTGGTGAATCCAATAGGGTAAGGTGTACCCAACGTTGGAAGGGTGTTTTGTCACTATCATACAAGATGTCTAACGACACACAATCTCGTGTCATCATAAGACAGGGATGTGCTCATCCACTTGCTGAGTATATTTACGAGCACCACCTATATAATCTTGGTGTTTGTTTGAAGTATAATTCTCAATTAGAGACAGTAGAGATAATGATAAGTCAAGAGAAGACTCACCATTGGGAAGAATATGATAGTAAACTTCTCGTTTTTCTTTGGGGTCTATTGGGTTAACCAAGAATAATTCTGTGGCCATATGATATCTATCGTAACCTATAAGCATGGCCTCCCATGTACGAGGGTTTCCTTGAGCACTTCCCAAAGATTCTAATTTCTAAAATAGTTTTTGACTATACCTTTATGTAAGGTGTCATTGTGACGTGCTATCCAAGGTTGGGACATGAGTCACAGTTGGTATATATTTGTATCCAAACTCACAGCATATGTGTTGTTGTATTTTGCACGATAATTGTTGTAATAAAGTTGTAGTTATTTTTTGTACCATGTATTTGGCGACTCAGAATAGGTTGGATGGAATGGACCTATTTTGGGGGCGTCACATCACCGACCAGCCATCCGGGCGGTGATACATACGGTCGGTAGCTGAGGGGGCTTTTAGTTGACAGGTGGCTGGGATGCGGTAATGTTCTCGAATGATAGCAAGGTCACTCTCTATGATCTAGGATGGGGTTTTGGCGTGGGGGAACTTTGATTAGTCAGAGTGCTCGCGTATTGTTTTCTGAAAATCGGTTTCTGCTTTGGATGGTTTTGTGGTTTGGGAGGAAGATTTTGTGGTTATAATGGTGGTGATTGTGGAATTGGTTGCTATGGCACTTACAGTAGGGTTTGGGTTGTTGGTAGGAATGGACGTGGTAGAAGTTGGTGGGGTCGGGATTCTTGAAAGGGGGATGGCTCTGATGGGCTCGTTGTTGGTAGAGGAGGAGGTGGTGATCGAAGTTTGGGAGGAGGCCATTGATGGAAGCTTGGAGTTGTTCTTGTCGGGAAATCGATGTTGTGAAAGGAGGGAGAGAGGAATATGAGGATTTAAATTTGGGGGTGAAGATTTGTCTGATTTGAGATAGAGGGTTTTGTTAAAGTGAAGAACCTTTTCAGCTTCGCGCGTTTCTCTAGAGACGGCTAATTAATGGGCTATCATGATTGCCGATGTGGGAGGTAGGTGGCATGCACCCACTTTATAGTCTGGGCAGTTTTTCGAGGAGGTCAGGTTTGGTGATATTTATTGTCAATTATTGGGTTTTGATTGAAATACTCTTCCATTTAATGTTCCATTTAACCGAGACTGGGGGAAATGTTGGGACATGATTATTTGGACCCGAATTATATGGTGGGCCAAAGTCCACGTGGAGTTTTTTTAACCTATGTAGGAACCTTTTTTGTAGTTGAGTGCTTTAAGGAGTTAAATATTCATAATCACATTCAATTTGTGATTCCTAAGGAAAGTGTCAGGATCTGATTCGACTTCCTTTCCTTAAGGAGATTTTGTTTGTTCCCATTAAGGTATCTTACCTAAAGAGGAATTCTATACGGGGAAGAATTTTATGGAAATGGTGTGATCACTATAAATACAAGGCTTTACCCTGATTTTAAGGTATACAATTCATTATTATTTTATGGCACTAGAGTATTAAACCTCTATTTTTAACCTTATTCAACCTGTATTTATTCTCACACCGGAACTATCTTCCCGCGGCCCAAACCGTCAAGTTTTTGGTGTGATTCCGTTTTTGTGCAAGATTAGACGCGCTTAGGTGATTGGAGCGTGTGGACAGATCTTGGCGTTAACATGAACAATAAAAAAAACTCATAGTTAGAAGTAGCATTACAAATTAATAGGCACCCCAATTCGTTGATAAAACAATTGAAAAAGAACAAGCATAAACATAGACATGTACACACACACACACGTGTGTATATATATATATATATATATATATATATATATATATATATATATATATATATATATATATATATATATATACACACATGAGTAAAAAAGGGGAAGAATGGAAAATAGAGATAATTTTACCGTGGGGATATTGTAGTGACAAAGCTTGCAAAGTAAATATTCAGCTCCAAGTTTAAGCAAGGCATTTTCATTTTTATTTCAATTAACACCGCCGCTGTCGGCCACCAAAAGGGCGGAGCTATCTAGCAGAACTCCCATCACTCCACCGGCCATTCAACTTCGCCTGTTTCTCTCTCTTCTTCTTTCGCTTGTATAAAAAACTAAAATAGGCTCTTCCAATTGAAGATTCTTTCTTCGAAATTGCTGTGGCCGCATCGAAATGCATATTTAAAATAGTTTATAATAGTTATTAGTATATTTGATCAAATTTATTTAAAATGGTTTATAAGTCATTTTTTGATTTATTTCTCAAAAAAAACTTATAAATCAATTAATAAATTAAAATTTAAGTTGTGTTTGAATACCAAAATAGTAAAGATTGACTTATAAGTTGGTTTGATGAAATTATAAGTCAAACCAACTCTTATAAGTTATGGTCGAATGGTCCTGAAAGGTTCGTCGGCAATGAATTATTTTAAAACGATTTTTAAGTTAAAATTAAGTATATAGATCTGTTTATGACTTATAAGAAAAAGTTTTTGGGCAACAGTTTAACTTATAAGTTAAAAATTAAATTTAAACACTTTGTGAAGGTTTTTGATTGATAATGACTTACAATTAAAATAAAATTTAAAAATTACTAAAAAATACGTTGATTCACCATTTCATCATGAATCACCATTTCAACATTAATAAAATATTAAAAAGAAATACAACTTCAATATTCATGAGATGTTTTTTCGAGTCAAACAGCGAAATATTAAACTTTAAAATTAGTATGACTCAAAAATTTAGAATGAAATAAATTTTGTGATTAATATTTTTTATTATGTACTATACAAATATAATTATTGTACCAACTAAAATTAAATAAATTCATAATATCGTTGACCTTAAAAGTCAAATTGTATCTTTAATTTTACAACAACCTGAGTAATAATTAAAGAGAATTGTACACAAATTAATTAAAGATCTGCAACATATATACAATATAAGTTTTGAGGTCAGAGATTATATATTACACATGCACGCACAAATTAAAGATCTGCAAAACGAACAATTGTCCTGAATTAATTAATACATCGTCTCCAAAACGAACATAGTACCAAGGATAGGATCAATGGCTTCACCTGAAATCCAGTAATTATATATAATTAAGATGACAATTAATTAAGTTACCACATGCAAGCTAGGAACGGACGTAATTAAAATATGTGTAGTTACCTGAATTAAATTAAGTGCTCCTCCATCAATTCATGCTAGCCAAAACTGATAAAAATGGAAGGAATGTGACGGACTTTGTGAAAGTCTTGTCCTGCTACACCATCTTTCACTCGAACCCTGTCTTTGAATGTTCCAGGCATTTCCAAAATTCTTAATTCTCCAAGGGACGTGAGGAATTTCAATCCCTCTGGAAGCATCTTCAATCTCTTACATTCAATAATCTTTAATGTAGAAAGATTGGGCATGGCTCCTTCATCCACCCTCCACTTTTCTAACTTCTCTATTGCCCGAAGAACTAAATGTATGAGTTGAGGGAAACTGTTTGCATTACATACAAATTCATTCTCAGCAAAGCAATTACCATTTAATTCCAGTCTTTGTAGGTTAGGGAGCTTCTCTAGTTACACCACTGCGTCTGCCTCAAAATGACAATTAGCCAATCGTATATAAGTGAGGCTTTGAGAGAGACGTGGTTGTTCATACGGGTGATCAGGTATCATGTTATTGCCTCTACCATACCCCCCAATTATAATTAACTCATTTAAATTGTCACACTCTAATAATTGAATCAAATTATAATCACGGAAAATTTTAAGGGCTATGTATCGTGGGCGATGCAAGTTTGAGTTGACGAAATTCATCACCCCTTCTTGTTCCTCGAGACTATCTGTCCTTGCTTCAATTAGTACTTGAAGATTGGTTAGTTTCATGAGATCGCTCGCGTCACACTTGCTCGCATCAAATTTCTGTAATAACTCCAACTCCTTGAGGCCGTCAAATCTCAATTTCTTATTTGCGCCCCTAATAAAGAAGGGAAGATAAAGATGTTTCAAACGTTTCATCTTCCATAACACATTCGGTATAATAAATCCATCCGGAACAAATACCCTTAAATCAAGCGTTTCCAAGTATCTCAAGTCCCCTATACATGATGGCAACTCCTCCAATCCACAATCTTTCAAACTCAAATACCTTAAGTGAATGAGTTCAGCTATTTCTCGAGGTAACTTTCTCTCTTTGAACTTAAATTTATCGAATTTCAAAACTCTAACCAGCTTAAAATCCTTGAGATTGTGTACTTTCTCTGGATAAGTACTATATGCATTGAAGAATAAAAGTGATCGAATCTGTCCAACCATATATTGTTTCTCCAAGCTAATTTGACTTTTTTCGGCAGTGTATATTGCAAGTCTACGTGCTTCCATACGGAGTGGGTTAACCGAATGATATAATTGATCATTATGTGTATCTAGGAAATCAGTGACCTTAAAAATATCTTCCTCTTTCCCCTTCAACAAACATAGGTCTCGAATAACGTCATGAAGGCGACATGATATAACCTTTAACCATGGGACTGGATGATGTCGATAATCCAAACCTCGTTCATCCATTGGTTCAAGTTGAATCAGGCTCCTCTGTGCGAGTTCAACCAAGTATCGTTCTGCAACATCCATAAGCATTTCTCCTTTTGCTTTTTGGACTAAAGGTATCATACCTTCTGCAATCCATAGTAGGTACAACTCGCTAGTCTCTATCTCCTCATCCTCCTTAAAAGTTCCCAGATAAAGGAATAGTTGTTTCAAACGAAAAGGTAGATCATCATAGCTTAAACCTAAAATATGCATTACTCTATCATCACCTTCTCTACTCAAGTTTGAAGCAATATCTTCTTTCACCATCTCCCATTCTCTTAATGAATTTTTGTTTTTCAGAAGCCCTCCGAGGGCTGAGATGGCTAAAGGCAGACCTTGACATTGTTGAACCATATCCCTCCCTAGTTTTTCTTTCTTTGGTTCGACTCTAATTTCTGCAAAAAATAAAAATAAAAACAAATAAAAAATAAAAATCATGAGACAGATCCATTAGGATAATTAAAATAATTTCTTATTCATTGCAACAACGAATTAGGAATAAGATGAAGGCACAACTTTGTTTTTTTGACGACACATTTATCTACGAGCTTTTCCTTATTTATTGACATCTTTGTGATGAAGTTTAATTAAGAACAATATATAGCATACAATCGTTTCACTGTAACCACAATATATAGCATACAACTGTGAATTTTAAGAACAATATATAGCATACAACTGTGAAGTTCATGTTAGAAAATGTGCTTTAAATTCGACCTGATCATCAAGTTAGAGAGTATACCCAACAGTTGAGGTTGTACTAGTCATATAATAATTAAATATAAAATATTTCCAAATGAACTATTTTATATATAGTATATCCAAATAGAAATCAAAAGTATGCTTATGTATGTATCTATAATTCAATTGGGTTATGAGGTTATCACTTATTTAGAGAAATTTAGTAGATTTAGATTTTGGTATTATTTCTAATTTAATAGTATCCTTTTTTCAAATAAAGCTAATTAGTATAGTTTTTCAATAGTAGTAGGAAAGTTAATTAATAGTTATTTGTTACCTTTTTCAGGTTAAACTTGAGACTTTTTATTAAGACAATTCAATTAATTGTTGAAAATATATTTATTGCTTCTGTTGGAGAATTCTCTATTAATTCAAGATTTTATCAAGGTTTATTATTTGGTCGGCATTAGAACGTTATCTAATCTCCACGTTTGTGTTAGTACTTTAAACTAACTAAGTTTTATTATTTTGTGTTATTTCTTAGTTAGAGAAATTTAGTAGATTTAGATTTAGTATTATTTTTAATTTAATAGTTTCATTTTTCAAATGAACTTAGTTAGGAAAGTTTTCAATTAGTCGTACGAACATTAATTAATAGTTATCTGTTATCTTTTTCAGAGTAGATGTAAGAAGATAACTAGGCTTAGGCAGTTTTATAATATATATAATTATTAATTAAATTTATTATTTTACTTAAAAATAAAAAGATGTATTTGAAGGTTTCAGTTAGTATGCCTGAGAATTAAGGTTGTTGATACGCAAGTAATTCTTGAGAACTCACACAGAGAATCTAAACTAGATGTGAGTATTGATGATCAAGTAAGTGTTAAGAAGTCAAATTCTGATTTGGACATACTTATTACTGCTCTAGAGGTTATAAACTGATGAAAAAATAATTTTAGATGTTGATGAGAGTTTTGTTTTGGAGTAAAAGTCAACCGAAGATTAGAACTAGTACTATTGGAGAATTCCAAATTCCTAACGAATCATACAAGTAAACTGAAATAAATTAATAAGGTTGGCTAAACTTTTAAGTCATTTTTAATTTTATAAAATGAGTATTGATAGTTTCAAGTTGTTTTATTTAATTTTTTAATTTATTTAAATAATTTAGTATGATGTTAACAATAAATCATAAAACAAAAAAATATACAACTGTCACATCTAAAAGACACCTCATTAATTGTTATTAACTATGGTTGAAATCTGAATGATTCGATTCAACTTTTAAATTTAACTGCAAATAAGTAAATCCAAATACTCCATCAATTTTAAACTATAGAACAAGTATTGATCTAATTAAATAGTAAAATTGATATTAATTGATTTGACTTTAGAGAATACAATTTTTGAAAGTTGTAGCTATGTAAATAGTATTATTAAATATAAAACTTATTTTTTTTTTAAAGTTAAATAAATTATATTAATTTTAAATTAAAAAATATATAAAATTTCTATATACTTTGAACTTAAGTAGGTTCTATATATTATAATAATAAAAAAAGAAACTGACTGACCTGCATCATCATCTCTTATGGAAAATGCTTTATGGAGAAGTAGCTTCTAACCTTCCTCGTTGCTCAGAGAACGAAGTTTATACGAAAATCCTATGTTTGCCACGGATTCCTTACGAGTTGTAAGCAATATTTTGCTACTAGTTGTCTCTTCAATCGGAAAGGCTTGTTTGAGCAATTCCCAGTCACCTAGAGACCAAATGTCATCTATCACGACCAGACACTTGAACTCTTTCTGGGTCTTGTAAGAGCTGCTGAACCAATTCTGTATCTTTCATTCCCATGATCTCATCCTTGCTCTTCATCGGAAGAAGTCCTTGAAGGATATCTTGTAAGACATTTTGTCTTTCCAATTTTTGGGTGATGCAAACCCATGCAAAGGCTTGGAAATAGGATCGAACATCTGTGTGATTGTATAATTTTCTAGCAAGAGTGGACTTTCCTTGCCCGCCCATCCCCCATACAGAAACAACTCCATAGCCTGCGTCTTTGTTTTTCAAATGTAAAACCAATTCTTTTATTTCCTGATCCATTCCAACAAAATCCTTTTCAATTGAATGGGCATAAGTGATCCTTAATTGTCGTCTTCTCTCCTCTTCCGCTTTTGAGCTTTCTGCTTGATGATCATCCAATGCCTATGCCCGTATACCAAAAGTTTGTCTACTTGTAGCGAGATTTGTGATCTTAGCTTGAATACTCCCAATTTCCGCACCAATCTTATGAATTATAATACACTCACCAATTATACAAGCAAATCTTGTCATAATTTTCTTCATGTGTCCCCCTTCTCTCCTTGATGTGACTTTTACTGCATACGTTTCGAGGACATCTTCCGTTTGTAGAGCAAGTTCTCTAATATCAGCTATCCATTTGCCGACTTCTTGATTCCCTCGTTTATTGTCGGCGTCTTTTAAGAAATTCTGCATCTCCTTTAACTGGCGTTGAATTTCTAAAATTTTATCTCTCGTTCCAGATAAGAATTTAGCTTCAGAGATCAACAAATCTCCAAGCCTTTCAACAGCAAAAGAAACCACAGCCTCTGCCATTGATATATCTTGCTTGAAACAACAAGTAGCTAGCTAGCTAGGTAGATATATAAAATTAAGACCAAGGGATAGAAGGAGTTGACCATCTTTTTCCAAGTCAGGCTGCATTATTAACTACTGCCAACTTGTAATTAATTGTCACCACACACGATTCTGTCAAATGGAACCCACCTACACCTTCAGTTTCGTTTAAATCATGCTCCATTATTACATACTACTTTTCAGATGATCATTCTGCATTGTTACGTACTACTTTTCAGATGATCTCTAACAAAAAAAAAAAACTCTTCAAATTAAAGTTTATTGACCTACGTGATAATTTAAAAAATATTATTTATTATTTTAATATTTGGTGCTTTGTCAGTTTCTTCAATTCAATTAATGTAGTATTTAAAAAATAAATAATATTAAATTTTAAAATGAGTTGTACATTAAACATATCAAGCAAAATAAATATTTTTAGCCTTTTTTCATATAATATTGATTCTCCCAAAATAAAATAAATATTTTGAAGAGACAAAATCAACTTACCAATTTTGAAGAGAGAATGAGGTTACAGATTTAATGACTAAGATTAGAGAGGCTGTTAGAAATAATTTTTCTCACGTGACTCGCTTATTTTGAGTATCCTAAAATAGTTGAATAGACTATTGAAGATACTCTTATATGGTACTAATTTTAAGCTAGCCAAAAAATTATGATATCATGGCAACTAAAACTTAAAATTTTAAAATTTAAAACTATAGGTAATCGAAAATTTTAAATGGATTTTAGTATACTTTTAAAAGTCAATACTAATTTTATAATTTAAAACTTTCAAAGTTTAACAATAACTTTACAATTTGAAACTTTTAAAAGTCAATAATAACTTTACAATTTATAACGATGAAAGTCATACTGCATTATTAATTTATTTCTCTCTCCGTTTCTTAATATAAGTCGTTTTAGATAAATATGTTTATTCCTAAATATAAGTCGTTTAAAAATTTCAAGTAAGCATTAATTATTTAGTTTTTCATATTACCCCAAGTATTAAATATAACTTTGGTTTTCTCACTATTTTTTGCCCAATAAATAACACTCTCTTTTTTCAATACAAGAGCAATATAGACAATTAATAGTATATTTAATGTTTTACAATCATTTTCTTAATACTTGTGCACAACTTAAAAACGATCTATACAGTAAAATCCCAATTTAGGAATACTCTATATAAGAATAACCTCTATAATATTATAAAAAAATTTGATCCCAATTTATGTCAGTTATAAATAAGAATAACCTCTAAATTGTAATATATTTTATATTTTTTAAGTCTCGTATTAAGAAATTATACATCTATATAGTAATAATTTCATATATATATAAATATATGAGAGAGACAATAATAATTTTAAAATACTACATTTTCTTATAAAAGACTATATTTCCTATAAAGGACTACATTTTTCTATAAAATACTATATTTCCTATAAAAGATCATATTTTCCTATAAAAAACTACTTTGCATAAATATTTTTTGAATAATAATTTTTAGGGAGTTCTTATTGATATTTTTGTTAAAGTGGATATTTTTTAGTGTTCGGAAAATATTTTATACCAATACCTCTATTTAGTAATAACCTCTGAATTAGAATACAAATAGTTTTGTCCCAAGTGTATTCCTAAATAGAAGTTTTAATGTATTAATTAAGGAACGGAGGGAGTACTTACTTTCCAGTCAGTCATGTTCCATTATTACATACTCTCTCCGTTTCTTAATATAGATCGTTTTTGAGTTGTGCACAAGTATTAAGGAAATAATTATATAGTATTAACTATAATATCAATTATCTATATTGTCGTTGTATTGGAAGAACAGATTATTATTTATTAGACAGAAAATAGTGAGAGAATCAAAATTATATTTAATACTTGAGGTAATATTGAAACTAAGTAATTAATGCTTACTTGAAATTCTCAAACGACTTATATTAAGAAATAAAAATATTTCTCGACTTATATTAAGGAACAGAGAGAGTATTACTTTCCAGTTCCCAATTAGATTTTGTGGAAAATAAACAAAGAAAACAAAAAAAATTCAAATATAAAACGCTACGCACAAAAGAAGTCTACTACATATCAACAACTTAATTTCTTTCAAATTAGGATTTCACATTATACTAATCTTATAATTTTTTTTATACACATTTAATAATATAAAAAATATTTTTTTAAGAAAAAATAAAATTTATTTTCAACAATTAACGACACAATAATTATCGCAAACAATTATATTATTAAAGTATAACCAATAATTATCGCAAAAAATTACTCTCTCCGTTTCTTAATATAGGTCATTTTAGAGAAATATTTTTGTTCCTAAATATAAGTCGTTTGAGAATTTCAAGTAAGTATTAATTGCTTAGTTTTTAATATTATCCCAAATAATAAATATAACTTTGGTTCTCATACTATTTTTTGCCCAATAAATAATATTCTTTTTTTCTAATATAAGGGTAATATCAATAATTGATAGTATATTTAATATTTTAAAATTATTTTTTTAATATTTATACATAATTCTAAAACGATCTATATTAAAGAACGTAGTGAGAGAGTAAGAAATGAATCAATTTTTTTATTGCTTGGTTGTTACAAAGTAATTGTAGAAGACTTAAAAGACCATTTGGAGTTGACCATCTTTTTCCAAGTCAGGCCAGCGAGTGATGCTGCATTATTAATTACACCGAACTTGCAATTAAGTGCCACCACACATGACTCTGTCAAAACCCGACCCGCACCTTAAGTTTCAATTAAATCATGCTGCATTATTACATACTACTTTCCGGTTAGTCATGATGTATTATTATATACTTGTAACGTTTTGAAGTTGTTTATAAGAATTAATGAAATGATTGTATAATACTCTTTTCGTTTTAAATTATCTACTTTTTTAGAGTTTTATATACATATCAATATGTGTGATAAAAATACTAAAATACCATTATGTGCTGATTTTTTTATTTTCTGCGCATGAATCTATTGGTGGGAATATGAAAAGATGCTTAAAAAAGAGTAGATGCATGAATAAGAGTAATGACTATCATTAATTAGGGTAAAGGGGCAAACTTGAAAAATAAAAGAAAAAAATGCATTGAAATCTTAAAAAAACAGATATTGTGGGATAAATTTTTTTTGCTAAAACAGCAGATAATTTGGGACGGATGAAGTATTAAATATAATATTAATTATATATAATATTTTTAAAATTTTATAATTATCATATTTAGTTTTTTTTATCTGTAATATTTTTTTATTAAGGATAATTTTGAAAAGATTATAATTAATTCTCCTAGATTATGTAAAACGACAAATAATTTTAAAAAAATATCTAAAACGTCATATATTATGAGACGAAGAGAGTACTACTTTCTTACTAGCCATACTGCATTATTACATACTTTTCAGTTTCTAATTAGATTTCCACCCTATATTATTCTGATGAATGGAACCCACCTCCACCTTTATATTTTTGTGCATAACGTATATGATGACTTCACCACATAGTATTTGACCCAGTGGTATGACTCGTCTCATAATTTTCATGAAGTCGAGAGTTCTATCCTTGGTGGTGTTAGCAAAATGAACGGACACTATATATATATATATATATATATATATATATATATATATATATATATATAAAGGACTACATTTTTCTATAAAATACTATATTTCCTATAAAAGATCATATTTTCCTATAAAAGACTACTTTGCATAAATATTTTTTGAATAATAATTTTTAGGGAGTTCTTATTGATATTTTTGTTAAAGTGGATATTTTTTAGTGTTCGGAAAATATTTTATACCAATACCTCTATTTAGTAATAACCTCTGAATTAGAATACAAATAGTTTTGTCCCAAGTGTATTCCTAAATAGAGGTTTTAATGTATTAATTAAGGAACGGAGGGAGTACTTACTTTCCAGTCAGTCATGTTCTATTATTACATACTCTCTCCGTTCCTTAATATAGATCGTTTTAGAGTTGTGCACAAGTATTAAGGAAACAATTATATAGTATTAACTATAATATCAATTATCTATATTGTCGTTGTATTGGAAGAAGAGATTGTTACTACCTCCATCCCATAATAACTGTAAGACCCCAAATTTTATAAATAAAGATGAATTTTCTATAAATATTATTTTTGAATATTATGGAGTTAATTTGATATAATGTTATAGTTGTGGGTAATATTTATAAATTTTGCAAAGTACGCAAGTTGTTATATAATATTCGATTGGTCGGGGAATATTCGTTTTAACAGGGAATATTCGTACAACGACACAATCATTTGTGGACCCCACAACGGAATTATTGTCGGATTGAGAAAACGACAAAAATATTTTATTAAAAATAACGGCGGAAGTTTTACCATTGTTACTGTTGAACTACTCGGTAGTAAAAGTACAGTAATACGTGTGGTTGCATAGTAGCACACGGTATTGATTATTAATGCTTATGTGAGAAGTCACTCAGTTTGATTCCATTATTGTCAGTTAATAATATGAATTATTTAGCGATAATGACGTTTTGTTTTATTCGTATTACTAACGTAATAAAACAGAAACATCTTTTTATATAAAACAAAATACTTTATTTAAGTTATTCTATAAATAGAATATATTATATTTTATTTAAAAGATTTTTCTTTAAATATGGACCGTCAAATTAAAGTAATCAATCTGGACCGTTCATGGATTAGTTACTATGATTCTATTTTTCTATAAATAGCAGCTCATTCCTTCATTATTTCTTACGAATTCACTGAACTCTAGAGAGAGAAACTATAGAGAGAAACTATAGAGAGAGAGAAGAAGAGTATTCTGCTACTTAACTACTTCCTTATTTCAGCTCGTCTTTAAAACGGTAAGGGGTGTTATTCTTTCTTATTCATGAAGAGAATTGTTGTTATTCCATTTCTTATTATTCTGTTGGAATAACCTGTATACGCGGTCTACCCTATACTTGGTGACATTCTTCTATTATTCTGTTGGAACATCCTATCTGTGTGTTTTACACCGGACCTGGTTCCGTTTTTATTATTATTCTGTTGGAACATCCTGTCTGTGTGTTTTACACCGGACCTGGTTCCGTCTTTATTATTATTCTGTCGGAATATCCTGTCTGTGTGTTTTACACCGGACCTGGTTCCATTATTTATTATATTGTTCTTTATTATTCTGTCGGAATATCCTGTCTGTGCGTTTACGCCGGACCTGGTTCCATTATTTATTATTCTGTTGGAATAACCTGTCTGTGCGGTCTATCGCATGCATGGTGATTTCTTTTGTTATTCCATTCTTTATTATACTCAGTTGGTTAAGTTTTGACTTCTATACTCCATGAAATTTGTAGAATATCCTTGACATTTGCGCTTCATCTAGTATCTATTCATGAAAATATTCTCCTGATCATTCTTGAATTTTACTCCACAAAGTAGTATCATGTTGACAATTTGGACGTTATTAATTCCTGGATAAATTAATTCTTGAACTTGTTTTATTGAATTCTTATATCATTGTCATCATCCTCATGTTTATAAAATGTTGAAAGTCATCTGTGGCCTGTAGTGCATAGATGGACTTGGTATGATTATGACCAGGGATTATTCGGTATAATCATGACCGTAATGTTACAAATGATGTGGTAAAAGTCCTCATTGGCCCGTAGTGCATTGATGGACAGTTGTTGGCATGATCATGACCATTAATGAATATACGAATATCCTTGACCGTAGTGCAGGGGTGATTCGATGATGTGGATTATTTTATTAAGCTGAGTCCCAGCGATCACAGTGTTGAAAAATCTTTTAAATCATAAAAGATAGTAGAGTTTATTTTCTACTTGACTCTCTTAATGGATTGCTTGTTCCGCTACAGTTAAACTTGATGTCTATTATATTTTATCAGTTTAACATTGTTGAAGGCTAATGATAATTTATTCTGCATTATCTTAGTCATAATATTTCTTACTGGGCTAGTTGAGCTCACCCTTTCTTTCACTGTTCTCTTCAGGAAATGAGAACGTAGCTGGGGCAAGTCGGGGAACGGAGTGATGGTCCGAATGATAGTATTAGTTAGTAGTCCTCACTATTCTATTTAATGGTGTGTTAATAAATGTAATGAGGACTCCTTTTGAGTATGAATACTCTCTAGAAGATAATATTTGTATTCAAACTCACAGTTTATGTTTTGTCGTATTGTACACGACAGTTGTATTAGTAAGTTGTATTTGTATTTTGTACTATGTATCTGACGACCCAAGATGGGTGATGTATACCTAATTTTGGGGGCGTCACAGTTGGTATCAGAGCTTAGGGATATGATCCCTGGCTAAGATGTGAGAATAGAACTAGGAGGGGAGAGACGGGGAATTCCTTCGCTAGTATGACCTACCTAAGTTTATTTGCATGGTATTTAATTGGTCGGTCATAATATAAGGATAATATATGGCATATCAATTAACTTTTATTTTGTGGCAGTATCTGAAAATGGCATCTGAGAATGTTGAGAATAGCAATGGAGCACAGGCGATTATTGATTCACCACATATCAATAATCAGGATAATGTTCATCAGGAAGGTGACAATCCTCATGCAAACAACAACACTGACCAGATGATGAATGATGGAATGTTCAGAGGTTTTATGCAATTCATGCAACAACAGGTGAAAGCGGCTCCTGTCCACAACGTAGGTGAAAATACTGGAAACTCTCAGGCGGTCACCGCTAAACAGTTTAAGGAGCTGGAACCACCGGAGTTTAAGGGAGAACCCAAACCACTTGTAGCTGAAACATGGATAAAGCAGATCACCAAGATATTTGATGTCTTGGGTTGCTCCGAGGAGCAAAAGGTTCCCTTTGCCGCCTTTATGTTGCGAGGAGAGGCAGATTACTGGTGGGAATCGATAAAGCGTACTCAACCTGCCGCATTGAAGATGTCTTGGGAGAAGTTCCAAGAGCTGTTTAACGACAAATACTTTCCCGAGAGTATTCGTCACATGAAGGAGGTGGAGTTCATCAAATTGGAGCAGAATAATATGACCGTGTCGCAGTACGAGGCAAAATTTGCGGAGTTATCCCGGTTTGCGTCCCACCTGGTGGATAATGAAGAAAGAATGACGCGGATGTTTTTAAGAGGTTTGAAGCCGGAGATACGTCAACATCTTGTTTCTCATAAACTGTGTTTGTATTCAGATGTTGTAAATAGGGCTCAGTTGGTGGAGCGCGATAACGAGACAACGCAACCAAAAGAGAGCAGCCGGCAAAATGATAATACCAGTGAGAGCAGTCATCGAAGCGGTGACAACAAGCGTGGAGGAAATCAACAGGCCAGAAATGGTAACCACTTCGGTGGTAATCAGGGACAAAATAATAAGAATGGACATTTCAAGAAGAGGAGATTCAACAATGATGGAAAGACGTCAGCACCAGCACCTATCGTTAAGGAAGGAGAACGACCACCTATCATATGTTTCAAATGCGGAGGGGAGGGGCATATCAGTCCAAACTGCGCGATGCCGTCCAAAGCATGTTATAATTGTGGAAGAGAAGGTCATTTAGCCCGATTTTGTCGTTTACCGAAGACAAATTCAGCTAGGATGGAGGCACCAAAGGCCGTCCCAGAAAAGTCAAAACCGGTTGTGCAAGGGAGAGCGTTTGTTGTGAACTCCCAGAAAGCAAGGAACCCAAATGAGGTCATCACGGGTAAGCTTATCATAAACTCTAACGAAGTCTATACTTTATTTGATACCGGTTCTACCCATTCTTTTATTTCTCCTACTTGCGCTCATCGATTAAATTTGATTCCGGGGAAATTAGACTTTGACTTAGCTGTTGAAACTCCATTGGGAGAAACTTTCATTACATCCACGGTTTATAAGTCTTGTTTGGTTCAAGTTGGTACCCACACATTACTTGTCGATCTTATTTCATTAAAAATACTTGCATTTGACGTGATTCTAGGGATTGATTGGTTAACTACTCATCATGCAAAAATTGATTGTTTTCGTAAGGTTGTTAGCTTTCATATTCCTAATCGACCTATTATGCGAATTCAAGCAACCAAACCATTAAAATCAATCGCTGTCATCTCAAGCCATAAAGCTATTCGTTTATTGAAAAATGGATGTCAAGCTTTCTTAGCTCATGTCACAGATCTAAACAAAAATACGTCAGCTTTGAATGATATTTCTGTTGTTAATAAATTTCCTGACGTATTTCCCGAAGAACTTCCTGGCCTACCCCCAGAGCGTGAAATTAAATTTTGTATCGACCTTGAACCCGGTACAAAACCCATTTCCAAAGCCCCATATCGAATGGCTCCTATTGAACTTCAGGAGTTAAAGACCCAACTGCAGGAATTGTTAGACATTGGTTTTATTCGTCCTAGTACTTCTCCTTGGGGTGCTCCTATTCTGTTCGTGAAGAAGAAAGATGGGAGTATGCGACTTTGTATTGATTATCGGGAGTTGAATCATGTCACCATCAAAAATAGGTACCCATTGCCACGTATTGATGACCTGTTTGACCAGTTGCAAGGAGCACAATTCTTTTCAAAGATCGATCTTCGTTCTGGATATCATCAGCTGAAGGTTAGAACTGAGGATATTCCAAAGACTGCCTTCAGAACTCGGTATGGGCATTATGAATTCTTAGTTATGTCTTTTGGATTGACTAATGCTCCTGCTGCCTTCATGGATATGATGAACAGGGTATTTAAGGAATATTTGGATCACTTTGTGGTCGTCTTTATCGATGACATCCTTGTTTATTCAAAAGCCGTGAAGATCATGAGCAACACTTGAGGCTGGTACTCCAAAAGCTTCGTGAATACAAACTTTATGCCAAGTTGAAGAAATGCGAGTTCTGGCTGGAAGAGGTAGCATTCCTTGGGCACGTAGTATCAAGTCGTGGAATATCGGTTGACCCGGCAAAGATTGAAGCTATTCAAAGCTGGGAGCAACCTAAATCAGTAACCGAAGTACGTAGCTTTCTCGGTCTAGCTGGTTATTATCGGAGATTCGTGGAAGGATTTTCTCGAATCGCTACTCCATTAACTCAGCTGACTCGAAAAGATACAAAGTTCGGTTGGAGCGAAGAATGTGAGCAGAGTTTTCAAGAACTCAAGAGGAGACTCATTTCAGCACCTGTTCTAACAATACCATCTGGCTCGGAGGGATTTGTCATCTACAGTGATGCTTCGAGCAAAGGGTTGGGATGCGTTCTCATGCAACATGGAAAAGTCATAGCCTATGCATCAAGACAACTCAAGGAATATGAGAGGAATTATCCTACTCATGATCTAGAGTTGGCAGCTGTTGTCTTTGCACTTAAAATTTGGAGGCATTACTTGTATGGGGAGAAGGTGGAGATCTTTACGGATCATAAAAGTCTCAAATATTTCTTCACTCAAAAGGAACTCAACATGCGACAACGACGTTGGCTTGAACTGTTGAAAGATTATGATCATACCATTCAATATCATCCTGGAAAAGCGAACGTGGTAGCTGACGCATTGAGTAGAAGATCATATGCAAGTACGAGTGCGATATTGTCAACACAAAGACCCATTTTGTGTGATTTGCAAAGGATGGAGATAGAGTTAAAGACTCCAGGGACCCATGTGATGATGGCGAATATACGAGTAGAACCGACTTTAATCGATAAAGTTAAAGCTGCTCAAGCTACAGACCTGGAGCTGATGCGTATGAGGAAGAAAGTGCAAGAAGGTGCTATGCCGGAAGCAAGAATCGATGAAGAAGGAATACTTCGAGTCAACTCCAGACTTTGTGTTCCTAACAACCCTGATTTAAAGTATGAAATCATGATGGAGGCGCACAACACACCGTTTGCAATCCATCCTGGAAGTACCAAAATGTATCATGATCTTCGTCATACATTTTGGTGGAGCAATATGAAGAGAGAGATAGCGTTGTTTATCTCAAGGTGTCTAACTTGTCAACGAGTCAAAGCGGAGCATCAAGTACCAAAAGGTCCATTGCAACCACTTGAAATTCCAGAATGGAAGTGGGAGCACATTACCATGGATTTCGTTACCGGTCTTCCTAGGGTTTCTCAAGGTATTGATGCGATTTGGGTCATTGTTGATAGATTGACCAAGTCTGCTCATTTCTTACCGATACGAGAAACTTATACACTTGAACGTCTTGCTCGTATGTACATAAACGAGATTGTAAGACTGCATGGTATGCCAGTATCCATAGTTTCTGACCGAGACCCAAGATTCACTTCACGATTTTGGGTTAGTTTACAAAAAGCTATGGGCACGGAGTTACGATTTAGTTCAGCATATCATCCTCAGACGGACGGACAATCAGAGAGGACTATTCAAACTCTTGAAGATCTATTAAGACTCTGTGTCTTTGACTTCAAGGGAAGTTGGGACAAGTTCTTACCATTTGTGGAGTTTTCCTACAACAACAGTTATCAAGCAAGTATTGGCATGGCTCCATTCGAAGCATTGTATGGAAGAAAATGTCGTTCTCCAGTATGCTGGGATGAGGTGGGTGAAGCAACGTTGTTGGGACCGGAGTTGGTACGTATGACTACAGAAAAGATTCAAACGATCCGACAACGTATAAAAACCTCACAAGATCGACAAAAGAGTTATGCTGATCTTCATCGAAAGGACGTGGAATTTGATGTAGGAGATCATGTGTTCTTACGTGTTGCTCCATGGAAAGGAGTTACGAGATTTGGAAAGAGAGGAAAGCTCAATCATCGATTCATCGGTCCATTTTTAATCCTCGATCGAGTAGGAACTGTGGCTTATAGACTCGCTTTACCGCCAAGTATGTCTCGTGTTCATAATGTTTTTCACATATCCATGTTACGCAAATATATGGAAGACTCGAACCACATTATTGAGTTAGAACCGGACAAAATAGCGGAGGATTTGACGTATGAAGAAGTTCCTGTTCAAATCTTGGATAAGAAGGAACATATTCTACGCTCCAAGGTTATACCTCAAGTCAAAATTTTATGGAGAAACCACGATGTTGAGGAAATGACTTGGGAGTTAGAATCTGAAATGAAATCAAGGTATCCTTACCTCTTCGACATACCAGGTACGTACCCTAATTTCGAGGGCAAAATTTCATAAGAAGGGGAGGTTGTAAGACCCCAAATTTTATAAATAAAGATGAATTTTCTATAAATATCATTTTTGAATATTATGGAGTTAATTTGATATAATGTTATAGTTGTGGGTAATATTTATAAATTTTGCAAAGTACGCAAGTTGTTATATAATATTCGATTGGTCGGGGAATATTCGTTTTAACAGGGAATATTCGTACAACAACACAATCATTTGTGGACCCCACAACGGAATTATTGTCGGATTGAGAAAACGACAAAAATATTTTATTAAAAATAACGGCAGAAGTTTTACCATTGTTACTGTTGAACTACTCGGTAGTAAAAGTACAGTAATATGTGTGGTTGCATAGTAGCACACGGTATTGATTATTAATGCTTATGTGAGAAGTCACTCAGTTTGATTCCATTATTGTCAGTTAATAATATGAATTATTTAGCGATAATGACGTTTTATTTTATTCGTATTATTAACGTAATAAAACAGAAACATCTTTTTATATAAAACAAAATACTTTATTTAAGTTATTCTATAAATAGAATATATTATATTTTATTTAAAAGATTTTTCTTTAAATATGGACCGTCAGATTAAAGTAATCAATCTGGACCGTTCATGAATTAGTTACTATGATTCTATTTTTCTATAAATAGCAGCTCATTCCTTCATTATTTCTTACGAATTCACTGAACTCTAGAGAGAGAAACTATAGAGAGAAACTATAGAGAGAGAAGAAGAAGAGTATTCTGCTACTTAACTACTTCCTTATTTCAGCTCGTCTTTAAAACGGTAAGGGGTGTTATTCTTTCTTATTCATGAAGAGAACTGTTGTTATTCCATTTCTTATTATTCTGTTGGAATAACCTGTATACGCGGTCTACCCTATACTTGGTGACATTCTTCTATTATTCTGTTGGAACATCCTATCTGTGTATTTTACACCGGACCTGGTTCCGTTTTTATTATTATTCTGTTGGAACATCCTGTCTGTGTGTTTTACACCGGACCTGGTTCCGTCTTTATTATTATTCTGTCGGAATATCCTGTCTGTGTGTTTTACACCGGACCTGGTTCTATTATTTATTATATTGTTCTTTATTATTCTGTCGGAATATCCTGTCTGTGCGTTTACGCCGGACCTGGTTCCATTATTTATTATTCTGCCGGAATATCCTGTCTGTGCGTTTACGCCAGACCTGGTTCCATTATTTATTATTCTGTTGGAATAACCTGTCTGTGCGGTCTATCGCATGCATGGTGATTTCTTTTGTTATTCCATTCTTTATTATACTCAGTTGGTTAAGTTTTGACTTCTATACTCCATGAAATTTGTGGAATATCCTTGACATTTGCGCTTCATCTAGTATCTATTCATGAAAATATTCTCCTGATCATTCTTGAATTTTACTCCACAAAATAGTATCATGTTGACAATTTGGACGTTATTAATTCCTGGATAAATTAATTCTTGAACTTGTTTTATTGAATTCTTATATCATTGTCATCATCCTCATGTTTATAAAATGTTGAAAGTCATCTGTGGCCTGTAGTGCATAGATGGACTTGGTATGATTATGACCAGGGATTATTCGGTATAATCATGACCGTAATGTTACAAATGATGTGGTAAAAGTCCTCATTGGCCCGTAGTGCATTGATGGACAGTTGTTGGCATGACCATGACCATTAATGAATATACGAATATCCTTGGCCGTAGTGCAGGGGTGATTCGATGATGTGGATTATTTTATTAAGCTGAGTCCCAGCGATCACAATGTTGGAAAATCTTTTAAATCATAAAAGATAGTAGAGTTTATTTTCTACTTGACTCTCTTAATGGATTGCTTGTTCCGCTACAGTTAAACTTAATGTCTATTATATTTTATCAGTTTAACATTGTTGAAGGCTAATGATAATTTATTCTGCATTATCTTAGTCATAATATTTCTTACTGGGCTAGTTGAGCTCACCCTTTCTTTCACTGTTCTCTTCAGGAAATGAGAACGTAGCTGGGGCAAGTCGGAGAACGGTGTGATGGTCCGAATGATAGTATTAGTTAGTAGTCCTCACTATTCTATGTAATGGTGTGTTAATAAATGTAATGAGGACTCCTTTTGAGTATGAATACTCTCTAGAAGATAATATTTGTATTCAAACTCACAATTTATGTTTTGTCGTATTGTACACGTCAGTTGTATTAGTAAGTTGTATTTGTATTTTGTACTATGTATCTGACGACCCAAGATGGGTGATGTATACCTAATTTTGGGGGCGTCACAATAACTGTCGTTTTAGAAGGAAATTTTTTTCCCAATTTATTTGTCGTTTACAACTTTCTAGGAGAATAAATTATTTACTTTCCTATATCACCCCTACCTTCTCTCATCGTCCCAAGAAAATTTTTTCTTGTATTAATAGTTTTTAACTTCCCATAAAGGGGTAGTGATGAAATTTTACACCAATTTTAATTAATAAATGATAGCACTAAATGACTTTCTTAATCCATGTGCATCAAGCTAAAGTGACAATTATTATGGGATGGAGGGAGTATTTATTAGACAGAAAATAGTGAGAGAACCAAAATTACATTTAATACTTGAGGTAATACTGAAACTAAGTAATTAATGCTTACTTGAAATTCTCAAACGACTTATATTAAGAAATAAAAATATTTCTCGATTTATATTAAGGAACGGAGAGAGTATTACTTTCCAGTTCCCAATTAGATTTTGTGGAAAATAAACAAAGAAAACAAAAAAAATTCAAATATAAAACGCTACGCACAAAAGAAGTCTACTACATACCAACAACTTAATTTCTTTCAAATTAGGATTTCACATTATACTAATCTTATAATTTTTTTTATACACATTTAATAATATAAATAATATTTTTTAAGAAAAAATAAAATTTATTTTCAACAATTAACGACACAATAATTAACGCAAACAATTATATTATTAAAGTATAACCAATAATTATCGCAAAAAATTACTCTCTCCGTTTCTTAATATAGGTCATTTTAGAGAAATATTTTTGTTCCTAAATATAAGTCGTTTGAGAATTTCAAGTAAGTATTAATTGCTTAGTTTCTAATATTACCCCAAATAATAAATATAACTTTGGTTCTCATACTATTTTTTACCCAATAAATAACATTCTCTTTTTCTAATATAAGGGTAATATAAATAATTGATAGTATATTTAATATTTTAAAATTATTTTTTTAATATTTATACATAATTCTAAAACGACCTATATTAAAGAACGGAGTGAGAGAGTAAGAAATGAATCAATTTTTTTATTGCTTGGTTGTTACAAAGTAATTGTAGAAGACTTAAAAGACCATTTGGAGTTGACCATCTTTTTCCAAGTCAGGCCAGCGAGTGATGCTGCATTATTAATTACACCGAACTTGCAATTAAGTGCCACCACACATGACTCTGTCAAAACCCGACCCGCACCTTAAGTTTCAATTAAATCATGCTGCATTATTACATACTACTTTCCGGTTAGTCATGATGTATTATTATATACTTGTAACGTTTTGAAGTTGTTTATAAGAATTAATGAAATGATTGTATAATACTCTTTTCGTTTTAAATTATCTACTTTTTTAGAGTTTTATATACATATCAATATGTGTGATAAAAATACTAAAATACCATTATGTGCTGATTTTTTTATTTTCTGCGCATGAATCTATTGGTGGGAATATGAAAAGATGCTTAAAAAAGAGTAGATGCATGAATAAGAGTAATGACTATCATTAATTAGGGTAAAGGGGCAAACTTGAAAAATAAAAGAAAAAAATGCATTGAAATCTTAAAAAAACAGATATTGTGGGATAAATTTTTTTTGCTAAAACAGCAGATAATTTGGGACGGATGAAGTATTAAATATAATATTAATTATATATAATATTTTTAAAATTTTATAATTATCATATTTAGTTTTTTTTATCTGTAATATTTTTTTATTAAGGATAATTTTGAAAAGATTATAATTAATTCTCCTAGATTATGTAAAACGACAAATAATTTTAAAAAAATATCTAAAACGTCATATATTATGAGACGAAGAGAGTACTACTTTCTTACTAGCCATACTGCATTATTACATACTTTTCAGTTTCTAATTAGATTTCCACCCTATATTATTCTGATGAATGGAACCCACCTCCACCTTTATATTTTTGTGCATAACGTATATGATGACTTCACCACATAGTATTTGACCCAGTGGTATGACTCGTCTCATAATTTTCATGAAGTCGAGAGTTCTATCCTTGGTGGTGTTAGCAAAATGAACGGACACTATATATATATATATATATATATATATATATATATATATATATATATATATATATATATATACGGGAAGGATCAAGAGTATTCTCCTTAAATAGCATTCCTCCTTAAATAGCATTCTTTTATTAAAACTACGTCGTTTTGGAGGGACGCGACGGCATTTTTGTAAATACGCGATGACAATGCTATTTAAGGAGAATGCTCTTGATCCTTACCGTGTGTGTGTGTGTGTGTATATATATATATATATATATATATATATATATATATATATATATATATATATATATATATATATATATAGCAAGGATCAAGAGCATTCCTCTTAAATAGCATCCCTTTTTAAATAACACTCTTTTATTAAAACTACGTCGTTTTGGAGCGACTTAAAAGATAGTGGTCCCACTTATTTTCCTTTTATTTACAAAAATGCCACCCGCGGATAAGGGTGTAAACGAGTTGAACCAGAGCGAACAGAGAGCTACTCGAATTCGACTCGAAATGATAAATTCTTACTCGAATTCGGCTCGAATTCGAATTATATTTAAAAATTTCTACTCAGATTCAACTCGACTCGAATATTTATTACTCGAATTCGATCCGACTCGACTCGAATATTTATTCAAACTACTCGCGAGCTTCAAATTCAATCTCGAATTCGAGTCTCCACATAACAACTAGTTATATAATAAATATAATTATAAATTAAATTTATTATTTTACATAAAAATAAAAAAAATATATTTATTATTACACTTTACAAATATAAAATCATAATTAAAATTAAAAATAAAATAAGATAATAACTAATTATCCTAATTTGATTTAAATTTATATATATTATAAGAGAATGTATCGAACATCTAATCGAATATGTATTGCCCGAGTATGTATCGAATCACAATAAAAAATTTGAGTAGTTTGAATCTTAAACGAGTAGAGTATAACCTTGCTCATATTCTACTCATATTTTTATTCGAACTATTTTTAATGCTCAGATTTGGATCATATTATTAACGAATCTGAGTCTTGCTCGTATTTTTTCGCGTCGAGCCCGAATCGAGCCCGAACTGTGTTAGCTCGTTTACAACCTTACCCGCAACCACTCCTGTAATAACCCGATATTTTCTATATAAATAAATAAGAAATTGTGCATATAATTTTTATTATTATTATTATTAATGATGGGAATATGTGTCAAGTAATGCGTATGTAAATATGTGATAAATAAAATTTATTTATTACGTGAATAATTTCAAATAATTTTATTTTAGAATTATTGATCATTATAAAGTATATTCTTATAATAATTAATTTTGTAGCAGAAATATTTTTATTAATCATTTTGCATGAAAACATGATTTTATATAATTTAAATAAGGCATGAAATGATTATTGGAATTATTATAATTACTATTTTATTATATGAATTTTAGTTCAGATTATTTAAGTTAATTATTTTTAACTTGATTAATAATGTTATATTTGATAGATAAATCAGATATGGAATCCAAACCCTAAATTTGGATTTTTGATCGAGGGATGAGAATAATAATATAATATTAATTTTTCAGTGCTATAAATATGTAAAGTATATGAGTAGACTGATAATGGTCAGACAATTCTGGTGTATCACGACAAACCCTAGTATTACTGTCATAAACCATAATTGGAAATTCAAAATTAAAATTTAAGATCGGTCAGAAATTGTGTTATATGAATTATGTGCATATTATAGAATTACTGTTAATTAGGAAAATCCTAATTAATATTTGAAAACCCTAATTTAAAATTAGAAACCCTAACTTGCTAATTAGGAACCCTAAATGCTAAAACTAGAAACCCTAATTATTATTTTAGTAAATTGAATTGGTAATTTGGGAACCCTAATGATGTTAAGGAACCCTATGCATTTTTAGAATCCTAATTTTCTATTAAAACTCTAATTTAATTAGTGTGTTTTAAATTAAACTTTTATTACGCTTTAATTTTAATTTTTCAAACCCTAGTAATTATTTGAAAAACTTTAAGATGTAAAATCTAGTGAATAAATCCTATATTCAAGCACCTTGGACAAGAATAACCTTAAAATCAAAAAGTAAATGACCATTTTACCCTTTTTGTCCCATTTGGTGAATTATTGTTAGCCAAATCTTATCAAATCTTGCTAGCCACCACCTTAGATTAAGCTACCAGCTATAGCATGCCAACAACAGCTTCAATGCATCAGCCAAGGGCCATGTATACAAGTATATATAGAATTCAAGAGAGAGAAAGTGCACATTTAGCCTAATTTGATCACTTACACTTAGCCATATTCTCTCAAGCTCAAACCCACGAAATTCTAGTGTTAGATCAGTCACAAATCAAGCCCCACGAACACCAACATCAAATCAGAAGCATAGAAATCAGAATTGAATCATAAAGAGGTAAACCCTAATCTAGAAATTTGACTTTTGATCTTGTGTTAGATTTATTTTTTGTGTTAAATATGTTGTATGTGGTGTTAATCAATGATCTGGGTTGCTAGATGTTAGATCCATAACATCTAGAGGCTCAGATTTGATGATTTTTCAAATCTGGAAATTTTTGAAAATAAGGGTCTGACAGTGAATGTCAGGTCCCATAGATCTCAGTCTGTTATGTGTTTTTATATTTTGAAAGTTTGTACTTGTAGTCTGTTAGGAGATCTTTAATATGAAACTTGAATCAGGTCCATATCTGTTGTAGATTAAAAGTTATTGATGGTCAAACTGGGTTGACCGGCAGTTCTGGAAACCCAGATTCTGCCCAGAAAAGTCTGACAGTGACTTTTGAGACCCTAGATCTTACTTCTGTTAAGTGATTTAATAATGTTCTTGTTATATTCTTGTAGACTGACATGAGTACTACATATACATGCTTTTATATTACCCAAATACGTAACAGAAATGAATTGAAAGTTGGTAAAACTTGAGTTGATGAAACTGCTCAAGAACATTTCTGGAAAACCCAGAAATGTTCAAGAACAGCTCCTGATCACTACTTTGATCGGCCCATATCTCTTACTTGTGTTGATGTTATGATGATCTGATGATATGTTATTATTCCTTGTCATGCATACTATAGATTTGACCAATTAAACGATATAAATCATGACCAGAACATAAAGAAATTCGAGCATGAAAGTGATAGGTCGAACTGCGGGGTTTCTAGGAAAAACCCAGAAACACTCTGACAGCATGTTTGCTAGCTCAAATCTTTTTGATTAATTATGTTTAGACTTGAACATGGCTTGAATCATGTTCTCTGTTAGTTACTCTTCAAGGCCCGACGTGTAGACCACCCATAACATGAACCGATTGATAGATATAAGACCATGAATATCGTTGACCGGCCATGACTGAAAATTCTGGGCAGCCCAGAACCTTGATGAACAGCTCTGACAGCATGTTCTGATGCTTAGATCTTCCTCATGTTTTATGATTTAGTCCAGAAATGGTTATGAACATGTACTCTTACATACATACTACAACATTTAATCAATAGCATGTCCAGAAACGATTCATGGAGAGAATGGTCGAACAAGCAAGCTCGATCACTGACTTTGAATGCCTAGGTTTCTCAAGAACACCTAAGGCGACACTTACTGTCACCAAAGGGCTTTAGCGACAGACTTAGCAAAATTAATTAATTTAATTTCTAAAAATCATTTAAAAATAGTAAATAAATTCTGAAAATTACAAAAATAGTTTTAAAAATTATTTTAAGTTATAAAAATTAACTTTTAATAATTTGACATATTTTTCATAAATATTAATATTTATTTGGATATTATTGGTATTTAAATTATTTAATAAATGCATTAAATAAATAAATTAAAAATGAATTTATTGTATTAAAAATCATTTAAAATAATAATAAGGTATTTAATAATATTTTAAGTTATAAAACATAACTTTTAATATTTTAAGATAAATTTTATTAATGATTAAATATTAATGATATTAGATTTATTTAGTAATTATATTAAATAAATTAATTAAAAATGATTTTAATATTATAAAAATTATTTTAAATAAAAATATATAGTTTAAAAATATTTTAAGTTATAAAATATAACTTTTGATATTTAAAGGTAAATTTTATTAATAATTTAATATTAATGATAGTAAGTTTATTTAATAATTATATTAAATAAATAGTTAAAATTGATTTTATTGAATTAAAAATTATTTAAAAAGGAAATAAATAAATTAAAAATGTTTTAAGTTATAATCAATGACTTTTTGATAAATAATAAATTAATATTCTAATATTAACGGTAATTATTTAAAAATAATTTTAAATATTTTAAAAATTATTTAAGGGTAATATTAATACTTTAAAAATATTTTGAGTTATTATAAATAACTTTAATATTTTGGCAACGGTTTCATTAATAGTTTAATATTAATTAAATATTAATGATAATAGAATTGTTTAAGATTTAAATCATTTATTAATGATTTCGGTATTTGAAAAATCATGATAAATTATAATAATTATTTAAAAATTATTATAAAGCTATGAAAAATAATATGACTGATATTTAAAATATCTAAACATCTATTGAACTACACGATAGAATCTTAGACTCGATAATTACCCGATAACGCCGTCGGTACACCGAAATACTTCAGAAATTGATCTAGACTTATATAATTGGACTCGATAAGTGTTTATTTGTGATTCAATGGTTGTTAAACATATGTGACAATGTGATTAGGTTATGTGCTGACTACAATAAGTAGTATTATGTGTTACGATATAATTCTAATCAGTAAAATGATCTTATTACTGATAGGTTATTATACAAAAGATAAGAACTAAGTTGCGTATTGTAAGCAGCAGGTCAGGCAAGTATCATACCTTTGCATTTTCTTTATGTAATGGACATGAGTAAGAAGTTTTAGAATTATATTATTATTATTACCAGATTATTAACCCTATTGTTATATATGTTATATCCGATCATTGATTATTAACATGGTACTATATTGTAATTCAGATGTATATATTCTGTTCGTTAATTTCTAAATATGGTTATTCAAGTGTCCCAACTTGGATAATCATTGTACTTAATCACATGTTGATATATATTTATACCTATTGATAGCAGTATGTATACAATAACAAAGAGTCGTCGAAGCTATTTGATCAGCTAGACACAGATTTAGAAACATAGTTGAATATGATAAAATCTTTTTGTATCCAATCAAATTGATTTGGTTCGGATTCTCGACTAAGTATGAACATCCCGAACACGGGAAAACTTTTATGCGCCCAAGGCAGACAGAGTGAACGATAACATCATTCTTGCATGTAGTATTGATCAATACAGGGCATAACGGGCTGATCACCCCCCCGGTGCCGGTAAGTTATGACGGTTTGCAGATGAATTTCTGTTTAACCTTTTTAAAAATAGAAAATAATGTTCATAGTATGTTACCTTAACCCTATTTATAGTCAATACGTAGTTTCAAAAATTTGATAGAGAGTTGTAATGTTATTATTATCGGTTCAGATTACTTTATAACTATTGACTTGTTGTAGAAGGGTAGTACAAAGAAAATATTTAACCCTTTCAGCTAATGTTTATAATTGTTATTACTTGTTGGGCACTCAAATGCTCACTCTTGCTTAAATTAAATGTTTTCAGTTAAGTATGATCAACCCGAAGGCTCAGGCAAGAACAAGGGGAAAGGAAAGATGTTCGAATGAGATTTATAATATTCTGTGTAATAGTTATAGTTTATTAAGATAATGATACATATTATCTACGATGTAATGAATGTTTAAAGGTCTTGTACCTGGGATTTAAACTTTAATGCATATGTAAATTAAAATTGGTATCAATATTATTGTTATTAATATTATGATTAGTATTTTTCCGCGCATAGAAATGGTATCGTGAAGCACCGAGTTCGAGTTTTAAGTATCTGGATTTGGGGGCGTCACAGGTTGGTATCAAAACTTTAGGGTTAGAAACCTTAGGTGGGATCGACCTTAGGCTATAACCTTAGGACAGGGGAAAATGTTAAAAACACAAATAACTTATATAAAGTTTAAAAGGAGATGAATTGAGTAAATTCATCGTTAAACAAAATAAAAGATAACTTTTATAAAACTATTGTTTGTTATGTGTATATACTATATGCTAATCAGGATAATTTATGTGTGTAGATGTCTGGTGGAAAAGGCTTGTTATATGCTTATAGCATGAAGGAAGATCAAATCCATACACCCGAGCTAATATCGAAGCCAATAGCTTAAATAGATGCTCACAATGAAACCAACTCGGATGAGGTGGTGGTATTAGAAAACGTAGTACCAAATCTAGAGATGGTGGAGCTGACAGATAGTGATTCGGACACTAAAGTTAAAGCTGATCAAGCATCAACGGAGGTGCAGGATCTGAGGAACCAAGTTTCTTCTCTAGAAAAGTTGTGGAAAATAGAAAAGCTGTTAAATAGTCAATTCCGTCAGGCGTTAATAGAAACATTGGAAGGACAAGATAAACTTAAAATCTAAATTGATCAGATGGGAGCCACAAGCAACACATCGTGTGCATCTCCGAACAAGAAGGGGAAAAAAGATAGAAGACTATGACTTAGAAAAAAAACTGATAAGAAGAAAGGGAAAAGAATATGTTACCTTTGCGGCTATGAAGGACATACCACTCTATATTGTACCGACTATAAACCAGGAGCATGTTTTATCGGTGGGATAGAAGATCATCAGGCGAAAGGTTGTCCAAGGAAAAGGAGTAGTAAATAGGTAGTATAGGTTCTGTTGAGTAGGTATGTTTAATGTAATATCTAAGTATGTCTGTGTAATGTAATATTCTCAACTTTTGTGTTGATCAAGGCTGTAATTCCCGACTTTTGTGGTCACAAAGGGATAACAATATATGTTATGTTATGTTAAGTACTTTGAATTGATGGATACGAATCTATGTTTGATTAATGGAATAAGTTTTGTATAAAACGTAGTGTTACATATTAAACTTATACAATAAGGTTTATAATGTAAGTTAAATGTATGATTTTATGTAATCAGATAATGCCGCCAAGACGTCGAACACGAAATCAAAGGGCAGAAGAATCTGTCAACAACGCTGAGGGACAACAGTAAGACCTAATATAAAATTTTGCGAACATGGTAGCTCAGGCTATACAGCAGGGAATACCAGCCGCAAGGAACCGACCAGACAATTGCTTGGCAAAATTTAAAGACTTCAAGGCAATAGGACCACCAGAATTCAGGGGATTAGCTGACCCTATAGAAGCCCAGACATGGATTAACGAGATAAAAAAGGCGTTCGTAATTGCTAGGGTAGATGAGGGGCAAAAGATCGCTGTTGCCACTTATATGATGAAAGGGGAGGCTAACTTTTGGTGGGAGGCAAATCAAACTAGGGCAGGAGAAGGAGTAATTATTTGGGCTAGGTTTAAGACTTTATTTTTTGAAAACTACCTCTCAGCTAGCATGCAGGCTAAGATGGAGGTGAAATTTTTGGAGTTAAAGTAGGATAACATGACTGTTGCGGAGTATGCCGCAAAGTTTAATGAGTTGGCTAGGTTTCGCCGCATCAAGTTGATACGGAGGCTAGGAAGGCAAGGAGGTTTGAGTTGGGCTTAAAACCCTGGCTCTACAACAAGGTGGCAGTGTTGCAGATTAATACTCTTGCAGCACTCATGGAAAAGGCTATCATAGCTGAGGAGGAGAGTGAGTCCATGAGCCTCTATAACAAGGAAAAGAAGAACAAAGGCAAGGCAAAATGAGCTGTAAAGGTGGAAACAAATAGTGGGAGTAGGAGTGAAAAGAGAAAAGGAAATTATTTTGTGAATGTTCAAGTAAAGCAGGAAGGTGTGAAGAAATAGACTGTGCAGTGTAAGAATTGCAGAAAGAATCACTCTGGTGAGTGTTTGAAGTGTAAGTTTGTATGTTATAAGTGTAGGCAGGAGGGTCATATCTCTCCCAACTGTCCCAACTCAAGGATGAACAGTGGGTGTTTTCTGTATGGGTCTATGGAGCATAAGGTGAAGAATTGTCCAAAGAGGAAAATGGAGGCAAGGAGTGTAACCACGGGAAAAGGCAGCGAGACTATGGCAATCACAGGACCGACTTCAACTAACAAACCACCAAAAGCAACCGCGAGAGTCTTTAACATGACGGTCTAAGATACTGTGACAGCTGGTAATGGAATTCCAAGTATTATTCGAATAACTTTTATTTTTCATGTATATATATGATTTTCCTATATATAGCAAATTATTTTATAAATAAATTTTGAAGGAGAAATTTGAGTTCTTCTGGAAATCAAATTTTCTATTTAATCAGATAGACAAGCTTTAGGCCGAATAGTTAAAAGTCGGTTCGATCAAATATGATCGAGATCTACTTGCAATGATTGTATATACTATGAACCCTCGTATGTATAAGTTTTAAAACGGTGATTCCGGGGACGAAATCCTTATAAGAGAGAGTGAATGTAATAACCCAATATTTTTTATATAAATAAATAAATAATTTTGCATATAATTTTTATTATTATTATTAATGATGGGAATATGTGTCAAGTAATGCGTATGTAAATATGTGATAAATAAAATTTATTTATTACGTGAATAATTTTAAATAATTTTATTTTAGAATTATTGATCATTATAAAGTATATTCTTATAATAATTAATTTTGTAGCAGAAATATTTTTATTAATCATTTTGCATGAAAACATGATTTTATATAATTTAAATAAGGTATGAAATGATTATTGGAATTATTATAATTACTATTTTATTATATGAATTTTAGTTCAGATTATTTAAGTTAATTAATTTTAACTTGATTAATAATGTTATATTTGATAGATAAATCAGATATGGAATCCAAACCCTAAATTTGGATTTTTGATCGAGGGATGATAATAATAATATAATATTAATTATATTTTGATTTTTCAGTGCTATAAATATGTACAGTATATGAGTAGACTGATAATGGTCAGGCAATTCTGGTGTATCACGACAAACCCTAGTATTACTGTCATAAACCATAATTGGAAATTCAAAACTAGAATGTAAGATCGGTCAGAAATTGTGTTATATGAATTATGTGCGTATTATAGAATTACTGTTAATTAGGAAAACCCTAATTAATATTTGAAAACCCTAATTTAAAATTAGAAACCCTAACTTGCTAATTAGGAACCCTAATTGCTAAAACTAGAATCCCTAATTATTATTTTAGTAAATTAAACTGGTAATTTGGGAACCCTAATGATGTTAAGGAACCCTATGTATTTTTAGAATCCTAATTTTCTATTAAAAACCCTAATTTTAATTAGTGTGTTTTAAATTAAAATTTTATTATACTTTAATTTTAATTTTTCAAACCCTAAAAATTATTTCAGAAACTTTAAGATGTAAAATCTAGTGAATAAATTCTATATTGAAGCACCTTGGACAAGAATAACCTTAAAATTAAAAAGCAAATGACCATTTTACCCTTTTTGTCCCATTTGGTGAATTATTGTTAGCCAAATCTTATCAAATCTTGCTAGCCACCACCCTAGATTAAGCTACCAGCTATAGCATGCCAGCAACATGTCCAATGCATCAGCCAAGGGCCATGTATACAAGTTTATATAGAATTCAAGAGAGAGAAAGTACACATTTAGCCTAATTTGATCACTTACACTTAGCCATATTCTCTCAAGCTCAAACCCACGAAATTCTAGTGTTAGATCAGTCACAAATCAATCCCCACGAACACCAACATCAAATCAGAAACATAGAAATCAGAATTGAATCATAAAGAGGAAAACCCTAATCTAGAAATTTTACTTTTGATCTTGTGTTAGATGTAATTTTGTGTGTGTTAAATATGTTGTATGAGGTGTTAATCAATGATCTGGATTGCTAGATGTTAGATCCATAACATCTAGAGGCTCAGATTTGATAAATTTTCAAATCTGGAAATTTTTGAAAGTAAGGGTCTGACAGTGAATGTCAGGTCCCATAGATCTCAGTCTGTTATGTGTTTTTGTGTTTTGAAAGTTTGTACTTGTAGTCTGTTAGGAGATCTTTAATATGAAACTTGAATCAAGTCCATATCTGTTGTAGATTAAAAGTTATTGATGGTCAAACTGGGTTGACAGGCATTGACCGGCAGTTCTGGAAACCCAGATTCTGCCCAGAAAAGTCTGACAGTGACTTTTGAGACCCTAGATCTTATTTCTGTTAAGTGATTTAATCATGTTCTTATTATATTCTTGTAGACAGACGATAGTACTACATATACATGCTTTTATATTACCCAAATACGTAACAGAAATGAATTGAAAGTTGGTCAAACTTGAGTTGGCGAAACTGCTCAAGAACATTTCTAAAAAACCCAGAAATGTTCAAGAACAGTTCCTGATCACTACTTTGACCGGCCCATATCTCTTGCTTGTGTTGATGTTATGATGATCTGATGATATGTTATTGTTCCTTGTCATGTATACTATAGATTTGACCAATTAAACGATATAAATCATGACCAAAACATAAAGAAATTCGAGCATGAAAGTGATAGGTCGAACTGTTGGGTTTCTGGGAAAAACCCAGAAACACTCTGACAGCATGTTTGCTAGCTCAGATCTTTTTGATTAATTATGTTTAGACTTAAACATAGCTTGAATCATGTTCTCTATTAATTACTCTTCAAGGCCCGACGTGTAGACCACCCATAACATGAATCGATTGATAGATATAAGGCCTTGAATATCGTTGACCGACCATGACTGAAAATTCTGGGCAGCCCAGAAACTTAATGAACAGCTCTGACATCATGTTCTGATGCTTAGATCTTCCTCACGTTTTATGATTTGGTCCAGAAACGGTTATGAACATGTACTCTTACATACATACTACAACATTTAATCAATAGCATGTCCAGAAACGATTCATGGAGAGAATGATTTATGGTCAAACAAGCAAGCCCGATTACTGACTTTGAATGCCCTGGGTTTCTCAAGAACACCTAAGGCGACACTTACTGTCGCCAAAGGGCTTTAGCGACAGACTTAGTAAAATTAATTAATTTAATTTCTAAAAATTATTTAAAAATAGTAAATAAATTTTGAAAATTACAAAAATAGTTTTAAAAATTATTTTAAGTTATAAAAATTAACTTTTAATAATTTGACATATTTTTTGTGACGCCCCCAAAATAGGTATACAACACCCATTCTGAGTCGCCAAATACATGGTACAGAAAGTAAACTACAACTTCAATAATACAAATGTCGTGCAAAATACGACAACACATACTGTGAGTTTAAATACAAATATTGTCTTCTAGACAATATCCACACTCAAATAAATCCTCATTACAATTATTCAAACACTATTTTACAGAAATAGTGAGGACTGCTAAAACATCTTTTTAGAACCATCACTCCATACCCCGACTAGATCCTGCTATGTTCTCACCTCCTGAGAAGAAAAATGGAACAAAAAGGAAAAGGGTGAGCTCAACTAGCCCAGTAAAGAATATTATGACTAAGATAATATACAACAAATTATCGTTAGTCTTCAACAGGGAAAAATCTGATAAAATATAATCGACAACAAGTTTTAGATCAACAACTGCAGCGGAAACAACAAACCATTAGAAGAGTCAAGTAGAGAAAGAATTCTACTATCTTCTAAGATTTAAAAGTCCATCATCAATATTTTATCCCTGTAACATCAATTAATAATCATCTTTAACCAAATATTCATCTTTGCACTACAGGCCAAAGATATTCATTTGTATCATCAGTCGGTCATGTTCATCTCAACACCTGTTCATCTTTGCACTACAGGTCAAAGATATTCATCAAGTAATTATACATCTTTGCACTACAGGCCAAAGATATTTATTTGTATCATCATTTAGGACTGAGGATGATGAAAAATATCTTAAAGAGAACGAATCCAATGAGACAGAAGGACAAATAGTAGGGATTCGTATAACAGTTTATCCAAGATCAATAATACTTCATAATAATCAATTGTGAAGCAGAATTCAAAAATAAAGATCAAAACATGGATACAATCAAAGATAGTAACCATAATAGACATCTTGGACAAAAAAGGAAAATTTTATTTTTCGGTGAATAGTGCCGTATTCGTGAATAGTGCCGTATACGTGAATAGTGCCGTATACGTGAATAGTAACCCCCGACACAAAAAGTTTCAAATTTGATAAAAACTCATATCAATATTTCAGCATAATGATATTGAAGAAAATAATATCATTAAGAATAAAATAATATTCCTTACCTCAAAATATCAGTACTTCTGGTCGGAATACCGGTATAAGGCTGAAAGAAACTTGCTCTGATGAATAGAAACTCTCAAAGTATCTAAATACTCACAAAATACACTCAATAATCTAGAGAGAGAAAGAGAGAAAACTTGTTTCTGGTGTAATTTTCAATTCTAACTTAGCCCTCTATTTATAGGAAAATTTTGGTAGGTTTGACCTGCAACCTGATGGCTTTACCTGCTACTATTCCCACCTACCACATTTGAAATATAATTCAGCACATTTCTTCACCAACCACAAGTGGGGCCCACCAATTCTAGAATTTTCCATCAAAATGATAAACTCCGAAAATTCAACAATTTCTGAACCAGTCATCTTGTAAAATTCATAATAAATCATACGTTCATTTTTAACGGTTCAAAATTTGTGGGCATATACTCAACTTATATATGTATAACATATCCAAAAATTACCACGATCCAACGGTCGGATTAAAAATTATAACCCCCGCAAAATATCTCAAAAACCCTGATTTTTAATACCTCCATTCCGATAAAAATACTGATAAAACACCTCAACATTAACTCCTTCATTTTTAACCACAAAAATATATCCCTCATTTATATCCACATAAAATAAATATTTCCTTATCATATGAATCAATAATTAATTATTCACAAATAATATTACAGAATCACATTTATGACAACCAGGCCGTTCCCAGGAAAGAGGGGGCTTTCCAATAAGGATTTCTCCTTACTGGCGCGCAATTAGATGACCAAACCTCTCCTTAGACAGAACTTTCTAGACATTGCCAATAATGTTATCTAATAATATTATTCAAATAATATGAATTATTGATCTGATAAATGAAAATACTGTGCAGTAATAATTATTGAAACAACAATAATATAAAATATCAATGCAGCAATTATTGAACCAATAAAATAAAATATTGAACAGTAATTACTGTAACAATTATTGAGTAGTGCCTTCTTACGTACGAATCAATAATTCAACTATACTGTGCAATCCGTGTGCTACTATGCAACCACGCGTTATTACTGTATTTTTAACCACCGGGTATTTAAACAGTGTTAACGGTAACAACTACGCCATTATTAATAAACAACTTATACTTGTCGTTTTCTTCATCCAATCGCTTTCCGTTATGGGGCCCACACAAGGCTGCGTCGTCGTACGAATATTCCCCGACAGCAAGAATATTCCACGACCAACCGAATATTCACCGACCAAAAATAAATATTTTATAACCACTTGCTTATTTTGCAAAATTTGCACATTTCACCCATAACCAAAGTATTATATCAAATTAACCCCTTATTATTCACAATAATATTTAGAGAAAATTTGATTTTATTCATTAATAAGTTGGGGTCTTACAACCTCCCCTCCTTATGAAATTTCGTCCTCGAAATTGACGTACGTACCTGATGTTTCAAAAAGGTGAGGATACCTCGCTTTCATTTCTGATTCCAACTCCCAGGTCATTTCTTCAATAGCATGGTTTCTCCACAAAACCTTAACTTGTGGTATAACCTTCGTGCGTAGGACATGCTCTTTCCTATCCAAGATCTTAACAGGTACCTCCTCGTACGTTAAATCTTCAGCTATCTCGTCTGGTTCTAACTCAATAATGTGGTTCGGGTCTTTAACATATTTACGAAGCATAGATATGTGAAAAACATTATGAACACGAGACATGCTTGGAGGTAATGCGAGTCTATATGCCACATTTCCTATTCGCTCAAGAATCTCAAATGGACCAACAAATCTTGGATTGAGCTTTCCTCTCTTCCCAAATCTTGTAACTCCCTTCCATGGTGCAACACGTAACAATACATGATCCCCAATATTAAATTCCACGTCCTTCCGATGAAGATCCGCATAACTCTTTTGTCGATCCTGTGCCGTTTGTATACGTTGTCGAATCGTTTGGATCTTCTCTGTAGTAATGCGTACCAACTCTGGTCCCAACAATGTTGCTTCACCCACCTCGTCCCAGCATACTGGAGAACGACATTTTCTTCCATACAACGCCTCAAATGGAGCCATACCTATGCTCGCCTGATAACTGTTGTTGTAGGAGAATTCCACCAATGGTAGGTACTTATCCCAACTCCCTTTGAGATCTAAGACACAAAGTCTTAATAGATCTTCAAGAGTTTGAATAGTCCTCTCTGATTGTCCGTCCGTTTGAGGATGGTATGCTGAACTGAATCGTAAATCCGTGCCCATAGCTTTCTGCAAGCTAACCCAAAATCGTGAAGTGAATCTTGGGTCACGATCCGAAACTATGGATACTGGCATGCCATGCAATCTCACAATCTCGTTCACGTACATACTAGCAAGACGTTCAAGGGAATAAGTCTCACGTATCGGCAAGAAATGAGCGGACTTGGTTAATCTATCAACAATAACCCAAATCGCATCTATGCCTTGAGAAACCTTGGGAAGACCTGTAACAAAATCCATAGTAATGTGTTCCCACTTCCATTTCGGAATCTCAAGTGGTTGCAATGGACCCTTTGGTACTTGATGCTCCGCTTTTACACGTTGACAAGTTAAACATCTCGAGATAAACTCCGCGATCTCTCTTTTCATATTGCTCCACCAAAATGTATGTCGAAGATCGTGATACATTTTGGTACTCCCAGGATGGATTGCAAACGGTGTGTTGTGTGCCTCCATCATTATTCTATGCTTCAAGTCAAAATCGTTAGGAACACAAAGTCTGGAGTTGACTCGAAGTATTCCTTCTTCATCGATTCTTGCTTCTGGAATAGCACCTTCTTGCACTTTCTTCTTCATACGCATCAGCTCTATATCCGTAGCTTGAGCAGCTTTAACTTTATCGATTAAAGTCGGTTCTACTCGTATATTTGATATCATCATGTGGGTACTTGGAGCCTTCATCTCTATCTCCATCCTTTGCAAGTCATACAAAATGGGCCTTTGTGTTAAAAACATTGCACTCGTACCCGCATATGATCTTCTACTCAATGCGTCAGCTACTACGTTTGCTTTTCCAGGATGGTATTGGATGGTATGATCGTAATCTTTCAACAGCTCAAGCCAACGTCGTTGCCGCATGTTGAGTTCCTTTTGGGTGAAGAAATATTTGAGGCTTTTATGATCTGTATAGATCTCCACTTTCTCCCCATAAAGGTAGTGTCTCCAGATCTTCAACGCAAAAACGACTGCTGCCAACTCCAAATCATGAGTAGGATAATTCCTCTCATATTCTTTGAGTTGTCGTGAGGCATAGGCTATGACTTTCCCATGTTGCATGAGAACACATCCTAACCCTTTGCCTGAAGCATCGCTGTAGATAACAAATCCATCCGAACCAGATGGTATTGTCAAAACAGGTGCCGAAATGAGTCTCCTCTTGAGTTCTTGGAAACTCTTCTCGCATTCCTCACTCCATACGAATTTTGTATCTTTCCGAGTCAGCTGAGTTAACGGAGTAGCGATTCGAGAAAATCCTTCCACAAATCTCCGATAATAACCAGCTAAGCCCAGAAAGCTACGTACTTCGGTTACCGACTTCGGTTGCTCCCAACTTTGTATGGCTTCAATCTTCGCCGGGTCGACAGATACTCCATGTTTTGACACCACGTGCCCAAGGAATGCTACTTCCTCAAGCCAGAACTCGCATTTCTTCAGTTTGGCATATAGCTTGTTTTCACGAAGCCTTTGCAGTACCAGCTTCAAATGGCGCTCATGATCTTCACGGCTTTTGGAATAGATGAGGATGTCATCAATAAAGACAACAACGAACTGATCCAAATATTCTTTGAATACACGGTTCATCATATCCATGAAGGCAGCAGGAGCATTAGTCAATCCAAAAGACATTACTAAGAATTCATAATGCCCGTACCGAGTTCTGAAGGCAGTCTTTGGAATATCCTCAGTTTTAATCTTCAGCTGATGATATCCAGAACGAAGATCGATCTTTGAAAAGAATTGTGCTCCTTGCAACTGGTCAAACAGGTCATCAATGCGAGGTAGCGGATACCTATTCTTGATGGTGACATGGTTCAATTCTCGATAGTCAATACAAAGTCGCATACTCCCGTCTTTCTTCTTTACGAATAAAACAGGAGCACCCCAAGGAGACGTACTAGGACGAATAAAACCGATGTCCAACAACTCCTGTAGTTGGACTTTTAACTCCTGAAGTTCAATAGGAGCCATTCGATATGGGGTTTTAGAAATGGGCTTTGTACCGGGTTCAAGGTCAATAAAGAATTCAATTTCTCGTTCCGGGGGTAGACCGGGAAGTTCTTCAGGAAATACATCGGAAAATTCTCTAACAATAGAAATATTATTCAAATCTGACTTGTCTTTGTTCAAATCCATAACATGGGCTAAGAAAGCTTGACATCCGTTTTTCAATAAACGAATAGCTTTGTGGCTTGATATGACAGTGACTGATTTTAGTGGTTTAGTAGTTTGAATTCGTATGACAGGTTGGTTAGGAATATGAAAACTAACAACCTTACGAAAACAATCAATTTTAGCATGATGAGTGGTTAACCAATCAATTCCTAAAATCACATCAAAAGCAAGTATCTTTAAAGAGATAAGATCAACAGGTAATGTGATAGTGCCAACTTGGATCATGCAAGATTTATAAACTGTAGATGTAACGAAGGTTTCACCCAACGGAGTTTCAACAGATAAGTTAAAGTCCAATTTCTCCGGAGTCAAGTTTAAACGTTGAGCACAAGCAGGAGAGATAAAAGAATGGGTAGAACCGGTATCTAGTAAAGTATAAACTTCGCAAGAATTCAAGATTAGCTTACCCGTGATCACCTCGTTCGGGTTTCTCGCGTTTTGGCCAGTCACGACAAACGCCCTTCCAGGAACCGCTGATTTCGACTTATCCGGGATAACTTTTGGAGTCACCATCCCCGCTGAACTTGGTTTTGCTACAGAACACTCTCAAGCTATATGACCTTCCTTTCCACAGTTATAACATACCTTGGATTGTTGTGGACAGTTTGGGCTGATATGTCCCTCTTTCCCACATTTGTAACATACGACCGGTGGTCGTTCTCCTCCCCTAGAAACAGTTGATGTTTGTGCTGACGTCTTCACGTTATCATTGTTGTACCTTCTCTTCTTGAAATCTCCTCCCGACTCGCTCCTTCTATTATCACGACCACGATTACCACCAGAGTGGTTACCGCTTTTGTCTGAATGTTTTCTTCCCTGCTGGTTTTCATTGCTTCGATGACTGCCGCCACCGGTATGACCCTGGTTGTGGTCCCTCGGTTGCACATACTCATTATCTCGCTCTAATAATTGAGCCCTGTTTACAACATCTGAATATAAAGAAAATTTATGAGAGATAAGATATTGCCGAATCTCGGGTTTTAGACCTCTCAGAAACATCCTTGTCATTCGTTCCTCATTTTCGACCAAATGAGGTGCAAACCTGGATAACTCTGCAAACTTCGCCTCGTACTGGGACACCGTCATGTTGTTTTGTTCCAGTCTAATAAACTCAACCTCCTTCATATGACGAATACTTTCAGGAAAGTACTTGTCATTGAACAGTTTTTGAAATGTTTCCCAGGACATGTTGAGTGCGTCAGGCTGGGTACGCTTCACAGACTCCCACCAGTAGTCTGCCTCACCGCGGAACATAAATGTGGCGAATGGAACCTTCTGTTCCTCCGTGCATCCCAAGACATCAAATATCTTGGTAATTTGCTTGACCCACGTTTCCGCCATGATCGGATCCGGCTTTCCCTTAAATTCTGGTGGTCCCAATTCTTTGAACTGCTTAGCTGTGACAAACCGCGCGTTGTTATCATTTCCACCCGTATTCTGCACACGAGTCTCCCTCGTCTGATTTTGCATGAACTGCAAAAAGCTCCTAAACATTCCATCATTCATCGTTTGCTCGGTAACGTTGTTTACAGGAGGAATATTGCCTTCCTGTTGCACGTTCCCCTGGGTAGTGATCAAAGGTGTCTCCACGGTCTGATTTACTCCATTATTAACGTTCTCAGCTGCCATTCTTAAATACTGCCATAAAACAAGGGTTAATAGTCATGTCATATATTATCCCTATACTCTGACCGACCAAATAAACACCAAATAAACTTAGTCAGGTCATACTAGCGAAGGAATTCCCCGTCTCTCCCCTCCTAGTTCTTGTCTCACATCTCAGCCAGGGATCATATCCCTAAGCTCTGATACCAACTGTGACGCCCCCAAAATAGGTATACAACACCCATTCTGAGTCGCCAAATACATGGTACAGAAAGCAAACTACAACTTCAATAATACAAATGTCGTGCAAAATACGACAACACATACTGTGAGTTTAAATACAAATATTGTCTTCTAGACAATATCCACACTCAAATAAATCCTCATTACAATTATTCAAACACTATTTTACAGAAATAGTGAGGACTGCTAAAACATCTTTCTAGAACCATCACTCCATACCCCGACTAGATCCTGCTATGTTCTCACCTCCTGAGAAGAAAAATGGAACAAAAAGGAAAAGGGTGAGCTCAACTAGCCCAGTAAAGAATATTATGACTAAGATAATATACAACAAATTATCGTTAGTCTTCAACAGGGAAAAATCTGATAAAATATAATCGACAACAAGTTTTAGATCAACAACTGCAGCGGAAACAACAAACCATTAGAAGAGTCAAGTAGAGAAAGAATTCTACTATCTTCTAAGATTTAAAAGTCCATCATCAATATTTTATCCCTGTAACATCAATTAATAATCATCTTTAACCAAATATTCATCTTTGCACTACAGGCCAAAGATATTCATTTGTATCATCAGTCGGTCATGTTCATCTCAACACCTGTTCATCTTTGCACTACAGGCCAAAGATATTCATCAAGTAATTATACATCTTTGCACTACAGGCCAAAGATATTCATTTGTATCATCATTTAGGACTGAGGATGATGAAAAATATCTTAAAGAGAACGAATCCAATGAGACAGAAGGACAAATAGTAGGGATTCGTATAACAGTTTATCCAAGATCAATAATACTTCATAATAATCAATTGTGAAGCAGAATTCAAAAATAAAGATCAAAACATGGATACAATCAAAGATAGTAACCATAATAGACATCTTGGACAAAAAGGGAAAATTTTATTTTTCGGTGAATAGTGCCGTATTCGTGAATAGTGCCGTATACGTGAATAGTGCCGTATACGTGAATAGTAACCCCCGACACAAAAAGTTCCAAATTTGATAAAAACTCATATCAATATTTCAGCATAATGATATTGAAGAAAATAATATCATTAAGAAGAAAATAATATCCCTTACCTCAAAATATCAGTACTTCTGGTCGGAATACCGGTATAAGGCTGAAAGAAACTTGCTCTGATGAATAGAAACTCTCAAAGTATCTAAATACTCACAAAATACACTCAATAATCTAGAGAGAGAAAGAGAGAAAACTTGTTTCTGGTGTAATTTTCAATTCTAACTTAGCCCTCTATTTATAGGAAAATTTTGGTAGGTTTGACCTGCAACCTGATGGCTTTACCTGCTACTATTCCCACCTACCACATTTGAAATATAATTCAGCACATTTCTTCACCAACCACAAGTGGGGCCCACCAATTCTAGAATTTTCCATCAAAATGATAAACTCCGAAAATTCAACAATTTCTGAACCAGTCATCTTGTAAAATTCATAATAAATCATACGTTCATTTTTAACGGTTCAAAATTTGTGGGCATATACTCAACTTATATATGTATAACATATCCAAAAATTACCACGATCCAACGGTCGGATTAAAAATTATAACCCCCGCAAAATATCTTAAAAACCCTGATTTTTAATACCTCCATTCCGATAAAAATACTGATAAAACACCTCAACATTAACTCCTTCATTTTTAACCACAAAAATATATCCCTCATTTATATCCACATAAAATAAATATTTCCTTATCATATGAATCAATAATTAATTATTCACAAATAATATTACAGAATCACATTTATGACAACCAGGCCGTTCCCAGGAAAGAGGGGGCTTTCCAATAAGGATTTCTCCTTACTGGCGCGCAATTAGATGACCAAACCTCTCCTTAGACAGAACTTTCTAGACATTGCCAATAATGTTATCTAATAATATTATTCAAATAATATGAATTATTGATCTGATAAATGAAAATACTGTGCAGCAATAATTATTGAAACAACAATAATATAAAATATCAATGCAGCAATTATTGAACCAATAAAATAAAATATTGAACAGTAATCACTGTAACAATTATTGAGTAGTGCCTTCTTACGTACGAATCAATAATTCAACTATACTGTGCAATCCGTGTGCTACTATGCAACCACGCGTTATTACTGTATTTTTAACCACCGGGTATTTAAACAGTGTTAACGGTAACAACTACGCCATTATTAATAAACAACTTATACTTGTCGTTTTCTTCATCCAATCGCTTTCCGTTATGGGGCCCACACAAGGCTGCGTCGTCGTACGAATATTCCCCGACAGCAAGAATATTCCACGACCAACCGAATATTCACCGACCAAAAATAAATATTTTATAACCACTTGCTTATTTTGCAAAATTTGCACATTTCACCCATAACCAAAGTATTATATCAAATTAACCCCTTATTATTCACAATAAAATTTAGAGAAAATTTGATTTTATTCATTAATAAGTTGGGGTCTTACATTTTTCATAAATATTAATATTTATTTAGATATTATTGGTATTTAAATTATTTAATAAATGTATTAAATAAATTAATTAAAAATGATTTTATTGTATTAAAAATTATTTTAAATAATAATAAGGTATTTAATAATATTTTAAATTATAAAATATAACTTTTAATATTTTAAGATAAGTTTCATTAATTATTAAATATTAATGATATTAGATTTATTTAGTAATTATATTAAATAAATTAATTAAAAATGATTTTAATATTATAAAAATTATTTTAAATGAAAATAAATAGTTTAAAAATATTTTAAGTAATAAAATATAACTTTTGATATTTAAAGGTAAATTTCATTAATAATTTAATATTAATGATAGTAAGTTTATTTAATAATTATATTAAATAAATTGTTAAAAATGCTTTTATTGAATTAAAAATCATTTAAAAAGGAAATAAATGAATTAAAAATATTTTAAGTTATAATCAATGACTTTTAATATTTTGATAAATAATAAATTAATATTCTAATATTAACGGTAATTATTTGAAAATGATTTTAAATGTTTTAAAAATCTTTTAAGGGTAATATTAATACTTTAAAAATATTTTGAGTTATTATAAATAACTTTAATATTTTGGCAACGGTTTCATTAATAGTTTAATATTAATTAAATATTAATGATAATAGAATTGTTTAAGATTTAAATCATTTATTAATGATTCCGTTGTTTGAAAAATCATAATAAATTATAATAATTATCTAAAAATTATTATAAAGCTATGAAAAATAATATGACTGATATTTAAAATATCTAAACAACTATTGAACTACACGATAGAGTCTTAGACTCGATAATTACCCGATAACGCCGTCGGTACACCGAAATACTTCAGAAATTAATCTAGACTTATATAATTGGACTCGATAAGTGTTTATTTGTGATTCAATGGTTGTTAAACATATGTGACAATGTGATTAGGTTATGTGCTGACTGCAATAAGTAGTATTATGTGTTATGATATAATTTTAATCAGTAAAATGATCTTATTACTGATAGGTTGTTATACAAAAGATAAGAACTAAGTTGCGTATTGTAAGCAGCAGGCCAGGCAAGTATCCCACCTTTGCATTTTCTTTATGCAATGGACATGAGTAAGAAGTTTTAGAATTATATTATTATTATTACCAGATTATTAACCCTATTGTTATATATGTTATATCCAATCATTGATTATCGACATGGTACTATATTGTAATTCAGATGTATATATTCTGTTCGTTAATTTCTAAATATGGTTATTCAAGTGTTCCAACTTGGATAATCATTGTACTTAATCACATGTTGATATATATTTATACCTATTGATAGCAGTATGTATACAATAACAAAGAGTCGTCGAAGCTATTTGATCAGCTAGACACAGATTTAGAAATATAGTTGAATATGATAAAATCTTTTTGTATCTAATCAAATTGATTTGGTTCGGATTCTCGACTAAGTATGAACATCCCGAACACGGAAAAACTTTTATGCGCCCAGGGCGGACAGAGTGAACGATAACATCGTTCTTGCATGTAGTATTGATCAATATAGGGCATAACGGGCTGATCACCCCCCCGCCCCGTGCCAGTAAGTTATGACGGTTTGCAGATGAATTTCTGTTTAACCTTTTCAAAAATAGAGAATAATGTTCATAGTATGTTACCTTAACCCTATTTATAGTCAATACGTAGTTTTAAAAATTTGATAGAGAGTTGTTATGTTATTATTATCGGTTCAGATTACTTCACAACTATTGACTTGTTGTAGAAGGGTAGTACAAAGAAAATTTTTAACCCTTTCAGTTAATGTTTATAATTGTTATTACTTGCTAGGCACTCAAATACTCACTCTTGCTTAAATTAAATATTTTCAGTTAAGTATGATTAACCCGAAGGCTCAGGCAAGAACAAGGGGAAAGGAAAGCTGTTTGAATGAGATTTATAATATTTTGTGTAATAGTTATAGTTTATTAAGACAATGATACATATTATCTATGATGTAATGAATGTTTAAAGGTCTCGTACCTGGGATTTAAACTTTGATGCATATGTAAATTAAATTTAGTATCAATATTATTGTTATTAATATTATGATTAGTATTTTTCCACGCATAGAAATGGTATCATGAAGCACCGAGTTCGGGTTTCAAGTACCCAGATTTGGGGGCGTCATAACTCCAAAACGATGTTGTTTTAATAAAAGAGTGATATTTAAGGAGGAATACTATTTAAGAGGAATGAACTTATCTCAAACTACAAAAATGAATTTGTCAAGGCTAGTACTTGGTATTATGTCTTAAGACAATTATGCCCTCCTTACGGTGCTCAAAGTTGATAGCACTTGTCTTCCAGGTTACAATGACAACATATACTAATGGTTGAATGCTTGAATTGAATGATCGAAGTGACTGTCCCCTAGTCTATTTATAGTAAGGGTTAGTGTAAGACCCCAAATTTTATGAAATGATAGTATTCAATTTTCTTATAACTATTATTCTATTTAGTAAATGATTAAATTGATAAAAGGTTAAAGTTAAGGATGATATGTAAAAATTTTACAAAGTAAGCAAGTTGATATAAAATATTCGTTGTGTCGGGGAATATTCGTTTGGTTGGGAAGAATTCTTTTTATCGGGAAATATTCGTACGACGACACAATCATTGGTGCATGTTGATAGATTTCACAATCAATAGATACGTGCAAGTTGTAAGACACCAACTTATTAATGAATAAAATCAAATTTTCTCTAAATATTATTGTGAATAATAAGGGGGTTAATTTGATATAATACTTTGGTTATGGGTGAAATGTGCAAATTTTACAAAATAAGCAAGTGATTATAAAATATTTATTTTTGGTCGGTGAATATTCGGTTGGTCGTGGAATATTCTTGCTGTCGGGGAATATTCGTACGACGACGCAGCCTTGTGTGGGCCCCATAACGGAAAGCGATTGGATGAAGAAAACGACAAGTATAAGTTGTTTATTAATAATGGCGTAGTTGTTACCGTTAACACTGTTTAAATACCCGGTGGTTAAAAATACAGTAATAACGCGTGGTTGCATAGTAGCACACGGATTGCACAGTATAGTTGAATTATTGATTCGTACGTAAGAAGGCACTACTCAATAATTGTTACAGTGATTACTGTTCAATATTTTATTTTATTGGTTCAATAATTGCTGCATTGATATTTTATATTATTGTTGTTTCAATAATTATTGCTGCACAGTATTTTCATTTATCAGATCAATAATTCATATTATTTGAATAATATTATTAGATAACATTATTGGCAATGTCTAGAAAGTTCTGTCTAAGGAGAGGTTTGGTCATCTAATTGCGCGCCAGTAAGGAGAAATCCTTATTGGAAAGCCCCCTCTTTCCTGGGAACGGCCTGGTTGTCATAAATGTGATTCTGTAATATTATTTATGAATAATTAATTATTGATTCATATGATAAGGAAATATTTATTTTATGTGGATATAAATGAGGGATATATTTTTGTGGTTAAAAATGAAGGAGTTAATGTTGAGATTTTTGTCAGTATTTTTGTCGGAATAGAGGTATTAAAAATTAGGATTTTTGAGATAGTTTGCGGGGGTTATAATTTTTAATCCGACCGTTGGATCGTGGTAATTTTTGGATATGTTGTACATATATAAGTTGAGTATATGTCCACAAATTTTGAACCGTTAAAAATGAACGTATGATTTATTACGAATTTTACAAGATGACTAGTTCAGAAATTGTTGAATTTTCGGAGTTTATCATTTTGGTGGAAAATTCTAGAATTGGTGGGCCCCACTTGTGGTTGGTGAAGAAATGTGCTGAATTATATTTCAAATGTGGTGGGTGGGAATAGTAGCAGGTAAAGCCATCAGGTTGCAGGTCGAACCTACCAAAATTTTCCTATAAATAGAGGGCTAAGTTAGAATTGAAAATCACACCAGAAACAAGTTTTCTCTCTTTCTCTCTCTAGATTATTGAGTGTATTTTGTGAGTATTTAGATACTTTGAGAGTTTCTATTCATCAGAGCAAGTTTCTTTCAGCCTTATACCGGTATTCCGACCAGAAGTACTGATATTTTGAGGTAAGGGATATTATTTTCTTCTTAAATGATATTATTTTCTTCAATATCATTATGCTGAAATATTGATACGAGTTTTTATCAAATTTGGAACTTTTTGTGTCGGGGTTACTATTCACGTATACGGTACTATTCACGTATACGACACTATTCACGAATACGGCACTATTCACCGAAAAATAAAATTTTTTCTTTTTGTCCAAGATGTCTATTATGGTTACTATCTTTGATTGTATCCATGTTTTGATCTTTATTTTTGAATTCTGCTTCACAATTGATTATTATGAAGTATTATTGATCTTGGATAAACTGTTATACGAATCCCTACTATTTGTCCTTCTGTCTCATTGGATTCGTTCTCTTTAAGATATTTTTCATCATCCTCAGTCCTAAATGATGATATTACTGAATATCTTTGGCCTGTAGTGCAAAGATGTATAATTACTTTATGAATATCTTTGGCCTGTAGTGCAAAGATGAACAGGTGTTGAGATGAACATGACCGACTGATGATACAAATGAATATCTTTGGCCTGTAGTGCAAAGATGAATATTTGGTTAAAGATGATTATTAATTGATGTTACAGGGATAAAATATTGATGATGGACTTTTAAATCTTAGAAGATAGTATAATTCTTTCTCTACTTGACTCTTCTAATGGTTTGCTGTTTCCGCTGCAGTTGTTGATCTAAAACTTGTTGTTGATTATATTTTATCAGATTTTTCCCTGTTGAAGACTAACGATAATTTGTTGTATATTATCTTAGTCATAATATTCTTTACTGGGCTAGTTGAGCTCACCCTTTTCCTTTTTGTTCCATTTTTCTTCTCAGGAGGTGAGAACATAGCAGGTTCTAGTCGGGGTATGGAGTGATGGTTCTAGAAAGTTGTATTAGCAGTCCTCACTATTTCTGTAAAATAGTGTTTGAATAATTGTAATGAGGATTTATTTGAGTGTGAATATTGTCTAGAAGACAATATTTGTATTTAAACTCACAGTATGTGTTGTCGTATTTTGCACGACAATTGTATTATTGAAGTTGTAGTTTGCTTTCTGTACCATGTATTTGGCGACTCAGAATGGGTGTTGTATACCTATTCTGGGGGCGTCACACAAGTATACACAGTCAACAAGTAATAAAATGATAAGATAGAGTGTTAATCCCACAGAGAATTCTAATTAATCAATTCTAACTACTAGCACTATATCAATCTAATTTTATTTAAAAAACCATAAATTGTGATTTTCCGAATTGCTAAAACTAAATTAAATAATTAAAAGAGATTATTCTAAATTAAACCAAATAAACCAAACTACGATTTGAAGGTATTCAGTTAAGTAAAGATTAGGATTTCAATATCCCTAATTATGAACTCATAAATCAATTATCCAATTATCCCAATTATTATGCTTGCTGAATTGTTAACAGGAATTCTCAAGTGCCAAAAGTCCCTTTCCAAGTGATCAATTGACTTCTATTTAATCCAGATTAATCTTGCTATATTCCTATGCAAAACAAGTGAATTAAACTCCTTCAATTCTAATTCCTTATGTGTTACATGCGGTGAACAGATATTTCCATTCAATTCACAAACCTAATTATTTACCATACAAATAACTAAGTCACATGTTATCATACCTAGTTCTAACCCTAAAATTCCTCTTCCAAGTCCTTCTAGAGTAACAAGGTAATTACTGGCCAAATAATTAATCATTAAATGCAAGGTAAGATAAACAATTCACTTCAACAATAAATAATTAGAATAAATCGAATAACTAATTTATAGCCATAAAAGGTTCAATTGAAATCTTAATTAAAGAATTAGTTCATAATGGAAATAAAAACCAATAATCGTTTGCAAATCATCCTTAAAGAATTACAAATTGAAAATAAGGAGAAGCAAAAGAAACTCTAGAGCCAATCCTTAGTCTTCAAAATAATCCTTTGTGTAGCCTCCAATGATGATTGATAAGAACCCTAATTTCAGCACTTAACTTCTTTTTATAGCTTCCCACAATCCTAATCCAAAATAACTTCTCCAATAACCTCCATTCAAGTCAGCCGAATAGTCAACGCACACGCCTCGGTCAACCACTGATACGGCCCAACGCCCCGGCGCTGAGATTTGAACTAAGCTGAGCGCCCCGACGCCGAGATGCTGGAAATTACCAGATTGCCCTTTCTTTAACTTAAAGTCTCCCGTTCACTTCCACAGCTATAATTCTGCAAAACAAAACTTAAACACGGTAAAAGTGCTACTGAAAGACTCGAGAATATATAAATTTAAGCTCAAGTATATCTGATTCATGGGTATATTACCCAATCATCAGTGCACACTGTATTATACAATATCTATAATTATTGATGCTTACGTAAGAAGTCACCCAGTTTTATTTAATTACAGCGGAATATATAATTTGTGTGTTCCCCTTTTAAGATAAACTGAGTTAATAGTTAACAGGCAGTTATAACAAATATAGCAGTTAAAGCAAGAATATAAAAGACACAGAGAATTTAAGTAGTTTAGAGCACTCAAGGCTCCTAGTCCACTCTTCTACTCCTCGAGTAGGAAATCCACTAAGGTTGTCTTTTTAATATTTGAATCTCACTGAGTCCTTCAAGACCAGCTGTCTTGGAGCTTCTTAGTTCACTTAGAACTCTTCAAGTCCAGCAGACTTGGAATACACTTGATGAGAATTGAGTTCTTTGGGTTGTGCTACTCAGTTGCTATTAAGAATGTGTTCTAAAGAAATGAGTAGCTGAGCAAGCTTTCTTTCTAGATCGTAGAGTTGAGCGTTGAGTGTTCTTCAGCTTTTCGTTATGTGCTTACTTACTCCTTGCATCTGCATCTGATTTGTATATAAGGTGCCTTTGAAATATGTCCGTTTGAAGGCATCCATTGAACCATTAATTGTATTTGACATTTCTTAGCATTGATGGTGACTTCCTGAAAATCTTCTGTCCAACCGTCTGGCCCACTGACATAGCAGACTGCTATCTCACCTAACACCTGAAAAGGTATTTTTAGCTGACATGTAGTACTTCCCTTATCTTTTTCGATATATTTCTTTGTTATATACTAAGGATGAGTGTTGTGTCATTGGGATTTCTGAGAGTTTCAACGTCTATAATCCATTCCACATTTATTGTAATTTATTCTTAAACAAATGGACAAAGCTATATGCTTCTGATGCAGACAGATGATGCACTACGATCATGATCGTGGTGTCTTGCCACATTCGTGCTTGATCCGGACTGATAAAGGAGAACACTACTATTTCTCTTAAGCACTGGTAGACTACGATCTTTGCTTACTTGATTTTACAGACTCTACGCTTTCAAGAGCAGACTATGATACTTAATTTAGCTCGACATGCATTTGGACCACTCTACGATTCTGGGAGAGGTCCTCGAAAGCAGACACACTACGATTCTTGATGCTCTACGATTCTTCATTGGCTTTTGCAATTTCTTGACTGGCTCGGCAGACTACGATTCTGTTGATGCCTATCTATTACATCTCAAAATAGATAATCCTAACTGCCTTGATCTTTTCTTCTATACATTCATTTACAGAATGATAAACACAAACCACATATCAACCTAACAATTTTTATCTATCATCTAAGTCCTTGTACATATGTTCTTTGAAGGACTTTACATGTAAACATGATTATTTATCTTCCTCTCCACAGCTCGTAGGGAGTCTTCTTTAACGTAGAGTGGACAAGAGATCTGTTATGAGTGTAGCATGCAGTGTTGACAACTTCTGCCCAGAAGTATTCAGGCAGATGAGCTGCTACTAGTAGGGTTCTTCCGGTTTCAATCAACGTTCTGTTCTTTCTTTTAGCTACTCTATTTTGCTGTGGAGTTCGTGGAGCTGAGAAGTTGTGACTGATGCCGTTGTCTGAGCAGAACTGATCCATCTCAGAGAAGTTGAATTCTCTACCATGATCACTCCTTATAACCTTGATTTTTTCTCCTTTTTCGTTCATTACTAGCTTGAACATCTTGATAAGTTGGGAACTTGTTTCATCTTTTAAGTTTAGAAAGAACACCCATATAAATCTGGTGTAGTCATCTACTACGACCAATGAGTATCTCTTCCCTCCAAGGCTTGTTATTGGAATTGGCATAAATAAATCCATGTGTAGTAACTGCAGGGGCTTATCAATTGAGTTGACCGTTTTGCTTTTGAATGAGCTTCTAGTTTGTTTTCCAAGTTAACAAGCATTGCATGGCCTTTCCTTGACAAAGTTGAGCTTGGGTAAGCCTGCTACTAGATCCTTGGAGGCCAATTTTGACATACTTTTGAAGTTAAGTTGAGACAGCCTTCTATGCCATAACCAGCTCATTTTTTCAGAGGCTTTAGCCAAAAAGCATATTGTCTCTTCAGAACTCAGTTGACCAAGATTAACAGTGTAGACGTTTCCTTCTCTTGTTCCGGTCAACTTTATAGAAGAGGTTTTCAGATCTCTGACTTGACATTGATTGTTGAGAAAGGTAACTTGATGACCCTTGTCGCAGAGTTGGCTTATGCTCAGAAGATTGTACTTTAGTCCTTCCACATAGGCTACTTTGCTGAAGGATACTGCACCATTCCCAGCTGAGCCATAACCTCTTATTTTGCTAGAGCCATTGTCTCCAAAGATGACTGTTGGACCCTCTTTCTCTATGAAGTCAGACATGAGGGCTTTGTTCCTAGTCATGTGTCGTGAGCATCCACTTTCCAGGTATCAAGTTATGATCGTGGAGCTCTGTTCCTGCATTAAGATTTAAGTTCTCATTTTGGTACCCATACTTGCATGGGTTCTATCTTGTTAGTACCCTCGGGGACCCAAATCTGCTTGACTTTGGGTTTAGAATGCATATGATTATTGTAACATACTGCAGCCTTATGACCATATCTATCACATACAAAACATCTACCCTGATGCATGCTTGAGTGTGTGGATTATTTCTCCATTTGGACTATGTGGATTTTTGGTAGTCCTTCCTTTATACTGATTCTTCTTTTTCAATGTGTCCTTGTGATTCATGATTTGTGAAGAGTGTAACTTAACTCTACTATTTCCACCTGGTTGGTTCGTGGAGTTAATTTTGCTAGACTCTAATATCATTCGAGGTTGAAGAGTAGTGTCTAAGTTACTCTTCTCTTTTCTGAACCCTAGGCCAGTATGGGATCCGTTATGCCTTGTAGCATAGATTGGATCAAAAGAGCAGGGATGGACCGGTTCTTCCTTCTGTAAGGATTTCACAAATGAAATTCTTCTATTGAGGTTTGAAGCACTACTGATGTTAGTTTTCTTTGACTTTTCCACATGTGGTTCTAAGGTGGATTCCCCAAAACCTAAACCTGTTTTGTCATATGCACTTCTCTGACTGGAGACCAGGGAGTCCATGGATGAAGAGGATCTATTCCACGTTAAGAGTGTCTTTTCTAGTTTCTCAATCTTAGAGGTTAGGTTTGACTCTCTTTGTGCATTAAGTTCATTGGTCTGTCTTAAGAGTTTATTCTCAACTTCAAGTTTAGAGAGGGAGTTAGCACTTAGAAGGGTTGTTTCCAGTTCTTCCTGAACTTTCACTTTCTCTTTTTGAAGAAGAGAATAATCTTTAGACAGAACTCTGAACCATTTCATGTATTGATGCAAATTAGATGTTATGCCATGTAGTACAGTTCTTAAATCATCAATATCTACATCAAGAGAATTAAAGTCAAATACATCATCGATACTTACTTCATGATTGTTGGTGCTTTTCTTATCCTTTGTATTTTTGGTCATTAGACACAGATTTGCTACTTGAGGATCTTCATCATATCTAGACTCAAGAGTTTTTTCGTTATCTGAGTCACTCCATGATCCTCCGACCACAAGACCGTTGTCTTTCTTCTGGAGCCACTTGTTGCCTTTGAACTCTTTCTTTGGATTTGTTTTCCTCTTCAGTTCTTCTCTAAGAGGTTTGTTGCAGTTTACAATAAAATGGCCAGGCTTCTTGTAGTTGTAGCATAAGTCATTTATCTGCTCCTGGCTGTTGTTATTGTTGTTGTTGTTGAATCTTTTAGGTTTGTTGCTTCTGCCTTTACGCATGAACCTTTTGAGTCTTTGTGACGCCCCCAAAATTAGGTATACATCACCCATCTTGAGTCGCCAGATACATGGTACATAATTCAAATATAACTTAATAATACAACTGTCGTGTACAATACGACAACATAAACTGTGAGTTTGAATACAATTATTGTCTACTAGAGAGTATAAAAATTTAAAAGGAGTCCTCATTACAATTATTATCACACTATTTCACAGAATAGTGAGGACTTCTAATGCACCATCTAGGACCATCACTCTGTTCCCCGACTCGTCCCAGCTATATTCTCATTTCTTGAAGAGAACAGTGAAAGAAAGGGTGAGCTCAACTAGCCCAGTAAGAAATATTATGACTAAGATAATGCAGAATAAATTATCATTAGCCTTAAATAGTGTTAAACTGATACAATATAACAAACATCAAGTTTAACTGCAGCGGAACAAGCAATCAATTAGAAGAGTCAAGTAGGAAATAAAATCTACTATCTTCTATGATTTAAAAAGTTTTTCATCACTTTTATCGCTGAGACTCAGCTTAATAAATATTCCACATCATCCCTGCACTACGGCCAAGGATATTCATTAGTATCACAACCATAAATTATCCATGCACTACAGCCAAGGATATTTTTTAGTATCACAACCACGAATTATCCATGCACTACGGCTTAAGATAATTATGTTTTCATCAACGGTCCTGATCATGCCATAAAACAATTCATCTTTGCACTATGGCCAAAGAGAATCCATAGCCATAATCATACCAAAAACTGTCCATCAATGCACTACGGGCCAATAAGGACTTTTTCCATATTATTTGTAACATTACGGTCGTGATTACACCGAATAATCCCAGGTCATAATCATACCAAGTCCATCAATGCACTACATGCCATGGATGACTTTCAACAAAATATAAACATGAGGATGATGACAATGATATAAGAATTCAATAAAACAAGTTCAAGAATTAATTTATCTAGGAACTGATAACGTCCAAATTGTCAACATGATACTGCTTTATAGAGTAAAATTCAAGAATGCTCAGAAGAATATTTCCATGAAAAGATACTGGATGAAGCGAAAATATCAAGGATATTCCACTAATTTCATGAAGTATAGAAGTCAAAGTTTTAACCAACTGAGTATAATAAAGAATGGAATAACAAAAGAAATCACCATGCATGCGATAGACCGCACAGGCAGGTTATTCCAACAGAATAATAAATAACGGAACCAGGTCAGGCGTAAAACGTACAGACAGGATATTCCAACAGAATAATAAAGAATGGATCCAGGTCCGGTGTAAAACGCACAGACAAGATATTCCGACAGAATAATAAATAATGAAACCAGGTCCGGTGTAAATGCACGGACAGGATATTTCGACAGAATAATAAAGAATTGAATAATAACTAATGGAACCAGGTCAGGCATAATACGCACCGACAGGATATTCTGACAGAATAATAAAGAACAAAATAATAGAAGAATTTCACCATGTATGCGGTACTTCGCATAAACAGGTTATTCCAACATAATAATAAAGAATAGAATAACAGAAGTTCTCTTCATGAATACAAAAGAAATAATACCCCTTACGGGTACAACAAATAATATCCCTTACCGTAAAAGAAACTGGATATAAGAGTAGGAAAGTAGCAGAATGCTTTTCTATAGTTTCTCTATAATTTCTCTCTCTAGAGTTTCAGTGAATTCGTAAGAAATAATGAAGGAATGAACTTCTATTTATAGGAGAATGGAAAGGATACTATGCAATAATTACTATAGCAATAATTGAACAAAACTGAGTGACTTCTCACGTAAGCATCAATAATCAATACCGTGTGCTACTATGCAACCACGCATATTACTGTACTTTTACTACCGAGTAGTTCAACAGTTTTAATGGTAAAAGTTTTGCCGTTATTTTCATAAAAATATTTTTGTCGTTTTCTCAATCCGACAATTATTCCGTTGCGAGGTCCACCAATGATTGTGTCGTCGTATGGATATTCTCTGTCAAAAATAATATTCCCCGACCAATCAAATATTATATAACAACTTGCATACTTTGTAAAATTTATAAATACTACCCACAACTATAACATTATATCAAATCCACACCATAATATTCAAAAAAAAATTATTTCGAGAAAATTAAATATTTATTCATAAAATCTGGGGTCTCACAGTCTTCTTACTAGCATTGCAATATTCTCGTCATCATTTTCCTCTGAGTTAGAGTCATTTTCAGTATGAACTTTGAAGATGGCATCTGTTGCTTTGAGAGCAACTCTTTTGTCCTTCTTTCTTCCTTCAGATAGAGTTTCTGCTCGTTGAGTCAGCTCCAGTTCATAGGTGAGAAGGTTGCCATAGAGTTGTTAAACATCCATTTCATGGAGATTCTTTAATTCTTTGATGGCAGTGGTTTTGGCATCCCACTTGCTTGCTAAGGCTCTCATGAACTTTATGATCAGATCCTTGTTTGGATAGATCTTTCCAAAAGCTAGAAGAGAGTTGAGCAGAACAATGAATCTTTCATAAGTGGAAGTGACATTTTCCCCTGGAACATGGGCAAACATTTCATATTGTTGAGTTAAAAGAGATTGTTTGTTTTCTCTGACTTCTTCAGCTCCTTCGTGCATAATAAGAAATGCTTCCCATACTTCCTTAGCAGTTTTGCTGTTGACCACATTCTCGAACAAATCATCTTCTAAAGACTGGAACAAAATGTTCTTGGCCTTTTTGTCTAGTTGGACAGCTTTCTTTTCGTTGTTAGTCCATTCAGCTTTAACCTTGATTTAGACTCTATTTGGATCTTCTTGAGTTGGTGTGAGCTTTGTTGGAATGTAGAGCCCATTCATGATAGTTTCAAATAGCTTTTCATCTATTGAGTCCATGTATGCTTGCATGCGAACTTTTTAGTTGGCAAATTTATCTTTATTGCACATTGGTGGCTTGCTGCCTCCTCCAGTCCTTGATTCGCTTATTAGATGTGCCATTAGATCTACTCAAGCTTTGTAAGCTGATTGAGAGAACCTGCTCTGATACCAATTGTTAGTTCCCAGAGGCACAATAGTTATCTAGAAGGGGGGTTGAATAGATATTTTCGAAATTTCTTTTTCAAAATGTTTTGTCAGGTTTGTTAATCAATTACAGCGGAATATATGATTTGTTTGTTCCCCTTTTAAGATAAGCTGAGTTAATAGTTAGCATGCAATTATAACAAATATAGCAGTTAAAGCAAGAATATAAAAGACACAGAGAATTTAAGTGGTTCAGTGCACTCAAGGCTCCTAGTCCACTCTTCTACTCCTCGAGTAAGAAATCCACTAAGGATGTCTTTACAATCTTTGAATCTCACAGATTCCTTCAAGACTAGCAGTCTTGGAGCTTCTTAGTTCACTTAGAACTCTTCAAGTCCAGCAGAATCGGAATACACTTAATGAGAATTGAGTTCTTTTCGTTGTGCTACACAAATGCTGTTAAGCATATGTTCTAAAGAACTGAGTAGCTGAACAAGCTTTCTTTCTAGATCGTAGAGTTGAGCGTTGAGTGTTCTTCAGCTTTTCCTTATGTGTTTGCTTACTCCTTGCATCTATATGTCCGTTTGAAGGCATCCGTTGAAGCATTAATTGTATTTGACATTTCTGAGCACTGATGGTGACTTCCTAAAAATCTTCTGTCCAGCCGTCTGGTCCACTGACATAGCAGACTGCTATCTCACCTAACACCTGAAAAGGTGTTTTCAGTTGACATGTAGTACTTTCCTTAGCTTCTTCGATACATTTCTTTGTTATATACTAAGGATAAGTGTTGTGTCATGATTTCTGAGAGTTTCAACGTCTATAATCCATTTTACATATTTTTGTAATTTATTCTTAAACAAATGGACAAAGCTCGATGCTTCTGATGTAGACAGATGATGCACTACGATCATGATCATGGTGTCTTACCACATTCGTGCTTGATCCGAACTGATGGAGGAGAACACTACGATTTCTCTTAAGCACTAGTAGACTACGATCTTTGCTTACTTGATTTTATGACTCTACACTTCTGAGAGAAGACTACGATACTTAATTTAGCTCAGCAGGCATTTGGATCACTCTACGATTCTGGGAGAGGCCCTCCAAAGCAGACACACTACGATTCTCGATGCTCTACGATTCTGCCTTGGCTTTTGCAATTTCTTGACTTGCTCGTCAGACTACGATTCTGTTGATGCTAATCTATTATATCTCAAAATAGATCATCCTAACATCCTTAATCTTTTCTTCTATTCATTCATTTACAGAATGATAAACATAAAGCACATATCAACCTAACAATTTTTATCTATCATCTAAGTCCTTGTACATGTTCTTTGAGGACTTTACATATAAGCATGATTATTTACTTTCAACATCAAATTTAAATATGTAATTTTCCAACATTTTGATTTCAAGCATATTATTAGATGATGGTAGTGAGCAATTGAAGAAATTCCTTGATGATTATAATTGATGCGTAATGTTTCTATGTTGGTTTATAAGTGATTCTTTATATGAAATCTAGATAAGATTTAATAAGAGGTCTATAATCAAATGATTTACATATAAATGATGTATTCATATTATTTGTGAAATTGACTAAATGAAATGGTTTTTCAAAAATATAAGAGAAAGTAAAAGGATGCAACTGAGATGATAATTGATGATCTGCTATAGATAAGGAGGGTGTCTCTACAAGTCTGGTATGATGAGTAGTTTCTGGGTACCATGTTAATAAATTTTTTGTTTGAAATACCCAAACTCTGCTGAATAGAGGCATTTTTAAACTGCAGTCAAAGTGACGCAGTCGTGCCACTTCTTTTGTTAAAACCACCGCGCTCACGCTATTCACAGATTTAGAAAATTAATTTCTTTACTTCCTGAGCTGCTGGGCATGTAGGTTTAACTTGTCTAGACTTAAAATTATTTTTGTAGTTATACTCTAGATAGTTATGTTGGAAACAGTTGTTTAACTTGATTATATACATTTTCAAAAGAAAAATTATTGAGTTTGGAAAGGGAGGTTATGAGTCTAAATTGGTTTTCAACTTTTAAAGTCCTGGTAAGTAAGTATATGCATGATACGTTTGTATGATCTTAAATGGTGTCTTGTCTAGCAAAGAATTCTAACTGAGATGGGATGGATGAAAGAGTTTTCAAAACAAAAATCTATAATTAGTTTGAAAATAAACTTGAATATATTTGGAAAGGAACCTAACCTAGTTTTTAAACTTCCCTGCTATGAGTATAATATGATAACTTTGAGCATAGTTGTAAGACCCCAAGCTTTATAAATAAAGATTAATTTTTGTCGAAATATATTTTTGAATATTATGGTGTGGATTTAATATAATGTTATAGTTATGGGTAATATTTACAAATTTTGCAAAGTAAGTAAGTGGTTATATAATATTTGATTGGTCGGGGAATATTCGTTTTAACAGGGAATATTCGTACGACGGCACAATCATTGGTGAACCCCACAACGAAAGTATTGTCATAGTTAGAAAACGACAGAAATATCTTGTTATAAAAATAACGGCGAAAGTTTTACCGTTAAACTGTTGAACTACCCGGTAGTAAAAGTACAGTAATACGCGTGATTTCATAGTAGCACACGGTATTAATTATTGATGCTTACGTGAGAAGTCACTCAGTTATATTCAATTATTGCTATAGTAATTGCTGCATAGTATCTCACGTTATTTGATTCAATTATTTTCAATATTTTATATATTATTAAATTAATAATTGAGACGACAAAGTTATTCATATTATTATTTGCAATATTGACGATGTCTAGAAAGTTCTATCGAGGAGAGGTTTGGTTACCTAATTGCGCGTCAATAGGGAGAAATCCTTATCGAAAGCCCCCAATTTCCTAGGAATGATCTAGTTGTTAAATATTGTGAGTTATAATATTAATGATGAATAAGTTCGTGTTGATTAAAGATGATATTGATATTTTCATTGTGTTGGGATTATTAGTGTTAGTGGAAATCGACAGTTATTTCGATAATAATTGATGTCTGGAGGTTATATTGACCAATCAGGTAATTAATCGGATAAATGAGCAATTAATTGCTATTAATTCACATGCTTATAACTAATTGTTCACATGTATGTACTATTGATTCACATGCATGCACTATTAGGGGAGTTAGTGTAAGATTGATAATACTTGCATGACTAAATTAAAAATATAGGTATAGATGAAGGTACTATACCGTAACTATTTTTTTCACATGTGTGTACTATTGATTCACATGATGTACTATTAGGGGAGGTGGTGTAAGTTTGATAATACTTGTATGACTAAATTAAAAATGAAGGAAAAGATGAATGTATTATACTGTAATATTTTGAGCCCAAAATGTGCAATTATCAAAACTATATTTTCCTATAAATAGAAGCTCATTCTTCTTTCATTCTCACCAATTCACGAAGACTCACAAGAGCAATTATAGAGAGAGAAGCTATAGAGATAAAGAAGAAGAGAAGTCTGCTACCTCACTATTCCAGTATCCAATCTTCTTCTGAGGTAAGAGATATTATGTTTTTCAGTATTCATAAGGAATAATATTTTCTTCCATACTCTGTAGTATGTGAGTAATATTATTTTGTCTCGTATTCCTGATTATACCCTTATTTTGTTAAAGTATTGCTTCTATACTCTGTGAAATTAGTAGAATATCCTTGAAATTTTCGCTTCATCTAGTATCGTTTCACAAGGATATTTTTTACACATTCTTGTTAAATTTTAAGCTTTTCATGCTGGGGTACTGTCCATGAGTAGTATTCATTTATACAGTACTATTCACAAAGTACTATTCACAAAGTACTATTCACAGATATTATTCATGAAGTACTATTTATGAAGTACTATTCATGAGTACTATTCACAAAGTACTATTCACGGGGTACTATTCCCAAAGTACTATTTACAGGGTACTATTTACTCGGGTACTATTTGCCCAAAATACTATTCATGACAAAAAAATTAATTTCTTTCGGTCCAAATCATTTTTGATACATTATTATTATTGAATTTTACTCCACAAAGCATTATCATGTTGACAATTTGAACATTATTGAATTCTAGATAAATTAAATTATAAATATTTAAAATTTATCCTTTGCTTTCATTTAATTGAATTCTTATATCATTGTCATCATCATCATGCTTATATTGTAATGAAAGTCATCTTTGGCTTACGTGCATAGATGGACTGTTGATTGGTATGATTTTGACCAGGAATCATTCGGTATAATCATGACCCGTAATGTTAAAAATGATATGGTAAAAGTCCTCAGTGGCCCGTAGTGCATTGATGGACAGTTGATGGTATGATTATGACCAGGGATAATTCGGTATGATCATGACCATTGGTGAAAACACGAATATCCTTGGCCCGTAGTGCATGGAAAATTCGTGGTTGTGATACTATTTATTGAGCTGAGTCTCAGCGATAAAATTGATGATAAACTCTTAAATCATAGAAGATAGTAGATATCATGCTCTACTTGACTCTTATAATGGATTGCTTGTTCCGCTGCAGTTAAACTTGATGTTTATTGTATTTTATCAGTTTAACACTATTGAAGGCTAGCGATAATTTATTCTGCATTATCTTAGTCATAATATTTCTTACTGGGCTAGTTGAGCTCACCCTTTGCTTTTATTGTTCTCTTCAGAAAATGAGAATATAGTTGGGACTAGTTGGGAAATGGAGTGATGGTCCAGATGTTTGCATTAGTAGTCCTTACTATTCTGTGAAATAGTGTGATAATAAATGTAATGAGGACTTATTTTGAGTTTGAAACTGTCTAGACGACAATATTTGTATTGAAACTCACAGCTCATGTTGTATATTCAAATTTGTATTTATATTCTGTACCATGTATTTGACGACTCAGAATGGGTGATGTATATCTATTTTGGGGGCGTCACACTAGTCTAATAAGAATTTATTAGAGCAAGGAAAACCTCAATTTTTGGCCTCAGCCAGAGTGGCGTGGCCGCGCCATTTCTAGGCTAAAAGGCAACGCGGTTGCGCCGGGCTGCAGGCATGCCATGAAGGTTTATTTATGAACTAAAGTCTGGATACGAAGTTGTGTAGGTCTCTTAAAGTCACTTTGCATGATAATTGGTATGTTTGGATTAACTAAATATAGTGAGGTTATGTTAAGGCTAAGATTACTAAAAGAGTAACAAATCAAATAAAATGTATAAGAAGAATAAAGCTTAAAGTTCATGAAGGCTAAGTTGTGTAAATTATATGACTGATATTTGGTATGTATGATCATATGACTGTATAGGATTTCGTGAAGTACATGTAGCTATACGTTGTAATCTACAAACTAGGCAAGTCTTCTAGTTCCTATGTGCTATATGAACTTGACATGATTACATGAATTACATATTATGCTTATTGAATTATGGAAGTCAGCTTATGACTTGAACGGATTGAGTTTTGGTACTCAGTCTTGATGTGATATGTTAAACATATTAATCATATCGTTTGAAGTTATATTACATGCCTACTTTAAGTACGAACTGAGTATGAAAGTATGTGCTATATGATGCATGAAAACTGTTAGATGTATTGAGTTGTAAAGCTCAATCTAGCAAAGATAAACTTTTTGCATGTTAAGGATTCAAAGAAAGATTACCTGCTATCTAGATAACAAGGAAAAGAAGGCTTACAAAGGAATGTTGTTTTCTTTATTTGAAATAAAACCTATATAGTATTAAGATGATGATGTACAAGATACAATGAAAATTGTGAAATGTTCAATGAATGGGAATGTTTGTTTTGAAATGAAAATGTATTATGGTGTTTGTCTGTATGTAGAATTATACAGGTGGAACATCAATATAAAAGATGTTAAGCATTGGTACTTAAACTCTCATAGTTCACTTATTTTGATAATATAGGGAATCGTAAAGGTTACGATTCAGGGAATGTAAGAAAGAAAGATAGGAAAAAAGAATTAATTTTCCGCATTTTCAGCCGATATTGCATCCAATTATTATATAAGACTGAACTTAGATAGTATTGAACACACAAAGTCGAGACTAAGTTAGTCATATTTCTAGATTAAGTTGGTCTCGATTATAGGGTGGTCACAAAATCTAAGTTTCAAACCATGAAAACATATCCAAATTGGCGTTAAAAGCCCTTACATTTTCCCTTCTTGCTTTTGCTTGTCATACCCGCAACTATAAAGATTAAATTACCTCTCCTAGCCTTTTTCCTATAACATAACATCAAAAACACATATAAACATATAAAAATAACTTAAAATACTTAAGAACTCACAAATTATCAAGTTAAAAGATAATTAATGACAAGTATAAAACCCACTTATCCCCATAGACTCAGCTCCTCATCCCGAGATAATTCAATCTCAAGAAGAGGAATGATGGAATCTAACAGCTCAAAATCCCCCTAGCATCCCGTAACTCAGCCACATGCTGGTCTCGAAACTTTTGAAATCGGTCTTGTAATTTATTTTGTATATGTAAGTTAATTAAATTATTTTATTAACTACCTAATATTAATAAGTACTAAAAATTGATATTCGTCTTACCCGTATAGCTAATGTTATGGAAGACATAGTAGAGTTCTTTGGTGTGGGGCTCTATCCCAGAACTCTACAATAATCGGAGGTTGGCCCAAGCTCGCACGCATGGCCTTATAAATACATTCATATAACATTTATTAAGTATGCTAATGACAATTGAGTAACTAAACAACTAAATACAGATACTTAATGACTTCACCACCTCAAAGGACTATGAGCTAGTAGTGTGTACGACTCGGAGCTGGCAACAATTCTTCTTTACCTGCTCGGGCTTCTTCTTGAAGTCATCAGCATCCTAGTGCGTACACATGGCCTCCCTTGTTTCCAACTGTGCTACATTTAACCTCGGGTTAGAAGCATACATACTTCCTCTTCGATTGAACTGAAACAATAAAAACTGGATTTAATTGCTGATTACGCTTCTAAATACTAAAGATTTGATAAATAATAAGGCATATTTGATGTATGACGATACTTTGGGCATATTTAGAAGCATGTATGTAGATACAATCTTCAAATCTTTATCGCTTAGTAAGTCATCGTCTCGTGACCAAATGGTTTAGCTGGATATGTGAATACAGCTAACTCATCAGCATGAGATTGAGATCTGACGACCTCATTCCGACTTAAACGGTTGTGCTTCGTTGAGACAACATCATCGAAGCATAATGAGCAGAAGTTGACAAGCTCTTCCTTCGTATAGCGTTCAACAATAGATCCCTTTACACAAGCTTTGTTTTTTACTTTTTACTTTAATCGATGTATATACATGAAATACGTTGATTGGACAGAATTAATTAAGAATATGAGTTATAAGTATCATAAAAATGTAATTTGTAGATGATATTACCTCTCAAAAGTATAAATCCACAGATATTGCACCGGTCCTCCAAGTTTAATTTCATATGCTAGATGAATAGGAAGATGCTCCATCGAGTCAAAGAACCTTAGAGGGAAGATCATTTCGAGATGGCACATTGTAAGCACAATATTGTTCTCCATCTGCTCTACATTACTATACCTTATAACCATTGAGCATAAATCCAGAAACAAATTTGAAAGTCCGGTCAAGGCATCTACAATTTTTCTGGGTAACATCTCACGAAATGTAATTGGCATGAACTTCTACATAAATACATGACAATCTTGACTCTAGAACCCATTAAATTTTAACTGCTCAACCTTATTGGAACGAGATATGTTAGAAGCATATCTATCTGGAAGCTTCAACACATTTAACCACTTGCAAATGTCTTCAACCTATTACTTGGTAAGACAAAATGTAATTTTAGGTTTTGAATTGTTAGGGTGAAGCCACAATTCTCGCCTGATGTTCAGTGCCTCCAAATCTTTTCATACATTGTCATTGTCTTTTATTTTACCACTCGCATCTAACATGATGTAAAACAAGTTCTCAAATACATTTTTTCTATATGCATGACATATATACAATGATAGACTGAAAGTGTGACCCAGTACGCAACTCAAACCATATGAGTGAGTGTTTCCGGTTATAAGTCTTTGTGACAACCCTAGAATTTGGATATTTATTAAAATCTTAAAAGATTGAAAAAAGGTTAAATAATAGACCTAGATAGAAAATAAGTGAATGGATTTGACATTTTTAGGAAGAAATTTTAAGGATTTTAAAATTTTTGTGGTGAATTATTCAGGATTAAGTATATAAGTGTATATGTTCTGTGTATATGGTCATATGTGTGTACAGTATATGGTTAAGGGTCAAGGGTTGACCAAATAAAATATATCAGTGACAAACCCTAATATTATATTAAGAACATCGACGTTCAGTTAGAAAATTTTAATGATTAATTAGAAACCCTATTATCGGTTCTAGAAACTCTAATTTCAGTTCCAGAAATTTGAAACCCTAATTCGGAATATTAAAACACTAATTTGGGAATTCAAATGCTAAGTATCAGGCTCAAGTGTTATTAATTATAACCTAATTAGGGAAAATCCTAATGATTAATTAGAAACCCTAATTTTTAATTGAAAACCCTAATTGCTAAATTAGGAATCTTTAATCCTAATGTTCAAGTCTAAGTAATTAGGAAACCCTAATTATAAATTAGAAAGCTTAAATTTCTATTTTAAAACCTAATTAGAAAATCCTAGAAAATAATTTTCCAAAACCTTAAGGTTAAATCCTAAGGGTCAAACCCTAAGGGTTGTAGCAAATGACTTGAATGCCATTAAAATTGTATGCTAAATGTCCAAACTACCCTTTTTGAAATTCTTTATTAGATGGAGTATAGATCTTGCCCTAGTTTGGTTGTTCACCAACCCAAGCTCTGGCATGTGACTTATATCTCACAATATCAGCCAACATTGCCATCAAAATACATTGCATCTTGGATTTAAAAGCATAAAGTCTAGAAAAGTGACTCACTTTACTTTTCAACCTAGCCAAGTCTTCTCTCTCTCTCCTATCCAAAAATTTAGAGTAAAAGTGTGTGATATACAAAGCCAAGAACGCTTCTTAACTTAACAAGATCAGAACATAAGGATCAGAATCAAAACTTGTGCATTCAAGTGGTATGAACCTTAACTTGCTAGATCTTTAAGATTGTTGTTAATGTTGTGATTTATTGTTTAGATCAGTGTTAGAGTGTGTCAATTAGTGATCTGGGTTGCTAGAACATAGATCCATAACATCAAAGTCCTCAAAAATCAAATTTTCAAAAATCTGGAAAAGTTAGAAAAAGTTGTCTGATAAACAAATGTTAGAAGCTGTAGATCCTTCCCTATTAATGATTTGTTTTGTTTTATGTTATAGACTTGTAGTATGTTGTAAGGGCTTTGATCTCGAACTTGAATCAAGGTCAGATCATGTTTAGAACTCAAGATATGAGTGGTCAAAGTGCGTTGACCGATCAGGAAATCTGAGTTTCTAGGCAACCTAGAAACCCAGACTTGGTCTGACAAGATTTTGCATGCTCTAGATCTTGCAGTGTTTAATGTTTTAGGTCATGTTGTTGGTTAGATGTTGTAGACTGGTATATGAACTACCAATCCATGCTATTAGATCACCCAGATCTTGCACAAAATCATAGTTATTGGTGGTCAAAGTATGGTTGACCAAACTGCCGTATGAAGATTCTGGGTAACCCAGAAATCTTCAAAGGCAGTTTCTTAACACCACTTTGATCGGCCTAGATCTACTACTTGTGATGTTGTTATACTAATCTAATACATGATAATTATACCTTGTCATGAGTACTACAAGATTAAACCTTAAGATCACATTAACCAAGCCTGGAACTTAGAGATTCAAGGGCTCAAAGTAAGACCCTGCAACTGTTCTTCATTTATGGAAAACCCAGAAATGAAGAACAACTCTGACAACCTTTTCTGAAGCTTAGATCTTGTTGTGGTAATGTAGTTTGGTCATGAAATCGATTTGTAATCGTAGTATTACATGTATACTACAACATTAACACAATAGACAACCCAGATAACATCAAGAACATGAAATTAATTATGGTCAAACTTGAACCCCGGTACTGCCTATGCATTTCTGGGTTTGGCCCAAGAACATGAAGAACACCTTTAGCCACGGTTTTGTCGCCTAAAGCACCCTTAGCGACAGTTTCTTAATAAAATTAATTATTTTATTTAATAAATAGATAAAAATAGTTTTTAATTATTAAAAATTCATATTAAATTTCTAAAATTATTTAAAAGCCTAAAAATGGTTTTTTAGTTATTTTGAATATATTTCATTAATATTTACTATTTTTAAAATATTAGTGATATTTAATTTATTTAATTATAATATTAAATAAATTATTTAAAAATGATTTTAATACTTGAAAAATCATAAAAAATTATATTATGGTATAAGAAAATATTTTACGTTATTTTTAATGACTTTTAATATTTTGTGATGAATTTTATTAATAATTAATATTAATGATAATTAGTTTATTTAATAAATGTATTAAATAAATTATGAAAAATAGAATTAATGATTGAAAAATTATATAAAAATAATTTAAAGGTTATAAAAATATTTTAAGTTATAAAATATAAATTTTGATATTTTGTCATGAAAAATATTAATATTTAATATTAATGACAATTATTTAATAATGGTTTTAATTACTTTAAAATCATTTAAAGATAATAATAAAGTATTAAAAATACTTTGAGATATTATAAATATATTATAATATTATGACATGTATTTCATTAATATTTAATATTAAATAAATATTAATGATAATGGAATATTGTGGTATTTAAATTAGATAAATACGATATTAATAATTGAAAAATCATTTTAAATGATAATAATTACTTAAAAAATATTATAAGACTTTGAAAATTATTTTTACTGATAAAAAAATTATCTAAGATAATTGTGTTGCGTTTAGACAGAGTCGTATGAATAATAGGCTCGTGAATTGTCCGACTAGGCTGTCGGGATGTCAAAATTATACCAAACTCGACTCAGACTGTAAAAGTTTGACTTGAGGCTAGGTCTTATGTGCTGTATAGACTGATAGGATTATGTGTTAATATGTTTAGATTATTTTAAATATTGTGATGATATTATTCTAATTTGTAGATCAATATTATTTATAATAGGTCTTCAGGCAAAGCTAGATAAATTTCGTAACAGTAATCGACCGAACATGCAAGTTTCTTATATTCATTTATTGTGCAAGTTTTCTTGAACTATTCTTTTTACTTGTGGTTAATCCTTGTTGATTACATCACGTCTATGAATTGTTGAATCGCACTTTGTGCATATTGCATGTGTTCATCAGGTATGAAATGCTGATCACCTTCATTACCATTCGGTCCAGATATAGTTATTCATGTTCAATGTTCGTTCAACTATGAAAATTTGTTCATGTTAGTTCATAATTATATTGTTGAATGTTAGCCAGCTTATTGTTTAATTCTTTCCATCATGATAGATCTTTAATTTATTGAACTTAAACTTGCTGGGTAAACTTGTTGCTCACCCTTTCTATACCATGATAAACATTGCAGATTAAGACGAATACGTCGAATACAGGAAAAGACAAAGACAAGTCCAACTTGGGATAATATGTGCAACTAGAAATGTAACAGTATTGAATGATAATAACATTATATGTTAGATATGTTATGAATTGTTTATAAATTAAGGTTACTCGACCTTGGGGAATAGTGTGTAAAGTTTAATGTATAAACAATTTATGTTTATATCTTCCGCAATAATTATGAATGTTGTACCAGATCCGCGGTGATTTGGGACCCGGATCTGGGGCCCTCACAGTCTTTTCGTAGCCTAATGGTCTCAGCTTACTGTGCTTCTTACATAACGGTGGAAATGTCAGATCGTTCAGCTAACCCAAAACCTCGCTGCCCGATAGTCGACCAACAAACCCCTTCTCTTATGTCTTTATGTTGAACTATTCAGACATCTTTTTGTAATTGTGATCAACATGCAAGAATCTACGAGTTGCCCCAAAGAAACTAGTTTTATTCTCATGTTGTAGCTGTGTGCTTTGCACATCTCCCATATACACTGGACATGACAGCTTCTCGTGAGTTGACCAGCCACTGATCATCTCAAGTGCCGGAAAGTCAGTGATAGTCCACAACAAGGTTACCATCATTATAAAATTTTGTTTGACAAATTTATCATACGTTTGGACCCCTATCTCCCACGATATCTTAAGTTCATCGACTAACGACCTGAGGTACACGTTTATGTATTTTGTAGGACTCTTATCTCTCGGTAGTAGGAATAAAGTCGAGAACTAGGAGTGAGCAAAAAATAGATAAAATCGAATTACCGAACCGAATTATTTAGGTTTTTTAGTTTTTTTAGAATTTTGGTTATGTGACGCCCCCAAAATTAGGTATACATCACCCATCTTGGGTCGTCAGATACATAGTACAGAATACAAATACAACTGATTAATACATCTGTCGTGTACAATACGACAAAATATAAACTGTGAGTTTGAATACAGATATTATCTTCTAGAGAGTATTCATACTCAAAAGGAGTCCTCATTACATTTATTAACACACCATTACATAGAATAGTGAGGACTACTAGCTAATACTATCATTCGGACCATCACTCCGTACCCCGACTTGTCCCAGCTACGTTCTCATTTCCTGAAGAGAACAGTGAAAGAAAGGGTGAGCTCAACTAGCCCAGTAAGAAATATTATGACTAAGATAATGCAGAATAAATTATCATTAGCCTTCAACAATGTTAAACTGATAAAATATAATAGACATCAAGTTTAACTGTAGCGGAACAAGCATTCCATTAAAAGAGTCAAGTAGAAAATAAACTCTACTATCTTTTATGATTTAAAAAGTTTTTCAACACTGTAATCGCTGAGACTCAGCTTAATAAAATAATCCACATCATCGAATCACCCCTGCACTACGGCCAAGGATATTCGTGTATTCATTAATGGTCATGATCATGCCAACAACTGTCCATCAATGCACTACGGGCCAATGAGGACTTTTACCACATCATTTGTAACATTACAGTCATGATTATACCGAATAATCCCTGGTCATAATCATACCAAGTCCATCTATGCACTACAGGCCACAGATGACTTTCAACATTTTATAAACATGAGGATGATGACAATGATATAAGAATTCAATAAAACAAGTTCAAGAATTAATTTATCCAGGAATTAACAACGTCCAAATTGTCAACATGATACTGCATTGTGGAGTAAAATTCAAGAATGCATAGAAGAATATTTTCTTGAAAAGATACTGGATGAAACGCAACTATCAAGGATATTCCACAAATTTCATAGAGTATAGAAGTCAAAACTTAACCAACTGAGTATAATAAAGATTGGAATAACAAAAGAAATCACCATGCATGCGATAGACCGCACAGACAGGTTATTCCAACAGAATAATAAATAATGGAACCAGGTCTGGCGTAAACGCACAGACAGGATATTCCGACAGAATAATAAATAATGGAACCAGGTCCGGTGTAAAACACACAGACAGGATGTTCCAACAGAATAATAATAAAAACGGAACCAGGTCCGGTGTAAAACACACAGACAGGATGTTCCAACAGAATAATAAACGGAACCAGGTCCGGTATAAAACACACAGACAGGATGTTCCAACAGAATAATAGAAGAATGTCACCAAGTATAGGGTAGACCGCGTATACTGGTTATTCCAGCAGAATAATAACGAATGGAATAACAGAAGTTCTCTTCATGAATATAAAAGAAATAATATTCCCTATCTTAAAAGAACTGGATATTGGAAAAGTGATGTAGCAGAATACTTTTAGTCTCTCTCTCTCTTATTCTCTCTATACTTTCTCTCTCTATAGCTTGAATGAATTCGTGAAAAATAATGAAGCCCTAGGCCTCTATTTATAGAAAAACTGAGGGTGGCTCTTGGTCTTAACGAAGGGTCAAATGACTCTTGGTCTTAACGAAGGGTCAAATGACTCTTGGTAATATTGAAGGGACAACTACTATTGACGAAAGTAATTACTATTGACCAAGGTAAATACTATTGACGAAGGTAATTACTATTGACCAAGGTAAATACTATTGACGAAGGTAATTACTATTGACGACGGTAATTACTATTGACGACGGTAATTACTATTGACGAAGAGACTCTTAGATGATGACATATGGCCCCCCATAAAATAACCAAACTTACCACAACGTCTCAATAATATAACATATTATACAGATGATACTATGACAATAATTTAAGAGATATGATGCAGCAATTACTGTAGCAATAATTGAGTATAGCTGAGTGACTTCTCACGTAAGCATCAATAATCAATACCGTGTGCTACTATGCAACCACGTGTATTACTGTACTTTTACTACCAAGTAGTTCAACAGTTTTAACGATTTTAACGGTAACACCTCAGCTGTTATTTTTATAGAAAGATAATTCTGTCGTTTTCTCAATCCGACAATAATTCCGTTGTGGGGTCCACCAATGATTGTGCCGTCGTACGAATATTCCCAACAAAAAGAATATTTCCCGACCAAACGAATATTTTATAACAACTTGCTTACTTTGCAAAATTTATAAATATTACCCACAACTATAACATTATATCAAATTAACTTCATAATATTCAAAAATGATATTTATAAAAAATTTATCTTTATTTATAAAAGTTGGGGTCTTACAACCTCCCCTTCTTATGAAATTTCGCCCTCGAAATTAGGGTACGTACCTGGTATGTCGAAGAGGTAAGGATACCTTGATTTCATTTCTGATTCTAACTCCCAAGTCATTTCCTCAACATCGTGGTTTCTCCACAAAACTTTAACTTGAGGTATAACCTTGGAGCGTAGAATATGTTCCTTCTTATCCAAGATTTGAACAGGAACTTCTTCATACGTCAAATCTTTCGCTATTTCGTCCGGTTCTAACTCAATAATGTGGTTCGGGTCTTCCACATATTTGCGTAACATGGATATGTGGAAAACGTTATGAACACGAGACATACTTGGCGGTAAAGCGAGTCTATAAGCCACAGTTCCTACTCGATCGAGGATTAAAAATAGACCGATGAATCGAGGATTTAGCTTTTCTCTCTTTCCAAATCTTGTAACTCCTTTCCATGGAGCAACACGTAAGAACACATGATCTCCTACATCAAATTCCACGTCCTTTCGATGAAGATCAGCATAACTCTTTTGTCGATCTTGTGAGGTTTTTATACGTTGTCGGATCGTTTGAATCTTTTCTGTAGTCATACGTACCAACTCCGGTCCCAACAACGTTGCTTCGCCCACCTCATCCCAGCATACTGGAGAACGACATTTTCTTCCATACAATGCTTCGAATGGAGCCATGCCAATACTTGCTTGATAACTGTTGTTGTAGGAAAACTCCACCAATGGTAAGAACTTGTCCCAACTTCCTTTGAAGTCAAAGACACAGAGTCTTAATAGATCTTCAAGAGTTTGAATAGTCCTCTCTGATTGTCCGTCCGTCTGAGGATGATATGCTGAACTAAATCGTAACTCCGTGCCCATAGCTTTTTGTAAACTAACCCAAAATCGTGAAGTGAATCTTGGGTCTCGGTCAGAAACTATGGATACTGGCATACCATGCAGTCTTACAATCTCGTTTATGTACATACGAGCAAGACGTTCAAGTGTATAAGTTTCTCGTATCGGTAAGAAATGAGCAGACTTGGTCAATCTATCAACAATGACCCAAATCGCATCAATACCTTGAGAAACCCTAGGAAGACCGGTAACGAAATCCATGGTAATGTGCTCCCACTTCCATTCTGGAATTTCAAGTGGTTGCAATGGACCTTTTGGTACTTGATGCTCCGCTTTGACTCGTTGACAAGTTAGACACCTTGAGATAAACAACGCTATCTCTCTCTTCATATTGCTCCACCAAAATGTATGACGAAGATCATGATACATTTTGGTACTTCCAGGATGGATTGCAAACGGTGTGTTGTGCGCCTCCATCATGATTTTATACTTTAAATCAGGGTTGTTAGGAACACAAAGTCTGGAGTTGACTCGAAGTATTCCTTCTTCATCGATTCTTGCTTCCGATATAGCACCTTCTTGCACTTTCTTCTTCATACGCATCAGCTCCAGGTCTGTAGCTTGAGCAGCTTTAACTTTATCGATTAAAGTCGGTTCTACTCGTATATTCGCCATCATCACATGGGTCCCTGGAGTCTTTAACTCTATCTCCATCCTTTGTAAATCACACAAAATGGGTCTTTGTGTTGACAATATCGCACTCGTACTTGCATATGATCTTCTACTCAATGCGTCAGCTACCACGTTCGCTTTTCCAGGATGATATTGAATGGTATGATCATAATCTTTCAACAGTTCAAGCCAACGTCGTTGTCGCATGTTGAGTTCCTTTTGAGTGAAGAAATATTTGAGACTTTTATGATCCGTAAAGATCTCCACCTTCTCCCCATACAAGTAATGCCTCCAAATTTTAAGTGCAAAGACAACAGCTGCCAACTCTAGATCATGAGTAGGATAATTCCTCTCATATTCCTTGAGTTGTCTTGATGCATAGGCTATGACTTTTCCATGTTGCATGAGAACACATCCCAACCCTTTGCTCGAAGCATCACTGTAGATGACAAATCCCTCCGAGCCAGATGGTATTGTTAGAACAGGTGCTGAAATGAGTCTCCTCTTGAGTTCTTGAAAACTCTGCTCACATTCTTCGCTCCAACCGAACTTTGTATCTTTTCGAGTCAGCTGAGTTAACGGAGTAGCGATTCGAGAAAATCCTTCCACGAATCTCCGATAATAACCAGCTAGACCGAGAAAGCTACGTACTTCGGTTACTGATTTAGGTTGCTCCCAGCTTTGAATAGCTTCAATCTTTGCCGGGTCAACCGATATTCCACGACTTGATACTACGTGCCCAAGGAATGCTACCTCTTCCAGCCAGAACTCGCATTTCTTCAACTTGGCATAAAGTTTGTATTCACGAAGCTTTTGGAGTACCAGCCTCAAGTGTTGCTCATGATCTTCACGGCTTTTGGAATAAACAAGGATGTCATCGATAAAGACGACCACAAAGTGATCCAAATATTCCTTAAATACCCTGTTCATCATATCCATGAAGGCAGCAGGAGCATTAGTCAATCCAAAAGACATAACTAAGAATTCATAATGCCCATACCGAGTTCTGAAGGCAGTCTTTGGAATATCCTCAGTTCTAACCTTCAGCTGATGATATCCAGAACGAAGATCGATCTTTGAAAAGAATTGTGCTCCTTGCAACTGGTCAAACAGGTCATCAATACGTGGCAATGGGTACCTATTTTTGATGGTGACATGATTCAACTCCCGATAATCAATACAAAGTCGCATACTCCCATCTTTCTTCTTCACGAACAGAACAGGAGCACCCCAAGGAGAAGTACTAGGACGAATAAAACCAATGTCTAACAATTCCTGCAGTTGGGTCTTTAACTCCTGAAGTTCAATAGGAGCCATTCGATATGGAGCTTTGGAAATGGGTTTTGTACCGGGTTCAAGGTCGATACAAAATTCAATTTCACGCTCTGGGGGTAGGCCAGGAAGTTCTTCGGGAAATACGTCAGGAAATTTATTAACAACAGAAATATCATTCAAAGCTGACGTATTTTTGTTTAGATCTGTGACATGAGCTAAGAAAGCTTGACATCCGTTTTTCAATAAACGAATAGCTTTATGGCTTGAGATGACAGCGATTGATTTTAATGGTTTGGTTGCTTGAATTCGCATAATAGGTCGATTAGGAATATGAAAGCTAACAACCTTACGAAAACAATCAATTTTTGCATAATGAGTAGTTAACCAATCAATCCCTAGAATCACGTCAAATGCAAGTATTTTTAATGAAATCAGATCGATAGGTAATGTGTGGGTACCAACTTGAACCAAACAAGACTTATAACCAGTGGAGGTAATGAAGGTTTCTCCCAACGGAGTTTTCACAGATAAGTCAAAGTCTAATTTCTCCGGAATCAAATTTAATCGATGAGCGCAAGTAGGAGAAATAAAAGAATGGGTTGAACCGGTATCAAATAAAGTATAAACTTCTTTAGAGTTTATGATAAGCTTACCCGTGATGACCTCATTCGGGTTCCTTGCTCTCTGGGAGTTCACAACAAACGCTCTCCCTTGCACAACCGGTTTTAACTTTTCTGGGACGGCTTTTGGTGCCTCCATCCTAGCTGAATTTGTTTTCGGTAAACGACAAAATCGGGCTAAATGACCTTCTCTTCCACAATTATAACATGCTTTGGACGGCATCGCGCAGTTTGGACTGATGTGTCCCTCCCCTCCGCATTTGAAACATATGATAGGTGGTCGTTCTCCTTCCTTAACGACAGGTGCTGGTGCTGACGTCTTTCCGTCATTGTTGAATCTCCTCTTCTTGAAATGTCCATTCTTATTGTTTTGGCCCTGATTACCGCTTCGATGACTGCTCTCACTGGTATTATCATTTTGCCGGCTGCTCTCTTTTGGTTGCGTTGTCTCATTATCGCGCTCCACCAACTGAGCCCTATTTACAACATCTGAATACAAATACAGTTTATGACAAACAAGATGTTGACGTATCTCCGGCTTTAAACCTCTTAAAAATATCCGCGTCATTCTTTCTTCATTATCCACCAGGTGGGACGCAAACCGGGATAACTCCGCAAATTTTGCCTCGTACTGCGACACGGTCATATTATTCTGCTCCAATTTGATGAACTCCACCTCCTTCATGTGACGAATACTCTCGGGAAAGTATTTGTCGTTAAACAGATCTTGAAACTTCTCCCAAGACATCTTCAGTGCGGCAGGTTGAGTACGTTTTATCGATTCCCACCAGTAATCTGCCTCTCCTCGCAACATAAAGGCGGCAAAGGGAACCTTTTGCTCCTCGGAGCAACTCAAGACATCAAATATCTTGGTGATCTGCTTTATCCATGTTTCAGCTACAAGTGGTTTGGGTTCTCCCTTAAACTCCGGTGGTCCCAGCTCCTTAAACTGTTTAGCGGTGACCGCCTGAGAGTTTCCAGTATTTCCACCTACGTTGTGGACAGGAGCCGCTTTCACCTGTTGTTGCATGAATTGCATAAAGTCTCTGAACATTTGATCATTCATCATTTGGTCAGTGTTGTTGTTTGCATGAGGATTGACACCTTCCTGATGCACATTATCCTGATTATTGATATGTGGTGAATCAACAGTCGTCTGTGCTCCATTGCTATTCTCAACATTCTCAGATGCCATTTTCAGATACTGTCACAAAATAAAAATTAATTGATATGTCATATATTATCCTTATATTATGACCGACCAATTAAATACCATGCAAATAAACTTAGGTATGTCATACTAGCGAAGGAATTCCCCGTCTCTCCCCTCCTAGTTCTATTCTCACATCTTAGCCAGGGATCATATCCCTAAGCTCTGATACCAACTGTGACGCCCCCAAAATTAGGTATACATCACCCATCTTGGGTCGTCAGATACATAGTACAGAATACAAATACAACTGATTAATACATCTGTCGTGTACAATACGACAAAATATAAACTGTGAGTTTGAATACATATATTATCTTCTAGAGAGTATTCATACTCAAAAGGAGTCCTCATTACATTTATTAACACACCATTACATAGAATAGTGAGGACTACTAGCTAATACTATCATTCGGACCATCACTCCGTACCCCGACTTGTCCCAGCTACGTTCTCATTTCCTGAAGAGAACAGTGAAAGAAAGGGTGAGCTCAACTAGCACAGTAAGAAATATTATGACTAAGATAATGCAGAATAAATTATCATTAGCCTTCAACAATGTTAAACTGATAAAATATAATAGACATCAAGTTTAACTGTAGCGGAACAAGCATTCCATTAAAAGAGTCAAGTAGAAAATAAACTCTACTATCTTTTATGATTTAAAAAGTTTTTCAACACTGTAATCGCTGAGACTCAGCTTAATAAAATAATCCACATCATCGAATCACCCCTGCACTACGGCCAAGGATATTCGTGTATTCATTAATGGTCATGATCATGCCAACAACTGTCCATCAATGCACTACGGGCCAATGAGGACTTTTACCACATCATTTGTAACATTACAGTCATGATTATACCGAATAATCCCTGGTCATAATCATACCAAGTCCATCTATGCACTACAGGCCACAGATGACTTTCAACATTTTATAAACATGAGGATGATGACAATGATATAAGAATTCAATAAAACAAGTTCAAGAATTAATTTATCCAGGAATTAACAACGTCCAAATTGTCAACATGATACTGCATTGTGGAGTAAAATTCAAGAATGCTTAGAAGAATATTTTCTTGAAAAGATACTGGATGAAACGCAACTATCAAGGATATTCCACAAATTTCATGGAGTATAGAAGTCAAAACTTAACCAACTGAGTATAATAAAGAATGGAATAACAAAAGAAATCACCATGCATGCGATCGACCGCACAGACAGGTTATTCCAACAGAATAATAAATAATGGAACCAGGTCCGGCGTAAACGCACAGACAGGATATTCCGACAGAATAATAAATAATGGAACCAGGTCCGGTGTAAAACACACAGACAGGATGTTCCAACAGAATAATAATAAAAACGGAACCAGGTCCGGTGTAAAACACACAGACAGGATGTTCCAACAAAATAATAAACGGAACCAGGTCCGGTGTAAAACACACAGACAGGATGTTCCAACAGAATAATAGAAGAATGTCACCAAGTATAGGGTAGACCGCGTATACTGGTTGTTCCAACAGAATAATAACGAATGGAATAACAGAAGTTCTCTTCATGAATATAAAAGAAATAATATTCCCTACCTTAAAAGAACTGGATATTGGAAAAGTGATGTAGCAGAATACTTTTAGTCTCTCTCTCTCTCTCTTATTCTCTCTATACTTTCTCTCTCTATAGCTTGAATGAATTCGTGAAAAATAATGAAGCCCTAGGCCTCTATTTATAGAAAAACTGAGGGTGGCTCTTGGTCTTAACGAAGGGTCAAATGACTCTTGGTCTTAACGAAGGGTCAAATGACTCTTGGTAATATTGAAGGGACAACTACTATTGACGAAAGTAATTACTATTGACCAAGGTAAATACTATTGACGAAGGTAATTACTATTGACGACGGTAATTACTATTGACGACGGTAATTACTATTGACGAAGAGACTCTTAGATGATGACATATGGCCCCCCATAAAATAACCAAACTTACCACAACGTCTCAATAATATAACATATTATACAGATGATACTATGACAATAATTTAAGAGATATGATGCAGCAATTACTGTAGCAATAATTGAGTATAGCTGAGTGACTTCTCACGTAAGCATCAATAATCAATACCGTGTACTACTATGCAACCACGCGTATTACTGTACTTTTACTACCAAGTAGTTCAACAGTTTTAACGATTTTAACGGTAACACCTCAGCTGTTATTTTTATAGAAAGATAATTCTGTCGTTTTCTCAATCCGACAATAATTCCGTTGTGGGGTCCACTAATGATTGTGCCGTCGTACGAATATTCCCGACAAAAAGAATATTTCCCGACCAAACGAATATTTTATAACAACTTGCTTACTTTGCAAAATTTATAAATATTACCCACAACTATAACATTATATCAAATTAACTTCATAATATTCAAAAATGATATTTATAGAAAATTCATCTTTATTTATAAAAGTTGGGGTCTTACAGGTTATATCCGAATTATTACTCGTTATTCGGTTTCGGTTTCGATTTTCAAAAAATAGGTTATTCGGATACCTGAATAACCGAACTTTAATAGTTAAAAAATTAATTTTATAATATTATCTATAATATAACTATCAGTATTCAGACTTCAATAGTGTACTCAGTAGAGTAGTATGTCTTGTTTTCTCTCAATTTGCCCTTAGCCCTATCCCGCTTCCAGAGGCCTGATTTGAGAATTGAGATCTCGAATTCTCGATTCCTCACTCTTCACTCCTCAGCCTATTGCCCTCTTTCCTCTCGACTCTCGAGTCTCCACTACTCGACAGTCTCAATCTCCGGCGCGACCTCCGCCTCTCAGCTCTCATTGTCTATCTCACGACTCTCGCCGTCTCACTGTCTATCTAACTCTAAGTCTAAGTCTTTAAGAACTTGGTATGTTCTCGAATCTCGACTTCCTCCCTCTTTTAGTCTACTGAAGAAATAATAATAAGTTAAAGGTAGCGTATTGGTATTTTTTGTATTGATATTTGATATTAGTTGTTCAAATATCCTTTTATATTACTGGGGTGGGACTTGGGAGAGTAGTGTTGTGATTTGTAGTTTAAAAATATTAATGCATCTCTATTATGTTAGTTTAAATCTTTTGTATTTGTCATTCTATATATGTTTTTATATATTTTTTGGGTTAGTGTTAGTGATTCATCATTTTTTAAGAAAAGTGAGGATTTGGTTAAGTATGGAAAATTTGGTTTTTGTCTGCATTTTGATTCACGTTTGTTGTGATTTTTGACTGCTAAAATTATTCTTTTATTGGGTAGCTTTATTATTCCAGTTTACAAAATAAAACACCAAAGTATTGTCTTTTGTTTTGATATATTATATTATGCGTATCATAGAAATTATTGTAAATAAATCTTACTTGTATGTATGTATATTGGATTGCTTGAAATTGGCCTACTTTACACTCTATATACACAATAGGACAATGAGATGAACTCAGAACTTCTCAAACATATACACAACTACACTTGAATTTATAAGGTGTAGTATATGTACTTGCTATATCTATATAAAAAACCTATTCCAAGTTAGAAGATATTAATTCTACCTGCAAAATAGAAAAAAAGCTCATGACCAATTCTTACCAATCAATTAAAACCACTGAGACACACACATGTCATAACCTAAACAACATAGTATATAAAATGGCTAATTGTCCAATGATGCTATTTAAACAACAAAACTACTCCCATGCTTACTTGATTGGCAAAATGATCATTTTTATACCATCCATTATTTATGTTACATATTGGAATTACAAAAGCAGATGTGTAGATTTGTATTAATTACTATGTCACTGTCTTGAATATAGGGAAAAAGAAGATTACCCTGTCCATATCCTAAAAAAAACATCGGCAAAACTAATGATTTGACCACCGAAGTTAGCACGTTTTATTGAAAACCCGATTGAACTTTTAATTTTTCAAATTAACTCACTGAACTAATTTTTATTTTCAAATTGGATCATTCCGTTAAAAAAAGTTGACAGACGTTAAAATATTGCTTATGTGGCGCTGACGTGGTAAAAAAATAAAAAATATTGCTTATGTGGCAAAAAAAAATCAAAAACATATTTTTTAAAAAATTAACATTTTAAAATTTTAAAAATTACAAAAACATAATAAAATAAAATAAATACAAAAAATTAAAAATATCTTTCCTTCTTCAACTAAAAAGATTTAACCATCTTGATTATTTGGCAAAAAAAGAATTTTTTAAAAAACATAATTTTTTTTAAAAATAGAATTTTTTAAAAACAAAATTTGTTAAAAAATAGAATTTTTTTAAAAACAGATATTTTAAAAAAAACAGATTTTTATTAAAAATAGATTTTTTTAAAAAAATAGAATTTTTTTTAAAAACAGACTTTTTTAAAAAAACAACATTTTTTTAAAACAGAATTTTTTTAAAAACGGATTTTTTTAAAAAATAGAATTTTTTTTAAAACAATTTTTTTTAAAATATAGAATTTTTTTAAAAACAGAATTTTTTTAAAAATATACTTTTTAAAAAAACAGATTTTAAAAAAAAACGGATTTTAAAAAAAATAGAATTCTATTTTTTTTAAAAAAATCTATTTTTTTTAAAAAATCTGTTTTTTTAAAAAGTTCTATTTTTTTAAAAATTCTATTTTTTTTAAAAAAAATTCTATTTTTAAAAAAATCTGTTTTTCAAAAAATTATATTTTTATAGAATTCTGTTTTTAAAAAAATTCAATTTTTTTAAAAAAATCTGTTTTTTTAAAAAAAATCTGTTTTTTTAAAAAAATCTATTTTTTTAAAAAGTCTATTTTTAAAAAAATTCTGTTTTTTTAAAAAAATCTGTTTTTAAAAAAAATCTATTTTTAAAAAATTTTTGTTTTTTTAAAAAAGTCTGTTTTTAAACAAATTCTGTTTTAAAAAAATTTATGTTTTTTAAAAAAATTATGTTTTTTGCCAAATAATCAAGATGGTTAAATCGTTTTAGTTGAAGAAGAAAAGATATTTTGATTTTTTTATTTTTTGTTTTATTTTATTATGTTTTTGTTATTTTTAAAACTACATAAGCAATATTTTAACGTCTGTCAACTTTTTTATCGGAATGACCCAATTTGAAAATAAAAATTAGTTTAGTGAGTTAATTTGAAAAATTAAAAGTTCAATCGGGTATTCAATAAAACGTGCCAACTTCGGTGGCCAAATAATTAGTTTTGCCAAAAAACATCCTTCTTCTGCTGTAGATTTTAAGGTAAGAATATGTCTGATAAAACAGCCTTCATGCATGTTTCAAAATTACACCTATGTTGATAGTTAATAGTGATTAACATAATAATTTGATTTTTTTGACATTTGTAGATGATGTCAAGAGGTGTTTTAAATGATTTGCACATGGTGGATGATACGGACGAGCCTAACCTTGATGACCTTGATCCAATTGGACATGGGAGAAAGACAAATGATAGTGTTCCCACCAATATAGAGCCCGGGTCAAAAGAAACCACGACAAATATAAAAACTACGGGACACTCAGAAAGTGTAAAGATGCCGAGAAAAAGGGTGGCACCTAGATCCAAGGTGTGGACTAAGGGGCACTTCATTCCCGTTAAAGATAAGGATGGTAATGCCATCAAACGTAAGTGTACTTATTGTAAAAAAGAATTAGCTGCTGATTCATCTTCAAATGACACTACTTCTTTAAGAAATCACTTTAGAACTTGTAAAAAAAATACTATCAACATGGACAAAGCTCAACCCCAACTTGTAGGGATTAAAGAGGGTGAAGGAGAAGGAGGGGCATGTGAGGGTACATTCACTTCTTGGAGGTTTGACCAAGAAGCAGTTAGGGCAGTCGTAGTTCACCATCTTATTGTAGATGAACTTACTTTCAAACATGTTGAGAAGGAGGGTTTTAAAAGACTTATGCAAGTTGTTTGTCCTAGGTTTCAATTGCCTTCACATTTTACATTTGCTAGAGATTGTATTCGTTTGTATGAGAATGAGAAGAGTAAGTTGAGAACAGTCCTTAGAAAACATTGTGATCGTGTTAGCCTCACAACTGACTCTTGGACTTCTAATCAACGCTTGAATTATATGTGTGTTACTGCTCATTTTATTGATGAAAACTGGAAATTGCATAAGAAAATCTTGAATTTTCAAACCATCACAAGTCATAAGGGGAAGGACATTGGGGAAATGGTTGAGTCTTGTCTAAAAGAGTGGGGACTTTCTAAATTTATGACACTCGCTGTAGATAATACTAGCTCAAATGATACTGCGGCGGCTTATGTAACAACCCGATATTTGCTATATAATTAAATCAGAAATTTTGCGTATAATTTTTTTTTTAATGATGAGGATTTGTACAAGATAATGTGTATATGTATTTATGTGGTAAATAAAAATATATTTATTACATGAATATTTATAAATAATTTTATTTTAGAATTATTGATTATTATAAATTATATTCTTATAATAATTAATTTTATAGTAGAAATGTTTTATTAATTATTTTTCATGAAAATATGATTATATATTATTTAAATAATATATGAAATGATTATAGGATTATTATAATAACTATTTTATTATATGAATTTATTTAAGAATTAATCGATCTAATTATTTAATTATTTAATAATGTTATATATGGCAGATAAATCAGATATGAAATCCAAATCTTAATTTTGGATTTTGATCAAGTAATGAGAATATTAATATAATATTAATTATATTTTGATTTTTTAGTGCTATAAATATGTATGTTATGTGTATAAGGTTAATCTGGGGAGCAGTTTTATTATAACGTGCAAAACCCCAATGTTACTGATAAACTCTAGTTTTGAAGTCAAATGAGATTTTAAAATCTGTCTAGTAAATATGTTATGTGATTAATGATTTTCATTATAAATATTATTTTTATTTCAGTGCCATAAATATGTACTGTATATTCGGATCGATAATGGATGGGCAATTATACTGCATCATGACTAAACCCTAATATTAATTTCTCTAACCCTACTATGAAACTCGAATGGGAGATCCAAGACTGTGTAATGATTGGGTGATGTGATTTATGGCGTAATATAGAATTTAAAGTTAATTAGAAAAATCCTAATTATTATTTAGGAAACCTAATTAATTAAACACCCTAATTACAAATTTATAACCCTAATTATTATTTTGAAAACCCTAATTTTAAACTCAATTATGACTTCAAGACTATTACATAACAGTGTTATACGATTTATGTGTGTATTATTTAATTTTATATTGATTAGGTAAACCCTAATTAATATTTAGAAATATTAATTTCTAGAAAACCTATTATTTAAATTATAAACCCTAAATTGTAAATTATAAATCCTAATTGTTAAATTGAAAAGTTTAATGCTAATTAGTATATTTTAACCTAATTAGCAAAGTACTAAGTAATTAAAAACCTAATTAATTAAGGAACTTTAATTTTGTATTTTTTTAGAAACTAATTTTTTTTTATTTTACAAACCCTAAACTAGAAATCCTACAATTTTAGGCTAACCTTAGGGTTTAACCCTAAGGGTTTGCCATGTTTACAAGATTATCATTAAAAATAAAAGCGAAAAAACTAAATTGCCCCTCTTGCATAATTGAAGCTAACATGTAGGTTTTGACCTTAAGTGAGTTGGTGACCAAATCCAACCACCCCATGTGACAAATACCAACTGATCAGCAGCATATCCCAGCCAAATCCATTGCATCCATGAATTATATAAGGAGCAAGAGAGAGAAAAGTTCATTATTTTAGTCATTTGTTCATCATATACTCAAGCAACTCTCTCTCTCTTCAAACCCACGAAAATTAAAACTATAGCAGTCACATATTCAAGCCCCACTATCACCATAACAGATCTAGAAGCCCAGAATAATGAATCAAAGCATAAAGGTATAAATCCTAGAATTTAAAATTTTTATGATCTGATGTTAGATCTTGTTGTTTGTGGTTTAATGTTGTGTTATAAGATGTTATTTAGTGATCTGGGTTGTTAGATACCATATCCAAAAAATCAAAGTTCTCAAAATTGATGATTTTGAAAATCTGGAAAAATTTTAAAATGAGTCTGATAACCAAATGTCAGGCCCTTTAAATCTTTGGTTGTTAATGATTTTGGGTGTTTTAGGTTTTGTATTTGTAGTATACAAGGAGGACTTTGATTTGGAATTAAAACCATACTTATATCATGTTTAGATTACAAGTTATGGAAGGTCAAACTGCTTTGACCGACCATGACTTTGCATTTTCTGGGAAACCCAGAACTTGTTGTCAGAACTTGTTCATCAGTGTCTGATAACAAGTTCATAGGCTCAGATCTTGCGTTTGTTTGATGTTTTGATGTTATTAGTGTATTAGGGTTATTTTTAGTTATGTGTTCTACAGATTCATGCTCCTAGATCTCTTAGATAAACAAGATATTGAAAGTAACTGATGGTCAAAGTAGCATTCTCGATCAAATTTTTAAGTTTCTGGAATTTCCAGAAACCGAATGAATGTTCTTTCTGACATAGTTTAACTCTGAAATATCTAGCAATCGTGTTGTTGTTTTCTTGGTTTTATGTTTTTTATCTCTACCCTTACATGTTGTTTACAAACTGAAACCTTCAGATCACATATACAGTTCATCTGTTGCAAGTTATGAAGATCATAAGTGGTCAACTCGGATTGTTCTTCATTTCTGGAAAACCCAGAAATAAAGAACAGCCTCTGACAAGATTTTCTGAAGCCCAGATCTCGTTCGTTTTATGTAGTATGGTCATGATTGTTGTTGTATCATAAAGTGTTACACTAGAACTATAATATTCAATCAATAATTTTCCCAGAAACACATCGAGCGAAGATTTAAGCTTGGTCAAACCCAGTACCTTGATAACTGTCTATGAATTTCTGGGTAGCTCAAGAACACCTATAGCGACAGTTTCGTCGCTATAGGGTACTTTAGCGACAGTTTATTTTTAAAATTCATTATTTTTATTAAATAAATAGAAAAATTAGTTTTTAATTATTAAAAATACAAAATAAATTATTAAAAATTATTTTAAAATCCAAAAATTAGTTTTTAATTATTTTGAATATATTTCATAAATATTTAAAATTTTTGGAATATTAAAAGTATTTAATTTATTTAATTATAATATTAAATAAATTATTTAAAAATAATTTTAATACATGAAAAATCATTTAAAATTATATTATGGTATAAGAAAATAATTTAAGTTATTTTTGATAACTTTTAATATTTTGTGATGAAATTTTATTAATAAATTAATATTAATGATATTTAAGTTATTTAATAAATGTATTAAATAAAATTAATAATTTAAAAATTATATAAAGGTTATAAAATATTTTAAGTTATAAAATATAACTTTTGATATTTTGTCATGAAAAATATTAATATTTTAATATTAAGGATATTAGATTTATTTAATACTTATATTAAATAAATTAGTTTAAAAATAATTTTTATATTAAAAAAATTATTTTAAATGAAAATAAAGTGTTTAAAGATATTTTAAGTTATAAATTATAACTTTTGATATTTAAAGGAAAATTTCATATTAAATGATATTAGATTTATTTAATAATTATATTAAATAAATAGTTTTAAAATAGTTTTATTACTTTAAAAATCATTTAAAAAGGATATAAATGAATTAAAAATATTTTAACTTATAATTAATGACTTTTAATATTTTGATAAATAATACTTTAATATTAATGATAATTATTTAAAAATGATTTTTAATTCTTTTAAAAATTATTTAAGGGTAATATTAATACTTTAATAATATTTTGAGTTATTATAAATAACTTTAATATTTTGGCAGTGGCTTCATTAATAGTTTAATATTAATGATAATAGAATTTTTTTAATATTTAAATCATTTAATTATGATTCATGTAAGACCCCGAATTTTATGAAATAAAAGTATTCAATTTTTCTTATAATTACGATTCAGTAAATGGTTAAATTGATAAAAAGTTAAAGTTAAAGTTGATATATGAATTTTTTTTTCAAAATAAGCAAGTGGTTATAAAATAATCATTGTTGTCGGGGAATATTCGTTTGGTCGTGGAATATTCTTTCTGTCGGGGAATATTCGTACGACGGCGCAACTATTTGTGAGCCCCATAACGAATAACTGTCGGATGAAGATAACGACAAAAATTGAGTTTTTATAATTAACGGCATAGTTGTTACCGTTAACACTGTTGGAATACCCGGTGGTTAAAATACAGTAATACGCGTTGTTACACAGTAGCACACGGATTGCACAGTATTTTTGAATTATTGATTCTTACGGAGGAAGACACTACTCAATAATTGTTACAGTAATTACTGTTCAATATTTTATTTTATTGATTCAATAATTATTACGTTGAAATTTTATATTATTATTGTTCAATAATTGTCCCTGCACAATATTTTTCATTATCAGATCAATAATTCATATTATTTGAATAATATTATTAGATAACATTATTGGCAATGTCTAGAAAGTTCTGTCTAAGGAGAGGTTTGGTCACCTAATTGCGCGCCAGTAAGGAAAAATTGTTATTGGAAAGCCCCCTCTTTCTTGGGAACGGCCTGATTGTCATAAATGTGATTCTGTAATATTATCTGTGAATCATTAATTATTGATTTATATGATAAGGAAATATTTATTTTATGTGGATATAAATGAGGGATATATTTTTGTGGTTAAAAATAAAGGAGTTAATGTTTAGGTGTTTTATCTGTATTTTTGTCGGAACGGAGGTATTAAAAATCAAATTAGGGTTTTTGAGATATTTTGCAGGGGTTATAATTTTTAATCCGACCGTTGGATCGTGGTAATTTTTGGATATGCTATACATATATAAGTTGAGTATATGTCCATAAATTTTGAACCGTTAAAAATGAACGCATGATTTGTTATGAATTTTACGAGATGACTGATTTAGAAATTATTGAATTTTCGGATTTTATCATTTTGGTGGAAAATTCTAGAATTGGTGGGCCCCACTCTTGGTTGGTGAAGAAATGTGCTGAGATTTTTATTCAAATGTGGTGGGTGGGAATAGTAGCAGATAAAGCCATCAGGTTGCAGGTTAAGTTTGCTTCGGCGTGCTAACATTTTCCTATAAATAGAGGGCTAAGTTAGAATTGAAAATGACACCAGAATTCATAAGTTTTCTCTCTTTCTCTCTCTAGATTATTGAGTGTATTTTGTGAGTATTTAGATACTTTATGAGTTTCTATTCATCAGTGCACGTTTCCTTCAGCCTTATACCGATCAGAAGTACTGCTCTTTTGAGGTAAGGGATAGTAAGAAATTTTAAGGGTTGTTATATTTTCCAGTTTCGTAATTTTTCTGACCTTCAAAAATTCTGAAAAAATTTGAAATGATATTTTGATGAGTTTTCTTGGTTGTGTCCAAAAATGAGGATTTTTGGATGTATAGATTGAGAGTTATGAATTTTATGAGAAAAGACTATTTTAAAAGTAACCGCTTATAATTCCTTGTGGTTAACTCCAAAATTGATGAAATTTTTATTGGAAGTATATCTATATAATATTAGTGTACTCTGGGAATTTCAGAATTTTTTGATAAAAGTACAATTTATGATAAATGTATAAATATTCAGCGGTTTTGGCCATATGAAAAATAGTAAATGAGTTTTAAAAATTCTGAGAAAAATATATGTTCAATATGGGACTATATTATGCTAAATCTCAGAAAAGAAATATTTTTGGAACTGATTTGATATTTTTCATGAAAATAGACTAGTTATGAGTAAATGAATTAAATATGTTATGTAAAGTAAGAAAATTGTAAAATAGGATTTTATGGCTTGAGAATTCTATATGAGGTATATGCAGATCTTTGATGAGGGTTTTGGTTATTGATGATGAAATCTTAAGAGTTGACATTTTATAATGATTAAATGCATTAATTAGTAAAGTGTAAACAATTTAAATAAATTGTCTATAAACTTAAGAAATATTATTCTTTCAATATCATTATACCGAAATATTGGTATGTATATTATTGTGGAATTTCTACCTTTTTCATGTCGTGGTTACTATTCATGAGTTACTATTCATGAGTTACTATTCATGAGTTACTATTCACGAGTTAGTATTCACGAGTTACTATTCACGACAAAATTGGTTTCTTTTTTTAACCAAATTATAGTTGATTTATGAATATTGCTCTTGAAATTAAATCCATGTTTTGATCATATTGTTTTTATTATCATATATAACATTTTTATAAACTTGATGTTGAAATTCTCTTTCGCTTGAGTGTAAAGATGGGTAAATTATTGGTATGATCATGACTATGGGTTCTCTTTGGCCAGTAGTGCAAAGTTGAATTGTTGACTGGTATGATCATGACCATTGAATTTATAAGTGAATATCTTTAGCTTAAGTGCAAAGGTGAATTGATCAACATGGTTATAATTATTGTTTATATAAATTTTGAAATGATTATATATTTATTTGAGATATGAATATATTTGGCCTGTAGTGCAAATATGAACTGTTGATGAATATCTTTGGCCTGTAGTGCAAAGATGAATTATTGATGAATATCTTTGGCCTGTATTGCAAAGATGAATTGTTGATGAATATCTTTGGCCCGTAGTGCAAAGATGACATGTTGTTGAATATCTTTGGCCAGTAATGCAAAGATGAACAGGTGTTGAGATGAACATGACCAACTGGTGATACAAATGAATATCTTTGGCCGTAGTACAAAGATGAAGTTATTAGTATGATTATGAACAGGAAATGTGATTTGGTGTAACCATGATCTTTGATGTTTCAGGTAAAGACATGTGATGAAAATAATCTTCGTCCTGGGTACGAAGAAAAATTTAGAGTCACAATTATGATTATGAGTTATTCATATGATTGTGGAAAGGAACTGTTGAGTGATGTTACATGGATAAAATATTGTTGGTGGATTTTTAACATGGAGGAGATAATTGACTTTATGGTCTATTTGACTCTTGTAATGGATTGCTCGTTCCGCTGCAACCATGGTTGAAATTTTTATCATTTACCATATGTTCTAAATCTCTGATTTATTATTGATGAAGGCTATTGATAATTTAATTATCTTTAGTCATGATATTCTTTACTGAGCTAGTTGTGCTCACCCTTTTGCTTCACAATTCCTTTCAGGTAATAAGAGTGTAGCTGGGTCGAGTGAGGGTAACGGGGAAATAGAACGGTGATCTCTAGCTGTGGAGGTTCTCCCGAAGCAGTATAGAAAAGTTCATTTAGTAGTTTTATTTGGTGAATCCAATAGGGTAAGGTGTATCGAACATTGGAATGGTATTTTTTCCACTATCATACAAGATGTCTAACGACATACAACCTCGTGTCATCATAAGATAGGATTGTGCACATCCACTTGCCGAGTATATCTATGAGCACTATGTATATAATCTTGGTGTTTGTTTGAAGTATAATTCTCAATTAGAGACAGTGGAGATAATGATAAGTCAAGAGAAGACTCACCATTAGGAAGAATATGATAGTAATATTTTCGTTTTTCTTTGGGGTCTATTGGGTCAACCAAGGATAATTCTGTGGCCATATGATATCTATCATAACCTAGAAGCATGGCCTCCCATGTACGAAGGTTTCCTTGAGCACTTCCCAAAGATTCTAATTTCTAAAACAGTTTTTGACTATACCTTTATGTAAGGTGTTACTGTGAGGTGCTGTCCACGGTTGGGACATGTGTCACATTTGGTATATATTTGTATTCAAACTCACGGCATATGTGTTGTTATATTTTGTACGACAATTGTTGTAATAGAGTTGTAGTTATTTTCTGTACCATGTATTTGACGACTCAGAATGGGTTGGATGGAATGGACCTATTTTGGGGTCGTTATATTTGGTATCCGAGCTTAGGGATATGATCTCTGGTGGAGATCGGGGAATACAACTAGGAGGGGAGAGACGAGTAAATCCTTCGCTAATGTGTCCTACCTAAGCTTATTTGTTGGTTAGTCATACTATCGGGATATGATGTGATATGTTAATTTGTTATATTAACCTTTATTTTTGAAGCTATATTCTAGAATGATATCTGAAATACAGGAGATGAGCAATGGAAAAATCATGATGACAGGAAAGATGGAATCTGAAATGAAAGCAAGGTATTCTCAACTCTTCAAAATACCAGGTACGCAAATTTCGAGAATGAAATTTCATAAAGAGGGAAGATTGTAAGACCCCGAATTTTATGAAATAAAAGTATTCAATTTTTCTTATAATTACGATTCAGTAAATGGTTAAATTGATAAAAAGTTAAAGTTAAAGTTGATATATGAATTTTTTTCAAAATAAGCAAGTGGTTATAAAATAATCATTGTTGTCGGGGAATATTCGTTTGGTCGTGAAATATTCTTTCTGTCGGGGAATATTCGTACGACGGCGCAACTATTTGTGGGCCCCATAATGAATAACTGTCGGATGAAGATAACGACAAAAATTGAGTTTTTATAATTAACGGCATAGTTGTTACCGTTAACACTGTTGGAATACCCGGTGGTTAAAATACAGTAATACGCGTTGTTACACAGTAGCACACGGATTGCACAGTATTTTTGAATTATTGATTCTTACGGTGGAAGACACTACTCAATAATTGTTACATTAATTACTGTTCAATATTTTATTTTATTGATTCAATAATTGTTACGTTGAAATTTTATATTATTGTTGTTCAATAATTGTCCCTGCACAATATTTTCTATTATCAGATCAATAATTCATATTATTTGAATAATATTATTAGATAACATTATTGGCAATGTCTAGAAAGTTCTGTCTAAGGAGAGGTTTGGTCACCTAATTGCGCGCCAGTAAGGAGAAATTCTTATTGGAAAGCCCCCTTTTTCCTGGGAACGGCCTGGTTGTCATAAATGCGATTCTGTAATATTATCTGTGAATAATTAATTATTGATTCATATGATAAGGAAATATTTATTTTATGTGGATATAAATGAGGGATATATTTTTGTGGTTAAAAATGAAGGAGTTAATGTTGAGGTGTTTTATCTGTATTTTTGTCAGAACAGAGGTATTAAAAATCAAATTAGAGTTTTTGAGATATTTTGCAGGAGTTATAATTTTTAATCCGACCGTTGGATCGTGGTAATTTTTGGATATGTTATACATATATAAGTTGAGTATATGTCCACAAATTTTGAACCGTTAAAAATGAACGAATGATTTGTTATGAATTTTACGAGATGACTGGTTCAGAAATTGTTGAATTTTCGGAGTTTATCATTTTGGTGGAAAATTCTAAAATTGATGGGCCCCACTCTTGGTTGGTGAAGAAATGTGCTGAGATTTTTATTCAAATGTGGTGGGTGGAAATAGTAGCAGGTAAAGCCATCAGGTTGCAGGTTAAGTCTGCTTCGGCGTGCTAACATTTTCCTATAAATAGAAGGCTAAGTTAGAATTGAAAATCACACCAGAATTCATAAGTTTTCTCTCTCTCTAGATTATTGAGTGTATTTTGTGAGTATTTAGATACTTTGTGAGTTTCTATTCATCAGTGCACGTTTCCTTCAGCCTTATACCGATCAGAAGTACTGCTCTTTTGAGGTAAGGGATAGTAAGGGATTTTAAGGGTTGTTATATTTTCCAGTTTCGTAATTTTTCTGACCTTCAAAAATTCTGGAAAAATTTAAAATGATATTTTGATGAGTTTACTTGGTTGTGTCCAAAAATGAGGATTTTTGGATGTATAGATTGAGAGTTATAAATTTTATGAGAAAAGACTATTTTAAAAGTAACCGCTTATAATTCCTTGTGGTTAACTCCAAAATTGATGAAATTTTTATTGAAAGTATATCTATATAATATTAGTGTACTCTGTGAATTTCGGAATTTTTGGATAAAAGTATAATTTATGATAAATGTCTAAATATTCAGCGGTTTTGGCTATATGAAAAATAGTAAATGAGTTTTAAAAATTCTGAGAAAAATATATATTCAATATGGGACTATATTATGCTAAATCCCAGAAAAGAAATATTTTTGGAACTGATTTGGTATTTTTCATAAAAATGGACTAGTTATGAGTAAATGAATTAAATATGTTATATGAAGTAAGAAAATTGGAAAATATGATTTTATGTCTTGAGAATCCTATATGAGGTATATGCAGATCTTTGATGAGGGTTTTAGTTATTGATGATGAAATCTTAAGAGTTGGCATTTTATGATGATTAAATGCATTAATTAGTAAAGTGTAAACAATTTAAATAAATTGTTTACAAGCTTAAGAAATATTATTCTTTCAATATCATTATACCGAAATATTGGTATGTATATTATTGTGGAATTTCTACCTTTTTCATGTCGTGGTTACTATTCATGAGTTACTATTTACGAGTTAGTATTCACGAGTTACTATTCACGACAAAATTAGTTTCTTTTTTTAACCAAATTATAGTTGATTTATGAATATTGCTCTTGAAATTAAATCCATGTTTTGATCATATTGTTTTTATTATCATATATAACATTTTTATAAACTTGATGTTGAAATTCTCTTTCGCTTGAGTGTAAAGATGGGTAAATTATTGGTATGATCATGACTATGGGTTCTCTTTGGCCAGTAGTGCAAAGTTGAATTGTTGACTGGTATGATCATGACCATTGAATTTATAAGTGAATATCTTTAGCTTAAGTGCAAAGGTGAATTGATCAACATGGTTATAATTATTGTTTATATAAATTTTGAAATGATTATATATTTATTTGAGATATGAATATATTTGGCCTGTAGTGCAAATATGAACTGTTGATGAATATCTTTGGCCTGTAGTGCAAAGATGAATTATTGATGAATATCTTTGGCCTGTATTGCAAAGATGAATTGTTGATGAATATCTTTGGCCCGTAGTGCAAAGATGACATGTTGTTGAATATCTTTGGCCAGTAATGCAAAGATGAACAGGTGTTGAGATGAACATGACCAACTGGTGATACAAATGAATATCTTTGGCCGTAGTACAAAGATGAAGTTATTAGTATGATTATGAACAGGAAATGTGATTTGGTGTAACCATGATCTTTGATGTTTCAGGTAAAGACATGTGATGAAAATAATCTTCGTCCTGGGTACGAAGAAAAATTTTAGAGTCACAATTATGATTATGAGTTATTCATATGATTGTGGAAAGGAACTGTTGAGTGATGTTACATGGATAAAACATTGTTGGTGAATTTTTAACATGGAGGAGATAATTGACTTTATGGTCTATTTGACTCTTGTAATGGATTGCTCGTTCCGCTGCAACCATGGTTGAAATTTTTATCATTTACCATATGTTCTAAATCTCTGATTTATTATTGATGAAGACTATTGATAACTTAATTATCTTTAGTCATGATATTCTTTACTGAGCTAGTTGTGCTCACCCTTTTGCTTCACAATTCCTTTCAGGTAATAAGAGTGTAGCTGGGTCGAGCGAGGGTAACGGGAAAATAGAACGGTGGTCTCTAGCTGTGGAGGTTCTCCCGAAGCAGTATAGAAAAGTTCATTTAGTAGTTTTATTTGGTGAATCCAATAGGGTAAGGTGTATCGAACGTTGGAAGAGTATTTTTTCCACTATCATACAAGATGTCTAACGACATACAACCTCGTGTCATCATAAGATAGGATTGTGCACATTCACTTGCCGAGTATATCTATGAGCACTATGTATATAATCTTGGTGTTTGTTTGAAGTATAATTCTCAATTAGAGACAGTGGAGATAATGATAAGTCAAGAGAAGACTCACCATTAGAAAGAATATGATAGTAATATTCTCGTTTTTCTTTGGGGTCTATTGGGTCAACCAAGGATAATTCTGTGGCCATATGATATCTATCATAACCTAGAAGCATGGCCTCCCATGTACGAAGGTTTCCTTGAGCACTTCCCAAATATTCTAATTTCTAAAATAGTTTTTGACTATACCTTTATGTAAGGTGTTACTGTGAGGTGCTGTCCACGGTTGGGATATGTGTCACATTTGGTATATATTTGTATTCAAACTCACAGCATATGTGTTGTTGTATTTTGTACGACAATTATTGTAATAGAGTTGTAGTTGTTTTCTGTACCATGTATTTGACGACTCAGAATGGGTTGGATGGAATGGACCTATTTTGGGGTCGTTATAATTCCGGTGTTTGAAAATTCATGATTTATTATAATAAATGTTTAAAAATTATTATAAGTCATTTAAAAATATTATGACCGATACTTATAGATATTGACCTACAAGATAAAGTCTTAGACTCGATAATTACTCGATGAAATCGTCGGTACACCGATATGTTTCAGAAATTGATCTGGACTAGTATAAGTTGTCTGTATATGTGTTTGTTTGTGATTCAATGACTGTTGAATATGTGTGACAATGTGATTAGGTTATGTTCTGACTACAATAAGCAGTGCTATATGTTATTGTATGATATTCTAATCGATCAAATGATCTTATTAATGATAGGTTTTGGTATAAAAGATAAAACTAAGTTGCGCACTATAAGCAGTAGACCAGGCAAGTATCTTACCTTTGCATTTTATTTATGCAATGGACATGAGTAAGAAGTTTCAGAATTATATTATTATTATGCTATATTATTAACCCTATTGTGATATATTCTATATCCGATTATTATTTATCAACATGTTAGTATATGGTAATTTAGATATATATTCTGTTCGTTAATTTCTAAACATGGTTACACAAGTGACCCCACTTAGATAATTATTGTATTTAATCACATGTTGATATATATATATATATATATATATATATATATATATATATATATATATATATATATATATATATATATATAAAGCCATCTAAGCTATTTGATCCAGCTAGACACAAATTCAGAAATATCGTTGAATAAGTTAAAACCTTTTTGTATCCAATCAAATTATTTTGGTTCAGATTCCAGACTAAGTATGAGCATCCCGATCACGGAAAAACTTTTATACTCCCAAGGCGGACAGAGTGAAAGATCCTATCGTCCATGGGATGTACACCTTCGCGCCCGTAAGTTATGACGGTTTGCGGATGAAGTTATGCTAAACCTATTCAAAAATTTAAAAAAAATATTCATAGTATGTCAACTAAACCCCATATATAGTCAATACGTAGTTTCAAAAATTTGATATAGATTTGTTATGTTATGATTATTGGTTCAGTTTACTTCACAACTATTAATTCGTTGTAGAAGTGATGTATAAAGAAAATATTTATTTCTTGTAGCTAATTATATTTATAATTGTTATTACTTGATGGGCACTCAAATGCTCACCCTTGCTTAATTTAAATATTTTCAGCTAAATGTGAAAAGCTAGAAGGTTCGGCCAAGAACAAGTGAAAAGGAAAGCAAACAGAATATGTTTAATGGTATCTTTTGTAATAGTTAAAATGTATTAAGATAATGATATGTATTATCTATCATGTAAAGAATTATAGTAAAGATTGTGTACTTGGGATTAGACTCTGATAAATGTAAATTAAGTTTGATATTTATATTATTATTATTATTATTAGTATTATTTCGCTCACAGAAATGGTATCGTAAAGCACTGAGTTCGGGTTTTAAGTACCTGAATTTGGGGGCGTTACATCATGGTATCAAAGCTTTAGGGTTTGAAACCTTAGGAGGGGTAGACCTAAGGCTATAACCTTAGAACAGAGGGAAACATTAAAAATACAAATAACTCAAATAGAGTTTAAAAGGAGATGAATTGAATAAATTCATCGAAAAACAAAATAAAAGATAACGTATATAAAACTATTATTTGTTGTATGTATATACTATATACTAGTCTGGATAAACTATGTGTGTAGATGTCAGATAGAAAAGAATTAGGATACCCTTAGATCGGAAAGAAGGAGTCAACCTCCATAACCGAGCTAATATCGAAGCCAATAGCTGAAATAGAGGCTCACATTGAAAGCTACCTCAATGAGGTGGTTATTTTGAAAAGTGTAATACTGGACCCAGAAATGATAGTATAACTGATAGGTAGAGTATGGTTAAAGAATATATGGTTAAGCTAGAGTTCTTAAACTCATATGTTTGTGGTGAGTTCTTAAACTCATATCGTGCGATAAGTTTGATGAGCTAGGTATAGTTAGGTGTTAATGGATTATTGAGAATAATGAGAATATATAGAATACTAAACAAATGATCCTTAGTGAAGGCGTAGGAAATGAGTAGTATTAGTATTACTTGAATATGTATGATTCTATGTAGTGTATATGAAAAGTATGTCGGTGTAAGGTAATATTTTATATAAACTGTGGTAGCGATTCCCGACTCTTGAGTCACAAAGGGATAGTGAATGTTTAAAGCAATATGTGCTATGGTATGTCAAGTGCTATGAATATGAGTCTATGTTGGATTAATGAAATAAGTTGGTATAAAGATAGTAATTATTTATCTGAACACTGGTTAATTCAGTAAACCAAGTTTTAAAAATCTAATATTTTGAGTACACGATTAGTTGAGTAGAAAATTTTACGTTATATGTTAAGCGTATACGATAAGGCTTAGAATATAAGGAATCATTTATGATAATGCCGTCAAGACAAAAACGAAACCAAAAGGCAGAAGAACCTGTCAACATAGCTGGAGAACAACCAGCCCCAATACAAAATTTTACGATTATGGTCACTCAAGATACGCAGAACGAAATATCAACAGCGGGAAATCAGCCAAATAATCGATCGACAAACTTCAAAGACTTCAAGGCAATCGTACTTCCAGGATTTAAAAGATCAACTGACCATGTTGACGCGTTTGTGATAGCTAGGGTAACGGAGGGACAAAAGAAAGCTTTTGCCGCCTATACGATGAAAAGAGATATATTCGATAATATCGGAATTAGGCTGGAAGTGTGTTTAAAAAGAAAGTTTGTGTGCTATAAGTGTGGGCAGGAGGCACATATCTCTCCTAACTTCCCCAATCCAAGAATGTATAGTGGATGTTTTATGTGTGGATCAATAAGACATAAGGTGAAGGACTGTCAGAAAAGAAGAATGGAGGCAGGAAGCGTAAATACAAGGAAAAGTAGCAGGCGACAACGGGACCAACTTCAACAAACAAATCAACAGAATCAACCGCAAGAGTCTTTAGTATGACAGCTCAAGATACGGTAGCAGCCGGGGATGCAACTCTAGGTATTATTCTAATAAAATTTTATTTTCTTATATATTATTTTCTTATATATAGTAAATTATTTTATAAATACTTTTGAGGGAGGAATTTGAGTTATTTTAGAAATCAAATTTCCATTAAATCAGATAGACAAGATTATGTGAATAGTTAAAGATCAGTTAGATCAAAGTTGATCGAGATCTACTTGCAATGATAGTGTATGCTATGTACCCTTGTATGTATAGGTTTTAAAACGGTGATTCCGGGTAGAGAATCTTTATAAGGGATGGTGAATGTAACAACCCGATATTTTCTATATAATTAAATCAGAAATTTTGCGAATAGTTTTTTTTTTTAATGATGAGGATTTGTACAAGATAATGTGTATATGTATTTATGTGGTAAATAAAAATATATTTTTTACATGAATATTTACAAATAATTTTATTTTAGAATTATTGATTATTATAAATTATATTCTTATAATAATTACTTTTATAGTAGAAATTTTATTAATTATTTTCCATGAAAATATGATTATATATTATTTAAATAATTATAGAATTATTATAATAACTATTTTATTATATGAATTTATTTAAGAATTAATCGATCTAATTATTTAATTATTTAATAATGTTATATATGGCAGATAAATCAGATATGGAATCCAAATCTTAATTTTAGATTTCGATCAAGTAATGAGAATAATAATATAATATTAATTATATTTTAATTTTTTAGTGCTATAAATATGTATGTTATGTGTATAAGGTTAATTTGGGGAGCAGCTTTATTGTAACCTGCAAAACCTCAATGTTACTGATAAACTCTATTTTTGAAGTCAAATGAGATTTTAAAATCTGTTTAGTAAATATGTTATGTGATTGATGATTTTTATTATAAATATTATTTTTATTTCTGTGCTATAAATATGTATTGTATATTCGGACCGATAATGGATGGGCAATTATATTGCACCATGACTAAACCCTAATATTAATTTGTCTGACCCTACTGTGAAACTCGAATGGGAGATCCAAGACTGTGTAATGATTAGGTGATGTGATTTACGGCATAATATAGAATTTCAAGTTAATTAGGAAAACCCTAATTATTTTTTAGGAAACCTAATTAATTAAACACCCTAATTACAAATTTATAACCCTAATTATTATTTTGAAAACCCTAATTTTAAACTCAATTATGAGTTCAAGACTATTACATAACAATGTTATACGATTTATGTGTGTATTATTTAATTTTATATTGATTAGGTAAACCCTAATTAATATTTAGAAATATTAATTTCTAGAAAACCTATTATTTAAATTATAAACCCTAAATTGTAAATTGTAAATTGTAAATCCTAATCGCTAAATTAAAATTTTTAATGCTAATTAGTAGATCTTAACCTAATTAGCAAAGTACTAAGTAATTAAAAACCTAATTAATTAAGGAACTTTAATTTTGTATTTTTTTAGAAACTAAATTTTTTTTTATTTTACAAACCCTAAACTAGAAATCCTATAATTTTGGGCTAACCTTAGGGTTAAACCCTAAGAGTTTGCCATGTTTACAAGATTGTCATTAAAAATAAAAGCAAAAAAACCAAATTGCCCCTCTTGCATAATTGAAGTAACATGTAGGTTTTGACCTTAGGTGAGTTGGTGACCAAATCCAACCACCCCATGTGACAAATACCAACTGATCAGTAGCAAATCTCAGCCAAATCCATTGCATCCATGAATTATATAAGGAGCAAGAGAGAGAAAAGTCCATTATTTTAGCCATTTGTTCATCATATACTCAAGACACTCTCTCTCTCTTCAAACCCACGAAAATTAAAACTATACTGGTCCCATATTCAGGCCCCACTATCACCATAACAGATCTAGAAGCCCAAAATCATGAATTAAGGCATAAAGATATAAACCCTAGAATTTAAAATTTTTATGATCTGATGTTAGATCTTGTTGTTTGTGGTTTAATGTTGTGTTGTAAGATGTTATTTAGTGATCTGGGTTGTTAGATACCAGATCCATAACATCAAAGTTCTCAAAATTGATGATTTTGAAAATCTGGAAAATTTTTAAAATGAGTCTGACAACCAAATGTCAGGCCCTTTAAATCTTTGGTTGTTAATGATTTTGGGTGTTTTAGGTTTTGTATTTGTAGTATACTAGGAGGACTTTGATCTGGAATTAAAACCATACTTATATCATGTTTAGATTGCAAGTTATGGAAGGTCAAACTGCTTTGACTGACCATGACTTTGCATTTTCTGGGAAACCTAGAACTTGTTCATCAGTGTCTGACAACAAGTTCATGGGCCCAGATCTTGCGTTTGTTTGATGTTTTGATGTTGTTAGTGTATTAGGGTTATTTCTGGTTATGTGTTCTACAGATTCATTCTCCTAAATCTCTTAGATAAACAAGATATTGAAAGTAACTGATGGTCAAAGTAGCATTCTCGATCAGATTTGTAAGTTTCTGGAATTTCCAGAAACCGGATGAATGTTCTTTCTGACATAGTTTGACTCGGAAATATCTAGCGATCGTGTTGTTGGTCAACTCGGACTGTTCTTCATTTCTTGAAAACCCAGAAATGAAGAACAACCTCTGACAAGATTTTCTGAAGCCCAGATCTCGTTCGTTTTATGTAGTATGGTCATGATTGTTGTTGTATCATGAAGTGTTACACTAGAACTACAATATTCAATCAATAATTTTCCCAGAAACACATCGAGCAAAGATTTAAGCTTGGTCAAACCTAGTACCTTGATAACTGTCTATGAATTTCGGGGCAGCTCAAGAACACCTATAGCGACAATTTTGTCGCTATAGGGTCCTTTAGCGACAGTTTATTTCTAAAATTCATTAATTTTATTAAATAAATAGAAAAATTAGTTTTTAATTATTAAAAATATAAAATAAATGATTAAAAATTATTTTAAAATCCAAAAATTAGTTTTTACTTGAGAGATAGATGTATGTCGACGTCGGGATTTTTATTTGTCCCTTTTCGCTACCTGTTTTTTTGTGTTCTCATTTTAGATGAGATTTGTTGGAAAAAAATAAGTGAAAAAGGTCCGACATGTGTAATGTCGACGATTGGACTATAAGAGTCGCCAGTTGGTTTTTTAACTGGGTGTACCAACACAACTGAGAAAAGATTTGCACATTGACCTAGTGATGTGACACTGCTGAGTGGGTAAGTGAAACCAAGATTCAATTAGGGTCCAGAGACTTGCTTATGCGGAGGGAAGGTGTTAGGCACCTCCCACCATCCGTGTTGCCACGGTGATCGCCACTTTTTAAGAAACTATTATCTGAATGTGTGTGTGTGCGTGTGGGTCAATGTGCTGTTATTTGGAAGTAGTGCGAGGCCTCGTTCGCACCTACATACATAGGGTTTGAATTTATATAAAAATTCAGTTTTTAACAAGATATGGCAGTGATGTTTTCAAAGACGTTTTTCAAACCCAGTGCTCAATAGTAATTGAGACCTTTTACACTCCCATTTTATTCATTATTCGGCTTGGTTGATTTTATTTTACAGATGCGAGACATCTGTATGAAAATAATATACAAAAAGGTGTTGAATTCCTCGTGGGTATGACAACCGTCTGAGGAGATCCAAACATCACATATAATTTTTACAAGCTGCTTACAGCTGAAAAGGTCCATCACGGGAACCGAATCTAGATTCAGTGGACTGAATCTGTGATCACATGATTCCTAGGCTCAAATGATGCCATAATTGATATAAACACAGTAAGCAGGTATATATATAAAAGGTGTAAATATATATATACAGACAGAATCACCAACCACGAAGCACCTCCATGGGGGATCAGAAATGTAAATAAAGCGTTAAAAGCTATCTACCGCCACGGAGGAAACTCCAGGCGGGACGAAATGTACAGAAAGCGGTAAAAGCGGTCAACCACCATGAAGTAAACTCCAGGTGGGACGAAATGTAATATATATATATATATATATATATATATATATATATATATATATATATATATATATATATATATATATATACACGAAAGCATTTAAACGCACCAGACATAAGTTTAGGCTCATCGAACAGAGTTCGACACACAGTATATATATATATATATATATATATATATATATATATATATATATATATATATATATATATATATATATAAGAAAGCCATTAGACGCTCCAGACCGAAGTCTAGGCACAATCGAGGCATAACTCGATGATGTTAGTCCATATACAAATACATATATATATATATATATATATATATATATATATAAGTATATATATACAAACTAAAAATAAACCACGGATCGAAGTCCGGGCATACACACACAACACGACTCTCAATGTGAAGAACAGTGTGTGCAAAGATGAAGAGGAAAGCTTTAAAGCGTGTAAGAAGGCTTACAGTGGGCTGCCAAAGAAGACTTCTATATCTTTAAAGTAGATAAACACTGGCTTCTGCCGGTACAGAAGTAGCTATATATGAGCTCACAAGTGTTTAAAATGAGAAAACACTCAGTTTGGGGTGTGTACAGAGCAAATTGGGCAGGGCTTCCTCGTCGTTTCCTCTTACAAAATGGCCACCCAAAGCCCTCTATTTATAGAGGGTGCGGCTGGGCCGCAAGTGTACCAGAGGCTGCCCGGGGTGCCCCAGGCTTCGTGGGTCATGTCGTCTCGAAGTACGTGTACGAATGCAACGTGATGTCCGCTTGAACTTTTAGAATTGCAATTCGGGCATCCAACTGAGGTATATAAGACCTATTTTGCACTGTCGTTATCGAGAGTTACGCAATTACATGGGATTAAAGGTTGTACGAAGTCATGAAGATGGGACGATGCCCTCCGGTCTTCAGCTTCAAATTCTATCCGTTATCCTGCACAATAGTCACTCGGGATTGGTTCTGTTGAGCTTTTGTGGGACATTGCTGTGTAGAAATATATGTCTCAGATGTTGAGACGGCGTGATGTGGCGTCATGGTGGCAAGATGACGACTTTGTCCCTCACCGGGGTTATCTCCGATTTGGGCTGATAAAACAGACGTTGCTCAGGGTTATCTCTGAGATTGGACTGCTGCAATGGATGAAGGTCCTCAGTGTCATCTCTAAGGTATGCATGTCCTCCTGGTGTTATTGCCAGGTCTTGTACTGAGTATCTCCTTATGAGTGCCGAGATTGAAGCTGATTGCATTTGAAACAAGCATTTTCGGGGTTATCGCCGGAACTGCATTCCTTGGGGTTATCGCCAAGGTTGGTAGCTAATCCTATGGTTGGGACTGAGACTGGAACCTCTCGGGGTTATCTTCGAGACGAAACGGTCTTCTCCGGTGTGTGTTCTGGTATTGGATCTGCATTCTTCGGGGTCATCTCCGAGGTTGGAATTGTTACTCCCGGTGTGTTCTGGGGTTGAAACTGAACTTCCGGTAGTATCCGGACTGGATGTGAGTTGTCTTCTATGAATATCTCTAAAAGACGAATCTACCTTCCTATAATGTCAGTAACAGGTGTGCAAAAAATTTCAAGTGTCTACAGATGCCCCTCTTTATCATATTCATGCAATGCAATGGCACGGATAGGATAAAGAATCCTAGACACTTGAAATGCAACAAGATAAACATGATGCAATATGATGCAAGTGTATGATGCATATGCATTGCTTTCCAACAAGCTGGGGATGATTGCTATCTCCTTATAGCTTCTACTTGGGATTTGGCAATGATGACCAAATTGGATGTGCGATCCAAATCTTTGAGGATGTTGACGTTGGCTATCATCAAAGTCCTGAATCCTTGATACAGACTTGATTCTGAAGAATTGCCTCTTATGTTTAAGAGATCTGTGGGAATAAATCTTTGTCTGTTTGAGGATGTGTATAACATATTCCGACATCAATCCTCCTTGATGACGTTTCCCATTCCTGGTTTGTATCGCCAGAGTATGTCACTGTTCTGTTGGTTTTACTGCCAACAGCAAATGTTGTCAGGGCTGCCTGACCTTCGTTGACGTGTGAACCAATGGTTTATTAAGCGTTGTAACCCACACCAGGGGTACATTTTATCCTTTGCTGATGTGCAGACCAACATATGAACTCCCTGCTGGGGATAAATTCCAAGGCTGCTTGGACTTTATTGATGTGTGTATCAACTGATGAAATTACTGGATGGTTTCTGATGCGACGTTGGGTTTACTTGCCAACGGTTATAGTGATGTCAAGGCTGCTTGACCTTCGTTGATATGTATGTCAACGGATTAGATGCGTTATAACCCCCGTCGGGGTTGTTGTATTATCATTGATGTGTGAGTCAACGGACCACGCGTTGTAACCCCCGCTGGGGTGACGTGTTGGATTACTGTTGATGTGTGTGTCAACGGAACATGCGTTGTAACCCCCGCCGGGGATATGTACTTCAACATATGTATCGCGTTGTGACCCCCGCCGGGGTTATGTGGCAAAGTAGGATGACGATCCTGAATGAGAGGAATTGGACCTGTGTGAGGTATCGCAGAGCGTGACTTGTATCATCTGAGATCATCGGCATAGTGTACCCTGTGATTGGGCAAATACCAATGAATGACGTGAAGACCCACGGTTTAACCAGAATTGTAAGCTATTCTGCTCAATCGCGTTGCGTTTTTATCCCTGATTTGGCCTTTTCAGCTTGCAAGAACTCCTTTACAACTCAAATTAGACTGAGCCGGAGGGGTGGGACCCATATAGGGGTGCCTCAGGTACACCTGCTGCAACCGCAGATGGGCCTACGGCCAACCGTAGATCATAAAGACCAGCAGGTTGTTCTCATAAGTCATTTTTAACTTGCGCCGCGAAAGAAATCTGAGAGCTCTTCTTCAGATCTACTAAGTTCGGACGTCTTTCTGCAAAATCTGTTACCGTACAAGTGTTCTACACTATTTTGGTAACGTATGCATGTACTTTTTTCCAGTTTTTATCCGTTAGAAAATGACTTATCATATGAAATGTATCTAAACACATAGTAGTGATTATGTATTCACAAATGACTTGATAAAAAATATTCAACATAGTAAATGTTAGTATTAAACCATGCTGAACATAATAATGTGAAAAAATTTAACTTTTGAGACAGTCAAATGAGCACCTTTTTCTGCTATTTTTATCCTATCTGAGGACATTTTAGCATAAGGTAAAAAGGCAAAGTACTCCTAGCATTGAGGTTAACCTTATGTGTTGATGATTTTGCATATAGTATGTATATGACTGTGGACAGGTGTGCTACTGAATGGCCACCTAGTCATGCCTATGTGCATGTGGATAGTCCTATTTATAAAGGAGACAATGGCGAAATTTTCCAAAATATAGGCATTGGGTAGTCATGCATTTTAACTCTATTGTATGTTAAAGTAAATGCATACATACATGTAGTCATAAGATGCATTTAGAAAAGCTCCAGGGTGATTTGGAAACTTGTTGTCCAGATATTATAGATCCGGATCAGCCGAGTAGCTCCCGTAGGACCACTTCTGGTGTACGAAGGAGGGCTTCTAAAGTGCCTCGACCCCGTTTCGTTAGACAGCCTCGTCGGTTGGTAGAGGCGGTGATACGTCCAGTCCAGGTTAATGTGCCGGACGTCGAGGATGAGGAGAAGGATGTTCCAGTTGCGGACCCTGCTCCTGCTGTGCATATTCCCCCCGTAGGGAGCTCCCGAGTATTCAGGTAGCAAACCCAGAGCTTTTGGGTGACTTGAGTAGACATCCCTCGATGTATTTGCATGATAACGAGGTATAACGTGAGAACTTGATCTTCCTTCTTTCCTATTTGATGAGGATTGAAGGGTCTTGATGTTGATCCGCATTGTATGCAGGTTCCCGACTTTACACAACCTCGAGGGAATTAGTTCAACATACACTCCATGTACCAGGCTCTTCATCATGATTATAGAGCGATTGTGCATGATTGGGGTTTTGGAGCATTCTTTTCCATCCTTCCTCGCCGTTGTGCCTGGGGTTACCTCAAGGCATTGTCTTAGCGGTGGTTTCACCAGACTCAGCCACTCCATTTGCTGGACTGTGAGGTGATGATGATGTCGATGGATTGGCAATTTATCATAGGTACGGAGTTTGGAGGGGCGCCAGTGCCTTGCACGGCGGATATTACCCCGACTGCCGTCAGATCCTTGTTAGGAGTTCCGTCGGAGGCGTTTAAGGGCAGAACTGTCCATGCAGGTCCTTTGAGCATAGATGCTATGAGTGGGCTATTGAGCGAGCCCATGCCAGATGATGGCAGAGTCAGGGATCGCATTCTTCGACGATTGTTCCTGATAATTAGTAGGGGCTGCTTCATAGCAGATAACTCTTCCACGGTGTCGTTCGCTTTGATCAACGCCACACGTCATGTGGACCGTATTGGAGAGTATGATTGGGGTTTCTATACCTTTGCCTATTTCTTCAGGGGCATGCGTATGCGCTCACAGGGCTTGACCGAGGCTTGGCTAGGATTTTACCCATTTTCGCTGGTAAGTATTTCTCTTGTCATTTACCATACATAGGTTAAGAGTGTTAACTGACAGCAGATGTTTACCTTTGTGTTGGTAGTTTTGGGCCTATGAGAGGCTCCCATGTTTACGTCCAGTGAGTGTGCTAGGATTGGATACCTACCCACGAGGACGACGATGGCATCATTCTATATTGGCGGAGGTCCCTGTATCTGAGGGTTTCACTCATTGCCGTTTGTAGCTAGAGTTATTGACGGCTGACATTATCACATGGATTCCCTATTCTGGGGAACATTTGGCCATCGATTTTGAGGATGGGTACCCGACTAGTGTCGAGTACGTGATTTCCACCCAGAGAGTTCCTTTCTTCACGGATGGAGGATGGAAGCTCTATCTAGGAGAGCGTGATATTAGGAGCATCACAGGAGAGATCCGTATTCCGATCTTGCCTCCTGCCAGGCATTATTGGCCTGTGTCGTAGTCACCCGTCATTGATATCCCATTGTTGGGTGTTGATGGTTTTGCATTGTCAGAGGGTCCTTGCACTCAGGATGTATTCCAGTGCTGGTGGATCCCTCGTACTATTAGAGCCCAGACCCGCGCCACTCAGTTCATGGGGGATATGGTTCCAGGATCCGTGATGATGACGGATTAGCTAGCCTGTGTCCGAGATCCGACTCATGTGACACAGATTAATAGTTTGACCCGGCAGTTGGACCAGTCACATATTTTTATCCGGCATTGAGATCCGGCAGAGGCAGATTCGTTTGATCCTTCCAGCTCAGGCGCTGGCCCCTCAGATGTCCCATTTGGTTTTGCCGACGCAGATCCTCCTTTGTATCGGCCTGACATCCCTGTTGATAGAGATTCAGTTACATCAGGTGGACAGGATTGATGATGTGGACATCAACACCATTTTCTTCTTCTGATGTGCATTCTCGTTATATCTTTTGATAGGCCTCTGTTAGTAGTAGGGCGTCTGTGCCCCATTTCCCTGTATTTGTATCTGTACAGAGATGATGTATTAGATGATGATATACTTAGGAATATATATACAGTTTTTTCATTCCCTATATCATATTGTCATCTATTATCTGTTATGCATGTACCATGTTATGCATATGTATGTATGTCCAGAGGTATTCAACATTGACCCCTGGATGGTCTTATGACACGGCCCGTGCAAATGTTTTCTTTGACAGTTAGCCGTATTGATCATACCCCACCATTATTGGTGGTATCTGGTATGTGATCTTGGTATGATAGCATGTCACCATCAGACAGGGTGACCATAGATCATTTGTTGCAGCATACTATGACCCTGTTGATGTTTTAGGTTCCCACAGGATTCGTGGATGGCATGCTGAAGCACTGGGTATCGAAGAGGTAAGTTTTCTGATTTGGGACCCCAGGAGTTGACTCCCTCTCTGGAGGAGTATGCACGGTTGACGATGCTGCCACTGGACAGACCTTGCGTGCATTTGGCTTTGGGGGACATGAGTCGATGGTTCATGACCCTCACTGAATTGAGGCGTAGAGTAGTGTAGGATGAGTTGACATCTGGCCACGTTATATCCCTGCATTTTCTGTTTGACAGATTTGGCTCTGAGGATAGTTATAGACGACATTTCGGGGATTTCACGACACCGAAGGCTCATTGGCATATGGCCAGGGTAGATGTACTGTTATTGTGTGTACTGTCATATGTCTACATGCCACTGTATATGGATGAGTTGGACATAGGAGTTATCATGGCGGTGAGAGCTCTCAGGGAAGGTCATACCATCATACCTATGATTATAGGCGAGACATTAAGGTCAGCTACATACTGCTGCACTTATCTGACATGAGTATTTACGGGCAGTTCGGTCATGCTATACGTGTGGTTTATGTAAGACCCCGAATTTTATGAAATAAAAGTATTCAATTTTTCTTATAATTACTATTCAGTAAATGGTTAAATTGATAAAAGTTTAAAGTTATGAGTGAAATATGATTTTTTTTTTCAAAATAAGCAAGTGGTTATAAAATAATCATTGTTGTCGGGGAATATTCGTTTGGTCGTGGAATATTCTTTCTGTCGGAGAATATTCGTACGACGGCGCAGCTATTTGTGGGCCCCATAACATAATAACTGTCGGGTGAAGAAAACGATAAATTTAAGTTTTTACAAATAACGGCGTAGTTGTTACCGTTAACACTGTTGGAATACCCGGTGATTAAAATACAGTAATACGCGTTATTGCACAGTAGCACACGGTATTGCACAGTATTTTTGAAATTATTGATTCTTACGTAAGAAGACACTACTCAATAATTGTTACAGTAATTATTGTTCAATATTTTATTTTATTGATTCAATAATTGCTACGTTGAAATTTTGTATTATTGTTGTTTAATAATTGTTGCTGCACAGTATTTCCCATTATCAGATCAATAATTCATATTATTTAAATAGTATTATTAGATAGTATTATTGGCAATGTCTAGAAAGTTCTGTCTAAGGAGAGGTTTGGTCATCTAATTGCGCGTCAGTAAGGAAAAATCCTTATTGGAAAGCCCCCTCTTTCCTGGGAACGGCCTGGTTGTCATAAATGTGATTCTGTAATATTATTTGTGAATAATTAATTATTGATTCATATGATAAGAAAATATTTATTTTATGTGGATATAAATGAGGGATATATTTTTGTGGTTAAAATTGAAGGAGTTAATGTTGAGGTTTTTATCAGTATTTTTGTCGGAATGGAGGTATTAAAAATCAGGGTTTTTGAGATATTTTGCGGGGGTTATAATTTTTAATCCGACCGTTGGATCGTGGTAATTTTTGGATATGTTATACATATATAAGTTGAGTATATGTCCATAAATTTTGAACCGTTAAAAATGAACGTATGATTTGTTATGAATTTTAAGAGGTGGCTGATTCGGAAATCAGGTTATAAATCATTTTTGGTGGAAAATTCTAGAATTGGTGGGCCTCACTTGTGGTTGGTGAAGAAATGTGCTGAATTATATTTCAAATGTGGTGGGTGGGAATAGTAGCAGGTAAAGCCATCAGGTTGCAGGTCAAACCTACCAAAATTTTCCTATAAATAGAGGGCTAAGTTAGAATTGAAAATCACACCAGAAACATAAGTTTTCTCTCTTTCTCTCTCTAGATTATTGAGTGTATTTTGTGAGTATTTAGATACTTGGTGAGTTGCTATTCATCAGTGCAAGTTTCCTTCAGCCTTATACCGATCAGAAGTACTGCTCTTTTGAGGTAAGGGATATTATTTTCTTCTTAATGATATTATTTTCTTCAATATCATTATGCTGAAATATTGATATGAGTTTTTATCAAATTTGGAACTTTTTGTGTCGGGGGTTACTATTCACGTATACGGCACTATTCACGTATACGGCACTATTCACGAATACGGCACTATTCACCGAAAAATAAAATTTTTCCTTTTTGTCCAAGATGTCTATTATGGTTACTATCTTTGATTGTATCCATGTTTTGATCTTTATTTTTGAATTCTGCTTCACAATTGATTATTATGAAGTATTATTGATCTTGGATAAACTGTTATACGAATCCCTACTATTTGTCCTTCTGTCTCATTGGATTCGTTCTCTTTAAGATATTTTTCATCATCCTCAGTCCTAAATGATGATATTACTGAATATCTTTGGCCTGTAGTGCAAAGATGTATAATTACTTGATGAATATCTTTGGCCTGTAGTGCAAAGATGAACAGGTGTTGAGATGAACATGACCGACTGATGATACAAATGAATATCTTTGGCCTGTAGTGCAAAGATGAATATTTGGTTAAAGATGATTATTAATTGATGTTACAGGGATAAAATATTGATGATGGACTTTTAAATCTTAGAAGATAGTAGAATTCTTTCTCTACTTGACTCTTCTAATGGTTTGTTGTTTCCGCTGCAGTTGTTGATCTAAAACTTGTTGTCGATTATATTTTATCAGATTTCTCCCTGTTGAAGACTAACGATAATTTGTTTGTATATTATCTTAGTCATAATATTCTTTACTGGGCTAGTTGAGCTCACCCTTTTCCTTTTTGTTCCATTTTTCTTCTCAGGAGGTGAGAACATAGCAGGAACTAGTCGGGGTACGGAGTGATGGTTCTAGAAAGATGTTTTAGCAGTCCTCACTATTTCTGTAAAATAGTGTTTGAATAATTGTAACGAGGACTTATTTGAGTGTGGATATTGTCTAGAAGACAATATTTGTATTTAAACTCACAGTATGTGTTGTCGTATTTTGCAAGACAATTGTATTATTGAAGTTGTAGTTTGTTTTATGTACCATGTATTTGGCGACTCAGAATGGGTGTTGTATACCTATTTTGGGGGCGTCACAGTTTATGTCACACCTGAGACCGATTGGCACTTTCAGACGGCATGGGTATTGTTTCACCCATGATATAGCCATGACATATTCATTTCAGCCTGCGGAGTGTACAGATGCTGCATCTTGGTCCGCTTTCTTAGCTGGGATCGAAGACCCGTTTAGTATATTGTCGTGCTTAGGGCTCAGCTTACCTTACAGCTTTATTACTCATGCTTCGGGCATGGACTACATCCCTCTAGCTGGTTTGAGGGGCATGACTACTTACCATCCACTGGTCGTGATGTTGTAGTTTGACCAGTTTCAGGATTTTTATCCTTTTGAGGGAGCACTGGGCCAGCGTTTAGCTTCTCGCTATCTTTCAGCAGAGGACAAATCCCGTGTATATGCATGTTGGGATCAGCGCGAGATAGCCACTTTCTCCGTTAGTCATTCAGGTTATTCTGCAGAGTATTCCGCATGGATGGAGATAGAGACTACACCGGTTGTGGTTGTATCCACATTACCGAGTATTGATTCAGATGGTGGAGATCCCGTGGAGGACATTGATTCTTACACTGAGGAGGAGCCATCTACTGGGTTGGCAGTATCTCCTTTAGATTCTCCCAGTACTAGCACTGTCATGATTCAGCATTCAGCACAGTACCTAGAGCAGAGTCTTCATCTGATGACCTTCGAGAGAGATCAGGCTAGAGCCCTGATGTTGACAGCTTTTTATGGGAGAGACGCAACTCTGTTAGAGAGGAATGAGGCATTAGCTCGTATAGATACTGCTGTTATTGAGCGGGATGAGGCCAGATCAGCCAGAGATGCAGTGATAGTCGAGCGGGATAGTGCCACATCTGCTCGGGATGTAGCCATTACAGATAGTACTACAGTGAGGTCCCTTACCACTGGCATGATCACAGAGATGAGCACATATATTGATGAGCACATGGCCACCATGCAGATGGCTACAGATCTGTTGGGTCGTGTGGACATCCTTGTACAGGAGATCACAGCTTTGCCTCTTTCTTCGGAGAGGGATGCCATGTTGGGCTTGTTAGCTCGCATATACACTGATTTGTAGATGGACTTGTACTTTTCTGCACAGACTAGCTTAGCCATTTTGTCATGTATAGTTTACATTGTGTATATCAAACAGCATTATATATAGCAGGGAAATATATTTTTTGATCATTTTCCTTTTAGATATGCTCTGATACTTGCTTGATATTTGCCTGCTTCTTCAGGGTTTGTGATCTTGATGTATTCTGAATTCCTCCTTGCAGGATGGACATTGAGTTATCTCTTGATAGTTCAGAATAGATCATGGATCTGTGTGTATCCCTACCATCTTTCGGTGTCTTGGGACTGGTTTCTGTATGAAAATGTGGAGAGAGTTGTGGCTTTCCTCTCTAAGATTGACCGCACCACAGATGGTCGCCAGTACCCCTATTTAGGAGGAGACTAGTTAATTCCACCTCTTATGGATTGGTGATACTCTTTAAGGTACAACCGCAGCTTAGATGGTCACCGAATCTCCTATTTGTGAAGAGAGGTTGGGTAATTCCATCCCTTTGGTTTGAAGCCAATGAAATGTGGTAGATTGAAGTTTGATCCCAGTACCAGTTGACAAGTATTTGTGTTTTGGTAGGGGGTGAGACTGAACCATAAATGGCTGCCTACGTACTCATATTGAAGAGGAGATCAGGTCTGCGTAGTTCGAACCTGGTGTAAGAGGTTCAACGCTGTTTATGAAAGGCAGATGGGTGTAGAAGCCTTATGGATGAAGAAGGTCATAGAAATGTTTTTGTGGTTTTTGTTTTTTATAGAGAAGGGTAGAAATATTTTTGTTGTTTTTTGTTTATTGCGACCAGGCCATATAGAATATGATTGCCTACGTACTCCCATGTATCAAGGAGATCAGGTCGACGTAGTTCACCCCTCAGGGTGAATTGAAAAGCGTGATCCCATGTGCAGGATAAACTGCGGGGAAGAAAGATTAATCCCATGTACAGGTCAAATTGTGGGGAAGAAAGTTTAATCCCATATACAAGATAGACTGCGGGGAAGAGAAAGTTTGATCCTAGGTTGAGGACAAACTACAGGTACGAGAAGTTTGATCCCATGTATGGGTAGCCAAACTGCAAATGTGAAAGGTTCAATCTGTAGTGGAATGAACTAAGTTGTATAAGTGCTGTGAAGTCAGGCTGCTGGCCTAAAGAGTACGTTTCCCTGAGGGGCAAAGTGTGGACAAGAGTTGTATGTGGTAAAGGGTTAAAGAACCGAAATAACTGATGATCTGATGATCCAACACCAGGATTTTTACTTGATGGTAACTTCAGATATAGTACCGTTTCATGGTGTCCGAGTTGACGAGTTGTGGAAATTCATCGCCATCTATTTTCTACAATCTGAGAGCGCCTCCTGTCAATACTTTCTTGACAACAAACGGGATTTCCCAGTTAGGAGCAAATTTTCCCTTAGATTGATCTTGGTTGTCAATGATCTTCTTCAAAATCAAGTCATGTTGTTTAAACTGTCGTAGCTGAACTTTTCTGTTGTAGGATCGGGCGATCCTTTGTTGATATAATTGACCATGGAAGATAGCCGCGGTTCGCCTTTCATCTATTAGAGACAATTGGTGATACCTGTCTTGTATCCATTGATCTTCATCCAGCTGAGCGTCCATCAACACCCTGAGGGATTCCATTTCTACTTCTGTGGGGAGTACTGCTTCCATCCTATAGGTTAATACGTAGGGGGTTGCCCCAGTTGAAGTGCACATTGATGTTCTATAGGCTAATAGAGTAAGAGGCAATAAATCAGGCCATCCTTTGTGATTGGCGGACATCTTTTGCATAATCTTCTTGATGTTTTTGTTAGCCGCTTCAACAGCACCATTCATCTTTGGACGATAGGTGACGGAGTTAAGGTGTTTGATGTGGAATTTACTGCATAGTTCCTCCATCATTTTGTTGTTAAGGTTCTTAGCATTGTCTGATACAATTACCTCTAGTTGTTCGTATCGACAAATGACATTGTTTCTGAGAAAAGCAGTGATGACTTCTTTGGTAACCCTGGGGAAGGAAGCTGCTTCCACCCACTTGGTAAAGTAGTCGATCATGGTGAAGATAAAGCGATGTCCATTACTGGCTTTGGGCTCGATGGGCCCGATCACGTCCATTCCCGACATTGAAAAGGGCCAAGGTGAACTCATATTGTGGAGCTCCCGTGGAGGGGCGTGGATAGCATTCCCATGAATTTGGCATTGATAACATCTCTTGACGTGGTCATCACAGTCAGCTTTGAGAGATAGCCAGTAATGTCCTATCCTGAGAATCTTCTTAACAAGGAGGGGGGCACTCATGTGTGGGCCACAGACTCCACCATGGATCTCATCCATGAGTCTCTGAGCTTGGTCTTTGTCTAAACATCTGAGAAGACCTAGTCCTGCATCTCTCTTGTAGAGTGCATCTCTACTCAGGTAGAATTTCATAGCAAATCGATGAATCCGCCTTTGTTCAGTCAGGCTCGCCTCAGCGGGTGTAGATCCATCTCGTAGGTACTCCTTGATATGCTGATACCAAGGTGGTTGGATGGGAGGCAGCTCATCCAATACTTTTCCAACATAGTTCCCATAGGTTGGTGCCTTTTGCAGGGCTAATGTGACGCTTGGCATGTGTTCCTTGTCAGGTATGTGCATCAAGGAGGCCAAAGTTGCTAATGCGTCCACAAAATCATTTCTATTATGAGGAATGTGTATAAAGAAGATTTCTTCGAACTCCGAAGCCATCTGTAAAACTTACCGATGGTAAGGCAGCAATCGCAGCTCTTTAGTTTGATAGATTCATGTGGATTGTTTGATTACCAACTCTGAATCTCCAAAGACAGTTAATCATCTGATACCCATTGAACGGGTAAGTTTTAGCCCCATGATACAGCCTTCATACTCAGCTGTGTTGTTGGTGCTGACAAACTGCAATTTGACGGCTCCCCCGTATCGGATACTAGAACTGCTCTAGCTCCAGAACCTTCTGTATTAACAGCTCCATCAAAATACATCTTCCATGCTTGGCGTGTATCGTACTGATGGTGTTGCTGAATTGCCATTATCCCTTCATCGGGGAAGTATATTTCCAAGGGTTTGAAGTCCCCTGAAGGTGCGGCGTCCAGTTAGTCCGCAATCCCTTGACCTTTAATGGACTTTTGAGTCACGTAGACAATGTCAAATTGTTGTAGGATCAACTGCCATCTGGACAGCCGATAATTTAGTATGGGTTTACTGAACACATACTTGAGAGGATCCACACGGGATATGAGATGGGTTGTGTGCCCGTGGAGGTAATGTTGTAACCTCATGGCAGCCCATGCTAAAGCACAACAAGTCCTCTCAATCAGAGTGTACTTATGTTCACTGCTGCTAAATCTTTTGCTGAGGTAATAGATAGCTCGTTCTCGGCCTCTATCGTCTTTCTGTCCCAGCATACAGCCCATAGCATCGTCACTTATGGACAGGTACATGAATAGGGGAACATCATCCCTGGGTAGTACCAAAATAGGAGCTTTGACTAGCTGCTCTTTGATGGTAAGGAAGGCATTCTGGCACTCATCATTCCATTTCATGGAGGAGTTCTTCCTTAACAGCTTGAAGATAGGCTAACAGGTTGCTGTGAGTTGAGAAATAAATCGACTAATGAAGTTGATTCTTCCCAAAAATTCCTTTATTTCCTTCTCTGTCTGAGGTATGGGCATTTCCGTGATGGCCTGGATTTTGGTAGGATCCAGCTCAATTCCTTTGTGGCTAACTAGGAATCCTAACAACTTGCCTGATTTAACGCCAAAGGCGCACTTGGCTGGATTCAACTTCAAGTTATACTTGCGCAACCTGTTGAATAGCTTTCTGAGATGGTCTAAGTGGTCCTCCTCCTTCCGGAACTTCACAATGATGTCATCCACGTAGATCTCGATCTCTTTGTGTATTAAGTCGTGGAAGAAAGCCATCATAGCTCGCTGATAGGTAGCTCCGGCATTGATGAGGCCAAAGGATAACCATCTGTTGCAAAAGGTTCCCTAAGGCGTGGTGAAAGCAGTTTTTTCACGATCTTCCTCAGCAATAATGATCTGATGGTACCCCGCAAAGCAATTAGCGAAGGAGTACATGCCATATTGCGCAGTATTGTCAATGAGAATGTGGATAAAGGGCACGAAAAAGCTATCTTTAAGGCAAGCTTTATTCAGATCCCGGCAATCCACGCAAACTCGCACATTTCCTCCTGGCTTAAGCACTGGAACAATGTTAGATATCCATTCAGGATATATGGACACCATGATATTGCCAGCTTGAAATTGTTTCACAATTTCTTCTTTCACATTTAAACTCCATTCAGGTTTTAATCGCCTAAGCTTCTGCTTGACTGGCTTGAATCCCTCTTTAATGGGAATGCGATGAAGAACAATGTCAGTGGACAAACCCACCATGTCTTCATGAGACCATGCAAACACATCCTAAAATTGGGTTAATAGCGTAACCATGTCATTTTGTTGGTTTGGGGTAAGGTCTGAACCAATCTGGATTAACTTAGGGTTTTATAAGGTTCCAAGATTGAAGGAGGTGGTTTTATCAAGGTTGGGTTTAGGCTTGTCTTCGACCCATTCTTTGATCTCCAAAGGCACCTCAATGTCCTCTTGTATTTCCAGCAAGTCTGAGTCTAACTTTTCATCAAAGTTACAATCCTTGTGGAGAAGATGCATCTTATCAGCAAGTATAGGCACATCTAAGTTCAGAGTCCTGAAACAAAATATGCTTTCACTTAATATATATGAACTTGTTTAATCATACATAATATTAGCATATACGGACAAAACAACTGCGAGTACTATACTGAAAAGTAAGCAGTTATTTTATCTACAGGGCAGAAAGAAGTCCTGCCCATTTTACCCTTGTCGACCTATGCAAGGAGTGATGCTCCAATTGGCAAGGATAAAGTTCAGGTTGACTGCATTGATGGAGGGGCTGTCATCGTCCTCCTTTTCTCGAATGATGACTATGACGTCTGGGCAATCATTGTCTGGGGTATATATGTTTGTATGTTCATCATGAACAATGATGCGCATGCCCGACATTATTCGGACGACGTTTTGTTTGATTCTTTGTTTCTCTTCCTCCACTTTGGGATCTGGAACAAAGACTTCTTTTGCTTTGAACGGCACTGGCTTTGGAAATAGCATAGCCATCCTGTTGGTTGGCACCTTTACAGGAGGTTGTACGGACTTAAAGGTTGATGGCAAAAATAAACGTTGTGTGGTTAAAGCTGAAGTAATCTGCTGATGCTTATGAGGATTCCTCTTACAAGAACTGGCAGAATAGCCTAGTCCAGCTATCCCAGTTTGACTGGCTACTTGGATGGGGTATTTGATACCTTGGTGATCTTTACCCAGCCCTTGTCCTGGCTGATGACCCAAAGACATCAATTCCTGAGTAGCCAACATTACTTCGGTAGAGATCTTGGGTATGGGCAATGGCGTTCCCAGGGCATGAAATTGAGGGTTGCTTACTTCCAAAGGGTGGAAACTGACAGGCTCAATATCGGAATTAAAACTGATGAACGATATGTCACCTTGTTGAGGGCATTCCGGTTCAACGTTGACTGTAACTAGGCAATTGTTGATAATGTATTTCAGTTACTGATGAAGGGCGGAAGGGACTGCCCCAGCCATATGAATCCATGGTCTTCCGAAGAGCAGGTTGTATCCCGAATCTATCTTGAGTACGTGGAAAGACACACAGAATGTATGGGGACCAATCTCAATTTGCAGCTCAATCTCTCCGACTGAATTCCGACAGGATCCATCAAAAGCTTTGATGATCGTATGGCTACTTCGTATTCGATTGAGATTGACATTCATCTTCAACAATGTAGTATATGGACAGATATTCAAAGATGAATCTCCGTCTACTAAGACTCCAACTAGCATATATCTAGAGAACAAGACCGCGATATGTAACGGCTTGCAATGATTGGTCCCTTCGGGCGGTATGTCATCATCATTGAAAGAGATCACATTGTTGTTAAAAATGTGATCAGCCAGATGTTGAAATTTTTCCACATCCACTAATTTTAGCAAGTAGGATTCTTCCAAAACCTTTAGTAGAATCTTCATGTGATCCTCGGAAGTTAAAACTAAGTCTAGTATTAAAATTTGGTGTGGAGCTTCTCTTAAGCTTAAAACCACCTTGGCTTCATTATGACCCATGGCTTGGAGGAATTTTTCAATCTTCTCCATGGGAATTTTCCCCTTTGATTTAATGGTAGACTTCATCACCCATTGGGGATGATACAGTGGATTCTCCCTTGACACTGTAACATTTGTATGCGAGGTGGATCCTTCAGCTTCTCCATAATTCCAGGGAACTTTCTGTAAGCTGACAACAGGATATTGTGGTCGGAAGGGTAAGTTGATTGGCTCTGGAGCAGCCACTTTTAAAGGATTGTTGCTTCCTCTGAGTTGGATGGTAGTTATAAGGCGTGGCCTGACAATGCCATCAGCCTCAGTGGAGATAACTGTTACCAATCCCTTCCATTTAGTAGGACAGGTATTCTCACTTCCACGTAGCACAGTATCATCGTCTGCTAGTTGTAGGATACCACTATCAATGAGATTTTGGATAAGGTGGCGGAGTGCCCAACATTCTTCTGTACTGTGACCTCGAGAATGGGAGTGATATTGACATACGCCATTAGGATTGTACCGTCCTGAATGGGGATTGATTGGAGGTAGAAGGGAATTAATCCTTCCTTCATTGATTAGCATTTGAAGGATTTCCTCCATAGGTTGGCCCAGATATCTAAATTCCCTTCTGTTGGCAAAATCCTGACGAGCTTCGGCATTCACTCTCTTTGCCACTTTGTCCTCCATTGTTTCACTTTCTGGAGGTGAAGAGGGAATATTCAAGACAAGAGGAAGGAGACTAGCATGCTCCTTGGTGATTAATTGGCGTATGACTTGATGCTGGTATGTCACCAGTTCTGCCAATTGCTCGATTTGCTTGCACAGAGCTTTCATTTTTCGTTCCATTGAGAACTGGAACTTGGCATAATCTCAATTGTCAGCACCATCTTTGGTGATTTGGGATGCTTCACCATTAGAATTGGAACTTTGTCTATTGCTCCAATTAATTATGTTGACTTCTTCCTCTTTGTGCGGAGGAAGAGGGTTATCTTGCACGTGAGGTTGATCTGGTTTGATCTCCGAAGGTACCTCAATGTCCTCTTGTATTTCTAGCAAGTCTGAGTCCAACTTTTCATCAAAGTTACAATCCTTGTGGAGAAGAGACAACTTATCAGCAAGTACAGGCACCTCTAAGTTCAGAGTCCTGAAACAAAATATGCTTTCACTTAATATATATGAAACTGTTTAATCATACATAATGTTAGCATATACGGACAAAACAACTGCTAATACTATACAAAAAAGTAAGCAGTTATTGTATCTATAGGGCAGAAAGAAGTCCTACCTATTTTACCCTTGTCGATCAATGCAAGGAGTGCTGCTCCAATTGGCAAGGATAAAGTCCTGGTGGACTGCATTGATGGAGGGGCAGTCATCGTCCTCCTTTTTCCGAATGATGACCATGACGCCTGGGCAATCATCGTCTAGGGTATATCTGTTTGTATGTTCATCATGAACAATGATGCGCATGCCCGATATTATTCGGATGACGTTTTGTTTGATTCTTTATTTCTCTTCCTCCACTCTGGGATCTGGAATAAAGACTTCTTTTGCTTTGAATGCCACTGGCTTGAGAAATAGCATATCCATCACGTTGGTTGGCACCTTTACAAGAGGTTGTGTGGACTCAGAATTTGAAGGCAAAGATAAATGCCTCGTGGTTGAAGTTGAAGGAATCTGCTGATGCTTATGAGGATTCCTCTAACTAGGCCTGGTAGAATAGCCTAGTCCAGCTGTCCCTGTTTAACTGGCTATATGGATAGGGTACTTGATACCTTGGTGATCTTTACCCAGCCCTTGTCCTGGCTGATGACCCAAAGACATCATTTCTTGAGTAGCTGACATTACTTCGACAGAGATCTTGGGTACGGGCAATGGCGTTCCCAAGGCATGAAATTGAGGGTTGCTTACTTCCAAAGTGTGGAAATTGACCAGCTTAATATCGAAATTAAAACTGATGAACAGTATGTCACCTTATTGAGGGCATTTCGGTTCAGCGTTGACTGTAACTAGGCTATTTTTGATAATGTATTTTAGTTGCTGATGAAGGGTGGAGGGGACTGCCCCAGCCATATGAATCCACGATCTTCCCAAGAGCAGGTTGTAACCCAAATCTATCTTGAGTACATGAAAAAACACACAGAATGTATGGGGACCAATCTCAATTGGCAGCTCAATCTCTATGACCGAATTGTGGCGGGATCCATCAAAAGCTTTGATGATCGTATGGCTAACTCGGATTCGATTGAGATTGATGTTCATCTTCAACAGTGTAGCGTATGGACAGATATTCAAAGATGAGCCTCCGTCTACTAAGACTCCAGCTAGCACATATCCAGAGGACAAGACCGTGATGTGTAACGGCTTGCAATGACTAGTCACTTCGGGCGGTATGTCATCATCAGTGAAGGATATCATATTGTTGTTGAAAATGTGATCAACCAAATGTTGAAACTTTTCCACATCCACTGATGTTGGTAAATAGGCTTCTTCCAAAACCTTCAGTAGAATCTTCCTGTGATCTTCAGAAGTTAAAATCAAGTCCAAGATTAAAATTTGGTGTGGAGCTTCCCTTAAGCTTAAAACCACCTTGGCTTCATTATGACCCATAGCACGGAGGAATTTTTCAATCTTCTCCATGGGAAGCTTCCCCTTTAATTTGATGGTAGACTTCATCACCCGTGGGGGAAGATACAGTGGATTCTCCTTCGACACTGGAACAGTTGTATGCGAGGTGAATCCTTCAACTTCTCCATAATTCCAAGGAACTTTCTGTAAGCTGACAACAGGATATTGTGGTCGGAAGGGTAAGTTGATTGGCTCTGGTGCAGCCACTTTCAAAGGATTGTTGCTTCCTCTGAGTTGAATGGTAGATATAGGGTGTGGCTTGACAATGACATCAGCCTCAGTGGAGATAACTGCTACCAATCCTTTCCATTTAGTAGGACATGTATTCTCACTTCCCCGTAGCACAGTATCATCGTCTGCTAGTTGCAGGACACCGCTATCAATGAGATTCTGGATAAGGTGGCGGAGTGCCCAGCATTCTTCTGTGCTGTGACTGCGAGAATAGGAGTGATATTGACATACTCCATCCGTATTAAACCGTCCTGAACGGGGATTGGTTGGAGGTAGCAGGGAAGTAATCCTTCCTTCATTGATTAGCATTTGAATGATTTCCTCCATAGGTTAGCCCAGATATGTAAATTCCCTTCTGTTGGCAAAATCTCGACGAGCTTTGGCATTCGCTCTCTTTTCCACTTTGTCCTCCATTGTTCCACTTTCTGGAGGTGAAGAGGGAATATTCATGACAAGAGGAAGGATACTAGCATGCTCCTGGCTGATTAATTGGCGTGTGACTTGATGCTGGTAGGTCACCAGTTCTACCAATTGCTCAATTTACTTGCAAAGAGCTTTTATCTTTCGTTCTATTGAGAACTGGAACTTGGCATAATCCCACTTGTCAGCACCGTCTTTGATGATCTGGGATGCTTCACCATTAGAATTGGAAATTTGTCCAGTGCTCCAATTAACCATGTTGACTTCTTCCTCTTTGTGTGGAGGAAGAGGGTTGTCTTGAACATGAGGTTGATCGGGTTTGGTGACCACGATCTCACCGTTGTCTATCAGGTCTTGGATCTTATGTTTCAAGGCCCAACAATCTTGAGTATCAAGTCCAGGTGCCCCGACATGATAAGCACATTTTCGAGCAGCATTAAAACCCCTACCATTAGGGCTGGCTGGTGGAAGAAGATGCGTGATTTTCTTCTACGTGGTCAAAAGAGTGAGAATATTCTCGAGAGAGTCCCCTAAGGGTGTGAACACTCGAGGGCGTTTGACTTCTCCACCTTTTGGTACTGGAGGGTTTGACGATTGTGCTGGAAAGGGAGTGTAATTTCTCCTTTGAACAGGCGTGTTCTGATTGCCTTTTTGACCCTGCAGTATCAGGGAAACATCTTCTTTCTTTTTATGGACCCTCCGGGGGTTGTTTCCATAATTTTCAGATTGGATGTGCTCGGCAACAGCTTTAAGGGCAGCTAGGTCTTGAATCTTTCCTAACTTCAATCCCATCTCAGCCATCTCCCCGTGTTTAATCATTTCAGAAAATGGTTTACCGATGCCGGGTAATACTCTTTCATAGAAAGGAGCTTCTTGTATATATATAAAGGTCATAACCATTTCTGATTCTGTCATGGAAGGAATAACTTGGGCAGCAAGGCGCCTCCACCTTTGAGCATACTCTCTAAAAGACTCGTTGGACTATTTTTTAACCTTGGTAATCTAGTACCGGTCAGGAGCCATCTGAGACTGGAAACTGTATTGTGTAAGGAAGGCGTGAGCTAGCTCTTCCCAGCTATGGATCTTTGAGTTGTCTAATCTGGTATACCATGAACGGGCTTCTCCAGTTAGACTTTTCTGGAACAGCTGCATTCTGAGCTTCTCATCTTCTGCATAAGATCCGAGTTCTCTAATGAAAACCTTCAAATGGGTGTAAGGATCTCCTAACCCGTCATACTTTTCAAAGTTAGGAGTTTTGAAATTTTCTGGATAATGAACACCAGGGAATATACAAAGGTCAGCATATGACACACTCCCGTGTGCTCCAATTCCTTTGATAGAACGCATGATTTCTTCCATTTGAAGAACTTTCTTTTTGATGTCACCGGTGTCTGGATCTTTTTTAAGATGGGCGGCATCATGACTTTTGTTGGTTGTATCCAACTGCAATTCAGGTACTGTAATGGCTTTATCAGGACCTTGAGTTCCTCCTTGTGTAGAGGATTCAGCATGTACAGGTATTTTTGGACCCTGCGCAGATTGATGTAGTTCTTTAAGCAGAATAGCCAAGTCTATGATTTGCTTACTTAATCCGTCAAATTCTTCTTGAGAAACTGGATTAGATTGGTCTGATGAAGACATAATTAGCTGTAGGCCTGCGGCCTTTTTGGACTTTGACCGGGTAATAGGTCTGAATGCTTCCCTACGACAAAACTGGCATAGCTTAGTTTTGAGGGAATGTGTGAATATTAACATGCTATATGGTGTGTCCATTTTAGGAATTTTGTCCTGCAAAACGGATGTTAGCTGTTTGTAATACAGGATAGCATGTTAATGTAAATATGTATATGCACATATTTCTTCATATTTCTCATTACATGTAGATGAATATGGAATGTAAATTACAAGTAATTATTTTTACAAGTAATTTAAAATGAGAAAGCATGAAGAGACTTTTCTCCGCGTTTGGTTTATCAGAGGTTGACCTATCTTAGGTTACTCTTGCGGCTTTCCGGTATGAAGGTTCTCAAATCATCGCAATTTACTCGACGGGACGTTAATCCGGTCTTTCAACTGGAGCGAATTTGGGTGGTGCCTTTCCTGAGCCTCGGGGAATTAGTCTTCCCACGAGTCCAGTAATCAAACACCGACGGGATAGCCTCCTGATGGAGGGACCACACAACATACATTCACATACATCGTGTCTCACCGTATATGAAAATGATGACATGTGCGAAGCACTAATATCACAGGCAGATATAGTGTAAAGCATTAATCACAGTAAAGATATGTATTCGTACACATTCATCACAAATGTAAATGAAACATTCACACACAAGCAGATAATAGTTTTGAAAAGCTTGTAATAGCGGCTTAAGTCCTCTTACTGGAGTCCCCAACAGAGTCGCCACCTGTCGATGTCGGGATTTTTATTTGTCCCTTTTCGTTACCTATTTTTTTATGTTCTCATTTTAGGTGAGATTTGTTTGAAAAAACACATGAAAAAGGTCCGACATGTGTAATGTCGACGATTGGACTATAAGAGTCGCCAGTTAGTTTTTTAACTAGTTGTACCAATACAACCGAGAAAATGTTTGCACATTGACCCAGTGATGTGACACAGCTAAACGGGTCGATGAAACCGAGATTTAATTAGGGTTCGGGGACTTGCTTATGCGGAGGGAAGGTGTTAAGCACCCCCCGACATCCGTGTTGCCACGGTGACCGCCACTTTTCAAGAAACTATTATCTGAATGTGTGTGTGTGTGTGTGTGCATGTGGGTCAATGTGCTGTTATTTAGAAGTAGTGCGAGGCCTCGTTCGCACCTATATACACAGGGTATGAATTTATATAAAAATTCAGTTTTTAACAAGATATGGCAGTGATGTTTTCAAAGAGGTTTTTTAAACCCAGTGCTCAATAGTAATTGAGACCTTTTACACTCTCATTTTATTAATTATTCGGCTTGGGTGATTTTATTTTACAGATGCGAGGCATCTGTATGAAAATAATATACAAAAAGGTGTTGAATTCCTCGTGGGTATGACAACAGTCTGAGGAGATCCAAACATCACAAATAATTTTTACAAGTTGCTTACAGCTGAAAAGGTCCATCAAGGGAACCGAATCTAGATTCAGTGGACTGAATCTGTGATCACATGATTCCTAGGCTCACATGATGCCACAATTAATATAAACGCAGTAAATAGGTATATATATAAAAGCTGTAAATATATATATACAGACAGGATCACCAACCACGAAGCACCTCCATGGGGGATCAAAAATGTAAATAAAGCGTTAAAAGCTATCTACCGCCACGGAGGAAACTCCAGGCAGGATGTGGCGTTAAAAGCGTTAAAAGCGTTAAAAGCACCTCCATGTATGTCTGAGATGTTGAGACGGCGTGATGTGGCGTCATGGTGGAAAGATGACGACTTTGTCCCTCACTGGGGTTATCTCCGATTTGGGCTGATAAAGCAGACGTTGCTCAGGGTTATCTCTGAGATTGGACTGCTGCAATGGTTGAAGGTCCTCAGTGTCATCTCTGAGGTATGCATGTCCTCTTGGTATTATTGTCAGGTCTTGTATTGAGTATCTCATTGTGAGCACCGAGATTGAAGCTTAGTGCATTTGAAACAAGCATTTCCGGGGTTATCGCCGAAACTGCATTCCTTGGGGTTATCGCCAAGGTTGGTAGCTAATCCCATGGTTAAGACTGAGACTGGAACATCTCGGGGTTATCTTCGGGACGAAACGGTCTTCTCCGGTGTGTGTTCCGGGATTGGATCTGCATGCCTCGGGGTCATCTCCGAGGTTGGAATTGTTACTCCCGGTGTGTTCTGGGGTTGAAACTGAACTTTCGGTAGTATCCAGACTGGATATGAGTTGTCTTCCAGGATTATCTCTGAAAGACGAATCTGCCTTCCTGTAATGTCAGTAACAGGTGTACAGAAAATTTCGAGTGTCTACAATGTACATACTGAAAAACCAACGTCTTAGGTGGTAAATTCATTCACATGAGACGTATAGCTCACATTATTAATCTTGTTGTGAATGATGGGTTGAAGTTGATTGAGAAATCTGTTGAGACAGTTAGGCGTGCAGTGAAGTATGCAAAACAATCCCCGGCTAGGGTCAAGTCATTTAAGGACTGCATTGAGTATTGTGGTCTTGAAGATAAGAAATGCTTAAGTCTAGATTGCCCAACTAGATGGAACTCAACTTACTTGATGTTAAGTTCGGCCTTAAAATATAAGGAAGCTTTTGATCGATTTGGGGTTGAAGATCGTGGCTTTGAAAAAGAGATGGGGGCAAAAATATTCCAACGGACTTAGATTGGAATAGGGCTAAATTTTTTGTTGGATTCTTAGAATATTTTTATAATCTCACTGTGCGTATTTCGGGCTCATCTTATGTCACATCAAATAATGCATTTCTTGAAATATGTGACACTTATATTATTTTGAATGACTGGGAAAGAAGCAATGATAGAGAATTGCAAAAAATGACCAAGGCAATGAAAATAAAATATGACAAGTATTGGGAAAATGTTACAAAAATGAATATGTTGTTATATATTCCCGTTATGCTTGTTCCTCGGTATAAATTGAGTTTTGTTCAATTTGGTTTAGAAAGAACGTATGGAAATGGTGAAATTGAAGTTGAAAATCTGTTGGAGGGTTTGGAAATAGATCTTCATTTTGATATTAATAATGAATATAGGAATTTAGAATATCAATTAAGTAATAAGGCCACTAGGATGGAGATTGCCGATGGTGTGAAGAGATCAATGGAATATTTGTTTAATGAGTACAGGAAAAAGTATTCAACTCAAGAAAGTGGAAAATCAAGTTTAAGTAACATGTCAATGTCATCCCAAGGTTCTAATTCAATGGAATCCCAAAATACAAATAGAATTACAGAAGAGTTCAAAAAGCGTCAGACCGGAGTTATACTTGGAGACAAATCTGAATTGGACAAGTATTTAAGTGAAGATGTGGAAGAAGTTGATGAGACTTTTGATATTTAGGGTGGTGGAAAGTTAATAGTGCAAGATTCCCTATCCTTGCACGTATTGTCCATGATGTGTTGGTTATTCCCATTTCTACCGTTGCTTCGGAGTCCGCATTTAGCACGGGGGGACACATTCTTGATGCATTTAGGAGTTCATTGTCTCCTAATATGGTGGAAGCTCTCATATGTTCTCAAGATAGGATTAAAGTGAAGAATCGTATTGATGTGGAGGAAGATATCGACTTTGCCGATAACTTTGAGTGTGGTAATAATTATTATTTTTGTTTATTTTATTGAACTAATAAAACAGTTGTTTGTTGAAAATAATGTGTTTAATTATATTTTTCAATTTTTAGCAATATCCAACTTGAGCCTTATTAATGATGCCAATGTTTTCGTGACTCAACTTGATTAATGAGGTAAATTCGTCTCTCGATTCATCATTGCAATTTAATTTTTATGATCATATGTTATATGCCAACTAAAATATAGTTATAACCATATGTTATATGCCAACTTGATTAATGTGTTTCGTAGTTATTCCTATATAAACATATCCAATGATATCGCTGAATGTGTTTTAAGACAGTAGGTGACTTATTTCATGCTTTGCTAAAGAAAGGGGTGGAATTTTGGTTTGGAAAAAAAAAATTTAACTTATGTGTTTCTTTTGAAATTAGAAAAGATAGGAACTTATTTCTAGCTGGATTAACAGCTTGGTGTGTAGATTACTAGATTGACTGGCAGCTTTCAACTTGTACTTATGGTTTTATGTGCTCGTGCCAACTTCAATTTCGCCTCATATTTCTTGAATTCCTTAAACTAAACACTTGATAAATTATTTTCTCTTTGAATTGCTTTAATAATCATGAGCTATAAGATTTCTTAGCTGTATTTTTTATTGTATCGTTGTCACTGGATTTGATTGTTATAAAAAAACCCTTGTCATAGTTTACATCCTAAAGGTTTCATGTTTAGTAGTCTGTAGCTAAATTTATGTAGTTCAGTAATGTTATCAGTAATCCTGCAATCATTATGTCACAGACAAGGATTTCCAGCATTTGTGATTCATGAATAGATTGTTTTCTAATTCAACCTAAAACATTCCCAAGGAAAGAAATAGATGGCTTAGCCTCCCTAATTCAATTATTTACTAAATGTTTTCCATGTTTGATAGTATCTCAATGCTGCATAATGCATGTAAATGGTTGATCTACCATAATCCAATAAACTATTTACGTGTATTCCAATTTTTTTAAACATTCTAAGGTGTTGGATCTTATTATATACTTCTTCCCTTTTCCTATTTGGGCATGTGATGTACAGGATCTTGTGTTGCATGTTCATGTTGTTGTTGTTGTTGTTGCTGTTGCAGTGTTGATGAGGTACTATTAGTTGTTGTTGTTGTTGCATGTGGCCGTTGGTTGTTAGTGTTGGTTGTTGCCTGTTGCACAAGCACAAGTGCACAACTGCTGCTAGATGCTGCCTGCCAGTAGAATAAATTCATGTTGGCTTGTTGCTAGCTGCTTTGTTAAGTCATAACTTTGTTAAGGTCTTAAGGACAGTTAATTTGTTGGCTTATTGTTGCTGCATTTTTAAACTTTATGTTGGATATTGGATGTTGCTGTTAAGTTACTTTGCTACTGGACAGTTAATTTGTGTTGGACGGTTAAGTTAACAGTTAATTTACTGGACAGTTAATTTGTTAGACAGTTAACAGTTAATTTGTGTTGGATGTTGGTTCGGTTATTACCCGAATATCCGAAATTACAATTCGGTAATTCGGTATTCAGTAATTCGATTATTTTCAAATTTCAGATACTATTTTGGATAGTAGAATTATCAATAATTCGGTTTTCGGTTATAACCAAATAGCTTATTCGGTTCGGTTATAACCGAATGATCACTCCTATCGAGAACAAATACAAATCCCTCATGCACATTGACGATGGAAGATTATAAGCTACTATGATCACTAATCATATATAATATGGTTGGCTAAAATTATTAAATGGGCAGAAGCAATCCGTAGCCATGCTGAGCCTCACATTCCTGATTTCCTCCGTAAAATATGGAAAACTTTCATCAAACTTCTTTCATTCATCTTCATCTACAAGATGACTCAGCTGACCAAGCACGATATCCCTTGTTCTATGCCAACTCATACGCTTAGCAGTGTAAGATGACATGAATAGTCGTTAAAGCCTCGGCGCAAGAGGAAAATATCGTAAGATCTTCTTAGGCACATGTTTCTCCTTCCCGCCACGTTTTGTCGCCTTGTACCAAGTCAAGTTGCATATATCACAGAGCAGCTAGGGGAGGGTAAGACATGAGAGAGAATTGAGAGTTTTAGAATGAAAGGGCCGACTGGGGGAACTGATATGATTTTAGGTTTTTAATTATTTACGACAGAAATTTCGTTGAAAATTAATCCCTTGAAATTACCTATGCTCGACAGAAGTTCCGTCAAAAATATATCCCATTCCATTGAAAATATGATGGGAAAGTTGGCACCAAGGAATGAATCCTATCTTCGACGAAATTCCGCCGGGACTAGTATGCTTACGACAGAATTATCTTTCACTAAATATTGTAAGACCCCGAATTTTATGAAATAAAAGTATTCAATTTTTCTTATAATTACTATTTAGTAAATGGTTAAATTGATAAAAGTTTAAAGTTATGGGTGAAATGTAAATTTTTTTTCAAAATAAGCAAGTGGTTATAAAATAATCATTGTTGTCGGGGAATATTCGTTTGGTCGTGGAATATTCTTTCTGTCGGAGAATATTCGTACGACGGCGCAGCTATTTATGGGCCCCATAACAGAATAACTGTCGGGTAAAGAAAACGACAAATCTGAGTTTTTACAAATAACGGCGTAGTTGTTACTGTTAACACTGTTGGAATACCCGGTGGTTAAAATACAGTAATACGCGTTATTGCACAGTAGCACACGGTATTGCATAGTATTTTTGAAATTATTGATTCTTACGTAAGAAGGCACTACTCAATAATTGTTACAGTGGTTACTGTTCAATATTTTATTTTATTGATTCAATAATTGTTGCGTTGATATTTTATATTATTGTTGTTTCAATAATTGTTGCTGCACAGTATTTTTTTTTATCAGATCAATAATTCATATTATTTGAATAATATCATTAGATAGCATTATTGGCAATGTCTAGAAAGTTCTGTCTAAGGAGAGGTTTGGTCATCTAATTGCGCGCTAGTAAGGAGAAATCCTTATTGGAAAGCCCCCTCTTTCCTGGGAACGGCCTGGTTGTCATAAATGTGATTCTGTAATATTATTTGTGAATAATTAATTATTGATTCATATGATAAGAAAATATTTATTTTATGTGGATATAAATGAGGGATATATTTTTGTGGTTAAAATTGAAGGAGTTAATGTTGAGGTTTTTATCAGTATTTTTGTCGGAATGGAGGTATTAAAAATCAGGATTTTTGGGATATTTTGCGGGGGTTATAATTTTTAATCCGACCGTTGGATCGTGGTAATATTTGGATATATTATACATATATAAGTTGAGTATATGTCCACAAATTTTGAACCGTTAAAAATGAACGTATGATTTGTTATGAATTTTAAGAGGTGGCTGATTCAGAAATCAGGTTATAAATCATTTTTGGTGGAAAATTCTAGAATTGGTGGGCCCCACTTGTGGTTGGTCAAGAAATGTGCTGAATTATATTTCAAATGTGGTGGGTGGGAATAGTAGCAGGTAAAGCCATCAGGTTGCAGGTCAAACCTACCAAAATTTTCCTATAAATAGAGGGCTAAGTTAGAATTGAAAATCACACCAGAAACATAAGCTTTCTCTCTTTCTCTCTCTATATTATGAAGCATATTTTGTGAGTTTTTAGATACTTGGTGAGTTGCTATTCATCAGTGCAAGTTTCCTTCAGCATCATATCCGATATCCAGTCAGAAGTACTGCTCTTTTGAGGTAAGGGATAGTAAGGGATAGTAAGGGATAGTAAGGGATTGTATGGGATTGTGAGGGATAGTAAGGGATAGTAATGGATTTTATTGTGGAATTTTTATCTTTTGTGTCGGGGTTACTATTCATGAGTTACTATTCACGATTTACTATTCATGAGTTACGAATATTACTCTTGAGGTTAAAACAATATGTTAATCATATTATTTTTATCATCATATATAACATTTTTATAACCCTGATGTTAAAATTCTCTTTCACTAGAGTGTAAAGATGGATAGATTATTGGTATGATCATGACTAGGGTTCTCTTTGGCCTGTAGTGCAAAGTTGAATTGTGACTGGTATGATCATGACCATTGAATTTATAATTGAATATCTTAAGCTTAAGTGCAATGGTGAATTGATCAACATGGTTATAATTATTGTTTATATAAATTCTGAAATGATTATATATTTCTTTGAGATATGAATATATTTGGCCTGTAGTGCAAATATGAATTGTTGATGAATATCTTTGGCATGTAGTGCAAAGATGGCATGTTGATGAATATCTTTGGCCTGTAGTGCAAAGATGAACTGTTGTTGAATATCTTTGGCCTGTAGTGCAAAGATGAACTGTTGTTGAATATCTTTGGCCCGTAGTGCAAAGATGGTTTGTTGATGAATATCTTTGGCCCGTAGTGCAAAGATGGATTTGTTAGTATGATTATAAACAGGAACTGTGATTTGGTATAACCATGATCTTTGATGTTTCAGGTAAAGACAGGTGATGAAAATATTCTTCGTCCTGGGTGCGAAGAAAAATTTAGAATCACAATTATGATTATGAGTTATTCATATGATTGTGGAAAGGAACTGTTGATTGATGTTACAGGGATAAAACATTGTTGATGGATTTTTAACATGGAGAAGATAATAGACTTTATAGTCTATTTGACTCTTCTAATGGATTGCTCGTTCCGCTGCAACTATGGTTGAAATTTTTATCATTTACCATATGTTCTAAATCTCTGATTTATTGTTGATGAAGGCTATTGATAATTGAATTTTCTTTAGTCATGTTGTTCTTTACTGAGCTAGTTGTGCTCACCCTTTTGCTTCACAATTCCTTTCAGGTAATAAGAGTGTAGCTGGGTCGAGCGAGGGTAACGGGGAAATAGAACGGTGGTCTCTAGCTGTGGATGTTCTCTCGAAGCAGTATAGAAAAGTTCATTTAGTAGTTATATTTGGTGAATCCAATAGGGTAAGGTGTACCCAACGTTGGAAGGGTGGTTTGCCACTATCATACAAGATGTCTAACGACATACAACCTCGTGTCATCATAAGACAGGGATGTGCTCATCCACTTGCTGAGTATATATACGAGCACTACCTATATAATCTTGGTGTTTGTTTGAAGTATAATTCTCAGTTAGATACAGTGGAGATAATGATAAGTCAAGAGAAGACTCACCATTGGGAAGAATATGATAGTAATCTTCTCGTTTTTCTTTGGGGTCTATTGGGTCAACCAAGGATAATTCTGTGGCCATATGATATCTATCATAACCTAGACGCATGGCCTCCCATGTACGAAGGTTTCCTTGAGCACTTCCCAAAGATTCTAGTTTCTAAAACAGTTTTTGACTATACCTTTATGTAAGGGGTTATTGTGAGGTGATGTCCACGGTTGGAACATGAGTCACATTTGGTATATATTTGTATCCAAACTCACAGCATATGTGTTGTTGTATTTTGCACGACAATTGTTGTAATAAAGTTGTAGTTGTTTTCTGTACCATGTATTTGACGACTCAAAATGGGTTGGGTGGAATGGACCTATTTTGGGGTCGTCACAGGTGGTATCAGAGCTTAGGGATATGATCTCTGGCGGAGATCGGGGAATACAACTAGGAGGGGAGAGATGAGTAAATCCTTCGCTAGTGTGTCCTACCTAAGCTTATTAGACAGTCATAATATCGGGATATTATGTGATATGTTAATTTGTTAAATTAACCCTTATTTTGAAGCTGTATTCTAGAATGATATTTGAAATACAGGAGATGAGCAATGGAGAAATTATGATGACAGGAAAGATGGAATTTGAAATGAAAGGAAGGTATTCTCAACTCTTTGAAATACCAGGTACGTAAATTTCGAGGACGAAATTTCATAAGGAGGGGAGATTGTAAGACCCCGAATTTTATGAAATAAAAGTATTCAATTTTTCTTATAATTACTATTTAGTAAATGGTTAAATTGATAAAAGTTTAAAGTTATGGGTGAAATGTAAATTTTTTTTCAAAATAAGCAAGTGGTTATAAAATAATCATTGTTGTCGGGGAATATTCGTTTGGTCGTGGAATATTCTTTCTGTCGGAGAATATTCGTACGACGGCGCAGCTATTTATGGGCCCCATAACAGAATAACTGTCGGGTAAAGAAAACGACAAATCTGAGTTTTTACAAATAACGGCGTAGTTGTTACTGTTAACACTGTTGGAATACCCGGTGGTTAAAATACAGTAATACGCGTTATTGCACAGTAGCACACGGTATTGCATAGTATTTTTGAAATTATTGATTCTTACGTAAAAAGGCACTACTCAATAATTGTTACAGTGGTTACTGTTCAATATTTTATTTTATTGATTCAATAATTGTTGCGTTGATATTTTATATTATTGTTGTTTCAATAATTGTTGCTGCACAGTATTTTTTTTTATCAGATCAATAATTCATATTATTTGAATAATATCATTAGATAGCATTATTGGCAATGTCTAGAAAGTTCTGTCTAAGGAGAGGTTTGGTCATCTAATTGCGCGCTAGTAAGGAGAAATCCTTATTGGAAAGCCCCCTCTTTCCTGGGAACGGCCTGGTTGTCATAAATGTGATTCTGTAATATTATTTGTGAATAATTAATTATTGATTCATATGATAAGAAAATATTTATTTTATGTGGATATAAATGAGGGATATATTTTTGTGGTTAAAATTGAAGGAGTTAATGTTGAGGTTTTTATCAGTATTTTTGTCGGAATGGAGGTATTAAAAATCAGGATTTTTGGGATATTTTGCGGGGGTTATAATTTTTAATCCGACCGTTGGATCGTGGTAATATTTGGATATATTATACATATATAAGTTGAGTATATGTCCACAAATTTTGAACTGTTAAAAATGAACGTATGATTTGTTATGAATTTTAAGAGGTGGCTGATTCGGAAATCAGGTTATAAATTATTTTTGGTGGAAAATTCTAGAATTGGTGGGCCCCACTTGTGGTTGGTCAAGAAATGTGCTGAATTATATTTCAAATGTGGTGGGTGGGAATAGTAGCAGGTAAAGCCATCAGGTTGCAGGTCAAACCTACCAAAATTTTCCTATAAATAGAGGGCTAAGTTAGAATTGAAAATCACACCAGAAACATAAGCTTTCTCTCTTTCTCTCTCTATATTATGAAGCATATTTTGTGAGTTTTTAGATACTTGGTGAGTTGCTATTCATCAGTGCAAGTTTCCTTCAGCATCATATCCGATATCCAGTCAGAAGTACTGCTCTTTTGAGGTAAGGGATAGTAAGGGATAGTAAGGGATAGTAAGGGATTGTATGGAATTGTGAGGGATAGTAAGGGATAGTAATGGATTTTATTGTGGAATTTTTATCTTTTGTGTCGGGGTTACTATTCATGAGTTACTATTCACGATTTACTATTCATGAGTTACGAATATTACTCTTGAGGTTAAAACAATATGTTAATCATATTATTTTTATCATCATATATAACATTTTTATAACCCTGATGTTGAAATTCTCTTTCACTAGAGTGTAAAGATGGATAGATTATTGGTATGATCATGACTAGGGTTCTCTTTGGCCTGTAGTGCAAAGTTGAATTGTGACTGGTATGATCATGACCATTGAATTTATAATTGAATATCTTAAGCTTAAGTGCAATGGTGAATTGATCAACATGGTTATAATTATTGTTTATATAAATTCTGAAATGATTATATATTTCTTTGAGATATGAATATATTTGGCCTGTAGTGCAAATATGAATTGTTGATGAATATCTTTGGCATGTAGTGCAAAGATGGCATGTTGATGAATATCTTTGGCCTGTAGTGCAAAGATGAACTGTTGTTGAATATCTTTGGCCTGTAGTGCAAAGATGAACTGTTGTTGAATATCTTTGGCCCGTAGTGCAAAGATGGTTTGTTGATGAATATCTTTGGCCCGTAGTGCAAAGATGGATTTGTTAGTATGATTATAAACAGGAACTGTGATTTGGTATAACCATGATCTTTGATGTTTCAGGTAAAGACAGGTGATGAAAATATTCTTCGTCCTGGGTGCGAAGAAAAATTTAGAATCACAATTATGATTATGAGTTATTCATATGATTGTGGAAAGGAACTGTTGATTGATGTTACAGGGATAAAACATTGTTGATGGATTTTTAACATGGAGAAGATAATAGACTTTATAGTCTATTTGACTCTTCTAATGGATTGCTCGTTCCGCTGCAACTATGGTTGAAATTTTTATCATTTACCATATGTTCTAAATCTCTGATTTATTGTTGATGAAGGCTATTGATAATTGAATTTTCTTTAGTCATGATGTTCTTTACTGAGCTAGTTGTGCTCACCCTTTTGCTTCACAATTCCTTTCAGGTAATAAGAGTGTAGCTGGGTCGAGCGAGGGTAACGGGGAAATAGAACGGTGGTCTCTAGCTGTGGATGTTCTCCCGAAGCAGTATAGAAAAGTTCATTTAGTAGTTATATTTGGTGAATCCAATAGGGTAAGGTGTACCCAACGTTGGAAGGGTGGTTTGCCACTATCATACAAGATGTCTAACGACATACAACCTCGTGTCATCATAAGACAGGGATGTGCTCATCCACTTGCTGAGTATATATACGAGCACTACCTATATAATCTTGGTGTTTGTTTGAAGTATAATTCTCAGTTAGATACAGTGGAGATAATGATAAGTCAAGAGAAGACTCACCATTGGGAAGAATATGATAGTAATCTTCTCGTTTTTCTTTGGGGTCTATTGGGTCAACCAAGGATAATTCTGTGGCCATATGATATCTATCATAACCTAGACGCATGGCCTCCCATGTACGAAGGTTTCCTTGAGCACTTCCCAAAGATTCTAGTTTCTAAAACAGTTTTTGACTATACCTTTATGTAAGGGGTTATTGTGAGGTGATGTCCACGGTTGGAACATGAGTCACATTTGGTATATATTTGTATCCAAACTCACAGCATATGTGTTGTTGTATTTTGCACGACAATTGTTGTAATAAAGTTGTAGTTATTTTCTGTACCATGTATTTGACGACTCAAAATGGGTTGGGTGGAATGGACCTATTTTGGGGTTGTCACAAATATTCCGTCAAAAATAACCTTATCTCGACGAAAAATATTCCGCCGGAAATAATTTCATCAAAATTAAGCTTTTTCCTTGTAGTGAATACAATTAAAAACACAATTATAAAAATACTTCGCAATCAAAATTCAAAAATAAAAACACTTGATATTGAAAACTAATACAACAAGTCAACAAACACTACGTAAAAAATAAAAAATCAACCAAATCAATACCCATCACACATTATAAGTCTAATAAGTAATAAAATTACGCCATAAGCTAGTTTACGGGTTATGACAAGTCTTGGGTACAAAATAACTTAATAACTCAACATGTGTCAGCTACCATGAGCCTTGGCAGCTTGGTCTATTTGTCCTTCTCTAGCACTAAGATGCCTATGCCTACCCATGGCAACTATACTATAAGCAGCTAAAAATTTCTGTGAACTTTGAGGCTGCAGCGAAGCCGCTCAAGATTGTGCCTTCAACATTTGGACCGACACAAAAGTCTACGATAGCCATTTTCTTCTTCCCATCCCAAAGGCATTTCTCCTCTTTGTCAATGCTTGCAACTGGAAAAACACTACCCTTGTGCACAACATGCAAAAACAGATGACGGAATTTAGGTTATGGTGAATAGTTGAAGCATCAATCTTAAAATTGTAATAATTGGAGAGGTCCCTTGAGTATTTAAAGAGTTTTTAAATTAATTTAATCAATGTGGAATTTTAGCTCAATACACCCTGTGGGCAAGGAAATCGTACATTGCTAGGGTTAGGGTTTCGTGTTGGCTGAGGAGGAGAGAAATCCACAAAGAGCACGGAATTGATTGGTTGATTGAAGAGGAGAGAACGACAGGTAGGCGATTACTCCAACGACGCGTGGCAGAACTCCTAGAATCCGGGAACCGTGTTAGGGTAGCAGGGATTCCAAGAGCCTTCTTGAGTCCTTCGAGTTGAGAGAATGTCCAAACCCCTTTAGTGCTTTTAGGTGGAATCTCTAAGCCTTTAAGTCACCAAAAGGGTCCATTTGATCTTCCAAGAGTCCAAGTCTTGAGTCTGAAGAGAAGTCCCCTTCCCAATGGAATGGAAGGGGTATTTATAGGGTTCTCTGAAAAGTAGTCATGTGCAAGGCACATGCTTTCAGAAAAATTCCAGAAATACCCTTTAGTCATTAGAATAATGCTCATATTGCCATATCCTTCTAGCCACCAATCCAATCCCTCAATCAATTCCCAAAACGAGCTGCCTCCACGAGCCTTCTACCTCGGGACACGTGGAGGCTTCTCCCGAGTCTAGCATCTTTATTTTTGACTTCCCTGTCTTTATTCAATTAGGTTATGCGAACCCTAATTTGTGCATTTAACGAGGTCGTGGAACCCTAATTGTGCATTTAATTTAATTAGGTCATGTGAACCCTAATTTTGCACATGGGCCCACATTTGCCCCCTGCACGTGAGTTACGCCTTCGGGGTGACGATCGTGCAAAAAATACTTCGGTCTTTGATTCATGCTTCAAATTTTTAAACGATTCACGGAGTTCGATCTTTCAAGTGTCGAAAATGAAAAATCCTGGGAGAGGTAACCCCTAAGGGAGCTCTCCTAGAATTTCTTGGAAATCTTTCCAAATCCTGATCATACCACCATATTCGCCGATGTGAGTGAGTTTGTCAATCATTTTGTTTGCTTTTCTGAGTACTTTTCCGACTTTTTGTGTTGTTGAGAAGGTGACAAAGTGACGAGGAGACCTTTTGCAGCGATGAGGTTGCCTAGTCGAAGCAAGGGATTAACGTGCCCTTGGCCAAATTGAATTCCCCCTTCTTCTTATTTTAAGATCAGGCTATCATAGACCAATTTTGAAAATAACTCATTGGACAACAATCCATAATAAAACCAAATTCTGACTTGCAGCCCCTAAGTCAGGAAAAAGTAAAGAATTTCAATTCATATGAACCATCTTCCCACAATCCTGCCGCTATCTTCCTTTCTTTAAAAAAAGCTGGCATTACCTCATTGGCAACAGACTGTCGACAGAAAATTGGGATTGTGATTAAACTTGCACAATAGGTAATTAAGCAATTTAAATCCTATAAATAGAAACAATATAGTGAGTCTCAGATTTTTTTTTTTTAGAAAATAAAATAAAATCTTTTCTTATTTTATTTTTTGGAACCAAGATCAAATCTTATTTTAAATAGAAGTCCGTTGAGTGATATAAAATAACAAAACTCATGTCTTCTCCTTTTTATCAAATCAAATATTTTATTTCCAAAATAAAATCAAATCTTAATTTTATTTTAGAAATTAAAACTTTCTTTATTTTGGGAATCAAATCAAATCTTTCTTAATTTGAAAAGAGATTATTTTTTAAAAAAAAAAACAAACAAAATCATAAAATCATATGATTATGCATCAACCATAGTCTCTATTCACGTCGGCGTCCAATTTTTTTTTATTTTTTTTTTTAATGTTGTCCGAACCCTATAGAAAGGTGCCGAACCCTATTTTTTTTTTAATTCAAAAAAATAAAAATAAAATAAAATAAATATTTACTTATCTTATTTTTTTGAGAGGGGTGAGCATGATAAAAGAACCAGAGGGCATCATCTCTTTGTACGGAGGGAGAGCTACTTTGGAATTGCAATCTTCAAAATGCCCATCAATCAAAGCTGTGTAAGCAATTACATCATGCTCGAAGTCTTTGATTATCCTTTCTATGTATAACCCCATGGCAGCCTCCATGTTCCTTCTTCATAGTACCCATCAATTAAAGTATGTCAACTACCAAATTTGGGAGGACCCAAATTTATGTATTTCAAGAAAGAAACCACATGCCTCCTTCGATCAAATAATTTTGTGTGGCTGCCAATTCGCCTGCTTTGCTAAGTCCATTAATTATAATACAAATTGAGGTAACATTTGGCAGCATGTCATGGCTCAACCTTTCGTGATGCGATTCAAGATTTTTTTTTTTTAATGTTGGCCATTTAACAAGAACTGCATATCCAATTGCAAGGCCCTGTAGGGGCCGAACCCTATAGGGAGGTGTCGAAACCTATGTATTTTTTTTATTTTTTTTTGAGGACCCTCCAATCTTTCTTTTGTCTTCCGAGCCCCATTACTTTGATTACATCTTGGTTTTTTTTCTCAGAATTCCTCAGAGGAAGGTTATAATTTTTGCGGCGAAAGAGGATTCATTCCAAGTAGTTGATTCGTGGAGCAACAGGACCTTGGAGATATAAAGGAACAGCCCTTAGGTGGTCGAAGCCTACATGGCCGAACCCTAGGGGGCTGAAGCCTATATGGCCGAAGGATGAAGGGAACAACCAAGGAGGTCCCGTTTCTCAATGATTGGGGAAGGGCTCCCCTCCTTTGGTCTTTTCGCCGTCTTTTGGAAGCAAGTCCAAATTTATGACCGCACACTCGGAATTCATCAGAGGAAGGTTATAATTTTTGCGGCGAAACATGATTCGTTCCAAGCAGTTGATTCGTGGAGCAACAGGACCTTGGAGATATGAAGGAACAGCCCCTAGGTGGCCGAAGCTTACATGGCCGAACCCTAGGGGGCCGAAGCCTACATGGCTGATCCCTATAGGCTAAAGGGAACAACCCCTAGGTGGACGAAGCCTACATGGCCGAACCCTAGGGGGCCGAAGCCTATATGGCCGAAGGATGAAGGGAACAACCAAGGAGGCCCGTTTCTCAATGATTGGAGAAGGGCTCCCCTCCTTTGGTCTTTTCGCCGTCTTTTGGAAGCAGGTCCAAACTTATGACCGCACAACTTTTCTTCCACCAGATAAGGAAGGCTTGTTTCTATATCTAGCGGCTTATGGAAGTTGTGATGACTTTCCCCATTTTGATCGCATTCTCATTCACTTCTTGTCTTATTCATCTAACCACATTCAGGAATGGCGACATTAGACCGACGAAATACTTGAGAATGCTGATTATGTGGATAAACTAAGGAGAAGGCTATCATTCTTCGTTGCATCCAGCTATGCAGGGACCTTTGTATCCAACAGGACCATGGTGCTCCATGGTGCTCCTCTATATGCGTATTCATCACTTCTTGGGGGGAATGTACCTCTACTCTTGAGGATGTCTATGTCATCTATCAGTAAGCATTTGCCCCCTACGCTTGAGTCACTCCTTTGGTGAGATGATCTAGCAAAATATTGTAAGTGTTGAAGTCTTGATTCCAGTGTCTGAACACTTCGCGGGGCTTAATGTTTTGCAAGCCTCAAAAATGAAAGTCCTAGAAGAGGGAACCTCTAGGGGAGCAAACCCTAGAAGGGCAAACCTTAGAGGGGCTCTCCTGGGATATTTTAAAAATCCAAGAAGTCCATGAAGACATAAAAGCCTCGAAGGCTTGATAGCCTCGAAAACCTGCTGATAGCCTTGAAGACCTGTTGATATCTTCGAAGGCCTGATAGCATCGAAGGACCTGATAGCATCGAAGACCGGAAGATAGCCTTGAAGACCTGCTGATAGCTTCGCAGACCTGCTGATAGCCTAGAAGGCCTGATAGCCACGAAGACCAAGATTTAGGTACTCCTCTATCTTCAATTCGACAGGTCATAGCCTTTAGATCATGAACTTTCGTAGTTTTTTTTTATTTTCTGTATCAAAAAATCATGTGCATATATTTCATACAAACTAACACTTGAATCTATACTTTTCTCTTCTTCTTTTTTTGTATATATATATTTTTTTATAAAGCAGAAGAAATAATGAAGTATAAGTGAAAGTTTGACAAATTTATTAATAATCAAATTGCTTTTAACGAAAAGCATAACGTTTCATATACTAAATCTTGCTTTTGTCGGCGAAAGCATAACGTTTATCACCTTTAGAGATAAAGTTTAACTTTTTCGGGGTTGTGGGCTTATACTCAGGCGCCTCAATTACTTTTATTAAAGTTGAAAGTATAACTTTTTGGGTCTGAGGGCTTATAGTCAGGTGTCTCATTCACTTTTGATGATAAAGTGTAACACTCGGGTGCCTCGTCACTTGGGTCGTCCAATTTCTTGGCAAGTGTAGTCTACGAGGACTTGAAATCGGGTGCCTCGTCACTTGGATCGTCCAATTTCTTGGCTAGTGCAGTCTACGAGGACTTGAAAATGGGTACCTCGTCACTTGGGTCGTCCAATATCTTGGCAAGTGCAGTCTACGAGGACTTGAAATCGAGTGCCTCGTCACTTGGGTCGTCCAATTTCTTGGCAAGTGCAGTCTACAAGGACTTGACCACCGTTTAGAGTGAACCACCATCTTGGGTGTTTTTTTTTTGATGTTTTTTTTTATTATTCGTCAATTCTTGTGCCTCCTCCCTTGGTCATCCAATTGCTTGGCAAGGGATACCCCTGAGGACTTAAACCACCATTTTTGGTGGACCACCATCTTGGGTGGATTTTTTTAACTCATCTGTAGTTCAGAGTTTTTTCTGATGGTACGTAGAGCCAGTATTTGAGTTCTTGACTTCCGGGACTGCACCATGGGTGATAGTGTTGCACGTTTTTTCTCCTACTTCAATCTCATCGGCCGCCAGTTTCTCATGGTATATCCTCCGCAGAATATAACAATCCATAGTGGAATGCCCTGCGTATTGATGGTATACACAGAAGTCTGGTCTTCTTTTTATTTCTTCGGTTACAACCAACCGGGGCCTTGGAGGTTTCACAACTCCGTGCTCGACCCATTGTTCGTACAGGCTCCTGAACGCCTTCTCGCTGCATGTGATAGCCTCCGAAACTGGCATTCTGGTATACTTGTCCCCATGCTTTTCTCCTCTTCGTTCAAATTTCTCATTCTTCTCCCTCTTTCCCCCTTGTGGTTTTGACTGAGAATCCACCAAAGCCACAGTTGCTGTCCTCTTGCTCTTCCATGTATCCATCGCATGACTGGTGGGAAATGTCATGATTCCCCCCAAGTCTTGTGCAAAAGATGAGAGGGTCGCAAATGAATCGCATGCCTTGGTAATGAGGTGAGGCTTGAAGGAGTCTAAGGCACCATTGTTGCAAATGCTGACCAGGTTCTTTTCTTCAATCGGCTCTGCGCACTTCTGTGCCTGGGCCCTGAACCTGTCAACGTAATCTGATAGCTCCTCACTCGACTTCTGTTTTAACCGCATGAGTTCTACAATGGTTACCTGTTTTTGCACATAGAAAAATTTCTTAAAAAATTGTAATTTTAGGTTATCCCAATCATGGACTGACCCCTTCTCCAAATTGTAGTACCAACTGAATGCACTATCCGTCAAAGTTTTGTTGAATTCCCGCATCAACAAGTTGTGGTTGTTCACTTCATCATATCCCGGCCACGGAGACATCGACTCTACGAACCTGACAATATGTTCTCTGGTGTTTCCTTTCTCCCCGTTGTATTTTGGAAACTGCTGGGGATGCTCAATATACCTTGTCGGGTAGGGTTGCCTCCGAATGTGTGCAGGGTAAGGAGGAGTAAAGTCCAACTCCGAGGGTCCAGATGTCTGTCTGCGAAGTTGATTGATCACATTGATCAGATCATCCTTCGTCACGTACTGGGGTGTTGTGATATACTGTTGTATCAGCTATGTGTATGGTAGAGAGATTGGTTGATGCATACTTGCATCGTGTAAAGCTGGCACTGGTGGTAACTGTTGGCTCACTCGCTGGACATGGCTTGGAATGGTTGACATTTGCCCCTTTGAAAATGTTAGGAGAACAGTTGGGATGATGTTTGTCTGAGGTTGGCTTGCTTCCAACCTAGGTTGTGGTACGTCACCACTGTTCTGGGGTTCCAAGTTGATGATTGGAACCGACTGACTTTTCGTCGATGGAGGTACAATCTAGTTCTCTTTGTTGGTGATGACATTATTGTTGTCCTCCACTCCTGCTTGTTTTCCCTTTGAATTGTCTGGGAACATGGCCTTGAAGGCGGGGATCTGCATCAACTGCTGACGAAAATTTCCCATTTCCTCTTGCTTCTTCTGCATCTCCAGCATCATAGCCATCATCACCCCTTGTCCTTCTTGTGCTTCCTTCAATGCCTTGAGTATCTCCAGTTGCACAACATTTGTCTGCTTTCCACTTTCTTCCTCGCTTTGCCTTCCCATACCTGTCTGCTTGACATTCGATGGTTGTTGCTCAGCCATGTATGGTGATGTTGAACTTCCTTCCGATGCGTATTCAAGGATGGGTTGATCGAGATTTAGATTTACGCCTTGGAAAGCTTTGACTTGTTTGTCTTGGAACTAGACCCGGTGAGGTAATACTATTTGTTGGTGAGGTAGCTCTTCCTGTAGTTCTCCCATTTCGAGTTGTGGGCATACCCTTCACGAATTCTACACTACCCTTGTGCACAACATGCAAAAACAGATGACGAAATTTAGGTTATGGTGAATAGTTGAAGCATCTATCTTAAAATTGTAATAATTGGAGAGGTCCCTTGAGTATTTATAGAGTTTTCAAATTAATTTAATCAATGTGGGATTTTAGCTCAATACACCCTGTGGGCAAGGAAATCGTACCTTGCTAGGGTTAGGGTTTCGTGTTGCCTGAAGAGGAGAGAAATCCACAAAGAGCACGGAATTGATTGGTTGATTGAAGAGGGGAGAACGACAGGTGGGCGATTACTCCAACGACGCGTGGCAGAACTCATAGAATTCGAGAACCGTGTTAGGGTAGCAGGGATTCCAAGAGCCTTCTTGAGTCCTTCGAGTTGAGAGAATGTTTAAACCCTTTTAGTGTTTTTAGGTGGAATCTCCAAGTCTTTAAGTCACCCAAAGGGTCCCTTTGATCTTCCAAGAGTCCAAGTCTTGAGTCTGAAGAGAAGTCCCCTTCCCAATAGGATGGAAGGGGTATTTATAGGGTTCTCTGAAAAGTAGTCATGTGCAAGGCACATGCTTTCAGGAAAATTCCAGAAATACCCTTTAGTCATTAGAATAATGCCCAAATTGTCATGTCCTTCTAGCCACTAATCCAATCCCTCAATCAATTCTCAAAACGAGCTGCCTCCACGAGCCTTCTACCTCGGGACACGCGAAGGCTTCTCCCTGGTCTAGCACCTTTATTTCTGACTTCCCTGTCTTCATTCAATTAGGTTATGCGAACCCTAATTTGTGCATTTAAAGATGTCGTAGAACCCTAATTGTGCATTTAATTTAATTAGGTCATGTGAACCCTAATTTTGCACATTGGCCCACACACCCCTACCCCCGTCGTCCCCCACCCATTTAAAAAAACTTAAGGGAAGACGTCGAATAGTTAACAAATACTGAGGTTATAATCTCATGCAAAATTTCTCCTTCTCCTTTTGGGTTAATCAGGCAAGCTTTTTTCAAAGATTGAAGTTTCTAGTATTTATCTCTACTAATATCAATAACTAGCAGTCCCGTGGAAGTATCTCACTTATTCTAGCTAGGAATTTGGGAGGTAGTTGGTCGACAAGTAACACAGGAAAAACTGAAGCACCAAACTGAATCGAATTTTTAACCCGATAAGAAACGTCTATTGGTTGCCATGCAAAATACAAGAAGCAGAAGTGCACGTATTTACAAGTACATAGAAAATAATATTGAGCAAGTTGTCGCTCAATAACAATAAATAAGCGTCATATTAACGTCCAAAAACTCCTACTATATCTTACTTTTGCCAGCAACTACAAGTGAGAGTAACTTATCCATACAAAAAAATAAATAAATGGAATAAAAATAAAAGTAAAAATAAAAATTTTACCGTATGGTTCTTGGTCCGGGGATAACACTTGCCTTAAGATTCCATGAGATCAAGGTTTCGGTTCTTTGGGTGTGTGAGTGTGCAGAAATTAGCCACACAAAAAAAGTACAAATAAAAGAGAGTTGGTCTTTGAAACAAATCAAGTCAGAGAAGTGCTTCGAGGAATAAAACTTGATCTTAATATATGGGAGTTGATTTCATTATATCATAGTGGGCATTTCTCCGTTTAGGGCCAAATCGCTCTGGTATCTATTTGACAAAAAGTTACATCTGCGTTAATGCTGATCTTGATCTTCCTTAACACGATCAGGGCAATTCAACGTATGAGGAGATGATATGGGATATGGCCACCAAAAGCAAATGACAGCAGATTAAATGGCACTAAGAACAGATTAAAAAAAATGGCACCCAAAAACATTTTTTTTAATCTTTTCATGAGGTATCTGAAGTCTCATTTTTCATGAAGACTGAGATATCTTCACGTTTTAATTAATCTTTGATAGTAAGACTTGAGATATTTGTTAAAATTTAAGAACAAATAATATTGTAATCACACAGATATTATATGAAAGACCGAAAAGTAAGAACACACGATATATTCAGGTTCACTAATTTGGCTAGTCTTATGTATTCATTAGATGTTTCGCACACACACTAAACAATATTTTTACAATAACTAGAAAATCATAACTGCTATAACATAAGTCCAAACACATGAGACCTAATATATTAGTAAAATTCAAGATTATGCTACTAATAAATCCCCAACCCCCTACTACCATGTCGTAATGATCATTCGTTAAACCTGCGAAAGTATAAGTCAATCCAAATAATATCTTCACAAAAAGAATAAAGAATAAAGACTATAAAATGGCACAACTACGTCATCTTTATCATCACAATTTCATTGTTATACCTCATAGCTAACTAATCAAAAGGATAAATATGGACACACACACACACACACACACACACACACACACACACACATATATATATAGCTAACTAATCATATATGTAAGTTTAAGGACACACACACACACACACACACACACACACACACACACACACATATATATATATATATATATATATATATATATATATATATATATATATATATATATATAATTTTATGTGAAATTCTCTTTTTGAAACAGAATAAGTACTCATGACACACATACACACACTCATATAGCTAATATGGACACACACACACACACATATTTATATATATATATATATATATATATATATATATATATATATATATATATATAACTTATAAAATTTTATGTGAAACATAAAAGAAACAAGAATAACAATTCCTGTATAGAGATAATAACGTCCCTAATATTTCAAATGAAACTAATTACCCTTCACCCAGTCTGATAACAAAAACAAATTATTATTTAAAATTTATGGATCTAAATTCGAACCACATACGAAGAAAAAGAACGAGAAAACAACAGTAAAATTTAGTTCATGTCATTCATTAAGCTAATTTCAAAGAATACGAAGTGATATTGAATAACATGATAAGTCGTTTTAATAAATATTCCCTCCATTATTAAATAAGTGACGTTTTAGGGAGTTTAAAATTTTGTAATATATTTGACGTTAATAAATTTCTAAGAAGTATTAATTATAATTTTTCTTTTATTGCCCTCAAGTATCTTTCTATCTTATTTATCTAGGCAACTTTATACATAATTTTTTAATTAATACAAGAATAATTATGGTAATACATATCAATATTAATGACTGAATTGGAGCAATAAATGACTTCTTTAATAAGTGTGAAACTCTCCAGAACGTCACTTATTTAGGAATGGAGGGAGTATCTATTACTACCTCCATTCCATAATAATAGTCTTTTTAGTTTCATTCATATAAATTAAAAAAGTCATTTAATACTATCATTTAAGAATTAAAATTTATATGAAATTTTATCACTACTCCTTTATGAAAAGTTGTAAACTATTAATATAAGGGAGAAAATTTTCTTGGGACAATTAGAGAAGTTAGGGGTAATATAGAAAAATAAATAATTTATTCTCCTAGAAAGTTGTAAACGACAAATAAATTGGAATAAATTTTTTCTTCTAAAAAAACAATTATTATAGAATCGAGGGAGTATATAATATGAGAGGGGATGGTGACGTCAGCCTTGAGGTTGTGTCACAAATTCTTTTCCTCTTTTGTCGCTTCAAGTTTTGTTGTTTCACAATTTTGTCCTTTATAATTATTTTTAAAAATTTTACTCTCTAAATTTTAAAAAATATTATTTTATTTTTGAATTAATTGCACTCAGAATATCACCATAACTAGTTATATAAAATGGGTTTAATAGGCTACAAAAACGCTTTTTGAATTTAGATTACTAAATGCACACTAGGAAAAAAAATAGGGTCCTTTACACTAATATACAACAATTAGAAAGTAATTACAAAAATAAAACATACAAAACATAATTACAGAAATAAAACATACACAATATACGTGCTAAAATCACGTGTCATTAACTCCTACAAGTCAGTTACCAAATTTCATCTTTTCAAATAACCGCCCCAAAATCATGCAACTTTGAAATCGGAACACATATCAACAACGGAGAAGACGCAGAAATCTGTCGCGCCTATCAAATCGGAGAAGACGAATCACTTTGTCACGACGCAACTCTGAAATCGAAAATAGCATACAGCATCAACAACTTCTTCCCGTTCAGTAACCGCACTGAGATCGGAGAAGACAAAACTTCTGGCGTGACACAGCACTGAGATCGGAGAAGACGAAACTTTTCGTCGCGACGGCACGCTGAGATCACAAAATAGCATACAAAATCAACAGCAACTTCAAGTTCAGTAACCAAAAACAATCGAACTACAGTGATTGTTGGAGTTCAGTAACAAAATCGCAGCAACTTCGATAAAAATTTGAATACTGAGGTAAGTGATTCATATGCATATAGTTACCTCTGTTTTCTACGAATTCCTATATTGATAACCTTTCTTAAGTTTTTCACGTTTAAAATGGTTACTACAAATACTGTGTAGCATTATATGGTTACTGACTAATGCTGACTTGGTTACTGTGTAAAATTATATTGCTCACTTGGTTACTGTGTAAAATTATCTAGTGACTAATGCTTACTTAATTGGTTACTGACCAATGCTGAATTGGTTACTGACTAATGCAAACTTAATTACTGCAGAGATTAATTGGTTACTGTAATATTGGTTGCTGAAGCATATTACTGTATAATGTTGTCAAATTTAGAGAGTCGGATTTTAGCGTTTTCGGAGCCTAATTTCATTGGAAATGGATCAACTATAAAAAGTCACCAGCGTTGCTGGTGAACTGCATGGGTTTTTGGTCAAATTCCATCATTTAGGCCTTCAAAACTGCATGTAAAAATTTGGTTTATTTTCTGGTTACTAAGATTATGTAGTTTGGTTACTGTCTAATATTGATTTGGTTACTTTATAATGTTTATTCAGTTGTCAGACAATGGAGACTGACAGTAAACAATACAACAAATTTAATTGTTTACAGGAATATATAATTGTTTAATGTTAGTAACCATTAACCACATGGTTGGTAATATTTTTGATGGTGTACAGTAACCAAAATTGATATTGATTAACAAAGTCAGTATACTGACTGTGTAACATTATACTGTCTAATGTTAACTTGGTTACTGACTAATGCTGACTTGGTTACTGCAGTGATTAGTTGGTTACTGTATTATTGGTTACTGAAGCATATTAATGTATACTTCTACTTATATTTTTTATATTAATGGTTACTTGTTAGCCAAATTGGTTACATTCTTACAAAAGTATGCCTTTAGTTGGTAACAAACAAATTATACTGGTTGTTTTTTTACTGTAAAATGCAATAAAAAATGTGTTTATATTATGGTTACTAAATAGACATATCTTGGTTACTGTATAATATGTATTTAGATACTTTAATGTGTTTATTTGGTTACTCTATAATGTTATTGAGTTTTATAATTGTTTCTTTTATATTGGTGGTTACTTATTGACTACATTGGTTACCTTCATACAACTGTTAATCTGATTATATATATTGGTTGTTGTATACTATTTAATTGGTTAATTACATAATAATATTTATTTGGTTGCAGTGACAATTTAACAATCTCTGTCAAGTTTGGAGTATCGGATTTGGGCATTTTCGGAGCCTGGAAACGGGTCAACGATCCAAAGTTACAAGCTTTGCTGGTGAACTGCAGGGCTTTTTGGTCAAATTGCATCATTTAGGCCTTCAAAATTGCATGTAAAAATGTGATTTATATTCTGGTTACTAAGATTATGTAATTTGGTTACTGTCTAATATTGATTTGGTTACTTTACAATGTTTATTCAGTTGCTATACAATGAAAACTGACAGTAAACAATATAACAAATTTAATTATTTACAGGAATATATAATTGTATACTGTTAGTAACCATTAACCACATGGTTGGTAACATTTTTGATGGTGTATAGTAACTAAAATTGATGTTGATTAATATTTTAATTTTTTATTCCATCATGAGTTATCAATATAAAGTAAACATATACATTGAACAATTGGTAACTGTTCTGAAATATTTTTATGTAAATTTGGTTACACATATAAAATAAAATGGTTACCTCTATATTCATATTTAGTTACCAACTGGCATGGACAATTTCCAAATAATTTTTATAACTACGTAATTTAAAAGTATCCATCAGCTAGATAAATGGGAACCCTCACATGTACATTAAGCACTTGATAATTATTTTGATATAAGTTTTTAGTTATTTGGTTACTACCAAAAACTAAAATGGTTACCCTTATATGCAAGTTCGGTTACCAACTGTACCTCTTAAACTATTTTTATTTTAATATGAGATCTATAAGTGACCATCATATATATAAATGAGAACTCTTAATTGGAGTTTCTTATTCTATCATTATGACATGGTATAAATAAAACATATACATTTAACACTTTATAACAGTCTTGATACAAGCTTATAATTATCTGATTACTAATTATCTTGTAACTATATCTATGATAATTATATGGTTACTAACAAGCTTGTAGATAAATAGGACACTCACACATGTACATTTAACAATTGATGTTTGTCCTGATACAAGCTTGTAACTATCTGGTTACTAATAATAGTAACCATAATGTAACATAATAAAACAGTAACCACATAATTATATGATAGTAACCAGAACAGGTTTTAATGGTAACCAAAACAGAAACATCATGTAATGAAATCCAATTTAGACAATTCATGTATACTAAACAATTACATATTAACCAGAATAAAAAATAAAAGTATCTGAAATCCCACATTGAGGACACAATAATAATAGTCAAACCATAAGTAACAGTAACCAAAACATAATAAAGAAGTAACCAAATAGTTATATGAAAGTAACCAGAACATGTTTTAATGGTAACCAAAATAGAAACAACCTGTATGTCCAACCAAGTTTAGGCAACCCATGTCTCTCACATGTACATTTAACCATAACTTTTTCAATGAATTTTCTAGAAGAGCATAACTCTTGTAGAATATCTTTGAAGGAATTTATAAAAATAATACATCAATGTATACTAAGAAAATACATGGTTTACTATGATTTGGGTTTATTATTTACAAAAATAAAACATCCACAAACTAATGATGCCTTAAACTTCTCCAATTGACTTGGGTTCAATTTCTTGATAATAATGCTGGAGACTTCCATGTCACACCAATATATAATTTTTTCAGTGAATTTTCTGTTGCATTCCTCATAGTAAAGATCTCATAACTGCAAATAAACAAAATCAGATTTACACAGTAATTCGTAACCAGATATAAACAAAATTTATAACATAAATAGTTACGTAGTGACCAACAAATAAAAGTATACTAACCAAAACATAATATAACAATTACACAATAGCCAAAACAGACTATAACAAATAACCAACATCCCACATTGACTGCACAATAATAGTTATCATATCATGATATAGCATTAACCATACCATAACAAAGCAGTAACCAAAAAGTTATATTATATAATCTAATGGTGACCAAAATATAAATAACATGTAGTACATACCATTTTATGCAGTAAACAAATAGTTATATATAATATAAACCAAAACATAATTTAAAAGGTCACCAAAACAAAAGCATGTATACCAAAAAATATACTAAAGAAGTAACCAAACAGTTATATGATAGGTAACCAAACCATGTTTTAATGGTAACCAACACATAAACAACATGTATACCAAACCCAGTTTAGTCAACCAATGTATACTAAGCAAATACATTGGAACCAAAACAACATATAAAAGTAACCAAAATTTCAATTGAGGAAAAAAAAATGGTATCCAAATCATAAGCCAACAACAACAAAAAATATACTAATGAAGTAACCAAACAGTTATATGTTAGTAACCAAAATATATATTAATGGTAACCAATACATAAATAACATATAAACCAAACACAGTTTAGTCAACCCATATATACTAAGCAAATACATGGTAACCAGAACAACAAAAAACAGTAACCAAAATCCCAACTCAAGGAAACATAAATAGAATCCAAATCAGAAATTAATAATAACCAAAAACATACTAAAGAAGTAACCAAATATTTATATGATAATAACCAAAATATATTTTAATGGTAACCAATACATAAAAAACATGTACACCAAAACTAATTTAGTCAACCATGTATACTAAGCAAATACATGGTAACCATAACAACATAAAAAAGTAACCAAAATACTAAATCAAGGTAACAAAAATAGTATCTGAATCACAAGCTAACAGTAACCAAAACATAATGTAGAAGTAACCAAACAGTTATATGATAGTAACAATAACAAAATTTAAATTAGCAAACCTTTAAAAAAATTTGGATTGAAAATATCTTCTGGCTATGAACTTGAGCTTCTGTCTTAACTACAGGAACATCAAAATCAGAATCCAACTCCACAAACCCAAACAAATTTCTTCAAGTCCTTAATATAATTACCCTCTTTGATTCTTTTCCTCTTTCCATCCTTCTTCCTTGTATCAACCATTCTATACAAAACATAAAAACAACACAAATCCAAACAATCAATACCCCATTCTGTTAGAAACATAGCGTATATATATGATCATATTGACAATTAATTAGTAGAATGAAAATTAACAGAAATTAGAAGCATACCTTAGAGAGAGACCAGAATCCTTTCAGTTGTGAGAGAGTTGGAGAGAGAAAATCACGTATTAGCCTGAAAGTCACGTATTTAATTTTCTGTCAGAGTTGATAGACTATGGTGTTGCGTCGGCGTCGGCGGCGGCGGCGGAAGAGGACGATAACGACGACGACGACGACGACGACGACGACGACGAGTGGCTTCGAGAGGAGAGACGAGAGGAGAGACGAGAGGAGAGATAGAAGTAGTAAGGGAGAAGAGAGAGAAATAGTAATGGCGTAGATAGCTAGAGAGACCGAAGGAAGATGGAAACTAATTTGTTATGTAATCTGATTAATATTAATCCCTTAATTTAAGGACTCTTAATTGTATTAGTATTGTAAATATATATGATGAAGTGTCATATTTTTGTAATTATTTTATGAATGTATGATTTTTGTAATTACTTTTAAAAATGTACTATAATATGTAATTGTTCCAAAAAAATAATACTAGTTTTAATGACTTCTCAGTACACTTTCTTATTAAAGCCCACTAGTGTTCCTTAAATTAGGAGCCCATTTGGCAAAGCATAACAGCATACTGCGATGGCTGAAAAGTAATTAAAAATTTAGGATAAATTACATATTTTAAAATAATTATAACAATAATCCACTCATAAAATATTTACACAATTAATATATTTTTTATATTTATTTACAATATTAGTGTAATTAGGATTCCTTAATTTAAGAAATTAGTATGAAATTAGGATTCTTTAATTTAGGATATTAGTATTAATTTACCTATTAAATTAAGTAATTAATTTACCATATAGCACCTCCACCACCTAAGCCTCCACCCCCACCCCCACCTACACCTACTCTAGCACCTCCACCAAATCATCCACCTTTCCCACCTCCAAGTCCGCCGCCACCCCTTAAGCCTCCACCGCCTCCTGCTCCACCACCTAAGCCTCCACCCCTACCTACACTTCCTCCAGCACCTCCACCAAATCCTCCACTTCTCCCACCTCCAAGTTCGCCCCCACCCCCACCACCAAGACCTCCACCACGCCCACCTCCACCACCAAGATCTCCACCATGCCCACCTCCAAATCCACCATGACCACCGCAGCCTCTGCGGCCACCAAAACGACAATCATCATCACGCCATCGAGTTTTATCGAGCTTGTCATCTCCCATAGCGACTGAAAACGACAAAACAACAATCATCATCACGCTCCGTCTCCCTCCGATGGTCGGCTGGAAACATCAATCGCTTCTCCGACGTCCTCCTCACCCCCATCCATGACGAGAATATATTGATGCAGAATAACAATTAATGGAGAATATATTGATCCACCTTCACACCTTCAGTTTTTTCATATTGCAGTGGGTTTCCAAGGTAACTAATTCAGTTTTATTAAGTTACCAATTATTTTGAATATGATGCAGTTAGTAGCCAAACCTTCATGCAGTTGGTTGTCAAACTTTCAGACCAAGGTAACCAATTCATACTGCATGTGTGGAGGTAGATTGGTTATCTTGGTATAAAAGTTTGGTTACCTTTATACGTACAAAGGTTTGGTTACCTTTTTAAGAAGGTTTGGTTATCAACATTACATTATACATCACTCTTTTATCTCTCTCTTTCCTATGCAGTGTTCTTATTTTCTTTTGGACATGAAATTGGGTCTCAACGTCGAAGGGGAGGAGGAAGATGACGTTGCAAAACTTTGATTATTTGAATTTGAATTATTATTTTTGAATTTGAATTTGTTTTTGTTGTTAGATCCAAGATATTTGAATTTGAATTATTAATTATGGCGGTTATTTCTCCTTGATTTTAGGTTTTCTTATTATTATGAATTGAATCATATGCTAATTTCATAAATTAAGGAATCCTAATTGCACTAATATTGTAAATAAATATGAAAAAATGTATTATTTTTGTAATTATTTTTTGATGCACTAATAGTGTAATTACTTACTAAATGTTGTATATTATTGTAAAGGACCCTTAAATTTATTTATTGTTGATCTTCTTACAAACAATATATTTATCTATATTATAATTTAAAAAAAAAGATAATAACTAAACCCTACTCATTCACTTATCCTTGATTCTTTCTAAACTCTAAGGTAGGGTTTGATTTGCGCAAAGAAATTTAATGTACTGCAGTAATTTTTGTAATACAATATAGTTGTAATGTAATGATAATAGATTATTGCGATATATTTATTTGGTTTCGTACTTAGTATTGGAGTGATAATTTATTGTTATTACATTACGTTCAAAATTGTGTTTAATTCATTAAATATATGATTGTATGTAATTGATAAAGTAAATTGTAAATTAAAATTAATCATTACTATTTTGTCTTTTATGACCTATTGCATTACATACATAATTAGGATTGAGTAAAAAACAGATATAACCGAACCGAATTAAAAAAAATTAACCGAAATTTTTCGATAATTCGGATATTTTTTACAATTCGGTTATATCCGAATTTTTATCCGGTTTCCGGGTTCGGGTTTGAGTTTCAATTTTTTGTTATTCGGTTAATCGAATAAGAAATAAAAAAATTATGACTTAAATGTTAAAACATTACTCTGATCTCTCACTCTTTGATTTCATCTCTATCTCTCATAAGTGAGGTTCTCTTTGATTTCACTCTATCTCTCATCTCCACTTCTCAGATAGTCAGACTCACTCGATCTCTCATCTTATTTCTCAAGTCTCGATTTTGATCTCGATACTCTCAGGCCTAAGCCTCACTCGATCTCATCTCTTTGTCTCCATCTCTATCTCCGATGTATCTACTTATATTTCCCTCCCCTTTTGACCTTGATAGCTCCTCAGATGAAGATTTGATTTTGCAAGCTTTTAAATCTGATATGGGTTTGTGTTAGCCCTTTAATGGGTTGACATGGGCTTGGCATGCGGGACGCCCAGATAGCATGCCAAGCTAAGCCTTGGCACTCATTTGTGGGGCAAGGCGTGTGTGTACGAGCGGCAATGTGCAGCAACAGGCGGTAGCCAAGGGTGCTGTGCACACGTAGTTGGCAAATGAGCTTGACACTTAGTCATTTGAGCAGCAATGAACAGCGTTATGCAACAGTGGGCGACACTAAGCAGCAAGTTGGGTCATTGTGCAGCAAATGGACTATTTCAGAAAACTAGCAAATCTACATGGTTTGCATTATGTTTCCTCAAGCAACACTGATGTCTAGTGCTGGCACTTTGAAAATTTTTATAAGTGTTACTATAGGGGGGTGCTCCGTGAAGGTTGCTTGGGACCATGGTCAGGTGCCATGGGCGAGGCGTGCTGGACGTTGGGACATTGTTGGGCCTCCCTTACAACAATGCCAACATCGGATTTGGGTTGCTTGGATTGAATCAAATACCTTGTCATGAACGAGGCATGACTGGGCAAGAACGTTGCTGAGAGTGGCATCGATTAGGCATGGCTAGACGTGCCTCTAGCATGTCAAGGCATGGCATGGGCGGAGCCCAGCATGCAACAAGGCTAATGCGTGTGGACAGACGCATGGGCTGGACGTGCACAGCAAACTTGGACAACACCTTGGGCAAGTGCTGGGCTAGTTAGAAATTCGTAGGCCAAATGAACAGCATCTTGTGGCAACATGATTGGTCAACTTCGTGGGATGAGACATCAACAATGTGAGCTGACACACTGGTGGGTGAGGACATCAAAAGATGGGCTGACACTGTGGACAGTTAGGATTGGATGACTGGGGCAAGACCCAACTGACAGGCAGTTGTGGGCAGTTGCTGGTAGTCAACCTTCATGCACATGGATGTCATGTCTCCAGCCAGTTACACATCATGGGGCGCACACATCTGCTAGTGGACAGTTGAGGAGCAATTGATGGGCAGTCGCACACATCTGCTAGTTGGCAGACAGTTGCTGATCCAAAATGCTGGTTTCCTATTGGTTCTGAATGACCTAGCAGTTGGGGGTGTCAACTGCAGCCTAATGTGTATTTATATGTACAGCCAAGGGCTTGGCAAGGCAGAGATCATTGAACAAGTGTGAGTCTGCGAGCCCCTAGTCATATATTATAATCCTATTTATTGAGTGAGCAATAAAAGGTTGGGACGTTGTCTTGTAAACACGGTGTTGACTTGTGTGTGTGGCTTGATCATATAGACTGTGCTTGTGTGATTGACAGGTTACTGACTGGTTGGGCGAACCAGTGCATCACAAGGAGGACATAGATGCGAAAAAAATAGTGTCAAATTATGCACCCTGTGACAATTGGTATCAGAGCTTCGTTAGAGAACGATGGCAAATAATACTAGTCGGATTAATGAACTACAAGAGAGGTTGCAGTTACTGGAAACTTATGTGGGCATGCGGTTGGCTGGTGAAGAAGGTTCGTCGGCGGACCAGTTCAGAGCATCATCTACTCTTCTGGAGAACCTTCGTGCTGAAGTGGCTGAACATGTCGTGGAGTTCAACAAGAAGTTGGACGACATGGCTCTTGATGTGTTGTCTGTCACGAATCGGACCCTTGAAGTTTCTTAATGATTCAAAAGAATGTCTGAAGACATGGCAGTGGTTAAACATTCTGTGGCTGGTGGTTCAACGAGTGGAGATGGACACCACTCAAAGTTGCGAGTCCCTGAACCCAAATCCTTTGGAGGCAGTCGAAATGCCAAGGAATTGGAAAATTTTCTATAGGACATGGAATAATTTTTCGTTGCTGCCCATATCCTAGACCGAGAGAAGGTCAAAATTACAAGCATGTACCTGACGGAGGATGCAAAACTCTGGTAGCGAACTCGAACTGAGGATGATGTTAGTGCGGGCATGCCAAAGATTGAGACGTGGGAAGTTCTCAAGAAAGAATTGAAGGATCAGTTCCTGCCTCTTAATACTTCATGGCTGGCAAGGGATAACTTGAAGCATTTGAAACAGACAGGATCTGTTCAAGAGTATGTGAAAGATTTTAGTTCTTTGATGTTGGACATCAAGAATATGTCTGAGGAAGACAAACTGTTCAATTTCATGTCGGGTTTACAACAGTGGGCGCAGACTGAGTTGCGTAGACAAGGTGTCAAAGACTTTCCTACAGCAATTGCAGCGGCTGATAGTCTGGTGGACTATAAATATTTTGGTCCCAATGCTGCTGATGGTAAGAAGAAGAAGATGGGTAAGAAAGAAAAGGGTGGTTTCAAAGATGGCAAGAAGGACAAGAAATCCAAAAAAGGTGGAGATAAGCAGTCCAAGCCTAAAGGTGATGGACAGTCCAAGGACAAAAGTAAAGGTTGCTTCATATGTGGAGGTCCCCATCGAATGAGGGAATGCCCAAAGTAAGAGAAAGTGAATGCTCTGGTTGCGAATGACTCCAATGATGAAGGGACATCAGATGGTCCAAGAATGAACCCATTGCAATTGTTGGGTGCTTTGTAGACCCAAAATGCAAAGACACCCACTCCACGTGGACTGATGTATGTGTCAGTGGTTGTTAATGGCCAGGAAGTGTTGTCCATGGTAGATATTGGTGCTACCAACAACTTTGTTGCAGAGAGGGAAGTGGACAAATTAAAGTTGAACTTGCAACAGAATGTAAGTAAAATCAAGGTTGTGAATTTTGAGGCCAAACCAATTCTTGGCACGACGGTGGAAGGTTTGAAGGTTGGTCTATGGGAAGGGAAGTGCAGCTTGATGGCTGTTCCTTTGGATGATTTTGATCTCATCCTAGGAATTAATTTTCTAATGACGGCGAAGTGCATGGTGATGCCTTATCTTGGAGGACTGATGATCACCGATGACAAGATGTCGGGTTTCATGAATGCTATATACCCAAACCTGGAGAAGAAGGAAGGGAAGAAAAAGACTGTTTTGTTGTCTGTGGTGCAGCTTGAGTCTGGGCTTAAAAGGGCTAAAGAAACCTATTTGTGTGCTTTAATTGAGATCAAGCCCAGTGTAGTCCAAGAGGTGCCAGATGTTGTTGCTAAGTTGTTGGATGATTTCAAGGATGTAATGCCTCCAGAACTACCAAAGACCCTTCCTCCAAGGAGTGTTGTTGATCATAAAATAGAATTGGAGCCGGGTGCAAGACCCCTTGCTCAAGCCCCTTATAGGATGGCGCCTTCTAAGTTAGTAGAGTTGAGAAAGCAATTGACAGAGTTGCTAGAATCTGGCTTTCTGCGACCCTCCAAGGCTCCATATGGTGCACCTGTGTTGTTTCAGAGGAAATAAGATAGCTTGATGAGGATGTGTGTGGACTACAGGGCATTGAATATGGTCACTATAAAAAATAAGTACCCTATTCCTAATGTTGCTGACTTGTTTGATCGTTTGTCCCGAGCCAAGTGCTTTACGAAGTTGGACTTGAGAGCTTGGTATTGGCAAGTAAGGATTGCTGCTGGTGATGAAGCTAAAACAGCCTGTGTGACAAGGTACGGTTCGTATGAATTCCTTGTAATGTCGTTTGGCTTAACCAATGCCCCTGCTACATTCTGCAATCTTATGAGCGATGTATTTTATGAGTATCTAGATAGATTTGTTGTTGTCTATCTAGATGACATTGTTGTATATAGTAAAATACTAGATGGTCACCTTGAACATCTTAGGTTGGTTTTTCAAAAATTGAGAGAGTTTTAGTTGTATGTGAAAAAAGAGAAATGTGAGTTTTGTAGAGTAGAGGTTGTGACAACCCCAAAATAGGTCCATTCCACCCAACCCATTTTGAGTCGTCAAATACATGGTACAGAAAACAACTACAACTTTATTACAACAATTGTCGTGCAAAATACAACAACACATATGCTGTGAGTTTGAATACAAATATATACCAAATGTGACATTGGACACAATCATGTATCAGCACCTCACAAAGGTACCTTACATAAAGGTACAGTCAAAAACTGTTTTAGAAACTAGAATCTTTGGGAAGTGCTCAAGGAAACCTTCGTACATGGGAGGCCATGCGTCTAGGTTATGATAGATATCATATGGCCACAGAATTATCCTTGGTTGACCCAATAGATCCCAAAGATAAACGAGAATATTACTATCATATTCTTCCCAATGGCGAGTCTTCTCTTGACATATTATTATTTCTACTGTCTCTAATTGAGAATTATACTTCAAACAAACACCAAGATTATATAGGTAGTGCTCGTAAATATACTCAGCAAGTGGATGAGCACATCCCTGTCTTATGATGACACGAGATTGTATGTCGTTAGACATCTTGTATGATAGTGGCAAAACACCCTTCCAACGTTGGGTACACCTTACCCTATTAGATTTACCAAATAAAACTACTAAATGAACTTTTTTATACTGCTTCGGGAGAACATCCACAGCTAGAGACCATCGTTCTATTTCCCCGTTACCCTCGCTCGACCCAGCTACACTCTTATTACCTGAAAGGAATTGTGAAGCAAAAGGGTGAGCACAACTAGCTCAGTAAAGAATATCATGACTAAAGATAAATAAATTATCAATAGTCTTCATCAGTAATAAATCAGAGATTTAGAACATATGGAAGATGATAAAAATTTCAACCATAGTTGCAGCGGAACGAGCAATCCATTAGAAGAGTCAAATAGACCATAAAGTCTATTATCTCCTCAGTGTTAAAAATCCACCAACAATGTTTTATCCATGTAACATCACTCAACAGTTCCTTTCCACAATCATATGAATAACTCATAATCATAATTGTGACTCTAAATTTTTCTTCGCACCCAGGACGAAGAATATTTTCATCACCTGTCTTTACCTGAAACATCAAAGATCATGGTTATACCAAATCACAGTTCCTGTTCATAATCATACTAATAACTTCATCTTTGCACTACGGCCAAAGATATTCATTTGTACCAGTTGGTCATGTTCATCTCAACACCTGTTCATCTTTGCACTACTGGCCAAAGATATTCAATAACATGTCATCTTTGCACTACAGGCCAAAGATATTCATCTACAATTCAACTTTGCACTACAGGCCAAAGATATTCATCAACAGTTCATATTTGCACTACAGGCCAAATATATTCATATCTCAAAGAAATATATAATCATTTCAGAATTTATATAAACAATAATTATAACCATGTTGATCATTTCACCTTTGCACTTAAGCTAAAGATATTCACTTACAAATTCAATGGTCATGATCATACCAGTCACCAATTCAACTTTGCACAACTGGCCAAAGAGAACCCTAGTCATGATCATACCGATAATCTACCCATCTTTACACTCAAGTGAAAGAGAATATCATCATTAGGATTATAAAAATGTTATATATGATAATAAAAATAATATGATCAACATATAGTTTTAATCTCAAGAGTAATATTCATAAATCAACTATAATTTGGTCAGAAAAAGAAACTAATTTTGTCGTGAATAGTACCCGTGAATAGTAACTCATGAATAGTAACCCCGACACAAAAAGATAGAAATTTCACAATAAAATTCATACCAATATTTCGGTATAATGATATTGAAAGAATAATATTTTTTAAGCTTATAAACAATTTATTTTAATTGTTTACACTTTACTAAATAATGTATTTAATCATCCTAAAATACCAAACTCATAAGATTTCATCACCAATAACCAAAAACCCTCATCAAAAATCTGCATATACCTCATATATGATTCTCAAGCCATGAAATCCTATTTTCTAATTTTCTTTCTTCACAAAACATATTTAATTCAATTACTCATAACTAGACTATTTTCATAAAAAATACCAAATCAGTTCTAAAAATATTTTTTTTCTGGGATTTAGCATAATATAGTCCCATAGTGAACATATATTTTTCTCAGAATTTTTAAAAGTCATTTACTATTTTTCATATAGCCAAAACAGCCGAATATTTAGACATTTATCAAAAATTGTATTTTTATCTAAAAATTCTGAAATTCACAGAGTATACTCCTATCATATACATGTACTCCCAATCAAAATTTCATTAATTTTGGAGTTAACCACAAGAAGTTATAAGCAATTACTTTTAAAATAGTCTTTTCTCATAAAATTCATAACTCTTAATCTATACATCCAAAAATCACCATTTTTGGACACAATCAAGAAAACTCATCAAAATATCATTTTAAATTTTTCCAGAATTTTTAAAGGTCAGAAAAATTACAAAACTGAAAAACATAACAACCCTTAAAATTCCTTACTATCTCTTACCTCAAAAGTGCAGTATTTCTGACTGCAATGCAAAGCCGAAGGAAACTTGTACTGAATAGCAACTCTCAAAGTATCTAAATACTCACAAAATATGCTTCATAATATAGAGAGAGAAAGAGAGAAAGCTTATGTTTCTGGTGTGATTTTCAATTCTAACTTAGCCCTCTATTTATAGGAAAATGTTAGCACGCCGAAGCAGACTTAACCTGCAACCTGATGGCTTTACCTGCTACTATTCTCACCTACCACATTTGAATAACAATCTCAACACATTTCTTCACCAACCAAGAGTGGGGCCCACCAATTTTAGAATTTTCCACCAAAATGCTAAATTCGGATACTTCAACAATTTCTGAACCAGTCATCTCGTAAAATTCATAACAAATCATACGTTCATTTTTAACGGTTCAAAATTTGTGGACATATACTAAACTTATATATGTATAACATATCCAAATATTACCACGATCCAACGGTCGGATTAAAAATTATAACCCTCGCAAAATATCTCAAAAAACCCTAATTTGATTTTCAATACCTCTGTTCCGACAAAAATACAGATAAAATACCTCAACATTAACTCCTTCTTTTTTAACCACAAAAATATATCCCTCATTTATATCCACATAAAATAAATATTTCATTATCATATGAATCAATAATTAATTATTCACAAATAATATTACAGAATCACATTTATGACAACCAGGCCGTTCCCAGGAAAGAGGGGGTTTTCTAATAAGAATTTCTCCTTACTGGCGCGCAATTAGGTGACCAAACCTCTCCTTAGATAGAACTTTCTAGACATTGTCAATAATGTTATCTAATAATATTATTCAAATAATATGAATTATTGATCTGATAATGGGAAATACTATGCAGTGACAATTATTGAACAACAATATATATAAAATTTTAACGTAGCAATTATTGAATCAATAAAATAAAATATTGAACAGTAATTACTGTAACAATTATTGAGTAGTGCCTTCTTACGTAAGAATCAATAATTTCAAAAATACTGTGCAATACCGTGTGCTACTGTGCAATAACGCGTATTACTGTATTTTAACCACCGGGTATTCCAACAATGTTAACGGTAACAATTACGCCATTATTTATAAAAACTCAAATTTGTCGTTTTCTTTATCCGACAGTTATTCTGTTATGGGGCCCATAAATATCTGCACCGTCGTACGAATATTCCCCGACAGAAAGAATATTCTACGACCAAACGAATATTCCCCGACAACAATGAATATTTTATAACCACTTGTTTATTTTGAAAAATTTTTACATTTCACCCATAACTTTAATTTTTTATCAATTTAACCATTTACTGAATTGTAATTATAAAAAATATTGAATACTTTTATTTCATAACATTCGGGGTCTTACAGAGGTCATGTTCCTTGGGCACTAAATTAGCCAAGGACAGGTGAGAATGGATGAAAGGAAAGTCCAAGCCATTATTGAATGGACTGCTCCTACAGAAGTTGTTGAGTTGAGATCATTTCTGGGATTGGAAAATTACTACCGAAAGTTCATCAAGGGATATTCAAAAATGGTGTCTCCCTTGATTGACTTACTCAAGAAGGATAATAAGTGGGAATGGACAACGGGATGTCAAGAAGCGTTCGAGAGATTAAAAGAAGTTGGGTCATCTGAACCGGTGTTGAAGCTTCCTGACTTTGAGATTCCTTTTGAAGTGTATACTGATGCGTTAGACAGGGCCATTGGTGGGTTGCTAATGTAGAATAAGCATCCAGTTGCCTATGAAAGCTGAAAATTGAAGGATGTTGAATAAAGGTACAGTACTTATGACAAGGAGATGACTGTAGTGGTACACTGCTTGGAAACGTGGAAACACTACTTGCTGGGTACGAAGTTTGTGGTGGTGACTGACAATGTTGCCAACACCTACTTCAAGACTCAGAAGAAGCTGACCCCTAAGCAGGCTCGTTGGCAGGAATTCTTGGCAGAGTTTGATTTTGTGTGGGTACATCAACCTGGTACGCAGAATTCGGCATTAAGTAGAAAGGAGGTGCAAGAGTTTGTTGATGCTCTCACGGTGATTGAGACAGAGTTCCTAGAAAAGATTAAGGAACTATCCCAAAGTGATGTTATTTACCAAAATCTTCGTTCACAAGTACAGGAAGGGTTGGTTCGAAGATATTGGGTTGAAGATGAGTTGCTTTATACAAAAGGCAGTAGATTGTATGTCCCTTGTGGAGGGGGTTTGAGGAGGCAGATCATGCATGAGACGTATGATACAAAGTGGGTTGGTCACCCAAACATTGAGAGAATGTTAGCTTTGTTGTCTCGTTCATACTACTGGCCTAAGATGGAAAATGACGTTGAGGCATATGTCAAGTCTTGTCTTGTGTGCCAAGTGGACAAACTTGAGAAAAAGAGTGAAGCAGGCTTGTTGTAGCCTTTTCCCATTCCTGATAGACCCTGGCAGTCTATGTCAATGGACTTCATTTCTGGATTGCCAAAGGTTGATGGGATGAGATCAATATTTGTTATAGTTGATCGATTTTCCAAGTATGCGGTGTTCATCCCTACACCACATTCTTGTACGACAGATGTTGCTGCTAGCTTATTTTTCAAGCAGGTTGTTAAATATTTTGGGTTGCCTGAAGATATTATAAGTGATCTAGATACTCGGTTCACGGGCAGGTTTTGGACAGTTCTGTTTGGTTTGGTTGGATCTGAATTGAAGTTCAGTACGATGAATCACCCTCAAGCAGATGGTCATACTGAGAGGATGAATTAGTTATTCGAGGAGTATCTGCGACATTATGTTACTGCAAGTCAGAAGAACTGGCTGGAGTTGCTTGAACCAGCACAATTTTGTTATAATTTGCATCAATCTTCTGCAACGGGTATGAGTCTTTTTGAGCTGAGTATAGGTTTTCAGCCAAGGACTCCAAATGATGTGGCAGTGCAGCGTACATGAGGTAATTGTCCTGCTGCCTATCGTTATGCAAGGGCTAGAACAGAGTTGCTTGAGGAGGCACGAGACAGCCTGAGCAAGGCAGTGAGAAGGATGAAGAAGTATGTGGATGCACATCGATGGCTGCTGGAATTTAAAGTGGGAGACATGGTGTTGCTGAAGCTAACACCTCATATTTGGAAGAAAATCAGTAGCAAGTCAGTGCATAGAGGGTTGGTTCCCAAGTATGACGGCCCATTCGAAGTTCTAAAGAAAGTTGGGGATGTGGCTTACAGGCTGAAACTTCTAGACAGATTGAAGGTACATCCAACATTCCATGTAAGCTATCTGAAGCCATTCCAGCAAGAATTACTTGATGCTGGCAGAAAGCAAGCCAAGAGGGCTTCGCCAGTGATCAGAAAGCAGTTTGATAAGGATGTTGAGAAGATTTTGGCTCATAAGACTGAAGGTATGAGCAAGAAAAATCAAAGGACAGGCTACTTGGTGCATTAGAAAGGGGAAGACGAGGTAGACGCTAGTTGGGAACGAGATGTAACTTTATGGTAGTTTGAGAAACAGATTGCTGAGTATTGGGAACACCCTCCGACGAGGACGTCGTGCTTTTCTGAAGGGGGTGGTTTGTTAGCCCTTTAATGGGTTGACACGGGCTTGGCATGCGGGACGCCCAGATAGCATGCTAAGCCAAGCCTTGGCATTAATTTGTGGAGCAAGGCATATGTGTGCGGTAGTGTTCAGCAGTGTGCGGAAGCAGGCGACAGCCAAGGGCGTTATGTGCACGTAGTTGGCAAACGAACTTGACACTTAGTCATTTGAGCAGCAATGAGCAGCGTTGTGCAGCAATGGGCGACACTAGGCAGCAAGTTGGGTCATTGTGCAGCAAATGGACTATGTCAGAAAACTAACAAATCTATATGGTTTGCATTATGCTTCCTCAAGCAACACTGATGTCTAGTGCTGGCACTTTGGAATTTTAATAAGTACTACTATAGGGGGGTGCTCCGTGAAGGTCACCCGGGACCATGGGCAGGTGCTATGGGCAAGGCGTTCTGGACGTTGGGGAATTATTAGGCCTCCCTTACAACAGTGCCAACATCGGATTCGATTGCTTGGATTGAATCAAAGACCTTGTCATGAACGAGGCATGACTTGGCAAGAACGTTGCTGAGCGTGGCATCGGTTGGGCATGGTTAGGCGTGCGCCTAGCATGTCAAGGCATGGCATGGGCGATTCCCAGCATGCAACAAGGCTAATGCATGTGGACAGACGCATGGGCTGGACGTACACAGCAGACTTGGACAACACTTTGGTCAAGTGTTGTGCTAGTTGGAAATTCGTGGGCCAAATGAACAGCATCTTGTGGCAACATGATTAGGCAGCATGATTGGGCAACTTCGTGGGCTGAGACATCAACAATGTGGACTGACACACTGGTGGGTGAGGACATCAAAAGATGGGCTGACACTGTGGGTAGTTAGGATTGGATGACTGGGGCAAGACCTAACTGACAGGCAGTTGTGGGCAGTTATTGGCAGTCAACCTCCATGCACATGATTGGCATGTCTCCAGCCAGTTGCACATCATGGGGGCGCACACACCTGCTGGTGGGTGGTTGCACATCATGGGGCGCACATATCTGCTAGTGGGCAGTTGACAGGCAGTTGCTGATTCAAAATGTTGGTTTCCTATTGGTTCTGAATGACCTAGCAGTTGAGGGTGTCAACTGCTGCCTAATGTGTATTTATATGTACAACCAAGGGCTTGGCAAGGCAGAGATCACTGAGCAAGTGTGAGTCTGCGAGCCCCTAGTCTTATATTGTAATCCTTGTTATTGAGTGAGCAATAAAAGGTTGGGACGTTGTCCTGTAAACACTATGTTGGCTTGTGTGCGTGGCTTGATCATATAGACTATGCTTGTGTGATTGACAGGTTGCTGACTGGCTCGACGAACCAGTGCATCACAAGGAGGACATAGACACGAAAAAAATAGTGTCAGATTGTGCACCCTGTGACAGTTTGCATGTTAATGGTCAAAATGTCAAGACTCAAGATTTTGGAGAAGATGAACAATAGTCACACATTTGTTGGTGAGGATGATCATGATGCTTGCCTTGGGTCCTACACCTTTTAGTGTCTAATTATGTGTTATTATATTCCAAGTTTCCAACTACAATTGCATTATGTTGGTATATTTGTTTCTTTTGGCTTTCCCCTTTTCATAAATCAATACTTCAGATTTCCTGTTCATCTATAAGTTTTACAAAATTTTGTACTCTGTTCATGAAAATTGGTGAAAATGGTTTACAAATTCGATTATATACGGTAATTCGGGTATTGCTAAATTCGGTTAGTAGTTCGGATGGTGAAATTAGGAATATTTCGGTATTCGGATATATCCGAATAAGTTATTCAGTTCGGTTAAACCAAAATGCTCACTCCTATACGTAATACATCTATTGGTGGACGCAATAAAAACATTCAAATTAACATAATTGTATTACGCTCGTGATGAGCTAATACATGTAATAAGGGAACCAAACAAAAAATATGTCAAATTAATATAATAATTTAATATATTATAGAGTTATTACACTAATTTGACGAGAAAAAAATACTAATTAAAACCCTTTATTCTCCACCACATTTGTATCCTTAAAACTCCTTGGTCCTTAGCCTTCTTTGTCGGCGTTGCTGCAAAGAACCAAGTGGTTACAAAATTAAAAATACATTTTAACTTTTTATCAATTCACAAAATAAAAAATAAAAATCAATTTTAACCATAGTAAGCGTTTGCTATGTGCACTATTCCAAATAGCAAACGCATCTTACACTATTAATTCAGATATTCAATTGCCTAAAAAGAAATTTTTTTTACTGGCCGTAGTTAGAGTAGCGGCCAAAGAAAAAAATTTTAGCTGGCCGCAGGTAGGAGTAGCGGCCAAAGAAATTTTTTTTGCTGGCCACAGGAGGGAGTTATGGTCAGGAGAGATGTCTAAAATACCCCCACCTTAATTAGATTTAAATAGTTTCAATGTATAAAATAGTTGTATAAATAATTTCTTAAGTAATAAAAATTAACATTACCAACTATATATAATGTATTTATTTCTATAAATAATTTTTATAAATATTAAAATTTAAAATTATTAATTATATTCAATGTATTTATTTGTATGGACAATTTCTTAAGTAATACATTGAATAATTATTAAAATATAAATACATTAAAAAATTATTACTTAAGAAATTATTCATACAAATAAATACATTGAATATAATTAATAATTTTAAATTTTAATATTTATAAAAATCATTTATAGAAATAAATTCTTTTTGGGACATTGAATATCTGGATTAACACTGTAAGATGCATTTGCTGGAATAGTGCATATAGCAAACGTTTCCTCTATATATATATATATATATATATATATATATATTGTGAAATATTTACGTTGACTTTCTAATTGTCAGTTACGTGAATACATATTAGTGATAATATTTTTAAAAATATATGTAACAAATAAGGGGCTGTTTGTTTAAGACTGAATACATCTGAATGGCTGAATCGGTTAGCCATTAAGTGCGTTTGTTTTGGAAAAAAATCATCTGAATGGCTGAATTGGTCAAATGATTGAGCTGAATGGCTAAGTCAGATTTTTTTGACTGAATGGCTGAATGAGTAGTTGAATAAAGTAAAAAAATTAAAAATTTAAATAAAATGTTAACTATTATATTAAGTAATATTAAATAAATTTACAACAACTTTGAATTTTTTCAGAAGGGTAAAATAATAAAATTTTGTCATTCAGATGTTTTAGACTTGTTAATTGTCAAATAATTTTTTTCATTCAGATTCAGCTCATTCAGATTCATTCAATTTTTATAAAACACTCCCTAAAACTTCTTATAATTCTATCAAATTCTATAATAAGCTTGGTAATTTTAAATCTACAAAAATTTATAACAATAACTCAAATTAAAATGGGTAGAATTACATATTCTATTACATTTTTGAAAATAATTACAACAATAGTGTACTCATAAAATATTTACACAATTAATACAATTTTAAATTTATTTATAATATTAGTACAATTAGGATTCCTTAATTTAGGGATTAGTTATCCTCGTGGTTTTTCTCTCTCTCCTCATCTAGAACAACTGCATTAATTAGTCATCACCCTTCTTCTTCATTCAACGTATTCTTTCAATACATATACATATATATATATATATATATATATATATATATATATATATATATATATATATATATATATATGTATGTATGTATGTATTGGGAAAACAGAACTAGCCAAGGCCCTTGCAAATTATATGTTCAACACGGAGGAGGCCCTTGTAAGAATAGATATGAGTGAGTACATGGAAAAGCATGCAGTTTCAAAGTTAATAGGAGCTCCACCTAGTTATGTTGGGTATGACGAAGGAGGTCAATTGACAGAAACTGTCGCAAGAGGTCATATGCAGTTATTTTGTTTGATGAGATTGAGAAAGCTCATTCTGACGTGTTCAATGTGTTCCTTCAAATACTGGATAATGGTAACCAAACCTTCATACCAAGGTAACCAAACTGTCATATCAAAGTAACCAATCAACCTTCAATTTTTTCTTAGTGCAGTTGGTAACCAAACTTTCAGATCAAGGTAAGCAAACCTTCATACCAAGATACCAAAACTTTCATACCAAGGTAACCAATTCACATCCACACTTGCAGTTTTTTCATAGTGCAGTTGGTAGTCAAACCTTCAGACCAAGGTAACCAGTTCAGTTATATTAAGTTACCAATTTTGTTTGAATGTGATGCAGTTGGTAGCCAACCATTCATACAAAAGTAACCATTTTAGTATTTATGAGTAACAAAATAGTCATAAAAAAAATTCAAAACAGTAAAAGTTACATCTATTTATTTTTAAACTTTTTTGTAAGGCAAATCTTTTTCTTCTTTTCCTCCGCGTTTTGGACAACAGAAATTTGTAGCGGTGTAGCGGAAGAGAAGCTGGCGGGAAGAGAGAACTAAAAAAGTAAAAACTGAAACAGAGCTCAATTTACATGTACAGATATTTTATTTATTTATTTACTTATTTGTTTAATATTATTTCAAAGTGTATGTGAGGGAGATGAAGATTTGAATTTGAATTTGTTTTTGTTGTTAGATCCCAAATATTTAAATTTGAATTATTAATTATGACAGTTATTTCTCCTTGATTTTAAATTTCCTTATTAATGTGAATTGTACTATTTTTATAATATGGATCATAATTACACTCTTTTTATAATTATTTTATTAATACACTAATAATATAATTACTTTCTAATTATTATATATTTTTATAAAGAACCCATTAAAATGAGCGCAAGCGTTTATTCCAATTATCGGTTTTGTAGACAATTTTACATGACCGATGGGCCATGGGTAACAAGGGTCATTATCTCAAAAAGTAACAGTTGTCACATTAAAAACATTTTTGTTTCAAAAGATTAATAAAAATGAGTCCCTTAGGACATAAATCTGGAAAAAATAAATTAATAGAAAACTATGGACATTTTTGAAATCAAAAGAAACAAAAGTTTCACCCAAATCTATAAAAATACCAAGGAATGTTACAGACTTGCAGTTATGAATTATTATTGAAAATAAAATAATTTTTTAATACAAATAATTTCATTAGTATATTATCAATACCTTAAATTTAAATAACTTCTTTTTTTTATAGTCTAAAATGGTATTATCATATTCTCAAATTTAATATCATAATTTTATTAATATGCTTCTATTACTAAATTAAATTATTATTATTATTATATATAATATAGAACAAAAATATAACCTTAAAACTTACAAATAAAAATATTTTTATAGAATAAATGGAGTACGATTTAAATAAAGTTAAGTTGGTTTGGTTATCAAAATAAAATAAAATGGTTCTTCTTTTAGAGACAAAAAGCAAAGGCGATGAAAAAGGTGTTAAATATGTGATCACTTATTTAACACAATATTTGTTGGGTCATGGATTTCTTTTAATGAAGTAATTTTACATATGTTTGGAATTTAGATAATGTGGAGGGAAAACAAATTTGAATATAAATATAAAATCCAAAAAAATTATCTTAATCAACATAAGTTTGAATTATTCATTGTTATGACATACATACAATTATACAAAGCGGGAAATATATTAATAAAAGATGAAAAAATTATAATAAAAAATATATTAAAAGTAATAATTATTTCAAAAAAATAACAGATAATTAAAAATAGGGTCAATCATAGCAACTAGTAGACAGAGCCACAGATACCCTAAAAAATACTTATATTCCAAAATAATAATAAAATATACATATATGAGTTAGACTTGGCAAACGGGTCGGGTTATTGGCTAGCGGACGGGGCCAAAACAATCCAAGTTTTGGTGGACTGAAAAAGTGAAGCTCACAGTCTGCTTTTTGACGGGCGGCCCTGGATTGATTTATGTGAGACATTTCTGGGTCTAGCCCAAACGGGAGGGCCATAGCTGGGTCGGGTCAAAACGGCTCAAGTTTTGATGGGTTGAAAAAATGAACCCCAAAGCCCATTTTTTGACGGCCGGGTTGGCCCGCGGATTTTGGTCGATTTTGCCAAGTTTAATATGAGTAGTTCTTCGACACGAAAAATTGAAGAACATGTCGTCATTATACCGTTAACTCAAATATGAATAATCTATCTTTATCACTCTGCACATTGAAAATAATTCTTATAAACAAAAAAAAAAGGTCTCCTAAACGGAATTTTTTTTATACATGAGTATGATAATGAAACTCTCTTACAAAAAAGAAAGAAATCAATCATAATAGAGAAAATAAGTCCTACAAAAAAAACAAGTTACACAACAAAAAAGAACAAAATATTATATACTACACAATAAAGAACAAAAGGAAAGAGAGCTAGGGGAGAGTCTTTCTAAAAATAAAGAGAATCGATATTTATACAGATAAATTTGATAATTTTATAAGAGAATTAATATTTATGTGAAGAAGAATTTGTGAAACTATCAAATAAATTTGTGGAAATATTAATTCTCAAACTAAAAGAGTGCTCCCCAAATCTAAGATGAAAGTTAAGAGTTCTTAGGTTGAGAGAAGGAAAAGGAAAGAAAAAAAAAAGGAAAAAAGAAAAGACAGGAAAAGATCCCACTAGTTGCCAAACTTAATCCACAAATTCTCTGTATTTTTTATTTCTCAGCATAGTGTGAGTTTTTTAAAAAAGATTATTAATATAAAATTCAAATATTTTCATAATCAATGTAATTGAAAAATATTATTAACACCAGATTCAAATATTTTCATAATCAATGTAATTGAAAAGAGTAAGATAATAATGTGGAAAATGTCAACAAATACAATTTTGAATACATTTGAAACTTGAAAAACAGAAAAATAAAAAGGAGAAGGAAATCTCAAAATTTAAAGTTTCCTTAAATGCCTAATACAATACTCTCTCGTCTAAGTTTATTTATCCTATTTTTTTTAATTTATCTAAATTTATTAGTCATCTTTCCTTTTTAATGCTATTTTTGACATTAGTTTTCCAATATTACCCCCATTTAACTTAAAAAAATCATTGAAACATGACATATATACATTGGAAATTTAGAATCACAACCACATTCTTTTTTCTCCTCAATTTATTGATCCAAGAAAGAGTTAAGAGATTAAATAAAAAAGAAAGAAAGATAATAATAAAGTAATTAAGATAGGTAATTTAGAGATCAAAAAAATTTCGTAATAAGGATGTACTTTCAAACTAAGACAAGTAGAGTTGAACGGAAGGAGTAATATATTGTAATAGATAATGATATATCATGCGACTTTATATGTCTATATTTTAGTTGCGAGTTACGTGGATAATTGAGCTTAGTAATATTTTAATGATGTATCTTGTGACTTCTCCAAATTCGAGCATATACAAACCAATTTGAGTCGCCAAAATACAAAACAACATACATAAATTTTCCTAATTATATATATTACAATGTCGTATATAGTACGACTGCACTAAGTTCTCATTGAAATTATTTGCACGCTATTTTACAATTTATTGAGGACTACACAACTACTAAATCAGGCCGTCACTCCATTCCTATGCTCTCCCCACTAGCCCCAGATACATTCTCATTTCTTGAAAAAGAATTAAGAAAAATAAATGGGTGAGCTCAAATAGCCAGTAAGGAATATCATAACTAAGTTAACAAACAGATAAAGTTATTTTCAGTCTCCAATAGTGATATATTAGAGATTTAGAAAATCTTAAACAACACAAGTTTTAAACAAATAACTGCAGCGGAATGAACAATCCATTAGAAGAATAAAATAGATAATAATGTCTATTATCTTCTCCAATTTAAAATTCATCATCAAGATTCCATCGACTGTAACATCAATAGTCATGATCATGTTAAACAACAGTTTTTCTTTACACCTAGGTTAAAGAGAACTTTAATCATGTGTCTTTGTCACACAAATTAAAAACACTCAACAATCATATTGTCTTTGCACTTAGGCCAATTCACAACAACTTGAGTCCTAATGGTTAATACAAAAACAAATAATAAAAATAAATAGTAGGAAAAATAAAATAAGGAATGAATATTAGAAATCTGGAATTTATTTATGTTTAAGGAGTAATTTAATTTGTTCATAATTCAATAATGTCTAAATTATCAACATGATGTCCAGAATATCAGAATGAGTTCAAGTTCAAGGGTATTGTCCAATATTCATAGATAGGAAGTTCAACGGTAAGGTTCATGGTACAAGAAATATTTAACAGTCTAAAATGTTCACATTTTAAATAGAAAGTTTAAATCAAAATGTTCATAATCCAAAAATTCACAGTTCAAATATAACGGTTAGAATTTAACAGGAAGGTTCAGGTTAAAAGATATTAGATAAAATGCAAACTAATAAAGAAATTTTAACAAATTGTTATTTCAGAAATTTTCACCGTTTAATGTTAAAGGCTGTAAAAACGAATAATACTTTCTTACTATAGTAGGTTTAAATTTGGGAGTATGAAGAAAATAATATCTCTTAACTGAGCACGTGACTAGATCTTGTTTTCTATGTAGTTGATCAACCTATATGTACATTTATAATTTAATTAGTATTTATCACATATAAGTTTCATTGTGTACACTAACTCGTATATTATGAAATTGTTAAAAATGACTTGATAGTATAAAATTGTGTAGTGTACAAAATAGAGTAGAATAAACTTCAAAATAATTTTTGAATGAATAAAATTATATTTCAGAACAATCTTTCAAAGGAAGCTTTTCAAAATAAATCTTCTAAAGGAAGAGTTGTAAATATTGTGTGATGTGTGTGGGTGCTTGTGCAACTTTTATATAAAAAAAAACTCATATGAACAATTATTGTACTCTTATTGATATTCACCAATACTTAATGTAGCCTTAGCAAACTTAGAGTGACACTTATACTAAGCAATTTTTTTAGAGAGCTGAAGGAAAGATATACAATAAAGTTATGAAACTCCTTATGTTAAGCCCCGTATTTATAACCAAAACTTAACCAACATCTACCACACATCAATTCACTACTAGAAAAATAAGAATACGTGATAGAACTTTGTGACAATTTTTTAAAAATAATCACAAAAGATAGTAATTTGTGATGGACTTTTTAAGCAGTCACAAAATAATAGTATATATGATGGCTCTTAGTGATGATTAATTTTGCCATTAATGTATTATAATTGTGATGGTCATGTCAATCACACCAAGTTTCTCACGCAAAATAAATTTTCTTTTTGTGACGCACTAAGTCATCACTTATAGATATACACTTTTCGTGATTGCATTTAAGCTATCACTAATATTTTAATATAAGAAATAATGAAAACAATATTTTATGACGGCTACGACAATCATTAAAAAAGATAGATTTTTGTGACGACTTTTATTTGCAATTACAAAAAAAAGTATTTTGTGATGGAATTTTCAAGCCATCGCAAAACAATAAAATATATGATGGCTCTCAGTGATGACTAATTTTACCATCATTATAGAGTATTTGTGACTGTCATTGCAATCACCAAATTTTATATGGAAGTACTTTTGTTTAGTAAGTCAATTCACATATGTTTCCTTCTATATTTGCTTTAAAATTATAATCATGATCTGGGTTTTGGTGTAGTAAAAATACTCGTTATTTAGTTTGTAAATGGGGGAGGGTTCGAATCCTACAAGTATCATTTGATATAATTAATACAGTGAAATAAATTATACTTAAATAGAGATTCACGTTCTTACCTTTTTTGACTCCCCCAAAATAGGTATACATCACCCATTCTGAGTTGTCAAATACATGGTACAAAAATAACTACAATTTTATTAATACAATTATCGTGCAAAATACGACAACACTAAAACTGTGAGTTTAAATACAAAAATTATCTTCTAGACAATATCCATACATAAATAAGTCCTCATTACAATTATTATTTTATAAAAATGGTGAGTACTACTAAAACAACTTCTAGAACCATCATTCTATACCCCGACTAGTACTCGCTACATTCTCGCCTCCTGAGAAGAAAAATGGAACAAAAAGAAAAAGGGTGAGCTCAACTAGCCAGTAAAGAATATTATGGCTAAGATAATATAGAACAAATTATCGTTAGTCTTCAACAGGAAAAAATCTAATAGAATACAATAGACAATAAATTTTAAATCAATATTCGCAGCGAAAATAATAATTCATTATAAGAGTTAAGTAGAGGATGAAATCTACTATCATCTATGAATTTAAAAGTTCATCATCAGTATTTTATCCCTGTAACATCAATCAATATCTTCAATCAAATATTTATCTTTGCACTACAGGCCAAAGATATTCATCAGTTGGTCGTGTTCATCTAAACACATGTTCATCTTTGCACTACGGCCAAAGATATTCATCAGAAAATTATTCATCTTTGCACTACAGGCCAAAGATATTAGTAATATCATCATTTAGGACTGAGGATGATGAAAAATATTTTAAAGAAAAACGAATCCAGTGAAACAAACGAACAAATATTAAGGATTCGTACTTTAAACAATCCAAGTTCAAAAATACTTCATAAATAACCATAGTGGAGTAAAATTCAAGAATGATCAAAACATGGATACAATCAAAGCTAGTATCCATAATAGATATTTTGGACGAAAAATAAAATTTTAATTTTTCTGTGAATAGTGTCGTATACGTGAATAGTAACTCCGACACTAAAAGACAAGAATTTCACAATAAAAATCTTACTAATATTCTGGCATAATGATATTGAAAGAAATAATATCATTTTTAAAAAAATAATATCCCTTACCTCAAAAGAATAGTACTTCTGGCTGGACTACTGAATATAGTGCTGAAGGGAACTTGCACCGTATTACAAAACTCAAAGTATCAAAATACTCACAAGAATACGCTCAATATATCGAGAGAGAAAGAGAGAAAAAATTTTAGTTTCTGGTGTGATTTTCAATTTTAACCAAAGCACCCTATTTATAGGAAAATGCTTAGAACACCAAAGCAGAAAATTTAATATAATATTAATATATATAATCAAATTTCTTACGCCCACTTTCTTAGATCTAAATTCAGCCATTTACATCACATGCAAGACCCACAATAATGACCAAAAACGTTTTTCATATTAAAAATAATTAAAACTTCTAAAAATCAATTATTTCAAAACTTCGGAGCTTCAATAATTCATAATAAATAGCTTTTTGTCAGAAAAATTTGAACCTTATGTCTTTTTTATAGGAAATTCTATTATCTATAACTTTGCAGAAGAAAGTTTTTCTAAATTTCAAACAGAAATTGACCGGAATCCACAAACGAGCGATTTTACATGCTATAATCAAATTTCAGTCAAGAAATGGGGTCCACCGACATGTTTAACATGTTTTTAACATTTATTGCAACAAAAATACTCTTCCTCCTCATATACTCATATATCCCACATTCATTGTAAAAATATCATCATTATTATATTATTAAAATATAATAATATATTTAAATGAATTATTTATCAAAAAAAAATATCAATTTTTCAACAATTATCACTTTAAAATTTTCTCCATCTATATCCACATAAAATGAATATTTTCCTTATCATATAAATCAATAATTAATTATTCACAAATAATATTACAGAATCACAATATCGACAACCAGGCCGTTACCAAGAAAGAGGGGACTTTTCAATAAGAATTTCTCCTTACTGGCACGCAATTAGATGACCAAACCTCTCCTTAGACAGAACTTTCTAGACATTGCCAATAATATTATCTAATAATATTATTCAAATAATCTGAATTATTGCTCCGATAATGGAAAATATTGTGCAGTGACAATTATTGAATAACAATAATATAAAATATCAATGCAATAATTATTAAATCAATAAAATTAAATATTGAACAGTAATTACTGTAACAATTATTGAGTAGTGCCTTCTTACGTAAGAATCAATAATTGGTGCAATACCGTGTGGTACTGTGTTTTAACCACCGGGTATTCCAACAGTATTAACGGTAACAACTACGCCGTTATTTATAAATAACTTTTACTTGTCGTTTTCTTCATCCAATTGCTTTCAGTTATGGGGCCCACACAAGGCTGCGCCGTCGTACGAATATTCTCCGACAGTAAGAATATTCCACGACTAAACGAATATTCTCCGATAAAAATGAATATTTTATAATCACTTGCTTATTTAAAATATTTGCGCATTTTACCCATAACTAACCACATTAATCAAATCAACCCTTACTATTTCAAAATAATAAATAGAGGAAATTTAATTTCATTAATAATAAGTTGGGGTCTTACAACCTCCCCTCCTTATAAAATTTCGTCCTCGAAATTGACGTACGTACTTGGTGTTTCGAAAAGGTGAGGATACCTTGCTTTTATTTTCGTTTTCAACTCTCAGGTCATTTCCTCAATAGCATGGTTCCTCCACAAAACTTTAACTTGTGGTATGACCTTTGTGCGTAGGACATGCTCCTTTCTATCCAAGATCTTGACAGGTACCTCTTCATACATTAAGTCTTCGGTTATCTCGTTCGGTTCTAACTCAATAATGTGGTTCGGGTCTTTCACATATTTACGAAGTACGGATATGTGAAAAACATTATGAACACGAGACATACTTGGAGGTAACGCGAGTCTATAGGCCACATTTCCTACTCGGTCAAGAATCTGAAATGGACCAATAAATCGTGGATTGAGCTTTTCTCTTTTCCTAAATCTTGTAACTCCCTTCCATGGAGCCACACGTAATAATACATGATCCCCAATATTAAATTTCACGTCCTTTCGATGAAGATCCGCATAACTCTTTTGTCGATCTTGTGCCATTTGTATACGTTGTCAAATCATTTGGATCTTTTCTGTAGTCATACGTACCAACTCTAGTCCCAATAATGTTGCTTCACCCACCTCATCCCAACATATTGGAGAGCGACACTTTCATCCATATAATGCTTCGAATGGAGCCACACCTATACTTGCTTGATAACTGTTGTTGTAAGAGAACTCCACCAATGGTAAATACTTATCCCAAATCCCCTTGAAGTCTAAGACACAGAGTCTTAATAGATCTTCAAGAGTTTGAATAGTCCTCTCTGATTGTCCGTCCGTTTGAGGATGGTAGGCCGAACTGAATCGTAAATCCGTGCCCAAAGCTTTTTGCAAGCTAACCCAAAATCATGAAGTGAATCTTGGGTCACGATCCGAAACTATGGATACTGGCATGCCATGCAACCTCACAATCTCATTCACGTATATAAGAGCAAGACGTTCAAGGGAATAAGTCTCTCGTATCGGCAAGAAATGAGCAGACTTAGTAAATCTATCAACAATAACCCAAATAGCATTTATGCCTTGAGAAACCGTGGGAAGACCTGTAACGAAATCCATGGTAATGTGTTCCCACTTCCAATTTAGAATCTCAAGTGGTTGCAATGGACCCTTAGACACTTGATGCTCCACATTTACACGTTGACAAGTTAAACAACTCTAGATAAACTTCGCGATCTCTCTCTTCATATTGTTCCACCAAAATATATATCGAAGATCACGATACATTTTGGTACTTCCAGGGTGAATTGCAAACGGTGTGTTGTGTGCCTCCATCATGATCTTGTACTTCAAATCAGAATCATTAGGAACACAAAGTCCGGAGTGGACTCGAAGTATTCCTTTTTTATCGATTCTTGCTTCTGAAATAGCACATTCTTGCACTTTCTTCTTCATACGCATCAGCTCCATGTCCGTAGCTTGTGCAACTTTAACTTTATCGATTAAAGTCGGTTCTACTCGTATGCTTGATATCATCACGTGGGTACTTAGAGCCTTTATGTGATGCCCCCAAAATAGGTATACATCAATCATTCTGAGTCACCAAATACATGGTACAGAAATAAATACAACTTTATTAAAACACTTGTCGTGCAAAATACGACAATACAATACTGTGAGTTTAAATACAAATATTGTCTTCTAGACAATATCCACACTCAAATAAGTCCTCATTACAAATATTGAAACACTATTTAATAAAATAGTGAGGACTGCTAACACCACTGACTAGAAACATCACTCCACACCCCGACTAGTTCCCGCTATATTCTCGCCTCCTGAGAAAAATGGAACAAAAAGGAAAAGGGTGAGCTCAACGAGCCCAGTAAAGAATATTATGACTAAGATAATATACAACAACTTATCATTAGTCTTCAATAGGGAAAAAAATCTGATAAAGTATAATAGACAACAAGTTTAAGATCAACAACTGCAGCGGAAACAACAAACCATTAGAAGAGTCAAGTAGAGAATAAGTTCTACTATCTTCTAAGATTTAAAAGTTCATCATCAATATTTTATCCCTGTAACAACAATCAATAACCATCTTTAATCAAATATTCATCTTTGCACTACAGGCCAAAGATATTTATTTGTATCACCAGTCGGTCATGTTCATCTCATCACCTGTTCATCTTTGCACTACGGACCAAAAATATTCATCAGTTAATCATTCATCTTTGCACTACAGGCCAAAGATATTCAGTAATATCATCATTTAGGACTGAGGATGATGAAAAATATCTTAAAGAAAACGAATCCAATGAGCCAGAAGGACAAATATTAGGGATTCGTATTATTGTTTATCCAAGTGCAATAATACTCCATAACAACCAATTGTGAAGTAGAATTCAAAAATAAAGATCAAAATATGGATACAATCAAAGATAGTAACCATAATAGACATCTTGGACAAAAAGAAAAATTTTTATTTTTTGGTGAATAGTGTCGTATTCGTGAATAGTGTCGTATACGTGAATAGTGCCGTATACGTGAATAGTAACCCCGACACAAAAAGTTCTAAATTTGATAAAAAGTTCAAACCAATATTTCGGCATAATGATATTGAAGAAAATAATATCATTTAAGAAGAAAATAACATCCCTTACCTCAAGATAACAGTACTTCTATTCGGAATATTGGTATAAGGCTGAAGGAAACTTGCACTGATAAATAAAAACTCACAAAGTATCTAAATATTCACAAAATATGCTCGATAATATAGAGAGAGAAAGAGAGAAAACTTATGAATTCTGGTGTGATTTTCAATTCTAACTTAGCCCTCTATTTATAGGAAAATGTTAGCACGCCGAAGCAGACTTGACCTGCAACTTGATGGCTTTACCTGCTACTATTTCCACCCACCACATTTGAATAAAAATTCCAGCACATTTCTCACTAACCAAAAGTGGGGCCCACTCAATTCTAAAATTTTCCATCAAAATCATTTATAAACCTAATTTCCGAATCATTCACCTCTTAAAATTCATAACAAATTATACGTTCATTTTTAATGGTTCAAAATTTGTGGACATATACTCAACTTTTATATATATAACATATCCAAAAAATCACAACGATCCAATGGTCAGATTAAAAATTATAACTCACGCAATATATCTCAAGAACAGTGATTTAATTTTTAATACCTCCATTCCGACAAAAACACCTCAACATTAATTTCTTTACATTAAATAAATATATCCATCAATTATATCCACATAAAATAAATATTTTCTTATCATATAAATCAATAATTAATTATTTACAAATAATATTACAGAATTACAATTATGACAACCAGGTCGTTCCCAGGAAAGAGGGGGCTTTCCAATAAGGATTTCTCCTTACTGGCGCGCAATTAGATGACCACAATCTCTCCTTAGACATAACTTTCTAGACATTGCCAATAATACAATCTAATAATATTATTCAAATAATATGAATTATTGATCTGATAATGGAAAATACTGTGTAGCAATAATTATTGAAATAATAATAATATAAAATATCAACGCAGCAATTATTGAATCAATAAAATAAAATATTGAACAGTAACTACTGTAACAATTATTGAGTAGTGCCTTCTTACGTAAGAAACAATAATTGGTGCAATACCGTGTGCTACTATAATTTAACCACCGGGTATTCCAACAGTATTAACGGTAACAACTACGCCGTTATTTATAAACAACTTATGCTTGTCGTTTTCTTCATCCAATTGCTTTCTATTATGGAGCCCACACAAGGCTGCGCCGTCGTACGAATATTCCCCAACAGAAAGAATATTCCACGACCAAACGAATATTCCCCGACAACAAATGAATATTTTATAACCACTTGCTTATTTTATAAAATTTGCACATTTCACCCATAACCAAAGCATTATATCAAATTAACATCTTATTATTCACAATAATATTTAGAAAAAATTTAATTTTATTCATTAATAAGTTGGGGTCTTACAACCTCCCCTCCTTATGAAATTTCGTCCTCGAAATTGACGTACGTACCTGGTGTTTCGAAAAGGTGAGTATACCTCGCTTTCATTTCTGATTCTAACTCCCAGGTCATTTCTTCAATAGCATTGTTTCTCCACAAAACCTTAACTTGTGGTATAACCTTCGTGCGTAGAACATGCTCTTTCCTATCCAAGATCTTAACAGGTACCTCCTCGTACGTTAAATCTTCGGCTATCTCGTCTGGTTCTAACTTAAATATGTGGTTCGGGTCTTTCACATATTTACGAAGCACAGATACGTGAAAAACATTATGAACACGAGACATGCTTGGAGGTAATGCGAGTCGATATGCCATATTTTCTATTCGGTCAAGAATTTTAAATGGACCAACAAATCGTGGATTGAGCTTTCCTCTCTTTCCAAATCTTGTAACTCCTTTCCATGGTGCAACACGTAACAATACATGATCCCCAATACTAAATTCTACATCCTTTCGATGAAGATCCGCATAACTCTTTTGTCGATCCTATGTCGTTTGGATATGTTGTCGAATCGTTTGGATCTTCTTTGTAGTTATGCGTACCAATTCTTGTCCCAACAACGTTGCTTCACCCACCTCGTCCCATCATACTGGAGAACGACACTTTCGTCCATACAAGGCTTCAAATGGAGTCATACCTATACTTACCTGATAGCTGTTGTTGTAGGAGAATTTCACCAGTGGCAAGTACTTATCCTAACTTCCTTTGAAATCTAGAACACAGAGTCTTAATAGATCTTCAACGGTTTGAATAGTCCTCTCAGATTTCCCGTCCGTTTGAGGATGGTATGCTGAACTGAATCATAAATCCGTGCCCATAGCTTTCTGCAAGCTAACCCAAAATCGTGAAGTGAATCTTGGGTCATGATCCGAAACTATGGATACTGGCATGCCATGCAATCTCACAATCTCATTCACGTAAATACTAGCAAGACGTTCAAGAGAATATATCTCACGTATAGGTAAGAAATGAGCAGACTTGGTTAATCTATCAACAATGACCCAAATCGTATCTATACCTTGAGAAACCTTGGGAAGACCCGTAACAAAATCCATAGTAGTGTGTTCCCACTTCCATTTCGGAATCTCAAGTGGTTGGAATGGACCCTTTGGTACTTGATGCTCCGCTTTTATACGTTGACAAGTTAAACACCTCGAGATAAATTCCGCGATCTCTCTTTTTATATTGCTCCACCAAAATGTATGTCGAAGATCGGATACATTTTGGTACTCCCAAGATGGATTGCAAACGGTGTGTTGTGTGCCTCCATCATGATTCTATGCTTCAAGTCAGAATCGTTAGGAACACAAAGTCTGGGGTTGACTCGAAGTATTCCTTCTTCATCGATTCTTGCTTCTGGAATAGCACCTTCTTGTACTTTCTTCTTCACACGCATCAACTCCATGTCCGTAGATTGAGCAGCTTTAACTTTATCGATTAAAGTCGGTTCTATTCGTATATTTGATATCATCATGTGGGTACTTGGAGCATTCATCTCTATCTCCATCCTTTGCAAATTATACAAAATGGGCCTTTGTGTTAACAACATTGTACTCGTACCCGCATATAATCTTCTACTCAATGCGTCAGCTACTACGTTCGCTTTTCTAAGATGATATTGGATGGTATGATCGTAATCTTTCAACAGCTCAAGCCAACGTCATTGCCGTGTGTTGAGTTCTTTTTGGGTGAAAAAATATTTGAGGCTTTTATGATCCGTATAGATCTCCACTTTCTCCCCATACAGGTAGTGTCTCCAAATCTTCAACGCGAAAACGACTGCTGCCAACTCCAAATCATGAGTAGGATAATTCCTCTCATATTCTCTAAGTTGTCGCGAGGCATAGGCTATGACTTTCCCATGTTGCATGAGAACACATCCTAACCCTTTGCCTGAAGCATCGCTGTAGATAACAAATCCATCCGAACCAGATGGTATTGTCAGAACAGGTGCCGAAATCAGTCTCCTCTTGAGTTCTTAAAAACTCTTCTCACAATCCTCGCTCCAACTGAATTTTGTATCCTTCCGAGTCAGCTGAGTTAACGAAGTAGCGATTCTAGAAAATCCTTCCACGAATCTCCGATAATAACCAGCTAAACCTAGAAAGCTACGTACTTCGGTCACCGACTTCGGTTGCTCCCAACTTTGTATGGCTTCAATCTTCGCTGGGTCGACAGATACTCCATGTTTTGACACCGCGTGCCCAAGGAATGCTACTTCCTCAAGCCAGAACTCGCATTTCTTCAGTTTGGCATATAGCTTATTTTCACGAAGCCTTTGCAGTACCAGCTTCAAATGGTGCTTATGATCTTCACGGCTTTTGGAATAGATGAAGATGTCATCAATAAAGACAACAACGAACTGATCTAAATATTCTTTGAATACACGGTTCATCATATCCATGAAGGCAGCAGGAGCATTAGTCAATCCAAAAGATATGACTAAGAATTCATAATGCCCGTACCGAGTTCTGAAGGCAGTCTTTGGAATATTCTCAGTTTTAATTTTCAGCTGATGATATCCAGAACAAAGATCGATCTTTGAAAAGAATTGTGCTCCTTGCAACTGGTCGAACAGGTCATTAATATGAGGTAACAGATACCTATTCTTGATGGTGACATGGTTCAATTCTTGATAGTCAATACAAAGTCGCATACTCCCGTCTTTTTTCTTTACGAATAAAACAGGAGCACCCCAAGGAGACGTACTAGGACAAATGAAACCGATGTCTAACAATTCCTGTAATTGGACTTTTAACTCCTGAAGTTCAATAGGAACCATTCGATATGGAGTTTTAGAAATGGGCTTTGTACCGGGTTCAAGGTCAATAAAGAATTCAACTTCACGTTCTAGGGGTAGACCAGGAAGTTCTTCAGGAAATACGTCAGGAAATTCACTAACAACAGAAATATTATTCAAATCTGACGTGTTTTTGTTCAAGTCCATAACATGGGCTAAAAAAGCTTGACATCCATTTTTCAATAAACGAATGGCTTTATGGCTTGATATGACAGCGATTGATTTTAATGGTTTAGTTGCTTGAATTCGCATAACAGGTTGGTTAGGAATATGAAAACTAACAACCTTACGAAAATAATCAATTTTGGCATGATGAGTAGTTAACCAATCAATTCCTAAAATCACATCAAAAACAAGTATCTTTAAAGAGATAAGGTCAACAGGTAAGGTGATAGTGCCAACTTAGATCAAACAAGATTTATAAACAGTGGATGTAATGAAAGTTTCTCCTAACGGAGTTTCCACAGATAAATCAAAGTCTAATTTCTCCGAAGTCAAGTTTAAACGTTGAGCACAAGCTGGAGAGATAAAAGAATGGGTAGAACTAGTATCTAGTAAAGTATAAACTTCGCAAGAATTCAAGATTAGCATACCCGTGATCACCTCATTCGGGTTTCTCGCGTTTTGGCCAGTCACGACAAACGCTCTTCCAGGAATCGCTGATTTTGACTTATCCAGGACAGCTTTTGGAGTCACCATCCCCGCTGAACTTGGTTTTGCTATAGAACACTCTCGAGCTATATGACCCTCCTTTCCACAGTTATAACATACCTTGGATTATTGTGGGCAGTTTGGGCTGATATGTCCCTCTTTCTCGCATTTGTAACAAACGACCGGTGCTCGTTCTCCTCCCCTAGAAACAGTTAATGTTTGTGCTGACGTTTTCATGTTTTCATTATTGTACCTTCTCTTCTTGAAATCTCCTCCCGACTCGCTTCTTCTATTATTACGGCCACGATTTCCACCAGAGTGGTTACCGTTTTTTTCTAAATGTTTTCCTCCCTGCTGGTTTTCATTGGTCCGATGACCGCAGCCACCGGTATTACCTTGGTTATGTTCCCTCGGTTGAATATACTCATTATCTCACTCTAATAATTGAGCCCTGTTTACAATATCTGAATATAAAGAAAATTTATGAGAGATAAGATATTGCCGAATCTCGGGTTTTAAACCTCTCAGAAACATCCTTGTCATTCGTTCCTCATTCTCGACCAAATGAGGTGCAAACCTGGATAACTCTGTAAACTTCACCTCGTACTGGAACACCATTATGTTATTTTATTCCAGTCTAATAAACTCTACCTCCTTCATATGACGAATACTTTCAGGAAAGTACTTGTCATTAAACAGTTTCTGAAATGTTTTTCAGGACATGTTGAGTGCGTCAGGCTGGGTATGCTTCACAGACTCTCACCAGTAGTCTGCCTCACCGCGGAACATAAAGGTGGTGAATGGAACCTTCTGTTCCTCTGTGCATCCCAAGACATCGAATATCTTGGTAATTTGCTTGACCCACGTTTTCGCCTTGATCGGATCCGATTCTTCCTGAAAGTCTGGTGGACCCAACTCTTTGAACTACTTGGTCGTGACAAACCGCGCATTGTTATCATTTCCACCCGTATTCTGCACACGAGTCTCCTTCGTTTGATTTTGCATGAACTGCAAAAAGCTCCTAAACATTCCATCATTCATCGTTTGCTCGGTAACGTTGTTTACAGGAGGAATATTGCCTTCCTGTTTCACGTTCTCCTGGTTTGTGACTAAATATTGTTCCACAGTCTCATATACTCTATTGTTAACGTTCTCGACTGCCATTCTCAAATACTGCCATAAAACAAGGGTTAATTAAACAAATTAACATATCACATAATATCCCTATATTATGACCAACCAACAAATAAGCTTAGGTAGGACACACTAGCGAAGGATTTACTCGTCTCTCCCCTCCTAGTTCTATTCCTCGATCTCCGCCATAGACCATATCCCTAAGCTCTGATACCAACTGTGACGCCCCCAAAATAGGTATACATCACCCATTCTGAGTCGCCAAATACATGGTACAGAAACAAATATGACTTTATTAAAACACTTGTCGCACAAAATACGACAACACAATACTGTGAGTTTAAATACAAATATTATCTTCTAGACAATATCCACACTCAAATAAGTCCTCATTACAATTATTGAAACACTATTTAATAAAATAGTGAGGACTGCTAACACCACTGACTAGAAACATCACTCCACACTATATTCTCGCCTCCTGAGAAAAATGGAACAAAAAAGAAAAGGGTGAGCTCAACTAGCCCAATAAAGAATATTATGACTAAGATAATATACAACAACTTATCATTAGTCTTCAACAGGAAAAAAAATCTGATAAAATATAATAGACAACAAGTTTTAGATCAACAACTGCAGTGGAAACAGCAAACCATTAGAAGAGTCAAGTAGAGAATGAGTTCTACTATTTCTAAGATTTAAAAGTCCATCATCAATATTTTATCCCTGTAATAACAATTAATAACCATTTTTAATCAAATATTCATCTTTGCACTACAGGCCAAAGATATTCATTTGTATCACTAGTCAGTCATGTTCATCTCATCACCTGTTCATCTTTGTACTATGGACCAAAGATATTCATCAGTTAATCATTTATCTTTGCACTACAGACCAAAGATATTCAGTAATATAATCATTTAGGACTGAGGATGATGAAAAATATCTTAAAGAAAACGAATCCAATGAGCCAGAAGGACAAATATTAGGGATTCGTATTACAGTTTATCCAAGTGCAATAATACTCCATAACAACCAATTGTGAAGTAGAATTCAAAATTAAAGATCAAAATATGGATACAATCAAAGATAGTAACCATAATAGACATCTTGGACAAAAAGAAAATTTTTTATTTTTCGGTGAATAGTGCCGTATTCGTGAATAGTGTCGTATACATAAATAGTGCCGTATACGTAAATAGTAATCCCGACACAAAAAATTCTAAATTTGATAGAAAGTTCAATCCAATATTTTGACACAATGATATTGATGAAAATAATATCATTTAAGAAAAAAATATCATCTCTTACCTCAAGATAACAATATTTCTGTTCAGAATATCGGTATAAGGCTGAAAAAACCTTGCATTGATAAATAAAAACTCACAAAGTATCTAAATACTCACAAAATACGCTCGATAATATAGAGAGAGAAAGAGAGAAAACTTATGAATTCTGGTGTAATTTTCAATTCTAACTTAGCCCTCTATTTATAAAAAAATGTTAGCACGCCGAAGCAGGCTTGACCTGCAACCTGATGACTTTACCTACTACTATTCCCACCCACCATATTTGAATAAAAATTCTAGCACATTTCTCACCAACCAAAAGTGGGGCCCACTCAATTCTAGAATTTTCTACCAAAATTATTTATAAACATAATTTCCGAATCATTCACTTCTTAAAATTCATAACAAATTATACGTTCATTTTTAATGGTTCAAAATTTGTGGACATATACTCAACTTATATATGTATAACATATCCAAAAATCACAACGATCCAACGGTCAGATTAAAAATTATAACTCACGCAATATATCTCAAGAACAGTGATTTAATTTTTAATACCTCCATTCCGACAAAAACACCTCAACATTAATTTCTTCACATAAAATAAATATATCCATCAATTATATCTACATAAAATAAATATTTCCTTATCATATAAATCAATAATTAATTATTCACAAATAATATTACAGAATCACAATTATGACAGCCAGGCCGTTCCCAAGAAAGAGGGGGCTTTCCAATAAGGATTTCTCCTTACTGGCGCGCAATTAGATGACCAAACCTCTCCTTAGACAGAACTTTCTAGACATTGCCAATAATATTATCTAATAATATTATTCAAAAAATATGAATTATTGATCTGATAATGGAAAATACTGTGTAGCAACAATTATTGAAACAACAATAATATAAAATATCAACGCAGCAATTATTGAATCAAATAAATAAAATATTGAACAGTAACTACTGTAATAATTATTGAGTAGTGCCTTCTTACGTAAGAATCAATAATTGGTGCAATACCGTGTGCTACTATATTTTAACCACCGGGTATTCTAACAGTATTAACGGTAACAACTACACCGTTATTTATAAACAACTTATGCTTGTCATTTTTTTCATCCAATTACTTTCCATTATAGGGTCCACACAAAGTTGTGCCGTCGTACGAATATTCCCCGACAGAAAGAATATTCCACGACTAAACGAATTTTTCCCGACAACAAATGAATATTTTATAACCACTTGCTTATTTTGTAAAATTTGCACATTTCACCCATAACCAAAGCATTATATCAAATTAACACCTTATTATTCACAATAATATTTAGAGAAAATTTAATTTTATTCATTAATAAGTTGGGGTCTTACACTTTACCTCTATCTCCATCCTTTGCAAGTCATACAAAATGGGCCTTTGTGTTAATAACATTGCACTCGCACCCGCATATTATCTTATACTCAATGCGTCAACTACTATGTTTGCTTTTCCAAGATGGTATTGAATGGTATGGTCGTAGTCTTTCAACAGCTTGAGCCAATGTCGTTGCCGCATGTTGAGTTTCTTTTGGGTGAAGAAATATTTGAGGCTTTTATGATCTGAATATATCTCCACTTTCTCCCAATATAGATAGTGCCTCCAGATCTTTAGCGCGAAAACGACTGCTGTCAACTCTAGATCATGAGTAGGATAATTCCTCTCATATTCTTTAAGTTGTCGCGAGGCATAGGCTATGACTTTCCCATGTTGCATGAGAACACATCCTAACCCTTTGCCCAAAGCATCGCTGTAGATAACAAATCCATCCGAACCATATGGTATTGTCAGAACAGGTGCCGAAATGAGTCTCCTCTTGAGCTCTTGAAAACTCTTTTCGCATTCCTCGCTCCATACAAATTTTGTATCTTTCCGAGTCAACTGAGTTAACGGAGTAGCGATTCGAGAAAACCCTTCCACGAATCTCAGATAATAACTAGCAATGTAAGACCTCAAATTTTTTTTTTAAAATAGAATTTTCTCTATTTATTATTTTGAAATAGTAAGGGTTGAATTGATTAATGAGGTTAGTTATGGGTAAAATGCGTAAATATTTTTTAAATAAGCAAGTGGTTATAAAATATTCATTGTTGTCGGAGAATATTCGTTTGGTCGTGGAATATTCTTGTTATCAGGGAATATTTGTACGACAGCGCAGTATTTTATGGGCCCCATAACAGAAAGTGATTGGATGAAGAAAACGACAAGTATGAGTTGTTTATAAATAACGGCGTAGTTGTTACCATTAACACTGTTGGAATACCCGGTGGTTAAAACACAGTAATACGCGTTATTACACAGTAGCACACGGTATTGCACCAATTATTGATTCTTACGTAAGAAGGCACTACTCAATAATGGTTACAGTAATTACTGTTCAGTATTTTATTTTATTGATTCAATAATTGCTGCGTTGATATTTTATATTACTGTTGTTTCAATAATTGTCACTACACAGTATTTTCCATTATCGAAGCAATAATTCATATTATCTGAATAATATTATTAGATAACATTATTGACAATATCTAGAAAGTTCTGTCTAAGGAGAGGTTTGGTCACCTAATTGCGCGCCAATAAGGAGAGATCCTTATTGGAAAGCCCCCTCTTTCCTGGGAACAACCTGGTTGCCAGTATTGTGATTCTGTAATATTATTTGTGAATAATTAATTATTAATTTATATGATGAGGAAAATATTAATTTTATGTGGATATAAATGGAGAAAATTTTTAATGTGACAATTGTTGAAAATTAATATTTTATCTTTTCCTGATAAAATAATTTATTTAAATATATTATTATATTTTAATAATATAATAGTGATGATATTTTTATAATGAATGTGGTATATATAATAAGTAAATGAGAAGGAGGAGTATTTTTGTTGCAATAAATACTAAAAACATGTTAAACATGTTGGTGGACCCATTTCTTGACTGAAATTTGATTATAGCCTGTAAAATCGCCCGTTTGTGGATTTCGGTCAATTTCTGTTTGGAATTTGGAAAAAATTTCTTCTGTAAAGTTGTAGAGAATTGAATTTCTTATAAAAAATCACGAGATTCGAATTTTTTGATAAAAGGACTATTTATTATGAATTATTGAAGTTCTGAAGTTCTGAAATAATTAATTTTTGAAAGTTTTAATTATTTTTAATAACAAAAACATTTTTTTTGATTTAGTTGACTATTGGTGGCTGATATTTGGATCTGATTTGGTATGCGTAAGAATTTTTATATAATATATTAATATTATATTAAATTTTCTGCTTTGGTGTTCTAAGTATTTTTCTATAAATAGGGTACTTATGTTAGAATTGAAAATCACACCAGAAACTAAAGATTTCTCTCTCTTTCTCTCTCTATATATCGAGCGTACTTTTGTGAGTATTTTAGTACTTTGAGTATTTCTATACGGTGCAAGTTCTTTCAGCACTATATCCAGTATTTCAGTCAGAAGTACTATTCTTTCTGAGATAAGAGATGTTATTTTCTTCGTAAATGATATTATTTCTTCAATATCATTATGCCGAAATATTGGTTAGAACCTTTTATCAAATTTGGAACTTTTTTTCATGTTGAAATTACTATTCATGAGTTACTATTCATGAGTTACTATTCACGAGTTACTATTCACGAAGAATGATGATTTTTTTGTGAAATTTTTATCTTTTAGTGTCGGAGTTACTATTCATGTATACGGCACTATTCACGAATACGACACTATTCACAGAAAAATTAATTTTTTTTTTGTGTCCAAGATTGTCTTTTATAATTCCTATCTTTGATTGGATCTATGTTTTGATCATTCTTGAATTTTACTCCACTCTGATTATTTATGAAGTATTTTTGAACTTGAATTGTTTAAAGTACGAATCCTTAATATTTGTTCTTTTGTTTCACTGGATTCGTTTTCCTTAAAATATATTTTTCATCATCCTCAGTCCTAAATGATGATATTACTGAATATCTTTGTCCTGTAGTGCAAAGATGAACTATTGATGAATATATTTGGCCCGTAGTGCAAAGATGAACAGGTGTTGAGATGAACATGACCGACTGATTAATATCTTTGGCCTGTAGTGCAAAGATGACTATTTGAATTAAGATGTATATTGATTGATGTTACAGGGATAAAATATCGATGATGGACTTTTAAATTCATAGATGATAGTAGATTTTATTCTCTACTTAACTCTTCTAATGAATTATTGTTTCCGCTGCAGTTGTTGATCTAAAACTTATTGTCTATTATATTCTATCAGATTTTTTCCTGTTGAAGACTAAGGATAATTTGTTGTATATTATCTTAGTCATAATGTTCATTACTGGGCTAGTTGAGCTCACCCTTTTCTTTTTTGTTCTATTTTTTTCTCAGGAGGCGAGAATGTAGCGGGTAATAGTCGGGATATAGAATGATGGTTCAAGATAGTTGTCTTAGTAGTCCTCACTATTTTGTAAAATAGTGTATCAATAATTGTAATGAGGACTTATTTGAGTGTGGATATTGTCTAGAAGACAATATTTATATTTAAACTCACAGTTTAAGTGTTGTCGTATTTTGCACGACAATTGTATTAATAAAGTTGTAGTTATTTCTGTACCATGTATTTGGCAACTCAGAATAGGTTGGGTGGATTGGACCTATTTTGGGGGTGCCACAAGCTAAGCCCAGAAAGCTACATACTTCGGTCAACGACTTAGGTTGCTCCTAACTTTGTATTACTTCAATCTTCGTCGGGTCAACAGATACTCCATGTTTTGACACCACGTGCCCAAGGAATGCTACTTCCTCAAGCCAGAACTCGCATTTCTTCAACTTGGCATATAGCTTGTTTTCACGAAACCTTTGGAGTACCAGCTTCAAATGGTTCTCATGATCTTCACGACTTTTGGAATATATGAGGATGTCATCAATAAAGACAACAACGAACTGATCCAAATATTCCTTGAATACTCGGTTCATCATATCCATGAAAGCCGCAGGAGCATTAGTCAATCCAAAAGACATGACTAAGAATTCATAATGCCCGTACCGAGTTCTGAAGACAGTCTTTGGGATATCCTCAGTTCTAATCTTCAGCTGATGATATCCAGAACGAATATCGATCTTTGAAAAGAATTGTGCTCCTTGCAATTGGTCAAATAGGTCATCAATTCGAGGTAGCGGATACCTATTCTTGATAGTGACATGGTTTAATTCCCGATAGTCAATACAAAGTCGCATACTCCCGTCTTTCTTCTTTACGAATAAAACAGGAGCACCCCAAGGAGATGTACTAGGACGAATGAAACCGATGTCCAACAACTCCTGTAGTTGGACCTTTAACTCCTGAAGTTTAATAGGAGCCATTCGATATGAGGTTTTAGAAATGGGCTTTATACCAGGTTCAATATCAATAAAGAATTCAACTTCACATTCTTGGGGTAGATCGGGAAGTTCTTCAGGAAATACATCAGGAAAGTCACTAATAACAGGAATATTATTCAAATCTGATGTGTCTTTATTCAAATTCATAATATGGGCTAAGAAAGCTTGACATCCGTTTTTCAATAAACGAATAACTTTATGACTTGATATGACAGTGATTGATTTTAGTGGTTTAGTTGCTTGAATTCGAACAACAGGTTGGTTAGGAATATGAAAACTAACAACCTTACAAAAATAATCAATTTTGGCATGATGAGTACTTAACCAAGCAATCCCTAAAATCACATCAAAAGAAAGTATCTTTAAAGAGATAAGGTCAACAGGTAAGGTGATGGTGCTAACTTGGATCAAACAAAATTTATAAACAGTGGATGTAATGAAAGTTTCTCCTAACGGAGTTTCCACAGATAAATTAAAGTCTAATTTCTCCGGAGTCAAGTTTAAACGTTGAGCACAAGTAGGAGAGATAAATGAATGGGTAGCACCGGTATCTAGTAAGGTATAAACTTTGCAAGAATTTATGATTAGTTTACCCGTGATCACCTCGTTTGGGTTCCTCGTATTTTGACCAGTCACGAAAAACGCTCTTCCAGGAACTGTTAACTTTGACTTTTCTGGGACAGCCTTTTGAGTCCCCATCCCCGCTGGACTTGGTTTTGCTACCGTGCAATCTCGAGCAATATGTCATTCCTTTCCATTATTATAACATACCTTAAACTGTTGTGGGCAGTTTGGGCTGATATGTCCTTCTTTTCCACATTTATAGCATACGACCGGTGGTCGTTCTCCTCCCTTAGAAACAGTTACTGCTAGTGCTGACGTCTTCACATTATCATTGTTGAATCTCTTCTTTTTAAAATCTCCCCCCGACTCGCTTCTTCTATTTTTATGGCCACGATTACCACCAGAGTGGTTACCGCTTTTGTCCGTGTTCTTTTTTCCCCGCTGGTTATCGTTGCTCCGATGACTGCTGTCACCGGTATGACCCTGGTTGTGGTCTCTCGGTTGAACGTACTCGTTATCTCGCTCTAATAATTGAGTCCTGTTAACAACATCTGAATATAGAGAAAATTTATGAGAAATGAGTTACTGACGTATGTCGGGTTTCAAACATCTCAGAAACATCTGTATTATACGTTCCTCATTCTCCACCAAATGAGGTGCAAACCCGGATAACTCCGCGAACTTCGCCTCATATTGGGACACCGTCATGTTGTTCTGCTCCAGTCTAATAAACTCCACCTCCTTCATATGACGAATACTTTCAGGAAAGTACTTGTCATTGAACAGTTTCTGAAATGTCTCCCAAGACATGCTGAGTGCGACTGGATGGGTACGCTTCACAGATTTTCACCAGTAATCTGCCTCATTACGGAATATAAAGGTGGCGAATGGAACCTTCTTTTCCTCCGTGCATCCCAAGACATCGAATATCTTGGTAATTTGCTTGACCCACGTTTCTGCCTTAATCAGATCCGGCTTTCTCCAGAATTCTGGTGGTCCCAACTCTTTAAACTGTTTGGCTGTGACCAGTTGTGTATTACCATTGTTTCTACCTGCATTTTGAACAGGAGTCTCCCTCGTTTGGTTTTGCATAAACCGCAAAAAGCTTCTAAATATATCATCGTTCATCGTCTTCTCAGTGGTGTTGTTTACAAGAGGAACATTGCTGGCCTGTGCACGTTCTCCTCATTGGTGAGTAAAGGTGTCTCCACGGTCTGGTTTACTCCACTGTTAACATTCTCAGTTGCCATTCTGAAATACTACCATAAAACAAGGGTTAATTAAAGAAATTGACATGCAACATAATAACCCTATACTCTGACCAACCAACAAATAAGCTTAGGTAGGACACACTAGCGAAGGATTTACTCGTCTCTCCCCTCCTAGTTCTATTCTCCGATCTCCGCCAGCAATCATATCCCTAAGCTCTGATACCAACTGTGACGCCCCCAAAATAGGTATACATCACCCATTCTGAGTTGTCAAATACATGGTATAGAAACAACTACAACTTTATTAATACAATTGTCGTGCAAAATACGACAAAACTTAAACTGTGAGTTTAAATACAAAAATTATCTTCTAGACAATATCCACACCCAAATAAGTCCTCATTACAATGATTATTTTATAAAAATGGTGAGGACTACTAAAACAACTTTTAGAACCATCATTCCATACCCCGACTAGTACTCGCTACATTCTCGCCTCCCGAGAAGAAAAAATGGAACAAAAAGGAAAAGGGTGAGCTCAACTAGCCCAGTAAAAAATATTATGACTAAGATAATATAGAACAAATTATCGTTAGTCTTCAACAGGAAAAAATCTAATAGAATACAATAGACAACAAATTTTAAATCAATATTCGTAGTGGAAATAATAATTCATTAGAAGAGTTAAGTAGAGGATGAAATCTACTATCATCTATGAATTTAAAAGTCCATCAGTATTTTATCCCTGTAACATCAATCAATATACATCTTGAATTAAATATTCATCTTAGCACTACAGGCCAAAGATATTCATCAGTTGGTCATGTTCATCTAAACACATGTTCATCTTTGCACTACGGCCAAAGATATTCATCAGAAAATCATTCATCTTTGCACTACAGGCCAAAGATATTTAGTAATATCATCATTTAGGACTGAGGATGATGAAAAATATTTTAAAGAAAAACGAATCCAGTGAAACAAAAGAACAAATATTAAGAATTCGTACTTTAAACAATCCAAGTTCAAAAATACTTTATAAATAATCATAGTGGAGTAAAATTCAAGAATGATCAAACACGGATACAATCAAAGCTAGTATCCATAATAGATATTTTGGACGAAAAATAAAAATTTAATTTTTCTGTGAATAGTGTCGTATTCGTGAATAGTGTCGTATACATTAATAGTAACTCCGACACTAAAAGACAAGAATTTCACAATAAAAATCTTACCAATATTCCGGCATAATGATATTGAAAGAAATAATATCATTTTTAAAATAATAATATCCCTTACCTTGAAAGAATAGTACTTCTGGCTGGACTACTGAATATAGTGCTGAAAGGAACTTGCACCGTATTACAACACTCAAAGTATCAAAATACTCACAAGAATACGCTCAATATATCGAGAGAGAAAGAGAGAAAAATTTTTAGTTTCTGGTGTGATTTTCAATTCTAACCTAAGCACCCTATTTATAGGAAAATGCTTAGAACACCAAAGCGGAAAATTTAATATAGTATTAATATATATAATCAAATTTCTTATGCCCACTTTCTTAGATCTGAATTCAACCATTTACATCACATGCAAGACCCACAATAATGACCAAAAACGTTTTTCATATTAAAAATAATTAAAACTTCCAACAATCAATTATTTCGGAACTTCGGAGTTTCAATAATTCATAATAAATAGCTCTTTTATCAGAAAAATTTGAACCTTATGTCTTTTCTATAGGAAATTCCATTATTTACAACTTTGCAGAAGAAAGTTTTTCTAAATTCCAAACAGAAATTGACCTGAATCCACAAACGGACGATTTTACAAGCTATAATCAAATTTTAGTCAAGAAATGGGGTCCACCGACATGTTTAACATGTTTTTAACATTTATTGCAACAAAAATATTCTTCCTCCTCATATACTCATATATCCCACATTCATTGTAAAAATATCACCATTATTATATTATTAAAATATAATAATATATTTAAATAAATTATTTATCAAAAGAAATAAAATATCAATTTTTCAACAATTGTCACTTTAAAATTTTCTCCATCTATATCCACATAAAATGAATATTTTTCTTATCATATAAATCAATAATTAATTATTCACAAATAATATTATAAAATCACAATATCGACAACCAGGCCGTTCCCAGGAAAGAGAGGGCTTTCCAATAAGGATTTCTCCTTACTGGCGCGCAATTAGATGACCAAGCCTCTCCTTAGACAGAACTTTCTAGACATTGCCAATAATGTTATCTAATAATATTATTCAGATAATATGAATTATTGCTCCGATAATGGAAAATATTATGTAGTGACAATTATTGAATAACAGTAATATAAAATATCAATGCAACAATTATTGAATCAATAAAACAAAATATTGAACAGTAATTACTGTAATAATTTTTAAGTAGTGCCTTCTTACGTAAGAATCAATAATTGGTGCAATACCGCGTGCTACTGTGTTTTAACCATCGGGTATTCCAACAGTATTAACGGTAACAACTACGCCGTTATTTATAAACAACTTATGCTTGTCGTTTTCTTCATCCAATCGCTTTCCGTTATGGGGCCCACACAAGGCTGCGCCGTCGTATGAATATTCTCCGACAGTAAGAATATTTCACGACCAAACGAATATTCTCCGATAAAAATGAATATTTTATAATCACTTGCTTATTTAAAATATTTGCGCATTTTACCCATAACTAACCACATTAATCAAATCAACCCTTACTATTTCAAAATAATAAATAGAGAAAATTTAATTTCATTAATAAGTTGGGGTCTTACACCTTTGATCCCTAAAGTCTTATTTTTGTGATGATTTTGACAATCACAATAGATTACGTGTTAATGTGATTGTATTAATAATCACAAAAGCACTAAGTGTTTGCGTGATTGCTAAAATCATCACGTAAAATCTTTCATGATGGGCATATACAAGACGATCATTGTGATGCATAAAGCCATCACGTAAACTTTTCGTGGTGATTTTTCTACTTTTTGTGACAGATTTTTTCCATCACAAATGTCTATTTTTTTAGTAGTGATTAACCACACTTTTACATTTCAAAATTATCTTTAATCGACCACATATTAATTATCCACATTTTTCACATTTCAAGATTACATTTAATATTCCATATATTAATTATCCACATTTTTTACATTTCAAGATTATAGTTTTCTTTACTATTTAAAATTATTATTATATTATCCATCTTCTACATTATTGACTTAATGTATTAATATCACATATATTTAAGTATAAGTGTTATTTACCTAGCGTATTAATGAATTTATCTAACTTTTCAGTACCTACAACTTTTAAATACATAACTTTTCATTGTTACCCTTACTACTATGACAACTATTGGTTTAATATTGTAGAATAATGTACTGACATTGTGTGTTATTGTTCCTATATTGTCGAGTATTTTAACAGTTAAATATAACAGTTTAGCTGACAACTTTTATTAACAAATATTTTTTCATTTAATATATCTGAGAATTATTATGGTGTGGGGTCCACCAATGATTAGTTGAAACGACGCCATCGTACATTACCAAATATTCTTTAACATCTCCGTCGACATTATTTTTGTTTCTTTTAATTTGCACATATTATCCTTAACTTTATATCAATTTAATACCTTATTGTTTCAAAAAATATATAAAGAAAAATCAAGTTTTATTAATTAAAAGTCAGGGTATTACTGTAAGACCCCGAATTTTATGAAATAAAAGTATTCAATTTTTCTTATAATTACTATTCAGTAAATGGTTAAATTGATAAAAGTTTAAAGTTATGAGTGAAATACGATTTTTTTTCAAAATAAGCAAGTGGTTATAAAATAATCATTGTTGTCGGGGAATATTCTTTCTGTCGGGGAATATTCGTACGACGGCGCAGCCATTTGTGGGCCCCATAACAGAATAACTGTCGGGTGAAGAAAACGACAAATTTGAGTTTTTACAAATAACGGCGTAGTTGTTACCGTTAACACTGTTGGAATACCCGGTGGTTAAAATACATTAATACGCGTTATTGCACAGTAGCACACGGTATTGCATAGTATTTTTGAAATTATTGATTCTTACGTAAGAAGGCACTACTCAATAATTGTTACAGTAATTACTGTTCAATATTTTATTTTATTGATTCAATAATTGCTACGTTGAAATTTTATATTATTGTTGTTCAATAATTATCACTGCACAGTATTTTCCATTATCAGATCAATAATTCATATTATTTGAATATTATTATTAGATAACATTATTGGCAATGACTAGAAAGTTCTGTCTAAGGAGAGGTTTGGACATCTAATTGCGCGCCAGTAAGGACAAATTCTTATTGGAAAGCCCCCTCTTTCCTGGGAACGGCCTGGTTGTCATAAATGTGATTCTGTAATATTATTTGTGAATAATTAATTATTGATTCATATGATAAGGAAATATTTATTTTATGTGGATATAAACGAGGGATATATTTTTGTGGTTAAAAATGAAGGAGTTAATGTTGAGGTTTTTATTCGTATTTTTGTCGGAATGGAGGTATTAAAAATCAGGATTTTTGAGATATTTTGCGGGGGTTAAAATTTTTAATCCGACCGTTGGATCGTGGTAATTTTTGGATATGTTATACATATATAAGTTGAGTATATGTCCACAAATTTTGAACCGTTAAAAATGAACGTATGATTTATTATGAATTTTACGAGATGACTGGTTCAGAAATTGTTGAATTTTCGGAGTTTATCATTTTGGTAGAAAATTCTAGAATTGGTGGGCCCCACTTGTGGTTGGTGAAGAAATGTGCTGAATTATATTTCAAATGTGGTGGGTGGGAATAGTAGCAGGTAAAGCCTTCAGGTTGCAGGTAAAACCTACCAAAATTTTCCTATAAATAGAGGGCTAAGTTAGAATTGAAAATCACACCAGAAACATAAGCTTTCTCTCTTTCTCTCTCTATATTATGAAGTATATTTTGTGAGTTTTTAGATACTTGGTGAGTTGCTATTCATTAGTGTAAGTTTCCTTCAGCATCATATCCGATATCCAGTCAGAAGTACTGCTCTTTTGAGGTAAGGGATTGTAAGGGATAGTAAGGGATAATAAGGAATTTTAAGGGTTGTTATGTTTTTCAGTTTCGTAATTTTTCTGACCTTTAAAAATTCTGGAAAAATTTAAAATGATATTTTGATGAGTTTTCTTGATTGTGTCCAAAAATGGTGATTTTTGGATGTATAGAATGAGAGTTATGAATTTTATGAGAAAAGACTATTTTAAAAGTAACCGCTTATAATTCCTTGTGGTTAACTCCAAAATTGATGAAATTTTTATTGGGAGTACATGAATATGATAGGAGTATACTCTGTGAATTTCAGAATTTTTAGATAAAAGTATAATTTTTGATAAATGTCTAAATATTCGGCTATTTTGGTCATATGAAAAATAGTAAATGACTTTTAAAAATTCTGAGAAAAATATATGTTCACTATGGGACTATATTATGCTAAATCTCAGAAAAAAAATATTTTTGGAACTGATTTGGTATTTTTCATAAAAATGGTCTAGTTATGAGTAAATGAATTAAATATGTTTTGTGAAGAAAGAAAATTGGAAAATATGATTTTATGGCTTGAAAATCCTATATGAGGTATATGCAGATTTTTGATGAGGGTTTTGGTTATTGATGATGAAATTGTAAGAGTTGGCATTTTATGATGATTAAATGCATTAATTAGTAAAGTGTAAACAATTAAAATAAATTGTTTATAAATTTAAGTAATGTTATTCTTTCAATATCATTATACCGAAATATTGGTATAGATTTTATTGTGGAATTTCTATCTTTTGTGTCGGGGTTACTATTCATGAGTTACTATTCACGATTTACTATTCATGAATTACGAATATTACTCTTGAGATTAAAACTATATGTTGATCATATTATTTTTATCATCATATATAACATTTTTATAACCCTGATATTGAAATTTTCTTTCACTGGAGTGTAAAGATGGGTAGATTATTGGTATGATCATGACTAGGGTTCTCTTTGGCCTGTAGTGCAAAGTTGAATTGTGACTGGTATGATCATGACCATTGAATTTATAATTGCATATCTTAAGCTTAAGTGCAAAGGTGAATTGATCAACATGATTATAATTATTGTTTATATAAATTCTGAAATGATTATATATTTCTTTGAGATATGAATATATTTGGCCTGTAGTGCAAATATGAACTGTTGATGAATATCTTTGGCCTGTAGTGCAAAGATGAATTGTAGATGAATATCTTTGGCCTGTCGTGCAAAGATGACATGTTGTAGAATATCTTTGGCCTGTAGTGCAAAGATGAATTATTGATGAATATCTTTGGCATGTAGTGCGAAGATGAACTGTTGTTGAATATCTTTGGCCCGTAGTGCACAGATAGTTTATTGATGAATATCTTTGGCCGTAGTGCGAAGATGGATTTATTAGCATGATTATGAACAGGAACTGTGATTTGGTATAACCGTGATCTTTGACATTTCAGGTAAAAACAGGTGATGATAATATTCTTCGTCCTGGGTGCGAAGAAAAATTTATAGTCACAATTATGATTATGAGTTATTCATATGATTGTGGAAAGGAACTGTTGAGTGATGTTACATGGATAAAATATTGATGGTGGATTTTTAACATGGAGAAGATTATAGACTTTATAGTCTATTTGACTCTTCTAATGGATTGCTCGTTCCGCTGCAACTATGGTTGAAATTTTTATCATTTACCATATGTTCTAAATCTCTGATTTATTGTTGATGAAGGCTATTGATAATTGAATTATCTTTAGTCATGACATTCTTTACTGAGCTAGTTGTGCTCACCCTTTTGCTTCACAATTCCTTTCAGGTAATAAGAGTGTAGCTGGGTCGAGCGGGGGTAACAAGGGAATAGAACGGTGGTCATCATTTAGTAGTTATATTTGGTGAAGAAAATAGGGTGAGGCGAACCCAACGTTGGAAGGGTGTTTTGTTACTATCATACAAGATGTCTAATGACATACAACCTCGTGTCATCATAAGACAGGGATGTGCTCATCCACTTGCTGAGTATCTTTACGAGCACTACCTATATAATCTTGGTGTTTGTTTGAAGTATAATTCTCAATTAGAGACAGTGGAGATAATGATAAGTCAAGAGAAGACTCACCATTGGGAAGAATATGATAGTAATCTTCTCGTTTTTCTTTGGGGTCTATTGGGTCAACCAAGGATAATTCTGTGGCCATATGATATCTATCATAACCTAGACGCGTGGCCTCCCATGTACGAAGGTTTCCTTGAGCACTTCCCAAAGATTCTAATTTCTAAAACAGTTTTTGACTATACCTTTATGTAAGGTGTTATTGTGAGGTGATGTCCACGGTTGGAACATGAGTCACATTTGGTATATATTTGTATCCAAACTCACAGCATATGTGTTGTTGTATTTTGCACGACAATTGTTGTAATAAAGTTGTAGTTATTTTCTGTACCATGTATTTGGCGACTCAGAATGGATTGGGTGGAATGGACCTATTTTGGGGTCGTTACATTTGGTATCAGAGCTTAGGGATATGATCTCTGGCGGAGATCGGGGAATATAACTAGGAGGGGAGAGATGAGTAAATCCTTCGCTAGTGTGTCCTACCTAAGCTTATTTGTTGGTCAGTCATAATATCGGGATATTATGTGATATGTTAATTTGTTAAATTAACCCTTGTTTTGAAGCTGTATTCTAGAATGATATTTGAAATACAGGAGATGAGCAATGGAGAAATTATGATGACAGGAAATATGGAATCTGAAATAAAAGCAAGGTATTCTCAACTCTTTGAAATACCAGGTACGTAAATTTCGGGGACGAAATTTCATAAGGAGGGGAGATTGTAAGACCCCGAATTTTATGAAATAAAAGTATTCAATTTTTCTTATAATTACTATTCAGTAAATGGTTAAATTGATAAAAGTTTAAAGTTATGAGTGAAATATGATTTTTTTTCAAAATAAGTAAGTGGTTATAAAATAATCATTGTTGTCGGGGAATATTCTTTCTGTCGGGGAATATTCGTACGACGGCGCAGCCATTTGTGGGCCCCATAACAGAATAACTGTCGGGTGAAGAAAACGACAAATTTGAGTTTTTACAAATAACGGCGTAGTTGTTACCGTTAACACTGTTGGAATACCCGGTGGTTAAAATACAGTAATACGCGTTATTGCACAGTAGCACACGGTATTGCATAGTATTTTTGAAATTATTGATTCTTACGTAAGAAGGCACTACTCAATAATTGTTACAGTAATTACTGTTCAATATTTTATTTTATTGATTCAATAATTGCTACGTTGAAATTTTATATTATTGTTGTTCAATAATTGTCACTGCACAGTATTTCCCATTATCAGATCAATAATTCATATTATTTGAATATTATTATTAGATAACATTATTGGCAATGACTAGAAAGTTCTGTCTAAGGAGAGGTTTGGTCATCTAATTGCGCGCCAGTAAGGAGAAATTCTTATTGGAAAGCCCACTCTTTCCTGGGAACGGCCTGGTTGTCATAAATGTGATTCTGTAATATTATTTGTGAATAATTAATTATTGATTCATATGATAAGGAAATATTTATTTTATGTGGATATAAACGAGGGATATATTTTTGTGGTTAAAAATGAAGGAGTTAATGTTGAGGTTTTTATTCGTATTTTTGTCGGAATGGAGGTATTAAAAATCAGGGTTTTTGAGATATTTTGCGGGGGTTATAATTTTTAATCCGACCGTTGGATCGTGGTAATTTTTGGATATGTTATACATATATAAGTTGAGTATATGTCCACAAATTTTGAACCGTTAAAAATGAACGTATGATTTATTATGAATTTTACGAGATGACTGGTTCAGAAATTGTTGAATTTTCGGAGTTTATCATTTTGGTAGAAAATTCTAGAATTGGTGGGCCCCACTTGTGGTTGGTGAAGAAATGTGCTGAATTATATTTCAAATGTGGTGGGTGGGAATAGTAGCAGGTAAAGCCTTCAGGTTGCAGGTAAAACCTACCAAAAGTTTCCTATAAATAGAGGGCTAAGTTAGAATTGAAAATCACACCAGAAACATAAGCTTTCTCTCTTTCTCTCTCTATATTATGAAGTATATTTTGTGAGTTTTTAGATACTTGGTGAGTTGCTATTCATTAGTGTAAGTTTCCTTCAGCATCATATCCGATATCCAGTCAGAAGTACTGCTCTTTTGAGGTAAGGGATTGTAAGGGATAGTAAGGGATAATAAGGAATTTTAAGGGTTGTTATGTTTTTCAGTTTCGTAATTTTTCTGACCTTTAAAAATTCTGGAAAAATTTAAAATGATATTTTGATGAGTTTTCTTGATTGTGTCCAAAAATGGTGATTTTTGGATGTATAGAATGAGAGTTATGAATTTTATGAGAAAAGACTATTTTAAAAGTAACCGCTTATAATTCCTTGTGGTTAACTCCAAAATTGATGAAATTTTTATTGGGAGTACATGAATATGATAGGAGTATACTCTGTGAATTTCAGAATTTTTAGATAAAAGTATAATTTTTGATAAATGTCTAAATATTCGGCTATTTTGGCCATATGAAAAATAGTAAATGACTTTTAAAAATTCTGAGAAAAATATATGTTCACTATGGGACTATATTATGCTAAATCCCAGAAAAAAATATTTTTGGAACTGATTTGGTATTTTTCATAAAAATGGTCTAGTTATGAGTAAATGAATTAAATATGTTTTGTGAAGAAAGAAAATTGGAAAATATGATTTTATGGCTTGAAAATCCTATATGAGGTATATGCAGATTTTTGATGAGGGTTTTGGTTATTGATGATGAAATTGTAAGAGTTGGCATTTTATGATGATTAAATGCATTAATTAGTAAAGTGTAAACAATTAAAATAAATTGTTTATAAATTTAAGTAATGTTATTCTTTCAATATCATTATACCGAAATATTGGTATAGATTTTATTGTGGAATTTCTATCTTTTGTGTCGGGGTTACTATTCATGAGTTACTATTCACGATTTACTATTCATGAATTACGAATATTACTCTTGAGATTAAAACTATATGTTGATCATATTATTTTTATCATCATATATAACATTTTTATAACCCTGATATTGAAATTTTCTTTCACTGGAGTGTAAAGATGGGTAGATTATTGGTATGATCATGACTAGGGTTCTCTTTGGCCTGTAGTGCAAAGTTGAATTGTGACTGGTATGATCATGACCATTGAATTTATAATTGCATATCTTAAGCTTAAGTGCAAAGGTGAATTGATCAACATGATTATAATTATTGTTTATATAAATTCTGAAATGATTATATATTTCTTTGAGATATGAATATATTTGGCCTGTAGTGCAAATATGAACTGTTGATGAATATCTTTGGCCTGTAGTGCAAAGATGAATTGTAGATGAATATCTTTGGCCTGTCGTGCAAAGATGACATGTTGTAGAATATCTTTGGCCTGTAGTGCAAAGATGAATTATTGATGAATATCTTTGGCATGTAGTGCGAAGATGAACTGTTGTTGAATATCTTTGGCCCGTAGTGCACAGATAGTTTATTGATGAATATCTTTGGCCGTAGTGCGAAGATGGATTTATTAGCATGATTATGAACAGGAACTGTGATTTGGTATAACCGTGATCTTTGACAGTTCAGGTAAAAACAGGTGATGATAATATTCTTCGTCCTGGGTGCGAAGAAAAATTTATAGTCACAATTATGATTATGAGTTATTCATATGATTGTGGAAAGGAACTGTTGAGTGATGTTACATGGATAAAATATTGATGGTGGATTTTTAACATGGAGAAGATTATAGACTTTATAGTCTATTTGACTCTTCTAATGGATTGCTCGTTCCGCTGCAACTATGGTTGAAATTTTTATCATTTACCATATGTTCTAAATCTCTGATTTATTGTTGATGAAGGCTATTGATAATTGAATTATCTTTAGTCATGACATTCTTTATTGAGCTAGTTGTGCTCACCCTTTTGCTTCACAATTCCTTTCAGGTAATAAGAGTGTAGCTGGGTCGAGCGGGGGTAACAAGGGAATAGAACGGTGGTCATCATTTAGTAGTTATATTTGGTGAAGAAAATAGGGTGAGGCGAACCCAACGTTGGAAGGGTGTTTTGTTACTATCATACAAGATGTCTAATGACATACAACCTCGTGTCATCATAAGACAGGGATGTGCTCATCCACTTGCTGAGTATCTTTACGAGCACTACCTATATAATCTTGGTGTTTGTTTGAAGTATAATTCTCAATTAGAGACAGTGGAGATAATGATAAGTCAAGAGAAGACTCACCATTGGGAAGAATATGATAGTAATCTTCTCGTTTTTCTTTGGGGTCTATTGGGTCAACCAAGGATAATTCTGTGGCCATATGATATCTATCATAACCTAGACGCGTGGCCTCCCATGTACGAAGGTTTCCTTGAGCACTTCCCAAAGATTCTAATTTCTAAAACAGTTTTTGACTATACCTTTATGTAAGGTGTTATTGTGAGGTGATGTCCACGGTTGGAACATGAGTCACATTTGGTATATATTTGTATCCAAACTCACAGCATATGTGTTGTTGTATTTTGCACGACAATTGTTGTAATAAAGTTGTAGTTATTTTCTGTACCATGTATTTGGCGACTCAGAATGGATTGGGTGGAATGGACCTATTTTGGGGTCGTTACAATTACAACCTCCACTCCTTATAAAATTTCGTCCTCGAAATTTGATGTACTTTGAATTTGAAAGAGGTAAGTATATTCTAGTTCTCAGATTATTTCCTTTGTATCATGGTTCCTCCAAAGAACTTTGAGTAAAAATATGACCTTCGAGCGTATAATTTGTTTCTTCTTTTCCATGATCTTCACAGGTACATTCTCATATGTTAAATCATCTGCTATCTAATATGGTTCCAATTCCATGATGTGGTTTGGGTTCTTTATATATTTGCGTAACATATATATGTGAAAATATTATGAATAAGGGACATGTTTGGCTAAGGCTGTAAACGAGCCAACACAGTTAGGGCTCAATTCGGGCTCGACTCAAAAAAATACGAGCGAGACTCGGATTCTTTAATAATATGATCTAAATCTTAGCATTAAAAATAGTTCAAATAAAAATATGAGTAGAATCTAAGCAAGGTTATACTCGACTCGTTTAAGATTCAAACTACTCAAATTTTTTATTGTGATTCGATACATACTCTGTTAATACATATTCGATTAGATGTTCGATACATTCTCTTATAATATATACAAATTTAAATCAAATTAGGATAATTAGTTATTATTTTGTTTTATTTTTAATTTTAATTGTGATTTTATATTTGTTAAGTGTAATAATAAATATATTTTCTCATTTTTAAGTAAAATAATAAATTCAATTTATAATTATATTTATTATAAAACTAGTTATTATGTGGAGACTCGAATTATAGCTTGAATTTGAAGGCTCGCGAGTAGTTTGAATAAATATTTGAGTCGAGTCGGATCGAATTCGAGTAATAAATATTCGTGTCGAGTCGAATCTGAGTAGGATTTTTCAAATATAATTCGAATTCGAGCCGAATTCGAGTACGAATTAATCATTTCGAGTCGAATTTGAGTAGCTCTCTGTTCGCTCCGATTCGACTCGTTTACACCCTTATGTTTGGCGATAGAGCTAGTATGTAGGTCATAGTTCCCACTCGTTCGAGGATTTTAAATGGGCCAATAAATCGAGGGTTGAACTTTTCTCTCTTTTCGAATCTCATAACTCCTTTCCATAGATCAACACGTAAAAATACACGGTCTCCGACATTGAATCCTTCGCATGAAGATCATCATAACTCTTTTGTTTTTCTTGTGTTGCTTGTATTCGTTGTTAGATAATTTGGATATTTTCTATAGTTATGCGTACTAACTCTAGTCCCAATAATTATGCTACTCATATCTCATTCCAGCATACTGGAGAGTGACACATTTGTCCATACAAAGCCTCAAATTGAGTCATGTCTATACTTGTTCGATAATTGATGCAGGAGGAGAATTCAACCAAGGGTAAGTACTTATCCTAACTTCCCTTGAAGTCTAGTTCGAAAAGTATCAATAAATCTTCGAGAGTCTGGATTATCCTTTCCTACTGCCCTTTTGTTTGCGGAAGGTATGCAGAATTGAATCACAACTCAGTGTCTATAGATTTTTATAAGCTGATCCAAAATTATAAAGTGAATCTAGGGTCATGGTCAGAAACTATGGATACTAGCATGTCATGCAATCTCACTTATGTACTGTTAGAGTTAGTGCCCTAGAGGCCAATTATTTGATATAATTGCTTAACATTTCGATATTATATTTGATTGAATAAATGAATGATTTTATTATGGTTTTATTTACTGCGTTATATAAATGTTAACATAATAAAATTCCTTAGAATAGTGATACAAATTATATAGTTTCAAGTATGTGACTTGAACATGAGATTATATAATTATAATTAGTATCATTACTCTTAAATGTCCCTAGTCGAGTATCATTGTTGATGGGACAACAATGATGCATTGAGACTAGTATGTGGATTGACTGATGACCAAATCTCATTGGTCATAAATATATGAGATATTACGTCAATGCATAGGTACGTGTTAGAGAACGATGTTCATGAAAGTAGTAAGAGCATTAGTTAATCCAAAAAGCATGACCAAGAACTCTTAATGTCTATATCGAAATATGAAGGAAATCTTTAGAATATCATCAACTTTAATCTTTAACTAATGATATTCGGAACGGAGATTAATTTTTAAAAAATATTGACCACCTTACAAATGATCAAGAAGGTCATCAATTTGAGTTAACGAGTACCTATTCTTGATGGTGACATGGTTCAACTATCGATAGTCAATACACAGTCTCATACTCCCGTCTTTCTTCTTTACAAATAAAACAGAAGCACCCCAAGGTGATGTACTCGAACATATGAAACTCATATCTAATAGCTCCTGTAGTTGGACTTTTAACTCCTGAAGTTCAATGAGAGCCATTCGGAATGAGGCCTTAGAAAGAGTTTTGGTACCGGGTTCAAGGTCAATACAAAATTAATTTCACGGTCTAGGGGTAGCCCAAGAAGTTCTTCGAAAAACACATTAGGAAATTCATTAACAATGAAAATGTAATTCAAGTATGACGTGTTTTTGTTTAAATCAGTGATATGGGTTAACATGGCTTAACATCCATTTTTCAATAAGCGAGATAACTTTATGGCTAGAAATGACAATTATCAATTTCAACGGCTTGGTTGCTTGAATTTTCATAACAGGTTGATTAAGAATATGAAAACTAATGGTCCTATGAAAGTAATCAATTTTAGCATGATGTCTAGTCAACCAAATAATTCTTAAAATCACCTCAAAATCACTCATTTCCAAAAAGATATGATCAACAGGTAATGTGAGGGTATCGATTTGGACCAAACAAGATTTATAGACAGTAGATATAACGATTATCTCTCTTAATGAAGTTTTAACAGATAAATCAAAGTCTAATTTCTTAGAAGTCAAATTCAGAGCACATGCAGGTGAAACAAAAAAGTGGGTAGAGCCAGTATCTAACAGGGTATATACTTCGTGTGAGTGCAGCTTACCAATTATGACTTCGTTTGGGTTCCATGTCTTTGGGTTGTCATAAGAAAAACTCTCCCTTGAGCCATAGGTTTTGGCTTGTTCGTGTTAGTCTTAGGTCTTGGGTGTCCTCATTACATATAAATTTGATTTTACTGACGGATAAAATCGAGCTATGTGACTTTCCTTCCCACAACTGTAGCAAACCTTGGATGGTTGAGCACAATTTGGGCTAATATGTCCCTTCTGTCCACATTTGTAACATTTTACTGGTGCTCGATCACCTCCCTTTGAAATCATTGTCGGTGCCTTTCCACGATAATCATAAGTCTTCTTTTCTTGAAGTAATTTCCATTAGGCTTGCTCCTTCTATTATTTGTGTCAGGATTACTGTCGGAGTGGTTTCCATTTTTGGCAAGGTGATTGCCTTCTCGATGGTTATCGTTGTTCTGATGATTATTGTAATTGTCATGATTATTATCATGATTTCTTTCTCTTTAATGGTCATTACTTCTTGGTTGGGATATTTATCTTTCTCGCTCTAGAACCGAGCCCTATCCGCTATATCTGAATATAAACAAAGTTTAAGAGAAATAATGTGTTGACGAATTTCATGTTTCAAACCTTGTGAAAACATTCAAGTCCTGCGCTCCTTATCATCCACCAAGTGGGGTGCAAACTGGGATAGTTCAGTAAACTTTGTTTCGTATTGTAAGACAATCATGTTATTTAGCTCTAATTTGATGAATTCTACCTCATTCATGTAGCGAATTCTCTCTGGAAAATATTTCTAATTGAATAGTTCTTAGAACTCCGCCCAAGACATCTTGAGTGTCGGGTTAATAAGTATGTTTCACTGATTTCCACCAGTGATCCGCCTCTCCTCGCAATATAAAGATGGCAAAAGGAAACTTTTGTTCCTCGGCGCATCACAATACATCAAATATTTTTCGTCATTTACTTTATCCACGCCTCTACCTTGAGTGGGTCCGACTTCCTGAAAAACTCAGGAGGTCACAACTCCTTGAACTATTTTGCAGTGTCACTACAAGAAAATGGTCTATCAGCGACCGCGTAATAGCGACTGCCTTTGGTCGCAGATATCTATCAGCGACCGAGTGCAGTGGCTGATAGTTGTCGCATAAAATCTAGTCGCTGGGATGCACATCAGCGACCCCTATTAGCGACAGACACATCTGCGACCGTTATTCACGACCGAAATGATAAATTCGGTCGCTAAGCTGAGTTAGCATGGTCCAGGGCCAAAGTTGACATGGTCCACGTGTCGGCGACCGCTATCAGCGACCGCATTCGGTCGCTGATATGAAGAAATATTTAGCCGTCGCTACTAACTATCAGCGACCGCATGCGGTCGCTGATATGAATCAAAATGCAAACAAGATTTTTGCTGTTTTGCAGAATTCCCAAAAACCTGTACCTGTTTTGTACCTGCTTTATCCCAACACACAATCATAACAATATAAACAGCATTCACAACAATATAAACATCCATCGTCCACCAACATACACCAAACTAATATTTAAACCTTTAGAACCCAATATGAATTGAATAAATATAATAACATTTCAAAACTTGTTTAAGTAACATACAGACATCCAAATAATAAATATACAAGTACAAGCTTATACTATAACTACAAAACTGATCTAAAGCAGGTACGTCAAGCATCATCGCCTCCTTGATCACCCTGTAATTAACAAAATAATAAAATAAGTTACAAATATAGTAACTATGTTGATACTGATATATATTACGACAATATATACAACAAATTGATTTTATACCTCGTCGTCATCCCCATGATGTCCTGCTGCTGTTGTCGCTACTGCTTCAGCTAACTCCTCAGGATCAAGAGCCCCCAGACGTCCACCCAGTATCTTCAAAAGATTTCGATCTCGACATATAGCTCTCACACAGTCAGCCGGAGTGTGAACAGCTGGATGACTAGATGACTATGAAGACTGGGTAGCAGAGCTGCCTGAGCCACTGAAGGATGGGCGTCGTCGTTGTCCTTGACCTTTAATGTAGTTCTTCTTCACAACTGACTCCCTCTCCCACAGCTCTTGATCAATAGTCGGACGTGGAGTGCCTTTAGGATAGCGCTCATTCAATAAACGCTTATAAGTATCTTGTCATCATGTTAACAATTAAATAGTTAAAAATAAATTCTGTAAGCATTGATAAACAAGATCAAGTTGTTAAAACTTATTACCGCTATCTGGATAGCATCAGGCAGACCATCACGGGTGGCCACGTATACATCCAGCCAATGGATAGGTGTACCTTGAGACTGAGACTCCTATACAAAAAATAGCACAATATTACTAAGTAAAAATATGATATATTTTCTAGAATTCATGATTGTAAACATATTAAAACTTGTAAATACGTACCCTGGCAGTGATATGCTGCAACTGTGAAATACTGCTGCCCTTGTATGTCCCTTTAGCCTTTTCGCCATCAGGTACACCCGAGGATCTATTGGTGGAGGCAATCTTTCGTCTTTTCACCCAGCTCTCAGCTCTCTATTGGGCACACATCTCAACCCATATGGACTGGGTGCACCACCAGGGGCTATGCTCGTGCATATAATCCTCTCCCTGGCCTGGATGGTCGATCTCGGCATTGTGAAGGGCTTTTTGTCTTTCTTTGTTCAAATTGTTTTTTGTGCGAACCGCGCACTTCTGCCAGAATAATGTCTGTATCACTGAAGTCTGCGTGTCTTCCCATCTATACTGTTTCTACAAATAAAATAACAATAATAATATTACTAAACAATTATCCTTTGAATATTATATTATATGTCATAATTAAAAAAAAACATACCTGAAATTCAGCCCAAACAACATCCTTGTGGGCGATAGGTATGCTCGCCCACGTAATCACAGGTGTAGCCCAATTCTGTAAACACAGCTGTGATATGCATTTGACGATCTTATTATCTGAAAAATCACTATAATATACAACAATTTACATCAGCGATAAGTAGATATATTAAAGCAATTTACATCTAAGTTATAATACTTATGAACATTTTTCAAACTTATACTTATAATACTTAGACTAGCCACATGCAGGACGACATGCATATATGGACATTTCTAGGCACCCAAGACACAAACCAAGAGAAATATACAAATTTTCAATACAATAAGCATATTAACATCAATTAGCATATTAACATCAATTTACATCAACGATAAGTAGATATATTAAAGCAATTTACATCACAGTTCTATATATCTTGTATAAATGGAATCTTAAATACTTATATATAAATGATATATGCGGGACGTACGTGCTATTTGGAGGAGGGCGAATCTGAATAAGAATCCGATCATCCGAATTAGTAGGGGCCTTGGGCACATGATTAGGCCCCCTACCCATGCCGCACTTTTTCTACGCTACTTCAGAAGCCATCTGTATATTACAAATTTCAAGATGTTATTATGAGTCATATTTGATTACATGTATATATGACAATAAACATGACAGTGATATAAACATGTATATATATATATATATGAATATAAAATGACAATAAACAAAAGCAATTTACATCTAAGTTCTATTTAAATAGTTTAGTACATAAATATGACAATGATATAAAAAATATGTAATGCTAAACATACATTTCATTTGTTCAAGTGTCAATGTCTAATTCAGAATCATCCTGTATACGTGTTGCAGATTCATAACCATCATCTGCTTCAGATTCAGTGTCAGATTCAGTCAATAACTCTTCCTCCTCAGTATCAATGTCATCTGACACAAGTATTGACTCAGGATCTAATTCATGTGGTTCATCTCCACCATCCAACTGAATTACTTCATTGCCGTCCTCCACATTTATTATAGTTTGACTATGAAGCATCTGCTCTTGGTAAATCTCCCCATCAACTACTTCTACACGACTACGCGCGGGAGTATGAATTATAACTTGCCAATCTGTAGGCGGTCTATACCTTTTCCTAACAGGACTAGGAGTGTAGTATATTTGTACTGTTTGAGTTGGTAAAACAAACGGTTCGTTGGAGTACGCAGACCTATGGAGGTCAATATCGACGATTCCATGTCTGTCAACACGTATCCCTTTTTCTAAATCAAACCAACGGCACTTGAACAAGTGAATATGACCCCCGCATGTGCCCTTGTACGACAACTCTACAATTTCCTCCAACTCCCCATAAAAGGCATGACCAAGCTCATTGTAATAATCTCCTTGGACACACACTCCAGAGCTCGTTGTTCTTTTACCGCGCCCATATGCCTTTGTGTGAAATTCACAACCATTTATTTTGTAACCATTGCGGCTGACTTGGTCCCTGTCTGGTCCCATAGCTCGGACTTGTACATTAGCCGGAATCGTTGATCCCTCAGTCAAAGCCTAAAAAACTCCATCTTATTAAATGAAGTCATAGTTAACATATAGTATATATATTCTACGTGCCTAAAAATTGAACTTACTTTGTCCTTTAGCCAAAGTGCAAATTTTTTATCACGATTGATTTGAATATCTTTATCAGTTATGCCGAGATGCTTCACTTTTAACTCGTCATCGTACAATCTATACCATGTTATAAATATTAACATATTGGAATAAATTTTCAACTTAAAAGATAAATTATCAAGTTTACATGTGTACCTCACAAATTCGTCAATCTCCTCGTAATTGAGAAGAATGTAAGTATGTGCAGCATGTAATTCTTGCTCAGAGAGAAATATGCGCTTCCCTTTTCCATAAGCGCGGCCCGATAGACCAAATACAGAGAGCCGACATGCATCTGTTCATTTTCCTTATAAACCAACATGCAGTCGTTGGGACATGCATCGATCTTTTGGTATCCAAGACCCAACTTCTTCACCATTTTCTTACAAAAGTAATTGTTACCAGGCAATTTCTCACCGTCAGGCAACATACTCTTAATGGCCTTCAAGAGCGACTCAAAACACTCATGACTCATGTTGTGATCAACCTTGATGTTAAGTAATATCGCCACTGCAAACAATATAGTGTGTTTGGTGCAACCATGCCACAATGGCTCGCTACCCTCGTCTAACAACTTAAAGAAGTCTTTGGCATCAGAATTCATAGGTTGCTCTCTGCCTTGTTCCCAATCAAAATCTGGCCCTGCAATATCATGAACCATTTCATTCATACGATGAGTACTACTGCCCGAATTGTGTACTTCTGTGATGCCACCATCTCTTTTCTACTCATGTGCCCACCAGCATTCTTCGTAATTTCTCATGAACCTAGAAATAAGTAAATGATAGTTTATCACGTCTCTGTCTATATAATTTATATTCTTACACTTCAAACATGGACATCGTATCTGTGACTTACCATTCATATATTCCGGGTGACTATAAGCATAATCCAAAAATACTTGGCAACCAGCTCTAAATTCAGCTGTAGCACATATCTGGGCACTTGACTTTCGTCGTGCCATCCAACTACGGTCTGAATAGAGGTCCATGATACCACGGTACCTACTACAGACAACATGAGCTTATTAATCATATGACTTGAGCATACTTGAAACCATATGACTTGAGAATACTTATAAGCATATGATTAACATTTCAGCATACTTGTAAGCATATGACTTGAGCATACTTGTAACCATATGAGTTGAGCATACTTGTAAGCATATGATTAACATTTAAGTATACTCAATGTTAACGAATGAATGTAAATTAAAGCGGTATGAGAAACTTTATATTATATCATGTAATTTTATTTTAATTTGTTTTAAATTTGTTCTTATTGTTAATCGTAAGTGAATACGTAAGGTATTTCATTCATGCTAGCTTTATATCAGTAATACATATTTGGTTGGTATTAAGATGCCAAAACAGTCTCTTTATTAACCAAATGTGTCTAGTTACCTTTTCTGTTGTACTAACAGTTCCCTAGCACTGCCTATTTTGGCTTAACAGCCCCCCATTAGCTTACCATGCTGACAAGCAAGCTTGGCTTGGCCCCGTGAGGCTTGGCTAAGCTTGGCGTGGCCACGTGTGGCCTCGCGACCCCAATCCCAGCCCATCAGCTCCAATAGCCCCTTAATAGGCTCTAGTGGATCACCAATATACTTATAATACTTAAAAAAATTTCGCCAGAGTCTCCCCTACAATATGGACTAGCCATATGCACGACGGCATGCATATATGGACATTTCTAGGCACCCAAGACACAAACCAAGAGAAATATAAAAATTTCCAATCAAATCGAACAATTACTTGAAGAATTGAATTCATTGATTCATGAAAGTTTACAAGGTTTACCCCCTTGCTCTTCTTCACAAAAAACTTTAAGATATCCCAACTTCAGTTGAAGTAATATTATTTCGAGTTTTAGGATGTAGTTTTCAATAAATTTTAGGTTGAGGATTGATAGTAATATAAAATAACCCAATATTCTTAGGTTTATCCGCATGATTTCTTTACCATGCTTCCAGCCTACCACTACTTAACTAACTACTTATATTTATAGGGTCAAACATAAAATAAATATACAGTCTTAATATTTACAAAATTCACAAATTGGGACTCTTTTTGTAGGACGGATGGAAGGTATTGTTAGAAAATTACTGTCCTTGGTAACATCTAACTAACTGAAATTCAAGTGTCTAACAATAAATCTTCTAAACCAATTCAGATGCTTCCAAAAAACAAATGATTATTCATATGAATGATTATTCTCTAGCAAACAAAACACATCAAATAAGAAAAAAAAAATGACTTCAAAACGAAATCTTGTAAGGAAATTCAACGAAAACATTGTTACCTAAAAGTGACGATAAAATGAATCAGTTGCTTGACTAGCGACGGCTTCTCAATTTCATTAGGAGGAAGAAGAAGAGAGAATTTATATTAAGAAAACCTAAAATGAAAAGTACATACCAGTGTTTGGTGGGGGCGGCGGCTGGCCGGTGGCTGGCCGGTAGTGCGGTCAGCTTCTCCTTCTCCTCTTTCTCTTCTCCCCCTTTTCTCCCTCTTCTCTCTATGCTGAGCTCCCTCTCTTCTTCTTTTTTTCTTCCGTCTTCTGTGTCGAGCGAAAGACCTGTTACTGATTTCTTTTAGTTTGATCAGCGACCACCATCAGCGACCATCTGCGGTCGTTGAATTTTAATGACATGGACTTATCAGCGACCGCATGCGATCGCTGATGTTAAGTGGTCGCACAAAACCTTGGCGCCAACATTTCGTGCCAAATTTTATGAGGCAAATTTGTAATAGCGACCGCATGCGGTCGCGGATAGTATTTAGCGACTACTTTAAGGTACGATCGCAGATGTCGGTCGCTATAAATAGTATCGGCGACCGGATATGCGGTCGCTGATAGTCTTGGTCGCTATTAGGCCTTTTTCTTGTAGTGGTCCAGCCGCTTGTTACCATTGTTTCCGCCAGTATTAGGAGTTCCTCGTGCCTAGTTCTACATGAATTCTAAAAAGCCCCTTAAGAAGGTATCATATATAATGTGGTTAGTAGTGATATTTTGGGGGTCACATGAGGATTAATGCCCTCTTAATTTGTAGTTTCCTAGTTTTCAGCCTCTTGGTTAAGGATTGGTTGGTCCTCAATTACCTCATGCATTCCGTAGTTCATATCTTGGTATCAAATGTCATTCTAAAAATGCGATCATAAAACAAAGGTTAGTTAAAGAAACTGACATGTCACATCTTGTCCCCACATCCAAACTGACTAATTAGATCAAAATTTAACTTAGGTAGGGCACAATAGTGAAAGATTCTATTTGTCTCCCCCTCCTAGTTCTAACCCTAGATTTTCATTAGAGATAATATCTCTAAGCTCTGATACCAACTATGACGCCCTCAAATTCGGGCATATAAAACTCAATTTGAGTCGCCAAAATACAAAACAACATACATAAATTTTTCTAATTATAATTATTACAATGTCGTGTATAGTATGGTAGTACACACACTAAGTTCTCACTAAAATTATTAACACACTATTTTACAACTTAGTGAGGACTACTACAACTACTAAATCTAACCGTCACTCCATTCTCATGCTCTTCCCGCTAGCCTCATCTACATTTTCATTTCTTGAGCTCAAAAAGTCCAATAAGGAATATCATGACTAGGATAACAAACGGATAAAATTATATTTAGTCTACAATAGTGATATATCAGAGATTTAAAAATTGCTAAACAACATAAGTTTTTAACAAATAACTGCAGGGGAATGAACAATCCATTAGAAGTGTTGAATAGAAAATAATGTCTACTATACTCTCCAATTTGAAATTCATCATCAAGATTCCATTAACTGTAACACCAATGGTTAAGCATGTCAAACAACAGTTTTTCTTTGCACCCATACCAAAGAGAACTTTCACCACATGTCTTTGTCACACTGGCTAAACAAACTCAATAACCATATTGTCGTTGCACCCAGACCAAAGACATTCATAACAACTTGAGTCTTGATGGTTAGTACAAACAACAAAGAATATATAGAAATAGTATGAATAATAAAACAATGAATGAATATTAGAAATCTTCAATATTTTTATGTTTAAGGAATAATTTAATTTTTTCATAGTCCAATAATGTCCAAATTATCAACATAATGTCCAGGATATCGGAATGAGTTCAAGTCCAAAGGTATTGTCCAAGATTCATAGATAGAAAGTTCAACAGTAAAGTTCACGATACAAGAAATATTTAATAGTCTAAAATGTTCACAATTAAAATAGAAAGTTCAAGTCAAAATGTTCATAGTCCAAAAGTTCCCAATTCAAATATAACGATTAGAATTCAACAGGAATGTTTAGGTCAAAAGATATTAGATGAAGCGTAAACTATTAAAGAATTTTTAATGAATTGTTATTTCAGAAATTTTTAACGTTTAATGTTATAGTAAGTCTACTATCACATAAAACCAATCACATACTGCTCACATACACCCATATGCATATTTTAATGGCCCACGTGACTTGCTCTACACGTGGGTCATCAAAATATACATGTGAGTGTATGTGAGCGGTATGTGACTAGTTTTATGTGATAGTAGACTTAATGTTAATGTTAAGGGTTGTAGAAATGAATAATAATTTCTCACCATAGTAGGTTTAAATTTAGGAGTATGAAGATAAGGATATCCATTATCTTAGCATGTGACTAGATACTACTTTTTATGTAATTGATCAACCTATATGTATATTTATAATTTAATTAGTAACTACCACATATAAGTTTCATTGTGTACATTAACTCGTATATTTTGAAATCATCAAAAATGACTCTATAGTATAAATTTTTGAAGTGTACAAAATAGAGTAGAATAAACTTTAAAATAGTTTTTGAAGGAATAAAATAATATTTCAAAACAATCTTTGAGAGGAAACTTTTCAAAATGAATATTCTAAAGGAAGAGTCTTCTAAAGGAAGAGTTGCAAACAATGTGTTATGTGTGGGTGTTTGTACAACTTTATAGAAAAACTCACATAAACAATTCTTGTAGTGTTACTGATATTCATCAATACTTAAGATAGCCTTAACACACTCAGAGAGACATTTACACTAAATAATTTTTTTAGAGAGTAAAAGTAGGATAAACAAGAATGTTATGAAACTCCTTATGTTAAACCCCCTATTTATAGCCAAAACTTAACCAACATCTACCACACATCAATTAACTACACTTTTTCACATTTCAAGATTATCTTTAATCTACCACATATTAATTATTCATATTTTTCACATTTCAAGAATACATTTAATCTAGCACATATTAACTATCCACATTTTTCACATTTCATTCACAATTATTATTATATTATTCATCTTCTGTATTATTGACTTAACATATTAATATCATAGATATTTAAGTGTACAATATTATTTACCTAGCGTATTAATGAATTTGTCTAACTTTTTAGTACCTGCGACTTTTAAATATATAACTTTTCATTATTACCCTTACTACTATGACAATTATTGGCTTAATACTTTAGAATACTGTAGTGACATTGTGCGTTACTATTCCTTTATTGTCGAGTATTTTAGCAACCAAATGTAACAATTCCGCCTATAACTTTTATTAACAGTTATTTTATCATTTTTTATATCTGACAATTATTATGTTGTGGGATCCACTAATTATTGGATATTACTGCGCCGTCGTATATTACCAAATATTATTTGGCGTCTCCACCGACATTCTTTTTATTTCTTATAATTAGTACATATCATCCTTAACTGTAACTTTTTATCAATTTTGTACCTTACTGTTTCAAAAATACATATAAAAAATTAAGTTTTATTAATTAATATACGTTGCAATCGTAATTCGACAAAACACTCTCGTAATATATAGGAGGACTCTATTTTAATACCCCATGTCCTCATCTGTTCTAAAATTAGAAATATAATTTAACTTTTGAGTTCAAACGACGACATATTAAACTTCAAGTTGATGTGAATTTATTTAATTTTAATTGAAACAATTTTTATAACTGTATAGTATATAACAACAATTATTAATTACAAAATATGTTTTATTCTAAACTTTTATGAGTCATTAATTTTAAAGTTTAATATATTATCATTTAATTTCAAAAGTTAAATTGTATTTTTAATTTTAAAACAGATAGAGAGTATTATATTTTCTTTAAAATATTGATAATTAGAATTGTGTTTATTAAGAAAAGATTTTTTTAAAAATAAAAATCACAACATTAGATGAGAAATGTTTGCTTCGTCTCGGTCTTGCCTAAGCCTAGGTATCTCAATCTATGGCTGATAGACCAAACTTAGGTTAGTCTATTTTATTATTGCCAGCTTTTTCATTTGACTTTTGCAGTCTCGAGATGGTGTTCCCAAGTGGCAACCCTTTTTACAATTTACAGACTACGGCTTAGTTGGAGACTTTGAATCACATGAAATTTGGAGATTTAGTAGTCCCTCCGTTCTTAAATAAGTTACTTTTTAGGGGAATTTAAAATTTTTTAATATATTTTACGTTAACAAATTTTTAAAAAGTATTAATTATAATTTTTTCTTTATTATCTTTGAGTATTTATTTATCTCATTTATCTAGATAATTTTATACATATTTTTTAATTAATACAAGGATAATTGTGATAATACATATCAATCTTAATGACAGAATTAGAGTAATAAATGACTTCTTTAATAAGTGTGAAATCCTCTAAAACGTTACTTATTTAGGAATAGAGGGAATACTTTTTAAAATTCAATGATCAATTTAAAATATAAATATATTTTAAATTAGTTTCAAAAAATAGAGACTAGTTTTTTATTTAATAACCAAATGAGTAATATTCTAAGAAATTAATTGAGTATATATAAGATATGACATAATAATGAAGGAATTCATACATTATTATTTTATTTTATTACTTAGAATTCCATGATAATAGCATTTTAAATTGGTCATGAAATTAGTCCACATATTTCCTTATTAATAAACAAAAATATCAACTTATTTTGTCATAATACATGATAAGATTCAGATCCCATTTGGGGGAGTTGTTGGGTGATCTAAATTTTAAATTAAAGATAAAAATGTTTTAATGTTCGATAACTCTTCAAAATTACTTTTAAAAGAGTAGAAATATAAGTTCAAATCACTTTTTTTTAATTGAAATAGTAAATTTGTGTTTTTGACTGAACCACTTTTGACAATTGAATGAAATATAAAATTATCATTAAAATGTTAAAAATAACATAAAATATCGTAATACATAATTATCGTAAAGTAAATTTTAACTTTTTTATGAAATCACTTTTTTATTTTTATTTTTACAAACCTATAAAAAGGGTTTTTTTTTTCTTCTTCAAAAGTTTTAGGTTTTAAATAAGGGTGTAAATGAACCGAGTCGAGCCGAGTATTGAGTTGCTCAGATTTGGTACACTAAATTTATCGAGTAAAAAATAAGGTTTAATTAACGCTCGTTTAGCTATCGAATCGATCACGATCTCGAATCGAGCCCGAATAGTTTGAACTTTTCGAACGAATATGACCCGAGTATCAACAGAAAATTACAATTTGAGGAGGTTCGAGTAATTTATTGAACTTTAAAATTTGCTCATATTTGAATAATTTATATTTCAAGTTGAGTTCGAATCGAACTTTTAATCGAGCGAGTACAAATCGACCCTGAACTATTTGTTCATTTTACGACTTTAATTTTAAACTATTCTTCTCACTTCATCATACTTCGTATCGCATGGCTCTGCTAGACGGGCACTTATTTTTTTACAGTTCTTAATTTACTTAAAATTAAGATTAATATGTTCTCTTTCTCAACAAAATTTGTTCTCTAATTAGTGTATACAAACCACAAATCATAAATTGTAAAAAGAAAACTTATATTTCATAAACTATTTCTCATTTATTATGTTATTTAAATCCATCTCCAAACAAATGGAAGTGGATTAATTTTTGTTATTGTTGAATATTGCAGTAAAATTATTATTTTGTGGATGTAACTGAACGTTGCTTTCCAGAGTTAAAAATTGAATAATAACGGGACTTAACTTTTGTTATATTTGACATTCTTACATTTTTTTTTTAATTTTAATCACTTATAACACTTACGCTCTGTTTCTGAATTTTAAAATAGACAGAAAAGAAAAGAAATAGACGGAAAATTTAAGTTTTCTTTTCAATTCTTATGTTTATGAGTTTTTTAATAAACGGAAAAAAAAAAAAATGGATAGAAAATTTGGCCACTTTTCCCGCCAAAGTTTTCCGTCCAAAATTGGCCTGATTTGGACGGAAAAAAAATTAGAATAAGTAATATTTTTATAATTCCCATATTATTCTCAACTTTTAATATAATAAATTTTAAATTACAACTCACGTCCTCAATTTTAAATTTTCTATCCTTTTCTATTAAAAACTCAGAAACAACACAAAGGGAAACTTCAAGTTTTCTATTATTTTCTTTTCTGTTCTAATTTAAGTTTTTTATTCTTTTCTTTTCTGTTCAAAACTCAAAAACAGAGTGTTAGTTTCCTCTCTCCACGCTTTTCTCCCGCATTTGACAAATAGTTAAAATTAAAACTTATTATTACGCCTTATATTGTATTACATAATAATTTAATGTTATTATTTGTGGTTTTATATAATTTATGAGAATTAATTACAATCTTTCCAAAATTATCCCTCATAAGAAACTGTTACATATGAAAGAGAGAGAGTATGAGATACATATGGTAATTATGAGAATTTAAGGATATTATAGACAATTGATATTATATTTAATGTTATACAATCATTTTCTAAAATCTTATGAACAACTTTAAAACGTTACTCCATCTGTCCCTTAATATAAGTCGTTTTAGAGTTGTACACAAGTATTACGGAAATAATTGTATAATATTATATATAATATTAATTGTTTATATTGTCTTTGTATTGGAAAAAGAGAGTATTATTTATTGAACAAAAAATAGTGAGAGAACCAAAGTTATATTTAATACTTGAGGTAATATTGGAAACTAAGCTGTAAGACCCTAACTTTTATAAATAAAGATGAATTTTTTATAAATATCATTTTTGAATATTATGGAATTAATTTGATATAATGTTATAGTTGTGGGTAATATTTATAAATTTTGCAAAATACGAAAGTTGTTATATAATATTCGATTGGTCGGGAAATATTCGTTTTAACAGGGAATATTCGTACAACGGCACAATCATTGGTGGACCCCACAACGGAATTATTGTCGGATTGAGAAAACGACAAAAATATTTTATTAAAAATAACGGCGGAAGTTTTACCATTGTTACTGTTGAACTACTCGGTAGTAAAAGTACAGTAATACGTGTGGTTGCATAGTAGCACACGGTATTGATTATTAATGCTTATGTGAGAAGTCACTCAGTTTGATTCAATTATTGTCAGTTAATAATATGAATTATTTAGCGATAATGACGTTTTGTTTTATTCATATTATTAATGTAATAAAACAGAAATATTTTTTTATATAAAACAGAATACTTTATTAAAGTTATTCTATAAATAGAATATATTAGATTTTATTTAAAAGATTTTTCTTTAAATATGGACCGTCAGATTAAAGTAATCAATCTGGACCGTTCATGGATTAGTTACTATGCATTCTATTTTTCTATAAATAGCAGCTCATTCCTTCATTATTTCTTACGAATTCACTGAACTCTAGAGAGAGAAACTATAGAGAGAGAGAGAGAAGAAGAGTATTCTGCTACTTAACTACTTCCTTATTTAAGCTCTTCTTTAAAACGGTAAGGGGTGTTATTCTTTCTTATTCATGAAGAGAACTGTTGTTATTCAATTTCTTATTATTCTGTTGGAATAACCTGTATACGCGGTCTACCCTATACTTGGTGACATTCTTCTATTATTCTGTTGGAACATCCTGTCTGTGTGTTTTACACCGGACCTGGTTCCGTTTTTATTATTATTCTGTTGGAACATCCTGTCTGTGTGTTTTACACCGGACCTGGTTCCGTCTTGTTATTATTCTGTTGGAACATCCTGTCTGTGTGTTTTACACCGGACCTGGTTCCATTATTTATTATTCTGTCGAAATATCATGTCTGTGCGTTTACGCCGGACTTGGTTCCATTATTTATTATTCTGTCGGAATATTCTGTCTGTGCGTTTACGCCGGACCTGGTTCCATTATTTATTATTCTGTTGGAATAACCTATCTGTGCGGTCTATCGCATGCATGGTGATTTTTTTTGTTATTCCATTCTTTATTGTACTCAGTTGGTTAAGTTTTGACTTATATACTCCATGAAATTTGTAGAATATCCTTGATAATTGCGTTTCATCCAGTATCTTTTCATGAAAATATTCTTCTAAGCATTTTTGAATTTTACTCCACAAATCAGTATCATGTTGACAATTTGGACGTTGTTAATTCTTGGATAAATTAATTCTTGAACTTGTTTTATTGAATTCTTATATCATTGTCATCATCCTCATGTTTATAAAATGTTAAAAGTCATCTGTGGCCTGTAGTGCATAGATGGACTTGGTATGATTATGACCAGGGATTATTCGGTATAATCATGACCGTAATGTTACAAATGATGTGGTAAAAGTCCTCATTGGCCCGTAGTGCGTTGATGGACAGTTGTTGGCATGATCATGACCATTAATGAATACACGAATATCCTTGACCGTAGTGCAGGGGTGATTCGATGATGTGGATTATTTTATTAAGCTGAGTCCCAACGATAACAGTGTTGAAAAACCTTTTAAATCATAAAAGTTAGTAGAATTTATTTTCTACTTGACTCTTTTAATGGATTGCTTGTTTCGCTACAGTTAAACTTGATGTCTATTATATTTTATCAGTTTAACATTGTTGAAGGCTAATGATAATTTATTTTACATTATCTTAGTCATAATATTTCTTACTGGGCTAGTTGAGCTCACCCTTTCTTTCACTGTTCTCTTCAGGAAATGAGAACGTAGCTGGAGCAAGTCGGGAAACGGAGTGATGGTCCGAATGATAGTATTAGTTAGTAGTCCTCACTATTCTATGTAATGATGTGTTAATAAATATAATGAGGACTCCTTTTGAGTATGAATACTCTCTAGAAGATAATATTTGTATTCAAACTCACAGTTTATGTTTTGTCGTGTTGTACACGACAGTTGTATTAGTAAGTTGTATTTGTATTCTGTACTATGTATCTGACGACCCAAGATGGGTGATGTATACCTAATTTTGGGGGCGTCACATAAGCAATTAATGCTTACTTGAAATTCTCAAACTACTTATATTATGGGACAAAAATATTTTTCTAAAACAACTTATATTAAGGAACCGAGGGTGTATATATTATGTGACCGAGGGAATAGTTCAGTTCAACAAAAACATCAAAACTAGAAACAATAATAAAGTTTACAACCCAAAACAAAAGTAGTATCTATCCTCACTTCCACTCAATTGCATTAAAAAAACATCAATAACAACAACATTGCAAGCTTGTAATTACACTAATCTGCATACAGAGGCGGAAGGAGGGAGGGTCGTCGGGGGTCATAAGACCCTGGAATCTCCGGCAGCACAGAGTTACTTTTATGCATATCATGCCTTGATCCAATGGATTCGTTCTCTAAATTTGACAAAAATAAGTTACTCTATCTTGCTGAGCTTTATCCAAAAGACTTCTCATTGATTGATCGCATGATACTTGGGGATCAACTTGATAATTACATTTATGATATACGATGCGACAATCCATTTTTTTCGGATCGAAGATTTGGGAAGTTTTGTTAAGAAGCTGATTGAAACAAGAAGAAATATGACTTTTACATTGGTATATCGATTGATCAAGTTGGCTTTAGTTTTATCAGTTACGACTGCTACTGTTGAAAGAGTATTCTCTGCGACGAAAATTGTCAAAACTGACTTGCGTAGTAAAATGGGAGACGAGTGGATGAATGACAGTGTAAGACCCCAACTTTTATGAATAAAGATTATTTTTCTCGAAATATATTTTTGAATATTATGGTGTGGATTGGATATAATATAATAGTTGTGGGTAATATTTATAAATTTTGTAAAGTAAGCAAGTGGTTATATAATATTCGATTGGTCGGGGAATATTCGTTTTAACAGGGAATATTCGTACGACGACACAATCATGGGTGGACCCCACAACGGAAGTATTGTCATAGTTAGAAAACGACAGAAATATCTTTTTATAAAAATAACGACGAAAGTTTTACCATTAAACTGTTGAACTACCAGATAGTAAAAGTACAGTAATACGCGTGGTTGCATAGTAGCACACGGTATTGATTATTGATACTTACGTGAGAAGTCACTCAGTTATACTTAATTATTGCTACAGTAATTGCTGCATAATATCTCTCATATTATTGATTCAATTATTGTCACAGTATTATCTGCATAATATTTTATATTGTTAAAGCAATAATTGAGACGACAAAGTTATTCATATTATTATTTACAATATTGACGATGTCTAGAAAGTTCTGTCGAGGAAAGGGGTTTGGTCACCTAATTGCGCGCCAATAGGGAGAAATCCTTATCGAAAAGCCCCCTCTTTCTTGGAAATGACCTGCTTGTTAAATATTATGAGTTATAATATTAATGATGAATAAGTTCGTGTTGATTAAAGATGAAATTGATATTTCCATTGTGTTGGAATTATTAATATTAATGGAAATCGATATTTATTTCGATAATAATTAATTTCTAGAGGTTATATTGACCAATCTATTAATTAATCGGATATATGAGCAATTAATAACTATTTGTTCACATGAATATTACTATTTGTTCACATGAATGGAACTATTGATTCACATGCATGTACTATTGATTCACATGCATGTACTATTAGGGGAGGTGGTGCAAGTTTGATAATACTTGTAGGACTAAATTAAAAATGAAGGAAAAGATGAAGGTACTATACTGTAATAATTCGAGCCCCAAAACGTGTAATTATCAAAACTATATTTTCCTATAAATAGAAGCTCATTCTTCTTTCATTCTCACCAATTCACTAAGACTCACAAGAGCAATTATAGAGAAAGAAGTTATAGAGAGAAAGAAGAAGAGTATTCCACTACTTCGCTATTCTAGTATCCAGTCTTTTTCTAAGGTAAGAGATATTATTTTTGTTCAGTATTCGTAAGAAATAATATTTTCTTCCATACTCTGTAGTAAGCGAGTAATATTATTTCATTTCGTATTCCTAATTCTGCACTCATTCTGTTAAAGTATTGCTTCTATACTCCATAAAATTAGTATAATATCCTTGATATTTGTGCTTCATCCAGTATTTTTTCATGAAAATATTATTCTGAGCATTCTTGATAATTATAGATCTTTTCATGTCGAAATACTATTCATAAAGTATTATTCACGGGTACTATTCACAAAGTACTATTCTCGAGTACTATTCATAAAGTACTATTCACAGATACTATTCATAAAATACTATTCACGGGATACTATTCACTTGAGTACTATTCAACCGGGAACTATTCATGACAAAAATTGATTTCTTTGTTGTCCAAATCATTTTTGATACAATATTATTCTTGAATTTTACTCCACAAAGCAGTATCATGTTGACAATTTGAACATTATTGAATTCTGGATAAATTAAGTTATAAATCTTTAAAAAAAATTCATTTGCTTTCTTTTAATTGAAATCTTATATCATTGTTATCATCCTCATGCTTATATTGTGATGAAAGCCATCTTGGGCTTACGTGCATAGATGGACTATTAATTGGTATGATTATGGCCAGGGATCATTCGGTATAATTATGACCCGTAATGTTATAAATGATGTGGTAAAAGTCCTCATTGGCCCGTAGTGCATTAATGGACAGTTGCTGGTATAATCATGACCATTGCTGAAAACACGAATATTCTTGGTCCGTAGTGCATGGATAATTCGTGGTTGTGATACTATTTATTGGGTTGAGTCTCAGCGATAAAATTGATGATAAACTTTTAAATCATAGAAGATAGTAGATATCATACTCTGCTTGACTCTTCTAATGGATTGCTTGTTCCGCTGTAGTTAAACTTGATGTTTATTGTATTTTATCAGTTTAACACTGTTGAAGACTAATGATAATTTATTTTGCATTATCTTAGTCATAATATTTCTTACTGGGCTAGTTGAGCTCACCCTTTTGCTTTCATTGTTTTCTTCAAGAAATGAGAACGTAGCCGTGACTAGTCAGGGAATGGAGTGATGGTCCGAGATGGTGGTTATAGTAGTCCTCACTATTCTATGAAATAATGTGATAATAAATATAATAAGGACTCCATTTGAGTTTGAATACTGTCTAGAAGACAATATTTGTGTAAAAACTCTCAGCTACGCTTTTGTCGTATTGTATAAAAGAAGTTTGTATTTGATTTCTGTACCATGTATTTAGCGACTCAGAATGGGTGATGTATACCTATTTTGGGGGCATCATATTTGGTATCAAAGTTTAGGGATATGATCTCTGGCTAAGATGTGAGACTAGAACTAGGGGGGAGAGACGGGAAAATCCTTCGCTAGTATGACCTACCTAAGTTTATTTGTTATTCATTTAGTCGGTCAGAAAATAGGGATAATATGTGGCATGTCAATTAATCATTATTTTGTGGTAGTGTTTGAAAATGGCATCCAAAAATATCGAGTTAAGCAATGAAGCACATGAGACCGTTGAGTCACCACTGATAAATACCCAGGATAATGTGCATCAAAAAGGTAATAATCCTCAGGTGAACACCAACATCGACCAGATGATGAATGATGGGAGTTTCAGAGGCTTTATGTAATTCATGCAACATCAGGCGACATAGACTCCTGTTCAAAATGCAGGTAGAAACACCGGTAACTCTCGGATGATCACCGCTAAGCAGTTCAAGGAGCTGGGACCACTAGAGTTTTTGGAAGAGCCAAAACCACTCAAGATAGAGACGTGGATAAAGCAGATCACCAAGATATTTGATGTATTAGGATGCTCCAAGGAGCAAAAGGTTCCATTTGCCACCTTCATGTTGCGATGAGAGGCAGATTACTGGTGGAAATCCGTAAAGCGTACTCAACCTGCCGCACTGAAGATGTCTTGGGAGAAGTTCCAAGAATTGTTCAACGACAAGTACTTTCCCGAAAGTATTCATCACATGAAAGAGGTAGAGTTCATCAAGCTGGAGCAGAACAATATGATCGTGTCGCAGTACGAAACTAAGTTTGTCGAGTTGTCCCGGTTTGTGTCCCACTTGGTTGATAATGAGGAGAGAATGACGCAGATTTTTCTAAGATGTTTGAAACCCGAGATACGTCAATACCTAATTTCTCACAAACTATGTTTGTATTCAGATGTTGTAAATAGGGCTCAGTTATTGGAGCGCGATAACAAGTCAACCCAACCAAGAGAGAGCAACCGACAAAATGATAATACCAGTGGTAGCAGTCATCGAAGTGGTAACAACAAACGTGGAGGTAATCAACATGTCAGAAATGGTAATCACTTCGGTGGTAATCATGGCCAAGACAATAGGAGTGGAAATTTCAAGAAGAGGAGATTCAACAATGATGGAAAGACGTCAGCATCAGCACCCGTTGATAAAGAAGGAGAACGACAACCGATTGTATGCTTCAAATGGGGAAGGGAGGGATATATCAGTCCAAACTGCACGATGCAGTCCAAAGCGTGTTTCAATTGCGGAAAAGAAGGTTACCTAGCCCGATTTTGTCGTATAGTAAAGTCAAGTCCAGCTGGGACGGAGGCACCAAAGGTCGTCCCATAGAAGTCAAAGTTGGTAGTTCAAGGGAGAGCATTTGTCGTGACCTCATAAAAGTGAGGAACCCGAACGAAGTTATCACGGGTATGCTAATCATAAACTCTAGCGAAGTTTATACCTTATTTGATACCGGTTCTACCCATTCTTTTATTTCTCCTACTTGCGCTCAACGTTTAAATTTAACTCCGGAGAAATTAGAGTTTGACTTATCTGTTGAAACTCCGTTGGGAGAAACCTTCATTACATCCACTGTTTATAAGTCTTGTTTGATTCAAATCAGTAATCGCACGTTACCTGTCGATCTTATCTCTTTGAAAATACTTGCATTTGATGTGATTTTAGGGATTGATTAGTTAATCACTCATCATACTAAAATTGATTGTTTTCGTAAGGTTGTTAGCTTTCATATTCCTAACCAACCTATTATGCGAATTCAAGCAACCAAACCACTAAAGTCAATCACTGTCATATCAAGCCATAAAGTTATTCATTTATTGAAAAACGGATGTCAAGCTTTCTTAGCCCATGTCACGGATTTAAATAAAAATACGTCAGATTTGAATGATTGAAGCAATTCAAAGCTGGGTGCAACCTAAGTCAGTGGCTGAAGTACGTAGCTTTTTGGGCTTAGCTGGTTATTATCGGAGATTCGTGAAAGGATTTTCTCGAATCGCTACTCCATTAACTCAGCTAACTCAAAAAGATACAAAATTCGGTTGGAGCGAGGAATGTGAGAAGAGTTTTCAAGAACTCAAGAGGAGACTCATTTCAGCACCTGTTCTGACAATACCATCTGGTTCAGAAGGATTTGTCATATACAACGATGCTTCAAGAAAAGGGTTAGGATGTGTTCTCATGCAACATGAGAAAGTCATAGCCTATGCCTCACGACAGCTCAAAAAATATGAGAGGAATTATCCTACTCATGATCTAGAGTTGGCAACTATCATTTTCACACTTAAAATCTGGAGGCATTACCTGTATGGGGAGAAAGTGGAGATCTATACGGATCATAAAAGTCTCAAATATTTCTTCACCCAAAAGGATCTCAATATGTGGCAACGACATTGGCTTGAGCTGTTGAAAGATTATGATCATACCATTCAATACCATCCTAGAAAAGTGAATGTGGTAGCTGACGCATTGAGTGGAAGATCATATGCGGGTACGAGTGCGATATTGTCAACACAAAGGCCCAATTTGTATGACTTGCAAAGGATGGAGATAGAGTTAAAGACTTCAGGGACTCACATGATGATGACAAATATACGAGTAGAACCAACTTTAATCGATAAAGTTAAAGCTTCTCAAGCAACAGACCTGGAGTTAATGCGTATGAGAAAGAAAGTATAAGAATGTGCTATCCCGGAAGCAAGAATCGATGAATAAGGAATACTTCGAGTCAACTCCAGACTTTGTGTTCCTAACTACCATGATTTAAAGTATAAAATCATGATGGAGGCGCATAACACACCATTTGCAATCCATCTTGGGAGAACCAAAATGTATCGTGATCTTCAACATATATTTTGGTGGAGTAATATGAAGAGAGAGATAGCAGAGTTTATCTCAAGGTGTTTAACTTGTCAACGTGTCAAGGCAGAGCATTAAGTGCCAAAGGGTTCATTGCAACCACTTGAAATTCCAGAATGGAAGTGGGAGCACATTACCATGGACTTCGTTACTGGTCTTCCCAAGATTTCTCAAGGCATAGATGCGATTTGGGTAATTGTCGATAGACTAACCAAGTCTGCTCATTTCTTACCTATACGAGAAACTTATTCACTTGAACGTCTTGCTCTTATTTACATAAATGAGATTGTAAGACTGCATGGCATGCTAGTATCCAAAGTTTCTGATTGAGACCCAAGATTCACTTCACGATTTTGGGTTAGTTCGTAAAAAGCTATGGGCACGGATTTACGATTTAGTTCGGCATATCATCCTCAAACGGACGGGCAATCGAAGAGTTCTATTCAAACTCTTGAAGATCTATTAAGACTCTGTGTCCTTGACTTTAAAGGAAGTTGAGACAAGTTCTTTTCATTGGTAGAATTCTCCTACAACAATAGTTATCAAGAAAGTATTGGCATGGCTCCATTCGAGGCGTTGTATAGACGCAAGTGTCGTTCTCCAGTATGCTGGGATGAGGTTGGTGAAGCAATGTTGTTGGGACCGGAATTGGTACACATGACTACGGAAAAGATTCAAATGATCCGGCAACATATAAAGTCCTCACAAGATCGACAAAAAAGTTATGTTGATCTTCATCGAAGAGACGTGGAATTCAATGTTGGAGAGCATGCGTTGTTATGTGTTGCTCTATGGAAAGAAGTTACAAGATTTGGAAAGAGAGGAAAGATCAAACCTCGATTCATTGGGCCATTCGAAATCCTCGATCGAGTAAGAAATGTGTCCTATAGACTCGCCTTACCGCCAAGTATGTCTCGTGTTCATAACGTTTTTCACATATCTATGTTACGTAAATATGTGAAAGACCCGAACCACATTATTGAATTAGAACCGGACGAGATAGCGGAAGATTTATCGTATGAATAGGCACCTGTTAAAATCTTGGATAAGAAGGATCATATTCTACGCTCCAAGGTTATACCTCAAGTCAAAGTTTTGTGGAGAAACCACGATATTGAGGAAATGGCCTGGGAGTTAGAATCTGAAATGAAGTCAAGGTATCATCTTCTCTTCGACATACCAGGTAAGTACCCTAATTTTGAGGGCAAAATTTCATAAGAAGGGGAGGTTGTAAAACCCCAACTTTTATGAATAAAGATTATTTTTCTCAAAATATATTTTTGAATATTATGGTGTGGATTGGATATAATATTATAGTTGTGGGTAATATTTATAAATTTTGCAAAGTAAACAAATGATTATAAAATATTCGATTGGTCGGGGAATATTCGTTTTAACATGGAATATTCGTACGACGACACAATCATTGGTGGACCCCATAACGAAAGTATTGTCATAGTTAGAAAATGACAGAAATATTTTTTTATAAAAATAACATCAAAAGTTTTACCGTTGAACTACCCGGTAGTAAAAGTACAGTAATACACGTGATTGCATAGTAGCACACGGTATTGATTAATGATGCTTACGTGAGAAGTCACTCAGTTATACTCAATTATTGCTACAGTAATTGTTGCATAATATCTCTCATATTATTGATTCAATTATTATCACAATATCATCTGCATAATATTTTATATTGTTAAATCAATAATTGAGATGACAAAGTTATTCATATTATTATTTGTAATATTGACGATGTCTAGAAAGTTCTGTTGAAGAAAGGGGGTTGGTCACCTAATTGCGCGTCAATAGGGAGAAATCCTTATCGGAAAGTCCCCTCTTTCCTGTGAATGATCTGGTTGTTAAATATTATGAGTTATAATATTAATGATGAATAAGTTCGTGTTGATTAAAGATGAAATTGATATTTTCATTGTGTTGGGATTATTAGTGTTAATGGAAATCGACATTTATTTCGATAATAATTGATTTCTGGAGGTTATATTGACCAATCGAGTAATTAATCAGATAAATGAGCAATTAATTGCTATTAGTTCATATGCATATAACTATTTGTTCACATTAATAGAACTATTGATTCACATGCAGGTACTATTGATTCACATGCATGTACTATTAGGGAAGGTGGTGCAAGTTTGATAATACTTATAGGACTAAATTAAAAATGAAGGAAAAGATGAAGGTATTATACTGTAATAATTCGAGCCCCAAAACGTGCAATTATCGAAACTATATTTTCCTATAAATAGAAGCTCATTCTTCTTTCATTCTCACCAATTCACTAAGACTCACAAGAGCAATTATAGAGAGAGAAGCTATAGAGATAAAGAAGAAGAGTATTCCACTACTTCACTATTTCAGTATCCAGTCTTCTTCTAAGGTAAGGGATATTATTTTTGTTCAGTATTCGTAAAAAATAATATTTTCTTCTATACTCTGTAGTATGCGAGTAATATTATTTCGTTTTGTATTCCTAATTCTACATTCATTCTGTTAAAGTATTGCTTCTATACTCCGTGAAATTAGTAGAATATCCTTGATATTTGTGCTTCATCCAATATCTATTATTCTGAGCATTCTTGATAATTATTGATCTTTTCATGCCGAAATAATATTCACGGGGTACGATTCACAAAATACTATTCATGGGTACTATTCTCGTGTACTATTTACGGGGTACTATTAGCTCGGGTACTATTCATGATAAAATTGATTTTTTTGTTGTCCAAATCATTTTTGATACAATATTATTCTATAATTTTACTCCACAAAGCAGTATCATGTTGACAATTTGGACATTATTGAATTCTGGATAAATTAAGTTATAAATCTTTAAAAATTTATCCTTTGCTTTCTTTTAATTGAATTCTTATATCATTGTCATCATCCGCATGCTTATATTGTGATGAAAGTCATCTTTGGCTTACGTGCATAGATGGACTATTGATTGGTATGATTATGACTAGGGATCATTCAGTATAATCATGACCCGTAATGTTATAAATGATATGGTAAAAGTCCTCATTGGCCTGTAGTGCATTGGTGGATAATTGCTGGTATGATCATGACCATTGGTGAAAGCACGAATATCCTTGGCCCGTAGTGCATGGATAATTCATGATTGTGATACTATTTATTGGGCTGAGTCTCAGCGATAAAATTGATGATAAACTTTTAAATCATAGAAGATAGTAGATATCATACTCTACTTGACTCTTCTAATGAATTGTTTGTTCCGCTGCAGTTAAACTTGATGTTTATTGTATTTTATCAGTTTAACACTGTTGAAGGCTAATGATAATTTATTCTGCATTATCTTAGTCATAATATTTCTTACTGGGCTTGTTGAGCTCACCCTTTTGCTTTTATTGTTCTCTTCAGGAAATGAGAACGTAGCCGGGACTAGTCGGGAAACGGAGTGATGGTCCGAGATGGTAGCTATAGTAGTCCTCACTATTCTATAAAATAATGTGATAATAAATGTAATGAGGACTCCATTTGAGTTTGACTACTGTCTAGAAGACAATATTCGTGTAAAAACTCTCAGCTACGCTTTTGTCATATTGTATAAAAGAAGTTTGTATTTGATTTCTATACCATGTATTTGACGACTCAGAATGAGTGATGTATACCTATTTTGGGGGCGTCACAGACAGTCTGATAGTTTATATTGAGAAGGATATTTTTTCAACAATTGAAAACGAACAAATTTTGAGATGTTTTCAAACTATGCAGAGTCGCAAAATACAGTTACCTCCTCTCAGTCGTATAGCCGAAAGAATCACTCCAAGCGTTAATAAATAATATTTTTTACTGATGTATTTTGACACTCCTCTAAAAATATTCTGGTTTCGCCACTGTCTGTATAGGACCATAACAGAACACAACACAGAACAACACTTGATCAGTTAGCAACTAGCAGCCCTAGGGTTGTTAGTATTTGTTAAGCTTTAAAGAAGATTTGGTTGAGTTTAGAAGAATAGAAAATTAGGATTTAGAATGATTTGGGTTATAGGAAATTGGGGGTACTAATTAGGGCTTATATAAATGCATTTATGGATTGATATAAACTTCCAATCGAGCATGCTCGATCGAATACATGGGAAAAACAAAGCATTAATTGTTCTCTCATATCCGGCTCATTCGAGAATCGAGGCATCGAGTATTAAATAGTGCTCACATTCGACTTGCATAGTAAACCAACTCATGCTCACATTAATTCAACATTTTTTGACTTGACTAGGAGCTGAGCCCTAGCCGTTCGACTCGATTTATAATCTTCTAAATAAGAATATGTCTAGCCGGACAGGAAATTGGGACCGAAAAATTGAACCGGTCCAATTTTATTTATTTATTTATTTTTATTGTGACTTTCAAAAAATGTATAGTATTTATTTCAACAGGAATTTTTAGAAAATATAGTGTTTTAGGTGTTTACAAATATCGTGTTTTAGCTGTATAACCCTGTATTTGTATATGTATCCAAATTACACTTAAAACACTATATTTTGTAAACATTCCTGTTGGAATAAATACTATACATTTTTTGAAAGTCACAATAAATTTAAAAAAAAATAAAATAGACCGATCCAATTTTCCGGTCCCAATTTCCTGTCCGCGTAGCACTACTCAATAAATAATGCACTAGATCAGTGGCGGATGTATATGATGGCAGTATAGACAGATGCCTATGCTGAGTTTTTTTTAAGTATAGGAATAGGGGTAGAAATATAAGTTAATAAACTCAATGGGGGTAAATTAATGGAACTTTCTACAAATTAATTCATGATTTTGTTTGAATATATAATGTAAATTTGATTTATCATTCAAATTGAAATATGCCAAGCAACTGAAATAAGTTTCTAAATAGTATCTAAATGTTTTTTAATTTGAAATTCTTTTTTTTTTTAGTTTGGATTATAAATATTTATTTGTTGCATATTATAGAATTCTATTTATGTTGCATAAAATAATTGTTTGTTTGAAATTGTTGTATACTTGTATTTTGATTAATTTAAATATTCATGACATGTGGTTAAAATTCAAACGTTTCAAAAATATATCGTCAACATTACAAAAAAATTAGTAAAAATGTGCCACTACTGACAAAATTTCCTAGATCGGCCCTTGCACAAGATACTACATGTAATGCTAACCACTGAACTAAAATATTAGAATTAAAAAAAAAAAATCTTATTATAACAATTTGACTTTTAAATGTTTCCATTTTGTCTGGTCAAATTACAATACTAGAAAGAAAACGGTAAATTTTTTTTTAAAATCTATTAGAATATAACAAAAGTTTTCAACATTTTATGAGTTGGATTGATTTCTCGGGGTTTTTAAAAAAAAAATTATTTTTATAATCATTTGATGAAATTTATGCTTTTACATTTAAGTTTTAGGGTCCGAGGGGACTTGGAGGGAGGAAAAATGAATATATATATATATATATATATATATATATATATATATATATATATATATATATATATGAAATAGAAATTTACCTTTGTGCTATAATTAAAGCGCCCATAATGCTTTCACTAAATATAAACTTATATATGTGACCATGCACAACACAATGAGAAAACTTATTATTTAGTTATTATTTTTAGACTTTAAACCTTGATAATTTTTTAATCTTCAATGTATCACTTAGTTACATTTTTTGTTTGAAAACTGATAAATCCTAAATAGAAAATGATAATATCACATATAAATCGTCTATAACGACGATATTCACCGTCGCTATATATTTATAGCGATATTTTTCATGTAAAAATATCAAAAAATGTTGTAGAAATATCAATTTCCTATTCGTTTCTACCTATATATTAAAATGATGAAAAATTATATACTCTATCTGTCCCTTAATATATGTCATTTTAGAATTGTATACAAGTATTAAAAAAATGATTGTATAATATTAAATATAATATCAATTGCCTATATTTTTCTTATATTAGAAAAAGAGGGTGTTATTTATTGGGCAAAAAATAACGAGAGAACTAAAATTATATTTAATACTTAGGATAATATTAGAAATTAAGTAATTAATATTTAATTAAAATTCTAAAATGATAAATATTAAGAGATAAAAATATTTTTCTAAAATGATATTTAAAAAGGGTGGGAGGGATTATATGGCAATATTTATAAGTTATAAGCAAATACCATTCAAACAATCAAACTGATGAAATAGTATACTAATAAGTATTAAACTAACCTCTTTAATAACCCTACCTTGAGTAAAGAGTACTTTTTTTTTTGATGCAAACAATAATAGATTTATTCATTCAAATCTGTAGCAATTACATCCGAGATAAAAGAGGGACAAACAGTTTCAAAGACCCTCTGACCAGACACAGAACATGCAGCTCTAGCTAAGTTATGGGCTACCACATTCGTTGATCGTCTAATAAACGTTACACGACACTGATTTATCGCCTTACAAATGGCTCTACAATCATCAATAATAATTCCCAAACTTGAATAAAAAATATCCTCACCATTAACTGCATTTGATACTATTTGGGAATCAGTTTCCACAACGATAGAGTGATACGATGCATCCTTTAGCCAAGATAACGCTTCCCGTAGGCCAATCGCCTCCGCTAAGATCGGAGAAAAACTACCCAGCTTGGACCCTTGCATAGCAGCTACAAAAGAACCTGTTGAGTCCCTTATAATGCACCCAAAACCTATCTTTTTTTCGCCACTAAACAGCGCAGCATCTACATTGCATTTCCATTTCCCAACTTGCGGCTTCAGCCATTTTTCCTGATGCACCCCTTTTATCACCGCCGCTGATATATGTGTAGACTGCCACTCTGCTTGGCAGAATGATGCTTGATTGATGACGAAACTCGGCTGTTTTGCGTGTCCGTTCCACTTTGCATGATTCCGATTTCCCCAAATTCCCCACAATAGACAAGCACATCTCTCCATTACCGACCGCACTTGCATAATTCTGCTCCTGTTCCACCATGTGATTAACGTTTCTGTTGTGCCCGGCGATGCATTGACCTCGGCTTTTGCCCATACGAATTGAGCAACAGGGCATCCTATAAGCGCATGATCTATCGTCTCGTCCGCCTGGTTACACAGTGAGCAATTTGATTCTGAAAGTATTCGGCGCGCCATTAAATTAACCTTTACAGGCAAACAACCGTCCATAGCTCTCCATATAAAGTTGCGAACCTTTGGAGGTATTTTAAGCGTCCATATAAATCTCCAATATGTAATCGAAGGTGCCATAACCTGCATATTTGACACACACAGAGATTTGTATCCCGATTTTACCGAATACATGCCTTTAGAGTCCCATGCCCAAAACCACGAATCCTCCTTTGGATATTTCGGCAAAGGAATAGCCAAAATAGCCTCTTGATCTCTAGCCTCAAACATCCCCCGTACAATGTCTTCATCCCATTCTTCAAACCCCGGTTTTACTAAAGCATCAACCGTCACATCAACTAACTCCTCATTAGACAGAGTTTCAACATACGGATGATCCGAGTTGGCTAACCACGGTTCTCCCCATATTTTCGTATTTAATCCATTACCCACCCTTTTTCTACAACCCTCCTTCACTACATCTTGACTCGAAAAAATACTTCGCCATATATAACTGGGATTATTACCCAACTTAGCTTTTAGAAAGTCTGATTTAGGATACTATCGAGCCTTAAAAATTTTTCCACACAGAGAAGTAGGACACGAAAGTAAACGCCACGCTTGCTTAGCCAACATTGCTTTATTAAAATTATGAATTTTCCTAAATCCCAATCCCCCATGAATCCTCTGTTGACACAATTTATCCCAGCATCTCCATCGCATATTATTTGAACCATCTTTCTTTTTCCCCCACCAATAACTATTCATCATACGCTCTAATTCATCACAAAGATCCATAGGTAGAAGAAACACACTTATAATATAGCTAGGGATAGCTTGAATAACAGACTTAATAAGAACTTCCTTCCCTGCTCGTGAGAGATTTTTATTTCTCCACCCAAACATACGACGCCAAGCTTTCTCCTTAACATAAGCAAATACCTCATTTTTATTTCTTCCGACAAGCGATGGCGCACCCAAATACTTATCGTGATTATTTGTCACCTGTACCCCCAAAAGACTACAAATATCCTCTTGAACATTACCAGCTGTATTAGAGCTGAATAAGATAGAAGATTTTGAAAAATTTATTTTTTGCCCCGAAGCTGCTTCATACTCCATCAAACAATCTTTTACTACGGCACATTCAGCAACAGAAGCTTTAAAAAACAAAAAACTATCATCCGCAAAGAAAAGATGAGATACCTCAGGTGCCATCCTAGCAACACGACATCCATGGATTAGGCCTTTGTGTACTCTGTCATTAAGAATTGAAGACAAACCCTCAGCACAAATAAGAAATAGATATGGCGACATAGGATCTCCCTGTCGTAAACCTCTAGAAGGAAAAATTGGCCCTACCTCATGACCCTCTTGTCGCACCATATATCGAACCGAGGATACAAACATCATAACCAACCTAATCCATTTACTACAAAAACCCAGCTTAGTCATCATCATTTCCAAAAAACCCCATTCAACTCTATCATACGCCTTAGACATGTCTATTTTAAGAGACGCCACACCCATTTTTCCTTTCGTTTTCCTTTTAATGTAGTGCCCGACCTCAAATGCAATCATTACATTATCCGTAATAAGACGCCCTGGAATAAAAGCGCTTTGCGATTCTGAAATAATTGAATTCAGCACCAATTTCAGTCTATTCGCAAGCATTTTTGTCATAATCCTCACAATAACATTACATAAAGAAATCGGTCTTAGATCAGTAATCTTATCCGGCTTTTTAACTTTAGGAATAAGAACAATTACCGTATCATTAAGGCCTACCGGCAACCACCCCTCGTTAAGGAAATCCAAGCACGCCTTTGTAACCTCTTCCCCCACATCGGCCCAATACGCTTGATAAAAACCTGGATTAAAACCATCAGGTCCTGGGCTTTTATCTGGATGCATTGATTTTACTGCATTTTCCACCTCCTGTACCGTGAATACACCAGATAGAAAAGAATTTTGACAATCTGAAATCTTTCCTCTAACCGTGTTTAACATCGCCGCAGCGTCACTGCCTCTAGTATGGAATAAATCAGTAAAATATTCCTTAATAAGCTCTTGTAACCCCCTATCCCACACACACTTATTACCACTTGAATCCAGCAGATAATTGAAAGTATTCTTCTTTTTTCTTGATGAAGCATAAGAATGAAAAGTCCATGAATTTACATCTCCCTCTTGTAACCAGAATAACTTGGATCGTTGCTTCCAATATGTAGCTTGCTGACAAACTAATCGACGCAAATTTTCCTTTTCTGCCAATACTTCTTGTTGTGACACCATGTCGTTTGCTACTAAAAGCGACCGAATTTTGTTCCTGCTATGATTAATTTCTGACCGAAATCTCCGGCGAATGGACTCACCCCACCGTTGCAATAAATCTCCACAACGACCTAAACGAGCCTGAATACCCATTATTTCGTGTTTCCCCCAACTTTCTAGCACAATGTCTCGACACCCTTGCTCCAACCTCCAACTATTCTCAAAACGAAAGACCCGTTTGCGAGTTATAAAATCAGTCTTTAACCTTAAAAGAAGAGCAGCATGATCGGAATTTACAACTAGAATATTTATAACTTCAGCATAAGGATAAAGAGAATTCCAATGTCGAGTCAAAACCCGATCAAGTTTTTCTTCAATAAAGTTAAGGGTCCCTCTACCCTTTTCCCACGTATATTGGTGCCCTGCCATGCCAATATCAGTCAACCCACAATCTTATACAGCCTCTCGAAAACCATTTATAAAACGGACCGGATGAAGTAATCTACCTCTTTTTTCTGATTGGGCCAACAAATCATTAAAATCACCCACACAACACCAAGGAAGGGTGGACTTATTAGATAAATCCCGTAGCAGATTCTAAGAATGTTGTCGCTGTTGTCTTTCCAGAAAACCATAATAACCCGTTAATCGCCACTGACTCACATCTGGTAACAAAATCTTAACATCAATAAAATTTGCCGAATACCCAATTATATTCACTGTATCTTTATCTCTCCATAAAAGAGCCAGACCCCCTCTATTATTTATTCCAGGCACAAAAAACAATCCTTGAAAGTTCATTTGCTCCCTAACACGCTCCACCTTTTCTAACGCCACTTTAACCTCTATTAAAAAAATAAAGTCAGGCCTATATTTGGACACAAGGCCCAATAATTCACGAACTGTCTTGGAGTTGCCCAGTCCTCGACAGTTCCAACTTAAAGTCGTCATAATATACGGCGAGTCCCGACATCGGAACCCGCCTCGACAGAGTTGAATTGGCTCTGCCCAATTAAATTGTCAACCTTATTATTTTTATCCATCTCCAAGCCCATTTGAACTGTTGGCCCACTTCCTTGTCTTCTTTTCTTTGTTTCAGAAACTACTAATAAGTTAGGTCCATCATCATGGCCTAATTCCATAAGGTCTTTACTGTGAACATTAACCGTGACTAAACCTGAAACCGAGGGCCCACTTTCCTTGTTCAAAACCGCCTCCCCAATACTACCATCTTTATACCATTCCGTCGCTTGATTCCTTCCAATCCCCTTGAATAAGGGATTTGTTTGGGAATAAAATCCCCCTTCTATATCCATTCCCTTTTTCTGTTGTATATCAGCCCCCCCATTTACGGATTTTGAAATCACCGGCGTAATCACATAAGTTGGTTGCATATTCTGATCAAAATTTCTAGTATTACCCCTTGGAATTTCTGAGCTATCAGTAGTACCACGATCGACCGGCTGACCACCCTGAAACGAACGACTGCTCCACTGCTGATTTGTATTGAATTGACATCGCGATGGGGCTCTGAGCCATGGACCAAATAACCGAGTAACATTCTTATTCGGGAATTCATACAATTTCACACAAAATTTCTCTGCATGTCCAATTATACCACAAAAGAAACAAAAATTGGGAAGCTTTTCATATTTAAAATTGAGCCATGATTCCTCTTGATTTCTCTTCTTGATCTTCATCATCCACTTAAGCGATTTATTAACATCAATCTTCACCCTAATACGTATATACGTTTTCCACACACCATCAAAATTTTTTGGGTCTGAACCAACAAACTTCCCAATGAAATTACCAATCTCCACCGCCACCCTTTCCGACATGAATCCAACCGGAAGGTCATAAACCTGCACCCAAATATCCACCTGATTAAGAACTACATCTTGTGGCTTGATATCCTCTCCTAGCTGCTCGAAGACAAACAAATTTTGATCAAAAATCCACGGACCATCTTTCAATACTCTTTCAAGATCCATTTCATGAGCAAATTGAATAAGAAATAAATTCGGCCCCAACTCCTTCATCCAAACATCCATTACTGGATTCCAAACTGAGAGCATAATACTTTTAATCGCCATAAAATTGATATTACGCTTCGTAACCAGCTTTCCAACTATACACCATTTCGGCGCATGATTTAATTCTTCGTTTGGGATGTCATTGAGATCTAGATCCAACTTCTCGCTATCGCCAAGATTTAAATGAGCATACAATTCAACAACGCTCTGTGAGGATTCCCCCATTGGGAAATAAGAAACTAATCTAAATAGCCCCCTATCACACGAACGAAAGAAAGGAGGGCTAAAAATAAAATTTTCTAACCTGTCAGATGAACAGGAAAAACTCCAAACCTCTCATAAGGAGGAAATTTTTCTAACTCTGTAAAGCAGAATAGCTTGTTTTCCTTGGTTAACTATTTTTACTAGTAAAGAGTACTTAAATAATATTAATAAATAAATATGAATACTTTACTTATTTTCTTATTATATTTTTGTTACTAAAGCAAACAATTTGGTTTTAAAATATGAAGTATATAATATCATTTTAAAAATAAAATAAGCATAGTAATGCAGTGTCAATAATTTAAGGGATCTGAGAAAGAAAGAAAAGGAGTCCCTAGTCTATTTTTCGGACACACATAATTGTTCAAAATGTAAAAAAAAAAGTATATATAAAATATAACTTTAAAAATTGACCCTTTTGGTCACATTACTCAGATATACTTTAGTTAATTGTTTCAATGTCATTTACTTGAAAACTTGCCAACTGAATTCTACCTTCATGAAAAAAATAATATTAGATAGATAACTCAAAGTTACAATGTAAAAATAAATATAGTAGTTTCCCCTTTTCACATGAAAAGAATTTTATTTGACTTTAATCCTAATTAATTTGTAAAATTTTAAAACTCAAATTATGATGTACACTTATTTTAATTCCAAAAACAACAACTTTATTCTTAGCAATTCTTTTAAGTAGTTTAAAATATTAATTAGTGCATTAATAAATAAAAAATTTACATCAATTTTAAAATTTTGCAATTAACTAAAAAAAATATTATTATTTTTGTGGAACAGAAAGAGTATTTCTCATTTGTATCTTAGTTATTGTGTCCGTTATTAATATATTAAGTAAATTATAAAGATAAATTTGGAAAATTATTTTATAATGAATTATCTATTTTAACATTCTTTATTTAGCTAAAATAAAATTTGTTGATAACCCACTTCGGTGGACCAATGGATATGTAACTATTGTATTGCCATAACATAAAAGAAACAGAGCACGAAAAAGAAAGCCATACAAACAAAATTGGGCAAGAACATACAAAAATTGCATTGAAGTGAAAAATGTTACGAAAAAGAGTTTCATAAAAGGAGAATTATCAATGGACATAAAGGGCAGAAATTCTGGCATGAAAAAGATTATTTTTGCATTGAATCCTCATTTATTGCCTTCACCTACACTCTCCAATATTGAGAAGCTGCAGTTTCATTGCATTTACTTCCCCTCTGCTCTCTTTTTTTCTCTCTCCTCTTTCTTTCTCTCTCCTCTCATGTTCTTCACCATAACCAATCACTTCATTCTTGGCTGCTATACACCTACACCCTTTACTCAATCCTCAATAATTTATAGACCCTTTTCAAGCATTTTGCTAAAAGTCTAAAAAAACAGAGTGAAGGGGGGGAAAATGAGCCAAAGATTTGAATGAACTTCAAAGGAAGTTATATTTTGCGGATTCAAAATTTGCCCACAAGTTGGTTTCTTGGTTCTTGGCTAGAATGACAGGAAGAAGCTTGGATTTCTCACAAGGTTGGTGCTTTTTTGGTTATTATGACCTTTTTTGAGATTATGGATTTTGCTAAGCTGGAAAAATTTGATCTTGGGTATTGGTAAGTTTTTTGATTGGATTTCCTCTTCTGGTGTTGTATAGTCATGGAAGTGTATTTAATTGGTCTTTCTAATATTGACCAAAAGGGATAATAAAAAATTGTTCCATTTTCTCAGCTGATTAATTTTTAATTGGGAAATCTTAAGAATCAGACTTTGTCATGTGGGTTTGAAGGAAAAGAGAGAGAAATGCAAACTAAGAACGCCCATTTTAACTGGGTGAATTTGATGGGTATTTTGGCGCTTTTTCTATAGTCTGGTTTGACATTTTGGTAATGGACTTTTGGAGGAGTTTGACGAGTGAAATCTTCTTTTGGGACTTGAAGATTTACACATGGAGAACTAGATTTCTTGTACAAACCATAATCTTTATGGTTTTTTCAGATTTATGGGGTTTGGTTTTAGGTCTAGGCTCCATGTCTTCCATTGCTGTTTCTTATGGAGAAAAGGGTCCTGTTTTTTGTGGTCTAAAGTCAGATGGTTCTCATCTTGTGACCTGTTTTGGATCGAATCCAGCTATAATCTATTCAACCCCTTCTCAATTACCATTTACTGGCCTAACTGCTGGTAATGGTTTTGTTTGTGGGCTTTTAATGAATTCCAACCAGCCTTATTGTTGGGGAAATAGTAATTTTATTGGTATAGGTGTTCCTCAACCAATGATTGAAGGTTCCGAGTACTTGGAAATCAGTGCTGGAGATCAGCATTTGTGCGGTTTGCGCAAACCCTTGATGGGAAAAAGAAGAAACATTTCTCTTGTTGATTGTTGGGGCTATAATATGACTAAAAACCATGTGTTTGATGGGCAAACCCAGTCTATTTCGGCTGGTTCGGAGTTTAACTGTGGGTTGTTTTCGCAGAATAGGAGTGTGTTTTGTTGGGGTGATGAGACTAGCAGCAGAGTGATTAGCTTAATCCCGAAAGGGATGAGGTTTCAGAAGATTGCTGCTGGTGGGTATCATGTTTGTGGGATTTTGGAGGGGGTGAATTCTCGAGCATTTTGTTGGGGAACGAGTTTAAGCCCAGAAGAGGAAATATCTGATGTGAATTTGGCTGAACTTAATGTAGATACGGCTCCAAGTGATCCAATGCTATCGGTTGTGGGTGGAAAGTTCTATGCTTGTGGAGTTAAGAGCTACAATCGTGAGGTGGTATGTTGGGGCTATCTTATTGAGGGGAGTACTCCGGCTCCTAGCAGAGTTAGGCTTTATGATATCACTGCTGGGGATTACTTCACTTGCGGGGTTCTTGCTGAGAAATCTTTACGACCTGTTTGTTGGGGTTCTGGACTTCCCTCACAGCTCCCTTTAGCTGTTTCTCCTGGACTCTGCAGGCCTAATCCTTGTGTGCCTGGTTTCTATGAGTTTAACGATGGAAGTGCAGCCTGCAAGTCTGGCTATCGGATTTGCCTACCGTGCAGCAACAGCTGTCCTGCTGAAATGTATCAGAAATCTATATGCACTTCAATATCGGATAGACAATGTGGGTACAATTGTTCTGGTTGTGTGTCAGATAAATGCCTCTCGGGTTGTTCTAATGTCAATCCTACTACTGAAAAGAAGGACGAAAAGAAGGACGAAAAGTATTGGTCACTTCAGTTACCGGTCATAATTGCAGAGGTTACGTTTGCTGTGTTGTTGTCAAGTATTGTATCTTTGACTGCAATTTTATACGTTCGATACAAGTTAAGGAACTGTCGATGCTCAGCAAAAGTATTGAAACCGAAGAAAAATAATGGCAGTTCTTCGCAGAAAGATTGTGGGAAAGTCCAGCCTGATTTGGAAGAGATCAAGATTAGGAGAGCTCAGTTGTTTACTTATGAGGAGCTTGAAAATGCCACTCGCGGGTTTAAAGAAGAATCACAAGTGGGAAAGGGAAGTTTTTCGTGTGTCTTCAAAGGGGTATTAAAGGATGGAACAGTAGTTGCAGTTAAACGGGCGATTATGTCATCTGACATGAAGAAGAATTCGAAAGAGTTCAACACTGAACTAGATCTTCTCTCGAGATTAAACCATGCTCATTTACTCAATCTGCTTGGTTATTGTGAAGAAGGCGAGGAGAGGCTTTTGGTTTACGAGTATATGGCCAATGGATCATTGCATCAGCACCTTCATGGCAAGAACAAGAACATAAAAGAGCAATTAGATTGGGTTAAGAGGGTCACCATTGCTGTACAAGCAGCCCGAGGGATTGAATATTTGCACGGTTATGCTTGTCCACCTGTGATTCACCGCGATATCAAGTCCTCAAACATTCTCATTGATGAAGAGCACAACGCCCGAGTAGCTGATTTTGGTCTATCTTTGTTAGGGCCTGCCAATAGTAGCTCCCCATTGGCAGAGTTACCTGCAGGAACACTAGGCTATCTTGATCCCGAATATTATAGACTTCATTACCTCACCACAAAATCCGATGTCTATAGCTTTGGGGTTCTACTCCTGGAAATTCTCAGTGGTCGAAAGGCCATTGACATGCAATTTGAAGAGGGAAATATAGTCGAATGGGCTGTCCCTTTGATCAAGGCCGGAGATATTCTAACAATTTTGGATCCAGTTTTGACACCTCCATCAGATATCGAATCTTTAAGAAGGATAGCGAATGTGGCTAGTAAATGCGTTAGAATGCGAGGGAAGGAAAGACCATCAATGGATAAAGTTACAACCGCCTTGGAGCGAGCGCTTGCATTGCTTATGGGCAGCCCAAGCAACGAGCAGCCTATTTTGCCAACTGAGGTAGTTCTTGGCAGCAGCAGAATGCACAAAAAGTCCTCCCAAAGATCCTCCAACCAGTCGGTGTCCGAGCCAGATGTGGCTGGAACTGAGGATCAAAGATTGGAGTTCAGGGCTCCTTCATGGATTACTTTTCCAAGCGTTGCTTCTTCCCAAAGGCGAAAATCTTCAGTTTCGGATGCAGATGTTGATGGGAAAAATTCAGAAGCCAGAAATTTGGGAAGTATGGGTGATGGGCTGAGGAGTTTGGAGGAAGAAATTGGCCCTGCTTCTCCCCAAGAAAACTTATTCTTGCAGCACAACTTTTAAGGCCTAAAACTGCGAAAAATCGAGGTAAATTCGGAACTAATATTCAAGGATTCTTCATTCAACTTTGTGGAAGTTTGATCTACTTGGTTGAAGGAAGAGATGTAAAGAGGAAAATTGTTAGGAATTTGAAGAATGTGATTTTCTTGATTACTTCTTTTATTTTCTTCATGACTACCCCACTAAATCTTTCAATTTGTAACATTCAGTTGGTTCTTTTTTATGAATTCAATTCCAACAGTTCTCTGCTCTTGTTCAGCACTTTGGTAAATGAAAATTTTGACATAATGACTGGAAAAATCATTAAACTCCTGTCAAGATATCAAAAAAAATATATGAACTATTTTTTTTGCTCAAAAAAGCATTGGACTTTCAAAAACTGTCAAAAATGCTTGAAATTTGAGTCAATAGTAAGCTCATATGGTCAAGTTTTGGTCATTTTTGATAGTTTCTAAAATTTCATGATATTTTGGTGCAATGTTTTTTTTTGATAGCTTGATAAAAGTTCAATAATTTTTCTCGGTCATTAAATCCTAAAATTATATTTTGACTATACTGTATTCAAATTTTATGTCTTCATTACCGGTTTATTTTTATTTATTTTATTATTTATTTATATATATATATTTTAAAATAATTAATTTTAATTAAAAAAAAAAAATCATGGGTGCACGAACCTCTATGGAGCATTTGACTAATCCCACATGTACTCAAATTTATATATCCATTTCAGTTCTTTACGCCCATATCTAATTAATTCTGATGGAATTTGTATTGTGGTTGGATTTGGAAACTCCACTGTCCATCCAATCCCATCAATTAGTTTCATGGTTCTTGTTTGCATAAATAATAGTAATAGGATTCTGATTTTGATCTGGTTGCATCATCTTTGTTCTTCCTGAAATGAGCCCCCAGCCCCCTCCCTCCCCCCCCCCCTCCATTCTAAAAAAGGAGTCCTACTTTTTATGTTTCCCCCCACATATTAAGGTTTGCATTACACACATTTTTACAGTTGTTATTTTCACTACTTTTATCAATTAATAAGTTTAGTTTTCAAAGACTAATATTATAGAAAAATGTCAAATTTTAGTTATGTAGGTGTTTAATGCAAATCCTAGCATTTGAAAAAACTTAACAAAGTATTAGAAAATTTGAAATAGAAACAAACCATTCAATGATAATATTTCTTTCTTCTATTTTCCCTAGTTTGTTCTTCAATGAAATGTATTCAGCCATGATTAGTGCTTTCAGAATGTTTTATGGTCAAGTGACTGTTTGGAGGGGTGATGTGGTGGGCTTGCATTTATATATTATGTGTGTAAAACACCTTCAAAAGAAGCTAAAGATTTGGTGCTTTTTTGAAAATACATTTACATTTCTTCAACCCAAAACTATATAGTATTTTTTATGAAAGCATAATTCCTATCCTCGAATAATAAAAGTGTTTCATTTCACCGGCCACCGCGGCATCAAAAGGAAGTGTTAACGTAAAAATTTATCAACGCGCCCAAGTTCGTCCAATTTTGCACAAAAAACAAAGTCATACGGAGAAATTTGATGACCTTGACCGCCGGGAGATAGCTCTGGTGTGAGAATAAGTACAGACTGAAAACAAGTTAACAATAGAGGCTTATTGCTTTAGTGTTGAAAATTAACGAGATACCTGTAAATTAGGATGTAGCTTTGTATTTATAGTGATCACACCTTCTTAAACGCTTCTTCACGAATTAAAATATGATTCCTTATTATGGTAGATACCATAATGGGTTAGAAGTGAATCTCCTTAAAGAAAGTAAGTAGAATATTATCTGACTCTTTACTTAGAAGTTGAAAATCAAATGCAGTTAGAAATCTTAGGTTCCTTAAAGTCATATCTCCTGCCCAAAATATACTCTTACGTGGGAAATGTTCCTCCATGTGGCTTGAGACCCACAAAATTATTCGGGCCCAATTAATCATGCCCTAACATTGAGTACATTAATTAGTCATGGAGGACGTTAGTCTGTCCCGAAGAACGTTATCCGTTTGGGAGGATGTTAGGTCCGTTCAGGAGGATGTTTATGTCCGTTTAGGAGGATGTTTATCAGTCCCGAAAAATATTTATTCTTTCGGGAGAAATTTATCCTTCCCGAAGAACGTTTATCCTTTATGGAGAAACTTATCATTCCCTATAGACACTCGAAATTTTCTACACACCTGTCACTGACATTGCAGGAAGGCAGATTCGTCTTTCAGAGATAACCCTGGAAGACAGCTCATATCCAGTCCGGATACTACCGGAAGTTCAGTCCCAACCCCGGAACACATACAGGGAGTATCAGTTCCAACCTCGGAGATAACTCCGAGGCATGCAGTTCAAATACCGAAAATTACACCGGAGAAGGCCGATTCATCTCGGAGATAACCCCGAGATATTCAGTCTCAGTCCCAACACCGGGAATAGCAGTGCTAACCTCAGAGATAACCCCGAGGATTGCAGTTGTAGTTTTGGAGATAACCCCGGAAATGCTTGTTTCAAATGCATGCAATCAGCTTCAACCTCGGCACTCACCCCGAGGCACTCAGTACAAGACCCGGAGATAGCATCGGGAAGACAGGCACACCTTATAGATTACAATGAGGACCTTCAACACTTGCAGCAGTCCAACCTTAGAGATAACCTTGAGCAACGTCTGCTTTATCGGCCCAAACCGAAGATAACCTCGGTGAGGGGCAGAATCATCATCTTGCCACCTTAACGCCACATCACACCGTCTCAAAATTTCATACATACATTTCTACACAGCAATGTCCCACAAGAACCAAGGAAGTCCAATCCCGATTGACTATTGCGCAGGGCAACGGATAGAATTTGAAGCTTGAAGACCGGAGGGCATGGTCCCATCTTCCTGACTTTGTACAACCTCTAATCCCATGTCATTGCGTAACTCTCGACAACGACGGTCTGAAATAGGTCTTATACACCTCAATCGGATGCCCGGATTGAAGTTCTGAAAGTTCGAGCGGACATCACGTTACATGCGTGCCCGTACTTCGAAACGGCGGCACCCGTATAGCCTGGGGCAACCCGGGCAGCCGCAGGTACACCTGCGGCTCCCCCCTCTATAAATAGAGGGCTTGGGGTGGCCATTTTGTAAGAGAAAAAAGCGATGAAGCCCTGTCCAATTTGCTCTGTACACCCCCTAAACTGAGTGCTTTCTCATTTTAACACTTGTGAACTCATATATAGTTATTATTGTACCAGCGGGAGCCGAGTGTTCACCCACTTACAGTTATAGAAGTTTTCTTCGGCAGCCCACTATAAGCCTTCTTACACACTTTAAAGCCTTTTTCTTCATTTTAGCACACAACATTCTTCACGTTGAGAGTCGTGTTGTGTGTGTATGCCCGAACTTCGGTCTGTGGTTTCATTTCAGTTTGTATATACATATATATACTTATATATATTTTTATATATAGACTAACATTATCGAGTTTTGCCTCGATTGAGCCTAGACTTATGTCTGGAGCGTTTAATTGGTTTTGTATATATATATATATGAACTGTGTGTCGAACTACGTTCGATGAGCCTGAATTTTACATCCGGTGCGTTTATTGCTTATATATATATATATATATATATATATATATATATATATATATATATATATATATATTTACGTTTTGTCCCGCTTGGAGTTTACTTCGTGGCGGTTGATTGCTTTTACAACTTTATTTACATTTCGTTCCGCCTGGAGTTTATTTCATGGCGGTTGATTGCTTTTATAGCTTTATTTACATTTCTGATCCCCTATGGAGGTGCTTCGTGATTGGTGATCATATATATATATATATATATATATATATATATGACTTATATATATATATATAACTGCTTATTGCTTTCATATCAATTGCGACATTATGTGAGCCTAAGAATCATGTGATCACAGATTCGGTTTATTGAATCTAAATTCGGTTCCCGTGATGGACATTTTCAGTTGTAAGCAGCTTGTAAATTTATTCACGGTGTTTGAATTTCCTCAGATGGTTTTCATGCCCATGAGGAGTTCGGCACTGCTTTGTACATTATTTTCTCGAAGATGCTTTGCATTTCGAAAATAAAAGCAATTCAGCCGAACATTTAATAAAATGGAAGTATCAAAATGTCTCAATTCCTATTGAGCATAAGGGTTTGAAAAATCTCTTTTATAAAAAATCACTGCCATATCTTGTTTAAAACTGAATTTTTACACAAATTCAAACCCTGTGTATATTGGTGCGAACGAGGCCTCACACTACTTCCAAATAACAGCACATTGACCCACACACACATTCATATAACAGTTTCTTGAAAAGTGGCGGTCACCGTGGTAACACAGATGTCGGGGGGTGCGTAACACCTTCCCTCCGCATAAGCAAGTCCCCGAACCCTAATGAATCTCGGTTTCACAGACCCGTTTAGCAATGTCACATCACTGGGTCAATGTGCAAACCTTTTCTCGGTTGTGTTGGTACAACCAGTTAAAAAACCAACTGACGACTCTTACAGTCAAATCGTCGACATATAAATGTCGAACCTTTTCACAACTTATTTTTTCAAACAAATCTCACCTAACATGGGAATACAAAAAAACAAGAACAAAAAGGGACAAATAAAATTCCGACGTCGACAGGTGGCGACTTTGCTGGGGACACCAGTAAGAGGACTTAAGCCACTATTACAATCTTTTCAAAATTGTTATATGCTTATGTATGGATGTTGCATTTACATTTTTTGATGAATGTGTACGAATGCATTTTTTTACTGCACTGCAATATATCTATTTGTGATATTAGTGCTTCGCACATGTCATCATTTTCATAAACGGTGAGACACGTTGTATGTGAATGTTCGTTGTGTGGTTCCTCCACCAGGAGGCTATCCTGTCGGTGTTGGATTACTGGACTCGTAGGAAGACTAATTCCAACGAGACTCAGGAAAGACACCACCCAAATTCGCTCCAGTTGAAAGATCGGATTAATTTCCCGTTGAGTAAATTGCGATGATTTGGGAACTTTCATGCCAAAAAGCCGAGAGAGTAACCTAAGATAGGTCAGCCTCTGATAAACCAAACGCGGAGGAAAGTCTCTTCATGCTTTCTCATTTCAAGTTACTCGTAAAGTCAATTACTTGTAATTTCATTCCATATTCATCTCCATGTAATGAGAAATATGAAGAAAAATGTGCATACTTAAATTAACATGCTATCCTGTATTACAAACAGCTAACATCCGTTTTGCAGGATAAAATTCCTAAAACGGATACATCACATAACATGTAAATATTTACACATTCCCTAAGACTAAACTATGCAAGTCTTTCGCAGAGAAGCAATCGGTCCTATTACCCAGTCAAAGTCCAAAAAGGCCACGAGCCTACAGCCAATTATGTCTTCATCTGACTAGGCTAATCTTAATCCTGTCTCCCGCGAAGAGTTCGACGGATTCAGTAAATAAATTACAGATTTGGCTGTTCTGCTTAAAGAATTACACCAATCTACTTAAGGTACAATGATACCCATACATGCTGAATCCTCTGCACAAGGAGGAACCCAAGGTTCGGATAAAGTCATCCCATTACCTGAGCTCCAGTTAGATATAACCAACAAAATTCATGATACCACCCATCTCAAAGAAGATCTAGACACCAGTGATATCAGAAAGAAGGTCCTTCAAATGGAAGAGTCCATTCGTTCTATCAAAGGGATTGGAGCACATGAGAGTGTTTCATATGCTAACCTTTATATATTCCCTGGTGTTCATTATCCAGAGAAGTTCAAAAACTCCTGACTTCGAAAAATACGACGGGTTAGGAGATCCTTACACATATTTGAAGATGTTCATTGGAGAACTTGGATCTTATGCATAAGACGAGAAGCTCAGAATGCAGCTGTTCCAAAAAAGTCTGACTGGAGAAGTCCGTTCATGGTATACCAGATTAGACAACTCAAAGATCCATAGTTGGGAAGAATTAGCTCATGCCTTCCTTACACAATACAACTTCCAGTCTCAGATGGCTACTGACCGGTACCAGATTACCAAGGTCAAGAAACAATCCAATGAGTCTTTCAGAGAGTATGCTCAAAGGTGGAGGCGTCTTGCTGCTCAAGTTATTCCTTCTATGACAGAGTCAGAAATGGTCATGACCTTCATAGACATACAAGAAGCTCCTTTCTATGAGAGAGTTTTAGCTGGCATTGGTAAACCATTTTCTGAAATGGTAAAACATGGAGAGATGGCTGAGATGGGGTTGAAGTCAGGAAAGATTCAAGACCTAGCCGCTCTTAAAGCAGTTGCTGAACACATCCAGTTCGGAATTTATGGAAACAACCCCCGGAGGGTCCATAAAAAGAAAGAGGAGGATGTTTCCTTGATACTACAAGGTCAAAAGGGCAATTAGAATATGCCTATCCAGAGGAGAAATTACACTCCTTTTCAAGCTCAATCTTCAAACCCTCCATTGCATAAAGGTGGAGAAGTTAAACGTCCTCGAGTGTTCACATCCCTAGGGGACTCACTCGAGAACATTCTCAATCTTCTGACCACTCAGAAGAAAATTATGCATCTTCTTCCACCAGCCAACCCTAATGGGAAGGGTTTCAATGCTGCTCAGAAATATGCTTATCATGCCGGGGTACCTGGGCATGATACTCAAGATTGTTGGACCTTGAAACACAAGATTCAAGATTTAATAGACAATGGTGAGATTGTGGTCACCAAACCAGATCAACCTCACGTGCAAGACAACCCTCTTCCTCAACACAAAGAGGAAGAGGTCAACATGATTAATTGGAGCAGTGGACAGAGTTCCAATTTTAATTGTGAATCATCCCAGACCATCAAAGACGGTGTTGACAAGTGGGATTACGCAAAGTTGCAGTTTGTGATGGAACGAAAGATGAAAGCTCTGTGTAAGCAGATTGAGCAATTGGCAGAACTGTTAACCTATCAACATCAAGTCACACGCCAATTAATCGGCCAGGAGCATGCTAGTCTCCTCCCTTTTGTTATGAATACTCCCTCATCGCCTTCAAAAAATGAAACACTAGAAGACAAAGTGACGAAGAGAGCAAATGTCAAAGCCCGTAGGGATTTTGCCAATAGAAGGGAATTTACATACCTGGGCCAACTTATGGAGGAGATACTTTAGATGTTGATCAATGAAGGAAGGATCACTTCCCTTATACTCCCCGTTCAGGACGGTTTAATTCTAATGGAGTATGTCAGTATCACTCCCATTCTCACGGTCACAACACAAAAGAATGTTGGGCACTCTGCCACCTTATTCAGAATCTAATTGATAGCGGTGTCCTGCAACTGGCAGACGACGATACTGTGCTATTTGAGAATGGAAATACTTGTCCTACTAAATGGAAGGGACTGGTAGCAGTTATATCCGCTGAGGCTGATGGGACTGTCAAACCATTCATAATACAAGCAATTCAACTCAAAGGAGTTGACAATCCTTTGAAAGTGTCTACTCTATAGCCAATCAACTTACCATTCAGACCACAATATCCTGTTATCAACTTATAAAAAGTTCCATGGAATTATGGAGAAGCTGAAGGATCCATCTCTCATACAACTGCTGCAGTGACGAAAGAAAATCCACTCTATCTTCCTCAACGGGTGATGAAGCCTACCATCAAATCAAAGGGGAAAATTCCCAAGGAGAAAATTAAAAAATTCCTCCGTACTATGGGTCATAATGAAGCCAAGGTGGTTTTAAGCTTAAGAGAAGCTCCACATCAAATTTCAATACTGGACTTGGTTTTAACTTCTGAAGATCATAGGAAGATCCTACTAAAGATTTTAGAAGAAGCCTACTTGCCGAAATCAGTGGATGTGGAAAAATTTCAACATCTGGTTGATCGTATTTTTAACAACAATGTGATATCTTTCACTGATGATGACATACCGGCTGAAGGGACCGGTCATTGCAAGCCGTTACACATTACTGTTTTGTCATCCGGATACATACTAGCTAGAGTCTTGATAGATGGAGGTTCGTCTCTGAATATCTGTCCTTACGCTACGTTGGTGAAGATGAATGTCAATCTCAATCGGATCCGAAGCAGCCATACGGTTAATAAAGCTTTTGATGGATCCCGCCGGAATTCAGTCGGAGATATTGAGCTGCCAATTGAGATTAGTCCCCATACATTCTACGTATCTTTTCACGTGCTCAAAATAGATTCAGGATACAACCTGCTATTGGGAAGACCGTGGATTCACATGGCCGGGGCAGTCCCCTCCACTCTTCATTAGCAACTTAAATACATTATCAACAATAGCCTAGTCACAGTCAACGCTGAACCAGAATGTCCTCAACATGGTGACATACCACTCATCAATGTCAATTCGGATGTTGAACCGGTCAGTTTTTATGCCTTGGAAGTGAGCAACACTCAATACCATTCCATTGGGACACCATTTCCCGTACCCAAGATTTCTGCCGAAGTGATGGCAGCCACTCAAGAAATGATGTCATTGGGTCATCAGCCGGGACAAGGGCTGGGTAAAAGTCATCAGGGTATTAAGAACCCGATTCAAATGTCCAATCAGACTGGTACAACCGGACTAGGCTATTCTGCCAGTTCCAGTCACAGGAATCCACATAAGCATAAGCAGATTCCTCCAGCTTCAGCTACATGACGATTATCTCCACCTATAAATCCAGAGTCCGTACAACCTCCAGTAAAGGTGCCAGCCAACGTAATGGCTATGTTATTTCCCAAACCGATACCGGTAAAGGAGAAGGAAGTCTTTGTTCCAGATCCCAAGGTGGAAGAAGAGGAACGAAAAATTAAACAAGACATCGTTCGGATGATGTCAGGCATACGCATCATTGTCCATGATGAACATACAAATAGATACACCCCAAATGATAATTGCCTAGACATAATGGTCATCATTCGGGAGAAGGAGGACGATGACAGCCCCTCCATCACTGCAGTCCACCAGGACTTTGTCCTTGCCAATCGGAGCAGTACTCCTTGCATTGGTCGACAAGGGTAAAACGGGCAGGACCTCTTTCTTTCCTGTAGATAATAATAACTGCTTACTTTTCTGTATAATATTAGCAGTTGTTTTTTCAGTACATGCTAACACTTTGTATGATTAAACAGTTTCATATATATTAAGTAAAAGTATATTTTGTTTTAGGACTCTGAACTTAGATGTGCATGTACTTACTGATAAGATGCCTCTTCTCTGCAAGGATTGTAGCTTTGATGAAAAGCTGGACTCAGACTTGATAGGAATACAAGAGAACATTGAGGTGCCCCAGGAGATCAAAGAATGGGTCGAAGACAAACCTAAACCCAACCTTGATCAAACCACCTTCTTCAATCTTGGAACCTTAGAAAACCCTAAGTTAATCCAGATTAGTTCAGACCTCACTCCAAACCAGAGGAATGACATGGTTACATTACTAACCCAATTTCAGGATGTGTTTGCATGGTCTCATGAAGACATGGTGTGTTTGTCCTCTGACATTGTCCTTCATCGCCTCCCCATTAAAAAGGGATTCAAGCCAGTCAAGTAGAAGCTCAGGCGATTGAAACCTGAGTAGAGTCTAAAAGTGAAAGAAAAAATTGTGAAATAATTTCAAGCTGGTATTATCATGGTGTCCACATATCCTGAATGGATATCCAACATCGTTCCCGTACCTAAGCTTGGAGGAAAGGTGCGAATTTGCGTGGATTATCGGGATCTGAATAAAGCTTGCCTTAAAGATAGCTTTCCAGTGCTATTTATCTACATTCTCATTGACAATACTGCTCAATACGACATGTACTCCTTTGCTAATTACTTTGTGGGGTACCATCAGATCATGGTTGTTGAGGAAGATCGTGAGAAAACTGCTTTCATCACACCTTGGGAAACCTTTTGCTATAGACGATTGTCTTTCGGCATCATCAATGTCGGAACCACCTATCAGCGAGCTATGATGGCTCTTTTCCACGACTTAATGCACAAAGAAATAGAGATCTACGTGGATGACATCATTGTCAAGTCCCGAAGGGAGGAAGACCACTTAGATCATTTTAGAAAGCTCTTCAACAGGTTGCGTAAGTACAACTTGAAGTTGAATCTAGCCAAGTGCACCTTTGGCGTTAAATCAGGCAAGTTACTAGGATTTCTAGTCAGCCACAAAGGGATTGAGCTGGATCCCGCCAAAATCCAGGTCATTACGAAAATGCCCATTCCTTAGACAGAGAAGGAAATACGGGGATTTTTGGGAAGAATCAACTTCATTAGTAGGTTTATATCTCAACTCACAGCAACCTGTGAGCCCATCTTCAAATTGTTAAGGAAGAACTCCTCCATAAAATGGAATAATGAATGCCAGAAAGCCTTCCTTACAATCAAAGAGTAGCTAGTCAAAGCTCCCATTTTTGGTACCACCCAGGTATAATGTTCCCCTGTTCATGTACCTGTCCATAAGTGACAATGCCATGGGCTACATGCTGGGTCAGAAAGACGATAGAGGCCAAGAATGAGCTATCTATTACCTCAGCAAAAGATTCAGTAGCAGTGAACACAAGTACACTCTGATTGAGAAGACTTGTTGTGCTTTAACATGGGCTTCCATGAGATTACAACATTACCTCCATGGTCACACAACCCATCTCATATCCAGATTGGATCCTCTCATGAACGTGTTTAGTAAACCCATGCTGAACTGCCGACTGTCCAGATGGCAGTTGATCCTATAACAATTTGACATCGTTTAACGTAAAAGTCCATCAAAGGTCAAGGAATTGTGGATCAACTGGCCGTCGCACCTTCAGGGGATTTCAAACCCTTGGAAACATACTTCCCTGATGAAGGGGTAATGGCAATTCAGCAACACCATTAGTACGATACATGCCAAACATCGAACATGTATTTCGATGGAGCTGCTAATATGGAAGGTTCTGGAGCTGGAGCAGTTCTAGTATCTGGTACGGGGGAGTAGTATCCCGTCGCCGTCAAATTACAGTTTGTTAGCACCAATAACACAGCTAAGTATAAAGGTTGTATCATGGGGCTAAAACTTGCCCATTCAATGGGCATTAGGACGTTAACTGTCTTTGGGGATTCAGAGTTGGTAGTCAAACAATCCACAGGAATCTATCAAACCAAAGAGCTACATTTATTGCCTTACCATCGACAAGTTTTACAGATGGATTCGGAGTTCGAAGAGATCTCCTTTCTACACATTCCTCGTAATAGGAATGACTTCACAGACGCGCTAGCAACTTTGGCCTCCTTGATTCACATACCTAACAAGGAACAAATGCCAAGCGTCACATTGGCCCTGCAAAAGGCAACAACCTATGGGAACTATGTTGGAGAAGTATTGGATGAGCTACCTCCCATCCAGCATCCTTGGTATCAACACATCAAGGAGTACTTACGAGATGGATCTACACCCGTTGAGGTGAGCCCGACTGAAAGAAGGCAGATCCACCGACTGGCTATGAAATTCTACCTGAGCGGAGATGCACTCTACAAAAGAGATGCAGGATTAGGTCTCCTCAGATGTCTGGACAAGGACCAAGCTCAGAGACTCATGGATGAGGTTCATGGTGGAGTCTGTGGCCCACATATGAGCGACCCTCTACTTGCTAAGAAGATCCTCAAAATAAGACATTATTGGCTCTGTCTCAAGGCTGACTGCAATGACCACGTTTGGAGATGTTATCAGTGCCAAATTCATGAGAATGCTATTCACGCCCCTCCGAGGGAACTCCACAATATGAGTTCGCCTTGGCCCTTCTCAATATGGGGAATGGACGTGATCGGGCCCATCAAGCCCAAAACCAGTAATGGACATCGGTTTATCTTCACCATAATCGACTACTTCACCAAGTGGGTAGAAGCAACCTCCTTCCCCAGGGTTACCAAAGAAGTCATCATTGCTTTCATCAGAAATAATATCATCTGTCGATATAGACAACCAGAGGTCATTGTATCAGACAGTGTTAAGAACCTCAACAACAGAATGATGGAGGAGTTATGCAGTAAATTCCACATCAAACACCTTAACTCCGTCATCTACCGTCCAAAGATGAATGGTGCTATTGAAGCGGTTAACAAAAACATCAAGAAGATCATGCAAAGGATGTCCGCCAATCACAAAGGATGGCCTGACTTATTGCCTCTTACTCTGTTAGCCTATAGAACATCAATGCGCACTTCAACTGGGGTAACCCCCTACGCATTAACCTATGGGATGGAAGCAGTGCTCCCCATAGAAGTAGAAATGGAATTCCTCAGAGTGTTGATAGACGCTCAGCTGGATGAAGACCAATGGTTACAAGACAGGTATCACCAATTATCTTTAATAGACAAAAGGCGAACCGCGACTATCTTCCATGGTCAGTTATATCAACAAAGGATCGCCCGATCCTACAACAGAAAAGTCCGGTTACGGCAGTTTAAACAACATGACTTGGTTTTAAAGAAGATCATTGACAATCAAGATCAGTCTAAGGGAAAATTTGCCCCTAACTAGGAAGGCCCATTTGTTGTCAAGGAGGTATTGACATGAGGTGCTCTCAGATTGCAGGAAATGGACGACGATGAATTTTCGCAACTCATCAACTCGGACACCGTGAAACGGTACTGTTGGTCATTTTACCGATCAATATATGCGTGCAAGTATACACGGTCAACAAGTAATAAAGAGTAAGTAAAGTATCGTTCCCACGGAGAATTAACTAATAAAGTTCACCAAGCCTTAACCCGTAACCAGTTCAGTCTTATTTAAACGAATGATATTATATTTTATATTTAAACTATTAAATTAAATAAACCTAACTATTTCTAGAGTGAGACTAGATAATGAAGACCTGAGATCACAATTTCATCTATTGGCTCATTTAAACTAACACACTCCCTGTCAAGCCAAACTAATTTTACCGGATTGTTAGTCAAGAACACGAAACTAAAGTATAGCCATCTCTCAATGTACCATACCCATATCACATATAATCCACAGATGATAGAATACACATGAACATCCACATTACCTAAACCACTATATGTCTATGTGATTTACAAATAATTAGGGTTTAAGCCCAAGTTCTCATTTGACTACGAATGGCGCTTAGGTATATGTCTATCCTAAGCACAAATCATATATCCCAACACAATGTAGAACATACAATCATAAGCTAATAAGATCAGATCTAAACCCATACTTTGTCTTTCGAGTCCATATGGATTATCACAGTAATTGATGGCCAATCAACTAAGCAAATAAGCATGAATCTAATTAGATAATCTCATAGCAATCAATAAGGCTAACACCGAAATATATCAGAAATAACTAATCCATAAAATCCATTGCAATCTCAGAATAGAGTTTAAATCATAACTGAATTAAAGCTATCATCCACATATTGAATAAACATCATAAGATACAATTAGGAATCAAAGAGAGAGTAAGAATAGAGAATGGTAGTGCAAATCTGTTCTCTTGCTCCAAGGTTGAATCTCCAATGCTTTCCAATCGCTTCAAGTCTTTAATCTAATCAACTCGAGAGATCACTACTCTAATCTACTATAATCTACTTATTCAAAGTTGAAGAAAGAAAACAATAGTAGCTTCAGCCCCCCCAAGGGGTGGAATGTCTCTACATAATAAAAATACATCTAATATATAAGCCCTAATTGAACCCCCCCTCAGTTACGCTTTAAATTTTGAATTTTAAAATAAAGTCAACAACTGCAGTCGATGTCGCGCACTGCCGCGCGAGATTCCTTTATAAATACGGCGCGGGCGCGCGTATGCAATATGAGTTCTGTCCGGGTGATGGCGCAGGCGCGCGTCTTTTAGCTTGTGTAGCTGCGCGGCTCCTAAAATCTGCAGTCTTGAGTCTGCTGCTGCTACTTCCTTGCCATGCTACCCTTGTTCATTTGACATGCCACTTTTGCTATTTTGTCCACCTTGATCCTCATGCCATGCATATCCCAGCTTGTGTCTTGCTTCATGCGTCCATTCGCCTCATGCCTTCTAATTCCACCAAATTAGGTCGTTTCCTGCACTTTTTCACCAAAAGGAGTTTTGAGTATATGCAATGCAAAATAACATGAAATGCAACTAAAAACACACTAAAATATACTTGAGATGGGCATAATTTGCGTGAATTGGTATTCAATAAGTAGGCATAAAACCCACTTATCAAATACCCCCAAACTTGAACTATTGCTTACCCTCAAGCAATGCAACATAATGCAATCTACATGCTATGCACGCTACGCTACTATGACAATGAATCCCCAGATTTCCAACCATGTTAAGAATTCCAATAAGATATGCCTCAGAGAAATATCAAGATCCAAGAACAAAGCATCAAACTAAGCTAAAGGCATAATGACATACAATCAGACAATCTCAACCTGCTATAGAGATGTTGTGTGTGTGTGTGTGTTGTGTTCACAGATAAGCTTGACAAATTCAAAGATTACACATGCTACACTGCTTAATAAAGAAAACTGAGGCTTAAATCAAGTATTATGCATACAAATGAAACAACAACTACTCCAACTCATCAATACAAACTAAGGTTCAGCAATGGGTTTATTCTGCTTTATTTTTACTCACGAGGATGATTTTTGCACTTTCTCGCAGTGTTTATTGATTTCTTTTCTTTTTCCCATGACTGTGCAATGCCTCATTCCATTAGGCTAACAGTGCTACCCCTTAGCGAGCTTTCGACCAACGACTCCCAGACCATAAAAGACCTTAGGGCGCTAGGTGTAAAGACAATCCCCTCGGGCGTACTTGCTTAAGTAACAAAGGCCCCGAAACAAGACTAGCCACGGTAATTTTTCATATTTTTCTCTTTTTCTATTTTTTTTAAAGAAAGCATACCCATGCGTTCCCAAAACTTGAGTTTCAGTGTCTTCATAGTCATTACTCACTTCCTACACAATTCTATCATTAAAAACAACATTTTTCTCTCAGCAGTCAAGCATGCTAATCTTAACCAACAAGCAAATAGGAACATTGCCGTGCTACTTGGTAACATCTAAACAGCAAGCACGAATTATATCATGTATAAAATTATAACTACGCTCAAGATATCAACCAAATTCAAAAATTTATCAAATTTCTATGACATCATTGGCCAAATTAGAATTCAACTAACTAAAAGCCTGGGATTATGCAATGTTATGCAACTAAACACATACTAAGTAAACAAGACAAAACAAAACTAAAAACTAAACAAAAAAATTTCATACTAAAATACCCCTACTATGCAACTTAAATATGCTAAAATACCCCTACTATGCAACTTAAATATGCAATCAAACTATATGCAACTAACTATATGCAACAACAACTCACTACAACCCAATACCCCCAAACTTAAAATAAACAATGCCCTTATTGTAATTAAAAGTGAAAGAATACTCCCCTAAGTGGCAATGTCATCTCCGTTCGCCTCCTTATGAGTCAATGGTATATCAGGCGATGGCTAAGTTTGAGATATTCTATAGTTGGAGACTGAGTGTGGGCTTGTAACTGTCCGAATGCTTGAGTCAGAAATTCTAAAAATTTAGCATTTTTTTTTCTGTGACTGAGCTATGGTTGTAGTTGGGCGCAGCTGCGCGACCCTGTACTCTGGCAGCTTCAGTTCTTGTTTGACTTCTGTTTGATCCTGAATGCTTATAGCAATTGGATTGAACCTGAGAGGAAAAACAATAAAATTATTATTCAGACTTACCACTATCTAACATCTACTAAATATGGAAATGTAAATAAGAGTTAAACAAGGTGGGAGAAAGATTGGATGGGGTGCCTCCCATCTAGCGCTAGATTTATAGTCCGTTAGCTGGACTCTGTGCTTGATCGCTATCCAATTCCTCTATGAAAAGCTAGGAACCCTCCATCCATTAGAACCGCTATGTGATTTGGTAGGTTCCCCATCATGAGAGTCTTCAGATTGAAGCCACATAACATATTTACTATACATGATGTCCCCAGTTCTATTACATAGCCAGGTGCTCCTTTCGTTGTATCTGTGAATAGATTTTTGCTTTGAGGCATGACAGATGCAAACAAGATTTTCTTCTTCTATTATCTCTTCCTTAGCCCACCATGGTTTGTAAGAGGCCTCATAATCGCAGAAATTCTTGCTTTGGATGTGACTACCAAGGGGACATGGGTGTGCAAAATTCACTAAAATTTTCAACTCTAACTGAGAAGGCACTTAGGGTATTATACAAGTCAACTCATGTTCTTCATTTTCCATACCCCCAGTTGTCTCCTCAATATCCACTCCTTTCAGTTCATTCAGTGGCATGTACACTTCTGGCTCTTCATCAGTTTTGTCGTCCATGTCATAGCACCAATTGTTTGGAAGGCGATTGTTCGAGGCTTCGAACATTTGATCCATATGATTCTGAATATTTTGAATTGACCTCTCTTGCTCAATCATCTTCTCCTCAGTTGATGCTACAAACTTGAACCACAAATCCTCCAATCTTGAATTATCTTGTTTAGTTTCAAAATCCATGTATTGAGGACCATTCATTGAGGAGTTAATGAGTTGTTCCATCTGTTTGTTAAGATTTTGGCTTGATAACTCCTGACTCATCATCATCTCTTCATGGTCTGCTATGCTTTTTGACATGAATTGCTTCAACCTTGAATTTTCCTCTTGTTGCGTTGAAGGTGGATATGAGAAATCTGATGGATGTGTTGGACTTGGGATGCAGTATTGGTCGGGATAGTTATAACTCCATTCATAATCTGGGTGATACCCCCAACCTTATTGATAATCAGGATAAACATCGTTGTTGAAGTAATCACCCCCAAACCGCACTTGTCCAACCTTGATGTTTCACTGATAACTCGGATGCTCGCCATCACAGTATTCACATGTAACTACTATCTCTCGAGTGCGCTGGGCTGCAAGAATATCCAAGCTCTCCGAAAGTGTTGCAATTTGTGCTGAAAATGTAGAAAATACATTGAGTCCCTTAGTGCTTGTGCCCCTTGGTTGAATCATATTTGCATAAGGCCATTGATAAGCAAAGTCATCCATGGTACCTAAAAAGAGAGAAATATAAGAAGATAATTAAAACAAAATTAAAAAATGTTTAAATTAAAATCAATTTGATTGAAATTAATGTTGGAAAATTTTTTATTAAGCAAATTCCCTGGCAACGACGCCAAAAACTTGTTGGCCGTTTTACCGATCAATATATGTGTGCAAGTATACACGATCAACAAGTAATAAATAGTAAGTAAAGTATCGTTCCCACAGAGAATTAACTAATAAAGTTCACCAAGCCTTAACCCGTAACCAGTTCAGTCTTATTTAAACGAATGATATTATATTTTATATTTAAAATATTAAATTAAATAAACCTAACTATTTCTAGAGTGAGACTAGATAATGAAGACCTGAGATCACAATTTCATGTATTGACTCATTTAAACCAACACACTCCTTGTCAAGCCAAACTAATTTTACCGGATTGTTAGTCAAGAACACGAAAGTAAAGTATAGCCATCTCTCAATGTACCATACCTATATCACATATAATCCACAGATGATAGAATACACATGAACACCCACATTACCTAAACCACTATATGTCTATGTGTTTTACAAATAATTAGGGTTTAAGCCCAAGTTCTCATTTGACTACGAATGGCGCTTCGGTATATGTTTATCCTAAGCATAAATCATATATCCCAACACAATGTAGAACATACAATCATAAGCTAGTAAGATCAGATCTAAACCCATACTTTGTCTTTCGAGTCCATATGGATTATCACAGTAATTGATGGCCAATCAACTAAGCAAATAAGCATGAATCTAATTAGACAATCTCATAGCAATTAATAAGGCTAACACCGAAATATATCAGAAATAACTAATCCATAGAATCCATTACAATCTCAGAATAGAGTTTAAATCATAACTGAATTAAAGCTATCATCCACATATTGAATAAACATCATAAGATACAATTAGAAATCAAAGAGAGAGTAAGAATAGAGAATGGTAGTGCAAATATGTTCTCTTGCTCCAAGGTTGAATCTCCAATGCTTTCCAATCACTTCAAGTCTTTAATCTAATCAACTCGAGAGATCACTACTCTAATCTACTTATTCAAAGTTAAAGAAAGAAAACAATAGTAGCTTCAGCCCCCCAAGGGGTGGAATGTCTCTATATAATGAAAATGTGTCTAATATATAAGCCCTAATTGAACCCCCCTCAGTTACGCTTTAAATTTCTAATTTTAAAATAAAGTCAACAACTGCAGTCGACGCCGCGCGCGGTCGCACGAGATTCCTTTGTAAATACGGCGCGGGCACGCGTATTCAATATGAGTTCTGTTCGGGTTATGGCGCGGGCGCGCATCTTTTAGCTTGTGTAGCCGTGTGGCCGCGCGGCTCCTAAAATCTGCAGTCTTGAGTCTGCTGCTGCTACTTCCTTGCCATGCTACCCTTGTTCATTTGACATGCCACTGTTACTATTTTGTCTACCTTGATCCTCATGCCACACATATCCCAGCTTGTGCCTCGCTTCATGCGTCCATTCGCCTCGTGCCTTCTAATTCCACCAAATTAGGTCGTTTCCTACACTTTTTTACCAAAAGGAATTTTGAGTATATGCAATGCAAAATAACATGAAATGCAACTAAAAACACACTAAAATGTATTTGAGATGGGCATAGTTCGCGTGAATTAGTATTCAATAAGTAGGTATAAAACCCACTTATCAGGTACTAAGTCTGAAGTTACTATCAATCAAACATCCCGGTGTTGGATCATCAGATCACCAGTCATTTCGATTTTTTTACCCTTCACTACATATAACTCTTTTCCACACTGCGCCCCTCAGGGAAACACACTTTTCAAGCTAGCAGCCTGGTTTTCGGATCGCCAGATCCTTTTCTCTCCACTTGGTTTTTTAACCCTTACTCAACTTCCGTTATCCCATTAGGGATTGAACCTTTCACACTTGCAGTTTGTCCCCAAACATGGGATCAAACTTTTCACACCAGCAGTTTTTTCTGAACTTAGGATTAAACTTTCTTCCCCCCCGCAGTTTGTCCTCCACATAGGATCAAACTTTTCTTCAGCTGCAAATCGTCCTGAGGGGAGAACTACGTCGACCTGATCTCCTTGATACACGAGAATACGTAGGCAACCATTTTATATGGCCCGGTCGCAATAAAACAAAAAAATAACAAAAACACATCTACACCCTTTTCCTTACAAAAACATTCCTACACCTTTTTCTGCCACATACAACGTTGAACCTCTTACACCAGGTTCGAAGTACGTAGACCTGATCTCCTCTTCAATAGGAGTACGTAGGCAGCCATTTATGGTTCGATCTCACCCCCTACCAAAATACAAATACTTGTCAACGGTACTGGGATCATTCTTCAATCCATTACATTTCATCGGTGTAACGACCCCAAAATTTATACAATATTTAAAATAATAACATTACCAAAAATTAAATAAGAAACATACCCAAAAATACGAGTTCCATAAACTAACTACGCACTTCCAGGCCAAAATTTAACTAAGGAAGTCTTTATAAAAAATTCTCCCACAACAAAGCCTTTCTCAAAATTGGAGGCCTTATTGTTGATGAATGAAACAAAGGGTTAAAACCTTCTATTTATAGGTTTAGCAAAGGGGTAAAGTTCTCAATTCAGTCGATGTGGGACTTAGTTTATACTAATTCTAATTGGTTTATACTAATTTTTCATATTCTTAACATGCTAAGTGTATTCATTCATCACGAATTCGTTTCTTAACCAATTCAATTCGTTTAAGTTGCGTTGTTTTCGTTTTATAGAGGAGAACAACAATCATCCATCAATTTAAAGTTTCAATCATGAATTCATCATTAATTTTAGTCTCAAAATACACCAAAACACACATTACCATCAAAACCCAAATTCCTCTTCTTTAGCATAAATACATGAATTTAATTTCTGAAAAATCATTTTTAGATGACCATTATGAAATTATAAAATCTAATAACATATATAACATCATAACCTACAAATTCATTAACCAAAACCCCAATTTTAAAAGAAACTCAAGAACACATAAACTAGAAATATAAACTAGATTATGTATCTTTAATTCCTCAAGAAATAAAATTAACCCTATCAGTAAAATTATAATTTTTATTCAACCATTATAATTATAATATTATTTAACAAATTCTCACTCCTCTAATTTAATTATTTAATTAAATTAGAATATCACCATTATACTCGCGTAATAAAATACGTATAAATCCCATCTATTTTATCACACTTAAATAAATTATCCCATAACAATTTTCATCAAATATTTATTTAATACCATAAATATTCATTTTATTCCATAAAGTTTCCAACTAAAATATTTAATGTACTTAATAAATATTTTACTCGCATTATACTAACATTTATATTTTTATGCAATATATTACATTCTCACTTTATTAAATCAATTATACTTGTACTAATTCACTATTTTAATTAAGTAAATTATTCACACTATTTATGAAACTTAACTCATAATAATTTTCATTACCCACAAGGCATAACAATTAAAATTATATTATCTCATAACAAAATTTCAACTTAATTAAATTAACTAATATTATTTAATTTTTTTAATAGTTTAATTAACTATTAAATCTCACATTCTCCAACATATGAATATATAATTCTCTTCACACAAAATCACATAATTCAAAATATATACACCTCATAATAAGAATTTTAATTATTAAATTTTTATTTTAATAACTTATGAAAATTCGAGTTGTCACATCCTTCCCTCCTTATAAGGATTCCGTCCTCGGAATCAAAGAAACCTCCCTTACTCGGTTTTCACCAAAATCTCTTTTCAAAATTTATCGTTGAATATCTTCAACACATTACCTTAATATAAGTTTAATATTTCCTACTATATTCATTTCTTCAACAAATTCTAGGTTTTATTTCACAACTTTCACTTGAACTCAATTATATTTTGAGTATTATATATTCTTTAAACCATTCATTTTCTTTTCTAAGGATCGTTATCATAAACACTCGGGATATTACATTCACTCTTTCTTCTAAGAATTTTATCCTCGAAATTTTATCTATTAATCTTTATTCATTCAATCTATCAAAATAGATTTTACGTTAATACTTTATTTATTTATTGGGTTCTATAACCACTTTCTTTCCACAAAGATCTTTATACAATTATTAACTTTTCTATTAAAAATTTTACATTATTCTTTGATAACTCATCTCCTTCTCATTTCAAAATTTATTTTCTCACTTATTCAATATATTCATCATTCAGTGTCGCATTTTACGACTTACTTCTTTCTAAGGAATATCATCCGTACCACATTCGCCTTTTAGAATATCAAAAATCTTCCACAATTGCTCAATAATTGGGAAGCAGTATGAATAACTAAGGAATTTAAAAGATTATAAATCATGCTGAGGGGTCATAAGACCTTGAACTGTAACATTCCAGATTTTTAATGTGTAATATTAAATATTTATGTATTTATTTAAATATTTAATGGATATGTTATTATTAAATAAAGAATTATTTAATTGGAATTGATGTGAATTATTTAATTATTTGATTATTGGTTGAAAAGATAATTAAATATTAAATAATAAATATTTATTGGTAATATTAAATATTTATTGAATTACATGGCAATTTGAGTTGATGTGATTTAATTAATTATTTGTTGAGTAAATAATTAAGGAGCTAAATAAATTAATTATTATGAGATTTTATAATAATGGAGTTTAATTTAATAAGCTAGAGAGCTTATAATGATTTTAAATAAATAATAATATTTAAATGAGAAATTATAGTTTGAAATATTAGTTGATTAAATGAAATTATAATTGTAAAAAGAATTATAATTGTTTATGTGTTAAAGTAATTTAATAGATTAATGTTTAATTGATTTATTAATTTAATAAAGGTGTGACTAATAACCTTGCTATAAAGGAGTTATTAAAATAAATCAAAGGACTTTAATTTAGGTTTGCCAAACATGCCTTATTGCATAATAAGTCTTTAATCTATTAAGATTTTAGCAAACAAGGTATAAGGATTAATCCATTTGTTTTAATTCAATTTACCAAATAAGGAGTAAGGATTAATGGGTTATTTTATTTAGACTAGCCAAACAAGCCTTATGGCTTTTGATTTTCAAAACTCAAATAACTGATATCAGTTATAAGTTTTATATTTATATCATATAATAAATATATATTATATTTTATACGTTATAATATTATACGTAAGAATAGAGGAGAGTGGTTAGAGAGAAAGAAAGAAAACTCAGAGGAAGAAGAGAGAAGAAGAAGAAGAACACAGAGAGAAAATTGAGAGCAAGTGAGTGTTTAACAGGTTTTGGAGAAAAGAATTTGGAGAAAAAGAGAGTCATCATCTTCTTCATAATCCAAGGTAGGCCATCTTTTCTTTTGTAAAACTCTAAAATTTTTCTTCTTCCCAAAAAGTTCTCTATAAAATATTTTATGGGATGAATTGTTGATATACATGTATAACTTGGTATGGTACTTGATTATATAGTTATTTTATGAGTTTATGCATGATTATAGAGATTTTTAATTCATGTATATATGTGTTTTGTGAAAGAAATATATCACAGTGTTCATATGAAATATATGTATGAATATGGCTTTAGTTAAAATAGAAATTAAGGTCTAATTGGTTGTGGTATTGATAAATTGACTGTTAGAATTGCTAGAGTATGTAGAATCATAATCATGATGTGTAGAAATTTCTATTTTGATTTAATAACAAACTCACAGTGTTAATTTTCATGGAAAATATCAAAATATGGAGTTTTGCCAAAAACAATGAAATTGGATGTTGTATAATTGATGTTTATGCTAATTGATGGATAGAAACATGTTAGGAGGACTCACAATATGTTTATATGATGTCTATATGCAATTTTCATGATAATTAGTCTATTAGATTCGAGCTTTTTGGCCAATTTAGCTTTTTCTTTCATGGTTGCCGAAGCTGTCAGTCGACGCTGACAGTTCGCGCCGCGGCGCGGCCCAACAGTTCATTGCTGGCGCCGCAGCGCCATCACCATGACGTAAGCGACCTGCTGCACAATCACTGCGCCGCAGCGCCGGCTCGTAGTATAATCGCTGAGCCGCAGCGCCGACTCAGCGCCGCAGCGCGAGCCACAGTACAAACTGTGGCGCCGCGGCGCGGAATGGCAGAACTGTCTGACAGTTTTGTTTAAATGTACAAAACTTGAAAATAAATGTTATGTGTTTATTATAACAATGTTAAATGATAATTTCAGTATTATTAGTCTATGAAATATCATGTTATTAAGTATTATCTACTTGAAAAAGAATTGATTATGTGAATGGGTAATTCAACCCATATGATGAATGTAGTTGTTTATAAAAATGTACAATGTTGGTTAGGACTAATTATGTCAATATGACATATGTTTAGGATATCAATTCAAGTGGTAAAAGTGTAGCTTGTGCTAAAGGCAAGTTTCCTAAACCTACATTTTACATTGAGCAAGTTTCTAAGTCTTAACTTTTGATATTTAGCAAGTTCCTTATTGTATAAGTTTTCTAATCATTGGTGTTATCGAACTAATTATTGTTTCAATTTCGATTATCATATAATGGTGTACATTTATTTGGAGCAAGTTATTCTTGTACTTAACTTGTGGTTTAGCATGTACAATTATATACATGTTGTGGATGTTTATTATTCAATTAACCTTGTCTTATTATTGTTCAAGCAAGGTAGGTTATAATTATTCAAATTGTATGCTATTAGATTATCCCTAAAGCATGATGTCAATCTATAAACATCAATTAAACTATGATTATTCCATAGTATACAGTTATGTCGTTTGTAATCAACTAAACCTTAGTTGATTACCGTTGAATTCTAAATTACCCCATGATGTATCCAAGCCAAACTCACTTTGGTACGGACTTGTATTCTAAATACTGAGAAGAACAACTATTTTATAAGAGGTTACGCTTAGCGTTGAAATGATTGTGCACAATACATTGTACGAAGGGTTGATCCCCCTAAGTACGTGAAGTCCTTATAGTCTTATGACTGTTAAAGTTTAAGTTGAAAAATTACTTATAACTGTGGACATGATTCGTGGTCATTAGACCCTCAGTAAATGTTAAAGATTTCAGAAAGTAATAGAAGTTATTGTTCAGTTCTATTAAATCTAATATTGGCAAATGATGTAAAGTTAAATGATTTATCTATTATTATTTCAAGTGGGCTTTGTTTGCTCACTCTTGCATGTAAAATTTCTTACAGCTAAGGTTGAAACTGGTGATGTACCTAGTACCAGTAAAGGGAAAGGAAAGACGAAGCAATGCTGAGGACCTGTAATAGATTGAATAGTTTATTTTCAGACTTGTTTAAAGATTGTAATGAATGTTATTTTAATTATTCTGCATGAATGAATGAATGCTTGTAAAGGTTAGATAACCTGGGAGACTTATTGGGAGATTTATTTAAATTTAGTCCTGTATGAGCAGGTTTTATTTATTCAATTTTATTATAATTGGGTAGTTAGAAATGAATGTTTTGATTACGTGAACACCAAATCTTGAGAAAATGGAGTACCAGGATTTGGGGGTGTCACATGAACTATGTCCACGGTTATAAGTACTCTTTCAACTTAAACCTTAACAGTCATTAGATTATAGGGACTCCCGTACTTAGGGTGTTAAGCCCTTCGTACGATGTATTGTGCACAAACATTTAAACGCTATGCGTATGTCCATAGTTATAAGTAATCTTTCAACTTAAATTTTAACAGTCATAAGACTATAGGGACTCCTCGTACTTAGGGGGATCAGCCCTTCGTACAATGTATTGTGTACAAAAATCTAAATGCCTCCGCGTAATCCCCTATAAAAGGGTTGTTCATCTCAGCTTTTCAACATCTGAATCCGCACCAAAATAATTTGGTTTGGCATAACTTCTCAAGAAACGCTAGAATTTCATAAATATTTGTCTAGCTAAATCAAATAGCTTAGACTCATACCAATAATTCGAATATCAATCGAAACATGTCTGGCCAAATTCAGTTGGCAATAATTTATCTTTAAAATTCTGAAAATCATTTTATGACATCATGATACCACACTGTATTTACAGTCCGTTTGAGGATTTCGTTATTTTGTGACTTTGTCATACTACATCATACCATAGTGGGCTGGCGATCCTTAGATCATATCCAACACTAAGAAATACTGCATTGATAACTCCATCGTTTTTATCATCTTTGCACCAGGTTACATGATGCATTAATGATATAAAATACATTTTGATATTTTCAAATTATTTTCGTCTAGCCGAAGCAATTAGCATAGACTCTTCTTTAAACAGTTCAAAACCATTAAAAATTAGTTTTAGTGTTATCATGTCGTAACAGATAACGAGATGTTAGTGGGTCACAGTCCACATACACACCCTTGTCACTGTATGATACTGATAACAAAAATTCATTTGTATTTTTAAAGGCACATCCGTGCGAATTTAGCTTGATGTCTAGCGTAGCTAGAAGATTTGGAAAACCTATGTCTCCACCATCAACTCCACTTTCTATAATGATCCATTGCTTAATCAGTCTATCTATTCCTATCATCCTTAATACTCCATTCACACTTATCTATACCCCAGTTCATCAAACTTACCATACTTTGGAAGTTCAGGAACTTTCCACAATAATATGAGTTTAAGAACTTATCCTAGTCAGACTATAGGCGTCCATTCGCTGAGGGGTTCAATATACCATATTATTATGAGTCACAAACTTACCATATGCATTAGTTTTAAGAACCGTACCTAATCTTAATATCGTCTATCCTAACCTTAAAAGCCTCTAACTATCAAATATACACATGAGAAAAGAATCACATTTCCATCACATATACATTGATAGTGTGACACCGACATTCCAATGATTATCAATGTGATAAACCAAGTACAAGCACCAAATCTCTGCCCATACAAAGGTTTGTACAACTTAGTCACCATATGAGTCCTCAATTGAATTCCCCACCTAACATTACCTTACTCTTAACAACTTGCCCTTAACTTGCTCAATACGAATTCCTCGTATCACATTATCTATAACTCCTCGTGAGTTTATCTTGTACTATTTCATAGTACTCATCTTTATAGCATGAAGCTATAATTATTCAAACATTACATACCATCTTCCTTTTATAACTTAAACAGATCACGTCATGATCTTATTCTATAATCATCTCCCTTAAAAGTCTTTTCTTAACTCGTGATCGTTTTGTTTTACGATCCTCTTTCTTTCCTTTTTCATCATTTACGATTTCATTTATGCTTTTAATCTTATAGGCTTTGTCTATTCATCATTATTCGTTATCTTGGCTATTGGAGTTATGCAACTCCCATTTCTTATCTTTATATCTCTTCAAGATTCTTCTTTGAATTTTCTTGTTTATATAACAATTCTTCCTTTAAGAATTTCTAACTTCATTTACATTGCTTAACATTTCATTTGAGTTCCACATTTTCATCATACGTATCCATTTTCTATACTTGGTACACATCGAGTTTCTAACAGTTTCAATATGGTACGCTGAGTGGTTTTCCATAAACAACCAACAAACTAGGTTCCGAGTTGCTAGTTCGTATATACCTCCGCTCTATAAAGGAATCGTTTAGCCCAGATATCATACATCAACTATTAAAGAGTACGATTGTGCCATACTTAAATATAACTTTCTATTCTTAACTTCTTTATCATTCTCTTTTTATAGACATTGTCAATTTATTATCACCTTACATCCTTATTATTGGAGTTGGGTAACTCCTGATGAGTGGGATTTATACCCGCAAATTAGTCCCTTTGTTGCTTAGGTTGTTGCCTGTTTTTAATCTTTTATGTAGCTTTTCTATAGTTATATTATTGCATTTAAGTTCAAATTATCTACAGGCTTGGCTTTACAGATTGTTCGAGCTTTCTTGGTCATTTTTCCTGTACTGGCACCGCAGCGCCAGGATCTCGTGCCCCAGCGCCAATGCTAGGCAAAGCTTTTGTCCTTTGGCACTTCGCTTGGCCTACATCTCGCGCCCCGACGCCAGGCTCGCGCCCTAGCGCCATTTACGGCGCTCCGGCGACCCATCTCGCGCCCCGGTGCCACTTGTAAAGTCTTTGCTCGCGCCGCAGCGCGACCTCCTGTGCCAAACAGTATTAGTCTTTAATGACCTAGAAGAAAGAGGGAAGAGTATAAATACAAAGCGAAGCCGCCTGCATTGATCATCTAATATCAGAGATATCGACAGAGAACTTATTGCAGCTTAGACTAGGATTTATTTTCTGTCTTTCTAGAAGAGAAAGAAGCTTGTACACGGAAGGACAATTATTGCATCCGACACAGAACTCAGAGCTCTACACGTGAATAGAAGATTTGGAGGAAGAACACTTCAAAATAGGGGTTTTCTTATTCCAAATCTCCCATTTATTATTTTGGGTCTGATAATGTGTAATGTATAGAAAATGCGTGTTAATGCCATTGTTATGAACTAACTCCATTTTTAGGATTGCAATGTAACCTTTTGTTTAACTTAATTGACTTTCTCTCTTATTTTATATAATGAATCATTTTGGAATGGGTTGTTGTATTTCTTATTTAATGACTGATTGCTTGATAAAGAAATTGGTATTGATAGTAATGAAAGTTGACAAATGGACATTATTTTCTATCTTTAAATACAGTAACACCTGTTATGACTATGCCAATGGAATGTGTGCATAATATGCTAATAGGATATACTTATCCCTATTTGCCTTGTGCGGCCTTGAGACTTAGCTTACTGACCTTGACCTAGTTATTGTCACTAATAGACATATTGTGATTTAGCTGGTTAGGGATGTGCATTTGACCTTCGACAGAAGCTTTTGCATATTCACTATTCTCGGTTGACCATTCCTCGATTCGTTTGTAATTTGGAGAGTTACTCTTGACTTCTTAGTACAACCACTTCTCTTATTCTTATAGTTTTAACGTATAGCTTAACCAACCATCTTATTTCACTTGTTTAGATAAGACCAGTAACGACTTTACCTTAGTATTTGTTTCCTCTTAAGACTTTGTCCTCATGGGTTAGACACTCTACTTTTATATATTATTTGTGGACTGCGTTTGCTTGTGCGCGATTTGGCAATAGCTAAATCGACCAACAAGTTTTTGGCGCCATTGCCGGGGACTTAGCATTATTTGTTATTCAATATTAACAATAAGTCAATACTGTGACACCCCCAAATCCCGGTACTTCATTTCCTCAGGGTTTGGTGTTCACGTAATCAAAACATTCATTTCTAACTACCCAATTATAATAAAATTGAATAACAAAACCTTCCCATACAGGATTAAACTTAAATAAATCTCCCAGGTTAACTAACCTTTACAAACAATCATTCATGCGGAAAATTAAAATAAACTTCATTACAATCTTTAAACCAAGTCTGAAAATAAATTATTCAATTATTACAAGTCTTCAGCATTGCTTCGTCTTTCCTTTCCCTTTACTGGTACTAGGTACATCACCAGTTTCAACCTTAGCTGTAAGAAATTTTACAGGCAAGAGTGAGCAAACAAGGCCCACTTGAAATAACAATAATTAAATCATTAAACTTTTACATCATTTGTCAACATTAAGCTCAATAGAATTTAACAATATATTCTATTAACTTTTGGAAAGCTTTAACCTTTACTGAGGGTCTAATGACCACGAATCATGTCCACAGTTATAAGTAATTTTTCAACTTAAACTTTAACAGTCATAAGACTATAAGGACTTCACGTACTTAGGGGGATCAACCCTTCGTACAATGTATTGTGCACAACCATTTCAACGCTAAGCGTAACCTCTTATAAAAGAGTTGTTCTTCTCAGTATTTAGAATACAAGTCCGTACCAAAGTGAGTTTGGTTTGGATACATCATGGGGTAATTTAGAATTCAACGGTAATCAACTAAGGTTTAGTTGATTACAAACGACATAACTGTATACTATGGAATAATCATAGTTTAATTGATGTTTATAAATTGACATCATGCTTTAGGGATAATCTAATAGCATACAATTTGAATAATTATAACCTACCTTGCTTGAACAATAATAAGACAAGGTTAATTGAATAATAAACATCCACAACATGTATATAATTGTACATGCTAAACCACAAGTTAAGTACAAGAATAACTTGCTCCAAATAAATTTACACCATTATATGATAATCGAAATTGAAACAATAATTAGTTCAATAACACCAATGATTAGAAAACTTATACAATAAAGAACTTGCTAAATATCAAAAGTTAAGGCTTAGAAACTTGCTCAATGTAAAAGGTAGGTTTAGGAAACTTGCCTTTAGCACAAGCTACACTTTTACCACTTGAATTGATACCCTAAACATATGTCGTATTGACATAATTAGTCATAACCAACATTGTACATTTATATAAACAATTACATTCATCATATGGGTTGAATTACCCATTCACATAATCAATTATTTTTCCAGTAGATAATACTTAATAACATGATAGTTCATAGTCTAATCATACTGAAATTATCATTTAACATTATTATGATAAACACATAACATTTATTTTCAAGTTTTGTACATTTAAACAAAACTGTCAGACAGTTCTGCCAAGCCGCGCCGCGGCGCCACAGTTTGTACTGTGGCTCGCGCTGCGGCGCTGAGTCGGCGCTGCGGCGCAGCGATTATACTCTGAGCCGGCGCTGCGGCGCAGTGATTGTGCAACAGGCCGCTTACGTCATGGTGATGGCGCTGCGGCGCCATCAATGAACTGCTGGGCCGCGCCGCGGCGCGAACTGTCAGCGTCGACTGACAGCTTCGGCAACCATGAAAGAAAAAGCCAAATTGGCCAAAAAGCTCGAATCTAATAGACTAGTTACACTCTATTTTGCACATAAACTTCATATAAACATATAGTAAAGACTTCTAACATGTTTCTACTCATAAATTAACACAAACATCAAATATTCAACACCCAATTTCAATATTTTTGTCAAAAACTCCATTTTTGATATCTTCCATGAAAATCAATACTGTGATTTTGTTATTCAACCAAAACAGTAACTTCTAAGCATCATGATTATGATGTTACATACTCTAGAAATTCTTATAATCAATTTATCAATACAACAATTAATTACACCTTAATTTCCATTTTAACTAAAGCTATACTCATTCATAAAAACTCTCTGTAAAATAATTTCTTCATAAAATACATACATACATGAACTAATATATCTTATAATCATATATAACTCGTAAAACAACCATATAATCAATAATCATGCCAAATTATAAACATAACAACAATTTATCTTTTATAAAAATCACAGAGAACTTTTTAGAAGAAGAAAACTAAATTTTTAAAGAAAAAGATGGAGCTCCTACCTTGGATTAGGAAGATGATGATATTATCTTCTTTGATTGTCAAGCTTTTCTCCAAAACCTGTTAAAATATCTCTCAATTCTATCTAGTTTTCTCTCTGTATTTCTTTCTTCTTCTTCTTCTTTTCTCTTTGTAAAGTTCAACTGAGTCCCTAACTCTAACATACGTACTATAAAATATAATGTATATAGTAATAATATATATTAATTATATAATATAAGTACTGATATAAATATATCAGTTATATAAGTTTTGAAATTTAAAAGCCATAAGGCTTGTTTGGCTAGTCTAAATAAAATAACCCATTAATCCTTACTCCTTGTTTGGTAAATTGAATTAAAACAAATGGATTAATCCTTATACCTTGTTTGCTAAAATACTATTAGATTAAAGACTTATTATACAATAAGGCATGTTTGACAAAACTAAATTAAACCATTTTTAATTTATTTTAATAACTCTTTTATAGCAAGGTTATTAGTCACACCTTTATTAAATTAATAAATCAATTAAATATTAATCTATTAAATTACTTTAACACATAAATAATTATAATTCTTTTTACAATTATAATTTCATTTAATCAACTAATATTTCAAACTACAATTTCTCATTTAAATATTATTATTTATTTAAAATCATTATAAGCTCTCTAGCTTATTAAATTAAACTCCATTATTATAAAATCTCATAATAATTAATTTATTTAGCTCCTTAATTATTTACTAACAAATAATTAATTAAATCACATCAACTCAAATTGCCATATAATTCAATAAATATTTAATATTGCTAATAAATATTTAATATTTAATATTTAATTATTTATTCAACAAATAATTAAATAAACCACATCACTCAAATTGAACAATTATTTATTCAACAATAACATATCCATTAAATACTTAAATAAATCAATAAATATTTAATATCACACTTTAAAATTATGGAATGTTACATCATTCCCTCCTTACAAGGATTCTGTCCTTAGAATCACAACTCAAACAAATCATTCGTTACATTCTTCCCTACTTACAAAGATTCTGTCTCCAGAATCGAAGACACAGATTAAACAAATAACTCAGGGTATTCCTTCAACATTTTCTCTTCGAGTTCCCACGTAGCTTATTCAGCGTTGTGGTTTCTCCATATCACCTTCACAAAAGGTATCACTTTATTCCTGAGCACTTGTTCTTTCCTGTCGATTATCTAGATAGGGATCTCTTCATAAGATAAATCTTTCTCGAACTGCAATGGTTCATACTCAATCACATGTTTGTAGTCTGGTTTATATGGTCGTAACACCGAAATATGAAAAATATTATGTATATTTTCCAACTCTGGAGGTAGAGCTACCTCGTAAACCACTTCTCCCACTCTTCGCAGCACTTCAAAGGGTCCAATAAACCTCAGACTTAGCTTTCCCTTTTTAACGAAACGAATTTTCCCCTTCTAGGGAGAAACTTTTAAGAATACAAAAGTTCCTACGTCAAATGTACGATCTTGTCTGTGTTGATCAGCATACTTTTTCTGTTTGTCTTGAGCTGCGACCAATCTTGTCATGATGAGTTTGATCACTTCAGCAGTTTGTTGTACCAGTTCTGGTCCTAACAGTTGGCGTTCACCAACTTCATCCCAGCACAGTGGAGTTCTGCACTTTCTGCCGTACAATGCTTCGTAAGGTGGCATGCCGATGCTCGCGTGATAACTGTTGTTGTAAGAAAATTCCACCAATGGTAGTTGATCTTCCCAGCTTCCTTTAAAGTCCATGACACATGCTCTTAGCATATCTTCCAATGTCTGAATTGTTCGTTCGCTTTGACCATCTGTTTGTGGATGATAAGCCATACTCATTCGCAACTGTGTTCCCATACATTCTTGTAGTCTCTTCCAGAAATTCGATGTAAACCGCGGAACTCTATCAGACACAATTGATACTGGCACTCCGTGCCTCGAAACGATCTCCTTAATGTACAATCTTGCCAACTGATCAAGATTGAATCTAATCTTTATTGGTAAAAAGTGCGCTGATTTCGTCAGTCTGTCCACTATTACCCAAATCGCATCGCATCCTCTTTGAGTAGTTGGAAGACCCACCACAAAATCCATCGTGATGTGTTCCCACTTCCATTCCGGTATTTCTAACGGTTGGAGTAATCCGCTGGGTCTTTGATGTACGGCTTTTACTCTCTGACATGTCAAGCATTTCGCTACGCATTCAGCAACATCTCTTTTCATATTTGGCCACCAAAAATGTCGGCGCAAATCCTGATACATTTTCGTGCTTCCTGGATGAATTGAATACTTTGAGCTATGAGCTTCAGTCAGAATTTCTTCTTTCAGCTCTAGCACTGCTGGAACCCAAATTCGTCCATCGAACCGTAGTAAACCTTCGGTATCGACCTTGTATTTTACATCTCCGCCTTCACCCAAATTCTCTTTGATTTTTCCACACTCTCCATCTTGTAATTGAGCAATTTTCACTTTGTTCACTAAAGTTAGATCAGCTTCTATCTGGAATAGTTGTTCGTCAGATTCTTTTGGAAATTTGATTTCCAACTCCAATTTTGTCATTGCTGAAATGAGCTCTTTTTGAATTGTTATCAGCATCAACTTCTCCCGACCTTTCCTGCTTAAAGCATCTGCAACTACATTCGCTTTACTCGGATGATAAAAGATCTCACAATCATAATCTTTTATTAATTCCATCCACCTTCTTTGACGCATGTTCAAATCCTTCTGAGTGAAAATATACTTCAGACTTTTGTGGTCTGTGTAGATCTCACATTTCTCTCCATAAAGATAGTGTCTCCATATTTTTAGAGCAAACACCACTGCAGCTAATTCCAAATCATGAGTCGGATACCCCTTCTCATACTCCTTCAATTGTCTTGATGCATAGGCAATAACTTTGCCGTTCTGCATAAGAACACAACCCAACCCTTTATGTGAGGCATCACTATATACCACAAAATTTCCTGTATTATCTGGCAAAGTCAATATAGGTGCCACACTTAACTTCTTCTTCAAATCTTGGAAACTCTCTTCGCACTTCTCCGTCCAAATGAATTTTACAATTTTTCTTGTCAAATTTGTTAGCGGAGTGGCTATCTTAGAAAAATCTTGAATAAATCTTCTATAATAACCAGCCAGTCCCAAGAAACTCCTCACTTCCGACGGTGTTTTTGGTTGTTCCCAATTGATTACTTCTTCCCCTTTCGACGGATCCACTGAGATCCCATCTTTGTCAATCACATGCCCCAAAAATTGTACACGATCGAGCCAAAATTCGTACTTAGAGAACTTCGCGTACAGTTTTTCCTTTCTTAGTGTCTCCAATGTCAGACGTAAGTGTTCCACGTGTTCTTCTTGAGTTTTGGAATACACTAGAATGTCATCAATGAATACCACTACAAACTTGTCTAGGAATGGTTTAAACACCCTGTTCATCAAATCCATGAACGCATCAGGTGCATTGGTTAAACCAAAAGACATCACCAGAAACTCGTAATGTCCATATCGAGTTCTGAATGCTGTTCGTGGTATATCCTCCTTTCTTACCTTCAATTGGTGATAACCACTTCTCAAATCTATTTTCGAAAAGTACTTAGCACCCTTCAGTTGATCAAACAAGTCATCTATTCTTGGCAACGGGTATTTATTTTTAATAGTGACTTTGTTTAACTCCCTATAATCAATGCAAAGACGCATTGACCCGTCCTTCTTCTTCATAAATAAAACTTGCGCTCCCCACGGCGATACGCTTGGTTGAATATATTTCTTGTCCAGTAGCTCTTGCAACTGAACCATTAGTTCCTTCATTTCTACCGGAGCCATTCTGTACGGGGCCTTCGATATCGGTGCTGTTCCCGGTACTAAGTCGATCACGAACTCAATTTCTCTGTCAGGCGGAAGTCCTGGCAAATCCTCTGGAAAGACGTCTTCGAATTCCCTCACTATTGGTATTTCTTCCAGCTTTACCCCCTTCTTTTGAGTATCGACTATGTAAGCTAAATAGCCCACACAACCTTGACTCAACAATTTTTTGGCCTGCATAGTCGTCAGACATTTCATTTGTCTAGGCGACTTGCTACCATAAAATACTACCTTTGACGGAGTCATAAGGTTTACACACTTCTTTTGGCAGTCAATTACCGCTCCGCACTTGAACAACCAGTCCATTCCCAAAATTACATCAAATTCCCCCAGTCTAATCGGAATCAAATCTACCAACAAGACATTCTCCTTAATGTTCACCCTACAGTTCTTGTATACGAATCTAACAGGGATTATTTCCTTATTCGCAATTTATATGTTCAAAGGAAAATTCAGTTCTTCTCTAGGCAATTCTAACCTCTTAGCAAATTCATCAGATATAAACGAGCAAGTAGCACCCGAATCAAATAATACATATGCATCAATATCATTGATTGGGATAATACCTGAAACTACATCCTTTGATTGCACAACATCTTGCACAGTCATGTTAAAGGTTCTGGCTGTGGGTTTGATTGATGCTGCAGGTCCTGTAACAGCCCACGCACCTCCATTGTTATCTCCTTTGCTTCTGGTTGTCACTCCCTCCTTCTTCTTAGGACATTCACGAGCAAAGTGATCCTTGGATCCGCACGTGAAGCATGCATTCTTCTTTGATTGAGTGCAATTTGGGGTGATGTGACCCTCCTGGCCACAATTGTAGCAAACTCGTTTTCCCATCAAGCACGCACCCTTGTGAAACTTTCCACATGTCGCACATGCTTCAAACTTTTTGTTCTACTGGTTACCTTGCTAGTTTCCAGTACCCATACTCCCATTCCACTTCCTCTTGTTGTTGTTGTTGTTATTGTTGTTGTTTCCACTGCTACTACCACCATTCTTCACCTCATTCTCATTCTTCTTCTTCTTTTATTTCTGGTTAAATTTTGTCACCGCCTCGCCTCCACCTTCAGCGAGTACTGCTTTCTCCATCACTGTAACGCCCCCAAAATAGGTTCATTCCACCCAACCCATTCTGAGTCGTCAAATACATGGTACAGAAAACAACTACAACTTTATTACAACAATTATCGTGCAAAATACAACAACACATATGCTGTGAGTTTGGATACAAATATATACCAAATGTGACATTGGACACCATCATGTATTAGCACCTCACAAAGGTACCTTACATAAAGGTACAGTCAAAAACTGTTTTAGAAACTAGAATCTTTGGGAAGTGCTCAAGAAAACCTTCGTACATGGGAGACCAAGCGTCTAGGTTATGATAGATATCATATGGCCACAGAATTATCCTTGGTTGACCCAATAGACCCCAAAGAAAAACGAGAAGATTACTATCATATTCTTCCCAATGGTGAGTCTTCTCTTGACTTATCATTATCTCCACTGTCTCTAATTGAGAATTATACTTCAAACAAACACCAAGATTATATAGGTAGTGCTTGTAGATATACTCGGCAAGCGGATGTGCACAATCATGTCTTATGATGACACGAGGTTGTATGTCGTTAGACATCTTGTATGATAGTGGCAAAACACCCTTCCAACGTTGGGTTCGCCTCACCCTATTTTCTTCACCAAATATAACTACTAAATGATGACCACCGTTCTATTCCCTTGTTACCCTCGCTCGACCCAGCTACACTCTTATTACCTGAAAGGAATTGTGAAGCAAAAGGGTGACCACAACTAGCTCAGTAAAGAATATCATGACTAAAGATAATTAAATTATCAATAGCCTTCATCAATAATAAATCAGAGATTTAGAACATATGGTAAATGATAAAAATTTCAATCATAGTTGCAGCGAAACGAGCAATCCATTAGAAGAGTCAAATAGACTATAAAGTCTATTATCTTCTCCATGTTAAAAATTCACCAACAATATTTTATCCCTGTAACATCAATCAACAATTCTGGTCCACAATCATATGAATAACTCATAATCATAACTGTAGTTATAAATTCCTCTTCTCATCTAGGACGAATATAATTTTCATCACCTATCTTTACCTGAAACATCAAAGATCATGGTTACACCAAATCACATTTCCTGTTCATAATCATACGAATAACTTCATCTTTGCACTACGGCAAAAGATATTCATTTGTATCACCAGTTGGTCATGTTTATCTCAACATCTGTTCATCTTTGCACTACTGGCCAAAGATATTCAACAACATGTCATCTTTGCACTACAGGCCAAAGATATTCATCAATATTTCATCTTTGCACTACAGGCCAAAGATATTAATATCTCAAAGAAATATATAATCATTTCAGAATTTATATAAACAATAATTATAACCATGTTGATCAATTCACCTTTGCACTTAAGCTAAAGATATTCACTTATAAATTCAATGGTCATGATCATACCAATCAACAATTCAACTTTGCACTATTGGCCAAAGAGAACCCATAGTCATGATCATACCAATAATCTACCCATCTTTACACTCCAGTGAAAGAGAATTTCAACATCAGGGTTATAAAAATGTTATATATGATGATAAAAATAATATGATCAACATATAGTTTTAATCTCAAGAGTAATATTCGTAACTCATGAATAGTAACCCCGACACAAAAGATAGAAATTCTACAATAAAATTCATACCAATATTTCGGTATAATGATATTGAAAGAATAACATTACTTAAATTTATAAACAATTTATTTTAATTGTTTACACTTTACTAATTAATGCATTTAATCATCATAAAATGCCAACTCTTACAATTTCATCATCAATAACCAAAACCCTCATCAAAAATCTGCATATACCTCATATAGGATTCTCAAGCCATAAAATCCTATTTTCCAATTTTCTTTCTTCACAAAACATATTTAATTCATTTACTCATAACTAAACCATTTTCATGAAAAATACCAAATCAGTTCCAAAAATATTTCTTTTCTGGGATTTAGCATAATATAGTCCCATAGTGAACATATATTTTTCTCAGAATTTTTAAAAGTCATTTACTATTTTTCATATGGCCAAAATAGCCGAATATTTAGACATTTATCAAAAATTGTACTTTTGTCTAAAAATTCTGAAATTTACAGAGTATACTTCTATCATATACATGTACTCCCAATAAAAATTTCATCAATTTTGGAGTTAACCACAAGGAATTATAAGCGGTTACTTTTAAAATAGTCTTTTCTCATAAAATTCATAACTCTCAATCTATACATCAAAAAATCACCATTTTTGGACACAATCAATAAAACTCATCAAAATATCATTTCAAATTTTTCCAGAATTTTTGAAGTTCAGAAAAATTACGAAACTGAAAAACATAACAACCCTAAAAATCCCTTACTATCCCTTACAATCCCTTACAATCCCTTACCTCAAAAGTGCAGTATTTCTGACTGGAATGCAAAGCCGAAGGAAACTTGCACTGAATAGCAACTCTCAAAGTATCTAAATACTCACAAAATATACTTCATATTATAGAGAGAGAAAGAGAGAAAGCTTATGTTTCTGGTGTGATTTTCAATTCTAACTTAGCCCTCTATTTATAGGAAAATTTTGGTAGGTTTGACCTGCAACCTGATGGCTTTACCTGCTACTATTCCCACCCACCACATTTGAAATATAATTCAGCACATTTCTTCACCAACCACAAGTGGGGCCCACCAATTCTAGAATTTTCCACCAAAATGATAAACTCCGAAAATTCAACAATTTCTGAACCAGTCATCTTGTAAAATTCATAATAAATCATACGTTCATTTTTAACGGTTCAAAATTTGTGGACATATACTCAACTTATATATGTATAACATATCCAAAAATTACCACGATCCAACGGTCGGATTAAAAATTATAACCCTCGCAAAATATCTCAAAAACCCTGATTTTTAATACCTCCATTTCGACAAAAATACGGATAAAAATCTCAACATTAACTCCTTCATTTTTTAACCACAAAAATATATCCCTCATTTATATCCCCATAAAATAAATATTTTCTTATCACATGAATCAATAATTAATTATTCACAAATAATATTACAGAATCACATTTATGACAACCAGGCCGTTCCCAGGAAAGAGGGGGCTTTCTAATAAGGATTTCTCCTTACTGGCGCGCAATTAGATGACCAAACCTCTCCTTAGACAGAACTTTCTAGACATTGTCAATAATGCTATCTAATAATACTATTCAAATAATATGAATTATTGATCTGATAATGGGAAATACTGTGCAGCAGCAATTATTGAAACAACAATAATATAAAATATCAACGCAGCAATTATTGAATCAATAAAATAAAATATTAAACAATAACTACTGTAACAATTATTGAGTAGTGCCTTCTTACGTAAGAATCAATAATTGATGCAATACCGTGTGCTACTGTGCAATAACGCGTATTACTATATTTTAACCACCGGGTATTCCAACAGTGTTAACGGTAACAACTACGCCGTTATTTGTAAAAACTCAAATTTGTCGTTTTCTTCACCCGACAGTTATTCGTTATGGGGCCCACAAATAGCTGTGCCGTCGTACGAATATTTCCCGACAGAAAGAATAATCCACGACCAAACGAATATTCCCTGACAACAATGATTATTTTATAACCACTTGCTTATTTTGAAAAAAAAAAATCATATTTCACCCATAACTTTAAACTTTTATCAATTTAACCATTTACGGAATAGTAATTATAAGAAAAATTGAATACTTTTATTTCATAAAATTCGGGGTCTTACAATCACTGCTGCAAACGTCTTCAATTGGAACAGGGAAACCCTACTGTACAGCCATGGCTTCAGTCCCTGTTCAAACCTCTTCGCCTTACGCTCATCTGTGCTAACCTGATATGGCGCAAACCTCGCCAATTCATTGAATTTTGCGGCATACTCAGATACCGTCATCGTCCCTTGCTTCAGTTCTAGAAACTGTACTTCCAGCTGACTCTTCGAACTCTCCGGGAAATAGGTCTCGAAAAACAACTCCTTGAACCTATCCCAAGTCATCACTCCTGGCCCTTCACGAGTTTTATTAGCCTGCCACCAATAACTAGCTTCTGCTTTCAACATGAAAGTTGCAAAAGCAGTCTTCTGGTCATCCCCTACCCTAGCGACATCGAACACCTTCTCTATCTCCATAATCCAGGTTTGTGCTTCGACTGGATTCATGGACCCATGGAATTCAGGTGGTCCAACCGCCTTAAACTCCTTAAACGTTGTACCTTGGTTTTGAGGTTGATTCTGCAACGCTCCTGTCAGTAGTGTTACTAGTTGTTGAACGGGATTCGTATCAATATTGTCGTTATTGTTAGTTCTTTCAGTGGTTCTCTATCGTGTTGGCTGACGTCTGGGAGGCATTTTCTGTTAAAATAAAACATCTATTAGACCATTACTCAACTTCTTTAAGTATTTCTAATTAACTTGCTTCTATAAAAGAAATACCCACATAGCACATAACACTTTGAACAAAATAATAACATTTATTTATTCATAAACCTTCTGAAAACATAACACAATAGCATCTCTGCTATCTACATTCCTTTCCTGAACTACAAAAGTTTCAGGACAACATTATTATTATCATATCCCATGGTTACTTAACTCTAGGGACTTACACATTATTTAATACTTATTACGTACATTACCGACACATTTTCTATGATAATCTATTAAGGTACTTCGTAGCCCTATCACGTTCTTCCTCTATGACTCGAAACATTGTTCTGCGATCTAACACGAATGATGGCAGTGTCTCGAACTGAATCGGATATCCCATGACCCGATCTTGAGCTCGATTAATTGCGGTGTTAAATACTTTATCCATCTCTTCCATCTTCATCCTTTTTGCCTGCGCGTCTCTCGCCGCTCTTCCAGTTCGTTGATAAGCTTCCTCGTATTCATCTTCAGCTCTTGCCCTCTTAGCAGCTTCTTCTCTCAGCTTGCTCTCCAGTTCAGCAACCATCTCAATCAATTGTTCTTTCTCTCCTTCAGTCTGTATTAATTTCTCCTCGGCGTTAGTCAGTCGTTCTTCACGATCCAGGATCTCATCGTCCTTCTGTGTCATTGCAGTCTGTTGTTCAGCTACTATCTCTTGCAATTCCTCAACTGTATCCTGAAGTTCCACGTTGCGGTCATGCACCTCATCGTAAATACGGCCTGTTATTGAGTTAAGTGGAATCCTTTCTTCCTCATCCTCCTCATCTGTCTCCACATCAATCTCCTCATCTTCAACTACTGTGACCAACGGTAACTCCCATTGCAGTAGTTGTTCCCAAACTACCTGAATGTCGTGAGGCTCCTCCTCTATAGGCATTTGAGGTCCCTCCTCCCTAACCTGACTGGATTCTCCGACATTAGTCATCCTGACAACAAAATTTTAAAGTTTTAGTTATTAATCATTCTACTCGACACTCGCGAGCACATAAGTTATAAACACATAAGCACATAAGTGTTTTATTACTTCTTTCTTAAAACTCGATAAGAGTTATCTCCACTATCTTTTCAAAGGTTACTTCCTAAGGCTTTTCCCCCCACCTAAGGTTCATAACCTAAAGCTTTGATACCAACCTGTGACACCCCCAAATTCCGGTACTTCATTTCCTCAGGGTTTGGTGTTCACGTAATCAAAAAATTCATTTCTAACTACCCAATTATAATAAAATTGAATAACAAAACCTGCCCATACAGGATTAAACTTAAATAAATCTCCCAGGTTAACTAACCTTTACAAACAATCATTCATGCGGAAAATTAAAATAAACTTCATTACAATCTTTAAACCAAGTATGAAAATAAACTATTCAATTATTACAAGTCTTCAGCATTGCTTCGTCTTTCCTTTCCCTTTACTGGCACTAGGTACATCGCCAGTTTCAACCTTAGCTGTAAGAAATTTTACAGGCAAGAGTGAGCAAACAAGGCCCACTTGAAATAACAATAATTAAATCATTAAACTTTTACATCATTTGTGAACATTAAGCTCAATAGAATTTAACAATATATTCCATTAACTTTTGGAAAGCTTTAACCTTTACTGAGGGTCTAATGACCACGAATCATGTCCACAGTTATAAGTAATTTTTCAACTTAAACTTTAACAGTCATAAGACTATAAGGACTTCACGTACTTAGGGGGATCAACCCTTCGTACAATGTATTGTGCACAACCATTTCAACGCTAAGCGTAACCTCTTATAAAAGAGTTGTTCTTCTCAGTATTTAGAATACAAGTCCATACCAAAGTGAGTTTGGTTTGGATACATCATGGGGTAATTTAGAATTCAACGGTAATCAACTAAGGTTTAGTTGATTACAAACGACATAACTGTATACTATGGAATAATCATAGTTTAATTGATGTTTATAAATTGACATCATGCTTTAGGGATAATCTAATATCATACAATTTGAATAACTATAACCTACCTTGCTTGAACAATAATAAGACAAGGTTAATTTAATAATAAACATCCACCTAAACCACAAGTTAAGTACAAGAATAACTTGCTCCAAATAAATTTACACCATTATATGATAATCGAAATTGAAACAATAATTAGTTCAATAACACCAATGATTAGAAAACTTATACAATAAAGAACTTGCTAAATATCAAAAGTTAAGGCTTAGAAACTTGCTCAATGTAAAAGGTAGGTTTAGGAAACTTGCCTTTAGCACAAGCTACACTTTTACCACTTGAATTGATACCCTAAACATATGTCGTATTGACATAATTAGTCATAACCAACATTGTACATTTATATAAACAATTACATTCATCATATGGGTTGAATTACCCATTCACATAATCAATTATTTTTCCAGTAGATAATACTTAATAACATGATAGTTCATAGTCTAATCATACTGAAATTATCATTTAACATTATTATGATAAACACATAACATTTATTTTCAAGTTTTGTACATTTAAACAAAACTGTCAGACAGTTCTGCCAAGCCGCGCCGCGGCGCCACAGTTTGTACTGTGGCTCGCGCTGCGGCGCTGAGTTGGCGCTGCGGCGCAGCGATTATACTCTGAGCCGGCGCTGCGGCGCAGTGATTGTGCAACAGGCCGCTTACGTCATGGTGATGGCGCTGCGGCGCCAGCAATGAACTGCTGGGCCGCGTCGCGGCGCGAACTGTCAGCGTCGACTGACAGCTTCGGCAACCATGAAAGAAAAAGCCAAATTGGCCAAAAAGCTCGAATCTAATAGACTAGTTACACTCTATTTTGCACATAAACTTCATATAAACGTATAGTAAAGACTTCTAACATGTTTCTACTCATAAATTAATACAAACATCAAATATTCAACACCCAATTTCAATATTTTTGTCAAAAACTCCATTTTTGATATCTTCCATGAAAATCAATACTGTGATTTTGTTATTCAACCAAAATAGTAACTTCTAAGCATCATGATTATGATGTTACATACTCTAGAAATTCTTATAATCAATTTATCAATACAATAACTAATTACACCTTAATTTCCATTTTAACTAAAGCTATACTCATTCATAAAAACTCTCTGTAAAATAATTTCTTCATAAAATACATACATACATGAACTAATATATCTTATAATCATATATAACTCGTAAAACAACCATATAATCAATAATCATGCCAAATTATAAACATAACAACAATTTATCTTTTATAAAAATCACAGAGAACTTTTTAGAAGAAGAAAACTAAATTTTTAAAGAAAAAGATGGAGCTCCTACCTTGGATTAAGAAGATGATGATATTATCTTCTTTGATTGTCAAGCTTTTCTCCAAAACCTGTTAAAATACCTCTCAATTCTCTCTAGTTTTCTCTCTGTATTTCATTCTTCTTCTTCTTCTTTTCTCTCTGTAAAGTTCAACTGAGTCCCTAACTCTAACATACGTACTATAAAATATAACGTATATAGTAATAATATATATTAATTATATAATATAAGTACTGATATAAATATATCAGTTATATAAGTTTTGAAATTTAAAAGCCATAAGGCTTGTTTGGCTAGTCTAAATAAAATAACCCATTAATCCTTACTCCTTGTTTGATAAATTGAATTAAAACAAATGGATTAATCCTTATACCTTGTTTGCTAAAATACTATTAGATTAAAGACTTATTATACAATAAGGCATGTTTGACAAAACTAAATTAAACTATTTTTAATTTATTTTAATAACTCTTTTATAGCAAGGTTATTAGTCACACCTTTATTAAATTAATAAATCAATTAAACATTAATCTATTAAATTACTTTAACACATAAACAATTATAATTCTTTTTACAATTATAATTTCATTTAATCAACTAATATTTCAAACTACAATTTTTCATTTAAATATTATTATTTATTTAAAATCATTATAAGCTCTCTAGCTTATTAAATTAAACTCCATTATTATAAAATCTCATAATAATTAATTTATTTAGCTCCTTAATTATTTACTCAACAAATAATTAATTAAATCACATCAACTCAAATTGCCATATAATTCAATAAATATTTAATATTGCCAATAAATATTTAATATTTAATATTTAATTATTTATTCAACAAATAATTAAATAAACCACATCACTCAAATTGAACAATTATTTATTCAACAATAACATATCCATTAAATACTTAAATAAATCAATAAATATTTAATATCACACTTTAAAATTATGGAATGTTACAAATACAATCTTAATTTAAACTGATTCTTCTGTTTAACTTTCGTTTCAGGTAGTCTTTACTGTTTATGCCACCTCGAAGGGGACGGAACATAATACCTCTCGATCCTGAGGTTGACAGAACATACAGACGACTGCAAAGAAAAAATTCTTGGGACAGACCTACTCTTGGCAGAATGGCTGAGGGACTTCACAAATCTCTAAGGGATTACGCCATGCCTCCAATCAACGATATCCATGCAAGCATTCTTAGTCCCACAATCCAAGCAAATAACTTTGAGATAAAGCCGGGCACCTTTCAAATGTGCACCAATATTCCGTTTGGGGGACTACCGAATGATGATCCCAACGATCACTTGATAAACTTTATGGAGATTTACGATACGTTCAAAACCAACGGAGTGTCTGACGATGCCATAAGACTCCGGCTATTTCCTTTCACTTTGAAGGACAAGGCAAAGAGCTGGCTGCACTTACTCCTGCCAGGCTCCATCACCACATGGGCTGACTTGGCCCAAAAGCTCGTGGCAAAGTTCTTTTCGCCCGCCAAAACCGCCAGACTTGGGCATGAAATTACCTCATTCATCCAGTTCGACTCAGAATCTTTATATGACTCGTGGGAGCGATTCAAAGATCTTCTGAGGAAATGCCCTCACCATGGATTGCCTGAATGGCTTCTTACCCAGACCTTTTACAATGGGCTATCCAGATCTACTCGTTCGAGTATTGATGCCGCATCTGGAGGGGACTTCATGTCCAAACATCACACAGCGGGGTATGAGCTAGTGGAGACAATGGCGGCCAATAATTACCAATAGCCAAATGATAGGCAAGGCCCTAGAAGAGCAGCGAGGGTATATAAAGTTGACTCTTTCATACTGTTAGCGGCTCAAGTTGCAGCGCTAACGAATCTACTAGACACCATGGGACCATCAGTAGTGCAGAATGTGCAGAGTGTCGTAGTCCAGTGTCAAGGGAGCCACCTTACTGATCAGTGTGCAATAAGCCCTGAGTCAGTTCAATTTGTTTCCAACTTCGGGCGGCAACAAAATGCTAATCTTACCACTCATTACCACCTGGGTTTGAGAAATCATCCCAACTTCTCTTGGGGCGGCAACAACAACAACAACCCCAATCAAGCACAACCTTCATCCTCTAGGCCGAATTTTTCTAACCCTTCGGGTTTTCAATCTCAAAATCAGTACAATCCTCAGCCGCAGAGCACTCATAATTAGTTCCACCATCCACCACCTCAACAGGAGAGGAAGCCCAGTTTAGAAGATCTCCTGTTAAGGTACATTGACCAAAATGAAACTAGAAGTAAGAATCAAGAAGCCTCTATTAGGAATCTTGAAGTACAGATGGGATAATTGTCTACTGCTTTAAACAGTCGTCCACAAGGTACATTGCCTAGTGGCACCGATGTCAACCTGAAACGGGAAGGCAAGGAATAGTGTAAAGCAGTGACCCTTAGAAGTGGGAGAACCACTAAGGAACAAAGTGAAGAGCGTGCTCCTGTGGAAGAAGTAGTGACTGAAAAGGAACCTCCAGTAGAGGAGAATACTGAGACATTAGGGGGTGAAGGAAGTAGACAAGATAGCCCTTCAACACCATCACCTCCCGTGAGCATGGTACATCAGCCTCTCCCTCAGTTGCCTTTTCCCCAGCGGTTGCAGAAACAGAAGCTGGATAAGCAGTTTTCCAAATTCTTGGAAGTGTTCAAAAGACTGCACATAAATATCCCATTTGCGGAGGCATTGGAGGGAATGCTTAGTTATGTCAAGTTCATGAAGGACATTCTGTCCAAGAAGCTAAAAATGGGAGATTACAAAACTGTGGCACTGACAGAGGAGTGTAGTGCCATCCTTCAAAACAAGCTTCCACCGAAGCTAAAAGGTCCGGGGAGCTTTACAATTCCGTGCACTATTGGGGACCAGTTTATTGGCAAGGCTCTTCGTGATTTAGGGGCTAGCATCAACTTGATGCCCCTCTCTATTTATAAGAAGCTGGGCCTCAATGAAGCCAAGCCTACCAGCGTCACTTTACAATTGGCTGACAGGTCTCTCACATACCCGAAGGGGATTATAGAGGATGTGCTTGTTAAGGTTGACAAGTTCATATTCCCAGCGGATTTCATAGTCCTAGATTTTGAAGTGGACAGGGAAGTCCCGATAATATTGGGCAGGCCATTCTTGGCGACTGGGAGGACCCTGATCGATGTTCAGAAAGGAGAGTTAATAATGAGGGTACAGGATCAAGAAGTGACGTTTAATGTCTTCAGATCAATGAAGTATCCTAATACCCCTGAGGACTGCTTCTAGATTAATACAATTGATAATTCAGTTAAGGAAGTATTCTCAGAAACTTACATTAAAGACCCTTTGGAAGCCACATTAACTGGGGCCAGCACTACAGAAGAGCCCACACATGTGGAATGTGCCAAGTGGCTCGATGAGACCCAAAGATCAAAGCAATTTCACCGACAGTTTGAGTCTTTGAATGATAATGAGGCATCCACTTCCAAGGCTCAGTCGTCGATCGTCGAGCCTCCTGTCTTTGAGCTTAAACCTTTGCCTAATCACCTAACGTATGCTTACTTAAGGAATTCATCTTCTTTACCTGTGATAATTTTTGCTTCTCTAACTAAGTGTCAGGAAGAAAAGTTCCTGCTTGTGCTCAAGAAATACAAAAATGCCCTGGAATGGTCTATAACTAATATAAAAGGGATCAGCCCGACTCTATTCATGCACAAAATTCTTCTAGAGGAAGGGTCGAAACCATCTATTGAGCATTAGAGGAGGTTAAATCCAATTATAAAAGTGGTTTTTCGGAAGGAGATCATTAAACTGTTAGATGCGGGCATTATCTACCCCATCTCTGATAGTCCTTGGGTTAGTCCTATCCAATGCGTGCCAAAGAAGGGCGGGATGACAGTAGTGGCCAATGAGAACAACGAATTAATTCCCACTAGGACGGTAACCGGCTGGAGGGTGTGCATGGATTACAGGAAACTGAACAAATCAACCTGTAAGGATCACTTTCCTCTTCCATTCATTGATCAGATGCTTGACCGGTTGGCTGGGCACGAATATTATTGTCTGCTAGATGGGTACTCGGGGTACAATTAGATTTCTATTGCTCCTGAAGATCAGGAGAAGACGACGTTCACATGTCCGTATGGGACCTTTGCCTTCCGAAAAATATCTTTCGGACTATGTAATGCTCCAGCAACATTTCTGTAGTGTATGATGTTGATCTTCTCTGATATGGTTGAAAAGACCCTGGAGGTTTTCATGGACGACTTCTCAGTATTTGGGAGTTCGTTTGATAATTGCTTGACAAATCTGACTGCCGTTCTCCATCAATGTGTCAAAACCAACCTGGTGCTAAATTGGGAGAAGTGTCACTTCATGGTTGAAGAGGGCATTATTTTGGGCCATCGGGTTTCTGCAGGCGGAATTGAGGTTGATAAGGCAAAGATAGATGTGATCAACAACCTTCCTCCGCCCACCTCAGTGAAAGGGGTAAGGAGTTTTCTCGGGCATGCCGATTTCTACAGAAGGTTTATCCAGGACTTCTCATGGATTACAAAACCATTGTGCACTCTATTGGAAAAGGACATGCCTTTCTAGTTTTATGAGGCCTGCTTAAGCGCCTTTGACTTAATAAAGAAAAGACTTGTCACGGCACCTATTGTGATAGCTCCAGACTGGACCTACCCTTTTGAACTAATTTGTGATGCCAGTGACTTTGCAATCGGAGCAGTGTTGGGCCAGAGAAGGGGGAAGGTCTTCCACACCATTACTATGCCAGCAAGACATTAACTGATGCTCAGTTAAATTATACCACCACTGAGAAGGAGCTGCTGGCAGTAGTCTATGCTTTTGACAAGTTCCGTTCCTACCTCATTGGAACGAAGGTGATTGTATACACCGATCACTCGACAATCAAGTATTTGATAGAAAAGAAGGATGCTAAGCCGAGATTGATACGGTGGGTTCTGTTTCTCTAGGAGTTTGACTTGGAAATCCGAGATAACAAGAGGACAGAAAATTAGGTTGCCGATCACTTGTCAAGATTGGAAAACACCACGCCCTCGGGAGATTCCGACAAAGCCATAAATGACTTCTTCCCGGACGAGCAACTTTTTGTTGTCAATGGCAAAGTTTCGTGGTATGCAGACTTCGCCAATTACGTTTCTTGCCAAGTGCTTCCCCAAACTCTGAGCTATCAACAAAAGAAGAAATTCCTAACAGATGCCAAGCAATATCTGTGAAGATGTTTGCCGGAAGAAGAAATTGAAGGTGTGCTACATCACTGCCACTCTTCAAACAATGGAGGTCATTTTGGAGGCCAACGAACTACAGCTAAAGTGCTTCAGTCGGGATTTTATTGGCCCACCCTATTCAAGGATGCACACACATATGTGTTGCATTGCGACAGATGCCAAAGGGTGGGCACCATATCAAGACGGCACGAGCTACCACTACAGAATATCCTGGAGGTGAAATTATTTGATGTATGGGGCATCGACTTCATGGGTACATTTCCGTCCTCTTTCAACAATCTCTACATTCTTGTGGTAGTGGATTATGTCTCTAAGTGGGTGGAAACAGTTGCTTTGTCGACAAATGATGCTAAGGTGGTGCTTCAGTTCCTTAAGAAGAATATTTTCACCCGTTTTGGCACACCTCGGGCTATCATTAGTAATGAAGGGTCGCACTTTTGTAACAAATACTTTGAAGCCCTTCTAGCCAAGTATGGGGTGACTCATAAGATCACCACTGCCTACCACCCACAGACCAGCGGTCAAGCTGAAATATCAAATTGAGAAGTGAAACAAATCTTGGAAAAGATTGTAAACCCAAATTGTAAGGACTGGTCTAAGAAGCTCGATGATGCGTTGTGGGCCTACCACACAACTTATAAAATACCTATCGGAATGTCTCCGTATAGGCTTGTCTATGGCAAGGCATGTCACCTTTCAGTTGAATTAGAGCACAACGCTTATTGGGCTATTCAAAAGCTCAACTTTGATCTTGAGGCCGCCGGTGAGAAGAGACTCTTGCAACTAAATGAATCAGACGAGTTTCATCTACAAGCGTATGAAAACGCAAAGTTATACAAGGAGAAGACCAAGAGGTGGCACGATAAGAAAATCCTTGAGAGGCACTTCGAACCGGGCCAGAAGGTTCTTCTCTTCAATTCTCGGCTGAAGTTATTTCCAGGAAAACTAAAGTCCCGATGGTCGGGCCCCTTCACAGTTGCCAAGGTTTATCCTTATGGGGTAATAGAGGTTGATGACCCAAATTCTAACTCAACCTTCAAAGTCAATGGGCAGCGATTAAAGCACTACTGGGGCAGCAAGGTTGACCGACAGAATACCTCCATTACATTGGGAGACCCGGTGTAAGACGGGAAAATAGTCAAGCCGACGACTCTAAATCAAGCACTTGATGGGAGGCATCCCCATCTCAGTATCAAATAAATTATTTTTATCTTGATTACCTAAGTCTCATTTTGATTGTCTAGTTAGTGTCTGTAGTTTTTAGTATAGCTGTGATCTGTATAGTATGTTCGTTTATGTGTAAGATTCTCAGTGGTTAGTAGCTTCAGGTTGTCCTTAGTTCGAATTTGTCAATATTATGTTTGTTTTGTTTGCTGATATGTAATGTTGTTTTTTTTTCCAGGATTTTGTTGACTACTTAGAAGTTTCCATAGTTGCGCCCCAGCGCCGCATTTGGCGCCCCAGTGTCGCGCCCCAGAGCCCATGCTAGGCCAAGATACTGAATTTTTATGCTTCGCTTGAACTGCGTGTCGTGCCCCAGCGCCAAGGCCGACACCAGACTCGCGCCCCAGCGCCATTCACGGCGCCCCAACGCCATAATGGGTCTGTCTCGGCGCCCCAGCGCCATCAGCGAGTTTTAGTTTTAAAACTGTAGATTTCTCTTATCATATTAGTTGTTCTTCCTCTTCCAACAACGCTAGTTGCTCTCCAGCCATTAGGCCAAATCAAAGGTCGCATCTTTCCAGTTGCCAACCGTTCAATTTATTACCGTTCCTCAACCGTTTGGGCGCCCAACCGTCTGCTCATCTTTAAAAGCCGAGTAAAGCCCAAGCAAAAGGTACAACACTGAGAAATTACTTCCAGAGCATATTATCTTTTGCAACTCTATTATGGCTTCAAAGCGCCCTAGAACTAGCATTGGCCCCCCTCCTCTATCCTCCTCCCGAGGCGAAATCACTCCATGGGACACTGTAAAATTCCCATTCGAGGAGGCTTATAAGCGCTACACGCAAAATTTCAAGTCCCGTAGTCTGGTGCCTGAGCGTGGCCTTAGGCCCGATGACAAATTGGATGGCCAGATGAATGCTATGATAAGTGCGATAAAGTGGGTGCACTTTACCAAACCGTCAGAATCCGCTGTGGTAGCGGTGGTCAAGGAGTTTTAAGCTAATGTCATACCAGATGGCCCGCCGACAACACCTGTGATGGGGAAGTTGATCCCATTTGATGTCAAAGCCATCAATGCAGTGTTTGGGACTCCAAATTTTGACAAGCATGACTACATGGAGAATGGGATTCGGAGCTACAAATCTGATGACATTATTAGCAAGCTCTGTAAGCCCAGGACAGTGTGGAAAATGAATGAGTACACTGGTGAATGCACGTCATTTCCCTCATAGGCGCTTAGTCGTTATGGTAAGGCGTGGTACGCCTTTATTTGTGCTAATATTTAGCCTACGCGCCATGTGAGTGATGTCACTCAGGAGAGGGCGACGCTTCTCTATGCCATTGTGTTGGGATTGATGATTGATGTGGGGGCTTTGATCAATGAATCCATCAAAAAGGCTATCAAGAGCAAGGTCATGTATGGCCTTCCCTACCCATCTCTTATTACCCGTCTATGCAAAAGGGCGGGTGTTCAATGGGAGACGGAAGATGTCACCCTCCTGCCAATGTCTGTCATTGATCATCAGCTAATTAGTCGCTATGCTGTCTGGGATGGCGACCATCGCATCCCCGAGGTGAAGGGTTTTTACCAACACCATAGCCGCCGCCATCAGATGATCCACAGCCATCCACTGAGGTATGAACCTCTACTCAGGTGCCAATTCCCCCTTCAGCTGATGTCATTGATTCTGGAACCCTTGCCCAGATTATGAACAGCCTCAACTTTTTGCACTGCAAGGTTGACACGACCGCCCAATGGCTGAGCCAGTTCCACCATTACCATACTGAGTTCGCAGACACACTAGCCAATATTCATGCTGCTCAGGGTGGCGAGGACGAGGACTTCATGCCTTTCACATTCCTGGCTCCTCCAATCTTTACGCCGTATCCGCCATAATTTCTGCCGCCTGCTGATGAGGCATGCACGACCGATCCAGTAAATGTGGATGATGATGAGGGCGACGATGATGATGATTTTGGCTTATTCGGTGCTGATGAAGACTTTGGTCTTGATGGTGATGACGGCAGGGATGCTGCTAATGTTTGAGGGTGCAGTAAAGGCCAGTGAGGACACGGCCTAAAGTTCAAGTTTGGGGGAAACTTCCTTTTATTTATTTATATATAAATTGTTAGTTTTATCATATTTCTATTTCAACTGCTGTGTAAGGATTTTAGGATGGTATTTGGGCTTGGTAGCCCCAGACTTATGGTTTAATTTTATTCTATCTATAGTGTTTATTATTGTGGTAAAGCTTTTGGTTTTTGGATGCATGCTTGTGATTATATCTTTTGCTTGGGAATATCTTGACTAAGTCAGATATTGGTTTGCCTAGAGCCTAAATTTTTTGGGTTTACACTGATTAATTGGTATACTTGATGCCACGTGTTATGGCTTTGCCCTATGGTTAAAAAAGGGTACTTTATAGTGTATAGTTTTTGCCTATTTTTTTTGTTTAACTCCAACCCCTGTCTTAACTGTCTATATGCTGGGTTAGGATAGTTTAGGGTTAAGTTTTGTTGTGGCCTTTGTTGAGCATCAAGTATTTATATTCATGTTTCTTAGACTAGTGGCAATTCTAGGCGAATGTGGGGGCGTGTGTTTAGATAAATCAAGTCTGTCTTGGATCCATGCGTTTTCCGAGCACTGGCCTTTTATCTTTCTAGTTGTTGTCCATTTTCTGGTTGTCTTTTTGCCATGTTGAAAATAGTTTGCACTGTTATATACTCCGTTAATTTCAAGTTTTAAAAAGTCTTAGATGCTTTAGCATTTTCGGCTCTTTAGTTCTAAAAAAATAAAAAAAAAATAAAAAAATAAAAAATAATAATTATAATAACAGTCCTACGGTGGGTTGAGATGGAGCGTGGAAACGCACTCGTCCATAAACGCAGGCTCGTAAAATCTATTTTGGACTTATGTTGTTTACGTGGCCTTTGTGCTTGAATTATTAGATTCTTAGGGGTGTTCTACACCTAGTGCCCTAAAGTCTTCTGGCTTGGGAGTCACTGATCAAAAGCTTGCTAATGAGTGCTTTATTTTGCCTAAAAGTAATCAAGTACTGTCTAAGTCAGATTTTACTTCGCTTTTCTAAAACTTTCTAGCCTTTCGTGTTTTAGCGTCTTGTCTTAGTACTAGTTATAGATGTGGGTTGCATAGAGCCTATTGGTTATCACGGTCAACTGTATAATCTTAATTTGGGTTATGGCTAGTTTAGATATGTGGTATTCACACACACACTGATTGGATCCATTACAGGCTCGCGTTTATTTTTAGACGTCAAGCCCTCATTCGCGTGCATTGTTGCCCTATTCTTAGAAGATGTTTATGATTTCGCTTAGTGGCCATAATTTTTTTTAAGTATTAGTGCTCATTCGTATCTTGCATATTGGGGTATAGATGTCTGTTAGTTTGCTTGAGGACAAGTAAAAACTTAAGTTTGGGGGTATTTGATGAGTGGGATTTATACCCGCAAATTAGTCCCTTTGTTGCTTAGGTTGTTGTCTGTTTTCAATCTTTTTTGTAGCTTTTCTATAGTTATATTATTGCATTTAAGTTCAAATTATCTACAGGCTTGGCTTTACAGATTGTTCGAGCTTTCTTGGTCATTTTTCCTGTACTGGCGCCGCAGCGCCAGGATCTCGCGCCCCAGCGCCAATGCTAGGCAAAGCTTCTGTCCTTTGGCGCTTCGCTTGGCCTACATCTCGCGCCCCGACGCCATGCCCAGTGCCAGGCTCGCGCCATAGCGCCATTTACGGTGCTTCGACGCCCCATCTCGCGCCCCGGCGCCACTTGTAAAGTCTTTGCTCGCGCCGCAGCGCGACCTCCGGTGCCAAACAGTATTAGTCTTTAATGACCTAGAAGAAAGAGGGGAGTGTTGGGGTTTCGATACAGAAACGCACAGCGGAAATTAAAATTTAAAGCAATTTCGAAACCCTAAAACATGATCCATGCGAAAAACAATTAATTCAGTGGTAAGAAATTATACCGATTGTAAAAGCTAGAATCGATGCGGTCGAATCTCCAACGCAATTCAAACGGACTGCGTCTCTACGATATCCACACGAACGCTCTACACGAATCGTCCTACGATCTGCAGAAGAAGGAAACGCGGTACTAGCCACCAAGGATGAGGATTTTTAAACTGTTTTTCTCTAGTCTCTCTCTAAGAGCGACTAGGGTTTTTTGTTTTGACGTAAAACCTAAAGTGACTGATATACATCATATATATAGCAGTTAGGAGGAATTAATCAAAACCTAATGTTATTAAAATCCGAATTTATATATATCTTAATTAAGTCTTACTTAATTAATATATCTATATATAAATTATCCTATTAATTTAAATTCGTAATTTAAAATTATATCAATCATATTGACATATTTAAATCTTTACAATTTAAATTAATTTCTTTTTAATTACGTTCTTTGTGTGTGACCCTATATGTTATTATTACGTTGGCAATAACCTTAAAATCATATTATAAAGTTATAAATGGTGAGCGGCATCTAGTAATGCATCACTGCTACCCAAGTAATAATAAGATCGATGATTCGATGCAACCTTTTCGTGACCAATGTTTCAATGTAATTTAATCCTTTTAACCTTAATATCTAAGATTAAACTCGAGTCATGGAATGTGTCATACTCTTCATAATTTAATCTGAGTTTTTCTTGATCAATGAGTGGACTATATGAAACAAATCATTATTTGAGCATGGCCATGCATTTCATAGTCCTACTCAATCAAGAGGCCTATGGATATCACTCCTAATATATAGGATGGTTAAATTCCATCTAGATCACTCATATTCCTCACACGATTCATGATGTACCCAATAATCACCTTTATAGTCCACCCTATTAAAGGTGACATTTGATGATATCAAAGTACATAAATTCTCGTGTAGTAATATAGTGATTTCAGGTCGGAGGACCATTACATCATTGTCACTATGAAAATTGCTAATGACACTTCGCATAATGCTCCATATAGAATTCTCATGGTGGGTCTGTCCAGTACATCGTTCTCTAACATGTACCTATGCATTGACTTAATATCTCATATATTTATGACCAATGAGATTTGGTCATCAGTCAATCAACATACTAGTCTCAATGCATCATTGTTGTCCCATCAACAATGATACTCGCCTAGGGACATTTAAGAACAATGATACTAATTGTAATGATATAATCTCATGTTCAAGTCACATACTTGAAACTATATAATTTGTATCACTATTCTAAGAAATTTTATTATGTTAATAATTATATTACGCAGTAAATAAAATCATAATAAAATCATTTATTTATTCAATCAAATATAATATCAAAATGTTAAGCAATTATATCAAATAATTGGCCTCTAGGGCATAAACTCTAACAGGGAGAGTATAAATACAAAGTGAAGCCGCCTGCATTGATCATCTAATATTAGAGATATCGACAGAGAACTTATTACAGCTTAGACTAGGATTTATTTTCTGTCTTTCTAGAAGAGAAAGAAGCTTGTACACGGAAGGACAATTATTGCATCCGACACAGAACTCAGAGCTCTACACGTGAAGAGAAGATTTGGAGGAAGAACACTTCAAAACAGGGGTTTTCTTATTCCAAATCTCCCATTTATTATTTTGGGTCTGATAATGTGTAATGTATTGAAAATGCGTGTTAATGCCATTGTTATGAGCTAACTCCATTTTTAGGATTGCAATGTAACCTTTTATTTAACTTAATTGACTTTCTCTCCTATTTTATATAATGAATCATTTTTGAAATGGGTTGTTGTATTTCTTATTTAATGACTGATTGCTTGATAAAGAAATTGGTATTGATAGTAATGAAAGTTGACAAATGGACATTATTTTCTATCTTTAAATATAGCAACATCTATTATGACCATGCCAATGGAATGTGTGCATAATATGCTAATATGATAGATTTATCCCTATTTTCCTTGTGCGGCCTTGAGACTTAGCTTACTGACCTTGACCTAGTTATTGTCACCAATAGACATATTGTGATTTAGCTGGTTAGGGATGTGCATTTGACCTTCGACAGAAGCTTTTGCGTATTCACTGTTCTCGGTTGACCATTCCTAGATTCGTTTGTAATTTGGAGAGTTACTTGATTAGGCGATGCATTAGGGGAATTGTAATCCTATCTTGACTTCCTAGTACAACCACTTCTCTTATTCTTATAGTTTAACGTATAGCTTAACCAACCATCTTATTTCACTTGTTTAGATAAGACCAGTAACGACTTTACCTTAGTATTTATTTCCTCTTAAGGCTTTGTCCTCGTGGGTTAGACACTCTACTTTCATATATTTCCTGTGGACCGCGTTTGCTTGCGCGCTATTTGGCAATAGCTAAATCGACCAACAACCCCACATTCATATTCCTTATACCTCTGTGAGATTCTTCTTTGAATTCTCTTACGCATGTTTTAATCCCTTCTTTATAAATTTCTTAAATTACTTCTTATTGTTCAAACTCTATTTGAGTTTATTCGTTCATTATCTTCACCTCTTTTCTTTAAGGTTATAGCCTAAGGTACTCTTACCTAAGTTAGATTTCTAACCTATCAGCTTTGATATCAACTGTAACGACCCCAAAATTTATATAATATTTAAAATAATAACATTACCAAAAATTAAATAAGAAACATAACCGAAAATACGAGTTCCACAAACTGACTACGCACTTCCACGCCAAAATTTAACTAAGGAGGTCTTTATAAAAAGTTCTCCCACAACAAAGTCTTTCTCAAAATTGGAGGCCTTATTGTTGGTGAATGAAACAAAGGGTCAAGCCCTTCTATTTATAGGTTTGGCAAAGGGGTAAAGTTCCCATTTTAGTCGATGTGGGACTTGGTTTATACTAATTCTAATTGGTTTATACTAATTTTTCATATTTTTAACATGCTAAGTGTATTTATTCATCACGAATTTGTTTCTTAACCAATTCGATCCGTTCAAGTTGCGTTGTTTTCGTTTTATAAAGGAGAACAACAATCATCCATCAATTTAAAGTTTCAATCACGAATTCATCATCAATTTTAGTCTCAAAGTACACCAAAACACACATTACCATCAAAACCCAAATTCCTCTTCTTTAGCATAAATACATGAATTTGATTTCTGAAAAATCGTTTTTAGATGACCATTATGAAATTATAAAATCAAATACCATATATAATATCATAATTCACAAATTCATTAACCAAAACCCCAATTTTAAAAGAAACTCAACAACACATAAACTAGATTATGTACCTTTAATTCCTTAAGAAATAAAATTAACCTTATTAGTAAAATTATAATTTTTATTCAACCATTATAATCATAACATTATTTAACAAGTTCTCACTCTTCTAATTTAATTATTTAATTAAATTAGAATATTACTATTATATTCGCGTAATAAAATACGTATAAATTCCATCTATTTTATCACACTTAAATAAATTATCCCATAATAATTTCATCAAATATTTATTTAATACCATAAATATTTATTTTATTCCATAAAGTTTCCAACTAGACCTGGCAAACTTGGCCCAAGCCACGGGCTGGGCTATGGGCTGCAGTTTTCTAGCCCAGGAAAAGCTGGGTCGTTTTGGCCCGGCCCGTGATGGCCCGGCCCGGCCCGCAGCCCGTAACTTTTTTTTTAAACAAAATGTTGCTACTTGTGGGGCTTGAACACAAGACTTGTAAATAAATAAATAAGAGTTCAAACTAACTGAGCTACAATAATTGTTTGTTTTTAATGCAATCTTTAATATATTGTTTCTTTACTTTTGTTCAAATTTACTATTCTTAAAAAGTAAAACTTAAATCGTGTATTTATAATATAAAACTAAACAATTAATGCTTACTTAAATCGTGCATTTATAATAAGTAAAACTTAAATAATACACTTTATTTATATAATTTTTTATATAAATAAAGTGTATTATTTTAGTAATATATAATTATGTAAAATAACACATAATTGAACAGCAATATTAAATTAACAATTTATTATTTTAAAAGCATACAAAAAACATAATCTTAATATTCATACATATAGTTTTTCATTTTTGTAAAATAGCGTGAGTGTCTTTATAATATAGTATTATATTTTATTTCATGTATTTATTAGTGTATAACAGTATCTCTTTAAGATTGTGTCATAATTTCTCTTTATGTCGCTATAAATTTGATTTTATTGTAATTTTATTATTCTTAATTAATAATACTAATTTATAATACTATTAAAATTTTAATTGATTGAGATATGTAGTAAATAATTTCAAAGTATAAAACTATTAAACTAACAATTATTAGTTTAAGTTAGATAATATAATTATAAAAATTTAAAATTATCTATATATTAGTATTAATTACAGTATTTATTATTTTTAAAAGTTAAATAAATTATATTAATTTTAAAGAATCATATTGTAGTAAATTTGGAAAGTAAATCAATCATTATCCCTTAATTATGCATTCCCCCTATTTATTTGGAAAGTAAATCAATCATTATCCCAAATCATGCCTTTAGAATAATATCTAAAATTATAATACTATTAAAATTTTAATTGATTGAGATATGTAGTTAATTTAAGTAATTAGAATTATTGTTTATTATTTTTAATATTTATTATTATTACTGTTTTTGGTGTATCAAGATTTTGTAAAAAAAAAAATAGGAAAAAGCCCGCGGGCCGGCCCGGCCCGCCCAACCCGGGCCACGGGCTTAAGAAATCTGGCCCGCCAAAACCCGGGCCTTTTCAGCCCGGCCCGCCGTTGGCCCGGCCCGACCCGCCCGTTTGCCAGGTCTATTTCCAACTAAAATATTTAATGTGCTTAATAAATATTTTACTCGCATTATACTAATATTTACATTTTCATGCAATATATTACCTTCTCACTTTATTAAATCAATTATACTTGTACTAATTCACTATTTTAATTAAGTGAATTATTCACACTATTTATGAAACTTAACTCATAATAATTTCCATTGCCCACAAGGCATAACAATTAAAATTATATTATCTCATAACATAATTTCAACTTAATTAAATTAACTAATATTATTTAATTTCTTTAATAGTTTAATTAACTATTAAATCTCATATTCTTCAACATATGAATATATAATTCTCTTCACACCAAATCACATAATTCAAAATATATACACCTCATAATAAGAATTTTAATTATTAAATTCTTATTTTAATAACTTATGAAAATTCGGGTTGTCACAATCGGCTTCAAACCAAAGGGATGGAACTACCTGACCTCCTCCTAAATAGGAGACTCGGCGATCATCTAAGCTGCGGTTGTACCTCGAAGAGCAATACCAACCCATAAGAGATGCAATTAACTAGGCTTCTCCTAAATAGAAGTACTGGCAACCATCTGTGGTGCGCTCAATCTCAAAGAGGAAAGCCACCCCCCTCTCCACATTTCCATACAGAAACCAGTCTCAAGACACCAAAGATGGCCGGGATACACACAGTTCAATGATCCATTCTGAACTGTCCAGAGATAACTCAATGTCCATCCATCAAGGTGGAATTCAGAATACATCAAGATCACAAGTCTTGAAGAAGCAGCCAAAATATCAAGCATGTATCCAAGCATATCTAAAAGGGAAGTGATCAAAAATATATTTTCCTTCTATATACAATGTTGTTTGATATACACAATATGAACTATACATGACAAAATGGCTAAGCTAGTCTGTGCAGAAAAATACAAGCTCATCTACAAATCAATGTATATGCGAGCTATCAAGCCCAACATGGCATCCCTCTCAGAAGGAGGTAACGTTGTGGTCTCCTGTACGAGGGTATCCACACGAGCTAACAGATCTACAGCCATCTGCATGGTGACCCTGTGCTCATCAATGTACGTTATCATCTCTACAATCATGCCAGTGGTAAGGGACCTCACTGTGGTACTATCTTTGACGGCTACATTCCGGGCAGATATGGCGCTATCCCTCTCAACCATCACGACACCTCTAGCTGATCTGGCCTCATCCCGCCCAACAACAGCGGCATCTCTATGAGCTAATGCCTCGTCTCTCTCTAATAGAGTTGCATCTCTCCTATCAAGGGCTGTCAACATCAGGGCTCTAACTGTGACGCCCCCAAAATTAGGTATACATCACCCATCTTGGGTCGTCAGATACATAGTACCGAATACAAATACAACTTACTAATACAACTGTCGTGTACAATACGACAAAATATAAACTGTGAGTTTGAATACAAATATTATCTTCTAGAGAGTATTCATACTCAAAAGGAGTCCTCATTACATTTATTAACACACCATTACATAGAATAGTGAGGACTACTAACTAATACTATCATTCGGACCATCACTCCGTTTTCCGACTTGCCCCAGCTACGTTCTCATTTTCTGAAGAGAACAGTGAAAGAAAGGGTGAGCTCAACTAGCCCAGTAAGAAATATTATGACTAAGATAATGCAGAATAAATTATCATTAGCCTTCAACAATGTTAAACTGATAAAATATAATAGACATCAAGTTTAACTGTAGCGGAACAAGCAATCCATTAAAAGAGTCAAGTAGAAAATAAACTCTACTATCTTTTATGATTTAAAAGATTTTTCAACACTGTGATCGCTGGGACTCAGCTTAATAAAAAAATCCACATCATCGAATCACCCCTGCACTACGGGCAAGGATATTCGTGTATTCATTAATGGTCATGATCATGCCAACAACTGTCCATCAACGCACTACGGGCCAATGAGGACTTTTACCACATCATTTGTAACATTACGGTCATGATTATACCGAATAATCCCTGGTCATAATCATACCAAGTCCATCTATGCACTACAGGCCACAGATGACTTTTAACATTTTATAAACATGAGGATGATGACAATGATATAAGAATTTAATAAAACAAGTTCAAGAATTAATTTATCCAAGAATTAGCAACGTCCAAATTGTCAACATGATACTGCTTTGTGGAGTAAATTTCAAGAATGCTTAGAAGAATATTTTCAAGAAAAGATACTGGATGAAACGCAATTATCAAGGATATTCCATAAATTTCATGGAGTATAGAAGTCAAAACTTAACCAACTGAGTATAATAAAGAATGGAATAACAAAAGAAATCACCATGCATGCGATAGACCGCACAGACAGGTTATTCCAACAGAATAATAAATAATGGAACCAGGTCTGGCGTAAACGCACAGACAGGATATTCCGACAGAATAATAAATAATGGAACCAGGTCCGACGTAAACACACAGACAGGATATTCTGACAGAATAATAAATAATGGAACCAGGTCCGGTGTAAAACACACAGACAGGATGTTCCAACAGAATAATAACAAGACGAAACCAGGTCCGGTGTAAAACACACAGACAGGATGTTCCAACAGAATAATAATAAAAACGGAACCAGGCCCGGTGTAAAACACACAGACAGGATGTTCCAACAGAATAATAAAAGAATGTCACCAAGTATAGGGTAGACCGCGTATACAGGTTATTCCAACAGAATAATAAGAAATGGAATAACAACAGTTCTCTTCATGAATAAGAAAGAATAACACCCCTTACCGTTTTAAAGAAGAGCTGAAATAAGGAAGTAGTTAAGTAGCAGAATACTCTTCTTCTCTCTCTCTCTCTATAGTTTCTCTCTCTAGAGTTCAGTGAATTCGTAAGAAATAATGAAGGAATGAGCTGCTATTTATAGAAAAATAGAATGCATAGTAACTAATCCATGAACGGTCCAAATCGATTACTTTAATCTGACGGTCCCTAATTAAAGAAAAATCTTTTAAATAAAATATAATATATTCTATTTATAGAATAACTTTAATAAAGTATTCTGTTTTATATAAAAAGATGTTTCTGTTTTATTACGTTAATAATACGAATAAAACAAAACGTCATTATCGCTAAATAATTCATATTATTAACTGACAATAATTGAATCAACTGAGTGACTTCTCACATAAGCATTAATAATCAATACCGTGTGCTACTATGCAACCACACGTATTACTGTACTTTTACTACCGAGTAGTTCAACAGTATCAATGGTAAAACTTCCGCCGTTATTTTTAATAAAATATTTTTGTCGTTTTCTCAATCCGACAATAATTCCGTTGTGGGGTCCACCAATGATTGTGCCGTTGTACGAATATTCCCTGTTAAAACGAATATTCCCCGACCAATCGAATATTATATAACAACTTGCGTACTTTGCAAAATTTATAAATATTACCCATAACTATAACATTATATCAAATTATCTCCATAATATTCAAAAATAATATTTATAGAAAATTCATCTTTATTTATAAAAGTTGGGGTCTTACACTAACCTGATCTCTCTCAAAGGTCATCAGATGAAGACTCTGCTCAAAGTACTATACTTAATGCTGGATCACAACAGTGCTAGTACAGGGAGAATCTAAAGGAGATGCTGGCAACCCAGTAAATGGCTCCTCCTCGGTGTGAGAATCAATGTCCTCCATGGGCTCTCCATCATCTGAATCACTACTCGGCACTATAGATACTGCCGCAGTCGATGAAGTCTCTGTCTCCATCTACGCAGAATACTACGGTGAACAACCCGGATGGCTAACAGAAAAAGCAGCTATCTCACGCTGATCCCAACAGGCATACACCCTAGATCGGTCCTCTGCTGATACATGGCGAAAGGATGAAAGTCCTGGAACTGGTCAAACTGTGACATCACGGCCAGTGGGTGGTAGGTAGTCATGCCCCTCAAACCAGCCAGAGGAAGATAATCCATGCCCGGAGAATGAGTAATGAAGCTATAGGGTGTATTGAGCCCTGTACACGGCAATATAGAAAATGAATCTCCGATCCCAGCTAGGAAAATGGACCAAGAGGCAGGATCTGTACACTCTGTAGGCTGGAAGGAATATGACATAGCTATCTCATGGGTGAAGTAGTACCCGTGTCGGCGGAAAGTGCCAATCGGTCTCAAGTGTGACATAAACCACACATATAACATGACCGAACTGCCTGTGAATACTCCTGCAGGGTAATTGCTGCAAAACGTGGCCGACCTCAGCGTCTCCGCCACGATCATCGGAATGATGGTATGACCCTCTCTGAGAGCTCTCACTACCATAATAACACCAATATCCAACTCATCCATATATTGTGGCATGTACACATACGCCACTATGCACATCAAGAATGCATCCACTCTAGCCAAATGCCACTGGTCTTCTGGTGTGGTGAAATTCCCAGAATACCGTGTATAGCTATCCAAGGAGCCAAACCTATCTATCAGGAAACGTTGGGACAATACATGGCCAGATGTAATCTCATCCTCTACTACTCTACGCCGTAACCCGGTGAGGGTCATGAACTGTCGGCGTATATCTCCGACAGCTATGTGAGCGCAAGGTCTGTCTAAGGGCAAAGCCATCAACCGCTTATACTCCTCCAATGTAGAAGTCAGTTCCTAGGTACTAAACCAGAAAACCTGTCTCTCCGATATCCAACGCTCCAGCATACTCTCTACAAAGCCTGCGAGAACCTAAAAAATCAGGAGGCATAGAATGCTGTAATAACTGATCTACGATCACCCTATCTAGGGGTGACATACTATCATACCAAGATCTCAGACGGGATACCACCAATACTGGTGGGGTGTGATCTATACGGCTGACTGTCGAAGAAGACATCTGTGTGGGTCGTATCATAAGACCATCCAAGGGTCAATGCTGAATATCTCTGGACATACATATATATATGCATAACATGATACATGCATAACAGATAATAGATGGCAATATGATGCAGGGAATAGAAGACATTACATACATTCCTAAATGCATCATCATCTATATACATCATCTCTTTACAGCTAAAAAATATAGGGAAATGAGGCATAGACGCCCTACTACTAACAGAGGCTTATCAAAAGATATAGCGAGAATGGGGCACAACCACCCAATATCTAATAGAGGTCTATTAAAAGAGATAACGAGAATACACATCAGAAGAAGACAATGGTGTCAATATATACATCATCAATCCTGTCCACCTGATGTAACTCCTCCTGAGTCACTGTATCTCTATCAACAGGGATGTCAGGCCTATACAACGGAGGATCTACACTGACAAAGCCAAATGGGTCATCTGAGGGGCCAGCTCCTACGCTGGAAGGATCAAACGAATCTACCTCTGCCGGATCTCTACCCAAATGCCAGATAAAGAAATGTGCCCAGTCCAGTCGCTGGGTCAAACTGTCAATTTGTGTCACATGAGTCTGATCTTGGACACAGGCTAGCCAATCCGTCATCATAAAGGATCTTGGAACCATATCCCCCATGAACTGAGTGGCGCGGGTCTGGGCTCCAATGGTATGCTGGAATATCTCCTGAGTGCAGGGACCCTCCGACAATGTAAAACCGTCAACGCCCAACAATGGGATATCAATGACGGGTGACTGCGACATATGCCAATAACGCCTGACAAGAGGCAAGATCGACATACGAATCTCTCATGTGGTGCTCCTAATAGCACGCTCTCCTAAATAGAGCTCCCATCCTCCATCTGTGAAGAGAGGAACCCTACAGGTGGAAATCACGTACTCGACACCGGTCGGGTACCCATCCTCAAATCCAATGGCCAAGTGTTCCCCAAAGTAGGGAATCCATGTGATGACATCAGCTGTCAATAACTCCAGCTGTAGGCGACAATGAGTGAAACCCTCAGCTACAGGGACCTCCGCCAGTATGGAATGATGCCATCGTCGTCCTCATGGATATGTATCCAATCCTAACACACTCACATGACGTAAACATGGGAGCCTCTTATAGGCCCAGAACTGCCAACATAAAGGCAAATGAAATAACTCGGGTCAAATCCCGAGTCTGGAACAAATCTCGGGTCAAATTCTAAGTCCGAATCGAATCATCCATCAAAATAAGGCCTCAAACCACTGACCCAATAGTATCTTTTTGGGTCATCTTAGTCCACCACAGGCTCCCAAAAGGTCATGACTTGAAAGTACTATTGGTAGTAACTTATTTCCTTATATGTAGACAAGTTTTTCCCTATCTTTCGATGTGGGACTGGGGTATTACAAACTCCCGAGTGTTTCTGATAACGATCCTTAGAAAAAGAAATGAATGGGTTAAAGAATATATAATACTCAAAATATAATTGAGTTCAAGTGAAAGTTATGAAATAAAACCTAAAATTTGTTGAAGTAATGAATGTAGTAGGAAATATAAAACCTATATTAAGATAATATCTTAAAGATATTCAACAATAAATTTTGAAAAGAGATTTGATGAAAACCGAGTAAAGGATGTTTCTTTGATTCTAAGGACGGAATCTTTATAAGGAGGGAATGATGTAACAATCCAAAATTTTAATTATAAATTTTTTAAATATTTATTAAATTATATAAATATTTAATGGATGTGTTTATCGTTGAATAAATATTTGTTTAATTAATTTGATTTGATTTGGTTAATTATTTGTTTAATAAATAATTAATGATTTAAGGAAATTAATTATTATGAGATAGTATTCTAATTTAATTTAATAATTGAGTTAGAGAGTTTATAATAATTAAATGATTTATTCAATAAATTATTATTAGAATTAATTAAATTAAATATGAAAACTTAATTAAATAAAGTGTGACAAATAACTATACTATAAAGGAGTTATTAAAATAAATTAAAGAAGTTTAATTCAGTTTTGCCAAACAAGGCTTAAATATATTAAGTCTTTAATTTTTAAAGAGCTTTGCCAAACGAAGCCTTATGGCTTTTGGATTTTTAAATTTTGAATTATTAATAATATAAAATAAATAAATAAAATATGAATAAAATATATTTATAACATATACGTTATATTTTGTAACTGTAACTGATATAATTATTAGGCTTATTATTGTCATATCAGTTTTTATTTTGATGCATACTTGTTTATCTGTTAGTTTTGTTTACGCTCCAATTATTTGCTAAGTCTAAGAAAAAGAAAACAAAGAAAAGTTTAGAGAGTTTGAGAGAAAGACCAGTCTGTGATTCCAAAGCAACCAAAGCAAGTTCTGAGTTTTAGCAAGTGGTGGTCAAACAAGTGAAGGTATGTTATATAAAGCTTAAAATATATCTTACGACGTAATTTTCTTGAATATCACTGTGTATAAAGTTTTTACAAAAAAATTGTCTGTAAACCATATTTTTATAATTGGTTATGATATTACGTGTTAAAGGAAGGGAATGGATTTACAGTGAAAATAAGTATGAACATGTTTTGTAGGACTATCAACAATTAGTAATTTGATTGTATGCTAATTATGAAATTGAACTGTGATTATGTTAATTGGGTAAGAATTAAAGAGAATATAGTTAGACTAAAGAGAATATAGTTTGAATAAATCAATTTGGTTTATAATTGTGGAATTATATTTAACTGTGTCAAGAAATTTCAATAATGGAGTTTTGGTTTTAAAGTAGTGCTTTAAAGGAATTAAGTTTTCTGATATTGTTGTTTAGTTGTGTAAAATTAGTATATGTATGATTGGTAACATTTATGTGTAATTTACATGAAGTTATACATGTTAATTGGTGTTAGAAATTAAGACAGTAGCTTTGTTCTGTTCTTCGTGGTCGATTCGGTAAGTTTCGGTGCCTCAGCGCCAAAAAATCAGAGCCGCAACCCAAAACTCTGTGCCGCAGTGCCGAAATCAGCGCCATAGTGCCAATTTTGCACTGCAGCGCCACTACCTGACTTAGTTCTCGCCCCGCGGCGCTGGAATAGTAGTCTGGGTCAGACAATTTTGACTTCCTGTAGTAAAATGACCATAACTTTTTCATATAAACTGCGATTGAGGTGATTCAAGATGATCCGGAACGAGGATGAATAGACCTACAACTTTTGTTCTTTAAGTTTTTCAATTTGAGGTCAGGAGCAGGGGTCAAAATGGTCATTTGTGGGATTGATATGTATTAGGAGGCAATCGGAGGGCGACGGGAATGCACATATGCAAATGTAGTGCTCCTGACGATAAAAGATATTGTCCTAAGTTATAAAACATGAATATTAGTAAATATAATGATACTTAACATTAATAAATGATGTATTAGATAAGTTATATAAGCATACTAAGCACACACAAGAGAGACGAATGGGCGTGTGACGAATGAACGTCGAAACGCCGTGCCAAGTGTTAATGAACTTAAAAAGTGTTTCAATTCAATTGAAATGAATATTATAAGATATGGAATGGATTTAATATAAAACCAATAAGTAGTCCTAGCAAGACTTAAGCACTTGAATGAACTTCGAGTTTAACTAAGAAGAAATATAGTGAGTTATAAGTCTAAAGTTAACACAATCAAATTGAATATTGTGTATTGATAATAGGAAGGATTATGAGATGTAGAGTAAAGTTTACATTACAACTACTATGTGTTGCTATGTGACTAATAGTTGATGTGAATGATTATATAATTATGTAGGGCAAGTGAAGTACAGATAACTGTAAGCTGTTAAACTGTTATTGGTAAACAACAATCAAGGCAAGTCTTTCAGTTCCTATTTGCTATGTGAATTTAATGATGAACTGTTTTAAATCTTTATTGCAAAGAACATGATGTGTTATATATATGTTGAAAGTATGAAATGTTAAAGTCAAATTATGAATACATTGCTTGAGTAAAGCATGTTGATTGAGTAAGGAACTCAATCTTTATACTTGTTATATGAACTATAGCATGTATGTTATGTTAGTCCAATATTTATGAGTTATATGTTGAGCATGTTATTATGTGTTACGTGATGCATGAAAACCGTTAGATTTTGTTGGGCTGTCAAGCTCACCCTTGCAAATAACCACTTTTGCAGGTTCAAGATTCAAGGTAAAGTTATGTGTTACTTGAAAGATATGAATCAGATGTGATACTTGAAGATTTATACACTTTGGTTGTGTTATTATTATTTGAACCATGTTTAAGGTTCCGAATAATGTATTAATGTTGAATTGTAATATCATTTTACGATGTAAACTATTGTACTATTAAAATGATTCTGAGATATTTAGATGTAAAGGTTGAAGGTTTTGGGAATGAGGATAGTTTGTAATAGAAAATTTTGATTATTCTGTAAATTTCAATGGTTTTATTATCGTTTAATGATGTAAAATTAGAGGTTGAATGTATTATTAACGATCGAAGTCGAGAATTAAATTGTATGAATTTTGGGGTCATTACAGCAAACATCTGCTGTCAGTAAACACTCTTAACCTATACATGGGAAATTACAAGAGAAATACTCACCAGCAGAAATGGGTAGAATCCTAACCAAGCCTCGGTCAAGCCCTGCGAACGCATGCGCATTCCCCTGAGGAAATAGGCAAAAGTGTAGGAACCCCAATCATACTCTCCTATATGGTCCACATGTCGCGTGGCGCTGATCAAAGCGAACGACACCGTAGAAGAGTTATCTGCTATGAAGCAGCCCTTAATGATCATCAGGAACAATCGCCAAAGAATGCGATCCCTGACTCTGACATCATCGGGTATGGGCTCACTCAACAACCTACTTATAGCATCTACGCTCAAAGGATATGTACGGACAGTCTTGCCCTTGAGCGCCTCCGCCAGAACTCCTAGCAAGGATTTGACGGTAGTCAGGGTAATATCCGCCGTACAAGGCACTGGTGTCCCTCCAAACTCTATACCTATGATAAACCGCCAATCCATCGGCATCATCATCACCTCATAGTCCAATAAATAGAGAGACTGAGTCTGGTAAAACCAGCGCTCAGACAATGCCCTGAGGTAACCCCAGGGACAACGGTGGGGAAGAATGGAAAAGAACGCCCCAAAGCCCTAATCATGCACTATACCTCGGTAATCTGGATGCAGAGCCTGATACATGGAGTGTATACTGAACCAGTTCCCTCGAGGTTATGTAAAGCCGGGAACCTACATCGCAAAGCAGATCAACACCAGAATCCTTTAATCCTCATCAATAGGAAAGAAGGAAAGTCAAAGTCCAGCTTTGTACCTTATTTACGTGCAAATACATCGAGGGGTGTCAACTCAAATCACCCAGAAGCTCTGGGTCTGGGTCGCCAAATTCATGGTACAGAAACAACTACAACTTTATTAATACAATTGTCGTGAAAAATACGATAACACATAAACTGTGAATTTAAAAACAAATATTGTCTTCTAGACAATATCCACACTCAAATAAGTCCTCATTACAATTATTAATACACTATTTTACAAAATAGTGAGGACTACAAAAACAACTTTCTAGAACCTTTATTCCATACCCCGACTAGTACTCGCTACATTCTCGCCTCCTAAGAAGAAAAATAGAACAACAAGGAAAAAGGATAAGCTCAACTAGCCCAGTAAAGAACATTATGACTAAGATAATATAGAACAAATTATCGTTAGTCCTCAACAGGGAAAAATCTAATAGAATACAACAGACAACAAGTTTTAAATCAATATTTGCAGCGGAAATAATAATTCATTAGGAGAGTTATGTAGATGATGAAATCTACAATCATCTATGAATTTTTAAAGTACATCGTCAATATTTTATCCCTGTAACATCAATCAATATACATCTTGAATCAAATATTCATCTTTGCACTACAGGCCAAAGATATTCATTAGTTGGTCATGTTCATCTCAACACCTGTTCATCTTTGCACTGCGGGCCAAAGATATTCATCAGAAAATCATTCATCTTTGCACTACAGGCCAAAGATATTCAGTAATATCATCATTTAGGACTGAGGATGATAAAAAATATTTTAAAGAAAACGAATCCAGTGAAACAAAAGAACAAATATTAAGGATTCATACTTTAAACAATCCAAGTTCAAAAATACTTCATAAATAACCATAGTGGAGTAAAATTTAAGAATGAAGATCAAAACATGGATACAATCAAAGCTAGTATCCATAATAGATATCTTGGACAAAAAATGAAAATTTAATTTTTCTGTAAATAATGTCGTATTCGTTAATAGTGTCATATACGTAAATAGTACCGTATACGTGAATAGTAACCCCGACACTAAAAGATAAGAATTTCACAAGAAAAATCTTACCAATATTCCGGCGTAATGATATTAAAAGAAATAATATCATTTATATAAAAAAAATAACATCCCCTACCTCAAAAAGACAGTACTTCTGACTGAAATACTGGATATAGTGCTGAAGGAACTTACACCGTATAGCAATACTCAAAGTATCAAAATACTCACAAGAATACGCTCGATAATATAGAGAGAGAAAACTTTAGTTTCTGGTTTGATTTTCAATTCTAACCTAAGCACCCTATTTATAGGAAATTGTTTAGAACACCAAAGTAAAAAATTTAATAAAATATTACTATCTAATAGCATTATTCAAATAATTTGAATTATTGATCTGATAATGGAAAATACTGTGCAGTGATAATTATTGAAACAACAATAATATAAAATATCAACGTAGCAATTATTGAATCAATAAAATATTGAACAGTGATTTCTGTAACAATTATGGAGTAGTGCCTTCTTACATAAGAATCAATAATTGGTGCAATACCGTGTGCTACTGTGCAACACCGCATATTACTGTATTTTAACCACCGGGTATTCCAATAGTATTAACGGTAACAACTACGCCGCTATTTATAAAAACTTATACTTGTCATTTTCTTCATCCAATCGCTTTCCATTATGGGGCCCACACAAGGCTGCGCCATCGTACGAATATTCCCTGACAGTAAGAATATTCCACGACCAAACGAATATTCCCCGACAACAAGAATATTTTATAACCACTTGTTTATTTAAGATATTTGCGCATTTTACCCATAACTTACCACATTAATCAAATCAACGCTTACTATTTCAAAATAATAAATAGAGGAAATTTAATTTCATTTATAAAAAGTTGGGGTCTTACAACCTCCCCTCCTTATGAAATTTCGTTCTCAAAATTGACGTACGTACCTGGTGTTTCGAAAAGGTGAGGATACCTCGCTTTCATTTCTGTTTCTAATTCCCAGGTCATTTTCTCAATAGCATGGTTCCTCCATAAAACTTTGACTTGTGGTATGACCTTTGTGCGTAGGACATGCTCCTTCCTATCCAAGATTTTGACAAGTACCTCCTCGTATGTTAAGTCTTCGGCTATCTCGTCTGGTTCTAACTCAATAATGTGGTTTGAGTCATTCACATATTTACGAAGCACAGATATTTGATAAACATTATGAACACGAGACATGCTTGGAGGTAACACGAGTCTATAGGCCACATTTCCTACTCGGTTAAGAATCTGAAATGAACCAATAAATCGTGGATTGAGCTTTTCTCTCTTCTAAAATCTTGTAACTCCCTTCCATGGAGCAACACGTAACAATACATGATCCCCAATATTAAATTTTACGTCCTTTCGATGAAGATCCGCATAACTCTTTTGTCGATCTTGTGCCGTTTGTATACGTTGTCGAATCATTTGGATCTTTTCTGTAGTAATACGTACCAACTCTGGTCCCAACAATGTTGCTTCACCCACCTCATCCCAATATACTGGAGAGCGACACTTTCGTCCATATAATGCTTCAAATGGAGCCACACCTATACTTTCCTGATAACTGTTGTTGTATGAGAATTCTACCAATGGTAAATACTTCTCCCAACTCCCTTTGAAGTCTAGGACACAGAGTCTTAATAGATCTTCAAGAGTTTGAATAGTCCTCACTGATTGTCCGTCCGTTTAAGGATGGTATGCCGAACTGAATCGTAAATCTGTGCCCATAGCTTTTTGCAAGCTAACCCAAAATCATGAAGTGAATCTTGGGTCACGATCCGAAACTATGGATACTGGCATGCCATGTAACCTTACAATCTTATTTACATACATACGAGCAAGACGTTTAAGGGAATAAGTCTCCTTTATCGGTAAGAAATGAGCAGACTTGGTTAATCTATCAACAATAACCCAAATAGCATCTATGCCTTGAGAAACCTTTGGAAGACCCGTAACAAAATCTATGGTAACGTGTTCCCACTTCCATTTTAGAATCTCAAGTGGTTGCAATGGACCCTTTGGCACTTGATGCTCCGCCTTTACACGTCGACAAGTTAAACACCTTGAGATAAACTTCGCAATCTCTTTCTTCGTATTGCTCCACCAAAATGTATGTCGAAGATCACGATACATTTTAGTACTTCCAAGGTGAATTGCAAATGGTGTGTTGTGTGCCTCCATCATGATTCTATGTTTCAAGTAAGAATCGTTAGGAACGCAAAGTCTAGAGTTGATTCAATGTATTCCTTCTTTATCGATTCTTGCTTCTGGAATAGCACCTTCTTGCACTTTCTTCTTCATACGCATCAGCTCCGGGTCTGTGGCTTGAGCAACTTTAACTTTATGGATTGAAATTGGTTCTATGTGTATACTTGACATCATAATATGGGTCCCCGGAGTTTTGAACTCTATCTTCATCTTTTGTAAATCACACAAAATGGGCCTTTGTGTTGACATCATCGCACTCGTTCCCGCATATAATCTTCTACTCAACGCGTCAGCTACCACGTTCGCTTTTCCAGGATGGTATTGAATGGTATGGTCATAATCCTTCAACAGTTCAAGCCAATATCGTTGCCGCATGTTGAGTTCTTTTTAGGTCAAGAAATATTTGAGGCTTTTATGATCCGAATATATCTCCACTTTCTCCCTATATAGATAGTGCCTCCAGATTTTTAACGTAAAAACGAAGGCTGCCAACTCTAGATTATGAGTAGGGTAATTCCTCTCATATTCTTTGAATTGTCGCGAGGCATAGGCTATGACTTTCCCATGTTGCATGAGAACACATCCTAATCCTTTGCCTGAAGCATCGCTGTAGATGACAAATCCCTCCGAACCAGATGGTATTATCAGAACAGGTGCCGAAATGAGTGTCCTCTTGAGCTCTTGGAAACTCTTCTCGCATTCCTCGCTCCATACGAATTTTATATCTTTCCAAGTCAGTTGAGTTAACGGAGTAACGATTCGAGAAAATCCTTCCATAAATCTCCGATAATAACCAGCTAAACCCAGAAAACTACGTACTTCTATCATCGACTTCGGTTGCTCCCAACTTTGTATTGCTTCAATCTTCGCCGGGTCAACCGATACTCCATGTTTTGACACCGCGTACCCAAGGAATGCTACTTCCTCAAGCCAGAACTCGTATTTCTTTAACTTGACATAAAGCTTATTTTCACGAAGCCTTTGGAGTACCAGCTTCAAATGGTGCTCATGATCTTCACGACTTTTGGAATAGATAAGGATGCCATCAATAAAGACAACAACGAACTGATCCACATATTCCTTGAATACACGGTTCATCATATCCATGAAAGCCGCAGGAGCATTAGTCAATCTAAAAGACATGACTAGGAATTCATAATGCCCATACCGAGTTCTAAAAGCAGTCTTTGGAATATCCTCAATTTTAATCTTCAGCTGATGATATCCAAAACGAAGATCGATCTTTGAAAAGAATTGTGCTCCTTGCAACTGGTCAAACAGGTCATCAATACGAGGTAGCGGATACCTATTCTTGATAGTGACATGGTTTAATTCCCGGTAATCAATACAAAGTCGCATACTCCCGTCTTTCTTCTTTACAAATAAAACAGGAGCACCCCAAGGAGATGTACTAGGATGAATGAAACCGATGTCCAACAACTCCTGTAGTTGGACCTTTAACTCCTAAAGTTCAATAGGAGCCATTCGATATGAGGTTTTAGAAATGGGCTTTGTACCAGGTTCAAGATCAATAAAGAATTCAACTTCACGTTCTAGGGGTAGACCGGGAAGTTCTTCAGGAAATACGTCAGGAAAGTCAATAACAACAGGAATATTACTCAAATATGACGTGTCTTTATTCAAATCCATAACATGGGCTAAGAAAGCTTGACATTCGTTTTTTAATAAACGAATAACTTTATGACTTGATATAAAAGTGATTGATTTTAATGGCTTAGTTACTTAAATTCGCATAACAGGTTGGTTAGGAATATGAAAACTAACAACCTTACAAAAACAATCAATTTTGGCATGATGAGTAGTTAACCAATCAATCCCTAAAATCACATTAAAAGCAAGTATCTTTAAAGAGATAAGGTCAACAGGTAATGTGATGGTGCCAACTTGGATCAAACAAGATTTATAAATAGTGGATGTAATGAAAGTTTCTCCTAATGGAGTCTCCACAGATAAGTCAAAGTCTAATTTCTCCGGAGTCAAGTTTAAACGTTGAGCACAAGTAGGAGAGATAAATGAATGGGTAGCACCGGTATCTAGTAAGGTATAAACTTCGCAAGAATTTATGATTAGCTTACCCGTGATCACCTCGTTTAGGTTCCTCGTATTTTGACCGGTCACGACAAACGCTCTTCCAGGAATCATTGACTTTGACTTTTCTAGGACAGCCTTTTGAGTCACCATCCTCGCTGGACTTGATTTCGCTACAGTACAATCTCGAGCGATATGTCATTCCTTTCCATAATTATAACATACCTTGAACGGTTGTGGACAATTTAGGCTAATTTATCCCTCTTTTCCACATTTATAGCATACGACCGGTGGTCGTTCTCCTCCCTTAGAAACAGTCGATACTGGTGCTGACGGCTTCTCATTGCCATTGTTGAATCTCCTCTTTTTGAAATTTCCACTTGACTCGCCTCTCCTATTATCATGGCCACGATTACCACCAGAGTGGTTACCGCTTTTGTCTGAATTTTTCCATCCCCGCTGGTTATCATTGCTCCGATGACTGCTGTCACCGGTATGACCCTGGTTGTGCTCCCTCGGTTGAACATACTCATTATCTCGCTCTAACAATTGAGCCCTGTTGACAACATCTGAATATAGAGAAAATTTATGAGAAATGAGATAATGACGCATGTCGGGTTTCAAAGCTCTCAGAAACATCCGCGTCATACGTTCCTCATTCTCCACCAAATGAGGTGCAAACCTGGATAACTCCGCGAACTTAGCCTCATACTGGAACACAATCATGTTGTTCTGTTCCAGTCTAATAAACTCCACCTCCTTCATATGATGAATACTTTCAGGAAAGTACTTGTCATTGAACAGTTTCTAAAATGTCTCCCAAGACATGCTAAATGCGGCTAGATGGGTATGCTTCACAAATTCCCACCAGTAATCTGCTTCATTTTGGAACATAAAGGTGGCGAATGGAACCTTCTGTTCCCTCGTGCATCCTAAGATATCGAATATCTTGGTAATTTGCTTGACCCATGTTTCTGCCTTAATTGGATCCGGCTTTCCCCAGAATTTTGGTGGTCCCAACTCTTTGAACTGCTTGGCTGTGACCAGCTGTGCATTGCCATTGTTTCTACCTGTATTTTGAACAGGAGTCTCCCTCGTCTGGTTTTGCATGAACCGCAAAAAACTTCTAAATATCTCATCGTTCATCGTCTGCTCAATGGTGTTGTTTACAGGAGGAACATTGTCTTCCTGTTGCACGTTCTCCTGATTGGTGAGTAAAGGTGTCTCCACGGTCTCATTTACTCCACTGTTAACATTCTCGGTTGCCATTCTCAAATACTGCCATAAAATAAGGTTTAATTATAGAAATTAACATACCACATAATACCCCTATATTATGACCGACCAACAAATAAGCTTAGGTAAGACGCACTTGCGAAGGATTTACTCATCTCTCCCCTCCTAGTTCTATTCCCCGATCTCTGCCAGAGACCATATCCCTAAGCTTTGGTACGAACTGTGACGCCCCCAAAAAAGGTATACATCACCCATTCTAGGTCGCCAAATTCATGGTACAGAAATAACTACAACTTTATTAATACAATTGTCATGCAAAATACGACAACACATAAACCGTGAGTTTAAAAATAAATATTATCTTCTAGACGATATCCACACTCAAATAAGTCCTCATTATAATTATTGATACACTATTTTACAAAATAGTGAGGACTACAAAAATAACTTTCTAGAACCTTCATTCCATACCCCTACTAGTACTCGCTACATTCTCGCCTCTTGAGAAGAAAAATGGAACAAAAAGGAAAAAGGGTGAGCTCAACTAGCCCAGTAAAGAACATTATGACTAAGATAATATAGAACAAATTATCGTTAGTCCTCAATAGGGAAAAATCTAATAGAATACAATAGACAACAAATTTTAAATCAATATTTACAGCGAAAATAATAATTCATTAGAAGAGTTAAGTAGAGGATGAAATCTACTATCATCTATAAATTTAAAAGTTCATTATCAATATTTTATCCCTATAACATCAATCAATATACATCTTGAATCAAATATTCATCTTTGTACTACAGGCTAAAGATATTCATTAGTTGGTCATGTTCATCTCAACACATGTTCATCTTTGCACTACGGGCCAAAGATATTCATCAAAAAATCATTCATCTTTGCACTACAGGCCAAAGATATTCAGTAATATCATCATTTAGGACTGAGAATGATGAAAAATATTTTAAAGTAAACGAATCCAGTGAAACAAAAGAACAAATATTAAGGATTCGTACTTTAAACAATCCAAGTTCAAAAATACTTCATAAATAACCATAGTGGAGTAAAATTTAAGAATGAAGATCAAAATATGGATACAATCAAAGCTAGTATCCATAATAGATATCTTGGACAAAAAATAAATTTTAATTTTTCTGTGAATAGTGTCGTATTTGTGAATAGTGCCGTATTTGTGAATAGTGCCGTATACGTGAATAGTAACTCCGACACTAAAAGACAAGAATTCCACAAGAAAAATCTTACTAATATTTCGGCATAATGATATTGAAAGAAATAATATCATTTATATATAAAAAATAACATCCCTTACCTCGAAAAGACAGTACTTCTGACTGGAATACTGGATATAGTGCTGAAGGAACTTACACCGTATAGCAATACTCAAAGTATCAAAATACTCACAAGAATACGCTCGATAATATAGAGAGAGAAAACTTTAGTTTCTGGTGTGATTTTCAATTCTAACCTAAGCACCCTATTTATAGGAAATTGTTTAGAACACCGAAGCAGAAAATTTAATAAAATATTAATATATATTAAAAAATTTCCTTTGCACACCAAAGAAACTGAATTCAGCATGCTTTCAATACTAGTGGGGCCCACCAACATAATAAAAATGTTTTTCTTAAAAAAATAATTAAAACTTCAAAAATCAATTATTCCGGAACTTCAATAATTCATATTAAATAGTTCTTTTATCAGAAAAATTCAAATCTTTTGTCCATTCTATAGAAAATTCAATTTTCTACAACTTTGTAAGTTTAAGTTTTTCCAAATACCGAACAGAAATTGACCGAAATCTACATACGGATAATTTTACAGGCTATAATTAAATTTCAGTCAAAAATGGGGTCCACAAACATGAAAAATATGTTTTAAATATTTTTAGTAACAAAAATACTTTTCCTCCTTATTTACTCATATATCACACATTCATTGTAAAATATCACCATTATTATATTATTATAATATAATAATATATTTAATTGAATTATTTTATCAGAAAAGATAAAATATCAATTTTCAACAATTGCCATATTAAAAATTTTCTCCATCTATATCCACATAAAATGAATATTTTTCTTATCATATAAATCAATAATTAATTATTCACAAATAATATTACAGAATCACAATACTGACAACCAGACCGTTCCCAAGAAAGAGGGGGCTTTCCAATAAGAATTTCTCCTTGCTGGCGCACAATTAGGTGACCAAACCTCTCCTTAGACAGAACTTTATAGACATTATCAATAATGCTACCTAATAACATTATTCAAATAATATGAATTATTGATCTGATAATGGAAAATACTGTGCAGTGACAATTATCGAAACAACAATAATATAAAATATCAACGTAGCAATTATTGAATCAATAAAATATTAAACAGTAATTTCTGTAACAATTATGGAGTAGTGCCTTCTTACGTAAGAATCAATAATTTGTGCAATACCGTGTGCTACTGTGCAACACTGCGTAATACTGTGTTTTAACCACTGGGTATTCCAACAGTATTAACGGTAACAACTACGTCGTTATTTATAAAAACTTATACTTGTCGTTTTCTTCATCCAATCGCTTTCCGTTATGGGACCCACACAAGGCTGCGCCGTCGTACGCATATTCCCCGACAGTAAGAATATTCCACGACCAAACGAATATTTCCCGACAACAAGAATATTTTATAACCACTTGCTTATTTAAGATATTTGTGCATTTTACCCATAACTTACCACATTAATCAAACCAACCCTTATTATTTTAAAATAATAAATAGAGAAAATTCAATTTCATTTATAAAAAGTTGGGGTCTTACAACCTCCCATCCTTATGAAATTTCGTCCTCGAAATTGACGTACGTACATGGTGTTTCGAAAAGGTGAGGATACCTCGCTTTCATTTCCGTTTCTAATTCCCAGGTCATTTCCTCAATAGCATGGTTCCTCCACAAAACTTTGACTTGTGGTATGACCTTTGTGCGTAGGACATGCTCCTTCCTATCTAAGATTTTGACAGGTACCTCCTCGTATGTTAAATCTTCGGCTATCTCGTCTGGTTCTAACTCAATAATGTGGTTTGGGTCTTTCACATATTTACGAAGCACATATATGTGAAAAATATTATGAATACGAGACATGCTTGGAGGTAACGTGAGTCTATAGGCCATATTTCCTACTCGGTCAAGAATTTGAAATGGACCAATAAATCATGGATTGAGCTTTCCTCTCTTTCCAAATCTTGTAACTCCCTTCCATGGAGCAACACGTAACAATACATGATCCCCAATATTAAATTCCAAGTCCTTTCGATGAAGATCTGCATAACTCTTTTGTCGATCTTGTGTCGTTTGTATACGTTGTCGAATCATTTGGATCTTTTCTGTAGTAATACGTACCAACTCTGGTCCCAAAAATGTTGCTTCACCCACCTCATCCCAACATACTGGAGAGCGACACTTTCGTCCATACAATGCTTCAAATAGAGCCACACCTATACTTGCATGATAACTATTGTTGTATGAGAATTCCACCAATGGTAAATACTTATCCCAACTCCCTTTGAAGTCTAGGATACAGAGTCTTAATAGATCTTCAAGAGTTTTAATAGTTCTCTCTGATTGTCCGTCCGTTTGAGGATGGCATGCCGAACTGAATTGTAAATCCGTGCCCATAGCTTTTTGCAAGCTAACCCAAAATCGTGAAGTGAATCTTGGGTCACAATCCAAAACTATGAATACTGGCATGCCATGCAACCTTACAATCTCATTTACGTACATACGAGCAAGACGTTCAAGGGAATAAGTCTCCCGTATTGATAAGAAATGGGCAGACTTGGTTAATCTATCAACGATAACCCAAATAGCATCTATGCCTTGAGAAACCTCTGGAAGACCCGTAACGAAATCCATGGTAACGTGTTCCCACTTCCATTTCGGAATCTCAAGTGGTTGCAATGGACCCTTTGGCACTTGATGCTCTGCCTTTACACGATGACAAGTTAAACACCTCGAGATAAACTTCGCGATCTCTCTCTTCATATTGCTCCACCAAAATGTATCGTGAAAATGTATGTCGAAGATCACGATACAGTTTGGTACTTCCAGGGTGAATTGCAAACGGTGTGTTATGTGCCTCCATTATGATTTTATGTTTCAAGTCAGAATCGTTAGGAACACAAAGTCTGGAGTTGATTCGAAGTATTCCTTCTTCATCGATTCTTGCTTCTGGAATAGCACCTTCTTGCACTTTCTCCTTCATACGCATCAGCTCCGAGTCTGTGGCTTGAGTAACTTTAACTTTATCGATTAAAGTTGGTTCTATGTGTATACTTGACATCATCATATGGGCCCCCGGAGTCTTGAACTCTATCTTCATCTTTTGTAAATCACACAAAATGAGCCTTTGTGTTGACAGCATCGCACTCGTTCAAACATATGATCTTCTACTCAACGCGTCAGCTACCACGTTTGCTTTTCCAGGATGGTATTGAATGGTATTGTCATAATCCTTCAACAGTTCAAGCCAACATCATTGCCGCATGTTGAGTTCTTTTTGGGCGAAGAAATATTTGAGGCTTTTATGATCCGAATATATCTCCACTTTCTCCCCATATATATAGTGCCTCCAGATTTTTAACGCAAAAACGACGGCTTCCAACTCTAGATCATGAGTAGGGTAATTTTTCTCATATTCTTTGAGTTGTCACGAGGCATAGTCTTCGCGGCGCAACTTGAAAATGACTTATGAAAATAACATGCAGGCATTTAATAGACACGGCTGGCCGCAGGTCCACCTGCGACTGCTACAGGTGTACCTGCAGCACTCATACGTGGGTCCCACCCCTCTAGCTTGGTCCAGTTTGAGTTATAAAGGAGTTTTCATAAGCTAAAAAGGCCAAGTCAGGGATAAAAACGCTACGCGATTGAGCATAATAGCCTGAAACCCTGGTTTCCCTGGGCTCGACTGTGGCTTTTATATCAACCATTGGTATTCGCCCGAACACAGGGTACATTATGCCAATGATCTCAGCTATTACAAGTTACCCTCGGTAATACCTTACGCAGGTCCAATGCTTCCAATTTAGGGTCGTCACCCTAATCCTTTCAAGAATCCCCGGCGGGGGAATCACGCGTCTTCATCTGTCCAAATATAGATTCCTCGGCTGGGGTATCACGCATGGTCATCTGTCCAAATATAGATTCCCCGGCGGGGGCATCACGCATTATACAGTACGCATCCCCGGCGGGGGCAACACGCATTCTCAAGCAATATCCCCGGCGGGGGCATCTCACGTTTTTATATGTCGAAGTACATATCCCCGGCGGGGGCATCACACATTTTCATATGTCGAAGTACATATCCCCGGCAGAGGCATCACGCATTTTCATCCGTTGATGTACATGTCAACGAAGGTCAAGCAACCTTGACATCACTTCAGCCGTTAGCAAGTAAATCCAACGAAGCGTCGAAAGCCATCCGATGATTTTAGCCGTTGATGTACACGTCAGCGAAGATCAAGCAGATTCCCCGGCGGGGGTATCACGCATTTTTCGTTGATGCACTAATCAGCAAGGATCAAGTAGATCCCCGGCGGGGGTATAACGCATTTTTCGTTGATGCACTAATCAGCGAGGATCAAGTAGATCCCCGGTGGGGGTTATAACGCGTGGTCATCCGTTGGTTCATACGTCAACGAAGGTCAGGCAGCCCTGGCAACACATATTGTTGGAAGTAAATCCAACAGAACATTGATATGTTACAACGCGTGGTCATCCATTGGTTCACACATCAGCGAAGGTCAGGCAGCCCTGACAACACATACTGTTGGCAGTAAATCTAGCAGAACATTGATATGTCCTAGCGATACAAACCAGGAAGGATCAAAATCATCGGGGAGGATCGATGATGGAATATGTTATACACATCCTCAAATAGACAATGCTTTATCCCCACATATTTCTTGTACACGAGAGGCACATCTTCGGAATAAAGTCTGTATCAAGGATTAAGGACTTTGGTGATAACCCCAACGTCAACATCCTAAAAGATTTGGATCACACGTCCAAGCCTGTCATTGTTGCCAATTCCAGGCAGAAGCAACAGGGATCCAACAATTATCCCAACATGTTGGAGAACAATCCAACAACACACTTGCATCATACATTTGCATCATGTTGCTATGCATTGCATCATGATTATCTTATCACATTTTAAGTGTCTAGAATTCTTTATCCTATCCATGCCATTGCATTGCATGAATATGATAAAGAGGGGCATCTGTAGACACTCGAAATTTTTTGCACACCTGTCACTGACATTGCAGGAAGACAGATTCGTCTTTCAGAGATAACCCTGGAAGACAGCTCATATCCAATCCGAATACTAACAAAAGTTCAGTCTCAACCCCGGAACACATACCGGGAGTATCAGTTCCAACCTCGGAGATAACCCCGAGGCATGCAGTTTAAATACCAGAAATTACATCGGAGAAAGCCGATTCATCTCGGAGATAACCCCGATATATTTAGTCTCAGTCCCAACACCGGGAATAGCAGTGCTAACCTAGGAGATAACCCCAAGGATTGCTATTGCAGTTTCAGAGATAACCCTAGAAATGCTTGTTTCAAATACATGCAATCAGCCTCAACCTCGGCACTCACCCCGAGGCACTTAGTACAAGACCCAGAGATAGCACCGGGAAGACAGGCACACCTCAGAGATGACAATGAGCACCTTCAACACTTGCAGCAATCCAACCTCAGAGACAACCTTGAGCAACGTCTGCTTTATAGGCCCAAACTAGAGATAACCTCAGTGAGGGGCAGAATCATCATCTTGCCACCTTAACGCCACATCACACTGTCTCAACATTTCATACATACATTTTTACACAGCAATGTCCCACAAGAACCAAGGAAGTCCAATCCCGAGTGACTATTGCGCAAGACAATGGATATAATTTGAAGATTGAAGACCGGAGGGCATGGTCCCATCTTCCTGACTTTGTACAACATCTAATCACATGTCATTACGTAACTCTCGACAACGGCGGTCCGAAATAGGTCTTATACACCTTAATCGGATGCCCAGATTAAAGTTTTAAAAGTTCGAGCGGACATCACGTTGTATGCGTGCACATACTTCGAGAAGGCAGGACCCGCAGAGCCCGAGGCAACCCAGGCAGCCGCAGGTACATCTGCGGCTAGCCACAGTTACACCTGCGGCTCCCCCCTCTATAAATAGAGGGCTTGGGGTGGCCATTTTGTAAGAGAAAAGGGCGAGGAAGCCCTGTCCAATTTGCTCTGTACACCCCCTAAACTGAGTGCTTTCTCATTTTAAACACTTGTGAGCTCATATATATCTATTATTGTACCGGTGGGAGCCGAGTGTTCATCCACTTAAAGTTATAGAAGTCTTCTTTGGCAGCCCACTGTAAGCCTTCTTACACACTTTAAAGCCTTTCTCTTCATCTTAGCACACAACATTCTTCACGTTGAAAGTCGTGTTGTGTGTGTATGCCCGGACTTCGGTCCGTGGTTTTATTTCAGTTTGTATATACATATATATACTTATATATATTTTTATATATGGACTAATATTATCGAGTTATGCCTCGATTGAGCCAAGACTTATGTCTGAAGCGTTTAATTACTTTTGTATATATATATATATACTTATATATGTGAACTGTAAGACCCCAACTTTTATGAATAAAGATGAATTTTCTATAAATATCATTTTTAAATATTAAGGAGTGAATTTGATATAATGTTATAGTTGTGGGTAATATTTATAAATTTTTTAAAGTATGCAAATTGTTATATTATATTCTATTGGTCGGGGAATATTCATTTTAACAGGGAATATTCGTACGACGACATAATCATTGGTGGACCCCCACAATAGAATTATTGTCGGATTAAGAAAACGACAAAAATATCGTTTTATGAAAATAACGGCGGAAGTTTTACCATTAACTGTTGAAATACTCGGTGGTAAAAGTACAGTAATGCGCGTGGTTGCATAGTAGCACACGATATTGATTATTGATGCTTACGTGCGAAGTCACTCAGTTTTGTTCAATTAATGTTACAGTAATTGCTGCATAGTATCTCACGTTATTTGGTTCAATTATTGTCGATATTTTATATATTATTAAATCAATAATTGAGATGACAAGTTATTTATATTATTATTTGCATAATTAACAATGTCTAGAAAGTTCTATCGAGGAGAGGTTTGGTCACCTAATTGTGCGCCAATAGGAAGAAATTCTTATCGAAAAGCCCTCTCTTTCCTGGGAACGATCTGGTTGTTAATATTGCGAGTTATAATAATATGAGTAAAGGTTGTTAAAAATATTGAGAGGACTTTTTTATGAAGCATTTATATAAATTTTGCTTATTTTAGGGACCCCCACTTACCCATTTTTCAAAATAATCGGTAGAAGATTAGTCATTATAAGATGTGGATCCCACATGTGATAATGACTTGAGGTGGGGACCACATGAAGAAAATGAAAATTTTGGGGGAAGAATTCACGGGTGATTTTTGATGATAACGATGTTTTGTTTTATTAGTTTTATTTTTTATGAAAAATAGAATATATTATATTTTATTATGCATAGTATTTGCATAGTGCCTGCATAGTAAATGCATAGTAACAAATGAAAATCAGTTTTTTTAAGGCGCCCGTGAATTGAAATTGCACGAGATTACTGTTGGTCCGTGATTATTTTTTTCAAATAGTATCCTTTCCATTCTCCTATAAATAGGATGCTTAGTTAGAATTGAAAATCACACCAGAATCAGAGAATTCTTCTTCTATAATATTTAGCGTATTTCTTTCGAGTTTTACAAAGCTTTGAGCATAGAAAATAGTGAAAGTTTTCTTCAAGAATATCCCCGCTATACCAGTTGGAATACTCTTCTTTTCAAGGTAAGGGATGTTATTTTTGTTCAATATTCATATGAAATAATATTCTCTTCCATACTCCGTAGTATGTAAGTAATATTATTTCATTTCAGATTCCTAATTCTATACTCATTTTGTTAAAGTTTTGATTTCTATACTCCATAAAATTAGTAGAATATCATTGATATTTGCGCTTCATCCATTATCTTTTCATAGAAATATTATTCTGAGCATTCTTGACAAGTTTTAACTTTTTCATGTCGGGATACTATTCACGGGATTACTATTCTCGAAGTACTATTCACGAGGTACTATTCACCCGGGGCACTATTCATGATAAAAATTGATTTTTTTTCGGTCCAAATTATTTTTGATACAATATTATTCTTAAATTTTACTCCACAAAGCAATATCATGTTGATAATTTGGACATTATTGAGTTTTGGATAAATTGAATTATAAATCTTTAAAAATTTATCCTTTGCTTGTTTTTAATTGAATTCTTATATCCTTGTCATCATCCTCATACTTATATTATGTTGAAAGTCATCTTTGGCCGTAGTACATAGATAGACTTAGTATGATTATGACTAGGGATTATTCGGTATAATCATGACCGTAATATTACAAATGATGTGGTAAAAGTCCTCATTGGCCCGTAGTGCATTGATGGACAGTTGTTGGCATGATCATGACCATTGATGAAAACATGAATATCCTTGGCCCGTAGTGCATGGATAATTTATGGTCGTGATACTAATGAATATCCTTGGCCGTAGTATAGGGATAATTCGATGATGTGGATTATTTATTAAGCTGAGTCTCAGCGATAAAACAATTGATAAACCTTTTAAATCATAGAAGGTAATAGATATCATGCTCTACTTGACTCTTCTAATAGATTGCTTGTTCCGCTGCAGTTAAACTTGATGTTTATTATATTTTATCAGTTTAACACTGTTGAAGGCTAACGATAATTTATTATGCATTATCTTAGGCATAACATTTCATACTAGGCTAGTTGAACTCACCCTTTTCTTTCATTATTCTCTTCAAAAAATGAGAATATAGCTGGGACTAGTCGGGAAACGGAGTGACGGTCCAGATGTTTGCATTAGTAGTCCTCACTATTTTATGAAATAATGTGATAATAAATGTATTGAGGACTTATTTTGTCTTTGAATACTGTCTAGAAGACAATATTTGTATTAAAACTCACAGCTTATGTTGTATAATTAAGTTTGTATTTATTTTCAGTACCATGTATTTGGCGACTCAGGATGGGTGATGTATACCTATTTTGGGGGTGTCATAGTTGGTATCAAAGCTTAGAGATATGATCCTTGGTTGCGATGTGAGACTAGAACTAGGAGGGGAGAGACGGGTAATTCCTTCGCTAGTATGACCTATCTAAGTTTATTTATTATTTAAATGGTCGGTCAGAATATAGGGATAATATGTGGCATGTCAATTAACCCTTATTTTATGGCAGTGTTTGAAAATGACATCCGAGAATGTTGAGAATAGCAATGGAGCACAGAAGACCGTTGAGTCACCAACGATCAATACCTAGGATAATGTGCAATAAAAAGACAATAATCCTCAGGTAAACAACAACACTGACCAAATGATGAACGAAGGGATGTTCAGAGGCTTTATGCAATTCATGCAACATCAGGCGAGAGCAACTCTTGTTCAAAATGCAGGTGGAAACACTGGTAACTCTCGGACGGTCACCGCTAACAGCTCAAGGAGCTGGGACCACCAGAGTTTATTAGAAAACCAAAATCACTTAAGGCGGAGACGTGGATAAAGTAGATCACCAAGATATTTAATGTCTTGGGATGCTCCGAGGAGCAAATTAAAGGTTTCTTTTGTCACCTTTATGTTGCGAGGAGAGGCAGATTACTGGTGGGAATCGATAAAGCGTACTCAACCTGCCGCACTTAAAATGTCTTGAGAGAAGTTTCAAGAACTGTTCAATGACAAGTACTTTCTTGAAAGTATTCGTCACATGAAAGAGGTAGAGTTCATCAAGCTGGAGCAAAACAATATGACCGTGTCACAGTACGAAGCTAAGTTTGCCGAGTTATCTCGATTTACGTCCCACTTGGTTGATAATGAGGAAAAAATGACGCGGATGTTTCTAAGAGGTTTGAAACCCGCGATACGTCAATATCTTATCTCTCACAAACTGTGTTTGTATTCATATGTTGTAAATAAGGCTCAGTTATTGGAGCGCAATAATGAGACAACAAACGTGAATGGAATCAACATGTCAGAAATGGTAACCACTTCGGTGGTAATCATGGTCAAGATAATAAAAGTGGACATTTCAAGAAGATGAGATTCAACAATGATGGAAAGACGTTAGCACCAACACCCGTTGTTAAGGAAGGAGAACGACCACCTATCGTATGCTTCAAATGCGGAGGGGAGGGACACATCAGTCCAAACTGTGCGCAGCAGTCCAAAACGTGTTACAATTGTAGAAGAGAAGGTCACCTAGCTAGATTTTATCGTATAGGGAAGCCAAGTCCAGTTGTAACGGTGACACCAAATGTCATCCCAGACAAGTCAAAACCAGTAGTTCAGGGGAGAGCGTTTGTTGTGACCTCCTAAAAAGCAAGGAACCCGAACGAGGTCATCACGGGTAAGCTTATCATAAACTCTAACGAAGTATATACCTTATTTGATACTGGTTCTATCCATTCTTTTATTTCTCCTACTTGCGCTCAACGTTTAACTTTAACTCCGAAGAAATTAGACTTTGACTTATCTGTTGAAACTCTGTTGGGAGAAACCTTCATTACATCCACTGTTTATAAGTCTTGTTTGGTTCAAATCGGTACCTTCACATTACCTGTCGAACTTATTTCCTTAAAAATACTTGCGTTTTACGTAATTCTAGGGATTGATTGGTTAACTACTCATCATGCAAAAATTGATTATTTTTGTAAGGTTGTTAGCTTTCATATTCCTAACAAACCTATTATGTGAATTCAAGAAACCAAACCATTAAAATTAATCACTGTCATCTCAAGCCATAAAGCTATTCGTTTATTGAAAAACGGATGTCAAGCTTTCTTAGCTCATGTCACGGATTTAAACAAAAATACGTCAGTTTTGAATGATATTTCTATTGTTAATAAATTTCTTGATGTATTCCCTGAAGAACTTCCTGGCCTACCCCTAGAGCGTGAAATTGAATTTTGTATCGACCTTCAACCCGGTTCAAAATCCATTTCCAAAGCCCCATATCGAATGGCTCCTATTGAACTTCAGGAGTTAAAGACCCAACTGTAGAAATTGTTAGACATCGGTTTCATTCATCCAAGTATGTCTCCTTGGGGTGCTCCTGTTCTATTCGTGAATAAGAAAGATAGGAGTATGCGACTTTATATTGATTATCGGGACTTGAACCTTGTCACTGTCAAAAATAGATACATGTTGCCAAGCATGGATGACCTGTTTGACCAGTTGCAAGGCGCCAAATTCTTTTCAAAGATTGATCTTCATTCCGAATATCACCAATTAAAGATTAAAACCGATGACATTCCAAAGATGACTTTCATAACTCGGTACGGGTATTATGAATTCCTAGTCATGTCTTTTAGATTGACTAATGCTCATGCTGCCTTCATGGATATCATGAACCGAGTATTCAAGGAATATTTAGATCATTTTGTGGTTGTCTTTATTGATGACATTCTCATATATTCTAAAAACCGTGAAGATCATGAGCAACACTTGAGGCTGATACTCCAAAAGCTTTGTAAAAATAAGCTTTATGCCAAGCTGAAAAAATATGAGTTCTGGCTTGAGGAAGTAGCATTCCTTGGGCACGTAGTATCAAGTCATGAAATATCTGTTGACCCGACAAAGATAGAAGCAATACAAATCTGGGAACAACCTAAATCTGTGATCAAAGTACGTAGCTTTCTCGGCTTAGCTGGTTATTATCAAATATTCGTAGAAGGGTTTTCTTGAATCACTACTCCATTAACTCAGCTGACTCGGAAAGATACAAAATTCGGTTGGAGTGAGGAATGTGAGAAGGGTTTTTAAGAACTCAAGAGGAGACTTATTTCAGCACCTGTTCTGACAATACCATCTGACTCGGAGGGATTTGTCATCTACAGTGATGCTTCGGACAAAGGGTTAGGATGTGTTCTCATGCAACATGGAAAAGTCATAGCCTATGCCTCCCGACAACTCAAAGAATATGAGAGGAATTATCCTACTCATGATCTAGAATTGGCAGCTGTTGTCTTCGCACTTAAAATTTGGAGGCATTACCTATATAGAGAGAAAGTGGAGATCTATACGGATCATAAAAGCCTTAAATATTTATTCACTCAAAAGGAACTCAACATGCGGCTTGACGTTGGCTCGAACTGTTGAAAGATTATGATCACACTATTCAATACCATCTTGGAAAAGCAAACGTAGTAGCTGACGCATTAAGTAGAAGATCATATGCGGGTACGAGTGCGATATTATAAACGCAAAGACCCATTTTATATGACTTGCAAAGGATGGAGATAGAGATAAAGGCTATAGGGACCCACATGATGATGGCAAACATACGAGTAGAACCTACTTTAATCGATAAAGTTAAAGCTGCTCAAGTTAAAGACCTGGAGCTGATGCGTATGAAGAAGAAAGTACAAAAAGGTGCTATCTCGGAAGCAAGAATTGATGAAAAAGGAATACTACGAGTCAACTCTAGAATTTGTGTTCCTAACGACCCTGATTTAAAGTATAAAATCATAATGGAGGCGCACAACACACCGTTTGCAATCCATCCTGGGAGTACCAAAATGTATCGTGATCTTCGACATACATTTTGGTGGAGCAATATGAAGAGAGAGATCGCGGAGTTTATCTCAAGGTGTTTAACTTGTCAACGTGTCAAGGCGGAGCATTAAGTGCCAAAAGGTCCATTGCAACCACTTGAAATTCCAGAATAGAAGTGGGAACACATTACCATAGATTTCGTTACTGGTCTTCCTAAGGTTTCTCAAGGCATAGATGCAGTTTGGGTCATTATTGATAGATTGACCAAGTCGGCTCATTAATTACCTATACGAGAAACTTATACACTTAAACGTCTTGCTCGTATATACATAAACGAGATTGTAAGACTGCATGGTATGCCAGTATCCATAGTTTCTGATCGAGACCCAAGATTCACTTCACGGTTTTGGGTTAGTTTGCAAAAAGCTATGGGCACAGATTTATGATTTAGTTCAGCGTATTATCCTCAAACGAACGGACAGTCGGAGAGGACTATTCAAACTCTGGAGGTTCTATTAAGACTCTGTGTCCTTGACTTCAAAGGAAGTTGGGACAAGTTCTTACCATTAGTGGAATTTTCGTACAACAACAGTTATCAAGCAAGTATCGGCATGACTCCATTTGAGGCGTTGTATGGAAGAAAGTGTCATTCTCCAGTATGCCAGGACGAGGTGGGTGAAGCAATGTTGTTGGGATCAGAATTGGTACGCATAACAACGAAAAATATTCAAATAATCCGACAACGTATAAAAATCTCACAAGATCGTCAAAAGAGTTAAGCTAATCTTCATCGGAAGGACGTGGAATTCAATGTTGGAGAATATGTGTTGTTACGTGTTGCTCTATGGAAAGGAGTTACGAGATTTGGAAAGAGTGGAAAGCTCAATCCTCGATTCATTGGCCCATTTGAAATCCTTGATCGAGTAGGAACTGTGGCCTATAGAGTTGCTTTACCGCCAAGTATGTCTTGTGTTCATAACATTTTTCACATATCCTTGTTACATAAATATGTGGAAGACCCGAACCACATTATTGAGTTAGAACCGGACTGAATATATTCTACGCTCCAAGGTTATACCTCAAGTCAAAGTTTTGTGGAGAAACCATGATGTTGAGGAAATGACCTGAGAGTTAGAATCTGAAATGAGATCAAGGTATTCTTCACCTCTTCGTCATACCAGATATGTACCCTAATTTCGAGGGCGAAATTTCATAAGAAGGAGAGGTTATAAGACCCCAACTTTTATGAATGAAGATGAATTTTCTATAAATATCATTTTTAAATATTAAAGAGTGAATTTGATATAATATTATAGTTGTGGATAATATTTATAAATTTTACAAAGTACGTAAGTTATTATATTATATTCCATTGGTCGGGGAATATTCGTTTTAACAGGAAATATTCGTACGACGGCACAATCATTGGTGGACCCCCACAACGGAATTATTGTCGGATTGAGAAAACGATAAAAATATCTTTTTATGAAAATAACGGCAGAAGTTTTACCATTAACTGTTGAAATACCCGGTGGTAAAAGTACAGTAGCATAGTAGCACACGGTATTGATTATTGATGCTTACGTGCGAAGTCACTCAATTTTGTTCAATTATTATTACAGTAATTGTTGCATAGTATCTCAAGTTATTTGATTCAATTATTGTCGATATTTTATATATTATTAAATCAATAATTGAGATGACAAGTTATTCATATTATTATTTGCATAATTAACAATGTCTAGAAAGTTCTGTCGAGGAGAGGTTTGGTCACCTAATTGCGCGACAATAGGGAGAAATCCTTATCGGAAAGCCCCCTCTTTCATGGAAACGATCTGGTTGTTAATATTGCGAGTTATAATAATATAAATAAAGGTTGTTAAAAATATTTAGAGGACTTTTTTATGAAGTATTTATATAAATTTTACTTATTTTAGGGACCCCCACTTACCCATTTTTCAAAATAATCGGTAGAAGATTAGTCATTATAAGATGTGGATCCCACACGTGATAATGACTTGAGGTGGGGACCACATGAAGAAAATGAAAATTTTGGGGGAAGAATTCACGGGTGATTTTTGATGATAACGATGTTTTGTTTTATTAGTTTTATTTTTTATGAAAAATAGAATATATTATATTTTATTATGCATAGTGTTTGCATAGTGTCTGCATAGTAAATGCATAGTAACAAATGAAAATTAATTTTTTTAAGGCGCCCGTGAATTGAAATTGTACGAGATTACTGTTGGTCCGTGATTAATTTTTTCAAATAGTATCCTTTCCATTCTCCTATAAATAGGATGCTTAGTTAGAATTGAAAATCACACCAGAATCAGAGAATTCTTCTTCTATAATATTTAACGTATTTCTTTCGAGTTTTGCAAAGCTTTGAGCGTAGAAAATAGTGAAAGTTTTCTTCAAGAATATCCCCCCTATACCAGTTGGAATACTCTTTTTTCAAGGTAAGGGATGTTATTTTTGTTCAATATTCATATGAAATAATATTTTCTTCCATACTCTTTAGTATGTAAGTAATATTATTTCGTTTCAGATTCCGAATTCTATAATCATTTTGTTAAAATTTTGGCTTCTATACTCCATAAAATTAGTAGAATATCCTTGATATTTTCGCTTCATCCAGTATCTTTTCATGGAAATATTATTCTAAGCATTCTTGATAAGTTTTAACTTTTTCATGACGGGGTACTATTCACGAGGTTACTATTCTCGAAGTACTATTCTCGAGGTACTATTCACTCAGTTACTATTCACCCGAGGCACTATTTATGATAAAAATTAATTTTTTTTGTCCAAATCATTTTTGATACAATATTATTCATGAATTTTACTCCACAAAGCAGTATCATGTTGACAATTTGTATATTATTGAATTTTAGATAAATTAAATTATAAATCTTTAAAAGTTTATCATTTGCTTGCTTTTAATTGAATTCTTATATCATTGTCATCATCCTCATGCTTATATTATGTTGAAAGTCATCTTTGGCGGTAGTGCATAGATGGAGTTGGTATAATTATGACCAGGAATTATTCGGTATAATCATGACCGTAATGTTACAAATGATGTGATAAAAGTTTTCATTGGCCCGTAGTGCATTGATGGACAGTTGTTGGCATGATCATGACCATTGATGGAAACACGAATATCCTTGGCCCGTAGTGCATGGATAATTTGTGGTCGTGATACTAATGAATATCATTGGCCATAGTGCAGGGATGATTCGATGATGTGGATTATTTATTAAGCTGAGTCTCAGCGATAAAACTGTTGATAAACCTTTTAAATCATAGAAGATAGTAGATATTAAGCTCTACTTGACTCTTCTAATGGATTGCTTGTTCCGCTGCAGTTAAACTTGATGTTTATTATATTTTATCAGTTTAACATTGTTGAAGGCTAACGATAATTTATTTTGCATTATCTTAGTCATAATAATTCTTACTGGGCTAGTTGAGCTCACCCTTTTCTTTCATTATTCTATTAAGGAAATGAGAATATAGCTGGGACTAGTCGAGGAACAGAGTGATGGTCCAGATGTTTACATTAGTAGTCCTCACTATTCTGTGAAATAGTGTGATAATAAATATATTGAGGACTTATTTTGATTTTGAATACTGTCTAGAAGATAATATTTGTATTAAAACTCACAGCTCATGTTGTATAATTAAGTTTTTATTTGTATTCAGTACCATGTATTTGGTGACTCAGGATGGGTGATGTATACCTATTTTGGGGGCATCACAGTTGGTATCAAAGCTTAGGGATATGATCCCTGGCTGAGATGTGAGACTAGAACTAGGAGGGGAGAGACGGGTAATTCCTTAGCTAGTATGACCTACCTAAGTTTATTTGTTATTTGAATGATCGGTCAGAATATAGGGATAATATGTGGCATGTCAATTAACCCTTATTTTATGGTAGTGTTTGAAAATGACATCCAAAAATGTTGAGAATAGCAATAGAGCACAGGAGACCGTTGAGTCACCAACGATCAATACCCAGGATAATATGCAACAGGAAGACAATAATCCTCAGGTAAACAACAACACTGACCAAATGATGAACGAGGGGATGTTCAGAGGCTTTATGCAATTCATGCAATATCAGGCGAGAGCAACTCCTGTTCAAAATACAGGTGGAAACACTGGTAACTCTCGGACGGTCACCGCTAAACAGTTCAAGGAGCTGGGACCACCGAAGTTTATTGGAAAGCCAAAACCACTTAAGGCGGAGACGTGGATAAAACAGATCACCAAGATATTTGATGTGTTGGGATGCTCTGAGGAGCAAAAGGTTCCCTTTGCCACCTTTATGTTGCGAGGAGAGGCAGATTACTGGTGGAAATTGGTAAAGCGTACTCAACCTGCCGCACTCAAAATGTCTTGGGAGAAGTTCCAAGAACTGTTCAACAACAAGTACTTTCTCGAAAGTATTCGTCACATGAAAGAGGTAGAGTTCATCAAGCTGGAGCAAAATAATATGACCATGTCACAGTACGAAACTAAGTTTGCCGAGTTATCCTGGTTTGCGTCCCACTTGGTTGATAATGAGGAGAGAATGACGCGGATGTTTCTAAGAGATTTGAAACCCTATATACGTCAATATCTTATCTCTCACAAACTATGTTTGTATTTAGATGTTGTAAATAGGGCTCAGTTATTGGAGTGCCATATCTTGTTTAAAACTAAATTTTTACACAAATTCAAACCCTGTGTATATAGGTGCGAACGAGGCCTCGCACTACTTCCAAATAATAGCACATTGACCTCCATACACACACACATTCATATAACAGTTTCTTGAAAAGTGGCGGTCACTATAGTAATACGGATGTCGGGGGGTGCCTAACACCTTCCCTTCGCATAAGCAAGTCCCTAGACACTAATGAATCTCAGTTTCATAGACCCATTTAGCAGTGTCACATCACTAAGTCAATGTGCAAACCTTTTCTTGGTTGTGTTGGTACAACTAGTTAAAAAATCAATTGGCGACTCTTACAGTCAAATCATTGACATATAAATGTCGGACCTTTTCACAACTTATTTTTTCAAACAAATCTCACCTAACATGGGAACACAAAAAATTAAGAACAGAAAGGGACAAATAAAATTTCGACGTCGACATTCCCCAAGAACGCTAATCTTTTTGGGAGAAACTTATCCTTCCCGAAGAACGTTTATCCTTTCGGGAGAAACTTATCCTTCCCAAAAATGTTTATCCTTTCAGGAGAAACTTATCCTTCCCTAAGAACATTTGTTCGACTTGATAACTCTGAAATATTACTCCTGAACCCCTAGGAAGGCTTAAAATAGAGGTTCCAGAGAACCGTTCTACCTTATACCGTTGAAGGTAGATGACCGACCTTATAACCGCCATAACAATGCTCCAGGTTCCTTAGGGAGGCTTCAAATAAAGTTTTGAAGAACCGTCCGACCAACCTCATGTTGTTTCCTAGAGGCACACTAGAGATCTAGAAGGGGGGGTTGAATAAATTTTCAAAAATATTTTGATTAATTATAGATGTATTACCAAGTAATCAGTTTATTATATTGATTAAGCACAACGAAATATTCTTTCATAAAATTCCTTTAAAGATTAATTAAATCATAGATTTAAATTAAGTCTTGTGGGTATACAAACACATAACAAATATAGCAGTTATAATGTGTATAATGTAAATGACGTAAAGTAAAAGACAGAAGAGATTTTACGTGGTTCGAAGGCTAAACAACTCCTAGTCCGCTCTTCCACTCCACGAGTAGGATATCCACTAAGGATATAAGCCTAACAGACCATTTACAATTGAACCACAAAGGTTCCTTCGAGTCACTAAGTCTCGGCATCGAGTTACATAGACTCTGTAATTTGGTCACTAAGATCAGGATCCTCTGACCCCAATTCAGTCACTAAGACCAGGATCTTCCAACCCCAAATCCTTTTTGTTGATGTGTGTTGGAGGTGCTGTTAAGATGACATGTAAGCTCTTTATCTTCTGGTACTTAACAACATTGTTGTGATAATCTTCTTGACACTGCTGAACTTTGTCATTGAGACTTGATTTCTTCTTGTAGTCAGCAATTACTCATGATCATAGTTGATGTACTGCTGAGCTTTTCCATTAAGCTCAACATCTTATTGCGCTTAACAGCCTTGAACACTTCGTTGGGTCGTAAACTTCTTTTGTTCTACGTTATTATCCGTTTGGCTCTGAGTGTTCTTGTTAAAACGTAGAGTGGTACTTGGGATTAGTTTTTTGATCTGTCACTCCTACGTAATTAACATCAACTGAATGATTTCTTCATACTTTGCTATTCAGCTCATCCATGTTATTCATCATCTTGACACTTAGGTTCTGACTCTTGATTTTGGCTCTTCAGCTCTGGATCCTTGGCTCTTTGGCTATTCTACCTTCTGGCACATTGTTACGCTTCTCTTGGCATTGCAGCTCTAACACTTGTGCAAACTGTTGCACTTTTCCTTTTAGCTCGGGCGTGCACTTTTAATCTTCATTTAGTGCTTTGGCTCACTATTTTGGTGCAACAACCTTTGATCTTCTGTTTTTATATGTGGTTGGGATATTCAACTCTTTTTATGTTTTAGGTGGATCCTAAAGTGTGTTCTTACATTTTCTTTTTTGATCTTATACTTTACATTTTTCAATGTTCATCCACCATTCCACCCACTTTCTACACCTTGATTTTGAATCTTGGTGCTTTTTTATATTCTTCAATAGATTTTCCCGTTGCAAAGTGTTCGTTGAAACATTTAATGCACAGTACTTTGGTATCCTTGATGTTGACTTTTTTGAGCTATTGTGACACGATCCTGACCAGGCTCGTATCGAGCGTCAATGACTCGACTCAAATTCAATGGATTCAACAGATGATCTTAAGAGATTGGGCTAAAATCGACTTAAGGATGTTTGCATTGGAGCTCAATTCGTGTGGACTACGAGGAGAGGATCAATCATATAATTTGGGATTGCTAGGTGCAATGTATGTAGTGATCAAGACCAAATCATTGCAAGCCGAGTAACATTTTCCTATAAATAGAAGGCTAAGTTAGAATTAAAAATCACACCAGAAACATAAGCTTTCTCTCTTTCTCTCTCTATATTATGAAGCATATTTTGTGAGTATTTAGATACTTTGAGAGTTGCAATTCAGTGCAAGTTTCCTTCGGCTTTGCATTCCAGTCAGAAATAATGCACTTTTGAGGTAATGATAGTAAGGGTTATTAAGGGATGTTATATTCTTCATAACGATGTTATTCTTTCAATATTATTATACTGAAATATTGGTATGGATTTTATTATGGAATTTCTACCTTTTTGAGTCGGGGTTACTATTCACATATACGATACTATTCACGTATACGGTACTATTCATGTATATGACACTATTTACGTATATGACATTATTTACGTATACGGTACTATGTACGAATACGGAGTACTATTCATGAGTTACTATTTATGAGTTACTATTCATGAGTTACTATTTATGAGTTACTATTCACGAGTTACTATTTATGAGTTACTATTCACGAGTTACTATTCACGAGTTACTATTCACAGGTACTATTCACGACAAAAATTGGTTTCTTTTTCTGACCAAATTATCATTGATTTATGATTGTTGCTCTCAAAAATAAATGCAGTTGTTGATCATATTATTTTTATTATCATATATAACATTTTTATAACCCTAATGTTGAATTTCTCTTTCACTTGAGTGTAAAGATGAGTAAATTATTAGTATGATCGTGACTGAAGAATGTCTTTGGCCTGTAGTGTAAAGATAAATTGTTAACTGGTATGATCATGACCATTGAATTTATAATTGAATATATTTAACTTAAGTGTAAGATGAATTGATTAACATGGTTATAATTATGGTGTATATAAATTCTGAAATGATTATATATTTCTTTGAGATATGAATATATTTGGCCTGTAATGCAAATATAAACTGTTGAGGAATATCTTTGGCCTGTAGTGCAAAGATGAATTGTTGATGAATATCTTTGGCCCGTAGTACAAAGATGACTTGTTGTTGAATATCTTTGGCCAGTAGTGCAAAGATGAACTGTTGAAGAATATCGTTGGCCTGTAGTGCAAAGATGAATTTATTAATATGATTATGAACAGGAACTGTGATTTGGTATAATCATGATCTTTGATGTTTCAGGTAAAGATATGTGAGGAAAATTATCTTCGTCCTAGATGCGAAGAGAAATTTAGAATTACAATTATGATTATGAGTTATTCATATAATTGTGAAAAGGAACTGTTGATTAATGTTACAGGGATAAAACATTGCTGCTGGATTTTTAACAAGAAGAAGATAATGGACTTTATGGCCTATTTTACTCTTCTAATGGATTGCTCGTTCCGATGCAACTATGGTTGAAATTTTTTATCATCTACCATATGTTCTAAATCTCTGATTTATTACTGATGAAGGCTATTGATAATTTAATTATCTTTAGTCATGATATTCTTTACTGGGCTAGTTGTGCTCACCCTTTTGTTTCACAATTCCTTTCAGGTAATAAGAGTGTAGCTGGGTCGAGCGGGGGTAACAAGGAAATAAAACGGTGGTCATCATTTAGTAGTTATATTTGGTGAAGAAAATAGGGTGAGGCGAACCCAACGTTAGAAGGGTGTTTTGTCACTATCATACAAGATGTCTAATGACATACAACCTCGTGTCATCATAAGACAGGGTTGTGCTCATCCGCTTACTGAGTATATTTACGAGCACTACCTATATAATCTTGGTGTTTGTTTGAAGTATAATTCTCAATTAGAGACAGTGGAGATAATGATAAGTCAAGAGAAGACTCGCCATTGGGAAGAATATGATAGTAATCTTCTCGTTTTTCTTTGGGGTCTATTAGGTCAACCAAGGATAATTCTGTGGCCATATGATATCTATCATAACCTAGACGCATGGCCTCCCATGTACGAAGGTTTTCTTGAGCACTTCCCAAAGATGCTAATTTCTAAAACAGTTTTTAACTATACCTTTATGTAAGGTATCATTGTGAGGTGATGTCCACGATGGAAATATGAGTCACATTTGGTATATATTTGTATCCAAACTCACAGCATATGTGTTGTTGTATTTTGCACGATAATTGTTGTAATAAAGTTGTAGTTATTTTCTGTACCATGTATTTGGCGACTCAGACTAGGTTGGATGGAATGGACCTATTTTGGGGTCGTCACAGTTGGTATCAGAGCTATAAGTAAAGAGCCCCGAGCCTCTCACTGGTGACTTCCTGTTGATGGGGGATGCACCGAAGCCAAACTCTCCGTAGGGGACACCGTTCTGCGGTGGCAAACTGATAGGTACCCCTGTGAGGTGCTGTCCACTGATGGGACATTTGTCACAGTTGGTATCAGAGCTTAGGGATATGATCTCTGGCGGAGATCGGGGAATAGAACTAGGAGGGGAGAGATGAGTAAATCCTTCGCTAGTGTGTCCTACCTAAGCTTATTTGTTGGTCAGTCATAATATCGGGATATTATGTCAATGTTAATTTGTTCAATTAACCCTTGTTTTGAAGCTGTATTCTATAATGATATCTGAAATACAGGAGATGATCAATGGAGAAATCGTGATGACAGGAAAGATGGAATCTGAAATGAAAGCAAGGTATTCTCAACTCTTTGAAATACCAGGTACGTAAATTTCGGGGACGAAATTTCATAAGGAGTGGAGATTGTAAGACCCCAAATTTTATGAAATAAAAGTATTCAATTTTTCTTATAATTACAATTCAGTAAATGGTTAAATTGATAACAAGTTAAAGTTAAGGGTAATATATGAAATTTTTCAAAATACGCAAGTGGTTATAAAATATTCATTGTTGTCGAAAAATATTCGTTTGGTCGTGGAATATTCTTTATGTCGGGGAATATTCGTACGACGGCGCAGACATTTATGGGCCCCATAACAGAATAACTATCGCATGAAGATAACGACAAAAATTGAGTTTTTATAATTAACGGCGTAGTTATTACCGTTAACACTGTTGGAATACCCGGTGGTTAAAATACAGTAATACGCTTGTTTGTACAGTAGCACACGGTTTTACACAGTATTTTTGAATTATTTATCCTTACGTAAGAAGGCACTACTAAATAATTGTCACAGTAATTACTGTTCAATATTTTATTTTATTGATTCAATAATTGCTGCGTTGATATTTTATATTATTGTTATTTCAATAATTGTTGCTGCACAGTATTTTCCATTATCAGATCAATAATTCATATTATTTGAATAATATTATTAGATAACATTATTGGTAATGTCTAGAAAGTTCTGTCTAAGGAGAGGTTTGGTCATCTAATTGCGCGCCAGTAAGGAGAAATCCTTATTGGAAAGCCCCCTCTTTCCTGGGAACGGCCTGGTTATCATAAATGTGATTCTGTAATATTATTTGTGAATAATTAATTATTGATTCATATGATAAGGAAATATTTATTTTATGTAGATATAAATGAGGGATATATTTTTGTGGTTAAAAATGAAGGAGTTAATGTTGAGGTATTTTATCTGTATTTTTGTCGGAACGGAGGTATTAAAAATCAAATTAGGGTTTTTGAGATATTTTGCGGTGGTTATAATTTTTAATCCGACCGTTGGATCGTGGTAATTTTTGAATATGTTATACATATATAAGTTGAGTATATGTCCATAAATTTTGAACCGTTAAAAATGAACGTATGATTTGTTATGAATTTTACGAGATGTCTGGTTCAGAAATTGTTAAATTTTCGGAGTTAATCATTTTGGTGGAAAATTCTAGAATTGGTGGGCCCCACTCTTGGTTGGTGAAGAAATGTGCTGAGATTTTTATTCAAATGTGGTGGGTGAGAATAGTAGCAGGTAAAGCCATCAGGTTACAGGTTAAGTCTGCTTCGGCGTGCTAACATTTTCCTATAAATAGAGGACTAAGTTAGAATTGAAAATCACACCAGAAACATAAGTTTTCTCTCTTTCTCTCTCTATATTATGAAGCATATTTTGTGAGTATTTAGATACTTTGAGAGTTGCTATTCAGTGCAAGTTTCCTTCGGCTTTACATTCCAGTCAGAAATACTGCACTTCTGAGGTAAGGGATATTAAGGGATGTTATATTCTTCATAATGATGTTATTCTTTCAATATCATTATACTGAAATATTGGTATGGATTTTATTGTGGAATTTCTACCTTTTTGAGTCGGGGTTACTATTCACGTATACGGTACTATTCACGTATACAGCACTATTCATGTATATGACACTATTTACGTATATGACATTATTTACGTATACGGTACTATGTATGAATACGGAGTACTATTCATGAGTTACTATTTATGAGTTACTATTCATGAGTTACTATTTATGAGTTACTATTTACGAGTTACTATTCATGAGTTACTATTCACGAGTTACTATTCACGGGTACTATTCACGACAAAAATTAGTTTCTTTTTCTGACCAAATTATCGTTGATTTATGATTGTTGCTCTCGAAAATAAATGCAGTTGTTGATCATATTATTTTTATTATAATATATAACATTTTTATAACCCTGATGTTGAATTTCTCTTTCACTTGAGTGTAAAGATGGGTAAATTATTGGTATGATCGTGACTGAAGAATGTCTTTGGCCTGTAGTGTAAAGATAAATTGTTAACTGGTATGATCATGACCATTGAATTTATAATTGAATATATTTAACTTAAGTGTAAGATGAATTGATTAACATGGTTATAATTATGGTGTATATAAATTCTGAAATGATTATATATTTCTTTGAGATATGAATATATTTGGCCTGTAATGCAAATATAAACTGTTGAGGAATATCTTTGGCCTGTAGTGCAAAGATGAATTGTTGATGAATATCTTTGGCCCGTAGTGCAAAGATGACTTGTTGTTGAATATCTTTGGCCAGTAGTGCAAAGATGAACTGTTGAAGAATATCGTTGGCCTGTAGTGCAAAGATGAATTTATTAATATGATTATGAACAGGAACTGTGATTTGGTATAACCATGATATTTGATGTTTCAGGTAAAGACATGTGAGGAAAATTATCTTCGTCCTGGATGCGAAGAGGAATTTAGAATTACAATTATGATTATGAGTTATTCATATAATTGTGAAAAGGAATTGTTGATTAATGTTACAAGAATAAAACATTGCTGGTGAATTTTTAACATGAAGAAGATAATGGACTTTATGGTCTATTTTACTCTTCTAATGGATTGCTCGTTCTGCTGTAATTATGGTTGAAATTTTTTATCATCTACCATATGTTCTAAATCTCTGATTTATTACTGATGAAGGCTATTGATAATTTAATTATCTTTAGTCATGATATTCTTTACTGGGCTAGTTGTGCTCACCCTTTTGTTTCATAATTCCTTTCAGGTAATAAGAGTGTAGCTGGGTCGAGCGGGGGTAACAAGGGAATAAAACGGTGGTCATCATTTAGTAGTTATATTTGGTGAAGAAAATAGGGTGAGGCGAACCCAACGTTGGAAGGGTGTTTTGTCACTATCATACAAGATGTCTAATGACAACAACCTCATGTCATCATAAGACAGGGTTGTGCTCATCCGCTTGCTGAGTATATTTACGAGCACTACCTATATAATCTTGGTGTTTGTTTGAAGTATAATTCTCAATTAGAGACAGTGGAGATAATGATAAGTCAAGAGAAGACTCACCATTGGGAAGAATATGATAGTAATCTTCTCGTTTTTCTTTGGGGTCTATTGGGTCAACCAAGGATAATTCTGTGGCCATATGATATCTATCACAACCTAGACACATGGCCTCCTATGTACGAAGGTTTTCTTGAGCACTTCCCAAATGTTCTAATTTCTAAAACAGTTTTTGACTATACCTTTATGTAAGGTGTTACTGTGAGGTGATGTCCACGATTGGAACATGAGTCACATTTGGTATATATTTGTATTCAAACTCACAGCATATGTGTTGTTGTATTTTGCACGATAATTGTTGTAATAAAGTTGTAGTTATTTTCTGTACCATGTATTTGGCGACTCAGAATAGGTTGGATGGAATGGACCTATTTTGGGGTCGTCACATCTTTTACCTCATCAATCGTCTATTGTACTAAGATTAATGCTTACATATAAGCAAAGGGTCAAGGTGTCGTTGGTGTCTATTTAACATATATTTTCTAACGCGAGCAATTGTACCAAGATTACCTCTTACATATAAGAGATAAGCTAAGGTGTTATGAGCGATTCACCTATATAGCTTGCTAGAAACGATCCGGGTGACGACCACCTCACGCAAGCGTGCTGTGGAGTCTATCATGTTGTGTCAGCGGACTTTCTGGCTAAGGACTTGTAACATCAAGTTGCAGCTTTACCTACTTCCTTGACATGTTGCTTTCTATAAACTAGCCAGTAGACACACCTTTGATTTCTACCAAGGATATATTGTTTGACATCTTGAGATCTTCTACTTGCAACGTCTAATTGTCAGTCCTCATGTCAGACTTAACTTAGCTCTGCGATCTGTTGTCTTAAGAATCGTAGAGTTGAGCTCTACGTTCTGCTCAACTATCTTTTCTTCTGTCTGTTGGTAGTAGAGTGATGAAAATTGTAGACTTAAGCTTTATATTTACTCTATGATTATTGAAAGTAGTATGCACGTAAGCCAATCATATTTGATATGATGTAACATATACTTTGTAATATTATTCGCTTATTAATACTCCATCTGTCCCATGATAAAAGTCCTTATTACTATTTTGGGTAGTCCTATGTTAAATGTCCATTTTCCTTTAATAACCAAACTTTTACACATATTTTCCTATTATACCCGTAACATTAAATATCTCATACTTTTCTTATTCTAATTCTCTCTCCATATTTAATGACATTATTATGGACAATTTTGTCATTTCATTCATCTTTTTAATATGCGTAAAAAATCCACCAGGACTTTTATCCTGGGACGGAGGGAGTAAAAGAATTAATTTATTAAAGGCATTTTCGTTATCTACATGATGATGTTATATTAAGTGTGATAAACTGTAAGACCCCGAATTTTTATTTTTTTTAAAATAAAATGGAATTTCCTTTATTTATTATTTTGAAATAGTAAGGGTTTATTTGATTAATGTGGTTTGATGTGGGTAAAATGCGCAAATATTTTAAATAAGCAAGTGGTTATAAAATATTCATTGTTATCGGGAAATATTCATTTGGTCGTGGAATATTCTTGCTGTCAGGGAATATTCGTACGACAGCGCAGTCTTGTGTGAGCCCCATAACGGAAAGCGATTGGATGAAGAAAACGACAAGTATAAATTGTTTATAAATAACGGCGTAGTTGTTACCGTTAATACTGTTGGAATATCCGGTGGTTAAAACACAGTAATACGCGTTGTTGCACTGTAGTACATGGTATTGCACCAATTATTGATTTTTACGTAAGAAGGCACTACTCAATAATTGTTACAGTAATTACTGTTCAATATTTTATTCTATTGATTCAATAATTGCTACGTTGATATTTTATATTATTGTTGTTTCAATAATTGTCACTGCACAGTATTTTTCATTATTAGATCAATAATTTATATTATTTGAATAATATTATTAGATAGCATTATTGGCAATGTCTAGAAAGTTCTGTCTAAGGAGAGGCTTGGTCACCTAATTACGCGTCAGTGGGGAGAAATCCTTATTGGAAAGCCCCCTCTTTCCTGGGAACGGCCTGGTTGTCAGTTTTGTAATTCTGTAATATTATTTGTGAATAATTAATTATTGATTTATATGATAAGGAAAATATTTATTTTATGTGGATATAAATGTTGGATATATTTATTGTGGTTAAAAATGAAGAAGTTTATGTTGAGGTGTTTTATCAGTATTTTTGTCGGAATTGAGGTATTAAAAATCAAACCAGTGTTTTTGAGTTATATTGCGTGAGTTATAATTTTTAATCCGACCGTTGGATCGTTCTGATTTTTGAATATGTTATTCATATATAAGTTGAGTATATGTCCACAAATTTTGAACTGTTAAAAATGAACGTATGATTTGTTATGAATTTTAAGAGATAACTGGTTCAGAAATTGTTGAAGTTTCAGAATATATCATTTTAGTGGAAAATTCTAGATTTGGTGGGCCCCACTTGTGGTTGGTGAGAAATGTGCTGAAATTTTTATTCAAATGTGGTGGGTGAGAATAGTAGCAGGTAAAGCCATCAGGTTGCAGGTCAAGTCTGCTTCGGTGTGCTAACATTTTCCTATAAATAGAGGGCTAAGTTAGATTTGAAAATCACACCAGAATTCATAAGTTTTCTCTCTTTCTCTCTCTATATTCTCGAGCGTATTTTGTGAGTATTTTGATACTTTGAGAGTTGCTATTCAGTGCAAGTTTATGTCAGTACTATATCCGAAATTCAGTCAGATGTACGGTTATTCTGAGGTAAGGGATGTTATTTTCTTCTTAAATGATATTATTTTCTTCAATATCATGTCGAAATATTGGTTTGAACTTTTTATCAAATTTGAAACTTTTTGTATCGAGGTTACTATTCACATATACGGTACTATTCACGTATAAGACACTATTCACGAATACGGCACTATTCACCGAAAAATGAAATTTTCTTCTTTTTATCCAAGATGGCTATTATGGTTACTATCTTTGATTGTATCCATGTTTTGATCTTTATTTTTGAATTCTGCTTCGAAATTGGTTATTTTGGAGTATTATTGAACTTGGATAAACTGTAATACGAATCCCTAATATTTGTTCTTTTATCTCACTGGATTCATTTTCTTTAAGATATTTTTCATCATCCTCAGTCCTAAATAATGATATTACTGAATATCTTTGGCCTGTAGTGCAAAGATGGATGATTACCTGATGAATATCTTTGGCCCGTAGTGCAAAGATGAACAGGTGTTGAGATGAACATGACCAACTGAGTATTATTCTTGAATTTTACTCCACAAAGTAGAATCATGTTGACAATTTGGACGTTATTGATTTCTGGATAAATTAAATTATAAATCTTTAAAATTTATACTTGAACTTGTTTAATTGAATTATTATATCATTGTCATCATCCTCATGTTTATATTCTGTTGAAAAGTCATCTATGGCCTGTAGTGCATAGATGGACTTGGTATGATTATAACCAGGGATTATTCGGTATAATCATGACCGCAATGTTACAAATGATATGGTAAAAGTCCTCATTGGCCCGTAGTGCATTGATGGACAATTTTTGGTATGATTATGGCCATGAATTCTCTTCGGCCAAGGGTGCAAAGATGAATTATTTTATGGTATGATCATGACCGTTGATGAAAATACGATTATCTTTGGCCCGTAGTGCAGGGATGATTCGATGATGTGAATTATTTATTAAGCTGAATCTCAGCAATAAATTGATGATAAATCTTTTAAATCATAGAAGATAGTAGGTTTTATGCTCTACTTGACTCTTCTTATGGATTACTTTTTTCGCTGCAGTTGTTGATCTAAAACTTGTTGTCTATTATATTTTATCAGATTTTTCCCTGTTGAAGACTAATGATAATTTGTTGTACATTATCTTAGTCATAATATTTCTTGCTGGGCTAGTTGAGCTCACCCTTTCTTTCACTGTTCTCTTCAGGAAATAAGAATATAGCTGGAACTAGTCGGGGAATGGATTGACGGTCCTGATGGTTGCATTAGTAGTCCTCACTATTCTGTGAAATATTGTGATAATTGTAATGAGGACTCCTTTTGAGTTTGTATATTCTCTAGTAGACAATATTTGTATTCAAACTCACAGTATGTGTTGTCGTATTTTGCACGACAATTGTAATAATAAAGTTGTAGTTGTTTCTGTATCATGTATTTGGCGACTCAGAATAGGTTGGGTGGAATGGACCTATTTTGGGGGCGTCACAGTTAGTATCAGAGCTTAGGGATATGGTCTCAGGCGGAGATCGGGGAATAGAACTAGGAGGGGAGAGACGAATAAATCCTTCGCTAGTGTGTCTTGCCTAAGCTTATTTGTTGGTTGGTTAGAATATAGGGTTATTATGTGCATGTTAATTTCTTTAATTAACCCTTATTTTGTGGCAGTATTTAAGAATAGCAACTGAGAATGTTAACAGTGGAGTAAATGAGACCGTAGAGACACATTTACTCACCAATCAGGAGAACATGCAACAGGAAGACAATGTTCCTCCTGTAAATAACACCACTGATCAGACGATGAACGATGGGATATTTAAAAACTTTTTGCAGTTCATGCAAAATCAGACGAGGGAGACTCGTGTACAAAATACAGGTGGAAATGATAGCAACGCACGGTTTATCACAGCCAAGCAGTTCAAAGAGTTGGGACCACCAGAATTCTGGGGAAAGCCGGATCCGATTAAGGCAGAGACGTGGGTCAAGCAAATTACGAAGATATTCGATGTCTTTGGATGCACGGAGGAACATAAGGTTCCATTCACCACTTTTATGTTTCGTAACGAGGCAGATTACTGGTGGGAATCTGTGAAGCGTACCCAGCCAGCCGCACTCAGCATGTCTTAGGAAACGTTTCAAAAACTGTTCAATGACAAGTGCTTTCCTGAAAGTATTTGTCATATGAAGGAGGTAGAGTTTATTAGACTAGAACAGAACAACATGACGGTGTCCCAGTACGAGGTGAAGTTCGCAGAGTTATCCAGGTTTGCACCTCATTTGGTGGAGAATGAGGAACGTATAACGCGGATGTTTTTGAGAGGTTTGAAACCTAACATACGTCAATAACTCATTTCTCATAAATTTTCTCTATATTCAGATGTTGTGAACAGGGCTCAGTTATTGGAGCGCGATAATGAGTCAGCTCAATCGAAGAATAACGACCTACAACTCGATGATAAACGTACCGATGGCAACGGTCATCAGAACAAGGATAACCATCGTGGAGGAAATTATCGTGTCAGAAATGGTAACCACTTTGGTGGTAATCATGGCCAAGATAATAGAAGAAATAACTCAAGTAGAAATTTCAAGAAGAGAAGATTTAACAATGACGGGAAGATATCGGCAGCAACACCAGTACCAGCAACAAATTCTAGGGGAGGAGAACGACCACCAGTTAGATGCTACAAATGCGGAGAGGAGGGACATATAAGTTCAAATTGTTCACAGCCTTCCAAGGTATGTTATAATTATGGAAAAGAAGGTCATATCACTCGAGATTGTACGGTAGCGAAACCCAGTCCAGCGGGGATGGTGACTCAAAATGCTGTCCCAGAAAAGTTAAAGTCAACGGTTCCTGGAAGAGCGTTTGTCGTGACTGGTCAGAATACGAGGAACCCGAATGAAGTTAGCACGGGTTAGTTAATTATAAATTCTTATGAAGTTTATACCATATTAGATATCGGTTCTACCCATTCATTTATCTCTCCTGCTTATACTCAACGTTTAAACTTGACTCCGGAGGAAATTAGATTTTGACTTATCTGTTGAAACTCCGTTAGGAGAAACTTTCGTTATATCCACTGTTTATAAATCTTGTTTGATCCAAGTTGGCACCATCACATTATCTGTTGACCTTATTTCTTTAAAGATACTTGCTTTTGATGTGATTTTAGGGATTGATTGATTAACTACTCATCATGCCAAAATTGATTGCTTGCGTAAGGTTGTTAGTTTTCATATTCCTAAGCAACTTGTTATTTGAATTCAAGCAACCAAACCATTGAAGTCAAACACTTTCATATCAAGCCATAAAGTCATTCGTTTATTAAAAAACGAATGTCAAGCTTTCTTAGCCCATGTCATGGACTTGAACAAAAATATGTCAGATTTGAATGATATTTCTATTGTTAGTAAATTTCCTGATGTATTTCCTGAAGAATTTCTTGGCTTACTCCCAAAGTGTGATATTAAATTTTGTATCGACTTTGAACCCGGTACAAAATCCATTTTTAAAATATCATATCGAATGGCTCCTATTGAACGTCAGGAGTTAAAAATCCAACTATAGAATGTGATACCCGAGCCTCTATCTGATGACTTCCTTTGTGGCATGCACCGAAGCCAGACTCTCCGTAGGGGACGCCATATTCGTGCGGTAGTAAACTGATAGGTGCCATTGTGACGTGCTATCCAAGATTGGGATATGAGTCATAGTTGAGAGCAACCTAAGTTAGTAATCGAAATACGTAGCTTTCTAGGCTTAGTTGGTTATTATCGGAGATTCTTGAAAAGATTTTCTCGAATCGCTACTCCATTAACTCAGCTGACTAGTAGAGATACAAAATTCGAATGGAGCAAGGAATGTGGGAAGAGCTTCGAAGAACTCAAGATGAGACTCATTTCAGCACATGTTCAGACCATACCATCCTGGAAAAGCGAACGTGATAGCTGACATGTTGAGTAGAAGATCGTATACGAGTACGAGTACGATATTGTCAAAGACCCATTTCGTATAACTTACAAATGATAGAGATAGAGTTAAAAACTCTAGGGACCCACGTGATGATATACGAGTAGAATCGAATTTAATCGATAGTTAAAACCGCTCAAGCTACACACCAGAGCTGATGAAAATGAAGAAGGAGGTGCAAGAAGTTGTTATTCCAAAAGCGAGAATCGGCGATGTGAGGAAAGCTTAAACCTTCGATTTATTAGTCCATTTGAAATCCTCGATCGAGTAGGAACTGTGGCCTATAGACTCGCTTTACTACCAAGTATGTCACGTGTTTATAACGTTTTTCAAGTACCGATGTTATGTAAATATGTGGACGACCCGAACCACGTTATTGAGTTAGAATCAGACAAAATAGTCGTAGATTTAACGTAGAAAGATGTACCTGTCAAGATCTTGGATAGGAAGGAGCATGTCCTACGCACGAAGGTCATACCGTAAGTTAAGGTTTTGTGGAGGAATCGTGCTATTGAAGAAATGACCTGGGAGTTGAAAACAGAAATGAAAGCGAGGTATCCTCACCTTTTTGAAACACCAGGTACGTACGTAAATTTCGGGGACGAAATTTTATAAGGAGGGGAGGTTGTAAGACCCCGAATTTTTATTTTTTTAAAAATAAAATGGAATTTCCTGTATTTATTATTTTAAAATAGTAAGGGTTTATTTGATTAATATGGTTAGTTGTGGGTAAAATGCGCAAATATTTTAAATAAGTAAGTGGTTATAAAATATTCATTGTTATCGGAGAATATTTATTTGGTCGTGAAATATTCTTGCTGTCGGGGAATATTCGTACGACAGCTCAGTCTTGTGTGGGCCCCATAACGGAAAGTGATTGGTTAAAGAAAATGACAAATATAAGTTGTTTATAAATAACGGCGTAGTTGTTACCGTTAATACTGTTGGAATACCCGGTGGTTAAAACACAGTAATACGCGTTGTTGCACAGTAATACACGGTATTGCACCAATTATTGATTCTTACGTAAGAAGGCACTACTCAATAATTGTTACAGTAATTACTGTTCAATATTTTATTCTATTGATTCAATAATTGCTACGTTGATATTTTATATTATTGTTGTTTCAATAATTATCAATGCACAGTATTTTTTATTATTAGATCAATAATTTATATTATTTGAATAATATTATTAGATAGCATTATTGACAATGTCTAGAAAGTTCTGTCTAAGGAGAGGCTTGGTCACCTAATTGCGCGCCAGTGAGGAGAAATCCTTATTGGAAAGCCCCCCTCTTTCCTGGGAACGGCCTGGTTGTCAGTTTTGTGATTCTGTAATATTATTTGTGAATAGTTAATTATTAATTTATATGATAAGGAAAATATTTATTTTATGTGGATATAAATGTTGGATATATTTATTGTGGTTAAAAATGAAGGAGTTTATGTTGAGGTGTTTTATCAGTATTTTTGTCAGAATTGAGGTATTAAAAATCAAACCAGTGTTTTTGAGTTATATTGCGTGAGTTATAATTTTTAATCCGACCGTTGGATAGTTCTGATTTTTGGATATGTTATTCATATATAAGTTGAGTATATGTCCACAAATTTTAAACCGTTAAAAATGAACGTATGATTTGTTATGAATTCTAAGAGATGACTGGTTCAGAAATTGTTGAAGTTTCGGAATTTATCATTTTGGTAAAAAATTCTAAAATTAGTGGGCCCGACTTGTGGTTGGTGAGAAATGTGCTAAAATTTTTATTCAAATGTGGTGGGTAGAAATAGTAGCAGGTAAAGCCATCAGGTTGCAGGTCAAGTCTGCTTCGGCGTGCTAACATTTTCCTATAAATAGAGGGCTAAGTTAGAATTGAAAATCACACCAGAATTCATAAGTTTTCTCTCTTTCTCTCTCTATATTCTCGAGCGTATTTTGTGAGTATTTTGATACTTTGAGAGTTGCTATTCAGTGCAAGTTTCTGTCAGTACTATATCCGAAATTCAGTCAGAAGTACGGTTATTCTGAGGTAAGGGATGTTATTTTCTTCTTAAATGATATTATTTTCTTCAATATCATGTCGAAATATTGGTTTGAACTTTTTATCAAATTTGAAACTTTTTGTGTCAGGGTTACTATTCACGTATACGGCACTATTCACGTATAAGACACTATTCACGAATACGGCACTATTCACCGAAAAATGAAATTTTCTTCTTTTTATCCAAGATGGCTATTATGGTTACTATCTTTGATTGTATCCATGTTTTGATCTTTATTTTTGAATTTTGCTTCGAAATTGGTTATTTCGGAGTATTATTGAACTTGGATAAACTGTAATACGAATCCCTAATATTTGTTCTTTTATCTCACTGGATTCGTTTTCTTTAAGATATTTTTCATCATCCTCAGTCCTAAATGATGATATTACTGAATATCTTTGGCCTGTAGTGCAAAGATGGATGATTACCTGATGAATATCTTTGGCCCGTAGTGCAAAGATGAACAGGTGTTGAGATGAACATGACCAACTGAGTATTATTCTTGAATTTTACTCCACAAAGTAGAATCATGTTGACAATTTGGACGTTATTGATTTCTGGATAAATTAAATTATAAATCTTTAAAATTTATACTTGAACTTGTTTAATTGAATTATTATATCATTGTCATCATTCTCATGTTTATATTCTGTTGAAAGTCATCTGTGGCCTGTAGTGCATAGATGGACTTGGTATGATTATAACCAGGGATTATTCGGTATAATCATGACCGCAATGTTACAAATGATATGGTAAAAGTCCTCATTGGCCCGTAGTGCATTGATGGATAATTTTTGGTATGATTATGGCCATGAATTCTCTTCGGCCAAGGGTGCAAAGATGAATTATTTTATGGCATGATCATGACCGTTGATGAAAATACGATTATCTTTGGCCCGTAGTGCAGGGATGATTCGATGATGTGAATTATTTATTAAGCTGAATCTCAGCAATAAATTGATGATAAATCTTTTAAATCATAGAAGATAGTAGGTTTTATGCTCTACTTGACTCTTCTTATGGATTACTTTTTTCGCTGCAGTTGTTGATCTAAAACTTATTGTCTATTATATTTTATCAGATTTTTCCCTGTTGAAGACTAATGATAATTTGTTGTACATTATCTTAGTCATAATATTTCTTGCTGGGCTAGTTGAGCTCACCCTTTCTTTCACTGTTCTCTTCAGGAAATAAGAATATAGCTGGAACTAGTCGGGGAATGGATTGACGGTCCTGATGGTTGCATTAGTAGTCCTCACTATTCTGTGAAATATTGTGATAATTGTAATGAGGACTCCTTTTGAGTTTGTATATTCTCTAGTAGACAATATTTGTATTCAAACTCTCAGTATGTGTTATCGTATTTTGCACGACAATTGTAATAATAAAGTTGTAGTTGTTTCTGTATCATGTATTTGGCGACTCAGAATAGGTTGGGTGGAATGGACCTATTTTGGGGGCGTCACATAAACTCATAGTTTTGAGCAATGCTTTTAGAATCATGATGATGATCATGCTAATGAGATCTAAATTCTAGATAGCTCACAAACTAAAATCATTCCTAATCGTTGGATTTCTAAAAAGGAGATTAGTGAATTCGGATAGATTGGTACACACTTTGCTTGCTTTAGGAAGAGGATATTGATCTCATAATCATTTGTGTGAAGAGACTAAAGCAAGTTTGTAGGTGCTTATTGGAGAATAAGTTCACTGAACGTGGCTCGCTAAAAGAATACCTAATGGAGTTTTACTTGCTTGTCAATAGGAGTTCCTTAAGTGATAGTAATACAAATGATCCTTAGACTTGATATCATCATAGTATCATGTGTATGATAAGTTATACTTTAGTATATCCCTTAAGACCCTTAGGATATATCAAAGGGTTTGATTGAGTATAATTAGTTATACATGGAGATAGGTGAATGGCCAACAAAGAATCTATCACTTCTAGTAAAAGGAGAGAATGTCCTATGCGATTCGATAAATGACAACTCAGTAATCTTTGGCTAAAGCAGAATAAATTAGAAAGGTGTTTCTAATTTGAATTATTTAGAGTTGTGCATTTGAGAATCAAAATACATGTAATCAAATAAAATAAGACATGACGGTAATTCCATGTCTTATATTTGATTGAGACATTGTATGGTAGAAGGATTAAATATACGGTAACTATTCACTAAAAGGTTTTTTTGTTGATTAATGTTGAAATTTATAATATCTAAAAAGTCGTTGATCGATAAGTGGGCTTACCCTTATTGTAGAATAAATATTATTTATTTAAACCCTTATTGTAGAATAAATATTATTTATTTAAATAAATTAAATAGTTTAATTTATTTATTTAAATAAGATTAGAATTGTTCTAATTTATTTATTCACAACCGATTTAATATGGAGAACCTAAAGGGTCACACTGCAAAAGAAAAATATTTATTTAAGAAGTGACATAATCATAATATTATGTTAAGTATATTTAATTTATGCTAAGGTGATATAATAAATTAAATAGCTTAACATTTATTATTTAATATTTTAAAAATATTAAATATAAATTAATAAGAGGAGTCTTATTAATATTATTACTATTATTATTATTTAATTTCTAAATGGTTTAGGGATGAATTAATAAAAGTACTCTTATAAGTTCTTAGTTGAATTAGGAATTTAATTAAATAAAACCCTATTCCTAAATGGTTTAGGAGGGTTGCCTATATCTATAAATAAGAGAAGTCTTATTATGGGTTGGGGTTACACAAGTTACACACACTTCCAGTAGTTGGGAGAGTACTGACATATTCTCTGGAGAGAGAAAATTAGGGTTTTACCATACACCCATCTTCTTGAATAGATATTATTCCTTGGTGGATCACCTCCAGAGGCCAAATAGTTGGGAGGCTTGCGTTAATCAAAAGAAGAAATCTAATCCGTAGAATTCAAGTAGAACATGAAGGATTTGGAGTTAAACTCGTACCTGAGGAAGCAAGGTTCTACGAGGTTATGATTCTGATTCTCTATCTCTTTTGTTTAATTAATAATTGAGCAGAAGGAAAGATCATGGTGATAGTTTGTATAAAATTTTAAAATTCGATTTTATCACGCTTCCGCACTATTTATGCAATTCGATTGTATCTCCGCACAATATACAAACTTAACAATTATGACTTGATTTTTGTTCTACTATCTAATTGCTTTATAATGCTTGGGCTTGATGTGCAAATTTTTCTTTGTTCTCTTAACACTTTAGCAGCTCTACGAAGTCGAAAACAACTTCCATAACTACCTGTCTCTTTGTGCTTTATAGTACCAGTTGCTTCTCTACGAAATCCTGATTACTCTGCGAACTAAGCTTTATGACCAGACAGAGTATCTTTGCAATGTAACCTTTATAGAGACCTTCTGCTATCAGCCTCTTCTTGTTTGACCTTCAACATATATTCATGGCTCGTAGGTGAGCTTTACGATCGCCTTTATGTTTAGCTCTATAGTTAGCTTCACAAATAATTCTTTACGATTCTGAGGCTGACTTTACAATCTTGACTTCACTGAACAAACTTGGAGTTATCTTACGATATGACTTTCATTCATCGTCTACTTACATTTAGCCTTTACTAAATGAGCTTTACTTGACTTTACGATTCACTGATCACTTTGTAAGTTGATTATTAGTTTGCGAAGTTATATTTATGATAATCGTAATAACTCTGCGATTCCTTCTATAGTTCTGAGATAGCCTTGCAACTTTGTGATCATCTATTCACTATACGAACTGAACTTTACCTGATGAGATAGAGTGAAATCTGCAATACACCTGATGCTTTACGAACATGAGTTGACTCTGCGATTCATCTCCACACTATGAAACTAGCAGAGTAACTTTACGATCAATGGAATCCTATCAACTATGCATCAGCTCAACTTCAATAAAATCTTCCATACATTATTTGATCTTTCTAATATAAGTCTTTGTACATCAAATCATTTTTAAGGACTTTACAATACTTATACAAATATACATTAATAATTTATTCATCAGTTATTGATAATTCAATGAAGATCAACGTAACAGTTTTGATCTTTTTAATTCTAAGATAATGAGGAAAAAATTATCCTTAGTCCTCAACAGTGAAAAACCTAATAGAATACAATAGACAACAAGTTTTAGATCAACAATTGAAGCGAAAATTGCAATCCATTAGAAGAGTCAAGTAGAGCATGATGTCTACTATCTTCTATGATTTAAAAGTTCATCATCAATATTTTATCCCTGTAAAACCAATCAATAAATGTTTCAAATCAACAAATTATCCATGCACTACGAGCCAAGGATATTCGTTTGTATCACCAGTGGTCATGATCATGCCAAACACCTGTCCATCTATGCACTACGGGCCAAAGAGGACTTTCACCACAAACCTTTATCAGTAACATTAAAGGTCATGATTATACCAATACACAATTCCTGATCATAATCATACCAATCAACAGTCCATCTTTGCATTACAGGCCAAAGATGACTTTCAGTACAATATAAGCATGAGGATGATGACAATGATATAAAGAATCAATCAAGTGAGATCAAGGGTAAATATTAGATATTTATAATTCAATTTATCCAGAGTTCAAGAATGTCCAAACTGTCAACAAGATAACTAATTATGTAGTAAAATTCAAGAATGATATTCATGTATCAAAAATAATTTGGACAGAAAAGAAAATTAAATTCTGCTGTGAACAGTACCCATGAATAATATAGTATGAATAGTACTGTATGAATAGTATCTATGAATAGTATCCAAACATATAAAGATTGAAATTTAATAAGAAAGTTCAGACTAATATTCCAGTGAAATGATATTAGATGAAGTGCAAACCTTAAGAAATTTCTAATCATTTTAGAAATTACAGAAGCAATACTTACCATAGTAAGCTTAAATTTAGGAATATGAAATGAAATAATATCACTTACATAATATGGAGTATGAAAGAAAATGATATCCCTTACGAGTATGGAAAAAAATAATATCATTTAAGAGTATTGAAAGAAAATAACATCCTTTACGAAAAAAAAATATCCTTTACCTTAGTAGAAACTAGATTTGACTGGAATATCGGATATTATCCTAAGAAAATCTTGCACTAAAAGATACACTCAAAGTATTCTTATACTCAAAAGAAATACTCACAATATTGTAGTAGGAAAGCTTGAGATTTTTGGTGTGTTTTGGAAGGAGGGGTAACCTCCCTTTTATAGCTCAGCAAGGAGGAAGAAACAATATCATCTGGCTAATTTTTCTCTTTTTTCCCTCCTCTGCCTAACCTGCCTAACTTCTCATTATCTCTACCTAACCTCTCATATTTTCATATAGGTGAGGGTCCACCTTTTGGAAGATGGATTGTAGGAAGGATTCTCCACCAACCACTTTTGGAAAAAAAAAACAAGGCTATATATATTGCTTTCGAAAACAAAGCATTCAAATATAATTTACTCACATCCGTCCCTTTTTATCACACACACACACACACACACACACACACACACACACACACACACACACACACACACACACATATATATATATATATATATATATATATATATATATATATATATATATATATATATATTATAATACTATTATTTAAATAATTATAATATATTATAATAATATATTTAAATGAATATTTTATCGGAAAAGATAATTGTGATTCCATAAAAAATATGTCAAACTTTCAACAAATATTTCATGCTAAATTCCTTCATTTATATCAAAATTGAACCAATATCCACCATATAATAATTATTTACAATTAATATTATAAGCTCACAGTATTAATAATCAGATCATTCCTAGGAAAGAGGGGGCTTTTCGGTAAGGATGTATCCTTATTGGCGCACATTTATTTAACCTAACTTTTTTTCTCGACAGAACTTTCTAAACATTTCCAATAATGCTTAACTAATAATATGAATAATTGTGTCGTGTCAATTATTGATTTAATAATATAAAATATTGTGCAAATGATACTGTGACAATAATTGAATCAATAAAATGAGATACTATGCAGCACTACTATGACAATTATTAAATGAAACTGAGTGACTTCTTACGTAGGAATTAATAATCAGAGATATTGTGCAATGTCGTGTGCTACTGTGAAACCATGCGTATTATTGTACTTTTATCACCGGGTATTACAACAGTTAACGATAAAAGTTTTGCCGTTATTTTTTATAAAAAGGTTATTTCTGTCGCTTTCTATATTGGACAGTTATTCCGTTATGTGGTCCACCAATGATTGCGCCGTCGTACGAATATTCCCCAAAAAAAAGAATATTTCCTGATCAAACGAATATTTTATGACAACTTGCTTACTTTGCAAAATTTGCACATATCACTCACAGCTATAACATTTATTAAATCAACACCTTACTATTCAAAATAATATTTAGAGAAAATTAAATTTTTATTCATAAAAAGTTGGTGTGATGCCCCCAAAATAGTTATACACAACCTATTCTGAGTCGACAGATACACGGTATAAAATTCAAATACAAACTTCATTTATACAACTGTTAAACTGTCATACAAAATACGACAACACATAAGCTGTGAGTTTCAATACAAATATTGCTACGTATATAATACGACAATATTCATACTCAAATTATTACAATGTCATATAAAGTACAGCAGCAAATATTTCAAGTCTCCAAAGGGACACGAGAAGGTTTTTATCCTCCTCATTCTAATGGAGTGCATTTTTGACGCATGCAAAGTTGGGTTCTCATCACCCTATTGTTGTTTACCAAAATCAATTATTAAGTGACGTATAAAATACGACACACCCATCTTAGGTCCTCAATACAATTATATATTGCATGTCATGTAGTTTTATAATGTATTGAGAAACTTCCACAGTCTCGGACCATTACACTATTCCCCTGTTATTCTCGCTTGACCCATCTACACTCTTAATATATGAAAGGAATTGTGAAGCAAAAAGGTGAGCACAAATAGCCCAGTAAAGAATATTATGACTAAGATAATTAATTTATCAATAGCCTTCATCAGTACTAAATCAGATATTTAGAATATATAGTAGATAATAAAAGTTTTCAACCATAATTGCAGTGGAATTAACAATCCATTAGAAGAGTCAAGTAGAACATAATGTCTACTATCTCCTCTAAATTAAAAGTTCATCGTTAATATTTCATTCCTGTAATACTCATCAACAGTTCTTTGTTGTACCCAAGACAAAGAGAACTTTCATCACCTGTCTTCACCTGAACCACTAAAGATTATAGTTAAATTCATAATTCATATTTATAATCATGTAAATCAACAGTTTCTCCTTGCCATAAAGGCTTAATAGAACGTTCACTCATTATCCTTTCCCCAAAGTCTAAAGACATTCAAATGTAATAACAATGATCATACCAATCAGTTGTCTATTTTTGCACTATAGGCCAAAGATATTCAACTATAAAACCAATGGTCATGATCATACCAATCAATTGTATGTCAGTGTACTACGGCCAAAGACATTCAACTGTAAGACCAATGTTCATGATCCTGCCAAACACATCATTGAATTATCCATGCACTACGGGCCAAGGATATTCGTTAGCATCACCAGTGGTCATGATCATGTCATACACCTGTCCATCTTTGCACTACGGGCCAATGAGGACTTTTACCATATCATTTGTAACATTACAGGTCATGATTATCCCGATACATAATTTCTTGTCATAATCATACCGATCAACAGTCCATCTATGCACTACGGGTCAAAGATGACTTTCATTATAATATAAGCATGAGGATGCTGACAATGATATAAGCATTCAATTAAATGAGATCAAGGATAAATTTTAAAGATTTATAATTCAATTTATCCAGAGTTTAAGAATGTCAAAATTGTCAACATGATACTGAAAGTAGTATGCACACAAGCCAATCATGTTTGATGATAAAGCATATACTTTGTAATAATCTTATTCATTTATTAATAAAAAGTATTAATTTATTAAAGGCTTTTAATTATCTACATGATGTTGTTTTATAATATGTGATAAACCCATAATTTTAAGCAATGCTTTTAGAATAATGATGATGATCATTCTAATAAGATCTAAATTCTTAGAAAGCTTAAAACTAAAATAGTTCTCAATCGTTGGATTACTAAATTGGGAATTAGTGAATCCGAATAGATTGGTACATACGTTGCTTGCTCATTGGATAAGGATGATTGATCTCATGATCATTTGTGTGGAGACACTAAAGCAAGTATGTAGGTGCTTATTAGAGAATAAGTTCACTGAACGTGGCTTGCTAAGGAATACCAAATGGAGTTTTACTTGCCTGTCAATAGGAATTCCTGTAGTGATAGTAGTACAAGCGATCCTTGGACTTGAGATCATCATAGTATCTTGTCTATGATGAATTATACTTTGACTTATTCCTTAAGACCCTTAGGGTATATCAAAGGGTATGCTTGGGTATAATAAGTCGTACATGGAGATAATGTATGATCAATAAAGAATATATCACTTCTAGTAAAAGAAGAGAAATGTCTTATGTGATTCGATAAATGACAACATAGTAGTCCTTGGCCAAGGCAGAATGAAATTAGAAAGGAGTTTCTAATTTATATTATTTGGTGTTGTGCATTTAAGAGTCAAAATACATATAATTAAATAAAATAAAACTTGACAGTAATTCCATGTCTTATATTTAATTGGGACATTGTATGGTGGAAGGATTGAATTGTACGATAACTATTTACTCAAATGTTCTTTTATGATTAATGTTGAAATCTATATTTTCTGAAAAGTCGTTGATCGCTAGGAAGGCTTATCCCTATTGTAGAATAAATATTATTTATTTAAATAAATTAATTGTTTAATTTATTTATTTAAATAAGATTAGAATTGTTCTAATTGATTTATTCACAACCGGTTTAATATGGAGAACCTAAAGGGTCACACCATAAAAGGAAGAATAATTATTTAAGAAGTTAATAGCATAATCGTAATAATATGTTAAGTATATTTAATTTAATCTATGGTGATAGAATAAATAAAATAGCTTAATATTTATTATTTATTATTTTAGAAATATTAAATATAAATTAATAAGAGGAGTCTTATTAATATTATTACAATTATTATTATTTTAACTTTTAAAAGAGTTTAGAAATTAATTTAATATAAGTACTCTCATTTATTCCTAATAGGATTAGGAGGAAAAATTAGTTAAAGGAGTTTAATTAATTATCCCTAATAAGATTAGGGAGCCCATTTAATTAAAAGAGTTTAATTAATAAATAATACCTTATTTTTAATTAAATAGGGTTACATGATATCTTTATAAGGTGAGTTTTATATCAGATATTGATATATACGCAATTCCAATAGTTGGAGAGTACGTTCTTTTTCTATAGAGATAGAAAACTAGGGTTTAGCCAAATACCCATCTTCTTGAATCTTTCTTCTTCCTTGGTGGATCACCTCTAGAGGCCAAACACTTGGGTGGCTAACGTTGATCAAAGGAAGGAACCAAACTCGGTGGATTCAAGTTGAACGCGAAAAAGATTGGAGGTAAACTTGTACCTGAGAAAGCTCGAATCTTCAAGGGTATGATTCTTGTTCTTTCTTTTTCGTTTAATTAATAATTGTGCATAATGGATGATCTGGGTATATGATTTGTAAAATTTTAAAACTCTAATTTATCACGTTTCCGCTTATTTTGTGCAATTTGATTGCATTCATAAATATTACAAACATAACAGATACTACTTTGTGGAGTAAAATTCAAGAATAATATTCATATATCAAAAATAACTTGGACAGAAAAAAAATTAATTTTTGTCGTGAATAGTACCCCGGGTGAATATTACTCGAGTGAATAGTACCCTGTGAATAGTACTTCGTGAATAGTGCCATAAGAATGAAGTACGTATAAATAATACCGTACGTATGAATAGTGTTGTATGTATGAATAGTACTCCGACATGAAAAGATTAAAATTTAACAAGAATATTCAGAAAAATATTTCTGTGAAACGATACTAGATGAAGCGCAAATTTCAAGGATATTCTACTAATTTCAAGGAGTATAGAAGCAATACTTATAAAAATAAGTGTAGAATTAGGAATATGAAACGAAATAATATTACTTAAATACTACAAAGTATGGAAGAAAATATTATTTCTTATGAATATTAAACAAAAATAATATCCCTTTTAACTGTTGAACGAAAATAATATTCCTTTCGAATATTGAACGAAGATAATATTCCTTACGAATATTGAACGAAAATAAAATTCCTTACGAATACGAAAAATATTATCGTAAGCGAATATGAAATAAATAATACCTCTTACCTTAAAAAGAGAGTACTTCTGACTGGTATAGCAGATATATCATTGAAGAAAAACTTGTACTATTTGCTACATTCAAAGTTTCCTTAACTCAAAAAAAAATACGCTCAATATTATAGAAGAAGAATTCTCTGATTCTAGTGTGATTTTTAATTCTAAACTGAGCATTCTATTTATAGGAGAATGGCAAGATACTATTTAGAAAAATAATCACGGACTGCACAGGAAATTCTTCACGGGCGCAGCCACGAGAATTCTAAAAAAATTTGATTTTACTATGCAGCACTATGCAAACACTTTACAAATACTATACAGTACTTTATGCAACACTATGCAAATACTATGTAGTACTATGCAACACTATGCAGTACTATGCAAATACTATGCAGTACTCTATAACACTATGCAGTACTATGCAATATAATAAAATATAATATATTCTATTTATAAAAAGTTTTCTGTTTTATATAAAAAGTTTTCTGTTTTATATAAAAAGTTTTCACTTTTATTACTATTATAATAATAATAAAACCAAAACTAAGATAACTTTCTACCGACGATTTTAAAAAATGAGTAAGTGGGGGTCCATATAATAAGCTAAATTTACAACAAGTACTTCATAAAAAACTCCTCTATTTATCTCAATTTACTTGGCTTCACTAAACACATTTTTAATAATATTTATTCATCATTAATATCATAACTCACAATATTAACAACCAGATTATTCTTAAGAAAGATGGGGCTTTCCGATAAGGACTTCTCCTTATTGGCGCGCAATTAGGTGTCCAAACCTCTTTTCTCGACAAAACTTTCTAGACATTGTCAATAATGCAAATAATAATATGAATAACTTTGTCATCTCAATTATTGATTTAGTAATATAAAATATTGTGCAGATGATACTGTGACAATAATTGAATCAATAATATGAGATATTATGTATCAACTATTGTTGCAATAATTGAATAAACTGAGTGACTTCTCACGTAATCATTAATAATCAAAGATAATGTACAATACTGTGTGCTACTATGCAACCACACGTATTACTGTACTTTTCTCACCGGGTATTTAACAATTAACGGTAAAACCTTTGCCGTTATTTTTATAAAAAAGTTATTTCTGTCGCTTTCTAAATCCGACAGTTATTGCGTAGTGGGGTCCACTAATGATTGTGTCATCGTACAGATATTCCCCGACAAAAAGAATATTTTATGACAAATTGCTTATTTTTGTATAATTTTCACATATCACCCTTAACTTTAACCTTTTATCAACTTAACCATTTACTAAATAGAATAATAATTAATTGAATACTATCATTTTATAAAATTCGGGGTCTTACAGTTGGGGTCTTACAAGTTTAGCTGTGAGACCCCAAATTTTATGAAATAAAAGTATTCAATTTTTCTATTTTAGTAAATAGTTAAATTGATAAAAGGTTAAAGTTAAGGGTGATATGTGAATTTTTTTTAAGTAGACAAGTTGTCATAAAATACCCGATTACTATTCACTCTAGTATTGTTCACTCAAGTATTTGGGACACTTTTTGTGTCGAAATTACTATTCATGAGTTACTATTCACAGGTTACTATTCACTCCAATTACTATTTACTCTAGTATTGTTCACTCGAGTATTTGGGACACTTTTTGTGTCGAAGTTACTATTCACGAGTTACTATTCACAGGTTACTATTCACCCAAATTACTATTCACTCTAGTATTGTTCACTCGAGTATTTGGAACACTTTTTGTGTCGGAGTACTATTTATGAGTTACTATTCACGAGTTACTATTCACCCGAACAATATATTTATTTTCGGTCCAAATTATTTTTGGGTACAATATTATTCCATAAAGAGATGTATTAATTTTTCAGACCGTTGATTGAAATTATAATAGTAAAAGTTTTTTTATATAAAACAGAATACTTTATTAAAGTTAATCTATAAATAGAATATATTATATTTTATTATGCACAGTGTTGCATAGTGTTTTACATAGTAAAATCTTTTTATATAAAATAAAATACTTTTATAAAGTTATTTATTTTATTAGGTAATAATTAGAATATATTATATTTTATTTAAAAGATTTTGTTTTAAATATGGACCGTCAGATTAAAGTAAATCAATCTGGACCGTTCATGGGTTGGTTACTATTCATTCTATTCTTCTATAAATAGAAGCTCATTCCTTCATCATTTCTTATGAATTCACTGAAACTCTAGAGAGAGAAACTATAGATAGAATTCTTCTTTTATAATCTTGAGCGTATTTCTTTAGAGTTTAAGAAAACTTTAAGAGTAGTGCAAGTTTTCTTAGGGTATATGTGAAACCCCAGATTTTATGAATAAAGATTTAATTTTTCGAAATATTTTTTTAAATATTATGGTGTGAATTTAAGATAATGTTATAGTTGTGGGTAGTATTTATAAGTTTTGCAAAGTATATAAGTTGTTGTATTATATTCGATTGGTCGGGGAATATTATTTTTGTCAGGAAATATTCTTACGACGGCACAATTATTGGTGGACCCCACAACTGAATTATTGTCGGATTGAGAAAACGAACAAAATTATTTTATTAAAAATAACGGCAAAAGTTTTACCGTTGATACTGTTGAACTACTCAGTAGTAAAAGTACAGTAATACGTGTGGTTGCATAGTAGCATACGGTATTGATTATTGAGGCTTACGTGATTAGTCACTCAGTTTGATTCAATTATTGTCAATTAATAATATGAATTATTTAGCTATAATGAAGTTTTGTTTTATTCGTATTATTAACGTAATAAAATAGAAACATCTTTTTATATAAAATAGAATACTTTATTAAAGTTATTCTATAAATAGAATATATTATATTTTATTTAAAAGATTTTTCTTTAAATATGGACCGTCAGATTAAAGTAAATCAATCTGGACCGTTCATGGATTAATTACTATGCATTCTATTTTCCTATAAATAGAAGTTCATTCCTTCATTATTTTCTTACGAATTTACTGAAACTCTAGAGAGAGAAACTATAGAGAGAGTTCTTCTTCTATAATCTTGAGCGTATTTCTTTAGAGTATAAGAAAGCTTTGAGCGTAGTACAAGTTTTTTCGAGTATATTCTCGCCCTACCAGTCGGAATACTCTTCTTTCAAAGGTAAGGGATATTATTTGTTATACTCGTAAGGGGTATTATTTCTTTTGTATTCATGAAGAGAACTTCTATTATTTCATTATTTATTATTCTGTTGGAATAACCTGTATACGCGGGCTACCCTATACTTGGTGAAATTCTTCTGTTATTCCATTTTCTATTATTCTGTCGGAATATCTTGTCTGTGCGTTTACGCCGGACCTGGTTCAATTATTTATTATTCTGTCGGAATATCCTGTCTGTGCTTTACGCCGGACCTGGTTCCATTATTTATTATTATGTCGGAATATCCTGTCTGTTCGTTTACGCCGGACCTGGTTCCATTATTTATTATTCTATCGGAATATCCTGTCGGTGCATTTACGAATGACCTGGTTTCACTATTTATTTTTTCTGTTGGAATAACCTGTCTGTGCGGTCTATCGCATGCATGGTGATTTCTTTTGTTATTTCATTCTTTATTATACTCAGTTGGTTAAAACTTTAACTTCTATACTCCATGAAATTAGTGGAGTATCATTGATATTTGTGCTTCATCCAGTATATTTCATGGAAATATTCTTCTGAGCATTTTTGAATTTTACTCTACACAAAAGTATCATGCTGACAATTTGGACGTTATTGGTTCATGGACAAATTAATTCTTGAACTTGTTTTATTGAATTCTTATATCATTGTCATCATCCTCATGTTTATATTTTGTTGAAAGTCATCTATGGCCTATAGTGCATAGATAGACTTGGTATGATTATGACCAGGGATTAATCGGTGTAATCATGACCGTAATATTACAAATGATGTGGAAAAAGTCCTCATTGGCCCGTAGTGCATTGATGGACAGTTTTTGGTATGATTATGGCTATGGATTCTCTTTGACCGTAGTGCAGAGATGAATTATTTTATGGCATGATCAGGACCGTTGATAAAAATATGATTATCTTTAGCCGTAGTGCATAGATAATTCATGGTCGTGATACTAAAGAAAATCCTTGGCCGTAGTGCAGGGGTGATTCGATGATGTGGATTATTTATTAAGCTGAGTCCCAGCGATAAAAGTCATGAAAAACCTTTTAAATCATAAAATATAGTAGATTTTATTCTCTACTTGACTCTTTTAATGGATTGTTGGTTCCGCTGCAGTTAAACTTGATGTCTATTGTATTTTATCAGTTTAGCATTGTTGAAGACTAATGATAATTTATTCTGCATTATCTTAGTCATAATATTTCTTACTGGGCTAGTTGAGCTCACCCTTTCTTTCACTGTTCTCTTCAGGAAATGAGAACGTAGCTGGGACTAGTCGGGGAACAGAGTGATGGTCCTAGATGATAGCATTAGTAGTCCTCACTATTCTATGTAATAATGTGATAATAATTGTAATGAGGACTCCTTTTGAGTATGGATATTCTCTAGAAGACAATATTTGTATTCAAACTCATAGTTTATGTTCTGTCGTATTGTACACGACAGTTGTATTATTAAGTTGTATTTGAATTCTGTTCCATGTATCTGGCGACTCAAGATGGGTGATGTATACCTAATTTTGGGGGCATCACAGTTGGTATCAGAGCTTAGGGATATGATCCCTGGCTAGGATGTGAGAATAGAACTAGGAGGGGAGAGACGAGAAATTCTTTCGCTAGTATGACCTACCTAAGTTTACTTGTTATTTAATTGGTCGGTCAGAGTATAGAGATAATATGTGATATGTTAATTAACCCTTGTTTTTTAACAGTATTTGAAAATGACATCTGAAAATATTGAGATAAGCAATGGAGCACAGGAGACCGTTGAGTCTCCACAGATCAATAATCAGGACAATGTGCAACAGGATGGCGATAATCCTCTTGTAAACAACAACCCTGATCAATTGACGAACGACGGTACGTTTAAGAGCTTTTTAGAATTCATGCAACATCAGGAGAAGGCGGCTCTTGTTCATAATGCAGGAGGAAACAATGGCAACCCACGGTTGGTTACCGCTAAGCAATTCAAGGAGCTGGGACCACCAGAGTTTTTGGGAAAGCCAGACGTGGTTAAAGCAAATCACCAAGATATTTAATGTCTTGGGATGTTTCGAGGAGCAAAAGGATCCCTTTGCCACCTTTATGTTGCGTGAAGAGGCAGATCACTGGTGGGAATCTGTAAAACGTACCCAGCCTGACGCACTCAAGATGTCTTGGGAGAAGTTCCAAGAGCTGTTCAATGACAAGTACTTTCCCGAAAGCATTCGTCACATGAAGGAGGTAAAATTTATCAAGTTGGAGCAAAACAACATGACCGTGTCGCAATACGAAGCCAAGTTTGCCGAGTTGTCCCGATTTGCGTCCCACTTGGTTGATAATGAAGAAAGAATGACGCGGATGTTTTTAAGAGGTTTGAAGCCTGAGATACGTCAATATCTTATCTCTCATAAACTGTGTTTGTATTCAGATATTGTAAATAAGGCTCAGTTAGTGGAGCGCGATAACGAGCCAACGCAACCAAAAGAGAGCAGCTGGCAAAACTATAATACCGATGATAACAGTCATCAAAGCGGTGACAATAAGCATGGAGGGAATCAACATGCCAGAAATGGTAACCACTTCGGTAGTAATCATGGTCAAAATAATAAGAATGGACATTTCAAGAAGAGAAGGTTCAACAATAACGTGAAGACGTCGGCACCAGCACCCGTTTCAAAGGAAGAAGAACGACCACCGGTCATATGTTTCAAATGCGGACAGGAGGGATACATCCGTCCAAATTGTACGCAACAATCCAAAGCATGTTTTAATTGCGGAAGAGAAGGTCATCTAGCTCGATTTTGTCATATGGTGAAGTCAAGTCCAGCTGGGATAGTGATGCCAAAGGATGTCCCAGACAAGCCAAAGCCGGTAGTTTAAGAGAGAGCTTTTCGTGACGAGGAACCTTAATAAAATTATCACGGGTATGTTAGTCATAAACTCTTGCGAAGTCTATACCGTGTTAGATACCGGTTCTACTCACTCTTTTATTTCACCTAGTTGTGTTCAATGTTTGAACTTAACTCCGGAGAAATTAGACTTTGATATATCTGTTTAAACTCAGTTGGGAGAAACTTTTGTTACCTCCACTATTTATAAATTTTGTTCAAATCAACACTTTCACGTTACCTGTCGATCTTATCTCTTTGAAAATACTTGTATTGATGTGATTTTTGGAAATAACTGGTTAACTGCTCATCATGTTTTTTTGTAAGGTTGTTAGCTTTCATACTCCTAACCAACCTATTATGCGAATTCAAAATAACCAAACCACTAAAGTCAATCATTGTCATATCAAGCCATAAGTAAAGATCCTCGTTACTTTCGTTGTTGACTTCCTGGTGTGGAATGCACCGAAGCTAGACTTTCCGTAGGAGACGTTATAAATAACGCTGGCAAGTTGATAGGTATCAATGTGACGTGTTATCCAAGTCTTGGATGAGGGTCACAATTTTGAATGATATTTCTATTGTTAATAAATTTCCTGACGTATTCTTGAAGACTTCTTAGCCTACCCCAGAGCGTGAAATCGAATTTTGTATTGACTCCAATACAAAACCCATTTCTTAAACCCTCAAATATTTCTTCAACTAAAACGAACGTATTATGCGCCAAAGACGTTGGCTCGAGCTGTTGAAGACTACGATCGTACCATTCAATATCATCGTTGAAGTGCGAACGTGGTAGCTGACGCGTTGAGTAGAAGATCGTATGTGAGTGAGATGTTGTTAACATAAAGACCCATTTCGTATAACCTACAAATGATGATGATAGAATTAAAGACTCTAGGGACCCACGTAAAGATAACGAATATACGATTAGAATCGACTTTAATCGATAAAGTTAAAGTCGTGCAAGCTACGGACCCGGAGTTGATGAATACTAAGAAGAAGGCTCAAGAGGGCGTTATTCTAGAAGCAAGAATCGATGAAGAGAGAAAATCTCAACCCTCGATTTAATTGGCCCATTTGAAATCATCGATCAAGTAGGAACTGTGGCTTATAGACTCGTTTTACCGCCAAGTATGTCGCGTGTTCATAATATTTTTTAACATATTGATGTTACGTAAATATGTGGATGACCCGAACAACATTATTGATTTAGAACCGGAAGAGATAGCGGATAATTTAACGTATGAAAATGTACCTGTTAAAATCCTGGAATGTATTCAACACTCAAAGGTTATACCTCAGAGTTAGAATCTGACGAAGTGTTCTCATCTGTTCAGCATACCAGGTACGTACGAAAATTTTGAGGGCGAAATTTCATAAGGAGGGGAGATTGTGAAACTCCGGATTTTATGAATAAAGATTTAATTTTTCGAAATATTTTTTTAAATATTATGGTGTGAATTTAAGATAATGTTATAGTTGTGGGTAGTATTTATAAATTTTGCAAAGTATGTAAGTTGTTGTATTATATTCGATTAGTCGGGGAATATTATTTTTGTCAGGGAATATTCGTACGACGGCATAATTATTGGTAGACCCCACAACTAAATTATTGTCGGATTGAGAAAACGACAAAAATATTTAATTAAAAATAACGGCGAAAGTTTTACCGTTGATACTGTTGAACTACTTGGTAGTAAAAGTACAGTAATACGTGTGGTTGCATAGTAGCATACGGTATTGATTATTGAGGCTTACGTGATTAGTCACTCAGTTTGATTCAATTATTGTCAATTAATAATATGAATTATTTAGCGATAATAAAGTTTTGTTTTATTCGTATTATTAACGTAATAAAATAGAAACATCTTTTTATATAAAATAGAATACTTTATTAAAGTTATTCTATAAATAGAATATATTATATTTTATTTAAAAGATTTTTCTTTAAATATGGACCGTCAGATTAAAGTAAATCAATCTGGACCGTTCATGGATTAATTACTATGCATTCCATTTTTCTATAAATAGAAGTTCATTTCTTCATTATTTTCTTACGAATTTACTGAAACTCTAGAGAGAGAAACTATAGAGAGAGTTCTTCTTCTATAATCTTGAGCGTATTTCTTTAGAGTTTAAGAAAGCTTTGAGCGTAGTACAAGTTTTTTCGAGTATATTCTCGCCCTACCCGTCGAAATACTCTTCTTTCAAAGGTAAGAGATATTATTTGTTGTACTAGTAAGGGGTATTATTTCTTTTGTATTCATGAAGAGAATTTCTGTTATTCCATTATTTATTATTCTGTTGGAATAACATGTATACGCGGGCTACCCTATACTTGGTGAAATTCTTCTGTTATTCCATTTTCTATTATTCTGTCGGAATATCCTGTCTGTGCGTTTACGCCGGACCTGGTTCCATTATTTATTATTCTGTCGAAATATCCTGTATGTGCCTTACGCCGGACCTGGTTCCATTATTTATTATTATGTCAGAATATCATGTCTGTGCGTTTACGCCGGACCTGGTTCCATTATTTATTATTCTGTCGAAATATCCTATCGGTGCATTTACGCATGACCTGGTTCCACTATTTATTTTTCCTGTTGGAATAACCTGTCTGTGCGGTATATCGCATACATGGTGATTTCTTTTGTTATTCCATTCTTTATTATACTCAGTTGGTTAAAACTTTGACTTCTATACTCCACGAAATTAGTGGAATATCATTAATATTTGTGCTTCATCCAGTATATTTCATGGAAATATTCTTCTGAGCATTTTTGAATTTTACTCTACACAAAATTATCATGTTGACAATTTGGACGTTATTGGTTCATGGACAAATTAATTCTTGAACTTGTTTTATTGAATTCTTATATCATTGTCATCATCCTCATGTTTATATTTTGTTGAATATCATCTATGGCCTGTAGTGCATAGATAGACTTGGTATGATTATGACCAGGGATTAATCGGTGTAATCATGACCGCAATATTACAAATGATGTGAAAAAAGTCCTCATTGGCCCGTAGTGCATTGATGGACAGTTTTTGGTATGATTATGGCTATGATTCTCTTTGGCCGTAGTGCAGAGACGAAATATTTTATGGCATGATCAGGACTGTTGATGAAAATATGATTATCTTTAGCCGTAGTGCATAGATAATTCGTGGTCGTGATACTAAAGAAAATCCTTGGCCGTAGTGCAGGGGTGATTCGATGATGTGAATTATTTATTAAGCTGAGTCCCAGCGATAAAAGTCATGAAAAACCTTTTAAATCATAAAAGATAGTAGATTTTATTATCTACTTGACTCTTTTAATGGATTGTTGGTTCCGCTACAGTTAAACTTGATGTCTATTGTATTTTATCAGTTTAGCATTGTTGAAGACTAATGATAATTTATTCTGCATTATCTTAGTCATAATATTTCTTACTGGGCTAGTTGAGCTCACCCTTTCTTTCACTATTCTCTTCAGGAAATGAGAATGTAGCTAGGACTAGTCGGGGAACAGAGTGATGGTCCTAGATGATAGCATTAGTAGTCCTCACTATTCTATGTAATAGTGTGATAATAATTGTAATGAGGACTCCTTTTGAGTATGGATATTCTCTAGAAGACAATATTTGTATTCAAACTCAAAGTTTATGTTCTGTCGTATTGTACACGACAGTTATATTATTAAGTTGTATTTGAATTCTGTACCATGTATCTGGCGACTCAAGATGGGTGATGTATACCTAATTTTGGGGGCGTCACAGTATATCATCGCCCTACTAGTCGGAATACTCTTATTTGAAAGGTAAAGAGATATTATTATAGTAAGGAATTTTATTTGTTGTACCCGTAAGGGGTATTATTCTTTTTTATTCATGGAGAAATTCTTATGTTATTCCATTCTTTATTATTCTGTTAGAATAACCTGTATACGAGGCATATCCTATACATAACTTGTATACGCGGGCTACCCTATACTTGGTGAAATCCTTATGTTATTCCATTCTTTATTATTCTGTTGGACTATCTTGTCTGTGTGTTTTACACCGGACCTAGTTCCGTCTTTATTATTCTGTTGGAATAACATGTATACGTGGTTTACCGTATACCTGGTGAAGTCTGTTGTTATTCAATTCTTTATTATTCTGTTGGAATAACCTGTATACGCGGATTACTGTATACCTGGTGAAGTATGTTATTATTCAATTCTTTATTATTCTGTTGGAATATCCTGTCTGTGCGTTTACGCATGACCTGGTTCCATTATTTATTATTCTGTTGGAATAACCTGTTTGTGCGGATTACACACGCATGCTGAAATTCTTCTATTATTTCATTCTTTATTATTATATTGGAATAACCTATCTATGCGAAGTACTGCATACATGGTAAAATTCTTTTATTATTCCATTCTTTATTATATTGTTGGTTATTGGTTTTACAGTTATATATCTTTGGCTTATAGTGCAAAGATGATATGTTGTTGAATATCTTTGGCATGTAGTAAAAAGATGATCTGTTGTTTGATAGCTTTGACCCGTAGTGCGAAGATGGACAGGTGTATGACATGATCATGACCACTAGTGATAATAACGAATATCTTTGGCCATAGTGCATGGATAATTCAATGATGTGATTGGCAAGATCATGACCATTAGTTAACAGTTGAATGTCTTTGGTCGTAGTGCACTGAGAGGCAATTGACTGGTATGATCATGACCATTAGTTTTATAGTTGAATATCTTTGGCCCGTAGTGCAAAGATAAACAACAGATTGGTATGATCATTGTTATTACATTTGAATATCTTCAACCTTGGGGTAAGGATATTGAGTAAACGTTCTATTAAGCCTTTGTGGCAAGAAGGAACTGTTAATTCACATTATTATAAATACGAATTGTGAATTTAACTAACATCTTTAGTGCTTCAGGTGAATACAAGTGTTGAAAGTTCTATTTGTCTTGGGTATAACAAAGAACTGTTGATGAGTATTACAGGAATAAATTATCAACGATGGGCTTTTAATCTAGAGGAGATAGTAGACATTATGTTCTACTTGACTCTTCTGAGGGATTGTTGATTCCGCTGCAATTATGGTTGAAAACTTTTATTATATACCATATGTTCTAAATCTTTGATTTATTCTGATAAAGGATGTTAATAAATTAATTATCTTAGCCATGATATTCTTTACTGGGCTATTTGTGCTCACCTTTTTCGCTTCACAACTCCTTTCAGGTAATAAGAGTATAGCTGGGTCGAGCGGGGATAACAGGGAAATATTGTGATGGTCCGAGACTGTCAGAGTTTATCAGTACATTATAAAATGACATGACGTACAATATATAATTGTATTGAGGACCTAAGATGTGGGTGTCGTATTTTATACGTCACTTAATAATTGATTTTGGTGAACAACAATAGCGACTTTGAAAGCGTCAAAAGTGCACCTCATTAGAATGAATATGATAGTAATCTTCTCGTTCTTCTTTGGGGTCTTCAAATATTTGCTGCTGTATTTTATATGGCATTGTAACAATTTGAGTTTGGATATTGTCTACGAGATAATATTGTATTAAAACTCACAGTTAACTGTTGTCGTACCCTGCACGACAGTTCAACAGTTGTATAAATGAAGTTTGTATTTGATTTTTATAATATGATATCTGGCGACTCAGAATGGGTCGTGTGGACCTATTTTGGGGGCGTCATAATTGGTATCAGAGCTTAGGGATATGGTCGCTGGCGGAGATATTAGTTTAGAACTAGGAGGGGAGAGACGAGTAATATACTTCGCTAGGGTGTGACTTACCTAAGCTAAAATTGTTTACTTGATAAGTGGATAAATTGTGATATGTCGATTAACCTTTGATTTGAAGCTATATTCTAGAATGATATCTGAAATACAGGAGATGAGAAATGAGAAAATCATGATAGCGAGGAATTTATTGGGAATGTACAATCCGAAAAGAAAGTAAGGTATTCTCATCTCTTCGAATATCAGGTACGTACGTAAATTTCGAGGGCAAAATTTCATAAAGAGGGGAGATTGTGAGACCCCAAATTTTATGAAATAAAAGTATTCAATTTTTCTATTTTAGTAAATGGTTAAATCGATAAAAGGTTAAAGTTAAGGGTGATATGTGAAATTTTTTTAAGTAGACAAGTTGTCATAAAATACCCGGTTACTATTCACTCAAGTATTGTTCACTCAAGTATTTGGGACACTTTTTATGTCGGAGTTACTATTCATGAGTTACTATTCACGGGTTACTATTTACTCAAATTACTATTCACTCTAGTATTGTTCACTCGAGTATTTGGTACACTTTTTGTGTCGGAGTTACTATTCACGGGTTACTATTCACCCAAATTACTATTCACTCTAGTATTGTTCACTCGAGTATTTGAGATACTTTTTGTGTCGGAGTACTATTTATGAGTTACTATTCACAAGTTACTATTCACCCGAACAATATATTTATTTTCGGTCTAAATCATTTTTGGGTACAATATTATTCCATGAAGAGATGTACTAATTTTTCAGACCGTTGGTTGAAATTATAATAGTAAAAGTTTTTTTATATAAAACAGAATACTTTATTAAAGTTATTCTATAAATAGAATATATTATATTTTATTATGCATAGTGTTGCATAGCATTTTGCATAGTAAAATCTTTTTATATAAAATAAAATACTTTTATAAAGTTATTTGTTTTATTAGGTAATAATTAGAATATATTATATTTTATTTAAAAGATTTTGCTTTAAATATGGACCGTTAGATTAAAGTAAATTAATCTGGACCGTTCATGGGTTGGTTACTATTCATTCCATTCTTCTATAAATAGAAGCTCATTCCTTCATTATTTCTTACGAATTCACTGAAACTCTAGAGAGAGAAACTATAGAGAGAATTCTTTTTCTATAATCTTGAGCGTATTTTTTTAGAGTTTAAGAAAACTTTGAGAGTAGTGCAAGTTTTCTTGGAGTATATCATCGCCCTACTAGTCGGAATACTCTTATTTAAAAGGTAAAGGGATATTATTATAGTAAGGAATTTTATTTGTTGTACCCGTAAGGGGTATTATTCTTTCTTATTCATGAAGAAATCCTTATGTTATTTCATTCTTTATTATTCTGTTGGAATAACCTGTATACGAGGCATACCCTATACATAACCTGTATACGCGGGCTACCATGTACTTGGTGAAATCCTTATGTTATTTCATTCTTTATTATTCTGTTGGAATATCCTGTCTGTGTGTTTTACACCGGACCTGGTTCCGTCATTATTATTCTGTTGGAATAACCTGTATATGCGGTTTACCGTATACCTGGTGAAGTATGTTGTTATTCAATTCTTTATTATTCTGTTGGAATAACATGTATACGCGGATTACCGTATACCTGGTGAAGTCTGTTGTTATTCAATTCTTTATTATTCTGTTGGAATATCCTGTCTGTGCGTTTACGCATGACCTAGTTCCATTATTTATTATTCTGTTGGAATAACCTGTCTGTGCGAATTACGCACGCATGCTGAAATTCTTCTGTTATTCCATTCTTTATTATTATGTTGGAATAACCTATCTATGCGAAGTACTGCATACATGGTGAAATTCTTTTATTATTCCATTCTTTAGTATACTGTTGGTTATTGGTTTTACAGTTGTATATCTTTGGCCTGTAGTGCAAAGATGATATGTTGTTGAATATCTTTGGCATGTAGTGCAAAGATGATCTGTTGTTTGATAGCTTTGACCCGTAGTGCGAAGATGGACAGGTGTATGACATGATCATGACCACTAGTGATAATAACGAATATCTTTGGTCGTAGTGCATTGATAATTCAATGATGTGATTGGCAGGATTATGACCATTAGTTAACAGTTGAATGTCTTTGGTCGTAGTGCACTGAGAGGCAATTGACTGGTATGATCATGACCATTAGTTTTATAGTTTAATATCTTTGGCCCGTAGTGCAAAGATAGACAACTGATTGGTATGATTATTGTTATTACATTTGAATATCTTCAACCTTGGGGTAAGGATATTGAGTAAACGTTCTATTAAGCCTTTGTGGCAAGAAGGAACTGTTAATTCACATTATTATAAATACGAATTGTGAATTTAACTAACATCTTTAGTGCTTCAGGTGAATACAAGTGTTGAAAGTTCTATTTGTCTTGGGTATAACAAAGAACTGTTGATGAGTATTACAGGAATAAATTATCAACGATGGGCTTTTAATCTAGAGGAGATAGTAGACATTATGTTCTACTTGACTCTTCTGAGGGATTGTTGATTCCGCTGCAATTATGGTTGAAAACTTTTATTATCTACCATATGTTCTAAATCTCTGATTTATTCTGATAAAGGATGTTGATAAATTAATTATCTTAGCCATGATATTCTTTACTGGGCTATTTGTGCTCACCTTTTTCGCTTCACAACTCCTTTCAGGTAATAAGAGTATAGCTGGGTCGAGCGGGGATAACAGGGAAATATTGTGATGGTCCGAGACTGTCAGAGTTTATCAGTACATTATAAAATGACATGACGTACAATATATAATTGTATTGAGGACCTAAGATGTGGGTGTCGTATTTTATACGTCACTTAATAATTGATTTTGGTGAACAACAATAGCGACTTTGAAAGCGTCAAAAGTGCACCTCATTAGAATGAATATGATAGTAATCTTCTCGTTCTTCTTTGGGGTCTTCAAATATTTGCTGCTGTATTTTATATGGCATTGTAACAATTTGAGTTTGGATATTGTCTACGAGATAATATTGTATTAAAACTCACAGTTAACTGTTGTCGTACCCTGCACGACAGTTCAACAGTTGTATAAATGAAGTTTGTATTTGATTTTTATAATGTGATATCTGGCTACTCAGAATGGGTCGTGTGGGCCTATTTTGGGGGCGTCACATTAACATCTTGAAACTTGTTTAATAGATCCTCCATAGTAATAAGTACCATTATTATTTGTTCGTCCCCATGATCTATCCATTTTCCAGACACCTCTGCATTTGAATCTTCATACGCTTCCAAAAATATTCTTCTTCTGATTCTTCTGGCTAGGGTCAATGCAGAGGATGGGTGGGGAGTAGAATCATCTAATGGATCTTCATGAATAGATTCTGATATTTCTTGAGATTCTACCTCATCCATCTCAACTTCTTTTTTCCCTTATTCTTGTTCCCTTTCCTCATTTTCTTTTCTCTCTTATTCATCTTTAGGTGTGCCTTCTTCTTCTTTCCTTTCTTTTCTTTTTCGAATCGGAGTTGGATTCCTTCCGGACCAATTTCTCTGCCACTTTAGCCAGCTCATCTACCAATTTCTTCAATCTCACTTCTTCACTAACACTTTCTTTTGTCGACTTTGACTCATTCGTATCCCTCCAAGCTCATCTGCAATTTTCCTCATTTCAAAGCTTATTGAAGTATGTAAGGTAATTTTATTCCTCTAACATTTCTCTTAAGCATTCCTCAATCACTCTTTCCACAATCAACTTCAAACTGTCCACTCGTAGAGTCTCTACACTTTACAAATATCGAATTGAAAGACACACCCTTATACCCTCCTGCTGTGACGAACGAGATTTTGTAATTAATTTCTAATATTTATTGAATTAAATAAATATTTTTCGATGATTTAATTATTGGATTAAATAATTAATTGATGCAGTTGTGCTAGATTAATTTAATTATATGTGTTATATTTATTAAATTAATATGGAGAATTTTATTATTTGAAGTATGTGAGCTTATTGTATTAAAAGTAATATTTAATAAGCCATATTACTTAATTAATATAATTATTAATTAGAGAGTTAATGATTTGACATTATTAATTAATGAGAAAATTAATTATATGATTATGTGAATTTATGAGAGATTATTATATGTTATTTAATTAATTTAAATAATATATTTGAATTGGGTGTGACAAGAATTAAACTATATGATAAAGATTTATTGTGACGCCCCCAAAATTAGGTATACATCACCCATCTTGGGTCGTCAGATACATAGTACAAAATACAAATACAACTTACTAATACAACTGTCGTGTACAATACGACAAAACATAAACTGTGAGTTTGAATACAAATATTATCTTCTAGAGAGTATTCATACTCAAAAGGAGTCCTCATTACATTTATTAACACACCATTACATAGAATAGTGAGGACTACTAACTAATACTATCATTCGGACCATCACTCCGTTCCCCGACTTGCCCCAGCTACGTTCTCATTTCCTGAAGAGAACAGTGAAAGAAAGGGTGAGCTCAACTAGCCCAGTAAGAAATATTATGACTAAGATAATGCAGAATAAATTATCATTAGCCTTCAACAATGTTAAACTGATAAAATATAATAGACATCAAGTTTAACTACAGCGGAACAAGCAATCCATTAAAAGAGTCAAGTCGAAAATAAACTCTACTATCTTTTATGATTTAAAAGATTTTCCAACACTGTGATCGCTGAGACTCAGCTTAATAAAATAATTCACATCATCGAATCACCCCTGCACTACGGCCAAGGATATTCGTATATTCATTAATGGTCATGATCATGCCAACAACTGTCCATCAATGCACTACGGGCCAATGAGGACTTTTACCACATCATTTGTAACATTACGGTCATGATTACACCGAATAATCCTTGGTCATAATCATACCAAGTCCATCTATGCACTACAGGCCACAGATGACTTTCAACATTTTATAAACATGAGGATGATGACAATGATATAAGAATTCAATAAAACAAGTTCAAGAATTAATTTATCCAAGAATTAACAATGTCCAAATTGTCAACATGATACTACTTTGTGGAGTAAAATTCAAGAATGATCAGGAGAATATTTTCATGAATAGATACTAGATGAAGCGCAAATGTCAAGGATATTTCACAAATTTCATGGAGTATAGAAGTAAAAACTTAACCAACTGAGTATAATAAAGAATGGAATAACAAAAGAAATCACCATGCATGCGATAGACCGCACAGACAGGTTATTCCAACAGAATAATAAATAATGGAACCAGGTCCGGCGTAAACGCACAGACAGGATATTCCGACAGAATAATAAATAATGGAACCAGGTCCGGTGTAAAACACACAGACAGGATGTTCCAACAGAATAATAACAAGACGGAACTAGGTCCGGTGTAAAACACACAGACAGGATGTTCCAACAGAATAATAATAAAAACGGAACCAGGTCCGGTGTAAAACACACAGACAGGATGTTCCAACAGAATAATAATAAAAACGGAACCAGGTCCGGTGTAAAACACACAGACAGGATGTTCCAACAGAATAATAGAAGAATGTCACCAAGTATAGGGTAGACCGCGTATACAGGTTATTCCAACAGAATAATAAGAAATGGAATAACAACAGTTCTCTTCATGAATAAGAAAGAATAACACCCCTTACCGTTTTAAAGAAGAGCTGAAGTAAGGAAGTAGTTAAGTAGCAGAATACTCTTCTTCTCTCTCTCTCTCTCTATAGTTTCTCTCTCTAGAGTTCAGTGAATTCGTAAGAAATAATGAAGGAATGAGCTGCTATTTATAGAAAAATAGAATGCATAGTAACTAATCCATGAACGGTCCAGATTGATTACTTTAATCTGACGGTCCATATTTAAAGAAAAATCTTTTAAATAAAATATAATATATTCTATTTATAGAATAACTTTAATAAAGTATTCTGTTTTATATAAAAAGATGTTTCTGTTTTATTACGTTAATAATACGAATAAAACAAAACGTCATTATCGCTAAATAATTCATATTATTAACTGACAATAATTGAATCAAACTGAGTGACTTCTCACATAAGCATTAATAATCAATACCGTGTGCTACTATGCAACCACACGTATTACTGTACTTTTACTACCGAGTAGTTCAACAGTAACAATGGTAAAACTTTCGCCGTTATTTTTAATAAAATATTTTTGTCGTTTTCTCAATCCGACAATAATTCCGTTGTGGGGTCCACCAATGATTGTGTCGTTGTACGAATATTCCCTGTTAAAACGAATATTCCCCGACCAATCGAATATTATATAACAACTTGCGTACTTTACAAAATTTATAAATATTACCCACTATAACATTATATCAAATTTACTCCATAATATTCAAAAATTATATTTATAGAAAATTCATCTTTATTTATAAAAGTTGGGGTCTTACAACCTCCCCTTTTTATGAAATTTCGCCCTCGAAATTAGGGTACGTACCTGGTATGTCGAAGAGGTAAGGATACCTTGATTTCATTTCAGATTCTAACTCCCAAGTCATTTCCTCAACATCGTGGTTTCTCCACAAAACTTTGACTTGAGGTATAACCTTGGAGCGTAGAATATGTTCCTTCTTATCCAAGATTTGAACAGGAACTTCTTCATACGTCAAATCCTCCGCTATTTCGTCCGGTTCTAACTCAATAATGTGGTTCGGGTCTTCCACATATTTGCGTAACATGGATATGTGAAAAACGTTATGAACACGAGACATACTTGGCGGTAAAGCGAGTCTATAAGCCACAGTTCCTACTCGATCGAGGATTAAAAATGGACCGATGAATCGAGGATTGAGCTTTCCTCTCTTTCCAAATCTCGTAACTCCTTTCCATGGAGCAACACGTAAGAACACATGATCTCCTACATCAAATTTCACGTCCTTTCGATGAAGATCAGCATAACTCTTTTGTCGATCTTGTGAGGTTTTTATACGTTGTCGGATCGTTTGAATCTTTTCTGTAGTCATACGTACCAACTCCGGTCCCAACAACGTTGCTTCACCCACCTCATCCCAGCATACTGGAGAACGACATTTTCTTCCATACAATGCTTCGAATGGAGCCATGCCAATACTTGCTTGATAACTGTTGTTGTAGGAAAACTCCACCAATGGTAAGAACTTGTCCCAACTTCCCTTGAAGTCAAAGACACAGAGTCTTAATAAATCTTCTAGAGTTTGAATAGTCCTCTCTGATTGTCCGTCCGTCTGAGGATGATATGCCGAACTAAATCGTAAATTCGTGCCCATAGCTTTTTGTAAACTAACCCAAAATCGTGAAGTGAATCTTGGGTCTCGATCAGAAACTATGGATACTGGCATACCATGCAGTCTTACAATCTCGTTTATGTACATACGAGCAAGACGTTCAAGTGTATAAGTTTCTCGTATCGGTAAGAAATGAGCAGACTTGGTCAATCTATCAACAATGACCCAAATCGCATCAATACCTTGAGAAACCCTAGGAAGACCGGTAACGAAATCCATGGTAATGTGCTCCCACTTCCATTCTGGAATTTCAAGTGGTTGCAATGGACCTTTTGGTACTTGATGCTCCGCTTTGACTCGTTGACAAGTTAGACACCTTGAGATAAACAACGCTATCTCTCTCTTCATATTGCTCCACCAAAATGTATGACGAAGATCATGATACATTTTGGTACTTCCAGGATGGATTGCAAACGGTGTGTTGTGCGCCTCCATCATGATTTCATACTTTAAATCAGGGTTGTTAGGAACACAAAGTCTGGAGTTGACTCGAAGTATTCCTTCTTCATCGATTCTTGCTTCCGGCATAGCACCTTCTTGCACTTTCTTCCTCATACGCATCAGCTCCAGGTCTGTAGCTTGAGCAGCTTTAACTTTATCGATTAAAGTCGGTTCTACTCGTATATTCGCCATCATCACATGGGTCCCTGGAGTCTTTAACTCTATCTCCATCCTTTGCAAATCACACAAAATGGGTCTTTGTGTTGACAATATCGCACTCGTACTTGCATATGATCTTCTACTCAATGCGTCAGCTACCACGTTCGCTTTTCCAGGATGGTATTGAATGGTATGATCATAATCTTTCAACAGTTCAAGCCAACGTCGTTGTCGCATGTTGAGTTCCTTTTGAGTGAAGAAATATTTGAGGCTTTTATGATCCGTAAAGATCTCCACCTTCTCCCCATACAAGTAATGCCTCCAAATTTTAAGTGCAAAGACAACAGCTGCCAACTCTAGATCATGAGTAGGATAATTCCTCTCATATTCCTTGAGTTGTCTTGATGCATAGGCTATGACTTTTCCATGTTGCATGAGAACACATCCCAACCCTTTGCTCGAAGCATCACTGTAGATGACAAATCCCTCCGAGCCAGATGGTATTGTTAGAACAGGTGCTGAAATGAGTCTCCTCTTGAGTTCTTGAAAACTCTGCTCACATTCTTCGCTCCAACCGAACTTTGTATCTTTCCGAGTCAGCTGAGTTAATGGAGTAGCGATTCGAGAAAATCCTTCCACGAATCTCCGATAATAACCAGCTAAACCAAGAAAGCTACGTACTTCGGTTACTGATTTAGGTTGCTCCCAGCTTTGAATAGCTTCAATCTTTGCCGGGTCAACCGATATTCCACGACTTGATACTACGTGCCCAAGGAATGCTACCTCTTCCAGCCAGAACTCGCATTTCTTCAACTTGGCATAAAGCTTGTATTCACGAAGCTTTTGGAGTACCAGCCTCAAGTGTTGCTCATGATCTTCACGGCTTTTGGAATAAATAAGGATGTCATCGATAAAGACGACCACAAAGTGATCCAAATATTCCTTGAATACCCTGTTCATCATATCCATGAAGGCAGCAGGAGCATTAGTCAATCCAAAAGACATAACTAAGAATTCATAATGCCCATACCGAGTTCTGAAAGCCGTCTTTGGAATATCCTCAGTTCTAACCTTCAGCTGATGATATCCAGAACGAAGATCGATCTTTGAAAAGAATTGTGCTCCTTGCAACTGGTCAAACAGGTCATCAATACGTGGCAATGGGTACCTATTTTTGATGGTGACATGATTCAACTCCCGATAATCAATACAAAGTCGCATACTCCCATCTTTCTTCTTCACGAACAGAACAGGAGCACCCCAAGGAGAAGTACTAGGACGAATAAAACCAATGTCTAACAATTCCTGCAGTTGGGTCTTTAACTCCTGAAGTTCAATAGGAGCCATTCGATATGGGGCTTTGGAAATGGGTTTTGTACCGGGTTCAAGGTCGATACAAAATTCAATTTCACGCTCTGGGGGTAGGCCAGGAAGTTCTTCGGGAAATACGTCAGGAAATTTATTAACAACAGAAATATCATTCAAAGCTGACGTATTTTTGTTTAGATCTGTGACATGAGCTAAGAAAGCTTGACATCCGTTTTTCAATAAACGAATAGCTTTATGGCTTGAGATGACAGCGATTGATTTTAATGGTTTGGTTGCTTGAATTCGCATAATAGGTCGATTAGGAATATGAAAGCTAACAACCTTACGAAAATAATCAATTTTTGCATGATGAGTAGTTAACCAATCAATCCCTAGAATCACGTCAAATGCAAGTATTTTTAATGAAATAAGATCGACAGGTAATGTGTGGGTACCAACTTGAACCAAACAAGACTTATAAACCGTGGATGTAATGAAGGTTTCTCCCAATGGAGTTTCAACTGCTAAGTCAAAGTCTAATTTCTCCGGAATCAAATTTAATCGATGAGCGCAAGTAGGAGAAATAAAAGAATGGGTAGAACCGGTATCAAATAAAGTATAGACTTCGTTAGAGTTTATGATAAGCTTACCCGTGATGACCTCATTCGGGTTCCTTGCGTTCTGGGAGTTCACAACAAACGCTCTCCCTTGCACAACCGGTTTTGACTTTTCTGGGACGGCCTTTGGTGCCTCCATCCTAGCTGAATTTGTCTTCGGTAAACGACAAAATCGGGCTAAATGACCTTCTCTTCCACAATTATAACATGCTTTGGACGGCATCGCGCAGTTTGGACTGATGTGCCCCTCCCCTCCGCATTTGAAACATATGATAGGTGGTCGTTCTCCTTCCTTAACGACAGGTGCTGGTGCTGACGTCTTTCCATCATTGTTGAATCTCCTCTTCTTGAAATACCCATTCTTATTATTTTGGCCCTGATTACCACCGAAGTGGTTACCATTTCTGGCCTGTTGATTCCCTCCACGCTTGTTGTCACCGCTTCGATGACTGCTCTCACTGGTATTATCATTTTGCCGGCTGCTCTCTTTTGGTTGCGTTGTCTCGTTATCGCGCTCCACCAACTGAGCCCTATTTACAACATCTGAATACAAACACAATTTATGAGAAACAAGATGTTGACGTATCTCCGGCTTCAAACCTCTTAAAAACATCCGCGTCATTCTTTCTTCATTATCCACCAGGTGGGACGCAAACCGGGATAACTCCGCAAATTTTGCCTCGTACTGCGACACGGTCATATTATTCTGCTCCAATTTGATGAACTCCACCTCCTTCATGTGACGAATACTCTCGGGAAAGTATTTGTCGTTAAACAGCTCTTGGAACTTCTCCCAAGACATCTTCAGTGCGGCAGGTTGAGTACGCTTTATCGATTCCCACCAGTAATCTGCCTCTCCTCGCAACATAAAGGCGGCAAAGGGAACCTTTTGCTCCTCGGAGCAACCCAAGACATCAAATATCTTGGTGATCTGCTTTATCCATGTTTCAGCTACAAGTGGTTTGGGTTCTCCCTTAAACTCCGGTGGTCCCAGCTCCTTAAACTGTTTAGCGGTGACCGCTTGAGAGTTTCCAGTATTTCCACCTACGTTGTGGACAGGAGCCGCTTTCACCTGTTGTTGCATGAATTGCATAAAACCTCTGAACATTCCATCATTCATCATCTGGTCAGTGTTGTTGTTTGCATGAGGATTGTCACCTTCCTGATGAACATTATCCTGATTATTGATATGTGGTGAATCAATAATCGTCTGTGCTCCATTGCTATTCTCAACATTCTCAGATGCCATTTTCAGATACTGCCACAAAATAAAAGTTAATTGATATGTCATATATTATCCTTATATTATGACCGACCAATTAAATACCATGCAAATAAACTTAGGTAGGTCATACTAGCGAAGGAATTCCCCGTCTCTCCCCTCCTAGTTCTATTCTCACATCTTAGCCAGGGATCATATCCCTAAGCTCTGATACCAACTGTGACGCCCCCAAAATTAGGTATACATCACCCATCTTGGGTCGTCAGATACATAGTACAAAATACAAATACAACTTACTAATACAACTGTCGTGTACAATACGACAAAACATAAACTGTGAGTTTGAATACAAATATTATCTTCTAGAGAGTATTCATACTCAAAAGGAGTCCTCATTACATTTATTAACACACCATTACATAGAATAGTGAGGACTACTAACTAATACTATCATTCGGACCATCACTCCGTTCCCCGACTTGCCCCAGCTACGTTCTCATTTCCTGAAGAGAACAGTGAAAGAAAGGGTGAGCTCAACTAGCCCAGTAAGAAATATTATGACTAAGATAATGCAGAATAAATTATCATTAGCCTTCAACAATGTTAAACTGATAAAATATAATAGACATCAAGTTTAACTGCAGCGGAACAAGCAATCCATTAAAAGAGTCAAGTAGAAAATAAACTCTACTATCTTTTATGATTTAAAAGATTTTCCAACACTGTGATCGCTGAGACTCAGCTTAATAAAATAATCCACATCATCGAATCACCCCTGCACTACGGCCAAGGATATTCGTATATTCATTAATGGTCATGATCATGCCAACAACTGTCCATCAATGCACTACGGGCCAATGAGGACTTTTACCACATCATTTGTAACATTACGGTCATGATTACACCGAATAATCCCTGGTCATAATCATACCAAGTCCATCTATGCACTACAGGCCACAGATGACTTTCAACATTTTATAAACATGAGGATGATGACAATGATATAAGAATTCAATAAAACAAGTTCAAGAATTAATTTATCCAAGAATTAACAACGTCCAAATTGTCAACATGATACTACTTTGTGGAGTAAAATTCAAGAATGATCAGGAGAATATTTTCATGAATAGATACTAGATGAAGCGCAAATATCAAGGATATTTCACAAATTTCATGGAGTATAGAAGTCAAAACTTAACCAACTGAGTATAATAAAGAATGGAATAACAAAAGAAATCACCATGCATGCGATAGACCGCACAGACAGGTTATTCCAACAGAATAATAAATAATGGAACCAGGTCCGGCGTAAACGCACAGACAGGATATTCCGACAGAATAATAAATAATGGAACCAGGTCCGGTGTAAAACACACAGACAGGATGTTCCAACAGAATAATAACAAGACGGAACCAGGTCCGGTGTAAAACACACAGACAGGATGTTCCAACAGAATAATAATAAAAACGGAACCAGGTCCGGTGTAAAACACACAGACAGGATGTTCCAACAGAATAATAATAAAAACGGAACCAGGTCCGGTGTAAAACACACAGACAGGATGTTCCAACAGAATAATAGAAGAATGTCACCAAGTATAGGGTAGACCGCGTATACAGGTTATTCCAACAGAATAATAAGAAATGGAATAACAATAGTTCTCTTCATGAATAAGAAAGAATAACACCCCTTACCGTTTTAAAGAAGAGCTGAAGTAAGGAAGTAGTTAAGTAGCAGAATACTCTTCTTCTCTCTCTCTCTCTCTATATAGTTTCTCTCTCTAGAGTTCAGTGAATTCGTAAGAAATAATGAAGGAATGAGCTGCTATTTATAGAAAAATAGAATGCATAGTAACTAATCCATGAACGGTCCAGATTGATTACTTTAATCTGACGGTCCATATTTAAAGAAAAATCTTTTAAATAAAATATAATATATTCTATTTATAGAATAACTTTAATAAAGTATTCTGTTTTATATAAAAAGATGTTTCTGTTTTATTACGTTAATAATACGAATAAAACAAAACGTCATTATCGCTAAATAATTCATATTATTAACTGACAATAATTGAATCAAACTGAGTGACTTCTCACATAAGCATTAATAATCAATACCGTGTGCTACTATGCAACCACACGTATTACTGTACTTTTACTACCGAGTAGTTCAACAGTAACAATGGTAAAACTTTCGCCGTTATTTTTAATAAAATATTTTTGTCGTTTTCTCAATCCGACAATAATTCCGTTGTGGGGTCCACCAATGATTGTGTCGTTGTACGAATATTCCCTGTTAAAACGAATATTCCCCGACCAATCGAATATTATATAACAACTTGCGTACTTTACAAAATTTATAAATATTACCCACAACTATAACATTATATCAAATTAACTCCACAATATTCAAAAATGATATTTATAGAAAATTCATCTTTATTTATAAAAGTTGGGGTCTTACATTTATTAAATTAAATGGTTTTTAAATTCTATTCTAACTAACCAAACGGAGCCTTAATAGGAGTTATGAGCAGTTAACCTATGCTGGGTAACTGACCATAGTGCGCGTCAATTGCTTGATTAATATACGTATTCTCCTTCTTCCTTTTTATTATCTGGCTAAGTCTGGCATATAACAGAGATGGAAAAGAGAGAGAGTCTGAGAAATTGATTTAGGGAGTTGGAGAATTGTTGAGGAATACTTTAATTCATCTCCTATTACTTTATTTACGCTTGGGTAATCTCTTTAACCCTGTTTTTTTTACGTCATTTAAAGTTTCCATGAATATGACTCCTAAGTCTTCTGTAAAGTCTCTGTAATTGAAATTGTGAGAGTTATGTGCATATATGTATAAGATGTCATTTTAATGTGTTTTAATATGTATTATATATAATTCCTTATCATCAGTTCATAATTTTATGTCGTTAATCTGATGACTTGCCATTTCAAAAATATACAGAGTTTGGATTTTTGGCCTTATGGCCTTATACGTGATTTTAGTATGTCAAACATAAATGTTTTCGTAGATTTTACATTCGTATATTATTGTGCATGTTAATATGAAGAGACCAAACATTAAATGAACGGATTTGGCTTTATAATGAATCCGTGGCGTTGAATTTTAGGAATTTATGTTAAAAACTTCACGAACATCAAGAACAGAGGAAAATTTTATGTTTTAATTCTGTGATTATATGTTTTAATGGGTTAAAATCACTTTATAGATGTTGTATTATGATTATACATGAATTATAACATGTGGGTATGTCTAAATTCGTGTAGTAATAAATTAAATTGGAGTTTTTGGTTGTGTTCTGCAATTTTCGCGAATTGCAGAACAGTTTCTGGCTCGCCGCGCCGCGGCGCCAGTCTCACTCCTAAACATCCGCGTCACAGTTCCACCGCGCCGTAGCGCCAAGATTCCAGCCGCAGCGCCATGTGTCCAGCTGCAGCGCCACGGCGCCGCAGCGCGAAGATCAAGTATAACAGTGGCGCCGCAGCGCCACTCTCCAGAATGTCCAAAATTGTAATTTTTTTTAATGTTAAGTCTAGCAATGTGTTAGTAACTTAATGTAATGAATATGTAAACATGTTAGAAATATAATGAAATGATAAAATAGTTGTTTAACATGTAAATAACATAATTACATGTGAATTGAATTATTGAATACATAATTAACTTGATAATTCATGAAGTACAAATTATGTGACAAAGTGGTAAATTGATTAAGTATAGTCAATAATCAAAGTAGACAAAGAGAATGAGTTTATGATGATTAGTTAAGTTATAATTAACTGGTATTGTGAATGTGAATAGAATGTAGGATTTAATTCAAAGAAAGTGATTAGTTAAAGTATAATCTACGTAAGAGGCAAGTTCCCTAACCCTACTTGTCATGATTGTTCAAGTTTATTATTTACCTTGAATAAATTATCGTTACTATTATTCAAGTTCAAATGTTATATTAAAGATTTATTATCTTTTCAAAGTATGATTTAGTTATACAATAATTGTTCTATTGTATACTTCTTGAGATTATTATTCAAATTGAATATCATTATTGTTGAACCTTATTAGACTAGTGAAACCTTAATGATTCAACTAGTCCATAGTTGATGAGCGTTCTAAATTTCAGAACCCTTGATGAATTATCCAAACCAAACTTCCTTTGGTGCGGACTCGAATGTCAAACTGAGATGATTATTCGCATGTTATTATACTGTTATTTCATTTTTATACTTGTGGGCATTTGTGCTCACTCTTGCTTAATAATAACATTGCAGTTAAGAACGAAAGAGCTGACGAACCTTCCACTAGTAAGGGCAAGGGCAAAGTTAGCAAATGATGGAGACTTGTTATTTGATATGACTTGTTATTTTATATGATGTATTTGTTTAAGACTTATTTATTTATAATTCCGCACAGATGTTTAAGGTTATTTTAACCTGGGATTGTATTATTATTCAGATGTTGTAACCCTATAAAGGGAAGATTTTAATTCTATCTATTGCATGGTTTGCATTTATTATGGGTAGGTAGATAGATGATATTTGTATCGTGAACACCGAATCCTGTGAAAATGGAAGTACCGGATTTGGGGGTGTCACAAGTTGGTATCAAAGCCGTAGGTTATGAACCTTAGGTGGGAGAACAATCTTAGGTAGTAGCCTTATAGAAAGAAGATAGTAAAGGAAAACTCTTATCGAGTTTTAAGAAATGAATTTTTGGTAATTCATTGAAGATAATAAAATACATTATGTGTTTATGTGTTAATTTATGTGCTCGTTAGTACGACTTAGTAACTAAAACTTAAAATTTTGTTGTCAGGATGACGAATGTTGGAGAAGCTAGTCAAGCTGGGGAGGAAGAACCCCGATTACCTATAGTACCTACAGAGGAGGAGCCCCGAGACATACATGTTGTTAGAGAACAGTTAGTTCAGAGGGAGTCATCTCTATTGATCACAGTTGTTGGTCAGGAGCATGAGCCCGAGACTGATCCTAAGGAGGATCCTGAGGAGGAGTTTGATGAGGAAGAGGAAGAAGAGGAGTTACCACGGTACACCGTTGATGCGGAGATGTATGACACGTTATACGACCAAAACGTGGAATTACAAGACGAGGTTCAGGAATTGACTGAGCGAGCGACTATTCAACAGTCTACTTTAGAGGAGAAGGAGAGGGAGATTTCGACTCTTCACACACGATTGGGAAATGTAGAATGGGATTTGGTCCATGAGAAGGGTCAAACCGAAGATAAGACCGAGGAGATAGAGAAGCTGAAAAAGGAACTGAAAGAAACCTCCGGAAGACTGAAAATAGCAGAGGAAGGATGGGTAAGAGAATCACGTCGAGCTGATCGTGCAGAAGATGATAGTCGTGCAAAGAAGGCAAAGCTTGAAGAGACATACTCTACACTTAACAAGGCAATGAATGAGACCCAAGATCAAGTTTTGAGGTACCCAATCCAGTTCGAAGGACTTCCATTGTATATGATGGATCGCAGGATGATGTATCGCATCTTAGAAGAGGAGCGTAGCAAGGCTATTCAGTACCTTGACCGACATTGATATGATTTATTTAATTATGTGAAGAACTTAATTAGTTTTTTTTAGATGTAAATTCTGACGTGTTTATGAACGAAAGAATATTTTAATGTTTTAAATCCTGTGGATTCTATATTCCAGGATAGTTGATGTAAATAGCAGTGATGCTATAGTTTGATGTTAAAACTTTTGATTTGAATGAAAATATATAAAATTGTTTGAGATGATGTGTTAAATGAGTATGTTAAATTGTTGAGTAATGCCTTAACTATTTAGAGAAATAAATAAAGTTCTAATAAGCGTGTATTTAACAGAAAAATGCCGCCAAAGAAAAGACAACAGCGTCAACTGGCTCAGGAAGAGTCAACCAATAATAACAATAACGCCAACGCTAATCATGTTCATCAATTGGTGAACTTACTGATGGGAGCAATGAACAATCAACCTCAAGCTCCACCAAACACAACGTTTAAAGACTTCAAGGCGGTAGGACCGCCAGAGTTCAAAGGTTCCAGGAACCCAATCGAGGCTCAAGCGTGGGTCATGGAAATGGAGAAAGTATTCGACGTTGCTAGGGTTAGAGAAGACCAGAAGATCACTTTCGCAACGTTTATGTTGAAGTCTGCGGCTAGCTACTGGTGGCAAGCAAACAAAGTGCGAGTAGGTGAAGGTGTAATTACGTGGGAGAGATTTAAAGAAATGTTTTTCGAAATGTACTTCCCAACTAGTTCGCAGAATCAGATGGAGATTCAATTTCTAGAACTGAAGCAGGGAAACATGAGCGTACCTGATTACGCGGCTAAATTCGATGAGTTGGAAAGGTTTGCCCCGTACCAAGTACACACTGACGAAAGAAAGGCCAGAAGATTTAAACAAGGACTAAAGCCTTGGGTTTATAGTAAGGTGTCAATGTTTCAGATAAACACATTTTCTGGAGTACTGGAAAAAGCCATCCTCGCTGAAGGTTGAAGCGATGCGGTGACCAAGTACAATCAAGAGCAGAAGAAAAAGAAGAGTGAAGGTGAAGGAAATAACAAGACTGGTGGGAGTAACACTGGGGGTAGTCATAATCAGAAGAGGAAGTGGACGGATAACTCGTCAGCTGGAAGTCAACAAGGAGGGCAGAAGAAGAAAATAGAAGTGTGCTCAAACTGCGGAAAAGCTCATCTGGGAGTTTGCATGAAAGGGAAGCGAGTGTGCTACAATTGTGGTTAGGAAGACCACATAGCACCAAACTGTCCAAACCCAAAAAAGGGTTCTTGTTTTAACTGTGGTTCTAAGGATCATCTAGCAAGAGACTGCCCCAAGAAGGGATCAGGAGGAGCAGTGCAAGGAGGTAACTGTGGAAATAGCAGTGGAAATACCTTAACCATTACTGGACCACCTGCAACAAACCGACCGACCGCCAGAACTTTCAATATGACAGTGCAGGACGTAATCCAGTCTCATGATGTGGTGTCAGGTATCATTCCGACCAATGAAATTAATGCTTATGTTTTATTTGATTCGGGTGCTACTTGTTCCTTTATATCCGAAGACTTTGCTAATAGTTTAGATTTGCTTATGGATGAGTTGGAATATCCCATGAATATAGAAATTGCGAATAGAGAGATAATTCCTGTTAAGTACGTGTTTAAGAACTGTAGGGTCGATATTAAGGGTAATATCATGAACGTAGATCTTATCCCTATTCGGCTTGGGGAATTTGACGTTATTTTGGGTATGGATTGGTTATCCAATTGTGGGGCGATAATTGACTGCCAGAAGAAACGTATTAACCTTATGACTCCGTCAAAGGTTATATTTTATGGTAGCAAGTCGCCTAGACAAGCGAGTTATCTGACGATGATGCAGGTCAGGAAGTTATTAAGACAAGGCTGTGTAGGATACTTAGCTTACATAGTCGACAGTCGAAAAGAGAATCTGAAGATAGAAGAAATACCGATTGTAAGGGAATTCGTCGACGTATTTCCAAACGATTTGCCAGGACTTCCACCAGATAGAAAGGTAGATTTCGTGATCGATTTTGCGCCCAAAACCGCTCCAATATCGAAGGCATCATACCGAATGGCACCAGTAGAGATGAAAGAACTGATGGTCCAACTACAAGAATTGCTGGACAAAAAGTACATTCAACCGAGGGTATAGCCGTGGGGAGCGCCGGTATTGTTTGTGAAAAAGAAGGGCGGATCGATGCGGCTCTGCATTGACTATAGAGAACTGAATAAGGTCACGATTAAGAATAGATATCCATTACCAAGAATCGACGATCTGTTTGATCAATTAAAGGGAGCAAGATACTTTTCCAAGATAGACTTGAGGAGTGGTGATCACTAACTGAATGTGAGGCCAGAGGATGTACCAAAAATAGTGTTCAGAACGCGATACAGTCACTGCGAATTTTTAGTAATGTCGTTTGGTCTAACGAATGCTCCTGCAGCATTTATGGGACTAATGAATGGTGTGTTCAAGCCGTTTTTGGACAAATTCGTGGTGGTATTTATAGACGACATTCTGGTATATTCCAAAACCAAAGAAGAACACGAAGAACATTTAAGGTTAACGTTGGAAGTATTGAGAAGGGAGAAGTTGTACGCTAAATTTTTGAAATGCGAATTCTGGATCGAGCGAGTACAATTTCTTGGTCACGTGATCGATAAAAACGGAATTTTGGTAGATCCATCTAAAGTCGAAGCCGTAATTAACTGGGATCAACCGAGAACGCCGTCAGAAGTAAGAAGTTTTCTTGGATTGGCGGGATATTATAGAAGATTCATTCAACATTTTTCCAAGATCGCAACTCCGTTAACGAATTTAACTTGAAAAGCTGTGAAATTTGTTTGGACGAAGAAGTGTGAGGAGAGCTTTCAAGAATTAAAGAAGAGGTTGAGTTCGGCACCTGTGTTATCTCTTCCGGATAATACGGGCAATTTTGTGGTTTTTAGCAATGCGTCGCATAAAGGACTTGGCTGTGTATTGATGCAAAACGGTAAAGTCATTGCGTATGCCTCACGACAGTTGAAGGATTACGAGAAGGGATACCCGACCCATGATTTAGAGTTAGCTGCAGTTGTTTTTGCTTTAAAAATTTGGAGGCACTATCTCTACGGGGAGAAGTGTGAGATATATACGGACCACAAGAGTCTGAAATATATTTTCACACAGAAGGATTTGAATATGCGTCAAAGAAGATGGTTAGAATTAATTAAAGATTACGACTGTGAAATTTTATACCATCCGGGTAAAGCGAATGTAGTTGCCAACGCCTTAAGTAGAAAGGGTCGTGAGAAATTGATGATGTTGACTGCTCAGGAGGAGCTAATCACAGAAATGGAGAAACTGGAGTTGGAAGTGAAATATCCAATGGAGATTGATGAGAAGCTATTTCAGATGTAATCTGGTACAACTTCACTAGATAAAGTGAAGGAGGCTCAGCTTCAGGATGATGAATGCAAAAAGGTTGCAAAGAAGATATCTGAAAGGACCGAACCGAGATTTAAGATGGATAAGGAAGGAATACTGAGATTTGAGAGTAGAATTTGGGTACCGCCAGTACAAGAGATTAAGGAAGATATTTTAAGCGAGACTCATAGTTCACGATATTTGATTCACCCTGGTAGTACCAAAATGTACCAAGATCTTCGACAACTTTTTTGGCGGCCGAATTTGAAACGTGATGTTGCAGAATGTGTTGCCAAGTGTCTGATATGTCAGAAAGTAAAAGCAGAACATCAGAGACCAAGTGGATTACTTCAACCGTTGGAAATCCCAGAATGGAAATGGGAACATATTACAATGGACTTCGTGGTTGGCCTTCCGACGACTCAAAAAGGCTACGACGCAGTATGGGTTATCGTTGACCGACTGACGAAATCTGCACACTTCCTTCCGATCAAAATAAGATTCAACTTAGATCAGTTGGTCAGGCTATACGTAAAAGAGATTGTTTCGAGGCACAGAGTTCCGGTATCAATTATTTTAGATAGGGATCCGCGCTTCACATCAAATTTCTGGAAACATCTTCAGGAATGCATGGGTACGCAATTGCGAATGAGTACAGCTTACCATCCTCAAACAGACGGACAGAGTGAGAGAACGATTCAGACATTAGAAGATATGCTAAGAGCCTGTGTGATGGACTTTAAAGGAAATTGGGATGATCACCTACCATTAGTAGAGTTCGGCTATAATAACAGTTACCACGCTAGTATTGGCATGCCGCCTTATAAAGCTTTATACGTCAGAAAGTGCAGAACTCCGCTTTACTGGGATGAAGTTGGTGAAAGACAATTGCTAGGGCCAGAATTGGTACAGCAGACGGCAGAAATAGTTAAAGTAATCCGAGCACGACTGGTAGCGGCTCAAGATCGATAGAAGAAATACGCTGATCCACAGCGTAAAACTATCGAGTTTGAATCAGGTAGTTATGTTTTCTTGAAGGTCTCTCCCTGGAAAGGGAAGATCAGGTTCGGAAAGAAAGGAAAATTGAGCCCAAGATTCATTGGACCCTTTGAAGTACTGAGAAGAATCGGAGAAGTTGCGTATGAGGTAGCCTTACCTCCAGCACTCGAGAATATCCATAACGTCTTCCATGTTTCTATGTTGCGACCCTACAAGCCTGATTACAAGCATGTAATTGAATATGAACCCCTACATTTTGAGAAACACTTATCTTACGAAGAAATTATGTCCAAATGCGAAACATATTCGAACATGTGACCTATCATTTGGAACTTTGGTCATTTATGTCAAACATAAATATTTTCGTAGATTTTACACTCGTATATTATTGTGTATGTTAATACGAAGAAATTCCTGTCCAAATTGTCGACCGAAAAGAACAAGTTCTGAGAAATAAAGTTAAACCTTCAGTTAAGGTAATTTGGAGAAACCACAACGCTGAAGAAGCTACGTGGGAACTGGAAGAGAATATGATGAAGAATTACCCTCATTTATTTACTTAATTATTTGTAAGCGATTCTGGGGACAGAATATTTGTAAGGGGGGAAGAATGTAACGGGTCAAAATTTATTGAGTAGTGATTCTGGGGACAGAATCCTTTTAAGGGGGGAAAGATGTGACGAACGAGATTTTATAATTAATTTCTAATATTTATTGAATTAAATAAATATTTTTTGATGATTTAATTATTGGATTAAATAATTAATTGATGCAGTTGTGGTAGATTAATTTAATTATATGTGTTATATTTATTAAATTAATATGGAGAATTTTATTATTTGAAGTATGTGAGCTTATTGTATTAAAAGTAATATTTAATAAGCCATATTACTTAATTAATATAATTATTAATTAGAGAGTTAATGATTTGACATTATTAATTATTGAGAAAATTAATTATATGATTATGTGAATTTATGAGAGATTATTATATGTTATTTAATTAATTTAAATAAGATATTTGAATTGGGTGTGACAAGAATTAAACTATATGATAAAGCTTTATTAAATTAAATAGTTTTTAAAATCTATTCTAACTAACCAAACGGAGCCTTAATAGGAGTTATGGGTAGTTAACCCATGCTGGGTAACTGACCATAGTGCACGTTAATTGCTTGATTAATATACGTATTCTCCTTCTTCCTTTTCATTATCTGGCTAAGTCTGGCATATAACAGAGAGGGAAAAGAGAGAGAGTCTGAGAAATTGATTTAGGGAGTTTGAAAATTGTTGAGGAATACTTTAATTCATCTCCTATTACTTTATCTACACTTGGGTAATCTCTTTAACCCAATTTTTTTTACGTCATTTAAAGTTTTCATGAATATGACTCCTAAGTCTTCTGTAAAGTCTCTGTAATTGAAATTGTGAGAGTTATGTGCATATATGTGTAAGATGTCATTTTAATGTGTTTTAATATGTATTATATATAATTCCTTATCATCAGTTCATAATTTTATGTCGTTAATCTGATGACTTGTCATTTCAAAAATATACAGAGTTTGGGTTTTTGGCCTTATGGCCTTATACGTGATTTTAGTATGTCAAACATAAATGTTTTCGTAGATTTTACACTCGTATATTATTGTGCATGTTAATACGAAGAGACCAAACTTTAAATGAACGGATTTGGCTTTATAATGAATCTGTGGCGTTGAATTTTAGGAATTTATGTTAAAAACTTCACGAACATCAAGAACAGAGGAAAATTTTATGTTTTAATTCTGTGATTATATGTTTTAATGGGTTAAAATCACTTTATAGATGTTGTATTATGATTATACATGAATTATAACATGTGGGTATGTCTAAATTCGTGTAGTAATAAATTAAATTGGAGTTTTTGGCTGTGTTCTGCAATTTTCACGAATTGCAGAACAGTTTCTGGCTCGTCGCGCCGCGGCGCCAGTCTCACGCCTAAACATCTGCGTCGCAGTGCCACCGCGCCGTAGCGCCAAGATTCCAGCCGCAGCGCCACAGCGCCGCAGCGCCATGTGTCCAGCTGCAGCGCCACGGCGCCGCAGCGCGAAGATCAAGTATAACAGTGGCGCCGCAGGGCCACTCTCCAGAATGTCCAGAAATGTAATTTTTTTTTAATGTTAAGTCTAGCAATGTGTTAGTAACTTAATGTAATGAACATGTAAACATGTTAGAAATATAATGAAATGATAAAATAGTTGTTTACATGTGAATTGAATTATTGAATACATAATTAACTTGATAATTCATGAAGTACAAATTATGTGACTAAGTGGTAAATTGATTAAGTATAGTCAATAATCAAAGTAGACAAAGAGAATGAGTTTATGATGATTAGTTAAGTTATAATTAACTGGTATTGTGAATGTGAATAGCATGTAGGATTTAATTCAAAGAACGTGATTAGTTAAAGTATAATATACGCAAGATGCAAGTTCCCTAACCCTACTTGTCATTATTGTTCAAGTTTATTATTTACCTTGAATAAATTATCGTTACTATTATTCAAGTTCAAATGTTATATTAAAGATTGATTATCTTTTCAAAGTATGATTTAGTTATACAATAATTGTTCTATTGTATATTTCTTGAGATTATTATTCAAATTGAATATCATTATTGTTGAACCTTATTAGACTAGTGAAACCTTAATGATTCAACTAGTCCATAGTTGATGAGCGTTCTAAATTTTAGAACCCTTGATGAATTATCCAAACCAAACTTCCTTTGGTGCGGACTCGAATGTCAAACTGAGATGAACAACCCTGTATAGGGGATTATTTACGCTTTAGCGTTAAGATATTGTGCACAGTATGGTACTAAGGGTTGATCCCCCTAAGTACGAGAAGAAGGTCCATAGTCTTATGACTGTTAAAGGTTTCAAGTATAACCCTTGTTAACCTAGGACATAGTTCAAGGTCTTATGACCCTCAGAATTCTTTTGATTCTTATTATTCACTCTTGATTCAAAAGTTGAGCTTTTATTCAGATGTCTTTGATTTATTCGCATGTTATTATACTGTTATTTCATTTTTATACTTGTGGGCATTTGTGCTCACTCTTGCTTAATAATAACATTGTAGTTAAGAACGAAAGAGCTGACGAACCTTCCACTAGTAAGGGCAAGGGCAAAGTTAGCAAATGATGGAGACTTATTATTTGATATGACTTGTTATTTTATATGATGTATTTGTTTAAGACTTATTTATTTATAATTCCGCACAGATGTTTAAGGTTAGTTTAACCTGGGATTGTATTATTATTCAGATGTTGTAACCCTATAAAGGGAAGATTTTAATTCTATCTATTGCATGGTTTGCATTTATTATGGGTAGGTAGATAGATGATATTTGTATCGTGAACACCGAATTCTGTGGAAATGGAAGTACCGGATTTGGGGGTGTCACACCTGCTCCAGCACCAAATGTAGAACCACAATCAAATGTTCTATCCAATATTCCTTCGTCTTCTGCAAATGAATTACTTGACATCTCAGTTTCTCTTGATAACATCTACCAGAGCAAGGAAGTAAAGTGTGATATTCAAATTTTAGAAAGCCATAAGTTTAATCAAACGACTGTGAAGAATTCAGAAGCCCTGTTTGAAAAAAAATACACAATGTTATAACTTCTGCAAAGAAAATACCTGAAGACGTCGAAATTTCGAGAAAGAATAAAGTGTAAATCAAGGCTCTATCTGACAGAGTTGCTGAGCTAAGTGATAAAGTTGATGCCCACATAATGAAATCTGAGCTGACATGGTTATGACCTCTGTTCAACTTAAAGAGCTCGTTGATTTAGTGATGCATCTCTCTCTCATCTATGATGACAAAAAGGGGGGAAAAGAGGAGAATAGGAAGTTTAAAAAAGAGGAAGGATCAAAAGAAGAAAGGAAAGGAGCCAACAATTGAGGGGGAGTTAGAAGAAGAGGATGAAGAGAAAAAAGCAAGATCTTAGGGGGAACTGGAAGAGATGGATTAGGAGAGTAAAGCAACCAGCAGCAGCAACAACAAAGGGAAAATACATCTTTTATAACAAGCCAACGAAGTTTTCTTTTGTGTGGTAGATTTTGATTATTAAAAATGTGTCTCAATTGTTAGGTTATGTATGTTTTAAGACGTTTAGTATGCTTAGTCTTCTTTAAATGCTTGGATGGATGTTAATTTAATTACTTTTTAATGGTTGATATATATTCATATATGTTGGTTTAGCAATATAGTGACTTACTGTATCATAAATCACTCATACTTGTGCATATGCATTTTATTGAACTAACTGAATGGCATACTATAGTATTTTTTTCATCATCAATTAGGGGGAGATTGTTAGGAATCTGCATATAGATTAAAAGGCTAATTTATGGAGGGGGAGATTGTTTAGAATCTACATAATATTACAAATGTATAAGATTTGATGATGATCAAGATGATTTAAAGTATATTTGTAAAAGTAAGTTTTGTAGTCCTTAATAAAATGATGAATGTACAAAGACTTAGAATAGAGGAATGATCAAACTTGTTAGGTTGATCTTACTGAGTTTATCTAAATGATTGTAATATATATGAACTTATTGACTGAAGCATACTTGTGAAAGAGAAGATTTGTAAAGTCTTTAAGAAATAAATGTACAAGAACTTTGAACTAAAAATTTCAAAATTGTTATGTTAGGTTGATCTTAAATGAAATATCATTATCTGATGAACAAATGACTAAAATATATTTGTAATGATGAATTTTGTAAAGTCTTTAAGAAACACATGTGTAAGACCCCAATTTTTATAAATAAAGATGAATTTTCTATAAATATCATTTTTGAATATTATGGAGTTAATTTGATATAATGTTATAGTTGTGGGTAATATTTATAAATTTTGCAAAGTAAGCAAGTTGTTATAAAATATTCGTTTGGTCGGAGAATATTCTTTTTGTCGGGGAATATTCGTACGACGGCACAATCATTGGTGGACCCCACAACGGAATTATTGTCGGATTGAGAAAACGACAGAATTATCTTTCTATAAAAATAACGGCTGAGGTGTTACCGTTAAAACCGTTAAAACTGTTGAACTACTCGGTAGTAAAAGTACAGTAATACGCGTGGTTGCATAGTAGCACACGGTATTGATTATTGATGCTTACGTGAGAAGTCACTCAGCTATACTCAATTATTGCTACAGTAATTGCTGCATCATATCTCTTAAATTATTGTCATAGTATCATCTGTATAATATGTTATATTATTAAATCAATAATTGAGACGTTGTGGTAAGTTTGGTTATTTTATGGGGGGCCATATGTCATCATCTAAGAGTCTCTTCGTCAATAGTAATTACCGTCGTCAATAGTAATTACCGTCGTCAATAGTATTTACCTTGGTCAATAGTAATTACCTTCGTCAATAGTATTTACCTTGGTCAATAGTAATTACCTTCGTCAATAGTATTTACCTTGGTCAATAGTAATTACCTTCGTCAATAGTATTTACCTTGGTCAATAGTAATTACTTTCGTCAATAGTAGTTGTCCCTTCAATATTACCAAGAGTCATTTGACCCTTCGTTAAGACCAAGAGTCATTTGACCCTTCGTTAAGACCAAGAGCCACCCTCAGTTTTTCTATAAATAGAGGCCTAGGGCTTCATTATTTTTCACGAATTCATTCAAGCTATAGAGAGAGAAAGTATAGAGAGAATAAGAGAGAGAGAATAAAAGTATTCTGCTACATCACTTTTCCAATATCCAGTTCTTTTAAGGTAGGGAATATTATTTCTTTTATATTCATGAAGAGAACTTATGTTATTCCATTCGTTATTATTCTGTTGGAATAACCAGTATACGCGGTCTACCCTATACTTGGTGACATTCTTCTATTATTCTGTTGGAACATCCTGTCTGTGTGTTTTACACCGGACCTGGTTCCGTTTATTATTCTGTTGGAACATCCTGTCTGTGTGTTTTACACCGGACCTGGTTCCGTTTTATTATTATTCTGTTGGAATATCCTGTCTGTGTGTTTTACACCGGACCTGGTTCCATTATTTATTATTCTATCGGAATATCCTGTCTGTGCGTTTACGCCGGACCTGGTTCCATTATTTATTATTCTATTGGAATAACCTGTCTGTGCGGTCTATCGCATGCATGGTGATTTCTTTTGTTATTCCATTCTTTATTGTACTCAGTTGGTTAAGTTTTGACTTCTATACTCCATGAAATTTGTGGAATATCCTTGATAGTTGCGTTTCATCCAGTATCTTTTCAAGAAAATATTCTTCTAAGCGTTCTTGAATTTTACTCCACAATGCAGTATCATGTTGACAATTTGGACGTTGTTAATTCCTGGATAAATTAATTCTTGAACTTGTTTTATTGAATTCTTATATCATTGTCATCATCCTCATGTTTATAAAATGTTGAAAGTCATCTGTGGCCTGTAGTGCATAGATGGACTTGGTATGATTATGACCAGGGATTATTCGGTATAATCATGACCGTAATGTTACAAATGATGTGGTAAAAGTCCTCATTGGCCCGTAGTGCATTGATGGACAGTTGTTGGCATGATCATGACCATTAATGAATACACGAATATCCTTGGCCGTAGTGCAGGGGTGATTCGATGATGTGAATTATTTTATTAAGCTGAGTCTCAGCGATCACAGTGTTGAAAACTTTTTAAATCATAAAAGATAGTAGAGTTTATTTTCTACTTGACTCTTTTAATGGATTGCTTGTTCCGCTACAGTTAAACTTGATGTCTATTATATTTTATCAGTTTAACATTGTTGAAGGCTAATGATAATTTATTCTGCATTATCTTAGTCATAATATTTCTTACTGGGCTAGTTGAGCTCACCCTTTCTTTCACTGTTCTCTTCAGGAAATGAGAACGTAGCTGGGGCAAGTCGGGGAACGGAGTGATGGTCCGAAGAATAGTATTAGTTAGTAGTCCTCACTATTCTATGTAATGGTGTGTTAATAAATGTAATGAGGACTCCTTTTGAGTATGAATACTCTCTAGAAGATAATATTTGTATTCAAACTCACAGTTTATGTTTTGTCGTATTGTACACGACAGTTGTATTATTAAGTTGTATTTGTATTCTGTACTATGTATCTGACGACCCAAGATGGGTGATGTATACCTAATTTTGGGGGCGTCACAGTTGGTATCAGAGCTTAGGGATATGATCCCTGGCTAAGATGTGAGAATAGAACTAGGAGGGGAGAGACGGGGAATTCCTTCGCTAGTATGACATACCTAAGTTTATTTGCATGGTATTTAATTGGTCGGTCATAATATAAGGATAATATATGACATATCAATTAATTTTTATTTTGTGGCAGTATCTGAAAATGGCATCTGAGAACGTTGAGAATAGCAATGGAGCACAGACGACTGTTGATTCACCACATATCAATAATCAGGATAATGTGCATCAGGAAGGTGTCAATCCTCATGCAAACAACAACACTGACCAAATGATGAATGATCAAATGTTCAGAGGCTTTATGCAATTCATGCAACAACAGGTGAAAGCGGCTCCTGTCCACAACGTAGGTGGAAATACTGGAAACTCTCTGGCGGTCACCGCTAAACAGTTTAAGGAGCTGGGACCACCGGAGTTTAAGGGAGAACCCAAACCACTTGTAGCTGAAACATGGATAAAGCAGATCACCAAGATATTTGATGTCTTGGGTTGCTCCGAGGAGCAAAAGGTTCCCTTTGCCGCCTTTATGTTGCGAGGAGAGGCAGATTACTGGTGGGAATCGATAAAGCGTACTCAACCTGCCGCACTGAAGATGTCCTGGGAGAAGTTCCAAGAGCTGTTTAACGACAAATACTTTCCCGAGAGTATTCGTCACATGAAGGAGGTGGAGTTCATCAAATTGGAGCAGAATAATATGACCGTGTCGCAGTACGAGGCAAAATTTGCGGAGTTATCCCGGTTTGCGTCCCACCTGGTGGATAATGAAGAAAGAATGACGCGGATGTTTTTAAGAGGTTTGAAGCCGGAGATACGTCAACATCTTGTTTCTCATAAACTGTGTTTGTATTCAGATGTTGTAAATAGGGCTCAGTTGGTGGAGCGCGATAACGAGACAACGCAACCAAAAGAGAGCAGCCGGCAAAATGATAATACCAGTGAGAGCAGTCATCGAAGCGGTGACAACAAGCGTGGAGGGAATCAACAGGCCAGAAATGGTAACCACTTCGGTGGTAATCAGGGCCAAAACAATAAGAATGGACATTTCAAGAAGAGGAGATTCAACAATGATGGAAAGACGTCAGCACCAGCACCTGTCGTTAAGGAAGGAGAACGACCACCTATCATATGTTTCAAATGCGGAGGGAGGGGCACATCAGTCCAAACTGCGCGATGCCGTCCAAAGCATGTTATAATTGTGGAAGAGAAGGTCATTTAGCCCGATTTTGTCGTTTACCGAAGACAAATTCAGCTAGGATGGAGGCACCAAAAGCCGTCCCAGAAAAGTCAAAACCGGTTGTGCAAGGGAGAGCGTTTGTTGTGAACTCCCAAAGAGCAAGGAACCCGAATGAGGTCATCACGGGTAAGCTTATTATAAACTCTAAAGAAGTTTATACTTTATTTGATACCGGTTCAACCCATTCTTTTATTTCTCCTACTTGCGCTCATCGATTAAATTTGATTCCGGAGAAATTAGACTTTGACTTATCTGTGGAAACTCCGTTGGGAGAAACCTTCATTACCTCCACTGTTTATAAGTCTTGTTTGGTTCAAGTTGGTACCCACACATTACCTATCGATCTGATTTCATTAAAAATACTTGCATTTGACGTGATTCTAGGGATTGATTGGTTAACTACTCATTATGCAAAAATTGATTGTTTTCGTAAGGTTGTTAGTTTTCATATTCCTAATCGACCTATTATGCGAATTCAAGCAACCAAACCATTAAAATCAATCGCTGTCATCTCAAGCCATAAAACTATTCGTTTATTGAAAAACGGATGTCAAGCTTTCTTAGCTCATGTCACAGATCTAAACAAAAATACGTCAGTTTTGAATGATATTTCTATTGTTAATAAATTCCCTGACGTATTCCCTGAAGAACTTCCTGGCCTACCCCCAGAGCGTGAAATTGAATTTTGTATCGATCTTGAACCCGGTACAAAACCCATTTCCAAAGCCCCATATCGAATGGCTCCTATTGAACTTCAGGAGTTAAAGATCCAACTGCAGGAATTGTTAGACATTGGCTTTATTCGTCCTAGTACTTCTCCTTGGGGAGCTCCTGTTCTATTCGTGAAGAAGAAAGATGGAAGTATGCGACTTTGTATTGATTATCGGGAGTTGAATCATGTCACCATCAAAAACAGGTACCCATTGCCACGTATTGATGACCTGTTTGACCAGTTGCAAGGAGCACAATTCTTTTCAAAGATCGATCTTCGTTCTGGATATCATCAGCTGAAGGTTAGAACTGAGGATATTCCAAAGACGGCTTTTAGAACTCGGTACGGGCATTATGAATTCCTAGTCATGTCCTTTGGATTGACTAATGCTCCTGCTGCCTTCATGGATATGATGAACCGGGTATTCAAGGAATATTTGGATCACTTTGTGGTCGTCTTTATTGATGACATCCTTATTTATTCCAAAAGCCGTGAAGATCATGAGCAACACTTGAGGCTGGTACTCCAAAAGCTTCGTGAATACAAGCTTTATGCCAAGTTGAAGAAATGCGAGTTCTGGCTGGAGGAGGTAGCATTCCTTGGGCACGTAGTATCAAGTCGTGGAATATCGGTTGACCCGGCAAAGATTGAAGCTATTCAAAGCTGGGAGCAACCTAAATCAGTGACCGAGGTACGTAGCTTTCTTGGTTTAGCTGGTTATTATCGGAGATTCGTGGAAGGATTTTCTCGAATCGCTACTCCATTAACTCAGCTGACTCGGAAAGATACAAAGTTTGGTTGGAGCGAAGAATGTGAGCAGAGTTTTCAAGAACTCAAGAGGAGACTCATTTCAGCACCTGTTCTAACAATACCATCTGGCTCGGAGGGATTTGTCATCTACAGTGATGCTTCGAGCAAAGGGTTGGGATGCGTTCTCATGCAACATGGAAAAGTCATAGCCTATGCATCAAGACAACTCAAGGAATATGAGAGGAATTATCCTACTCATGATCTAGAGTTGGCAGCTGTTGTCTTTGCACTTAAAATTTGGAGGCATTACTTGTATGGGGAGAAAGTGGAGATCTTTACGGATCATAAAAGCCTCAAATATTTCTTCACTCAAAAGGAACTCAACATGCGACAACGACGTTGGCTTGAACTGTTGAAAGATTATGATCATACCATTCAATACCATCCTGGAAAAGCGAACGTGGTAGCTGACGCATTGAGTAGAAGATCATATGCGGGTACAAGTGCAATATTAACAACGCAAAGGCCCATTTTGTGTGACTTGCAAAGGATGGAGATAGAGTTGAAGACTCCAGGGACCCATGTGATGATGGCGAATATACGAGTAGAACCGACTTTAATCGATAAAGTTAAAGCTGCTCAAGCTACAGACCTGGAGCTGATGCGTATGAGGAAGAAAGTGCAAGAAGGTGTTATGCCGGAAGCAAGAATCGATGAGGAAGGAATACTTCGAGTCAACTCCAGACTTTGTGTTCCTAACAACCCTGATTTAAAGTATGAAATCATGATGGAGGCGCACAACACACCGTTTGCAATCCATCCTGGAAGTACCAAAATGTATCATGATCTTCGTCATACATTTTGGTGGAGCAATATGAAGAGAGAGATAGCGTTGTTTATCTCAAGGTGTCTAACTTGTCAACGAGTCAAAGCGGAGCATCAAGTACCAAAAGGTCCATTGCAACCACTTGAAATTCCAGAATGGAAGTGGGAGCACATTACCATGGATTTCGTTACCGGTCTTCCTAGGGTTTCTCAAGGTATTGATGCGATTTGGGTCATTGTTGATAGATTGACCAAGTCTGCTCATTTCTTACCGATACGAGAAACTTATACACTTGAACGTCTTGCTCGTATGTACATAAACGAGATTGTAAGACTGCATGGTATGCCAGTATCCATAATTTCTGATCGAGACCCAAGATTCACTTCACGATTTTGGGTTAGTTTACAAAAAGCTATGGGCACGGAGTTACGATTTAGTTCAGCATATCATCCTCAGACGGACGGACAATCAGAGAGGACTATTCAAACTCTTGAAGATCTATTAAGACTCTGTGTCTTTGACTTCAAGGGAAGTTGGGACAAGTTCTTACCATTGGTGGAGTTTTCCTACAACAACAGTTATCAAGCAAGTATTGGCATGGCTCCATTCGAAGCATTGTATGGAAGAAAATGTCGTTCTCCAGTATGCTGGGATGAGGTGGGCGAAGCAACGTTGTTGGGACCGGAGTTGGTACGTATGACTACAGAAAAGATTCAAACGATCCGACAACGTATAAAAACCTCACAAGATCGACAAAAGAGTTATGCTGATCTTCATCGAAAGGACGTGGAATTTGATGTAGGAGATCATGTGTTCTTACGTGTTGCTCCATGGAAAGGAGTTACGAGATTTGGAAAGAGAGGAAAGCTAAATCCTCGATTCATCGGTCCATTTTTAATCCTCGATCGAGTAGGAACTGTGGCTTATAGACTCGCTTTACCGCCAAGTATGTCTCGTGTTCATAACGTTTTCCACATATCCATGTTACGCAAATATGTGGAAGACCCGAACCACATTATTGAGTTAGAACCGGACGAAATAGCGGAGGATTTGACGTATGAAGAAGTTCCTGTTCAAATCTTGGATAAGAAGGAACATATTCTACGCTCCAAGGTTATACCTCAAGTCAAAATTTTGTGGAGAAACCACGATGTTGAGGAAATGACTTGGGAGTTAGAATCAGAAATGAAATCAAGGTATCCTTACCTCTTCGACATACCAGGTACGTACCCTAATTTCGAGGGCGAAATTTCATAAGAAGGGGAGGTTGTAAGACCCCAATTTTTATAAATAAAGATGAATTTTCTATAAATATCATTTTTGAATATTATGGAGTTAATTTGATATAATGTTATAGTTGTGGGTAATATTTATAAATTTTGCAAAGTAAGCAAGTTGTTATAAAATATTCGTTTGGTCGGAGAATATTCTTTTTGTCGGGGAATATTCGTACGACGGCACAATCATTGGTGGACCCCACAACGGAATTATTGTCGGATTGAGAAAACGACAGAATTATCTTTCTATAAAAATAACGGCTGAGGTGTTACCGTTAAAACCGTTAAAACTGTTGAACTACTCGGTAGTAAAAGTACAGTAATACGCGTGGTTGCATAGTAGCACACGGTATTGATTATTGATGCTTACGTGAGAAGTCACTCAGCTATACTCAATTATTGCTACAGTAATTGCTGCATCATATCTCTTAAATTATTGTCATAGTATCATCTGTATAATATGTTATATTATTAAATCAATAATTGAGACGTTGTGGTAAGTTTGGTTATTTTATGGGGGGCCATATGTCATCATCTAAGAGTCTCTTCGTCAATAGTAATTACCGTCGTCAATAGTAATTACCGTCGTCAATAGTATTTACCTTGGTCAATAGTAATTACCTTCGTCAATAGTATTTACCTTGGTCAATAGTAATTACCTTCGTCAATAGTATTTACCTTGGTCAATAGTAATTACCTTCGTCAATAGTATTTACCTTGGTCAATAGTAATTACTTTCGTCAATAGTAGTTGTCCCTTCAATATTACCAAGAGTCATTTGACCCTTCGTTAAGACCAAGAGTCATTTGACCCTTCGTTAAGACCAAGAGCCACCCTCAGTTTTTCTATAAATAGAGGCCTAGGGCTTCATTATTTTTCACGAATTCATTCAAGCTATAGAGAGAGAAAGTATAGAGAGAATAAGAGAGAGAGAATAAAAGTATTCTGCTACATCACTTTTCCAATATCCAGTTCTTTTAAGGTAGGGAATATTATTTCTTTTATATTCATGAAGAGAACTTCTGTTATTCCATTCGTTATTATTCTGTTGGAATAACCAGTATACGCGGTCTACCCTATACTTGGTGACATTCTTCTATTATTCTGTTGGAACATCCTGTCTGTGTGTTTTACACCGGACCTGGTTCCGTTTATTATTCTGTTGGAACATCCTGTCTGTGTGTTTTACACCGGACCTGGTTCCGTTTTATTATTATTCTGTTGGAATATCCTGTCTGTGTGTTTTACACCGGACCTGGTTCCATTATTTATTATTCTGTCGGAATATCCTGTCTGTGCGTTTACGCCGGACCTGGTTCCATTATTTATTATTCTATTGGAATAACCTGTCTGTGCGGTCTATCGCATGCATGGTGATTTCTTTTGTTATTCCATTCTTTATTGTACTCAGCTGGTTAAGTTTTGACTTCTATACTCCATGAAATTTGTGGAATATCCTTGATAGTTGCGTTTCATCCAGTATCTTTTCAAGAAAATATTCTTCTAAGCGTTCTTGAATTTTACTCCACAATGCAGTATCATGTTGACAATTTGGACGTTGTTAATTCCTGGATAAATTAATTCTTGAACTTGTTTTATTGAATTCTTATATCATTGTCATCATCCTCATGTTTATAAAATGTTGAAAGTCATCTGTGGCCTGTAGTGCATAGATGGACTTGGTATGATTATGACCAGGGATTATTCGGTATAATCATGACCGTAATGTTACAAATGATGTGGTAAAAGTCCTCATTGGCCCGTAGTGCATTGATGGACAGTTGTTGGCATGATCATGACTATTAATGAATACACGAATATCCTTGGCCGTAGTGCAGGGGTGATTCGATGATGTGAATTATTTTATTAAGCTGAGTCTCAGCGATCACAGTGTTGAAAACTTTTTAAATCATAAAAGATAGTAGAGTTTATTTTCTACTTGACTCTTTTAATGGATTGCTTGTTCCGCTACAGTTAAACTTGATGTCTATTATATTTTATCAGTTTAACATTGTTGAAGGCTAATGATAATTTATTCTGCATTATCTTAGTCATAATATTTCTTACGGGGCTAGTTGAGCTCACCCTTTCTTTCACTGTTCTCTTCAGGAAATGAGAACGTAGCTGGGGCAAGTCGGGGAACGGAGTGATGGTCCGAAGAATAGTATTAGTTAGTAGTCCTCATTATTCTATGTAATGGTGTGTTAATAAATGTAATGAGGACTCCTTTTGAGTATGAATACTCTCTAGAAGATAATATTTGTATTCAAACTCACAGTTTATGTTTTGTCGTATTGTACACGACAGTTGTATTATTAAGTTGTATTTGTATTCTGTACTATGTATCTGACGACCCAAGATGGGTGATGTATACCTAATTTTGGGGGCGTCACAACATGTATAAGGACTTAGAATAGAAAAATCAAATCTTTTAGGTTGATCTTATCAAAGCTCTCAACGTATAGTCAATAGGACTAACCGATCATAGAATCAATCTACTGAATCGTAGTGTGATCACAAATAGCAGAGTCAGCTCATTCACTGAAGTGCGTAAAACAAAGATCTTAGAGCTCAACTATGAGTCATAAAGATGAGTTGAAGGCCAAACAAGAGGAAGCTGATCATAGAAGGACATACTCTAAGAATGTTTGAGTATATTCCTATATATAAGGAATATCTGGAATGTCTCTACAAAGGCTAAATTTCAAAAGTAATCTGCCTGGTCATAAAACACAAGACAGTTCGCAGCGTAACCAAGACTTCGTAGAGCAACAATTAGCATTGTAAAGCATCGAGAGACAGACATACCGAATAGTTGTCTTCAACATCATAGATTTGCCAAGGCATTTAGAGAATAAAGAGAAGTATGTAAGTCTACACAAGCATCGTGAAGTACCCTACCTGATCATAAAGCATAAGTTAGTTCACAGAGTAAACCAGGAGTTCGTAAAGCCGCAACCTAGGATAAGTAAAGGTTCAAAGAGGCAGTCAGGTCGTAGAGCATAATGGAGAATAATCAGAAGTCTGCTAAAGCATAATAGAAAAATCATTCATAGAGCAAACAACAGAAGTAGATAGTAGAAAAAAAATAAAGTCATCACTACTACAAAATAGTAAATAGACAACGTTTAAATCACAACGTTTTTATAAAAAATATTGTGATATTTTTTTTATAACGGTTTTTAACAAAACGTTGTAGATATATATGAAAAAACATTATCTTATTTAAATTGGCATATTTTAATTTTAAATTAGATAACGTTTTTTTTAGAAGTTATCTATCTACAAAAACAAGCGCTCAAGTGAAAACTTAAAATTAAAAAGATACTATTTCTCAGTGCTTTCACAATGGCCCCGACTATCATTTTTTCTCAGCTATCTCCGATTCAGACCTGCCCGCCCAAGCGCAGCAACCTCTTCCCTTTCCAATCGGCAACTCTAATCTTTTTCTTTCCAGTTGAATTTCTGAGCCATGCTCTTTCCTTCCCATGGTTATTGGTTGTAACCCTAGAAAATTGGACTTTCTTCTCAACTGATAAGGAATTGTTTCTCTCTCTTTTCGGCCCCTCACATCTCAGCCCCTCTTTTCCTGCGGTGGCGGTTGGGAGGAAAATGGGGGACGTGATAAGGCCTTACGTGAAGAAAGAAGCGAAAGCGACAGTGGTGTTAAGTTTCGGTGGGACAGTTTTGGGCGTACGGCCGTCGCCGGTGGTAGCGGCGTTTAGCTCGAGGAGGCCCAATGTGGTGACGCCGTAGATCTTGAAGCCAGATGTGATTGGGACTGGAGTAAACATCTTGGCCGGATGGTCTGAGGCTGTTGGACCCACTGGGTTTTGCTAAGGTTTGCTTAGGTTTTGCTAAGGTTTGTGATGTTTAAGAATCTTTTGAGTTAACTTTTTTTTTTTTTTGTTGATTTTGAGTGACGAATTAAATGAATTACCTTGTGTAGGCACTTACTGAGGAAGCTAAAGCAAGATATGAAAAGGCTATGTTTAAAGTAATTGATTTGGTGAATTTGAGTGGTTGACATATCTGTAATCTGTTAATGGTTAAGCTAATTTAATATTGTAAACTTACAGGAGTAACTGGAGCAACATATCTGTAATCTGTTATTGGATTGCCAGTGGGTTCTTTCATTGGATGCTTTGTAACTGATTTTTGGTAAAATTGATTCACTATCAACTATGATCAGCATTGATTAGATCACTAGGTTTCTGCAATGTTCGTACTAGAGTAGAAAAATACCTCCAAGAATTGGCCTTTACTGATTGACTGTTTGCTTGTGAGACTCATAGTCAGAATTTTAGAGATATTAGAAACTAGTCAGTTCCTCAATGCTTCTGCATTACCATTTGTACCGTCTTGTTAATCGGGATAAAACTAGAGATATTACTGATTGATTGTTTGCTTGTGAGGCTTCGTCAGCATTCTAGAGATATTAGAAATTAGTCGGTTCCTCAACACTTCTTCATTTCTAGAATAGCATCTCTTGTCCCCCAATATCCGTAATCTATACAAATGATTCTGACAGTTATTCTGCTATATTGGGGTGTATCATGTGAAGTCGATTAGCTTTATTTATGTATCTTGCCTCTGTTATTAATGGTTAAGCTAATTTAAATATTACATTTTAAGTTTCAAGGTTTCACATTTTCTTAGTCACTTATGGCTTGCCATTGAGGGGTTATATTATTAAATTTGCTAATATTAAATAACTTAGAATATGTTTCTGTTCGGTTTTTATCTAAATCAATTTGCTTTCGAAGTCTTTTTATATTCATTGATGCAAACTTATTTACTAGTTCCCTTGGTTGTTTGTTACACGGGCATGATTTGAGGGGATAAATCCACATCAGATTTCTGATTTATAGATTTGTGGGGTTTAAACTTATTACTTATATGGGATAATAATTTGTACCTTGTTTGTGTTAATTGGGGTAAAACTGAGTTATATAGAATGGATAACAGAACTGTTGCTAATCAAAGCTTTGAGTTCCTCAGTGTACCACTTTGCCGATAATATTCATTGCAATAAGTGCGGAATTGAAAAAATTAGTTCGTTATTACTCTTCATATATCATCATTGTCAGATTTATACTTGTCAATATGTAGCTTATGTATTGTTTGGTTGAGCTGCTTTCTCTGTTTTCTACTTTAGTCTCTAAACCAATTTCTAATTTTATTACATATTGCTTACTTTTACCTCAAATGCATGGTATGCATGTCAATTAACCATTTAAAATGGACCAATGGATGATAACAATTTCTATTGTTGGTTTATTACATCTTTTTCTTAATAGTCTACTTGCATATTTCTAGGATGTAAAGTGTAGTGTCGTTTAATGCATAAATTACATTTCTGTGTGTTTCCAGGCATAAATGTGTAGCATGCTTCAAGCAGTATAAAAAGAAGGAGCATCTTATTGAACACATGAAAAGTTCTTTCCACTTGGTTCATCAGCCTAAATGTGAAGTGTGTAAGAAGTACTACAAGTCATTTGAATCACTAAGGGAGCATATTACTAGTGGGATATTATTGGATTCCCCACATTCATTTGTTAAATGTTCAGTATCTTAGTTATTTTTTTATGTTTCTTTCATCAATTGTCTAGGTCCATTGCCCAAAGCAAATTGTTCTCGTATCTATACAGAAAGAGGTTGCAACCTTTGTTTGAAATTGTTTGACAGCTCTAATTCTCTTAGCAAGCATAAAGAAATGTGCTGCATACCTGCTCCAGTTACTCCTGTAAGTTTACAATATTAAATTAGCTTAACCATTAACTGATAATGACATATTGTAATTCTATTGCTCTAATTCTTATTTTTCTAGTGTTTCAGTTTTGACTTTTCTCTTTTTTCCCCTCCTTCACCTGATTCTTGCAACTATTTTGTAATATTTTGGACTTCAGATTGAATTTGTAATATTTACATTAGTTGGATGCAAAAACTGTTTTTGCTTCTTTGAATCTGTAAAAGTGATTGCATGCTTTAACTTAACTTGTATCCTTGTGATTTGGTATCTTTGTTGAATACTAAATTCGTTGTTCTTTTATTTCAGTGGGATAAGGCATGTGGATTAACGTACACACAAGAACAAATTGACGAAGTACGGGATGAGTGGGCAATGTACGTGAGCAGCTATATGTAGAGCTCGAGTTAACGGTGAATATGTTAGATGGATGTACGTATTTTGGGAGAACTAGGCTTTTTTGCACATGCTTAGGTAGTAGCTTAATTTTATGGATAGTTTGGTTTATTTTGTGGATGCATGTAATCAAATTCACAATTCAATATAGTAGTAATTTATATTGAAAAGTGAATTTGAGATGCATATATAGATACATTTTAGCATATATTTTGTGGATGTAGTAATTTGAAACTGTAAACGAATGGTATTATTGGGATGTATTTTGAATGATTGATATATTTTGGCTATATATCATGGCATTAGCATATTGCAGGTGCATTGGTAATATAGGTGAACCACATTTTTTTTTTATTTTTTATTTTTTATCTACAACATTTAAAAAACGTTGTCTGATATACTAAACAACAACATTTTTATCCAAAAAACGTTGTGGAATCATACCTTCTACAACGTTTTTAAGCATCTGCTAATTTTTAAAAAATAAATTTACAACATTTTTTTCTAAAAAACGTTGTATATTGTGTTTAACTACAACGTTTTAAAAACGTTGTGTAAGGGTGTCAAATAGATAACACCCTTAACCACGACGTTTTTCTGACAGAAACTACAACGTTTTTTTCGCGTTGTCTATTTACTGTTTTGTAGTAGTGCATAATCGTAGTGCACAATACAAAGCTCAACTATACGATTCTCATCAGTCTACTATCATTAAAGAGCAAATAGTAGAGCAGAAGTAAATTCAACAATCGTAGAGCAAATGCAAAGCTCAACTCTATGATTCTCATTACTCTACTATCATCAAAGTTCATAGAGCACAATCACGTCTGACAAAGAAGACTGACAAATGGAATGTTTCAATATTGAAGGTCATGAGGCATCCAACAACGTATCCTTGAACAAGATCGAAGATCAGATCAATGTGTCTAACAGCTATTTTGAAGAAAGAATATATCTATTTGTTAGGAGACAAAGTAGTAGTCTGATGTGACTCGCCGAAAAGCAGCGTGTCACAAGACCATAAAGTCAACATTAAGGATACCAAGATATTTATGCCATAACTGTTCTAACATATACTTTGCAATGGGAAGTCTTTTGAAATACTATAAATAGCTTTGAGAATTCAAATTCAAAGCTATTGATCAACCCGACCATATCAACAATAGAATTAAAGGGAGCTGTCGCACCAAATTAAGGATCCGTAGCACAACATGAAAAGATCCGAAGTGGTGGCCCTAGCGAAAAAGATAGTGCGACAGAATGCACAAGAGCTAGAGTTACAATGCCAAGAAAAGTATAGAGATGTGCCGAAGTGCCGAAGTGCAGAAGGAGGCAAAAGCCAAAGAGCACAGAGTTGGAGAGCCGAACTACCAAGATGATGAGAACTTGGCTGAGCTAAGAGTCGAAGTTTTGAGAAGTAAAGAAGTTGATGTAGGTGAAGTAAGAGTGATAGATCAAAAGGCCAACCTCAAGTACCACTATACAATTCACTAAGAACACTCAGAGTTGAATAGATGAAGGCATAGAACAATTGATTTCTACTCTACTCTAACAAGTGTTCAAAGCTGCTAAGTAAAAGAACAAGCTAAATTATAAAGCTTAGCAGCACATCAACGATGATCATGAGTAGCTGCTGAGTACTAGAAGAAGTCAAGCATCAACGACAAAGATCAGCAACACCAAGAAAATGATCACAACCAAGATTATAAGTACCATAACATGAACAAGCTTAAATGCCAACTTAGCAGCACAACCAACAAACATCAACAACAGGAATATAGGCCTGAGTGACCTGGTCTTAGTGACCAAATTGCCAAGCTTAAGTGACTTGATGCCGAGACGTAGTGACTCGGAGGAACCTTAGTGGTTCGGTATTAAAATGGTCTGAGGAACCTTATCCTTAGTAGATACCTGCTCAGTGGTGTAAAAAAGTGGATTAGGAGTTGTTTAGTCTCTGAACCACTTGAAAACATCTTGTGTCGTTTGCTTTACGTTATTTACATTCTGTATATTATACTACTATATATGTTATGTGTTTGTACATCCACAAGATTAAATTTAGATATGAGATTTCCATAATCTTTAAGGGGGATTTTTCAAAAGAATATTCTGCAATGCCTAATAAATATGATTAACTGATTAATCGGTAATACATCTTTAATGAATCAAAAAGTTTTTAATGATCTATTCAACCTCCCCCCTTCGAGATCTCTAGTGTGCCTATGGGAAACAACACAGTCTTCTAAGTCCTCATGTTTTACAGAACAAAAATCCTCCAAAATTTGAATCTCAGCCAAACTACTACAACATAGAAGAGGGTAAAATGTGATAGGTCTCCAAATCGATTAGTTTTATTTTGATGATAACAAACTTTAGAAAATAGAATTAAAATGGATAGAATCCTCTCTATAGGTTTTTATGTAATTGATTTTAATTTTTCTATTTTATTATAAACCAAAAATGTTTTTCGTCCCAAAATTGAATTTATTTCTCTTGACCTTGAAAAATTAATTATCAAGTGTTAATTAAATTAATTCAAAAATTAAATATTTCCTATGGCAAGGAGATTCCTATTTCTTTTCAAATGATTTTCTAAAAACCTTTTGTGGGCAAAAAGATATATATATATATATATATATATATATATATATATATATATATATATATATATATATATATATATAGAGAGAGAGAGAGAGCAAGGATCAAGTGCATACCCCTTATCTTACTCACTTGTGCTCACCCCCCTTTATGCGACGGTTTCGGTCATACAACCGTCGTCTATACTTTTAGCGACGCTATATGTTGTCCGTCGCTAAAAGTATAGACGACGGTTGTATGACCGAAACCGTCGCCTAAAGGGGGGTGAGCACGGGTGAGTAAGATAAGGGGTATGCACTTGATTCAGACCGTATATATATATGTGTGTGTGTGTGTGTGTGTGTGTGTGTGTGCTGAATGATTAGAACATATGTATATGTGTTATTCCAAGAGTAAATGGCTATCAATAAAGGCTTAGCCTTTGACCGAATAGAAATGGTGTGCATGTATGTGATACCACAATTGTTATCAACATTTTTTTGGGGCTGAATTTGGTTAAAGTCTTTAAAAAAATAACTTGGGCTAACTAATGCCCAATCTGTGTGAGTCACAGAAAAATGATCCGGACCCTTCAAATTTTCCATCATGCAATCCGGACCATTAATTTCAAAATCGGACTTCCAAATTACCTTTTTGCCCTAAACTTCAAAATCCTATAAATAGGAAACTTTTTCTTCATTCTAAACGTACCAATTTACAAAGCAAAGAAAAGCTACATCTCCTTGCCTAATTTTCTCTCTAAAGAAGCTTTCTCTCCATCTTCTACTTCAAAGTTCTAATTCTTGGAAGAAGATAAAATTGTTCAAAGTAGTCGAGATAAGTTATTAAATTATTTTATTTATATTATCTTTTATCTGCTTATATATATAAATATATAAAGATAAATTGTTATAAAAATTTTATATATATATATATATATATATATATATATATTTAATTTATTAAATATCATATAAAAAGTAAGTACTTAGATACCGATATAATTCGGAAGTAATTTCTCTGCAATTCTCCGGACGGTCTTTAAAATCTTATGTGGCTTTTTATTGATATAGATACATTATATAAATATTGAAAAATATTTATATAATTATCATATTGTGAAAAAACAATTTGGTCAGTACTTAGATACCAATATAATTCAGATGTTATTTCTATGAAATTCTCCGAACAGTCTTTAAAATCCTAAGCGACCAAATTTTCAGAATATAGATCAAATATAATATAATATATATATACGTGAGTGAAACAAATTTTATCAAACATTGTTATACACATATATATATATATATATATATATATATATATATATATATATATATTTCATATATTAAATATCATATAAAAAGTCAGTACTTAGATACCGATATAATTCGGAAGTAATTTCTCTGAAATTCTCCGGATGGTCTTTAAAATCCTAAGTGACTTTTTGTTGATATAAATACATTATATAAATATTGAAAAATATTTATATAATTATCAAATTGTGAAACAAACAATTTTGTCAGTACTTAGATACTGTTATAATTCAGAAGTTAATTCTTTGAAATTCTCCAAACAATCTTTAAAATCCTAAGTGGCCAAATTTTAACAACATAGATCAAATATGATATAATATATATACATGAGTGAAACAAATTTCATCAAGTATTAATTAATTGATAAATCTGTTATATTTGATAACTATCATTACAAGTATCATACTCACAAACTTACTTATTCATAAATTACTTGTTGCATTATAAATGGTTTTATATGGTTATCTAAACTCAAAGTTATATCTATTTAAACTATAGAAACACACTTTTTATAAAGAAAAATCTTTTCTATATTAGTTTAAACCATCGAGACACATTCTTTATTAAAAGAAAAGAAAATCTTTATAAAATTGCATCAATTTACATATATGCTTACCTGGAAGTATTTCACATAAAAGTCTTGAACTTTTATTTGATATTTGAACTTAAATTGTATATTTGCTTATTTGAGAAGTATCGACCATAAAAGTTATTTAAACTTTTATAAATTTTTACTAAATCTTATGTGCTTACTTTAGAAGGAAAGTCAAACCAACTTTTTGTAAAAAGGAAAAAGGGTAGAGTTAGTTTATTTTATGTATCTGTGAGAAAGATAAAAAATATTTGACCAAGACCAAATTCTTAAAGAGGTTAGCTAGGAGTTGGGTCTCTAGCTAGTGTACTTGTAAGGTAAGGAAGAGATTGTTGTTTCAAGACCAGATCACAAAATAGTACTGAACTCAAAAGGAAGGTACAACTAAGCTTCAGGAAAGAGCTGGGAGTTCGCTGTCCAAGATAAGTTAGTTGTGGATAGTTGTAAGTTAATCTTTAAAACTTTGTACATGCTTCTCTGCTTATTGAAGGAGTTTTTATTACTGAGAGTAATATGATCTCAAGTCCTGGAGAAGAGCTTGAGACTAGATGTAGCAATATACCCGAGCTGTATATTATGAACCAGATAAATCTCTATGCATTGTTTGATTGAATTTGTCTTATCTTATTAATTTCTGACACTATAAATTGATTTGCTAAACAAATTCAGAAAGGCCTAAGATAATCTTTTAACATTGATAATCTATTCAACCCCCCTTCTAAATTATTATTGGACTTTCAATTGGTATCAGAGCAGTGCTCTTTAACTTGTTTGTTTTGTGAATACATGCATATCAAAGAGTAGATCTATCTACGGCCTACAATGTTACCATTTGCGGAGAAAGAAGGTTAATGTCCAGACCACCACTATTTGATGACACAAACTTTGCCAACTGGAAGAATATATTCAAAATCTATGCCAAGTCACAAGGACTCAAAATCCGGCTGGCAATAGAACGAGTTGTAAAAATTCTAACAAAAATTGAAGGTGAAAAGATCGTTGAAAAAGATGCTGGTGAATTTACCACCGAAGATGAAGAGACTATGAATATAGCCTTCAAAGCAGAACAGGTGCTGACCAGTGCTCTTATATTAAAAGAATTCAAAATAGTTAGCAACTGCAAGTATACTAAATAAATCTGGGAAAAATTGATTGTAACCTATGAAGGAACCAATCATATAAAAGAAACCAGAAAAGATACTCTAATCCAAGAATATGAAAGCTTCAAGTTAGAAAAAGGTGAAAAAATCATTGATATGAAAATACATTTTTTCAAAACTATTGATGAACTGAAACAACTGGGAAAAGCTTACACAACAAATGAGAAAAATAGAAGAATTCTCAAAGTCCTTCCATCTGTATGAAAAATGAAGGTTACAGCCATCAAGGAAATGAAAGATCTAACCGCATATCCTCTTGATAACCTTATTGGAAATCTTCGTGTCCACGAAGTTGACATGCTAGTCAAAAAAGTAGAATCGGATACATATCTCAAAAAGAAAGGAATCGCTTTCAAAGCTCTACTAGTTGATCAAGAAAGCGATGATGAGGAGTTGAATGAAGAACTCCTGAGTCTAGATAATAACGAAGTTGCTTTATTATCAAGAAAACTCAGGAGAGTAATCCAAAGTAAAGCAAGAAGATATGACAAAGGCTTTATGAAAGCAAATAACAACTTCAGAAAAAAAGTAAGCCTTCAATCCAAAAGAACTAGGAGGAAATCTCAAAGCTAACAACAACAACTTCATAAATGCTAGCTCAAATGAAAACTCAAATACGTGCTTTGAATGCAATCAACCTGGACACTTCAAAAAGGACTGTCCAAAATTAGTCAACAATAAAGTACTAGTAGCTAAAGAAGGCTGGGATCTAAGTGATGAAGAAGGAACTGCTGAACAAACCGAGGAAATCGAAAATCTATGTCTAATGGCAGACAATGAGTCATCGCCAAAATCTAAGGTAAATTAATAACACCAATTACCTGTTACTTCATTTGTCACACATAGTTTAAATAATATAAATGAAGAACATCATGAACTATAATAAGCATATAATTGTCTTTATGAAGATAATGAGATTATTAAAGAAGATTTTATTAAACTAAAAATTTCATTAGAAAAGTTAATTAAGACTAATAGAAACCTTGAAATAAAAAATTCAAATTTAATCATAATTAATGAAACCTTAAAAGAAGAAAAATGAGAAACTAGAAAATGATTCTTCAGAAAATCTTGTATTAAAGGAAGAACTAGAGAAATTAAGAAAAATAAATAAAAATCTTGAAATAGAAAATTCAACACTTATTATTTCTATTGAAAATCTTGAAATTAAAAATTTAACTCTTGCTGTGCTTATCGAAGATTCTCAAACACTAAATCAAAAGTTAAGTAAAGAAATTAAAACACTCAAGGAGGAAACTTCATCTAAAAAAATAGAGGTAGAAGAGCAAAATGAAGAATCCACTTTATTAAATCAAATTAAAATGTTGATTATAGAACGTGATGACTTAAACTCAACAGTCATTAAATTCACAAAAGGAAAAGAAAATCTTGATGTTATGCTTAATCAACAAAGATGTGGTTTTAATAAAGAGAGATTAGGATATATCGAAGAATCTAGTAAGACAAAAGATAAAGGACTCTACCATGTTAAAATCAAAGAAAAAGAAGGTCATACATCTCCCTTTACTAAATGTTTAATGTAATAGGAATGGTCATTCTGTTCACTCGTGTAATGCCAAAAATGGAAACTATTAAGGTAAAATAATTTGGGTACCAAAAGGAACTTACATAGTACCTATTATCACAAGAAAAACAAGAAAAGAATTTCATTATCAGAAAAATGAAAGTGTGTCTAAAAATTTTTATCAAAACTTTTCAGGATACAATAATAGAGTAAATCATGCATCTTATAGACCTTCTATCCATAGAACATTTGTATCTAATAAAACTTCTATACCGGATTTTCTAAAGAAAAATACAAATGACCCTTATACAAAATCGAAAACTTACCCAAAGGACCTTTCTTATTAAAGGGTACCAGTTTGTGAACTTAATATATGTTGTAGGTATGTCTCATAGCTGACTCTAGTAAAAATAAGTTGTACCTTGATAGCGGTTGTTCAAGACATATGAAAGGTGACAAAACAAAATTAAGCAATCTAGAAGCTACAGATTATGGTGAGGTAACCTTTGGAGATAGAAACAAAGGTAAATTTATTGGAATTGGTAGTGTCGGTAATAAACACATAACAATCTCTAACGTTCAATTAGTCACAGGACTCAGGTACAATCTTCTATCTATTAGGCAACTATGTGATAGTAGTTTCAAAATATCTTTTAGTTCTCATAGTTGTTCAATATATATGTGATCAATCTGGTAAATTGGTTTCATTATGTCCTAGAAGTCAAAATGTGTACACGTGTGACTTAGATACGTATTATTACCTAGACAATGTATGTTTGTTATCCGCCAATGATGATCCATGGCTTTGGCATCGTAGGTTAGGACACATTAACATGAAATTAATAAATAACATATCTTCTAAGGAACATGTCTGCGGTCTTCCAAAGCTAAAATTTCTAAAAGACCATATCTATGAAGCATGTGAATTAAGAAAACAAATACATGCATCTCATAAACCTAAACTCACAGTGTCAACCTCTTGACCATTAGAACTCTTGCATATGGATTTGGTAGGTCATATCCCTAAACATAACATGGGTGGTGCTGTCTACATTCTAGTCCTAATTGATGACTATTCACGATTCACATGGGTTGATTTTCTAAAATTCAAAAATGAAGCGATAAACTCCTTCTCTACATTATGCAAGAAAATTCAAAATGAACAGGGAAGCTCTATTGTTTTTATTCAGTCTAATCATGGAAGAGAATTTGAAAATTCTGATTTCATAATGTTATGTGATGAGCACGATATAAGCCATAACTTTTCTGCTCCTTACACACCACAATCAAATAGTGTGGTTGAAAGGAAAAATCGTACTTTACAAGAAATGGCTAATACTATGCTAAATGAATATCGACTTCCTAAATACTTTTGGGCTGAAGCAGTTGCAACATCTTGTTATATTTTAAATCGAGTCTTGCTAAGACCAATGTTGCTCAAAACTCCCTATGAGATTTATTATAAAAGAACTCCAAAAATAAATTACTTTCGTGTTTTTGGGAGTAAATGTTTTATTCTGAATACTAAACAATATTTGCTGAGATTATATCCCAAATCTAATGAATGAATATTTTTGGGATATTCACTTAACGGTAAAGCCTATAGAGTTTTTAATAAAAGAACCCTAGTCGTTGAGGAGTCAATGAATGTAACCTTTGATGAGTCTAAACCCCCACCAAAATACAAAGAGCTGGCAGTTAACGATGTGGTCATTGAAGACATTCTAAAAAATATGGAAGAACTAAAATTAGATAATACATCTCCACCTGTCAATATTAATCCTCTAGAAAATCTCAATCCTCAGTTAAATGACTTACCCAAAGAGTCGTATGTCATTAAAAATCATCCAATAGAAAATGTAATTGGTGACATCGATAAAGTAATTCTTACGAGATCACAAACACAAAATCTAGCAGGTCATTTATCCTTCTTATCTCAAGATGAGCCTAAAATCATAAAAGATGTGTTGCTTAATGAAGATTGGATTATAGCCATGCAGGATGAACTTGAACAGTTCGCAAGAAACAAAGTTTGGGAATTAGTTCCAAAACCCGAGGAAACTTCCATTATTGGAACTCGATTGGTTTTTCATAAAAAATTAGATGAAAGTGAAACAGTCTTATGTAACAAGGCAAGACTAGTTGCACAAGGGTACAATCAACTTGAATGTATTGACTATGATGAAACATATGCTCCTGTTGCTAGAATTGAATCCATACGTATGTTATTAGCTTTTGCATGTCATAAAGATTTTAAACTATTTCAAATGGATATCAAACCTGCATTTTTAAATGGTTTTATTGAGGAAGAAGTTTATTTTAAACAATCTCCTGGCTTTGAAGATACTGATTATCCTGATTATGTGTATAAACTGCATAAAACTTTATATGGGTTAAAACAGGCCCCAGAGAGTGGTATGAACGGTTAAATAAATTTTTGATAGAAAATGGTTTTAAAAGGGGTACCGTAGATACTACTCTATTTACTAATTATAAAAATGATGATATCCTTATTTTACAAATCTATATTGATGACATCATTTTTGGCTCTACTAACATTACTATGTGTAATGATTTCGCTGAAAGCATGAGTAAGGAATTTGAAATGATATGATGGGAGAATTAAATTTCTTCCTAGGATTGCAAATCAAGCAAGGAGAAAAACGTATTCATATTTCTCAATCTAAATACTGCAAAGAAATGATTAAGAAATTTGGTTTAGAATATGTGAAACCTCTTAATACTCCTATGTTAACCATTGATAAACTAACTGCTGATGAAAATGGAAAAAGTGTTGACACAAAGAAATATAGAGGAATGATTAGTAGTCTTCTATACATTACAGCTAGTAGACCCGACATTATGTTCAGTGTGACGCCCCCAAAATAGGTATACATCACCTATTCTGAGTCGTCAAATACACGGTACAAAATACAAATAAAAACTTAATTATACAACTGTCGTGTAAAATACGACAAAACACAAGCTGTGAGTTTTAATACGACCTTGTCTTCTAAACAGTATTCAAACTCAAAATAAGTCATCAATACATTTATTTTCACACTATTTCATAGAATAGTGATGACTACTAATGTTATCATCTGAACCGTCACTCCGTTCCCTGACTAGTCCCCGCTACGTTCTCATTTCCTAAAGAGAATAATGAAAGAAAAAGGGTGAGCTCAACTAGCCCAGTAAGAAATATTATGACTAAGATAATGCAGAATAAATTATCGTTAGCCTTCAACAGTGTTAAACTGATAAAATATAACAAACACCAAGTTTAACTGCAGCAGAACAATCTATCCATTAAAAGAGTCAAGTAGAGAATAAAATCTACTATCTTTTATGATTTAAAAAGGTTTTTCATCACTTTTATCGCTGAGACTCAACTTAATAAATAATCCACATCATCCCTGCACTACGGCCAAGGATATTCATTAGTATCACGACCACAAACTATCCATGCACTTCGGGCCAAGGATATTCGTGTATTCATCAATGGTCATGATCATGCTAACAACTGTCCATTAATGTACTACGGGCCAATGAGGACTTTTACCATATCATTTGTAACATTACGGTCATGATTATACCGATTAATCCCTGGTCATAATCATACCAAGTCCATTTATGCACTACAGGCCACAGATGACTTTCAACATAATATAAACATGAGGATGATGACAATGGTATAAGAATTCAATAAAACAAGTTCAAGAATTAATTTATCCAAGAACCAATAACGTCCAAATTGTCAACATAATACTGCTTTGTAGAGTAAAATTCAAAAATACTCAGAAGAATATTTCCATGAAAAGATACTGGATGAAGCGCAAATATCAAAGATATTCCACTAATTTCATGGAGTATAAAAGCCAAAACTTTAACCAACTGAGTATAATAAAGAATAGAATAACAAAAGAATTCACCAAACATGCGATAGACCGCACAGACAGGTTATTCCAATAGAAAAATAAATAATGGAACCAGGTCATGCATAAACGCACAGACAGTATATTCCAACAGAATAATAAATAATGGAACCAGGTCATACGTAAACGCACAGACATAATGTTCCAACATAATGATAAATAATGGAACCAGGTCATGCATAAACGCACAGACATGATGTTCCAACAGAATGATAAATAATAGAATAACAACAGAAATTCACCATATATGCAGTACTTCGTATAGACATGTTATTCCAACATAATAATAAAGAATAGAATAACAGCTCTTACGAGTATTGGAAAGAAAATAATTCTCTTAATGAATATGAAAGAATAATACCCCTTACCGTAAAAGAAGAGTATTCCGACTGGTAGGGCGAGGATATTCTTGAAGAAAATTTATACTGTTTTTTCTACGCTCAAAGCTTCTGAAAACTCTAAAGAAATACGCTCAAGATTATAGAAGAGAATTCTCTGAATTTCTGGTGTGATTTCAATTCTAATTAAGCATCCTATTTATAGGAGAATGGAAAGGATATTATGCTGCACTATGCAATAAAATATAATATATTCTATTTATAATCAAATAAAATAAAACTTTATAAAAAGTATTATGTTTTATATAAAAAGTTTTTGCTATACAAATACTATGCAAGCACTATACAAATACTATGCAAAATAAAATATAATATATTCTATTTAAAATCTAATAAAACAAATAACTTTATAAAAGTATTCTGTTTTATATAAAAAGATTTTACTATGCAAAATACTATGCATAATAGAATATAATATGTTTTATTTATAGTCTAATAAAACAGATAACTTTATAAAAGTATTTTGTTTTATATAAAAAACTTTTCTGTTTTATTACATTAATAATACTAATAAAATAAAATTTATATATATATATATATATATATATATATATATACACACACACACACACACACTTCCGTGACTTCATAAAAAGACACCTAAATATAATTAACAACATTTATCATCATTATTATAATTCACAATATTAATCGACCAAGTCGTTCCCAGGAAAGAGGGGGCTTTCCAATAAGGATTTTTCCCTATTGGCGCGCAATTAGGTGACCAAACCTCTCATTGACAGAACTTCTAGACATCGTTAATATTGCAAATAATAATATTAATAACTTTGTCGTCTCAATTATTGATTATAAAATATTAACAATAATTGAATCAAATAACGTGAGATACTATACAGCAATTACTGTAACAATAATTGAACAAAACTGAGTGACTTCTCACGTAAGCATCAATAATCAATACAGTGTGCTACTATACAATCACGCGTATTACTGTACTTTTAACACCGGGTGTTTCAACAGTTAACGGTAAAACTTCCGCCATTATTTTTATAAAGTATTTTTGTCGTTTTCTCAATCTGACAATAATTCTGTTGTGAGGTCCACCAATGATTGTGTCGTCGTACGAATATTTCCTGTTAAAACGAATATTCCCCGACCAATCGAATATTATACAACAACTTGCGTACTTTGCAAAATTTATAAATATTACCCACAACTATAACATTATATCAAATTCATTCCATAATATTTAAAAATGATATTTATAGAAAAATCATCCTTATTTAAAAAAAATTGGGGTCTTACAACCTCCCCTTCTTATAAAATTTTGCCCTCGAAATTAGAGTACGTACCTAGTATGTCGAAGAGGTAAGGACACCTTGATTTCATTTTAAATTCTAACTCCCAGGTCATTTCCTCAACATCGTGGTTTTTCCACAAAACTTTGACTTGAGGTATAACCTTGGAGCGCAGAATATGTTCCTTCTTATCTAAGATTTGAACAGGAACCTCTTCATACGTCAAATCTTTCGCTATTTCATTCGGTTCTAACTCAATAATGTGGTTCGGGTCTTCCACATATTTACGTAACATGGATATATGAAAAACGTTATGAACACGAGACATACTTGGCGGTAAAGCAAGTCTATAAGCCACAGTTCCTACTCGATCGAGGATTAAAAATGGGCCAATGAATCGAGGATTGAGCTTTCCTCTCTTTCTAAATCTCGTAACTCCTTTCCATGGATCAACACGTAACAACACATGATCTCCAATATCGAATATCACGTCCTTTCGATGAAGATCAGTATAACTCTTTTGTCGATCTTGTGAGGTTTTTATACGTTATCGGATCGTTTGAATCTTTTCCGTATTCATATGTACCAACTCCGGTCCCAACAACGTTGCTTTACCCACCTCATCCCAGCATACTGGTGAACGACACTTTCTTTCATACAACGCTTCGAATGGAGCCATGCCAATACTTACTTGATAGATGTTGTTGTAGGAAAACTCCACCAATGGCAAGAATTTGTCCCAACTTTCCTTGAAGTCAAGGACACAGAGTCTTAATAAATCTTCAAGAGTTTGAATAGTCCTCTCTGATTGTCCGTCCGTCTGAGGATGATATGCCAAACTAAATCGTAAATCCGTGCCCATAACTTTTTGTAAACTAACCCAAAATCGTGAAGTGAATCTTGGGTCTTGATCAGAAACTATGGATACTGGCATACCATGCAATCTTACAACCTCATTTATGTACATACGAGCAAGACGTTCAAGTGTATAAGTTTCTCGTATAGGTAAGAAGTGAGCAGACTTGGTCAATCTATCAACAATGACCCAAATTGCATCTATGCCTTGAGAAACCTTGGGAAGACCAGTAACAAAATCCATGGTAATGTGCTCCCACTTCTATTCTGGAATTTCAAGTGGTTGCAATGGACCTTTGGTACTTGATGCTCCGCCTTGACTCGTTGACACGTTAGACACCTTGAGATAAACAGCGCTATCTCTCTCTTTATATTGCCCCACCAAAATGTATGTCGAAGATCATGATACATTTTGGTACTCCCAAGATGGATTGCAAACGGTGTGTTGTGTGCCTCTATCATGATTTTATACTTTAAATCAGGGTCGTTAGGAACACAAAGTCTGGAGTTAACTCGAAGAATTCCTTCTTCATCGATTCTTGCTTCCGGCATAGCACCTTCTTGCACTTTCTTCCTCATATGCATCAGCTCCAGGTCTGTAGCTTGAGTAGCTTTAATTTTATCAATTAAAATCGGTTCTACTCGTATATTCACCATCATCACATGGGTCCCTGGAGTCTTTAACTCTATCTCTATCCTTTGCAAATCATACAAAATGGGCCTTTGCGTTGACAATATCGCACTCGTACCCGCATATGATCTTCTACTCAATGCGTCAGCTACCACGTTCGCTTTTTCCAGGATGGTATTGGATGGTATGATCATAATCTTTCAACAGTTCAAGCCAATGTCGCTGTCGCATGTTGAGTTCCTTTTGAGTGAAAATATTTGAGGCTTTATGATCCGTAAAGATCTCCACTTTCTCCCCATACAAGTAATGCCTCCAAATCTTTAGTGCAAAAACGACTGCTGCCAACTCTAGATCATGAGTAGGATAATTCCTCTCATATTCTTTGAGTTGTCGAGAGGCATAGGCTATGACTTTCCCATGTTGCATGAGAACACATCCTAACCCTTTGCCCGAAGTATCACTGTAGATGACAAATCCCTCCGAGCCAGATGGTATTGTCAGAACAAGTGTTGAAATGAGTCTCCTTTTGAGTTCTTGAAAACTCTTCTCACATTTCTCGATCCAACCGAATTTTGTATCTTTCCGAGTCAGGTGAGTTAGTGGAGTAGCGATTCGAGAAAATCCTTCCACGAATCTCCGATAATAACCAGCTAAGCCGAGAAAGCTACGTACTTCGGTCACTGATTTGGGTTGCTCCCAGCTTTAAATAGCTTCAATCTTTGCTGGGTCAATAGATATTCCATGACTTGACACCACGTGCCCAAGGAATGCTACTTCTTCAAGCCAGAACTCGCATTTCTTCAACTTGGCATAAAGCTTGTTTTCACGAAGCTTTTGGAGTATCAGCCTCAAGTGTTGCTCATGATCTTCACGGCTTTTGGAATAAATAAGGATGTCATTGTTGCCTCTTTTATCAGAACTGAAAAAGAGCTCTAACTCATGCAAGCATACATGTGTCAACAAGTAATACAGAGTAAGTAAAGTATCGATCCCACAGAGAAAGTTGTTCAATTTAAACTACTATTCATCAATCAAATCACTACTTCTATATGCTTAAACTAAAGATCAAAAGTGTGAATTGTTCTAACTGCAAATAATAACTAAAATGAGAATAAGAATGGAATAAATCAAATCTGGAATTAATGGGATCCTAACTTCATTTAATATTTCATCTAGTTACCACTATCATGCAAGAATTGTTCACATATCACAAGAAAATAGCCAAGAGCACTAATAGAGTCATAGCCATTTTTCAATGCACTATGACCTACTTACACATCATCCACAAGCGATAGAATCCATGTAATCATCAATATAACCAAAATCACTATATGTCTATGTGAAATTGCAACCATATTGACTTTAAGTACAAGCCCTTATTCTAACTCATACGGTGAAACAGTATATGTCTATCTGGTTCACGAAATACACAAGCCATACAAAAACAACCCCATATATGTATGCTATCATGATTACAATCCATACTCACATGTTCATTGTCAATTCCATACAAGTAGTAAAACGAATGGTGATCAAGCATTCATACATGCAAAACAATCATGATAGAAATCCCAAATGATATGTAAATCAATCAAGCATTCAAGCATGCACTCAAACTACATATTAAAATTCGTTAGAATCCCATAATGGAGTTTAGTTCATGATTGAACCAAAAGTCATTATGGGATCAAAGCTAAACATGGCTAATAAGCAAGCAATTAAAAGATGAAGGATAGAAACGATCAAACCAATTGCTGATTATAATCCACTAGTAACATTCAAATCCTCGTATAAATCCAGCAAAAAAATAATAAAAATCCACAATGATAGAGAATCCCAAGAAGAATTAGAAAAGTTAGAGTTTAGGCTTCGTTCTACGTTGGAATCTCTCTCAGAGCGTAAACCCTAGTTATAAAAATGAAAATACGTAAAAACTAAAAATCCTCCTTCTGACACCCGTCAGAAATCATTTTATATCAATTACAACCCTTTTTAATAAAAAAAATTAAAATAAAACAAATCAGCATCGCGCGCGGCCGCGCGCTCCCCTAGTGTACTTATCGCTCGGGCGCGCAACTTGCAATATGTCATGATCTCCAGCCTAGTTCACGTGTGGGCGCGCGCTCTCAAGGCTATTATGCCGCGCGGCCGCGCGGCTTGCAGTCTGCAAATTCTGGTTCTGCTTCTGATTCTGTCATGCTGCTGCTATTGTTACTTGTTCATTCTTTACCTTCCTTCCTTCATTATCAGTCCCTTCGCTTCACTGCATCCTCATGTCGTGCATCTATCAGCCTCAAACCATGCGTCCAATCGCCTCTTGCCATCCAACACCACCAAATTAGGCCATTTCCTGCACTTTTTCGCCACAAGGAGTTTTAAGTACATGCAATGCAGAATAGCATCAAATACAACTAAAACATACTGAAATGTACTTGAGATGGGCATAATTCGCGTAAATTAATATCCAATAAGTAGGTATAAAATTCACTTATCAAATACCCCCAAACTTGAACTATTGCTTGCCCTCAAGCAATACATGCTAAATAATAAAGAAAAATGCAAAAGCACTACTATGTAGCTAAACTACTATGCAAACTAGTCTCACATCTTTCCAACTTAAACAGAATTTAAGCCCAAAATGCCTCAGCGAATTATCCAGATTCAGGAATACAAGTTTAAACTAAACGATGGTAATAACATTATACACTCAGATAATTCATACATGCTATAGAAATGTTGTGTGTGTGTGAAGTGTTCACCAAAACCAAATTCAAGCAAAGAATATATATGCTAACATGCTCGAAACAGAAAATTATAGCCTAAATTGAGAATCATGTATACTTATATAACGCAAACTGTTTCAACATATCCAAACAAACTAAAGTTCAACAGTGGGCTTAATTGCTTTATTGCTACTCACGAGGGCGATTTTTGCTCTTTCTCGTGGTGTTTATTGCTATTTTTCTTTTCTTTTTCCTTTTTTTTTATACATGACTGTGCAATGCCTTATTCCATTAGGCAACACTGCTACCCCTTAGCGAGCTTTCGACCAACAACTCCCATACCATGAAAGACCTTAGGGTGCTAGGTGTAGAGACAATCCCCTCGGGCGTACTTACTCAAGTAGCCAGGGCCCTGAAATAAGACTAGCCACATTATTGCTATTCATTTCATTTTTCTTTATACATAGCATACTCATGTTTTCCTAAAGTTTGAATGTCAATGTTTGTCAAGTCTACATGCATGTTCCATATTTTTCTCTTTTTAAAACTACATTTTCTAACAAGCAATGCAACACATAATTCTTATACCTGCAAGTGATTGTGAACATATCCGTGCAACCCGAAAGCATTTAAACAGCAACATGAATTCCATCGTGTAAAACATTATAACTACGTTCATGTTATCCAATATACCCTAAAAATCCTTCACAATTCATTATCATCATTGGCTAGGCAAGAATTTCTATAAAGCAAGAATTTGTGAGATATGCAACATGAGCTAAGAAAGCTTGACATCCATTTTTCAATAAAAGAATAGCTTTATGGCTTGAGATGACAGTGATTGATTTTAATGGTTTGGTTGCTTGAATTCGCATAATAGGTTGGTTATGAATATGAAAGCTAACAACCTTACGAAAATAATTAATTTTTGCATGATGAGTAGTTAACCAATCAATCCCTAGAATTACGTCAAATGCAAGTATTTTCAATGAAATAAGATCGACAGGTAATGTGAGGGTACCGATTTGAACTAAACAAGACTTATAAACAGTGGATGTAATGAAGGTTTCTCCCAACGGAGTTTCAACAGATAAGTCAAAGTCTAATTTCTCCAGAGTCAAATTTAAACGTTAAGCGCAAGTAGGAGAAATAAAAGAATGGGTAGAACCGGTATCAAATAAGGTATATACTTTGCTAGAGTTTATGATAAGCTTACTCGTGATGACCTCGTTCGAGTTCCTTACTTTCTGGGAGGTCACGACAAACGCCCTCCCTTGAACTACCGGTTTTGTCTTATTTGGGACGACCTTTGATGCCTCCATCCCAGCTGGAATTGACTTTGGTGCACGACAAAATAGAGCTAGGTGACCTTCTTTTCCACAATTGTAACATGCTTTGGACGGCATCACGCAGTTTGGACTGATGTGTCCCTCCCCTCTACATTTGAAGCATATAATAGGTGGTCGTTCTCCTTCCTTAACGATGGGTGTTGATGCTGACGTCTTTCCATCATTGTTAAATCTCTTCTTCTTGAAATGTCCATTCTTATTATTTTGGCCATGATTACCACCGAAGTGGTTACCATTTCTGGCATGTTAATTCCCTCCACGCTTATTGTCACCGCTTCGACGACTGCTATCACTTGTATTATCATTTTGTCGGCTGCTCTCTTTTGGTTGGGTTGACTCATTATCGCGTTCTAATAACTGAGCCCTATTAACAACATCTGAATACAAACACAGTTTATGAGAGATAAGATATTGACGTATCTCTGGCTTCAAACCTCTTAAAAATATTCGCGTCATTCTCTCCTCATTATCAACTAAGTGGGACACAAACCGGGACAATTCAGCAAACTTGGATTCGTACTGCGACACGGTCATGTTGTTTTGCTCTAGCTTGATGAACTCTACCTCTTTCATGTGACGAATACTTTCGGGAAAGTACTTGTGACACCCCCAAATCCGGGTACTTCGATTCCACGGGATTTGGTGTTCACTGTACAAGCATCCTCTATCTATCTACCCATAAAAATATTAAACCATACAATAGATAGAAATCATAATAAAATCTCTTCCCTTAAGGGTTACATCAACTGAATCATAAATAAATCCCAGGTTACTCTAACCTTAAAACATCTGTGCGGAATTCTAAACAAATAAGTCTTAAACAACAACATAAGTCTTAAACATAAATACATCATCAATTAAAATAACAAGTCTTCATCACTTGCTAACTTTGCCCTTGCCCTTACTAGTGGAGGGTTCATCGCTTCTTTCATTCTTAACTGCAATGTTATTATTAAGCAAGAGTGAGCACAATGCCCACAAGTATAATAATGAAATAACATTATAATAACATGCGAATAAATCAAAGACATCTGAATAAAAGCTCAACTTTTGAATCGAAAATGAATAACAAGAATCAAAAGAATTCTGAGGGTCATAAGACCTTGAACTATGTCCTAGGTTAACAAGAAATATACTTGAAACCTTTAACAGTCATAAGACTATGGACCTTCTTCTCGTACTTAGGGGGATCAGCCCTTAGTACCATACTGTGCACAATATCTTAACGCTAAAGCGTAAATAATCTCCTATACATGGTTGTTCATCTCAGTTTGACATTCGAGTCCGCACCAAAGGAAGTTTGGTTTGGATAAATTCATCAAGGGTTCTGAAATTTAGAACGCTCATCAACTATGGACTAGTTGAATCAATAAGGTTCACTAGTTTAATAAGGTTCAACAATAACGATATTCAATTTGAATAATAATCTCAAACGTATACAATAGAACAATTATTGTATAACTGAATCATGCTTTGACAATATAAATAATCTGTAATATCATACTTGAACTTGAATAATAGAAATGATAACTTATTCAAGGTAATTAATAATCTTGAAAGATATTAAAAAGTAGGGTTAAGAAACTTGCTCGACATAAAAGTAACGTTTAAGTTCAAATAAACTTGCTCAATAGAATAGAGTTAGGGATAGGATACTTGCCTCGTGCGTAGATTACACTTTAACTAAGCATGTTCTTTGAATTAAATCCTAAATATCATTCATATACACAATACCAGTTAATTATAAATTAACTAATCAATATAAATTCATTCTCGTTGTCTACTTTAATTATTGACTAAACTTAGTCAAATTATCACGTTGTCACATAATTTATACTTCATGAATTATCAAACCAATTATGTATTTAATAATTCAATTCACATATAATATTTTATTACATGTTAAACAACTATTTTATCATCTCATAGTACCTCTAACATGATTACATGTTCATTACATCAATCCACTAACACTTGTTAGACTTTAACATTTTAAAAATACATTTCTGACATTTTCTGGAGAGTGGCGCTGAGGCGCCACTAATGAACTAAGGATTCGCGCTGCGGCGCCGTCGCGCTGTGGCCGGGCCCTTGGCGCTGCGGCGCTGTGGCGCCGTGGCTCGAGTCATGGCGCTACGACACTGTGGCGCTGCGGCGCGGGAAATGAACTGGTAGCCGGCGCTGCGGCGCGGCATACCAGACACAAAAATGGCTGTTCGCGAAAAATCGCAGAACATGCCAATTCCTCCCAATTTCTTATTTTCTACTCAAAATTAGACATACCCACAAGTTATAGTTCATGTATATTCATAATACAACATCAATAAAATGATTTTAACCCATTAAAACATATAATCACAGATTTAAATCATGTAAAATTGGACTGTTCTTGAAGTTTTTGAACAAAACACATAATTTAGCCGTACGGATTCGTTATAACACCGAATCCGTTCGTTTAAGGCTTGATCTCTTCGCATTAACATGCTCAATATTATAAGGGTGTAAAATTTAGGGATAATATATAATCAATACATCAATTATCACATATATGGCCATATGGCCATATCACGTACTCTGTTTATTTTGAAATAACATATGTACGACATGTTTTCACAATACTGATGTTATGGTTTGCAACATATACATAATTAAACACAATTTGATATAACATAACACAATTTCTCACTTCACAGAGATTAACAGAATATATGAAAGCCATAATCATAAAACTTAAAAAGACATGAAATAAGAATTTGGGTTTGGAAAAAATTACCCAGAGTATGAATGAGTAGAATTAAAACCTTCTCAATTAATCCTTTGATTCACACAACTTACACTCTCCTTCAAAAATTTCTAAATCTCTCTCTGTGATGCTATGCCAGACTTAACAAATGAAGAAAAGAAAAGACGTCGATAAAAGAAATGGCGTATTATGGTCAGTTAACCCAGTCATGGGTTAACTGCCCATAACCTCCCTTAGTGTCATGTTTGGCTTAGCAAGTTAAAACTCTTTATTTTAATAACACCTTTACAATATAGTTTAATTAATGTCACACTCTTATAAGATAAATCTAATATTTTATTTAATTTACTTTAAATAAAATATAATAATTTCTCATAAATTCACGTAGTCACAATATTAATTATCTCTTTAATAAATAATAATAATTTATTAAATCTCTAATTAATAATTACATTAATTAAATAACATCAGGCTTAATTAAATATTTTATTTAATTCAATAAGCTCACATAATCATATATTTTGAATATTAAAAATTCTCTACATTAATTTAATAATGTAACACATAATTAAATTAATCTACCACCATTGCATCAATTAATTATTAAATCTAATAATTAAATCATCGAAAAATATTTATTTAACTCAATAAATATTTAAAATAATTTACAAAATTCTCGTTCGTCACATCTTTCCCCCCTTAAAAGGATTCTGTCCCCAGAATCACGACTCAATAAATTCGACCCGTTACATTCTCCCCCCCTTACAAAGATTCTGTCCCCAGAATCGCTTACAAATAATTAAGTAAATAAATGAGGGTAATTCTTCATCATATTCTCTTCGAGTTCCCACGTAGCTTCTTCAGCGTTGTGGTTCCTCCAAATTACCTTAACAGAAGATATAACTTTATTTCTCAGAACTTGTTCTTTTCGGTCGACAATCTGGACAGGAATTTCTTCGTAAGATAAGTCTTTCTCAAAATGCAGGGGTTCGTATTCAATTACATGCTTGTAATCAGGTTTGTAAGGCCGTAACACAGAAACATGGAAGACGTTGTGGATATTCTCGAGTGCTGGAGGTAAGGCTACCTCGTAAACAACTTCTCCAATTCTTCGCAGTACCTCAAAGGGTCCAATAAATCTTGGGCTCAATTTTCCTTTCTTTCCGAACCTGATCTTTCCCTTCCAGGGAGAGACCTTCAAGAAAACATAACTACCTGGTTCAAACTCGATATTTTTACGATGTGGATCAGCGTATTTCTTCTGTCGATCTTGAGCTGCTATCAGTCGTGCTCGGATCACTTTGACTATTTCTGCCGTCTGCTGTACCAATTCTGGCCCTAGCAATTGTCTTTCACCAACTTCATCCCAATAAAGCGGAGTTCTGCACTTTCTGCCGTATAACGCTTCGTAAGGCGGCATACCAATACTAGCGTGGTAACTGTTGTTGTAGCCGAACTCTACCAACGGTAGGTGATCATCCCAATTTCCTTTGAAGTCCATCACACAGGCTCGTAACATATCTTCTAGTGTTTGAATCGTTCGTTCGCTCTGTCCGTCTGTTTGAGGGTGGTAAGCTGTACTCATTCGCAGTTGTGTACCCATGCATTCCTGAAGACGTTTCCAGAAATTTGATGTGAAGCGCGGATCCCTATCGGAAACAATAGACACCGGCACTTCGTGCCTCGAAACAATCTCTTTCACATATAATCTTGCCAACTGATCTAAGTTAAATCTGATTTTGATAGGAAGGAAGTGCGCGGATTTCGTCAATCGGTCAACGATAACCCATACTGGGTCGTAGCCTTTCTGAGTCGTCGGAAGGCCAACCACGAAGTCCATCGTAATATGTTCCCATTTCCATTCTGGGATCTCCAATGGTTGTAGCAATCCACTCGGTCTCTGATGTTCTGCTTTAACTTTCTGACATGTCAGGCATTTGGCAACACATTCTGTAACATCACGCTTCAAATTTGGCCACCAGAAAAGTTGTCGAAGATTTTGGTACATTTTTGTACTACCAGGGTGAATCGAATATCTTGAACTATGAGCCTCACTCAAAATTTTTTCCTTAATTTCTTGTACTGGCGGAACCCAAATTCTGCTTTCAAATCTCAATATTCCTTCCTTATCCATCTTAAATCTTGGTTCGGTTCCTTCAGATATCTTCGATGTTACCTTTTTACATTTATCATCCTGAAGCTGAGCCTCCTTCACTCTATCTAGTAGAGTTGTACCAGATTGCATCTGAAATAGCTTCTCATCAATCTCCATAGGATACTTCACTTCTAACTCCAGTTTCTCCATATCTACAATTAGCTCCTGCCGAGCAGTCAACATCATCAATTTCTCACGACCCTTTCTACTTAAGGCGTCGACAACCACATTAGCCTTACCCGGATGGTATAAAATCTCACAGTCATAATCCTTGATTAATTCCAACCATCTTCTTTGACGCATATTCAAATCTTTCTATGTAAAAATATATTTCAGACTCTTGTGGTCCGTATATATTTCACACTTCTCCCCGTATAAATAGTGCCTCCAAATTTTCAAAGCAAAAACAACTGCAACTAACTCCAAATCATGGGTTAGGTAACCCTTCTCGTAATCCTTCAACTGCCGTGATGCATACGCAATGACTTTGTCGTTTTGCATCAGCACACAGCCAAGTCCTTTATGCGACGCATCACTAAAAACAACAAAATTTCCTGTATCATCCGGAAGAGATAACACAGGCGTTGTACTCAACCTCTTCTTTAATTCTTGAAAACTCTCCTCACACTTCTCCGTCCAAACAAATTTCACAGCTTTTCGAGTTAAATTCGTTAACGGAGTTGCGATCTTAGAAAAATCTTGTATGAATCTTCTATAATATCCTGCTAATCCAAGAAAATTTCTTACTTCTGACGGCGTTCTCGGCTGATCCCAGTTAATCACAGCTTCTACTTTGGATGGATCTACCGAAATTCCATCTTTATCGATTACGTGACCAAGAAATTGTACTCTCTCGATCCAGAATTCGCATTTCGAAAATTTAGCATACAACTTCTCCCTTCTCAATACTTCCAACGTTAACCTCAAGTGTTCTTCATGTTCCTCTTTGGTTTTGGAATATACCAAAATGTCGTCTATAAATATCACCACGAATTTGTCCAAAAACGGCTTGAATACACCATTCATTAGTCCCATAAATGCTGTAGGAGCATTCGTAAGACCAAACGACATTACTAAAAACTCATAATGACCATATCGCGTTCGGAACGCTATCTTCGGTACATCCTCTGGCCTCACCTTCAGTTGGTGATAACCACTCTTCAAGTCAATCTTGGAAAAGTATTTTGCTCCCTTCAATTGATCAAACAGATCATCGATCCTCGGTAATGGATATATGTTCTTAATCGTGACCTTATTTAATTCTCTGTAGTCAATGCAGAGCCTCATCGATCCGTCCTTCTTTTTCACGAACAACATCGGCGCTCCCCACAGCGATACGCTCGGTTGAATGTACTTTTTGTCCAACAATTCTTGTAGTTGTACCATTAATTCCTTCATCTCTACTGGCGCCATTCGGTATGGTGCCTTCGATATTGGAGCAGTTTCGGGCGCCAAATCAATCACAAAGTCTACTTCTCTATCTGGTGGAAGTCCTGGCAAATCGTCTGGAAATACATCGACGAAGTCCCTCACAATCGGTATCTCCTCTACCTTCGAGTTCTCTTTTCAATTATCGACTATGTAAGCTAAATATCCTACACAGCCTTGTCTTAATAACTTCCTGGCCTGCAACATCGTCAGACAACTCGCTTTTCTAGGCGACTTGCTACCATAAAACACAACCTTTGACGGAGTCATAAGGTTAATACGCTTCTTTTGGCAGTCAATTACAGCCCCATAATTGGATAGCCAATCCATACCCAATATAACGTCGAATTCCCCCAATCGAATAGGGATAAGATCTACGTTCATGATATTACCCTTAATATCCACCCTACAGTTCTTAAACACGTACTTAACAGGGATTATTTCTCTATTCGCAATTTCTATGTTCATGGGGTAATCCAATTCAATCTTAGGCAAATCTAAATTCTTGGCAAAATCTTCGGATATAAAGGAACAAGTAGCACCCGAATCAAATAAAACATAAGCATTAATTTCATTGATCGGAATGATACCTGACACCACCTCACGAGACTAGATCGCATACTGCACCGTCATGTTGAAAGTTCTGGCGGTTGGTCGGTTTGTTACAGGTGGTCCGGTGATGGTTAAGGTATTTCCACTGCTATTTCCCCGGTTTCCTCCTTGTCCTGATCCTCCCGATCCCTTCTTGGGACAGTCTCTTGCTAAATGATCTTTCGAACCACAGTTGAAACAAGCACCCTTCTTTGGGTTTGGACAATTTGGTGCTATGTGGCCTTCCTGACCACAATTGTAGTGTAACGACCCCAAAATAGGTTCATTCCACCCAACCCATTCTGAGTCGTCAAATACATGGTACAGAAAACAACTACAACTTTATTACAACAATTGTCGTGCAAAATACAACAACACATATGCTGTGAGTTTGGATACAAATATATACCAAATGTGACTCATGTTCCAACCATGGACATCACCTCACAATAACACCTTACATAAAGGTATAGTCAAAAACTGTTTTAGAAATTAGAATCTTTGGGAAGTGCTCAAGGAAACCTTCGTACATGGGAGGCCACGCGTCTAGGTTATGATAGATATCATATGGCCTCAGAATTATCCTTGGTTGACCCAATAGACCCCAAAGAAAAACGAGAAGATTACTATCATATTCTTCCCAATGGTGAGTCTTCTCTTGACTTATCATTATCTCCACTGTCTCTAATTGAGAATTATACTTCAAACAAACACCAAGATTATATAGGTAGTGCTCGTAAATATACTCGGCAAGCGGATGTGCACAATCATGTCTTATGATGACACGAGGTTGTATGTCGTTAGACATCTTGTATTATAGTGACAAAACACCCTTCCAACGTTGGGTTCGCCTCACCCTATTTTCTTCACCAAATATAACTACTAAATGATGATCACTGTTCTATTCCCTTGTTATCCCCGCTCGACCTAGCTACACTCTTATTACCTGAAAGGAATTGTGAACCAAAAGGGTGAGCACAACTAGCTCAGTAAAGAATATCATGACTAAAGATAAATAAATTATCAATAGCCTTCAACAGAATTAAATCAGAGATTTAGAACATATGGTAAATGATAAAAATTTTAACCATAGTTGCAGCGGAACGAGCAATCCATTAGAAGAGTCAAATAGACTATAAAGTCTATTATCTTCTCCATGTTATAAAAATCCACCAACAATGTTTTATCCATGTAACATCACTCAACAGTTCCTTTCCACAATCATATGAATAACTCATAATCATAATTGTGACTATAAATTTTTCTTCGCACCCAAGACGAAGAATATTTTCATCACCTGTCTTTACCTGAAACATCAAAGATCATGGTTATACCAAATCACAATTCCTGTTTATAATCATACTAACAAATCCATCTTTGCACTACGAGCCAAAGATATTCATCAACAAACCATCTTTGCACTACGGACCAAAGATATTCAACAACAAACCATCTTTGCACTACGGGCCAAAGATATTCAACAACAGTTCATCTTTGCACTACAGGCCAAAGATATTCATCAACAGGCCATCTTTGCACTACATGCCAAAGATATTCATCAACAATTCATATTTGCACTACAGGCCAAATATATTCATATCTCAAAGAAATATATAATCATTTCAGAATTTATATAAACAATAATTATAACCATGTTGATCAATTCACCTTTGCACTTAAGCTTAAGATATTCAATTATAAATTCAATGGTCATGATCATACCAGTCACAATTCAACTTTGCACTACAGGCTAAAGAGAACCCTAGTCATGATCATACCAATAATCTACCCATCTTTACACTCCAGTGAAAGAGAATTTCAACATCAGGGTTATAAAAATGTTATATATGATGATAAAAATAATATGATCAACATATAGTTTTAATCTCAAGAGTAATATTCGTAACTCATGAATAGTAACCCCGACACAAAAGATAGAAATTCTACAATAAAATTCATACCAATATTTCGATATAATGATATTGAAAGAATAACATTACTTAAATTTATAAACAATTTATTTTAATTGTTTACACTTTACTAATTAATGCATTTAATCATCATAAAATGCCAACTCTTACAATTTTATCATCAATAACCAAAACCCTCATCAAAAATCTGCATATACCTCATATAGGATTCTCAAGCCATAAAATCCTATTTTCCAATTTTCTTTCTTCACAAAACATATTTAATTCATTTACTCATAACTAGACCATTTTCATGAAAAATACCAAATCAGTTCCAAAAATATTTCTTTTCTGGGATTTAGCATAATATAGTCCCATAGTGAACATATATTTTTCTCAAAATTTTTGAAGTTCAGAAAAATTACGAAACTGAAAATCATAACAACCCTTAAAATCCCTTACTATCCCTTACTATCCCTTATCTCAAAAGAGCAGTACTTCTGACTGGATATCGGATATGATGCTGAAGGAAACTTGCACTGATGAATAGCAACTCACCAAGTATCTAAAAACTCACAAAATATGCTTCATAATATAGAGAGAGAAAGAGAGAAAGCTTATGTTTCTGGTGTGATTTTCAATTCTAACTTAGCCCTCTATTTATAGGAAAATTTTGATAGGCTTGACCTGCAACCTGATGGCTTTACCTGCTACTATTCCCACCCACCACATTTGAAATATAATTCAGCACATTTCTTCACCAACCACAAGTGGGGCCCACCAATTCTAGAATTTTCTACCAAAAATGATTTATAACCTGATTTCCGAATCAGCCACCTCTTAAAATTCATAACAAATCATACGTTCATTTTTAACGGTTCAAAATTTGTGGACATATACTCAACTTATATATGTATAACATATTCAAAAATTACCACGATCCAACGGTCGGATTAAAAATTATAACCCCCGCAAAATATCTCAAAAACCCTGATTTTTAATACCTCCATTCCGACAAAAAATACTGATAAAAACCTTAACATTAACTCCTTCATTTTTAACCACAAAAATATATCCCTCATTTATATCCACATAAAATAAATATTTTCTTATCATATAAATCAAAATTAATTATTCACAAATAATATTACAGAATCACATTTATGACAACCAGGCCGTTCCCAGGAAAGAGGGGGCTTTCCAATAAGAATTTCTCCTTACTGGCGCGCAATTAGATGACCAAACCTCTCCCTAGACAGAACTTTCTAGACATTGCCAATAATGTTATCTAATAATATTATTCAAATAATGTGAATTATTGATCTGATAATAGGAAATACTGTGCAGCAACAATTATTGAAACAACAATAATATAAAATATCAACGCAACAATTATTGAATCAATAAAATAAAATATTGAACAGTAACTACTGTAATAATTATTGAGTAGTGTCTTCTTACGTAAGAATCAATAATTTTAAAAATACTATGCAATACCGTGTGCTACTGTGCAATAACGCGTATTACTGTATTTTAACCACCGGGTATTCTAACAGTGTTAACGGTAACAACTACGCCGTTATTTGTAAAAACTCAAATTTGTCGTTTTCTTCACCCGACAGTTATTCGTTATGGGGCCCACAAATAGCTGTGCCGTCGTACGAATATTCCCCGAAAGAAAGAATATTCCACGACCAAACGAATATTCCCCGACAACAATGATTATTTTATAACCACTTGTGTATTTTAAAAAATTTTCACATTTCACCCATAACTTTAACTTTTATCAATTTAACCATTTACTGAATAGTAATTATAAGAAAAATTGAATACTTTTATTTCATAAAATTCGGGGTCTTACATGTAGCACACTCTCTTTCCCTTCAAATAAACTCCTAGATGTGCCTTGCCGCAAGTCGGACATGCTTCTATCTTCTTTTTCTGCCCTCCGTGTTGACTTCCAGCTGTCGAGTTATCCGTCCACTTCCTCTTCTAATTATTATTATTCCCAGTATTACTTCCACCAGTCTTGTTATTACCTTCATTCTCACTCTTTTTCTTTTTCTGTTCTTGGTTGTACTTAGTCACTGCATCACTTCCTCCTTCCGCAAGAATGACCTTTTCCAAAACTCCAGCAAACGTGTTAAGTTGAAACATTGATACCTTGTTGTATACCCAAGGCTTCAGTCCTTGTTCGAATCGTCTGGCTTTCCTCTCGTCAGTGTGTACTTGATACGGGGCAAACCTTGCCAACTCATCGAATTTAGCCGCGTATTCAGGCACGCTCATGTTTCCCTGTTTCAGTTCCAAAAATTGCACTTCCATCTGATTCTACGAACTAGCTGGGAAATACATTTCAAAAAATATCTCTTTGAATCTCTCCCACGTCATTACACCTTCACCTCCTCGCATCTTGTTTGCCTGCCACCAGTAGCTAGCCTCAGACTTCAGCATAAATGTCGCAAAAACGGTCTTCTGATCTTCTCAAACCCTAACAACGTCGAAAACCTTCTCCATTTCCATCACCCACGTTTGAGCCTCGATCGGGTTTCTGGAACCTTTTAACTCTGGCGCTCCCACCGCCTTAAAATCTTTAAACGTTGTGTTAGGTGGAGCTTGCGGTTGATTATTCATGACTCCAGTTAGTAAATTAACTAGCTGTTGAACTGGATTAACGTTGGCATTATTGTTATTATTGGTTGACTCTTCCTGAGCCGGTTGACGTTGTTGTCTTCTCCTTGGCGGCATTTTTCTGTTAAATAAACGTTTATTAGAACTTTATTTATTTCTCTACATAGTTAAGATATTACTCAACAATTTAACATATCACTTAACACATCATCTTAAACAACTTGATATCTTTTCATTCAAATAAAAAGTTTTAACATTAAACTATAGCATACTGCTATTTACATCATCTATCCTGGAATAAAGAATCCACAGGATTTAAAACATTCAAATATTAACATATTCCTTAGTTCATAAACACATCGGAATTTACATAAAACTATATAAGTCTTTCACATAAATAAACAGATTCTATTCCTGTCTTTCAAGGTGCTCAATAGCCTTGCCACGCTCCTCATTCATGATACGAGACATCGTCCTGCGATCCAACATATACGATGGAAGTCCTTCAAACTGAATGGGGTACCTTAACACTCGCTCTTGAACCTCATCCATCGCATGATTAAGTGTGGCGTACGTGTCTTCAAGCTTTGCCTTCTTTGCACGACTATCATCTTCTGCACGATCAGCTCGATGTGATTCTCTTACCCATCCTTCCTCTGCTATTTTCAGTCTTCCGGAGGTTTCCTTCAGTTCCTTCTTCAGCTTCTCTATCTCCTCGGTCTTATCTTCGGTTTGACCCTTCTCATGAATCAGATCCCACTCCACATTTCCTAAACGTGTATGAAGGGTCACAATCTCTTTATCCTTCTCCTCTAAAGTAGACTGCTAAACAGTCGCTCGCTCAGTCAATTCCTGAACCTCATCTTGTAACTCCACGTTACGATCATATAGTGTGTCATACATCTCAGCATCAACAGTGTACTGTGGTAGCTCCTCTTCTTCTTCCTCCTCATCAAACTCCTTCTCAGGACCCTCCTCAGGATCAATCTTAGGTTCATGTTCCTGACCAACAACGGTGATCAATGGAGATGAAACCCTCTGAACTAACTGTTCCCTAACAACATGTATGTCTCGGGTCTCCTCCTCTGTAGGTACTATAGGTAATCGGGGTTCTTCCTCCCCAGCTTGACTAGCTTCTCCAACATTCGTCATCCTGACAACAAAATTTTAACTTTTAGTTACTAAGTCATACTATCTAACGCATACTTAACACATAAACACATAATGTATTTTATTATCTTCAATGAATTTCAAAAATTCATTTCTTAGAACTCGATAAGAGTTTTCCTTTACTATCTTCTTTCTATAAGATTACTACCTAAGGTTGTTCCCCCACCTAAGGTTCATAACCTACAGCTTTGATACCAACCTGTGACACCCCTAAATCCGGGTACTTCGATTCCACGGGATTTGGTGTTCACTGTACAAGCATCCTCTATCTATCTACCCATAAAAATACCAAACCATACAATAGATAGAAATCATAATAAAATCTCTTCCCTTAAGGGTTACATCAACTGAATCATAAATAAATCCCAGGTTACTCTAACCTTAAAACATCTGTGCGGAATTCTAAACAAATAAGTCTTAAACAACAACATAAGTCTTAAACATAAATACATCATCAATTAAAATAACAAGTCTTCATCACTTGTTAACTTTGTCCTTGCCCTTACTAGTGGAGGGTTCATCGCTTCTTTCATTCTTAACTGCAATGTTATTATTAAGCAAGAGTGAGCACAATGTCCACAAGTATAATAATGAAATAACATTATAATAACATGCGAATAAATCAAAGACATCTGAATAAAAGCTCAACTTTTGAATCGAGAATGAATAACAAGAATCAAAAGAATTCTGAGGGTCATAAGACCTTGAACTATGTCCTAGGTTAACAAGAAATATACTTGAAACCTTTAACAGTCATAAGACTATGGACCTTTTTCTCGTACTTAGGGGGATCAGCCCTTAGTAGCATACTGTGCACAATATCTTAACGCTAAAGCGTAAATAATCCCCTATACAGGGTTATTCATCTCAGTTTGACATTCGAGTCCGCACCAAAGGAAGTTTGGTCTGGATAAATTCATCAAGGGTTCTGAAATTTAGAACGCTCATCAACTATGGACTAGTTGAATCAATAAGGTTCACTAGTTTAATAAGGTTCAACAATAACGATATTCAATTTGAATAATAATCTCAAACGTATACAATAGAACAATTATTGTATAACTGAATCATGCTTTGACAATATAAATAATCTGTAATATCATACTTGAACTTGAATAATAGAAATGATAACTTATTCAAGGTAATTAATAATCTTGAAAGATATTAAAAAGTAGGGTTAAGAAACTTGCTCGACATAAAAGTAACATTTAAGTTTAAATAAACTTGCTCAATAGAATAGAGTTAGGGATATGATACTTGCCTCGTGCGTAGATTACACTTTAACTAAGCACGTTCTTTGAATTAAATCCTACATACCATTCATATACACAATACCAGTTAATTATAAATTAACTAATCAATATAAATTCATTCTCGTTGTCTACTTTAATTATTGACTAAACTTAGTCAAATTATCACGTTGTCACATAATTTATACTTCATGAATTATCAAACCAATTATGTATTTAATAATTCAATTCACATATAATATTTTATTACATGTCAAACAATTATTTTATCATCTCATAGTACCTCTAACATGATTACATGTTCATTACATCAATCCACTAACACTTGTTAGACTTTAACATTTTAAAAATACATTTCTGACATTTTCTGGAGAGTGGCGCTGCGGCGCCACTAATGAACTAAGGATTCGTGCTGCGGCGCCGTGGCGCTGTGGCCGGGCCCTTGGCGCTGCGGCGCTGTGGCGCCGTAGCTCGAGTCATGGCGCTACGGCACGGTGGCGCTGCGGCGCGGGAAATGAACTGGTAGCCGGCGCTGCGGCGCGGCATACCAGACACAGAAATGGCTGTTCGCGAAAAATCGCAGAACATGCCAATTCCTCCCAATTTCTTATTTTTTACTCAAAATTAGACATACCCACAAGTTATAGTTCATGTATATTCATAATACAACATCTATAAAGTGATTTTATCCCATTAAAACATATAATCACAGATTTAAATCATGTAAAATTGGACTGTTCTTGAAGTTTTTGAACAAAACACATAATTTAGCCGTACGGATTCGTTATAACACCGAATCCGTTCGTTTAAGGCTTGATCTCTTCGCATTAACATGCTCAATAATATAAGGGTGTAAAATTTAGGGATAATATATAATCAATACATCAATTATCACATATATGGCCATATGGCCATATCACGTACTCTGTTTATTTTGAAATAACATATGTACGACATGTTTTCACAATACTGATGTTATGGTTTGCAACATATACATAATTAAACACAATTTGATATAACATAACACAATTTCTCACTTCACAGAGATTAACAGAATATATGAAAGCCATAATCATAAAACTTAAAAAGACATGAAATAAGAATTTGGGTTTGGAAAAAATTACCCAGAGTATGAATGAGTAGAATTAAAACCTTCTCAATTAATCCTTTGATTCACACAACTTACACTCTCCTTCAAAAATTTCTAAATCTCTCTCTGTGATGCTATGCCAGACTTAACAAATGAAGAAAAGAAAAGACGTCGATAAAAGAAATGGCGTATTATGGTCAGTTAACCCAGTCATGGGTTAACTGCCCATAACCTCCCTTAGTGTAATGTTTGGCTTAGCAAGTTAAAACTCTTTATTTTAATAACACCTTTACAATATAGTTTAATTAATGTCACACTCTTATAAGATAAATCTAATATTTTATTTAATTTACTTTAAATAAAATATAATAATTTCTCATAAATTCACGTAGTCACAATATTAATTATCTCTTTAATAAATAATAATAATTTATTAAATCTCTAATTAATAATTACATTAATTAAATAACATCATGCTTAATTAAATATTTTATTTAATTCAATAAGCTCACATAATCATATATTTTGAATATTAAAAATTCTCTACATTAATTTAATAATGTAACACATAATTAAATTAATCTACCACCATTGCATCAATTAATTATTAAATCTAATAATTAAATCATCGAAAAATATTTATTTAACTCAATAAATATTTAAAATAATTTACAAAATTCTCGTTCGTCACAGTACTTGTCGTTGAACAGTTCTTGGAACTTCTCCCAAGACATCTTCAGTGCGGCAGGTTGAGTACGTTTTACAGATTCCCACCAGTAATCTGCCTCTGCCCGCAACATGAAGGTGGCAAAGGGAACCTTTTGCTCCTCGGAGCATCCCAAGACATCAAATATCTTGTTGATCTGCTTTATCCACGTCTCCGCCTTAAGTGGTTTTGGCTCTCCAAAAAACTCCGATGGTCCCAGCTCCTTGAACTGTTTGGCGGTGACCGTCCGAAAGTTGCCAGTGTTTCCATCTGCATTTTGGACAGGAGCCGCTCTCGCTTGATGTTGCATGAATTGCATAAAGTCTCTGAACATTCCATCGTTCATCATTTGGTCAGTGTTGTTGTTGTTTGAATTAGGATTGTCACCTTCCTAATACACATTATCCTGATTATTGATCTGTGAAGACTCAACGGTCTCCTGTGCTCCATTGCTATTCCCAACATTCTCGGATGTCATTTTCAAATACTGCCACAAAACAAAAGTTAATTAACATATCACATATTATCCCTATACTCTGACCGACCAATTAAATGCCAAATAAACTTAGGTAGGTCATACTAGCGAAGAAATTTTCCGTCGCTCCCCTCCTAGTTCTTGTCTCACATCTTAGCCAGGGATCATATCCCTAAGCTTTGATACCAACTGTGACGCCCCCAAAATAGATATACATCACCTATTCTGAGTCGTCAAATACACGGTACAAAATATAAATAAAAACTTAATTATACAACTATCGTGTAAAATACGACAAAACACAAGCTGTGAGTTTTAATACGACCTTGTCTTCTAAACAGTATTCAAACTCAAAATAAGTCATCAATACATTTATTTTTACACTATTTCATAGAATAGTGATGACTACTAATGTTATCATCTGAACCGTCACTCCGTTCCCTGACTAGTCCCCGCTACGTTCTCATTTCCTGAAGAGAATAATGAAAGAAAAAGGGTGAGCTCAACTAGCCCAGTAAGAAATATTATGACTAAGATAATGCAGAATAAATTATCGTTAGCCTTTAACAGTGTTAAACTGATAAAATATAACAAACACCAAGTTTAACTGCAGCAGAACAATCTATCCATTAAAAGAGTCAAGTAGAGAATAAAATCTACTATCTTTTATGATTTAAAAAGGTTTTTCATCACTTTTATCGCTGAGACTCAACTTAATAAATAATCCACATCATCCCTGCACTACGGCCAAGGATATTCATTAGTATCACGCCCACAAACTATCCATGCACTTCGGGCCAAGGATATTCGTGTATTCATCAATGGTCATGATCATGCTAACAACTGTCCATTAATGTACTACGGGCCAATGAGGACTTTTACCACATCATTTATAACATTACGGTCATGATTATACCGATTAATCCCTGGTCATAATCATACCAAGTCCATTTATGCACTACAGGCCACAGATGACTTTCAACATAATATAAACATGAGGATGATGACAATGGTATAAGAATTCAATAAAACAAGTTTAAGAATTAATTTATCCAAGAACCAATAACGTCCAAATTGTCAACATAATACTGCTTTGTAGAGTAAAATTCAAAAATACTCAGAAGAATATTTCCATGAAAAGATACTGGATGAAGCGCAAATATCAAAGATATTCCACTAATTTCATGGAGTATAAAAGTCAAAACTTTAACCAACTGAGTATAATAAAGAATAGAATAACAAAAGAATTCACCAAACATGCGATAGACCGCACAGACAGGTTATTCCAATAGAAAAATAAATAATGGAACCAGGTCATGCATAAACGCACAGACAGGATATTCCAACAGAATAATAAATAATGGAACCAGGTCATGCGTAAACGCACAGACATAATGTTCCAACATAATGATAAATAATGGAACCAGGTCATGCGTAAACGCACAGACAAGATGTTCCAACAGAATGATAAATAATAGAATAACAACATAAATTCACCATATATGCAGTACTTCGTATAGACATGTTATTCCAACATAATAATAAAGAATAGAATAACAGCTCTTACGAGTATTGGAAAGAAAATAATTCTCTTAATGAATATGAAAGAATAATACCCCTTACCGTAAAAGAAGAGTATTCCGACTGGTAGGGCGAGGATATTCTTGAAGAAAATTTATACTGTTTTTTCTACGCTCAAAGCTTCTGAAAACTCTAAAGAAATACGCTCAAGATTATAGAAGAGAATTCTCTGAATTTCTGGTGTGATTTCAATTCTAATTAAGCATCCTATTTATAGGAGAATGGAAAGGATATTATGCTGCACTATGCAATAAAATATAATATATTCTATTTATAATCAAATAAAATAAAACTTTATAAAAAGTATTATGTTTTATATAAAAAGTTTTTGCTATACAAATACTATGCAAGCACTATACAAATACTATGCAAAATAAAATATAATATATTCTATTTAAAATCTAATAAAATAAATAACTTTATAAAAGTATTCTGTTTTATATAAAAAGATTTTACTATGCAAAATACTATGTATAATAGAATATAATATGTTTTATTTATAGTCTAATAAAACAGATAACTTTATAAAAGTATTTTGTTTTATATAAAAAACTTTTCTGTTTTATTACATTAATAATACTAATAAAACAAAATTTATATATATATATATATATATATATATATATACACACACACACACACACACACACTTCCGTGACTTCATAAAAAGACACCTAAATATAATTAACAATACTTATCATCATTATTATAATTCACAATATTAATTGACCAGGTTGTTCCTAGGAAAGAAGGGGTTTTTCAATAAGGATTTCTCCCTATGGGCGCGCAATTAGGTGACCAAACCTCTCCTTGACAGAATTTCTAGATATCGTTAATATTGTAAATAATAATATTAATAACTTTGTCGTCTCAATTATAGATTATAAAATATTGACAATAATTGAATCAAATAACGTGAGATACTATGCAGCAATTACTATAACAATAATTGAACAAAACTGAGTGACTTCTCACGTAAGCATCAATAATCAATACCGTGTGCTACTATGCAACCACGCGTATTACTGTACTTTTAACACCGGGTGTTTCAACAGTTAACGGTAAAACTTCCGCTGTTATTTTCATAAAGTATTTTTGTCGTTTTCTCAATCCGACAATAATTTCGTCATGGGGTCCACCAATGATTGTGCCGCCGTATAAATATTCCCTGTTAAAACGAATATTCCCCGACCAATCGAATATTATACAACAACTTGCGTACTTTGTAAAATTTATAAATATTACCCACAACTATAACTTTATATCAAATTCATTCCATAATATTTAAAAATGATATTTATAGAAAAATCATCTTTATTAAAAAAAAATTGGGGTCTTACATTCAGTGTTTGTAAATGTGCTAGGTTTCAATTAAACCTTAAGGAATCACATTAGGTTAAAGAGAATATTTCGTTATCTTAAAGGAACAACGGACATAGGTCTATGGTATCCTAAAGGTCAACCATTTGATCTTGTTTGTTTTTCAGACTCTGAGTATGTCGGTCATCATGTTGATCGAAAAAGTACAAGTGGCACATGTAAGTTTCTAGGTGGGTGTTTAGTTTCTTGGTTCTCTAAGAAATAAAATTCGGTATCTATCTCAACCATCGAAGCAGAATATATAGCTGCTGCACGATGTTGTGCTCATATATTATGAATGAAACAAACCTTGTTTGATTATAATAAAAAGTTTAATTGTGTCTCAATCTTATGTGATAATACAAGTGCTATAAATCTGAGAAAAAAAATACTATATTAAATGCAAGATCAAAACACATAGATGTCATACATCATTTCTTATATGATCATGTAAACATGGGTATTATTAAATTAGAACATATTGATACAAAATTAAATATTGTTGATATATTTACTAAACCTTTAAGTTCTAATAGATTTTGCAAATTACGATTGGATTTAGGAATGTTAGATATCTTATCATAATTATTATTGCATTTAAATATATTTTAAAAAAATTATTATATTTTCTATATATATACATATATATTATTTTTATAAATACTATATTTTACTAATGCAAAGTTACTATTATCACTCATAATTAGTTAATACTTTTATTTTCCTAATTTAAAAAAATATATATGTTATTAATATTCTAAAATTCATTATATATATATATATATACGTATTTAAAAATGTCTATTTACTAATATACTTAATTTACAATTAGATTACTATCTAGTTAAATATGCATTATTAATATATACATAAAAATTTATAAACATTATAAGTATCTCTATATATATTAAATTTCTTCTACTATTAGTACATTCATATAATTATCACACACACACACACACACACACACACACACACACACACATATATATATATATATATATATATATATATAATTTATATTACAAAATAAAAATAAATTTCTTCTATACATATAAATTTTAATTAAATTATAAATATATGCATAAGTTCCTCTTTAATTATTAATATATTTATTAATTTTTATTTATATACATAAAGATAAATTTATCAATAATGAATCTGAGCAGTTGATATAAGGAATTCATCTAACGCTCAAAATAAGCTCCATCTGTGGCTATCCATTTGAATCAATCAGAAGTCACCTACACAGATCAAGCATGAGGACTTTCAGATCATCAAGAAAAAACACAAATTTTTTCTAACCGTTAGATTAATATTAATCGGTCAGATCAAAAGTTTTAAAACTCCGGTTCAATCTTGATCGTTGATAATTTTTGAGATTAGCTATCAGCCGTCAGATCAGTTTAAATAACCTAAATATAAATAACAAATAATCAGTTTTTTATTCATTTCTTATTCTCTTTTCTCTCTCTCTCTCCCCCCGAGTTTCTCTCAAACTTTAATCGATTTTTGCAAAAAATGTCTGATCCCCAATTCGATTTTGAGAAATCTGAAGCGATAAATTGATTCCACACCATCGATTTCATTATTCTACCGATCAAATTTCGTTTTATTTGATTTTTTTATTTCGGTTGTATATTCTCTTAGATCTACAAGTTCTTCATCTAATCTTTCAAAAGCTTGTTTAAATCAACAAAAGCCGTTTTGAAATCGAATAAAACCTGTCATCTCTGACTTGCGACATCTCTAGGGTTTCCAGTGATAATTTTTTTGGTAGATCTGTCTGTTTGCTACAATAATTTTTTTTCCGAACGAATCTGTAAATTCTTGTTTTTCTAAAAAAAAAAACAAACTTTAATCTTTTAATTTTTCTCAAAACCCTAATTTTTTAAAACCCTAATGTGTTTTTACTTTGTAAATTCTTATCTTTTATGAAAAAGTTTTTTTGTTATGGATCTAAGCCATCTGACAATATATTTCAAATATGTGTATTGTTTTAGTTGCTGAGTTCGAGAGAAAAATAGAAATCTGTGGACATTCATGTGTTTTGTAACTAGCTTTCAGGTATAATTTCTCTTTCTCATCTCTTATATACGTAGTGTTGAGACTGAATGATATCTTTCTCATCTTCTCTATATTTGACTGCAATGTTGAGGCTAAGTCTGTGTCAAGTCATTTCTTTAATGCTAAGTTTTTTTAAACCATGACTCCTGTTCTACTCCTACTCTAAAACTGCCCTGTTAGGATATATTTATGATTACTGTAATGGGTTAAAATTTCTAGGTTTGAACCTCTGTGTTGAGATAATTTTTTTTTCTCTAAAATAATGTGTGGGTTGATTCGTTTTTCTGTCTGCATTGGATTTTGTCATGAATATCTGAACACTTCATATCGATACTTGTCTGATAAAATCTTACAGTATTTATGAGTTATTTTTCCTTTTATGATAAGACATGCTCAACTTCTCTCTGTTTTGCGAAACCTCCTTTCCTAAAAACTTGAGGTCACAGTAACAAATTTTGAGTTGGTTGGACTGGTATCTCCCTCCTTTGACTTTTTAAAATAAAAAGACCTTTTGCTTTTTTGAATACGGTTAATGGATTAAACAGTATCTTTAGTAATACTCTTTTATATTCACACACTTATACTTCAGACATACCTATACCTTATATGCCCTATATGTACGTCTGTTCAACAAGTACCTACTTCTGTGTGAATTAACATTCACGCTATCACTTATTTACTACTTCTATAAATGACTTGTACACATTTTTACTGCATATACCCTTAATCTCTCTGTGTTTGTCCTTCATCTATCTTCATCCTTATCTATTTACTTTATCTATGTTTTTCAAAAATGGACAAAGTTTACTCTTCCAAAAGAAAGAAGTTGCCACTTCTTTCCAAGTTACACCCTGATTCATTTGCACCATAGATGCCCACTCTTTCTGCACAGGTCAAATATAGGCACTTAAGACTCGATCTTATACCTGGAATGAGTACTTCGTTTAACAGTTTTCCTGACTTATTTGAAAAAATTAAACATGTGGGCTGGGAATGTCTTGTCAAATTTTCAATTAGGCAAATTTATCCTGCTTTAATAGCAAAATTCTACTCTTATATAACCTGTCAGAAACTCAAGTCGTCTCTTAACTGCTATTTGTACTTACATACTTGGTCAGGAGTTTGTCATTGATGAACAACTTATTTTAAATGCATTACATCTAGGCAACGGTGTGTTAGAACTTCCAAGAGTTAATGACTATACTCATCCTATAGGCATCTCTACCAGTAATTGCATCACATTTAAAAACAATTTGGCCACGGTCACTGATCAGTTAGTAGCTGCTCGACTGTTTGATTTTCCATGCAAAGTTGGTTCTGAGTTCTTGACTCCAGTGTCAATTTTTGGCTAAAATTTTTAGGCACAAAATTATGCCTGTTAGAGAAAACAAACTTCTTCATCCTTTTGATTTAGAATTGATGAAGTGTATTTTGCCTCAGAATATGCCCTATAATATCCCAAATTTTTTGCTAATTTCATTTTAGCACTGTTATCATAATAATTGCCTGGGTTATGGTCTTGTTCTCACATCTATCTTTCAACATCTTGGTATTAATGTTCTTAATCACCAAACACAGTATGTGAAAAGTAGTAACATTGTCTCACACTTGAATCTACCCCCACGACCATTGATAATTTTCGAACTAGAAACTACTGGGTCTCCCGAGTCCCATTTGAATCTACTATCCCATATAGATGCCCCAAATACTTTAACTCAACTTTCCCTTCAAAATCAAAGCAATTTGTTGAGCCAAATAGAATCTCTACAATTATCTGTGCATCACCTCAGAGACATGCTATATATGTTGATGGAACTCCAAAAGATCTCTGTGCCACCCTATCATTTTTCTGCCAGTACAAGCTCGGCTAAGGAATACCAGTCTGCACAAACCCCTCAGGACGATACTCTTACCTTCTCTTGGTCTACATTTCTCCCCTGCTCACATGCCAGATTTCTAACTATTCGGGAGGACTGTATAATTATATATATATATGCTATTACTAACTATTCAGGATGATTGTATCTAAATACCAACTACTACCACTACTGCATGCTATATCTTTCTTATGTTTATCATTTATGCCATGTTCTCATGCAGGTTTTGAAAAACAATGTTTTGCTACCAACTGTTTTTGCAGGTTATGAACAGTTTTCTAGTTCCCCTCTTTTTGAAATGACAAAGGTGAGAAGAAAAATATAATATTTTATATTATTGCTATAAGCTACTGCAAATTGTTGAGAAAAAGTTTTCAGAAAACTTGACAAAACTGTAAAATTTTGATGCATAAAGAGAGCAGTTACAATAGAAAAATATTTTTAGTTAATTGTTATCTTCAAAAGGGGGAGATTGATAAGTTTTCAAATCAGTTAGTTTTATTTTTATGATAACAAACTTTAAAAATATAATTAAAATGGGAAGAATCCTATCTATAGATTTTTATGTAAATGATTTTAATTTTTCTATTTTATTATAAACCAAAAATGTTTTTCATCCCAAAATTGAATTTAATTTTTTAGACCTTGATAAATTAATTATCAAGTGTTTATTAAATTAATTTAAAAACTAAACATTTTCCGAGGCAAGGAGATTTCTTTTTCTTTTCAAATGATTTTCTGAAGGCCCTTCATGGGAAAAAGAAAATATATATTATATATATGTTATGTATATTGCATGTGTGTGCATGTGCCGTGTGTGCCATGTGCAAGATCGTGTTGATTTGATATAATGTTATAGTTATAGTAGTTATGCAAATTTTATAAAGTAAGTAATGAAATATTTTTTTGGTTAGGGAATATTTTTTTTTTGGTGAATATGTTGATGGAACTCCAAAAGATTGGAAAGTTAGGGAATATGTTGGTTAGGGTATATTTTTTTTATAAAGTAAGTTTTAACAAGGATAAAACTTTATTGGAAAGTTTTTTTTTTTTCGAAATTGATTTGGTTGTTAATATTGTGAGTTTATAATATTAATTATGAATAATTATTATGTTGTGGATATTGGTTCAATTTTGATATAACTGAAGGAATTTAGTATGAAATATTTGTTAAAAGTTTGACATATTTTTTTATGGAATTATAACTATTTTTTTTGATAAAGTAGTTATTTAAATATATCATTATAATATTACATTATAATAGTATAATGTGATAATATAATAGTATATTTTTATAATTTAAGTAGTAATATTATTATAATAATATATAATTTTTAGCATGTGAATAAAAGTGAAGTGAATGTTATTATTTTGGTTTTGATTTTTTTTTTCAAAACAATTGTGTGCACAATTCTCCAGCAAATCTTTTGTTGCAAAATTGTGGGTCTTCAACCATTGAAAAATGAGAGGTTAGGCAGAGAAGAAAGAAAAAAAGTTGGGGAGAGAAGAAAAAAGCAAATGTTAGGCAGTTTTGTTTATTTTTTAGTTTTGTTTATTTTTTCCTTCGAGGTTGCATTATAAAAGTGGGGTAACCCTTCATTTTAAACACTAAAAATCTTAAGTGTTTCTACTGTAATATTAGGAGTATTTTTTTTAAAGTATACGAATATTTTGAGTGTGGTTTTTAGTGTAAGATTATTTTAAGATAATATTTGATATTTCAAGTCGGATTTAGTTTTTATTAGTGTAAAAGATATTATTTTATTTCAATATTCGTAAGAAATATTATTTTTATTAATATTTCATATTATGTAAGTGATATTATTTTATTTCATATTTTTAAATTTAAACTTATTATGATAAGTATTATTTTTATAATTTTTGAAATGATTAAATTTTTTGAAATTTTGTGTTTCATCTAATATTATTTTATTGGAATATTAGTTTGTACTTTTATATTAAATTTTAATTTTTTCATGTTGGGGTACTATTCGTATAGTACTATTCATGGATACTATTTATACGGTACTATTCATACGATACAATTTATGAGTATTGTTTACAACAGAATTTAATTTTTTTTTTGTCCAAATTATTTTTGATATATGAAAAATTTTCTTGGATTTTATTCCATAATTTGTTATCATGTGTATAATTTGGACATTTTTGAAATCTGAATAAATTGAATTATAAATTTTTAATATTTATTTTTGATTTTACTTGATTGATTTTTTATATCATTGTCATCATTCTCATGAAGGCCATCTTTGGTCCGTGTTTTGGCTTGTAGTGCAAAGAGGACTGTTGATTGGTATGATTATGATCAAGAATTGTGTATTGATATAATCATAACCTTTAATGTAACAGATAAAGATTGTTGGTGAAAGTCTTCTTTGGTCTGTAGTGCATATATGGACATGTGTTTGGCATGATTACGACTACTGGTGATACAAACGATTATCTTTGGCCTGTAGTGTATAGATAATTCGTTAATTGAAAATAATTATCTATTGGTGTTACAGGGATAATTGATGATGAACTTTTAAATCATAGAAGATAGTAGAAATAATGTTCTACTCGACTCTTTTAATGGGTTGTTGTTTTAGTTATAGTTGTTGAACTAACACTTGTTGTCTATTGTATTCTATCTGATTTTTTTCTGTTGAAGATTAAGGGTAATTTGTTTTACATTATTATATTCATAATATTTTTACTAGATTAGTTGAGCTTATTTTTTTTTTTTTTGGTTTCATTGTTTTTTTGAGGAGGCCAAAATGTAGTTAAGACGAGCCGGGGAGTGGAATAATGGTTTAAGATAGTTATTATAGTATTTATTATTTTGTAAAATAATATGAAAATAATTGTAACGAGTACTTTATTTGAGTTTGGATATTTTCTACGAGATAATATTTATATTGAAATTCACAGTTTGTGTTTTGTTGTATTTTACATGACAATTAATAGTTGTACAAATGAAGTTTGTATTTGAATTTTGTACAATGTATTTAACAGCTCAGAATAGGTTGTATAGACTTATTTTGGGGGTGAGTCGCACCATGTGTGTGTTTAATATATATATATGTATATATATATGTGTGTGTGTTATTTTAAGAGTAAATGGTTGACGATAAATATGACTCTCCAAAAATAGATCTACACAATTTATTTTGAGTTGTCAAAATAAATACTACAAAATTCAAATACAAATTTTATTATTTACAACTATTAAATTGTCGTATAAAATACGAACACATATACTGTGAGTTTTAATACAAATATTATACCGTAAATAATATGACAATATCCAAACTAAAATTAAGTTTTCATTACAGTTATTATCACACTATTTCACAACATAATGAATACTTTTTTAGTAACTATCTCAGATTATTACTCCACTCCTTGACTAGTTCCAGCTACACTTTTATTTTTTGAGAAGAACAATGGAATAAAAAAAAATGGTGAGCTCAAATAGCCAAGTAAAGAATATTATGACTAAGGTAATGAGGAATAAATTATCTTTAACCTTCAACAATGTTAAATCAGATAAAATATAATGGATAAAAATATTTATTTGTATCACCAATTGTTATGATTATGTCAACAACAATTCATCTTTGCACTACGGGTCAAAGAAAATTTTCATCACAAGTCTTTGCCTGTAACATTAAAGGTCATAGATTATATCAATACACAATTTCTGGTCATAATCATAACAATCAATAATTTATCTTTGCACTACAATCTAAAGATAACTTTTCATCACAATTTAAGTTTGATGATGATGATAATGATATAAATGATGAATAAAAGTGAGATCAAAGATAAATATTAGAGATTTATAATTTAATTTATCCAGAATTTAAAAATGTACAAATTTTCAACATGATAACCAAAACATGGATTCAAAGTCAAAAATGGTATTTAAGATTCATATTTCAAAGAAAATTTGGACAAGGAAAAGAAAACTAATTTTCATCGTCAATAGTACTCTGTCGTGAATAGTACCCCAGATGAATAGTACCTTGACAGGAAAAAATTAAAATTTAATAAGAAAATTCAGACCAATATTCTAGTGAAACGATATTAGATGAAGCGTAAAACTCAAGGAATTTTTAATCATTTCAGGAATTATAAAAGTAATACTTATCATAGTAAGTGCAAATTTAGGAATATGAAACGAAATAATATCACATACATACTATGGAGTATGAAAGAAAATAATAGTCTTTACGAATATTGAAAGAAAATAATATCTCTTACCTTAGTAGGAGACTAAATCTAATTGGTATTACGGAGATTATCTTGAGAAATTTTTGCACTATTAGCTACACTCAAAGTATCATTATATTTGAAAGAAATACGCACAATATTATATAAGAAGAATGTTCTGATTCTGATGTGATTTTTATTTCTTAACTAAGCAACCTATTTATAGGAGAATGACAGAGCATTATTTAAGATAAAATCACGGACTAAAGAATAGAATAACAAAAGAAATCACCATGCATGTGATAGACCGCACAGATAGGTTATTCCCACAGAATAATAAATAATGGAATCAGGTCCGGCGTAAAACGCACAGACAGGATATTCCAACAGAATAATAATAAAGACGGAATCAGGTCCGGTGTAAAACACACAGACAGGATGTTCCAACAGAATAATAACAAAGACGGAACCAGGTCCGGAGCAAAACACACAGACAGGATGTTCCAACAGAATAATAATAAAGACGGAACCAGGTCCGGTGTAAAACACACGGACATGATGTTCCAACAGAATAATAAAAGAATGTCACCAAGTATAGGGTAGACTGCGTATACAGGTTATTCCAACAGAATAATAAGAAATGGAATAACAAAAATTCTCTTCATGAATAAGAAAGAATAACACCCCTTACCGTTTTAAAGAAGAGCTGAAATAAGGAAGTAGTTAAGTAGCAGAATACTTTTCTTCTCTCTCTCTATAGTTTTTCTCTATAGTTTCTCTCTCTAGAGTTCAGTGAATTCGTAAGAAATAATGATGGAATGAACTGCTATTTATAGAAAAATAGAATGCATAGTAACTAATCCATGAACGGTCCAGATAGATTACTTTAATCTGACGGTCCACATTTAAAGAAAAATCTTTTAAATAAAATATAATATATTCTATTTATAGAATAACTTTAATAAAGTATTCTGTTTTATATAAAAAGATGTTTCTGTTTTATTACGTTAATAATACGAATAAAACAAAACGTCATTATCGCTAAATAATTCATATTATTAACTGACAATAATTGAATCAAATTGAGTGACTTCTTACATAAGCATTAATAATTAATACCGTGTGCTACTATGCAACCATACGTATTACTGTACTTTTACTACCGAGTAGTTCAACAGTATCAATGGTAAAATTTTCGCCGTTATTTTTAATAAAATATTTTTGTCGTTTTCTCAATCCGACAATAATTTAGTTGTGGGGTCCATCAATGATTGTGCCGTTGTACGAATATTCTCTGTTAAAACGAATATTCCCCGAGCAATCGAATATTATATAACAACTTACGTACTTTGCAAAATTTATAAATATTACCCACAACTATAACATTATATCAAATTAACTCTATAATATTTAAAAATGATATTTATAGAAAATTCATCTTTATTTATAAAAGTTGGGGTCTTACATAATATATAAAGAAAATTAAATCTTATTCATAAAAAGTTGGGGTCTTACAATAAAGGCTTAGCCTTTGACCGAATAGAAATGGCGTGCATGCATGTGATACCACAATTGTTATCATCATTTTTTTTGGGGCTGAAATTGGTTAAAGTCTTTGAAAAAGTAACTTGGGCTAACTAATGCCCAATCCGTGTAATAATCCGAACCCCAATCAGAATTGTTAATAGATATTATAAATATTAATATAGGGGGTTACTATAATTGTAAGGATGTGTATATATGATGAAGCATTAGTAAATCCTAATGATCAGTTAGAAAACCCTAATGATAAGGAAATTCAAATTCTTGATCTTAAACCCTAATAAAAAACCATAACCTTAATTAGGGTTATAAATAGGAAGTCATGACTTAATATACTGAAGATTATGTAGTTGATACTAGATATGATTATATAAGAATAAATTTAAGAAAATCTTATCAGGGAAAGCAAGTTGAGAATTTGGAAACCTTAACCCTGAATATCAAACCCTAATTATAATTATTAAACCCTAATTTCAATTTAGAAATCTTAAATTCTAATTAGGGAATCCTAATGCTGATTAACAAACCCTAAGGTTTTAATGTTTAAGGGAAGCATGTGAAAAGACTAAAATAACCTTAAAGTCAATTGAGAAATTACCAAATTACCCTTAGTATATGTAAAAAGACCAAAATGCCCTTGAATTTATCCTTTAACAAAAGATAGGAACAAATTTTGGTGAATCATCACCCAAGACTTGCCCATGTGTTTAAATCCACCACACAAGTAACCAAATTACCCTCAAAGTTAATTAGGAAATTACGAAAATACCCTTAATATAGAGGAAATTATAAAAATGCCCTTTCTCTTCCATTTTTGATGATAAGTCCAAATCTTTGAGTCATCACTTGGTAGATATTGCCACATGTGTTAAAAATAGCCACCACCAGCCTTCCCTTGACACCTAGCAACAAATGGGTTCATTGAATCAACAAAATAATGGATTAAAGACCATTTAGTCCTACTAAGATTTTTATATACAAGACCACTCTATCATAAGCAGCCTATGAATTTTATACTCCATACACCTAATATTATAGTTCCCAAGCAACTCCTAACAAGCCCCGATCAGAATCAACAAGTGAGGATCAAAGATTGGTTTAAAAAGGTAAAAACCTTAATCCATGCTAGATCCTAAAAGCTTCGTTGGATTTTAGGTTTTAATGTTTAAAGATGTTAAACATAATGTTATTTAGTTATTTGGGTTGATTAAAGTTTAATCCATAACATTTAAATGCTTAAAATGAGGAATTAAACAAACTGTCTAAACCCTAAAAAGATGGTCTGACAGTCGACTGTCAGGCCTTATAAATCTAAATGTGTTAATGGGTTGAGATGTTAGGTGTATCTGGATTGTACCATGTCACGTGGAGAGTAACTTTGAAGTGGAATCAGATCCATAGGATGCTTGAATCTCTTAAGTGATAAACAGATAAGGTGTTAAGTTGTAGCTAGATTATACTATGATATGAGTACTACAAGGCTAAAACACTCTAATACATTGAACATGCCTGGACTGAAAATTATTAACGGTCAAACTAGGTTGACCGACCACAAATGATTTCTGGGCAACCCAGAACATTGAAACAGAGACCTGACAAGTTCTTTGAACACTCAGATCTTTCTATTATGATGTTGTTAAACCCTAAAAGTGTTGTCATTTTGTACATTGACATATAGTCTACAAAATCATGGCCTTAGATCACCTAAAGATTTAGCAGGATGTAAGTTATTTAAGCCACAATACCGTTGACTGATCATGACTTTCATTTTTGGAAAACCCAGAAATGCAAGAACAATCTTAAGTGCTTGATTAAATCCTTAATATCTTTTGATTGTGACATAGTTTGACACCAAAATTGTTATACGCTTATACTACTACATCAAGGCTACAAATTTACTACACTAACAAACCCAGAAACTTAATAGATTGAAAATTAATCCTGGTCAAAGTAAGGGGGTAAAGGCTATTCATCAGACCTCAAGAACACATTTAGCCACACTTCTTATCACCAAAGCCTTTAGCGACAGTTTTCAATAAAAATTAATAATAAATAAAATAATAGAAATAAATTAAAATAAATACTAAATAACTATTAATAATTAAGTTTTAAAATTCATTTTAATTTATAATAAATAAATTTTGATATTTTGACATAAAATTTCATTAATATTTAATTATTTATATATTAATGATAATTTTTATTTAATAATGATATTAACGTTTTAAAAATAATTATACATGATAATAAATTATTAAAAAATGATACTAATGATTTAAAAATTATTATCAATAATAATAAATTATTTAAAAATAATATTAATGATTTAAAAATTATTATGAATGATTAATAATTATATTAATGATTCTAAAATTATTTTAATTGATAATAAATTAGTTAAAATTGATATTAATCATTAAGAAATTGTTTTGAGCTTATATAAATTATTAAAAAGAATATTTAAATTATCCTAAGTGATATTTAAACTTTTAAATAAAGTTTATTGGAGAAATAACTCGATAATTAACCGTTCAAGCTTTAAAACACAGAATAAATATCTAAATCAACCTAGATGCTAATAATTTGATTAGATATTAGTTGTTATTCATTCTAATGACTGTGATGGACATATTTAGGTTGCGTAAACAGTTTCAAATATTATAAATTAGCTGATCATCGAGAATGTAAGTTTTCTAACTTCATTTAATTTATTTATTAAATGCAAGTCTTCTATTTATCATATATGATCTTGTGGTATACAGTGTTCATAATATCTGTTGTTAAAAAGGTTATGATTTCTTGTTCAAACATAACCAAGACATATGAGCTGTTGTTTACGTAAAATGTGTTTGATTTAATATCAAAACATAGATTATGAAAAACCAATGTTGTTTGGTACAAACATATATACCGACACTATTATGACCGACAGTTATATACTGACCGGGGTTTATTTATGATCGGCATTTGTAGCAATGACCGAGGGTTATTATGATAGGATGATATGCATACTCCTAGGGTGTTTAGTTGAACGAATTAACTCGGGTTGCTAAGTCTATATGACTGACAGAAACTCGTAATGTGCAGGGTTTGACAGATAAACCTCTGTATATATATGTGGAAAAACTCTGAACTGTATGTTCATTAAATTCAGATTCGGTGTGAGTATAATTATTATTTGTTCAAAACTTGCTGAGCTTTCTGTAGCTCATCCTTACAAATATTTTTCATTTGCAGATAGAAATGATGCATCCGACAGTTCCAACATTTGTGGATAGAAAGGCTTAAGACATGGTTATCCTTTTTGAGGACTATGATGTAACAATTAACTACATTTAGAGTCTATGTAATTATATGCTAAGTTGTGTAACTTATTATTAGTTTCCATTGCTTAGTTTTACAATTCTAAAGAAATTGGAAAATAGTACAGTATCTACAAGAACTATACATCTGAATGATAGTATCGACAGATCTTGGGAGTTCTCTGATGCACTAAGGTAGCGCTTCTCAATTCCAAGAATAACCCTAGTATTAATACTGTGATTGTCAGATATATAGGAATTATTGATATGGAAGAAATATCTGTAAGATACTAAACCTATACATCCAAGTGAGGGTATTCAAATACAGTAATTGTTTTGACGAGAACTTTTATCTGCCATGAGTACTGTGAAGCTTGGATTAATAGAAATTATTATCTTATGGAATGTTTACGTGAGCACCAAATCTACTACAGAAAATGTAGAGAATTTGGGGGCGTCACAATTTGGTATCAGAGCAGTAGATTATAGATCTAGGGTATGAATACCTTAGGATATGACCTGAGAGAACGTAGTGAAGGTAATAAGGAGATAAACTTAGATATAATATTAAGAAATGAGTTTAGATACTCATTGCAAGTAAGTATTATGGAGATGTTAGGAATGTCTAAAATAGACAAAGGGAAGTTGTAAGAAGTGAGGAGATTATGGAGATAAAATGTTTTGAAATATATATAGTCAATTAAAGTTGTATGAAATAATATGGTGATGGATCTAAGAAGTGACTTGGAAGGGTGAGACTTGAAGTTGGTTATGAAAAAAAGTTTAGAACCTAGTGTGAAGAAAGCAAGAGATTGTTGATCAAATTTAGTATTAGGGAGGAGAGCAATAATGAAGATAATAAAGAGATAAACTCAAAAAAGTTTGTAGGGGATGAATTAAGGAAATTCATCAGAAGAAGTTGGATGAAAATTAAAAATAAATTGCTTACATGAAAACTAAGTTGATGATATCAAGTTAATATTTTGGAAAGTAACGAAGTTAAGGATATTCATGAGTAACAAGATGATTGTTCTACTTAAGATAGTACTTGAACTAGAATCGATTGTAGCAATGGAGAATGATCCGGAGGATAAAATAGAGGAAGTGTTAGCGGAAGTAATTTACAACAAAACATTTGAAGCTATAAAAGGCAAACCTATGGTAGATTTAGAGAGTGTTCTTGAAGAATACCAAAGTTAAAGTTAAGTGAAGAGGGAGACTAAAGTTTTGATGAGGCTCATATAGAGCTAGGAGGGACAACAGAAGAAGAATGAAAAGAAGTTGGAGTAACAACAAAAGAGAAACAAATGTAAATGTTTTAAATAATAGTTGGAGGAATTGTGGAAATTTGCAAGAGTGCCGATCAATAGTATTAAAGTTACTTTAAGAGAAGAGGAACTGTAATTTGTAATAGTATAGTATTCCCATCTTTGGGGAAACTAGTGATAGTATATAATTCATTAGTCGGTCATGTATTTTCTTGGAGTGTATAGAATATATATATTACTAGTTGAATATATAACTATCTACATGTGAAATACACATTTTTGTTTGCCAAATTGAATTGATTATTATACTTATACTTATACTTAGTTATTTGTTATCTTTATATAAATGGCATCACAAGGAAGATCACAAGCAGTTATCGACGGGGACCAATTAGAGATAAACCCAACCCAAAAGTTGGTAAACATGTTGCTAGGAGCTTTACAAGGGAGGTTAGAGAATCCACCAGAAGTTGAACCCAATACTTTAAGGATTACCTTGGACTTTAAATTAACGGGACCACCGGAGTTGAAGGGGACCGATGAATCAGGAAATGAAGCATTAAAGAAATGTCAAAAGAAGAAGAATCACAAAAGGAAAAGGAATGTCATTTCTCCAAATAACTCTGGGACAGAGGGAAATAATAGCACTAATCAAAGGGGTGAAGGTTGTAGTACGTGTGGTAAGAAGCACGGAGGGGTATGTATTTTTAGGAGGACTCAATGTTTTACTTGTGGAAACATTGGGCATTACTCAAATAGTTGCCCACAGAAAAAGCATAGTAGGAATAATAAGATCAACAAGATTAGGTGTTTCAATTGCGGGGTTGAGGGACACATTGCTAAATTTTTTCTAAAACCCAGAAATCTTAACATAGGGGGAAACCAAAACCTCAAATCCAAACCAATAGGTGAAGGAAGTGGAAATGTATATAATGAAAGTTGGATTTTGAAATATTTGTAATAGTATGAATGTTAGGATAATATCTTGAAAAGTATATATGAATACATATATATGTGTACAGTATAAGTTACAACTTTTGTATAAGTTTGGGAATGATAGTGGATTCTATCTTTTAGTCTATCTTAAAGGGATATGTACATTATATAGCAATAGTGGTAAGACGAATTGAAATGTAATTTGTAAAACATGTTAATATATAATAAATATATTCTAAATTGGGAATGTATTTGCAAATTGTAAAATTTGTTAAAGAAAGTGAATAATTATGCACTAAATATGTTGAGTTATGATATGACTTAAGTTAACGATAAGTCTAAAGTATTTTGAAAGATATTGTAAAAGATTCGAGTAAAGATTTATTCCTTAATAATAATAAAAAATGATGTTTGGAGATCATGTTCTTTTGGTAGAGAAACTTGGTGAAGGATAGAAAGTTTGTTAGGAAAAGAAGTGAAGATGATTGAGGTTACTCTATATCCAAAGTATGAGATTAGCAGTGGGTTAGACAATCATGGTAGAAGAAATTGTTCGAATAAAACATTAGGATCAATGATATGAAGTGAAGTAAGTTAGGGATAAATTTGAGAAGTAAGGAAATGATCTAAGGATATCATTATTAATAGTCGTGGTGAAGTAGTTCAAGTTGAGAAATGAATTAGTTGTATCTAGAAATGTGTTGAATAGGAGTTAAAACGGTATAATTGATAACAATGAGTATAACTAGTATCTTGGCTTGAGACATATGGATATCAGGAGGAAACATTTAGCAATAATATTAAAAGTTAAAGAAACAACGAGGTACTGACAAAAGATTTTAATAAATTTAAGATTGTGATAAGAGTTGCAGCTAACTCTATCTAGAAGCTATTAGTTATAGGGAAAGGCCAGAAGAAGGGTGAAAAATAAAATTGAGATAACTCACGAATGAAATAATAGATAGAGATAGGGTACTAAGATATAAAGAAAGAATTCGATGAGAATTAGTAAGGAATTCGATGAGAATTAGTAAGGAGGGGCACCAAAGCCAGACTCTCTGTAAAGGACGTCGGTTTGGTCGATGGCAAGTTGGGACGGTACCGTTGTGAAGTACTATGGTTAAAATACCAAGAAAGTCACATGGTGGTATCAGAATTAAAGGATGAAGAAAGCATAATACCAAGGGTATAAAATATAAGACAATAAGTTAAAGAGTGCTAAATTAAAGATGGACAATATTAGAATTAATATTGAAGGAGAAATTTGAGTTCAGGTAAGTTAAGATAAGGATAAACAATTATTGAGTTTTTAATTGACAAATAGTCAAGGCTAAATGATAAATAAGGAAATAATTAACTGTTTCACTAAATTAACCTAAAATTCTTGCCCATTAAAATTAATTGAATCTAGTAATATTATCTCTAGGTATAAAGTTTTATGTTGTAGTGTCATATCGAGAGTCACAATTTATTTCAAATATAGGGAGGAGTTTTCAAATGTAATTAGGAACTCAGTGAAGTTTAAAGACAATATATCACCATAAACAAAGCAAGTTGGGGAGGATTAGTTACTATGTATAGAAGTTGTTTACAATAGTCACTGTACCATCATATAGAGCATTGCACAATATAGAATATATAGAACACCTTTGTTCTGGGATAAAGTCTGTGAAGGTCAAATGTTAAAATTTGAAATAATAACACAAACTATAGAGATAATTACTATTGTACGCAAAATATTGTAAGCATCTCAGGATCAATAGAAAACCATAATCGTTTAAAGTTAAAAAAATTAGGTATTCTTAAAAGTGTTATCTTGGAAATGCAAATACGTTTTGGTAAGGAAAAGAGATCGGGTTAGCGATTCGTGGAATTATTATAACTATTAAGAGAAATAGATGAGGTAAACTTATATCCTGGGTTAGAATACATTTCACATGTCCGTAAAACGGTTGGATAAACCTGATTATAAAAATATTATAAATTGTGAACTTGTCCAGGCTGAGTAAATTTTATTTTTGTGTAGAAGTTTCTGTTCAGATGATTGATCAAAAGGAACAAGTGTTGAGAAATAAAGTCAAATCATCACTTAAAATGATCCGAATAATTTAAAAGCTATTTGAGAGCTCGAGGAAAATATTTTCATAAAGTGTATCAAAATCTTTCTTACATTTATTTTCATAAAGTGTATCTCAATTTCGGCACGAAATTCTTATAGGGGAGGTGAATGTAATATTCCGAACCCTAATCAGAATTGTTAATAGAGATTATAAATATTAATATAAGGGGTTACTATAATTGTAAGTATATGTATATATGATGAAACATTAGTAAACCCTAATGACCAGTTAGGAAACCCTAATGTTATTTAGAAAACCCAAATTCTTGATCTTAAACCCTAATAAGAAACCATAACCCTAATTAGGGTTATAAATAGGAAGTCATAACTTAATATACTGAAGATTATGTAGTTGATACTAGATATGATTATATAGGAATAAATTTAGGAAAATTTTATCAGGGAAAGCAAGTTGAGGATTAAGAAACCCTAACCCTGGATATTAAACCCTAATTATAATTATTAAACCCTAATTTCAATTAAGAAACCCTAAATTCTAATTAGGGAATCCTAATACTGATTAACAAACCCTAAGGTTTTAATATTTAAGGGAAGGATGTGAAAAGACTCAAATATCCTTAAAGTCAATTGGGAAATTACCAAATTACCATAGTATATGTAAAAAGACCAAAATGCCCTTGAATTTATCCTTTAACAAAAGATAGGAACAAATCTTGGTGACTCATGACCCAAGATTTGCCCATGTGTTTAAATCCACCACATAAGTGACCAAATTACCCTTAAAGTTAATTAGGACACTCTAATACATTGAACAAGCCTGGATTGAAGATTATTAACAGTCAAATTAGGTTGACCGACCATAAATGATTTCAGGGTAACCCAAAAAATTGAAACAGAGACCTGACAAGTTCTTTGAACGCTCAGATCTTTCTATTATGATGTTGTTAAACCATATAAGTGTTACCATTTTGTACATTGACATATAGTCTACAAAATCATGGCCTTAGATCACCTAAAGATTTAGCAGGATGTAAGTTATTTAAGCCACAATACCGTTGACTGACCATGACTTTCATTTATGGAAAACCCAAAAATGCAAGAACAGTCTTAGGTGTTTGATTAGATCCTTAATATCTTTTGATTGTGACATAGTTTGACACCAAATTTGTTATAGGCTTATACTACTACATCAAGGCTACAAATTTACTACACTAACAAACCTAGAAACTTAACAGATTGAAAATTAATCCTGGTCAAAGTAGGGGGTAAAGGCTGTTCATCAGACCTCAAGAACACATGTAGCCACACTTCCTGTCACCAAAGCCTTTAGCAACAATTTTCAATAAAAATTAATAATAAATAAAATAATAAAAATAAATTAAAATAAATACTAAATAATTATTAATAATTAATAATTAAGATTTAAAATTCATTTTAATTTATAATAAATAAATTTTGATATTTTGACATAAAATTTCATTAATATTTAATTTATTTAAATATTAATGATAATAAAATTATTAAATAAATTATTTAAAAATGATATTAATGTTTTAAAAATCATTATACATGATAATAGATTATTAAAAAAATGATATTAATGATTTAAAAATCATTATCAATAATAATAAATTATTTAAAAATAATATTAATGAGTTAAAAATTATTATGAATGGTTAATAATTATATTAATGATTCTAAAATCATTTTAATTGATAATAAATTAATTAAAATTGATATTAATCATTAAGAAATTGTTTTGAGCTTATATAAATTATTAAAAACAATATTTAAATTATCCAAAGTGATATTTAAACGTTTAAATAAAGTTTATTGGAGAAATAACTCGATAATTAACTGATAAAGCTATAAAACACCGAATAGATATCTAAATCAACCCAGATGCTAATAATTTGATTAGATATTAACTATTATTCATTCTAATAACCATGACTGACATATTTAGGTTGCGTAGACAGTTTCGAATATTATAAATTAGCTGATCGTCGAGCAAGCAAGTTTTCTAGTTTCATTTAATTTATTTATTAAATTCAAGTCTTCTATTTATCATATATGATCTTGTGGTATACAGTGTTCATGATATCTGTTGTTAAAAAGGTTATGGCTTCTTCTTCAAACATAACCAATATATATGAGCTGTTGTTTACGTAAAATGTGTTTGATTTAATATCAAAGCATAGATTGTGAAAAACCAATGTTGTTTGGTACAAACATATATACTGACACTATTATGACTAACAGTTATATACTTACTGGGGTTTATTTATGATCGGCAATTGTAGCAATGATCGGGGGTTATTAAGAAAGGATGATATGCATACTCCTAGGGTGTTTGGTTGAACAAATCAACTCGGGTTGCTAAGTCTATATGATTGATAGAAACTCGTAATGTGTGAGGTTTGGCAGATAAACCTCAGTATATATATGTGGAAAAACTCTGAACTGTATGTTCATTAATTAAATTCAGATTTAGTGTGAGTATAATTATTACTTATTCAAAACTTGCTGAGATTTCTGTAGCTCATCCTTGCAAATATTTTTCATTTGCAGATAGAAATGATGTATCCGGCAGTTCCAATATTTGTTAATAGAAAGGCTTAAGACATGATTATCCTTTTTGAGGACTATGACGTAACAGTTAAATACATTTAAATTCTATGTAATTATATGCTAAGTTATGTAATGTATTATTAGTTTCCATTGCTTAGTTTTATAGTTTTAAAGAAATTAGAAAAGAGTTCAGTATCCATATGAACTATACATCTGAATAACAGTATTGACATATCTTGGGAGTTCTCTGATGCATTGAGCTAGCGCTTCTCAGTTCCAAGAACAACCATAGCATTAATATTGTGAATGTCAGATAGATAGGAATTATTGATATGGAAAAAATATCTGTAAGATACTAAACTTATATATCCAAGTGAGGGTATTCAAATACAGCAATTATTCTGACGAGAACTTTTATCTATCATGAGTACTGTGAATCTTGGATTAATAGGAATTATTATCTTATGGAATGTTTACGTGAGAACCAAATCTGCTACAGGAAATGTAGAGAATTTGGGGGCGTCACAAACCGTACGAGTCAAAGGAAAATGATCCGAACCCTTAATATTTTCCATCATGCAATCCAGACCATTAATTTCAAAATCAGATTTTTAAATTACCTTTTTTACCTATACTCCAAAGTCTTATAAATAAGAAGTTTTTTCTTCATTCTAAACTTACCCATTTACAAAGCACAGAAAAGTTACATCTCCGTGCCTACATTTTCTCTTCGAAGAAGCTTTCTCTCCATCTTCTACTTCAAAGTTCTAATTCTTGGAAGAAGATAAAATTGGTCAAAGTAATTGAGATAAGTTATTAAATTATTTTATTTATATTATCTTTTATCTGCTTATATATATATATAGATAGATAGATATATAAAGATAAATTATTATACACATTAATATATATCTATATTTAATCTACTAAATGTAATATAAAAAGTCAGTACTTAGATACCGATATAATTCGAAAGTAATGTGTTTGAAATTCTTCGGACGATCTTTAAAATCCTAAATGACTTTTTATTGATATAGATAGATTATATAAATACTAAAAAATATTTATATAATTATCAGATTTTGAAACAAACAATTTGGTCAATACTTAGATACCGATATAATTTAGATGTTATTTCTCTGAAATTCTCTGAACGATCATTAAAATCTTATGTGGCCAAATTTTCATAACATAGATCAAATATAATATAATATATATACGTGAGTGAAACAAATTCAAAAATTATTATACACATTTATATATGTTTGTATTTCATCTATTAAATATCATATAAAAAGTCAGTACTTAGATACCGATATAATTCGGAATTAATTTCTTTGAAATTCTCCGGACGGTCTTTAAAATCCTAAGTGGCTTTTTATTGATATAGATACATTATATAAATATTGAAAAATATTTATATAATTATCAGATTGTGAAACAAACAATTTGGTCAGTACTTAGATACCAATATAATTCGGATGTTATTTTTTGAAATTATCCGAACGGTATTTAAAATCCTTAGTGGTCAAATTTTCACAATATATATCAAATATAATATAATATATATACGTGATTGAAACAAATTGTATCAAAAATTGTTATACACATTTATATATGTTTATATTTCATCTATTAAATATCATATAAAAAGTCAGTACTTAGATACCGATGTAATTCGGAAGTAATTTCTTTGAAATTTGTTGGTCGGTCTTTAAAATCCTAAGTGACTTTTTATTGATATAGATATATTATATAAATATTAAAAAATACTTATATAATTATCAGATTGTGAAACAAACAATTTGGTCAGTACTTAGATACCGATATAATTCAAAAGTTATTTCTTTGAAATTCTCCTAATGGTCTTTGAAATCATAAGTGGCCAAATTTTCACAACATAGATCAAATATAAAATATATATATATATATATATATATATATATATATATATGGGTGAAACAAATTTCATCAAGTGTTATTTAATTGATAAATATGTTATATTTGATAACTGTCATTACAAGTATCTTACTCACAAACTTACTTATTCATAAATTACTTGTTGCATTATAAGTGATTTTATATGGTTATCTAAACTCAAAGTTATATCTGTTTAAACCATAGAGACACATTTTTTATAAAGAAAAATCTTTTCTATATTAGTTTAAACCATATAATCATATTCTTTATTAAAAGAAAAGAAAATATTTATAAAAGTGTATCAATTTACATATCTGTTTACCTGGAAGCATTTCACATAAAAGTGTTGAACTTTTATTTGATATTTGATCTTAAATTGTATACCTGCTTATTTGAGAAGTATCAACCATTAAAATTATTTAAACTTTTATAAATATGTACTAAATCTTATTTGCTTACTTTAGAAGCAAAGTCAAACCAACTTTTTGTAAAAAGGAAAAAGGTTAGAGTTAATTTATTTTATGTATCTGTGAGAAAGACAAAATTTTTTTGACCAAGACCAAAGTCTTAGATAGGTCAGTTGGGAGTTGGGTCTTTAGTGTACTTGTGAGGTAAGGAAGAGATTGTTGTTTCAAGACTAGATCATAGAATAGTTCTGAACTTAAAAGGAAGGTACAACTAAGCTTCAGGAAGGAATTGTGAGTTTGCTGTCCAAGATAAGTTAGTTGTGGATAGTTGAAAGTTAATCTTTAAAACTTTGTAAAGGCTTCTCCGCCTATTGAAGTTGTTTTTATTACTGGGAATAATAAGATTTCAAGTCCTGAAGAGGAGCTTGAGACTGGACGTAGAAATATACCCAAGCTGTATATTGTGAACCAGATAAATCTCTATGTATTGTGTGATTGAATTTTTCTTATCTTACTTATTAATTTCTAACACTATAAATTGATTTGTTAAACAAATTCAAAAAGGCCTAAGATAATTTTTTAACCGTGATAATCTATTCAACCCCCTTCTAGATTACTATTGGACTTTCAAAATGCAAATGTCGCACTTGAACTTTAGGTGTTTTTGGGTATTAACCATCTTTCTATTAGCCAACGAAAAATGAGTCCTTTTCTATCAGGAAATTTGGATATTGAATCCTCAGGTGCCACATGGGCGTTGACTTACCTATGTGACACACGTGGTATGAGACCACCAGAGCTTCACGAGTCCAAGTACTAAATTACTCAAAAAAAATATCTATATACTAAATCAATTCACCCAGGAGAATATTAAAAACATACCCCCATGTCAATTTAAAACATCTCCATTGTCGTCTCTCACCTAAAGTTCACGACAATACAAATAATAAGCTATTAATCAAATACAATAATAATAATGATGAAAACCAATAGTTGTCCCTAATCTTTGATTGATCTATTCCTTTGTTTTCCATACATTTCAATCCAATCCAATCCTCCTCTTTATACTATCGATCATTCTATAATCTTCCTTTCTTTTTAATTTCTAATTTTACACATAAAATAACCAATTAAACAATTGTCCAAGTTTAATTCTTCCATACTTCGTTTTTACCATCTGCTTGTAATCTCAATTTTCTCAGAAATTGAGACTTGAATGGAAAGTTCAGTTAACATGCAACTGTTGACGGGAAATTGAAATGTTTTCCATACATTTCAATCCAATCCAATCCAATCCAATCCTCCTCTTTATACTATCAATCATTCTATAATCTTCCTTTCTTTTTAATTTCTAATTTTACACATAAAATAACCAATTAAACAATTGTCCAAGTTTAAATCTTCCATACTTCATTTTTACCATCTGTTTGTAATCTCAATTTTCTCGGAAATTGAGACTTGAATGGAAAGTTCAGTTAACAGGCAACTATTGATGGGAGATAGAAACAAAAAAAAATTAAACCAACTTCGAGAATTACTCAGAGTTAGAGGACACGATAACAGTAACGAAAACATTCATCACGTTCTCGATAGAACCCTTGGCTACGTGCTCAACATTGACAAGAAATCCTCATCGCCAAATCGAACACTCCTCGATATAATCTGAGAGGACTCCAACAAAGATAACATGAAGACTTGGAATTACTTCAAGGACAAGCTCCACCTCAAAAGAGTCGGTGTCATCTGAACTTCCTCTGTTCACATTCCCGCCTCCGACGTCCCAATGGAGCGGAACAACAATTCAAACAACAATCGAATGATGATGCACCGAAAATCCACCAGGATCCCTGTATCGAACCCTGATCCCCTGTCGAGACTCACCGAACCATCTCGGAGTTTGTCTCGTAGATCATCGTTCTTACAGACGACAATAGAGACATTTGGGTATGTTTTTCTTTTAATATGTTGATGGGGGAAATGAATTGATTTAGTATATAATTTATTCTTTGGGTATTTTATTAACTAGGCCCAAGGTGCTCGGGTGGTCTTATGGCTAAAACCTTAAACTTGAGGTTTTGGGATCAAATATGTGGAACACCATATTTTTGGAATTTAATTTGGTTAAATTACACGGTTTTGGAATCAAATCTACCGAACATTGTATTTTTGGGATTTAATTTGGTTAAAGTACACATCAGCGATACCATGTAGGTAAGTCAACACATATGTGACACCTGAGGGTTCAATATCCGAATTTTTTAATAGAAAGGGGGTTCGTTTCGCGTTGACTAATAGAAAGGGGATCAATAGCCAAAAACACCTATAGTTCAGGTCCCATATTTGCATTTTACCCACGTAGAATATATAAAGGCAAAAAGGGGTATTACACCACTGTCAATATTTAACCATTAAATTTTAAAAATATGTTGTAACACCCCTTCCCGAATAGGAAAAGGAGGTCACGCACAAAGCACAACAAACCTTAAAATTAGTAAATAGAGCACTAATAACTTCAAAATATTTAATATTTCATAATCCATGAATGACAAATTAAATACAATTCTCCAAAAATTAACACAATAATCAAAATCTAAAATCAAATAAACTTATTCGGTCAAAGGTAGCTCTCTTCACACGAAACCCTAAAATGGCTCCTACAAACCTGTTGGAAGAAAAACACATCATGAGCCAAATGTAACACCTCCAAATTCTGATTCTATAACCTCAGATTTAGTACTCACTATCCATCATCATCATAAGCATTCTATAAACTATTGCAGAATAATAAACATACATTGTTCATTACAATAAAGTCTTACAACATAATCCCAAGGTCTAATAATCTTAAATTAAACATACTCTGATATTACAAAAGATTTACATAAATAATTACATTAGATTAGATAATAATTAAACATTTTGAACAAACTTTTTCTGGACCTTGTTTTTATCCTTCTTATTTGAACCTTCAGGCTTAGCTGAAATAAACGTTATGATATAGCAAGAGTAAGCAACTAATTTTCTTAGTAAGTTTATATACAAGGGAGATATATCATGATTAAAAAGGAATATAACGTTCAATGTATAACAATGGAATTTGATTGTGAAAGAACATTAATTAAATTTCAATAATTGAATATTCAAACAATTGAATAATAGATGTTGAGTGGTCTAGAATGACTATGAACATATACTAAGGTTGTCAGTATTTAAACTGATCCTTTTAATAAGTTTTGGTAATCGAGGGGATCAACCTCTCATACCCGGTGAATTATGCATAAACACTTAATTGTAAAGCAACAATTGTCTTCCAATATAATGCTTTAATAAAATTATTCTTTTTCTCAGTCTAGAGTCCTTACCAAATCAATTGGTTAGGAACAACTTTTAAAACATATTTGATTTAATCAAATTTAAACATATTCGATCTAGCTGATACAACTAGCGTAGATCTAGCTCATAAACAGTTCGTGAATGAAAGAACTTTACTTAATTCACAGTTCAATAAATATAGAACAGGAATTCAATTTGTACAAAGTGCGAATATCAATAATCATTAAGGATGTGGAATAATCAACAATAATTATCCACTAACATGCTTTGAAAATAATAACTCAAGTTTGAGTTAGAGAACTTGCCTCGATCGCGGTTTACTGCTACACAATTTAGTTTAACTTCTTAGAGAAAGACTTATAATTGATCTTTAATTAGTCATAGCATAACTTATAATAAATTATCTAATATTTAATCACATACATAAATACTAGATATTACATTAAATCCATAGTAATAGTATCATACCTTGATAATATTACTATCAAATAATAATCATCTTAAACTCATATAATATTATCAATCTTAATAATATTTTATTCATTTCTTAATATTATTATTCAATTAATAATACTTTAATCACTTACTAATATTATTAATCACTTAATAATATTTTAATTCTTTACTAATATTATTAACCATTTAATAATACTTTACTTCTTTACTAATATCATTAACCATTTAATAATACTTTAATTATTAACTAATATCATTAATTAATTAATAATATTTTAATTTAATTTTAATCTAATATTATTAATTATAGTAATAATATTTTAATATAATATTATTAGTTAAATAATATTTTAATTCAGTATTATTAATTTTATTAATAATATTTCATCTATTTATTAATTCTTTAATATAATATTATTAATCATTTAATAATATTTTAATCTAATATTATTAATCATATAATAATATTGTAATCATTTATTAAACTCATAAATAATTTATTTTAATTGTTTACCCTTTACTAAAATCATTTATTTAACAATCCTAAAATGCCATAATTATAAAATGTCATAAAAAATGACCAAAATACCTTCCAGAAATTTGCACACATCATATTTAGGGTTTCTAAGCCATAAAATTATATTTTTGCCATTTATGACATTACATAACTTATTATTCCTATATATTCATAACTCAAATATTTACATGAAAAATTCCAACACAGTTTCGAAAATTCTTCTTTTATGGTAATCATCAGAATATGATTGCCTCATGAACATATATTTTTTCTGGAATTTTCCAAATTCATTTACTATTTTTAAATGGTCCAAAGCAGTCAAATCTTGCCATAATTATCATAAATCATTCTTTTATCCAAAAATTATGAAATTTTCTGGGTATGCTCCTTTCATGATACTTTACCTCCAGTAAAAATTCCACAATTTTGGGAGTTACACACAAAAAGTTATTTCTGTTCTATTTTAAAATAGTCATTTCTTGTCAAATCCATAACTCTCATTCTACACATTCAAAAATCACCGTCATTTTACTGGACTCTGTTAGCTCATCATATTATCCTAACAAATTTTTCCAGAATTTTTAAAGTAGAGAAAAAAAACGAAACTGCACTTGCAAGTATCTGGCCAGAAATTGTTTTTACCCCATTTTCTTTAAACTGGACTGTTTTGACTAAAACAGTTGCTATGCCTTGAAAAATAAATATTTTTGAGTGTTACCACTTGGTTTTTAAAGTTAGACTTACATATCTAGCACCCCTCTTTGACGGATCGCAAAAAGGAGGTGTAGATCTCAAATGGTAGTTGATCAAAGTGAAAAGAAATTAGGTTTTCTAGCCCTTTTTACATATTTTTCATTTCTTCCTTTTTGATCACCATTTAAACACCCAAAAAGGTAAGATCCAAACATAAAGCACTAGAAAACATGTATATCAAAAGTTTTGGACTTCAAGATCATAAGCCTTATATTTTGACAAACCCTTAAAATAATTAAATAAAGCTTAGGATTTTAGTGTTTTTATCTTGTTCTAATGGCTACTCTTCTTGTCTTTCCAAAATATTTGAGGAACTTATGTTGTGTTTGGAGTGAAGGAATGGAATGGAGATTGGAATGATTCATTCTATTCTAGTTGGAATGAGTTATTCCATATTCTCCCTCTCCCAAGACCCTCATGGCTATGATAAAAATAATAATGGTTCAATCCATTCCAATCGCAACCAAACACAATTTTTTTTATTACATAGGAATGAGTCATTCCATTCTCACATTTATTACTTCAATCCAAACGTAGCATTAGGGTGCATGAAACTTGGATTCTCTCCTTCCTTTTCTTCTCTTTCTCGACCGAACCCTCTCTCTCTCTTGACTCTCTCTTTCCTTTATTTTGCTATTTTAGGAAGTGAGATGAAAGAGAAATGAAATGAGTTTTAGATGTTAGTAAAATGTGTAGATATATTTTGTATATCTATGTATTATCTCCAAATACATCTTACCTTATCTCTCTCACTTATCATCTTAAGATTGCTTGCAAATTTGGTTAAATGTATTGGTTAAATAAAAAAATGACACCTAAGGAGAGTTAGTGAACAACTTTGACAAAACAAAAGAAATCACATGCTCTCCTCTCCCACTCTCTACATGGTCGGGTATTAGGACCCTTCTTGTGACGCCCCCAAAATAGGTATACATCACCCATTCTGAGTCGCCAAATACATAGTACAGAATACAAATACAAACATAATTATACAACTGTCGTGTAACATAAGCTGAGAGTTTTAACACGAATATTGTCTCATAAACAATATCCAAACATAAATGAAATCCTCATTACAATTATTATCACACTATTTTATAGAATAGTGAGGACTACTATAGCCACCATCTTGGACCATCACTCTATTCCCCGACTAGTCCCATCTATATTCTCATTTCCTGAAGAGAATAATGAAAGCAAAGGGTGAGCTCAACTAGCCCAGTAAAGAATATTATGACTAAGATAATGCAGAATAAATTATCGTTAGCCTTCAACAGTGTTAAACTGATAGAATACAATAGACAACAAGTTTAACTATAGCGGAACAAACAATCCATTAGAAGAGTCAAGTAGAGCATGATATCTACTATCTTCTATGATTTAAAAGTTTATCATCAATTTTATCGCTGAGACTTAGCTCAATAAATAATCCATATCACTGAATTATCTATGCACTACGGGCTAAGGATATTCGTATTATCACCAATGGTCATGATTATACCGATACATAATAATAATCATACCAATCAGAAGTTCATCTATGCACTGCGGGCCAAAGATGACTTTTATCTCAATATAAGCATAAGGATGATGACAATGATATAAACATCAGTCAAACAAAATCAAGGATAAATATTAAAGATTTTTAATTTATCCAAAATTTAAAAATGTCCAAATTGTCAACATGACAACTGCTTTGTGGAGTAAAATTCAAGAATAATATTCATGTATCAAAAATAATTAGGACAGAAAAGAAATCAATTTTTCGGGTGAATAGTACCAGGTGAATAGTACCCCGTGAATAGTACTTCGTGAATAGTATCCCATGAATAGTACCCCAGCATGAAATGAATAAATTTTAACAAGAATGTTCAGAAAAATATTCTTGTGAAATGATACAAGATGAAGCGCAAATTTCAAGGATATTCTACTAATTTCAAGGAGTATAGAAGCAATACTTAACAAAATGAGTGTAGAATTCGAAATCTGAAACGAAATAATATTACTTACATACTGATGAGTAGGTTTTTAACCTATGATTTATATTCATTTTAGCTTGTTATATTGTTAGTTGTTGATTACTTCATGTTGCTTTTGGTGGGTTTTGTGCTTGATTGTAGGATATTTAGCGAGCTTATCAAGATGCTAGCATTAGAAGGAAATTCGGGCAATTATAGATATTCTGCATGACCAGCACGGGGCGCGCCGTGATGCTGAGTAAAGTGGCGCGGGACGCGCTATGGCGTGTGCAAGTTATTGATCGAGTAGCACGGGCCGCGCTGTCTTAGAGCTAAACATGGTGCAGGGCGCGCCGGTACGGGTCAAGAGCTGGTTGATTTTTTTTATGTGCTGGAAGATAGGTGGTGTTGGGAGATATACTGTCCTTATGTAATATGCATATATTAGGAGTGGGTTAAGGAGTTTATTTCATGTTATTTGGGACTCTATGGCCAACAACTTGTTTGGTTTAATTAGGAGTTGGATTTCCATTAGAATTCTCGTGTGGTGAGTTGGAGATGAATTAGAATTGGTGGTATAGAGCTGAAAGGAGGCAATTTTTTATGCTAAGTGTTGGACGAAATAGAGAGAGACTTTTACACACTCAGAGAGCGAGATTTGAAAGCAAGAGCTTGGAGGAACGAAGAAGAGAAGTAATTTCACGAAGATTACAGATTTGAAGGGCGAGAAGGGTGGTGTATTACTATTCTCCTTTAATTTCAATTTGTGTAATCGGGATAATGATTTCTTTTATTTATTCAGTATTTAATTCATTAGTTATGAACTAAATTATTTATTAGGCTTATGACGGATCTTTTAGTGGAACGTTGATTATGTAATCTTTGATTTTCAGTTTAATAAGCTATTATGCAGTTTATCTATATTAATTTGAGCTTGAATTTGTGAATTATCAATGATTCTTTGTGGACTTGTATGAATTAGAGAGAGGAAGTACGATTCTAGACTTAGTTAATATAACATGTGTTCTTGAATTGTGTGAATGAACAGAATCTTGATAATTGTTAAGGTAGAGATATGCTTGACATCGCATGTAATCATATAAAGAGCTTGAGCTTAAACCTTCTTTAATTGTAATTCACATAGAGATATAGTGAGTTAGTTGATGAAGGTGTTTAACTTAATTCTATCTGATTTGTGGATTTGAGTTAATATGGTATTAGTACATCAAGAGGTGACTAGTTCTACTTTCGTGTTCTTGATTAATAAACTGAGATATTGAATTAAACTGGAATAATGTGTAATAATCAGAGTGATGCTTAGAGTGAAGTCGTAAGCTTAATACTCCAATATTTGTTTGAAAAATTTAGTTTGTAGGGTTTGTTGATTGTTTGGTGGTTTTGATATTTTTAATACTTTTAGTTACAAACTTGAAATTGGTTAGTTTAATAAATTTAGGATTAATAGAAAATTGGTAATTGTGAGAGTTAATTTCTAACTAGTCTCTGTGAGAATGATACTCTACTTACTATTATATTACTTGTTGACCACGTATACTTGCGTGCTGTGTGTAATTAGATTTTACCCAACAAGTTTTTGACGCCGTTGCTAGGGATATTAGTATAGATTTTAATATATTACAATATCAGTTTAATTAGTCCAGTTTTACTTAAACATTTTTTATTTTTGTGTTGTTTGTCTTATTTCAGGTTTTTGAAGTTGGTTTATGCAAACTCGATCCAAAAATCCAGACTTACTTCCTTTTGAGAACGACATTGAGAGACGCTTTCAAAGGTTAAGTAAGTGGATCAAGGAAATAAGGGACGACTTCGAAAATTCTGAAAAAGAAGAAGCAATGGCTGCCGAAGACCAGAAAGAGTTGAGGGACTTTGATACACCCAAGGTGAGTGAGCTGTAGTCGAGTATCACCAGGCTTGCTATAGCTGCGAACTCGTTCGAGATTAAGCTTGGGACTATTTAGATGATCCAAAACTCGGTTCAGTTTAGGGGACTTGCAAATGATGATCTGAATGAACATTTGATCAACTTTCTGGAGATATGCGACATGTTCAAATACAATGGGGTGTTGGATAAAGTAGTCAGACTTCGCTTGTTCCCATTCACTCTGCGGGACAAGGCGAAGAGTTGGTTTCACTTTCTACCATCGGGTTCAATAACTAAATGGGATGACCTAGCTCAAAAGTTTCTATCTAAATTTTTCCCGCCAAGGAAGACTGCAAAGATGAGAAACGAGATTACTATGTTTGATTAGCAACATGGGAGAATCGTTGTACGAGGCATGGGAGAGATACAAAGAGTTGCTCAGAAAATGCCCACATCACGGATTGCCTAAGTGGTTGCAAATGAACACATTCTACAATGGATTACATGGGAATCTCAGGACCAGTATTGATGCAGCTTCGGGTGGAGCTTTTATGGCAAAGAATTATGAGGATGCGTATCAGTTGATCGAGACAATGGCAGCTAACAATTACCAGTGGTCCACGACAAGAATGACATAACCTACGGTAGCTGGAGTGTTAGAGGTAGATGGAGTGACGGCAATAACAGCGCAGATTTCAGCGCTCGCTAAGAAGTTCGATGCTTGGTCAGGGGTACAGACACAACAAGTTGCAGCTATTTGTGAATTGTACGCGGGTGAACATCCTACAGATCAATGTGCAATCAATTCAACATCAGTGCAATTTTTGGGTAGCTACAACAGAATTCCATAGAATACGTGTGACGCCCCCAAAATAGGTATACATCACCTATTCTGAGTCATCAAATACATGGTACAAAATACAAATAAAAACTTAATTATATAACTGTCATGTAAAATACGACAAAACACAAGCTGTGAGTTTTAATACAACCTTGTCTTCTAAACAGTATTCAAACTCAAAATAAGTCCTCAATACATTTATTTTTACACTATTTCATAGAATAGTGAGGACTACTAATGCTATCATCTAAACCGTCACTCTGTTCCCCGACTAGTCCCCACTATGTTCTCATTTCCTGAAGAGAACAATGAAAGCAAAAGGGTGAGCTCCACTAGCCCAGTAAGAAATATTATGACTAAGATAATGCAGAATATTATGACTAAGATATTACAATACGTACCAGAATACATACAATCCGGGGAATAGGAACCATCCTAACTTTTCGTGGAGTAATAATCAGCATCAGCAGGCTCCACGCCCATCTTATCCCCCAGGATTTCAGAATCAACAACAACAACCAGCTCAACATCAAGAGAGGAAATCAGATTTAGAGGAATTGTTGTCAAAGTATATAACAAGTAACGAGGCAGCTATAAAAAATCAAGCAATGTTCATGAAATCGTAAGAGTTAGCCATTAAGAATTTGGAAAATCAGATGGGACAAATTGCTCTAGCGTTGAACAATAGACCGCAAGGGACTCTACCAAGTGACACCGAAAAAAATTTGAAGGGAAATCACGAACAATGTCAGGCAATCACCTTGAGAAGTGGAAAACATCTAGATGGGCAAAGTGCAGAAAATTCAGTGAGAACGGATGAAAAAGTTGATGAGAACAAAGTGGTTGACAAAAAATAGGGTGAGGATAAGCAAGTTGAGCAAACAAAGTTAGATGATAAGCCAATTGTGTATCCTCCACCGACGTTTTAGCAGAGATTCCAAAAGCAGAAATTAGATAAGCAGTTCGCAAAATTTTTGGAAGTTTTCAAGAAACTTTAGATTAACATCCCTTTCGCAAAAGCCCTAGAGCAGATGCCCAGTTATGCGAAGTTTATGAAAGGTATTCTATCTAGGAAAAAGAAGTTGGAAGATTTTGAAACAGTGGCATTAACAGAGGACTGTAGTGCAGTTTTACAGCTAAAGTTGCCACCAAAGTTGAAAGATCCGGGGAGTTTCACCATTCCGTGCACGATTGGGAACATGTCGTTTTATAAGTGTTTATGTGATTTGGGAGCAAGCGTGAACCTTATGTCGTTATCAGTTTATACAGAATTAGGTCTACCAGTGCCAAAGCCTACGAACATCTCATTGCAGTTGGCAAATAGGTCAGTCACGTACTCGAGAGGCATTGTAGAGGACATTTTGGTCAAAGTTGACAAGTTTATATTCCCCGCGGATTTTATAATTCTGGATTTTGAGGAAGATAAGAACATCCCAATTATCCTAGGGAGACATTTCTTGGCTACGGGTAGGACACTCGTCAACGTACAAAAAGGTGAACTAACGATTAGGGTCTAAGATCAAGAAGTAAAGTTCAATGTTTTCAAGGCGATGAAATTCCCTACGTATGAAGAAGAATGTTTCAGATGGATATCATTGATCATATAATAAGCAAAGACATGGGTAAAAGTTTGGTTAACGACATTGGAAATGACATTGTTGGGAGATGAAGAATTAGATGATCCAAAATTTGTTGATTATTTGTAGATGCTAGACTCCCTGCCACGAGTTAGCAGATTCAAAGCACCATTTGAACCATTGCAAATGGAGGAAAGAGCCACAACAAGGATGAAACCATCATTGGAGGATCCACCTACTCTTGAACTTAAGCCACTCCCTAAACACCTCAGGTATACGTATTTAGGCAATTCTAATTCTTTACCTGTTATTATTTCTGCTGCACTTAACGAATTGTAGGAAGAAAAGTTACTGAGAGTGCTTAGAGACCACAAATCGGCTATAGGATGGACAATCGCAAATATCAAGGGAATCAGCCCATCCTTTTGCATGCACAAAATTCTGATGGAAGACGATGCAAAACTGACAGTGGAGCAACAAAGACGGCTCAACCCAATTATGAAGGAAGTTGTGAAGAAAGAATACTGAAATGGTTGGACGCGGGTATCATCTACCCAATTTTTGATAGTAAATGGGTCAGTCCAGTTCAATGTGTACCGAAAAAGGGAGGAATGACCGTGGTATAAAATGATGACAATGAGCTAATTCTGACAAGGACAATGACTGGTTGGAGGGTGTGCATGGACTACAGGAAGTTGAATAAGGTGACCTGTAATGATCACTTTCCTTTGCCTTTTATCGATCAGATGTTGGACAGATTAGCGGGACACGAGTACTACTGCTTATTGGATGGGTATTCGGGATATAATTAGATAGTTATTGCTCCTGAAGATTAAGAGAAAGCCATTTTCACGTGCCCATACGGCACATTCGCATTTAGGAGAATGTCGTTCGGCTTGTGTAATGCACCTGCGACCTTCCAAAGGTGTATGATGACCATTTTCTTGGACATGGTTGAGAAAAATATGGAAGTCTTCATGGACGACTTTTCTGTTTATGGGGATGATTTTGATGCTTGTCTAGAGAATTTGGTAATGGTTTTACAGAGATGCACAGACACGAATTTGGTACTTAACTAGGAAAAGTGCCATTTCATGGTTGAGGAAGGAATAATTTTGGGTCATAAAGTTTCAGCTAAAGGATTAGAGGTTGATAAAGCGAAGCTGGAAACGATTGAAAAGCTTCCTCCACCAAGTTTAATAAAGGGAATTTAAAGCTTTTTGTGACATGTCGGGTTCTACAGGAGATTTATAAAAGACTTCTCCAAAATTGCAAAACCTTTATGCAGTCTTTTAGAGAAGGATTCAATTTTTAAGTTTGATGAGGAATGTAAATCAGCATTCGAGTTACTGAAGAAGAAATTGACTACAGCTCCCGTAATCGTCGTACTGGATTGGAACATGCCTTTCGAGTTAATGTGTGATGCAAGTAACTATGCAGTTGGGGCTGTTTTGGGTCAACGCCGATGGAAGGTATTTCGTGCCATATATTATGCAAACAAAACACTTACGGAGACCCAAATGAACTACACAATTATGGAAAAAGAATTACTTGCAGTAGTATATGCCTTCGATAAATTTCGAGCATATTTAATCAGAACAAAGGTTGTAGTTTATACAGATTACTCAGCCATTCGGTACTTAATTTCAAAAAAAGATGCTAAGCCACGCCTTATCAGATGGATTCTCCTTCTACAAGAATTTGATTTAGAAATAAAAGATAGAAAGGGGACGGAGAATCAAGTTGCGTATCATTTATCGAGGCTGGAAAATCAGGGTAAGAAGGAAGAGGACAAATATGTAATTAATGAATCATTTTCAGATGAGCAGCTATTTCGGATCAATACAGAATTTCCATGGTATGCGGACTTCGTGAATTATCTAGTGAGCAACATCCTTCCACCAGATCTTACACACCAGCAGAAAAAGAAATTCCTACATGACGTCAAGTGGTACATGTGGGATGAGCCAGACCTATTCAAACAGTGTACAGATAAGATGATTATAAGGTGTGTGACCTATAGTGAAGTGAAGAACATATTGTAGGAATGTCACTCATTGGCATATGGGGGACATTATGGTAGTGAGAGGACAGCAGTAAAAGTACTTCAAGCCGGGTTTTATTGGCCTACACTATTTAAAGACACCCACCATTTTGTTAAAAGTTGTGATAGATGTCAAAGGGTAGGCAATATATCGAGAAGGAATGAAATGCCACTACAAACAATCTTGGAAGTTGAAATTTTTGACGTTTGGGGCATCGATTTTATGGGGCCATTTCCATCATCGTTCAGTAATTAGTATATATTGCTCGCGGTGGACTATGTATCAAAATGGGTTGAAGTCGTAGCACTCCCCACTAATGATGCCAAGGTGGTTCTCAAATTCTTGCAGAAGAATATTTTTACGAGATTTGGCACGCCAAGAGCTATTATAAGTGATGAAGGAAGTCACTTCTGCAATAAATCGTTCACAGCTCTTTTGGCAAAATATGGGGTCAACCATAAGGTAGTTACAACATATCATCCCCAAACAAGTGGGCAAGTTGAGGTTTCAAACAGGGAAGTAAAGAGAATTTTGGAAAAGGTCGTAAACCTGAATAGAAAGGATTTGTCTCTAAGGTTGGACGATGCACTATGGGCCTACCGGACTGCGTACAAGACGCCAATTGAGATGTCACCATATCAATTACTATACGGGAAAGCTTGTCACCTACCTGTCGAGTTACAACACAAAGCATACTGGGCAATTCAGAAACTTAACTTCGATCAAGCAGCTGTGGCTGAAAAGAGACTACTTCAATTAAATGAACTCAATGAATTCCGACTCCAAGCTTATGAGAACTCTAAATTATACAAAGAAAAAGTCAAGAAATGGCATGACAAGAAAATAATACATCAAACGTTCTAGTCGGGGCAATCATTTCTCTTGTTCAACTCACGATTGAGGTTATTCCCAGGCAAGCTAAAATCAAGATGATCGGGTCCATTCACCATTAAAACAGTTTTCTCACATGGCGTCGTTGAACTCTACAGTAGAAACCCATTTGAGACTTTCAAGGTGAACGGTCAACGGTTGAAACATTATTGGGGTGGTGATTCAAATTGGGATGTCATTACAATTACACTTGCCGACGCACAGTGACACACAAGGCACCGTCGGGCTTACGACCTTAAAACTAGCGCTACTTGGGAGGCAACTCAAGCTCAAAACCTTTTCTTTCTTATTTATTATTTATATTTTAGTTTATAGTCTAGCTTAAATATTTAGTTTTCAAAGAATAATAACTCCATAATGTTATGCTCGCAGGTAATGCAAGAAAAAGAAAGTCACCAACCTACTTACCTAGTAGCGCGGGCCGCACCACCTAACGCATAGATACAGCACGGGGCGCGCGGGCACATCACCAATCTATTGACCTTCCAGCACGGAACGTGCCAATTCGCCGATCCCACGGCGCGGGGCGCGCCATATCAAACATACAGGAGGCGCGGGGCGCGCTACAACTCCAAAACCTACTAACCCCATAGCGCGGGACGCGCCATCTCAGGCCTACACACGGCGCAGGCCGCACCGCTCGAAAATCCCAAGCACTAAATGTAAGACCTCGACTTTTTTTATAAATAAAATCGAATTTTCTCTAATTATTATTTTGAATAATATGGTGTTAATTTGATATAATGCTTTGGTTATGGGTGAAATGTGCAAATTTTGCAAAATAAGCAAGTGGTTATAAAATATTCATTGTTGTCGGGGAATACGTTTGGTCGTGGAATATTCTTGCTGTCGGGGAATATTCGTACGATGGCGCAATCATTTGTTGGCCCCATAACGTAAAACGGTCGGATGAAGAAAACGACAAGTTTGAGTTTTTATAAATAACGACGTAGTAGTTACCGTTAACATTGTTGGAATACCTAGTGGTTAAAATACAGTAATACGCGTGGTTGCACAGTAGCACACGGTATTGTACAGTATTGTTGGATTATTGATTCTTACGTAAGAAGGCACTACTCAATAATTGTTACAGTAATTACTGTTTAATATTTTATTTTATTGATTCAATAATTGCTACGTTGATATTTTATATTATTGTTGTTTCAATAATTGTCACTGTACAGTATTTTCTATTATCAGATCAATAATTCATATTATTTGAATAATATTATTAGATAGCATTATTGGCAATGTCTAAGGAAGTTCTGTCTAAGGAGAGGTTTAGTTACCTAATTACGCGCCAGTAAGGAGAAATCCTTATCGAAAAACCCCCTCTTTCTTGGAAAAGACTTGGTTGTCATAATTGTGATTCTGTAATATTATTTGTGAATAATTAATTATTAATTTATATGATAATAAAATATTTATTCTATGTGGATGGATAGGGAAATATTTATTTTGTGTGGATATAAATGAAGGAGTTAATGCTGAGGTATTTTATCAGTATTTTGTCAGAATGGAGGTATTAAAAATCGTCCGTATGTGAATTTCGGGCATTTTCTGTTTGGAATTTGAAAAAATTTTCTTCTACAATGTTGTAGAGAATTAAATTTTCTATGAAAATGACATGAGATTCGAATTTTTCTGATAAAAAGCTATTTATTATGAATTATTGAAGTTTTAAAAATAAATGTTTTTATTAAAATTATGGGTGGGACCCACTTTTGTTTTTTGTGAAAACATGTGCTGATTTAATTTTTCAAATGTGGTGGGCTGATAATTTTTCAAAGTGGGATGCGTAGAAAAACAATTATATTAATATTTTATTAATTAAGTCTGCTTTGGCGTTCTAGAATTTTCCTATAAATAGGGTGCTTAGGTAGAATTGAAAATCACACCAGAAATAAGTTTTTTTTTTCTCTCTCTCTCTCTCTATTATCGAGCGTATTTTTATGAGTATTTAGATACTTTAAGAGTTGCTATTCAGTACAAATTTTTTTCAGCCTTATACCTGATATTTTAGCCGAAAGTATTGTTCTTTTGAGGTAAGAGATGTTATTTTCTTCGTAAATGATATTATTTTCTTCAATATCATTATGCCGAAATATTTGTGACAACCCCAAAATAGGTCCATTCCACCCAACCCATTCTGAGTCGCCAAATACATGGTACAGAAAATAACTACAACTTCATTATCACAATTCTCGTACAAAATACAACAACACATATGCTGTGAGTTTTGATACAAATATATACTAACTGTGACTCTCATCCCAACCTTGGATAATACGTCACAATGGCACCTTACATAAAGGTATAATCAAAAATTGTTTTAGAAATTAGAATCTTTGAGAAGTGCTCAAGGAAACCTTTGTAGATGGGAGGCCATGCGTCTGGGCTATGATAGATATCATATGTCCACAGAATTATCCTTGGTTGACCCAATAGACCCCAAAGAAAAACGAGAAGATTACTATCATATTCATTCCAATGGTGAGTCTTCTCTTGACATATCAATATCTCTACTGCCTCTAATTGAGAATTTTACTTCAAACAAGCACCAAGATTATATAGGTAGTGCTCGTAGATATACTCAGCAAGTGGATGTGCACAACCGTGTCTTATGATGACACGAGGTTGTATGTCATTAGACATCTTGTATGATAGTGACAAAATACCCTTCCAACGTTGGGTTCGCCTCACCCTATATGATTCACCAAATATAACTACTAAATGATGTATACAACACACTTTTCTATACTGGTTAGGGAGAACTCCACAGCTAGAGACCACCGTTCTATCCCTTGTTACCCCTGCTCGACCCAGCTACACTCTTATTACCTGAAAGGAATTGTGAAGCAAAAGGGTGAGCACAATTAGCCCAGTAAAGAATATCATGACTAAAGATAATTAAATTATCAATAACCTTCATCAGTAATAAATCAGAGATTTAGAACATATGGTTGCAGCAAAACGAGCAATCCATTAGAAGAGTCAAATAGACTATAAAGTCTATTATTTTTTCCATGTTAAAAATCTATCAACAATATTTTATCCCTGTAACATCAATCAACAGTTCTGGTCCACAATCATATGAATAACTCATAATCATAATTGTGGTTCTAAATTCCTCTTCTCATCCAAGATGAAGATAATTTTCATCTCATGTCTTTACCTGAAACATCAAAGATCATGGTTATACCAAATCACATTTCCTATTCATAATCATACTGATAAATTCATCTTTGCACTACAGGCTAAAGATATTTGTCAACAGTTCATCTTTGCACTACTGGCCAAAGATATTCAACCACAGATCATCTTTGCACTACACATGCCAAAGATATTCAACAACAGATCATCTTTGCACTACAGGTCAAAGATATTCAACAACAGATCATCTTTGCACTACAGGCCAAAGATATTAATATCTCAAAGAAAAATATATAATCATTTCAGAATTTATATAAACAATAATTATAACCATGTTGATCTTTTCACCTTTGCACTTAAGCTAAAGATATTCAATTATAAATTTAATAGTCATAATCATACCAGTCAACAATTCAACTTTGCACTACTGGCCAAAGGAAACCCATAGTCATGATCATACCAAAAATCTACCCATCTTTACACTCAAGTCAAAGAGAAATATCATCATTAATGTTATAAAAATGTTATATATGATAGTGAAATTAATATAATCAACATATAGATTTAATCTCAAGAGTAATATTCATAAATCAACTATAATTTGATCAAAAAAGAAACCAATTTTATCGTGAATAGTAACTCGTGAATAGTAACTCATGAATAGTAACTCGTGAATAGTAACTCATGAATATTAACTCGTGAATAGTAACCCCAACATGAAAAAGGTAGAAATTCTACAATAAAAACCATACCAATATTTCGGTATAATGATATTGAAAGAATAACATTTCTTAAACTTATAAATAATTTATTTTAATTGTTTATATTTTACTAAATAATGCATTTAATCATCCTAAAATGTCAAACTCATAAGATTTTATCACCAATAACCAAAACCCTCATCAAAAATCTGCATATATCTCATATAGGATTCTCAAGCCATAAAATCCTATTTTTTACCTTTTTTTTTACTTCACATAACATATTTAATTCATTTACTCATAACTAGTCTATTTTCATGAAAAATATCAAATCAGTCCCAAAAATATTTCTTTTCTGAGATTTAGCATAATATAGTCTCATATTGAACATATATTTTTCTCAGAATTTTTAAAATTCATTTACTATTTTTTATATGGCCAATACTGCCGAATATTTAGACATTTATCATAAATTGTACTTTTGTCCATAAATTCTGAAATTTGCAGAGTATACTTCTATCATGTACATGTACTCTCAATAAAACTTTTACCAATTTTGGAGTTAACCACAAGGAGTTATAAGGGTTTACTTTGAAAATAGTCTTTTCCCATAAAATTCATAACTCTTAATCTATACATCCAAAAATCGCCATTTTTGGACACAATCTAGAAAACTCATCAAATTATCATTTCAAATTTTTCCAGAATTTTTGAAGGTCAGAAAAATTACGAAACTGAAAAACATAATAACCTTTAAAATCCCTTACTATCCCTTACCTCAAAAGAGCAGCACTTCTGACTGGATATCAGATATGACGCTGAAAGAAACTTGCACTGATGAATAGCAACTCACCAAGTATCTAAATACTCACAAAATACACTCGATAATCTAGAGAGAAAAAGAGAGAAAACTTATGAATTCTGGTGTGATTTTCAATTCTAACTTAGCCCTCTATTTATAGAAAAATGTTAGCACGCCAAAGCAGACTTGACCTACTACCTGATGGCTTTACCTGCTACTATTCCACCCACCAAAAATCAGCCATCTTCCCCAACAACCAAAAGTGGGGCCCACCCATTTTTAGAATTTTCTACCAAAATCATTTATAAACCTAATTTCCGAATCAGTCACCTCTTAAAATTCATAACAAATCATTCGTTCATTTTTAAAGGTTCAAAATTTGTGAACATATACTCAACTTATATATGTATAACATATCCAAAAATCACAATGATCCAACAGTCAGATTAAAAATTATAACTCACATAATAAAGCTGTAAGAACACTGATTTGATCTTTTAATACCTCCAATCCGACAAAATACTGATAAAATACCTCAACATTAATTCCTTCATTTATAACCACATAAATAAATCTATCATTTATATTCACATCAAATAAATATTTCATTATCATATAGATCAATAATTAATTATTCACAAATAATATTACAGAATCACAATAATGACAACCAGACAGTTCCCAGGAAAGAGGGGGCTTTCCAATAAGGATTTCTCCTTATTGGCGCGCAATTTGATGACCAAACCTCTCCTTAGACAGAACTTTGTAGACATTGCCAATAATGCTATCAAATAATATTATTCAAATAATATGAATTATTGATCTGATAATGGAAAATACTGTGCAGCAACAATTATTGAAACAACAATAATATAAAATATCAACGCAGTAATTATTGAATCAATAAAATAAAATATTGAACATTAACTACTGTAACAATTATTGAGTAGTGCCTTCTTACGTAAGAATCAATAATTGGTGCAATACCGTGTGCTACTGTATTTTAACCACTGGGTATTCCAACAGTATTAACGGTAACAACTACGCCGTTATTTATAAATAACTTATACTTGTCGTTTTCTTCATCTAATTGCTTTCCATTATGGGGCCCACACAAGGCTGCGTCGTCGTATGAATATTCACCAACAGAAAGAATATTCCATGACCAAACGAATATTCCCGACAACAAATGAATATTTTATAACAACTTGCTTATTTTGTAAAATTTACACATTTCACCCATAACCAAAGTATTATATCAAATTAACACCTTATTATTCACAATAATATTTAGAGAAAATTTGATTTTATTCATTAATAAGTTCGGGTCTTACAACCTCCCCTCCTTATTAAATTTCGTCCTCGAAATTGACGTACCTGGTATTTTGTAAAATTGAGAATACCTTGCTTTCATTCCAGATTTTATCTCCCCGGTCACCATAATTTCTCCATTGCTTATCTCCCGTGATAACTTCATTTGGGTTCCTCACTTGTTGGGAAGTTATGACAACCGCTATCCCTTGAACTACTCGGCTTTGACTCGTCTGGGGCAGCATTTGGTGTCATCACTACCGTTGGAATATATTTTTTTATAGGGCATATTCCACCCTCAACTACTTCGTCGTACTCCTGATTCATGATATGAATCATCAATCTTCGATCCATATCGAATTGAGATTGACCGCTCTGTACAGAGTAATTCAAAACTCGATGTTGGGTTCTCCCAATTGCTGTCCAAAAAAAGAAATACATATCATCTATTTTAGCCTTCTTAGATTGGACATCTCTTTCCACAATATCAATGCGTCGTGCGGCTTTTTCCCATGCATCACTCACTCTTACTCGTTTAGTTTTTTCTTCTTTCAGCTCAGATTCCAGCTTTATCATCTTATACTCTGCCAAAGAATGCTTCTGTTCAAGCATCACATATCGGGTAACACAAGCTTGAATTGTTGCATCCTTTTGCTCCACGATCGCCTATCGTTCTTCAGCCTGCTCTTCTAACTCATGAATACGATTTTGCAATTCTACATTTTGATCATATAATTCTTCTAATAAATTCTCCTCAGGTTCCTCTTCTTCCTCACTCTCAGCTGCTACCTCTGCAACTAGCTCGGGTGCAACTATTAATTCTTCCCTTACCACAAGAATATCTTTAATTCCTTCTTCGCCTGACATCACATTTTCATGATGGTGATTAGAGGTATCCCCACGGTCTCATTCACTCCATTGTTAACATTCTTAGCTGCCATTCTCAAACACTGTCATAAAACAAGGGTTAATTAAACAAATTAACGTATCACATAATATCCGTATATTATGACCGACCAACAATTAAGCTTAGGTAGGACACACTAGCAAAGGATTTACTCATCTCCCTCCTCCTAGTTCTATTCCCCGATCTTCGCTAGATACCATATCCCTAAGCTCTGATACCAACTGTGACGACCCCAAAATAGGTCCATTCCACCCAACCCATTCTGAGTCGCCAAATACATGGTACAGAAAATAACTACAACTTCATTATCACAATTGTAAGACCCCAACTTTTATAAATAAAGATGAATTTTTTATAAATATCATTTTTGAATATTATGGAGTTAATTTGATATAATGTTATAGTTGTGGGTAATATTTATAAATTTTGCAAAGTAAGCAAGTTGTTATAAAATATTCGTTTGGTCGGAGAATATTCTTTTTGTCGGGGAATATTCGTACGACGGCATAATCATTGGTGGACCCCACAACGGAATTATTGTCGGATTGAGAAAACGACAGAATTATCTTTCTATAAAAATAACGGCTGAGGTGTTACCGTTAAAACCGTTAAAACTGTTGAACTACTCGGTAGTAAAAGTACAGTAATACGCGTGGTTGCATAGTAGCACACGGTATTGATTATTGATGCTTACGTGAGAAGTCACTCAGCTATACTCAATTATTGCTACAGTAATTGCTGCATCATATCTCTTAAATTATTGTCATAGTATCATCTGTATAATATGTTATATTATTAAATCAATAATTGAGACGTTGTGGTAAGTTTGGTTATTTTATGGGGGGCCATATGTCATCATCTAAGAGTCTCGTCGTCAATAGTAATTACCTTCGTCAATAGTAATTACCGTCGTCAATAGTAATTACCGTCGTCAATAGTAATTACCTTCGTCAATAGTATTTACCTTGGTCAATAGTAATTACCTTCGTCAATAGTATTTACCTTGGTCAATAGTATTTACCTTGGTCAATAGTAATTACCTTCGTCAATAGTATTTACCTTGGTCAATAGTAATTACTTTCGTCAATAGTAGTTGTCCCTTCAATATTACCAAGAGTCATTTGACCCTTCGTTAAGACCAAGAGTCATTTGACCCTTCGTTAAGACCAAGAGCCACCCTCAGTTTTTCTATAAATAGAGGCCTAGGGCTTCATTATTTTTCACGAATTCATTCAAGCTATAGAGAGAGAAAGTATAGAGAGAATAAGAGAGAGAGAATAAAAGTATTCTGCTACACCACTTTTCCAATATCCAGTTCTTCTAAGGTAGGGAATATTATTTCTTTTATATTCATGAAGAGAACTTTTGTTATTCCATTTGTTATTATTCTGTTGGAATAACCAGTATACGCGGTCTACCCTATACTTGGTGACATTCTTCTATTATTCTGTTGGAACATCCTGTCTGTGTGTTTTACACCGGACCTGGTTCCGTTTATTATTCTGTTGGAACATCCTGTCTGTGTGTTTTACACCGGACCTGGTTCCGTTTTATTATTATTCTGTTGGAATATCCTGTCTGTGTGTTTTACACCGGACCTGGTTCCATTATTTATTATTCTGTCGGAATATCCTGTCTGTGCGTTTACGCCGGACCTGGTTCTATTATTTATTATTCTATTGGAATAACCTGTCTGTGCGGTCTATCGCATGCATGGTGATTTCTTTTGTTATTCCATTCTTTATTGTACTCAGTTGGTTAAGTTTTGACTTCTATACTCCATGAAATTTGTGGAATATCCTTGATAGTTGCGTTTCATCCAGTATCTTTTCAAGAAAATATTCTTCTAAGCATTCTTGAATTTTACTCCACAATGCAGTATCATGTTGACAATTTGGACGTTGTTAATTCCTGGATAAATTAATTCTTGAACTTGTTTTATTGAATTCTTATATCATTGTCATCATCCTCATGTTTATAAAATGTTGAAAGTCATCTGTGGCATGTAGTGCATAGATGGACTTGGTATGATTATGACCAGGGATTATTCGGTATAATCATGACCGTAATGTTACAAATGATGTGGTAAAAGTCCTCATTGGCCCGTAGTGCATTGATGGACAGTTGTTGGCATGATCATGACCATTAATGAATACACGAATATCCTTGGCCGTAGTGCAGGGGTGATTCGATGATGTGGATTATTTTATTAAGCTGAGTCTCAGCGATTACATGTTGAAAAACTTTTAAATCATAAAAGATAGTAGAGTTTATTTTCTACTTGACTCTTTTAATGGATTGCTTGTTCCGCTACAGTTAAACTTGATGTCTATTATATTTTATCAGTTTAACATTGTTGAAGGCTAATGATAATTTATTCTGCATTATCTTAGTCATAATATTTCTTACTGGGCTAGTTGAGCTCACCCTTTCTTTCACTGTTCTCTTCAGGAAATGAGAACGTAGCTGGGACAAGTCGGGGTACGGAGTGATGGTCCGAATGATAGTATTAGTTAGTAGTCCTCACTATTCTATGTAATGGTGTGTTAATAAATGTAATGAGGACTCCTTTTGAGTATGAATACTCTCTAGAAGATAATATTTGTATTCAAACTCACAGTTTATGTTTTGTCGTATTGTACACGACAGATGTATTAATCAGTTGTATTTGTATTCTGTACTATGTATCTGACGACCCAAGATGGGTGATGTATACCTAATTTTGGGGGCGTCACAGTTGGTATCAGAGCTTAGGGATATGATCCCTGGCTAAGATGTGAGAATAGAACTAGGAGGGGAGAGACGGGGAATTCCTTCGCTAGTATGACATACCTAAGTTTATTTGCATGGTATTTAATTGGTCGGTCATAATATAAGGATAATATATGACATATCAATTAATTTTTATTTTGTGGCAGTATCTGAAAATGGCATCTGAGAATGTTGAGAATAGCAATGGAGCACAGACGACTGTTGATTCACCACATATCAATAATCAGGATAATGTGCATCAGGAAGGTGTCAATCCTCATGCAAACAACAACACTGACCAAATGATGAATGATCAAATGTTCAGAGGCTTTATGCAATTCATGCAACAACAGGTGAAAGCGGCTCCTGTCCACAACGTAGGTGGAAATACTGGAAACTCTCAGGCGGTCACCGCTAAACAGTTTAAGGAGCTGGGACCACCGGAGTTTAAGGGAGAACCCAAACCACTTGTAGCTGAAACATGGATAAAGCAGATCACCAAGATATTTGATGTCTTGGGTTGCTCCGAGGAGCAAAAGGTTCCCTTTGCCGCCTTTATGTTGCGAGGAGAGGCAGATTACTGGTGGGAATCGATAAAGCGTACTCAACCTGCCGCACTGAAGATGTCCTGGGAGAAGTTCCAAGAGCTGTTTAACGACAAATACTTTCCCGAGAGTATTCGTCACATGAAGGAGGTGGAGTTCATCAAATTGGAGCAGAATAATATGACCGTGTCGCAGTACGAGGCAAAATTTGCGGAGTTATCCCGGTTTGCGTCCCACCTGGTGGATAATGAAGAAAGAATGACGCGGATGTTTTTAAGAGGTTTGAAGCCGGAGATACGTCAACATCTTGTTTCTCATAAACTGTGTTTGTATTCAGATGTTGTAAATAGGGCTCAGTTGGTGGAGCGCGATAACGAGACAACGCAACCAAAAGAGAGCAGCCGGCAAAATGATAATACCAGTGAGAGCAGTCATCGAAGCGGTGACAACAAGCGTGGAGGGAATCAACAGGCCAGAAATGGTAACCACTTCGGTGGTAATCAGGGCCAAAACAATAAGAATGGACATTTCAAGAAGAGGAGATTCAACAATGATGGAAAGACGTCAGCACCAGCACCTGTCGTTAAGGAAGGAGAACGACCACCTATCATATGTTTCAAATGCGGAGGGGAGGGGCACATCAGTCCAAACTGCGCGATGCCGTCCAAAGCATGTTATAATTGTGGAAGAGAAGGTCATTTAGCCCGATTTTGTCGTTTACCGAAGACAAATTCAGCTAGGATGGAGGCACCAAAGGCCGTCCCAGAAAAGTCAAAACCGGTTGTGCAAGGGAGAGCGTTTGTTGTGACTCCCAGAAGCAAGGAACCCGAATGAGGTCATCACGGGTAAGCTTATCATAAACTCTAACGAAGTCTATACTTTATTTGATACCGGTTCAACCCATTCTTTTATTTCTCCTACTTGCGCTCATCGATTAAATTTGATTCCGGAGAAATTAGACTTTGACTTAGCAGTTGAAACTCCATTGGGAGAAACCTTCATTACATCCACGGTTTATAAGTCTTGTTTGGTTCAAGTTGGTACCCACACATTACCTATCGATCTGATTTCATTAAAAATACTTGCATTTGACGTGATTCTAGGGATTGATTGGTTAACTACTCATTATGCAAAAATTGATTGTTTTCGTAAGGTTGTTAGCTTTCATATTCCTAATCGACCTATTATGCGAATTCAAGCAACCAAACCATTAAAATCAATCGCTGTCATCTCAAGCCATAAAACTATTCGTTTATTGAAAAACGGATGTCAAGCTTTCTTAGCTCATGTCACAGATCTAAACAAAAATACGTCAGTTTTGAATGATATTTCTATTGTTAATAAATTCCCTGACGTATTCCCTGAAGAACTTCCTGGCCTACCCCCAGAGCGTGAAATTGAATTTTGTATCGACCTTGAACCCGGTACAAAACCCATTTCCAAAGCCCCATATCGAATGGCTCCTATTGAACTTCAGGAGTTAAAGACCCAACTGCAGGAATTGTTAGACATTGGTTTTATTCGTCCTAGTACTTCTCCTTGGGGAGCTCCTGTTCTATTCGTGAAGAAGAAAGATGGAAGTATGCGACTTTGTATTGATTATCGGGAGTTGAATCATGTCACCATCAAAAACAGGTACCCATTGCCACGTATTGATGACCTGTTTGACCAGTTGCAAGGAGCACAATTCTTTTCAAAGATCGATCTTCGTTCTGGATATCATCAGCTGAAGGTTAGAACTGAGGATATTCCAAAGACGGCTTTTAGAACTCGGTACGGGCATTATGAATTCCTAGTCATGTCCTTTGGATTGACTAATGCTCCTGCTGCCTTCATGGATATGATGAACCGGGTATTCAAGGAATATTTGGATCACTTTGTGGTCGTCTTTATTGATGACATCCTTATTTATTCCAAAAGCCGTGAAGATCATGAGCAACACTTGAGGCTGGTACTCCAAAAGCTTCGTGAATACAAGCTTTATGCCAAGTTGAAGAAATGCGAGTTCTGGCTGGAGGAGGTAGCATTCCTTGGGCACGTAGTATCAAGTCGTGGAATATCGGTTGACCCGGCAAAGATTGAAGCTATTCAAAGCTGGGAGCAACCTAAATCAGTGACCGAGGTACGTAGCTTTCTTGGTTTAGCTGGTTATTATCGGAGATTCGTGGAAGGATTTTCTCGAATCGCTACTCCATTAACTCAGCTGACTCGGAAAGATACAAAGTTTGGTTGGAGCGAAGAATGTGAGCAGAGTTTTCAAGAACTCAAGAGGAGACTCATTTCAGCACCTGTTCTAACAATACCATCTGGCTCGGAGGGATTTGTCATCTACAGTGATGCTTCGAGCAAAGGGTTGGGATGCGTTCTCATGCAACATGGAAAAGTCATAGCCTATGCATCAAGACAACTCAAGGAATATGAGAGGAATTATCCTACTCATGATCTAGAGTTGGCAGCTGTTGTCTTTGCACTTAAAATTTGGAGGCATTACTTGTATGGGGAGAAAGTGGAGATCTTTACGGATCATAAAAGCCTCAAATATTTCTTCACTCAAAAGGAACTCAACATGCGACAACGACGTTGGCTTGAACTGTTGAAAGATTATGATCATACCATTCAATACCATCCTGGAAAAGCGAACGTGGTAGCTGACGCATTGAGTAGAAGATCATATGCGGGTACAAGTGCAATATTAACAACGCAAAGGCCCATTTTGTGTGACTTGCAAAGGATGGAGATAGAGTTGAAGACTCCAGGGACCCATGTGATGATGGCGAATATACGAGTAGAACCGACTTTAATCGATAAAGTTAAAGCTGCTCAAGCTACAGACCTGGAGCTGATGCGTATGAGGAAGAAAGTGCAAGAAGGTTCTATGCCGGAAGCAAGAATCGATGAAGAAGGAATACTTCGAGTCAACTCCAGACTTTGTGTTCCTAACAACCCTGATTTAAAGTATGAAATCATGATGGAGGCGCACAACACACCGTTTGCAATCCATCCTGGAAGTACCAAAATGTATCATGATCTTCGTCATACATTTTGGTGGAGCAATATGAAGAGAGAGATAGCGTTGTTTATCTCAAGGTGTCTAACTTGTCAACGAGTCAAAGCGGAGCATCAAGTACCAAAAGGTCCATTGCAACCACTTGAAATTCCAGAATGGAAGTGGGAGCACATTACCATGGATTTCGTTACCGGTCTTCCTAGGGTTTCTCAAGGTATTGATGCGATTTGGGTCATTGTTGATAGATTGACCAAGTCTGCTCATTTCTTACCGATACGAGAAACTTATACACTTGAACGTCTTGCTCGTATGTACATAAACGAGATTGTAAGACTGCATGGTATGCCAGTATCCATAGTTTCTGACCGAGACCCAAGATTCACTTCACGATTTTGGGTTAGTTTACAAAAAGCTATGGGCACGGAGTTACGATTTAGTTCAGCATATCATCCTCAGACGGACGGACAATCAGAGAGGACTATTCAAACTCTTGAAGATCTATTAAGACTCTGTGTCTTTGACTTCAAGGGAAGTTGGGACAAGTTCTTACCATTGGTGGAGTTTTCCTACAACAACAGTTATCAAGCAAGTATTGGCATGGCTCCATTCGAAGCATTGTATGGAAGAAAATGTCGTTCTCCAGTATGCTGGGATGAGGTGGGCGAAGCAACGTTGTTGGGACCGGAGTTGGTACGTATGACTACAGAAAAGATTCAAACGATCCGACAACGTATAAAAACCTCACAAGATCGACAAAAGAGTTATGCTGATCTTCATCGAAAGGACGTGGAATTTGATGTAGGAGATCATGTGTTCTTACGTGTTGCTCCATGGAAAGGAGTTACGAGATTTGGAAAGAGAGGAAAGCTAAATCCTCGATTCATCGGTCCATTTTTAATCCTCGATCGAGTAGGAACTGTGGCTTATAGACTCGCTTTACCGCCAAGTATGTCTCGTGTTCATAACGTTTTCCACATATCCATGTTACGCAAATATGTGGAAGACCCGAACCACATTATTGAGTTAGAACCGGACGAAATAGCGGAGGATTTGACGTATGAAGAAGTTCCTGTTCAAATCTTGGATAAGAAGGAACATATTCTACGCTCCAAGGTTATACCTCAAGTCAAAGTTTTGTGGAGAAACCACGATGTTGAGGAAATGACTTGGGAGTTAGAATCAGAAATGAAATCAAGGTATCCTTACCTCTTCGACATACCAGGTACGTACCCTAATTTCGAGGGCGAAATTTCATAAGAAGGGGAGGTTGTAAGACCCCAACTTTTATAAATAAAGATGAATTTTCTATAAATATCATTTTTGAATATTATGGAGTTAATTTGATATAATGTTATAGTTGTGGGTAATATTTATAAATTTTGCAAAGTAAGCAAGTTGTTATAAAATATTCGTTTGGTCGGAGAATATTCTTTTTGTCGGGGAATATTCGTACGACGGCACAATCATTGGTGGACCCCACAACGGAATTATTGTCGGATTGAGAAAACGACAGAATTATCTTTCTATAAAAATAACGGCTGAGGTGTTACCGTTAAAACCGTTAAAACTGTTGAACTACTCGGTAGTAAAAGTACAGTAATACGCGTGGTTGCATAGTAGCACACGGTATTGATTATTGATGCTTACGTGAGAAGTCACTCAGCTATACTCAATTATTGCTACAGTAATTGCTGCATCATATCTCTTAAATTATTGTCATAGTATCATCTGTATAATATGTTATATTATTAAATCAATAATTGAGACGTTGTGGTAAGTTTAGTTATTTTATGGGGGTCCATATGTCATCATCTAAGAGTCTCGTCGTCAATAGTAATTACCTTCGTCAATAGTAATTACCGTCGTCAATAGTAATTACCGTCGTCAATAGTAATTACCTTCGTCAATAGTATTTACCTTGGTCAATAGTAATTACCTTCGTCAATAGTATTTACCTTGGTCAATAGTATTTACCTTGGTCAATAGTAATTACCTTCGTCAATAGTATTTACCTTGGTCAATAGTAATTACTTTCGTCAATAGTAGTTGTCCCTTCAATATTACCAAGAGTCATTTGACCCTTCGTTAAGACCAAGAGTCATTTGACCCTTCGTTAAGACCAAGAGCCACCCTCAGTTTTTCTATAAATAGAGGCCTAGGGCTTCATTATTTTTCACGAATTCATTCAAGCTATAGAGAGAGAAAGTATAGAGAGAATAAGAGAGAGAGAATAAAAGTATTCTGCTACACCACTTTTCCAATATCCAGTTCTTTTAAGGTAGGGAATATTATTTCTTTTATATTCATGAAGAGAACTTTTGTTATTCCATTTGTTATTATTCTGTTGGAATAACCAGTATACGCGGTCTACCCTATACTTGGTGACATTCTTCTATTATTCTGTTGGAACATCCTGTCTGTGTGTTTTACACCGGACCTGGTTCCGTTTATTATTCTGTTGGAACATCCTGTCTGTGTGTTTTACACCGGACCTGGTTCCGTTTTATTATTATTCTGTTGGAATATCCTGTCTGTGTGTTTTACACCGGACCTGGTTCCATTATTTATTATTCTGTCGGAATATCCTGTCTGTGCGTTTACGCCGGACCTGGTTCCATTATTTATTATTCTATTGGAATAACCTGTCTGTGCGGTCTATCGCATGCATGGTGATTTCTTTTGTTATTCCATTCTTTATTGTACTCAGTTGGTTAAGTTTTGACTTCTATACTCCATGAAATTTGTGGAATATCCTTGATAGTTGCGTTTCATCCAGTATCTTTTCAAGAAAATATTCTTCTAAGCGTTCTTGAATTTTACTCCACAATGCAGTATCATGTTGACAATTTGGACGTTGTTAATTCCTGGATAAATTAATTCTTGAACTTGTTTTATTGAATTCTTATATCATTGTCATCATCCTCATGTTTATAAAATGTTGAAAGTCATCTGTGGCATGTAGTGCATAGATGGACTTGGTATGATTATGACCAGGGATTATTCGGTATAATCATGACCGTAATGTTACAAATGATGTGGTAAAAGTCCTCATTGGCCCGTAGTGCATTGATGGACAGTTGTTGGCATGATCATGACCATTAATGAATACACGAATATCCTTGGCCGTAGTGCAGGGGTGATTCGATGATGTGGATTATTTTATTAAGCTGAGTCTCAGCGATTACAGTGTTGAAAAACTTTTTAAATCATAAAAGATAGTAGAGTTTATTTTCTACTTGACTCTTTTAATGGATTGCTTGTTCCGCTACAGTTAAACTTGATGTCTATTATATTTTATCAGTTTAACATTGTTGAAGGCTAATGATAATTTATTCTGCATTATCTTAGTCATAATATTTCTTACTGGGCTAGTTGAGCTCACCCTTTCTTTCACTGTTCTCTTCAGGAAATGAGAACGTAGCTGGGACAAGTCGGGGTACGGAGTGATGGTCCGAATGATAGTATTAGTTAGTAGTCCTCACTATTCTATGTAATGGTGTGTTAATAAATGTAATGAGGACTCCTTTTGAGTATGAATACTCTCTAGAAGATAATATTTGTATTCAAACTCACAGTTTATGTTTTGTCGTATTGTACACGACAGATGTATTAATCAGTTGTATTTGTATTCTGTACTATGTATCTGACGACCCAAGATGGGTGATGTATACCTAATTTTGGGGGCGTCACAACAATTCTCGTACAAAATACAACAACACATATGCTGTGAGTTTTGATACAAACATATACCAACTGTGACTCTCATCCTAACCTTGGATAGTACGTTACAATGGCACCTTACGTAAAGGTATAGTCAAAAACTATTTTAGAAATTAGAATATTTGGGAAGTGCTCAAGAAAACCCTCGTATATGGGAGGCCATGCGTCTAAGCTATGATAGATATCATATGTCCACAGAATTATCCTTGGTTGACCCAATAGACCCCAAAGAAAAACGAGAAGATTACTATCATATTCATTCCAATGGTGAGTCTTCTCTTGACATATCAATATCTCTACTGCCTCTAATTGAGAATTTTACTTCAAACAAGCACCAAGATTATATAGGTAGTGCTCGTAGATATACTCAGCAAGTGGATGTGCACAACCGTGTCTTATGATGACACGAGGTTGTATGTCATTAGACATCTTGTATGATAGTGACAAAATACCCTTCCAACGTTGGGTTCGCCTCACCCTATATGATTCACCAAATATAACTACTAAATGATGTATACAACACACTTTTCTATACTGGTTAGGGAGAACTCCACAGCTAGAGACCACCGTTCTATCCCTTGTTACCCCCGCTCGACCCAGCTACACTCTTATTACCTGAAAGGAATTGTGAAGCAAAAGGGTGAGCACAACTAGCCCAGTAAGAATATCATGACTAAAGATAATTAAATTATCAATAGCCTTCATCAGTAATAAATCAGAGATTTAGAACATATGGTAGATGATAAAAATTTTCAACCATAGTTACAGCGGAACGAGCAATCCATTAGAAGGAGTCAAATAGACCATAAAGTCTATTATCTTCTCCATGTTAAAAATCTACCAATAATATTTTATCCCTGTAACATCAATCAACAGTTCTGGTCCACAATTATATGAATAACTCATAATCATAATTGTAGTTCTAAATTTCTCTTCTCATCCAAGATGAAGATAATTTTCATCTCCTGTCTTTACCTGAAACATCAAAGATCATGGTTATACCAAATCATATTTTCTATTCATAATCATACTGATAAATTCATCTTTGCACTATAGGCCAAAGATATTCGTCAACAGTTCATCTTTGTACTACTGGCCAAAGATATTCAACCACAGATCATCTTTGCATTACACATGCCAAAGATATTCAACAACAGATCATCTTTGCACTACAGGCCAAAGATATTTAACAACAGATCATCTTTGCACTTCATGCCAAAGATATTAATATCTCAAAGAAATATATAATCATTTCAGAATTTATATAAACAATAATTATAACCATGCTGATCTTTTCACCTTTGTACTTAAGCTAAAGATATTCAATTATAAATTTAATGGTCATGATCATACCAGTCAACAATTTAACTTTGCACTACTGGCCAAAGGGAACCCATAGTCATGATCATACCAAAAATCTACCCATCTTTACACTCAAGTCAAAGAGAAATATCATTATTAGCGTTATAAAAATGTTATATATGATAGTAAAATTAATATAATCAACATATAGATTTAATCTCAAGAGTAATATTCATAAATCAACTATAATTTGATCAGAAAAAGAAACCAATTTTGTCGTAAATAGTAACTCGTGAATAGAAATTCATGAATAGTAACTCGTGAATAGTAACTCATGAATAGTAACTCCGACATGGAAAAGGTAAAAATTCTACAATAAAATCTATACCAATATTTCGGTATAATGATATTGAAAGAATAACATTTCTTAAACTTATAAATAATTTATTTTAATTGTTTACACTTTACTAAATAATGTATTTAATCATCTTAAAATGTCAAACTCATAAGATTTCATCACCAATAACCAAAACCCTCATCAAAAATCTGCATATATCTCATATAGGATTCTCAAGCCATAAAATCCTATTTTTTACCTTTTTTTTACTTCACATAACATATTTAATTCATTTACTCATAATTAGCCTATTTTCATGAAAAATACCAAATCAGTCCCAAAAATATTTCTTTTCTGAGATTTAGCATAATATAGTCTCATATTGAACATATATTTTTCTCAGAATTTTAAAATTCATTTACTATTTTTCATATGGCCAATACTGCCGAATATTTAGACATTTATCATAAATTGTACTTTTGTCCATAAATTCTGAAATTTACAGAGTATACTTCTATCATATACATGTACTCTCAATAAAACTTTCACCAATTTTGGAGTTAACCACAAGGAGTTATAAGGGTTTACTTTTAAAATAGTCTTTTCCCATAAAATTCATAACTCTTAATCTATACATCCAAAAATCGCCATTTTTGGACACAATCTAGAAAACTCATCAAATTATCATTTCAAATTTTTCTAGAATTTTTAAAGGTCAGAAAAATTACGAAACTGAAAAACATAATAACCTTTAAAATTCCTTACTATCCCTTACCTCAAAAGAGCAGCACTTCTGACTGGATATCAGATATGACGCTGAAGAAAACTTGCACTGATGAATAGCAACTCACCAAGTATCTAAATACTCACAAAATACACTCGATAATCTAGAGAGAAAAAGAGAGAAAACTTATGAATTCTGGTGTGATTTTCAATTCTAACTTAGCCCTCTATTTATAGGAAAATGTTAGCACGCCGAAGCAGACTTGACCTGCTACCTGATGGCTTTACCTGCTACTATTTCACCCACTAAAAATTAGCCATCTTCCCCAACAACCAAAAGTGGGGCCCACCCATTTCTAGAATTTTCCACCAAAATCATTTATAAATCTAATTTCCGAATCAGTCACCTCTTAAAATTCATAACAAATCATTCGTTCATTTTTAACGGTTCAAAATTTGTGAACATATACTCAACTTATATATGTATAACATATCCAAAAATCACAATGATTCAACGATCAGATTAAAAATTATAACTCATACAATAAAGCTGTAAGAGCACTAATTTGATCTTTTAATACCTCCAATCCGATAAAATACTGATAAAATATCTCAACATTAATTCCTTCATTTATAACCACATAAATAAATCCATCATTTATATCCACATCAAATAAATATTTCATTATCATATAGATCAATAATTAATTATTCACAAATAATATTACAGAATCATAATAATGACAACCAGGCAGTTCCCAAGAAAGAGGGGGCTTTCTAATAAGGATTTCTCCTTACTGGCGCGCAATTAGATGACCAAACCTCTCCTTAGACAGAACTTTCTAGACATTGCCAATAATGCTATCTAATAATATTATTCAAATAATATGAATTATTGATCTGATAATAGAAAATACTGTGCAGCAACAATTATTGAAATAACAATAATATAAAATATCAACGCAGTAATTATTGAATCAAAAAAATAAAATATTGAACATTAACAACTGTAACAATTATTGAGTAGTGCCTTCTTACGTAAGAATCAATAATTGGTGCAATACCGTGTGCTACTGTATTTTAACCACCGGGTATTCCAACGGTATTACCGGTAACAACTACGCCGTTATTTATAAACAACTTATACTTGTCGTTTTCTTCATCCAATTACTTTCCATTATGGGGCCCACATAAGGCTGCGCTGTCGTACGAATATTCCCCGACAGAACTAATATTCCACGATCGAACGAATATTCCCCGACAACAAATGAATATTTTATAACCACTTACTTATTTTGCAAAATTTGCACATTTCACCCATAACCAAAGCATTATATCAAATTAACACCTTATTATTCACAATAATATTTAGAGAAAATTTGATTTTATTCATTAATAAGTTGGGGTCTTACAATATTGATATGAATTTTATTGTGAAATTTCTACTTTTTTTGTGTCGGAGTTACTATTCACGTATACGGTACTATTCACGTATACGGTACTATTCACAAATACGGCACTAGTCACAGAAAAATAAAATTTTCTCTTCTTTGTCCAAAATGTCTATTATGGTTACTATCTTTGATTGTATCCATGTTTTGATCTTCATTCTTGAATTTAACTCCACTATGGTTTATTATGGGGCATTTTTGAACTTGGATTATCTAAAGTACGAATCCCTAATCTATGTTCTTTTATCTCACTGGATTCGTTTCTTTATAATATTTTTCATTATCCTCAATCCTAAATGATGATATAACTGTATATCTTTGGCTTGTAGTGCAAAGATGAATGATTACCTGATGAATATCTTTGGCCCGTAGTGCAAAGATGAACATGTGTTGAGATGAACATGACCAACTGGTGATACAAATGAATATCTTTGGCCCGTAGTGTATAGATAAATATTTGATGCAAGATGTATATTGATTGATGTTACAGGGATAAAATATTGATGATGGACCTTTAAATTCATAGATGATGGTAGATTTCATTATCTACTTAACTCTTCTAATGATCTAAAATTGGTTGTCCATTATATTTTATTTGATTTGGTAAAGGCTAACGATAATTTGTTGTTCTTTATCTTAGTCATAATATTCTTTACTGGGCTAGTTGAGCTCACCCTTTTTTTTTGTTCCATTTTTCTTCTCAAGAGGTGAGATTATAGCAGGAACTAGCCGGGGTATGGAGTGATGGTTCTAGAAAGTTATTTTAGCAGTCCTCACTATTTTTGTAAAATAGTGTATCAATAATTGTAATGAGGACTCCTTTTGAGTTTGAATATTGTCTATTAGATAATATTTGTATTTAAACTCACAGTATATGTGTTGTCGTATTTTGCACGATAATTGTATTAATGAAATTGTATTTGTTTCTGTACCATGTATTTGGCGACTCAGAATGGGTCACGTATACCTATTTTGGGGGCGTCATAGTTGGTATCAGAGCTTAGGGATATGGTCTCTGGCGGAGATCGGGGAATATAACTAAGAGGGGAGAGACGAGTAAATCCTTCGCTAGTGTGTCCTACCTAAGCTTATTTGTTAGTCGGTCATAATATAAGGGTATTATGTGGTATGTCAATTTCTTTAATTAACCCTTATTTTATGACAGTATTTGAGAATGGCAGCTGAGAATGTTAACAATGGAGTGAATGAGACCGTGGAGACACCTTTAATCACCAACCAGGGGAACGTGTAACAGGAAGGCAATATTCCTCCTGTAAACAACACTACTAAACAAATGATGAATGATGGAATGTTTAGAAGCTTTTTGCAGTTCATGCAAAATCAGACGAAGGAGACTCGTGTAGAAAATACGGATGGAAATGATAGCAATGCACGGCTTGTCACAGCCAAGCAGTTCAAAGAGTTGGGACCACCAGAATTTGTGGGAAAGCCGGATCCGATCAAGGCGAAAACGTGGATTGTGACATCCCCAGATCCCGGTCCTAATCACCAAGGATCTGGTATACTATTTCTATAACTATTGCGGAAGATATAAACATAAATTATTTATACATTAAACTTTTACACATCAATCCCAAGGTCTACAACCTTAACTTAATACATAACTTCAATATCTTAGAAGATTTACATTAATATTTGCATTAGCAAATTTAATAGTTCTAACCGCATAATAGCTTAATCTTGGACTTTACCTTTGCCTCTGTCTTTACTCGAGCTTTCATCTTAATCTGAAATTTTTTATCATGATATAGCAAGGGTGAGCATCAAATTTGCCCGACAAGCATAAGTTTAATTGAGGATATATCATGATTGAAAGAATTGAACAATAAGCTGGCTAACTTTCAACAATATAAATATTGTGAAAGAGCATAAACAAATTTTCTTAGCTGAAAGACCAAGTCAATAAAAATGAATAGTCAATAATGAACATGAACAGATTAACTGAACCAAATGGCAATGAAGGTGATCAGCCTTTCATACCTGATGAACATTTACAATGTGCACAACGTGCGAATCAATAATCAATATAGACGTGAATAATCAACAACAATTATTCATTAACATGCTTTGAACATGCAACTCAAGTTTGAGTTAAGGAAAACTTGCCTAATTCGTTGACTACTGCTACGCAGTTTAAGTTAACTTCTTTTGATAAGACCTATCATTAATAATAAGATTGCTCTTTCAATTAGCATATTCTACTTTGTATCATAATATAATTACTTTATTAATAGATTATCTAACACTTAATCAAATATTAGATAACATCTTAACACATCAGTATTATTATCATTCTTTAAAAATTCTTTAATCACTATATCGTATCCATTATAATTTAACACTCGCTTTTTCATTTCATAATTTATTCTTTAACATCTAATAAGTTAAATACTAATTCAGCCACCTGAATTTTAAATCCAACAACCCAAACTGCAATCCAGCTAACTGGATTCCAAATCTAACAACTAGATTGCAATCCAGCAAACCTGAATTCACCAATCCATCAATCCAACAAGCTGGATTCTAAATCCTTCAATTTCAATAAGCTTCTTTTTAATCTAGCAAGCTGGATTCATCAGATTTTCTAATACAGCAAACTGGATTCACAAATTACTCAATCCAGCAAGCTGGATTCCATATCCACTTCACGAAAATACCAAATCAATTTATTATTTTTCTATCTTTTGCCCAAACATATATACACATATTTCATACACAAAAAGTATTTTTTCAAAATTTTCCAACTTCTTTTGGTATTTTTCAAAAATCATTCTTGGTTAATTCCTTAAGAAATTAGCTACCTCGTGCTTAACTCCAAAAATTCTCATCTCTTGACAAAATCTTATACGCGTTAACGTGACACTCCAATTTAAATTTTGTGGCCATCGGAGTTATAGAACTCCAGTTATAACGATTTTTGTTCGATAATCACAAAAATTGAAATGGTCATAACTTGGTCATTTTACGTCGGAATGAGCTCATTTTTGAACAATAGGTACTTTATACCATATATTTTCATGTCCCAAAAGGTCGCAATTTTTCTCACAAATTAAGTTGCTGAAAATGCCCTTTTAAATTTTTGTGCAGAAGCTAAATGGCGTTTTACAATTTTTCGTGCTTTGTTAAAAATATTCCATACGAAAATCTACAACTCCTTTTTCAGTGATTCCACTTGGAGATGTTAGAAAACTTATCATAGTATCCTCCCAAATTTTTTCAGAATTTTTAAATATCCGAAAAATGACTAAACGACCCCTACTCTTTGACTGTCCAAAACAGTCTATTTTTCCTATTTAGACACAAAATCATTTTTTCTAAATCAGTCACTACGGACTGTGTACTCAACATTTTTGAGTGCTATCACTTGGGTTTAATAGTTAACTTACATATCTAGCACCTCTCTTTGACAGATCACAAAAAAAAGGTGTATATCAAAAACTGTGAAAATTCAAAGTACATAGAAATTTTAGGGTTATAAACTAGAAAAATCACTTTTCTTTATTTTCGATTTCCAACTAAATCAACACCCAATATGAGTAAATCTAAACATGAAACACTCTTAAACACATAAATCTAAGGTTTTTGAGTTTAGAAACATAGATTCAAGATTTGATTTACAATAATCAAAAATTACATAATAAAAGGTATTTATACCTTTTTGCTCCAACTCTTCTCCTCCTTCTTCTTCTTCTTCTTCCATGGTTGAACTTTCTCTCTCCTCTTCTCTCTTCTTCCTTCTATTAATGGCAGCCCTCTTTTTTTTTTTTCTCTATAAGTGCCTAAGTGCTCCTCTCTTCTTTCTCTATTTGGTTTTCTTTGTGCTAGTTACTGAGAGATGAGAGAGAAATGGAATGGGCTTTGGGAGTTAGTAGTTTGTGTATAGATATATTATGTATATCTATTAATTCTCCCATATCCTTGCTCTTTCTCTCTCTCACTAACCACTAAAACTTTGCTTGTAAGTAATGCCAAAGTGTTGGCTAAATCAAATGAGGACACATAGGAGAAGTAGGTGGTAGTTGCTCACCAACTAAAGTAATTAACCCACATTCTCCCCCCTCCTTTTCCTCCTTCTCAACCTCCGGCCATGTGGCCATATATCAACCAATCTTGGCTTTCTTTTTATCTCCTATTTAGTATACACAAGGTCCAAAATACCTTTTCTCAATTGGGATAAAAGTTGGGCCACTCATTTAATGTTTTGGACTTTCCATATATAATCTCTTGGGCTTTGAATTTAATTTCTTTGGGCCATAACAAAATAACATATTCTCATGCTCTTAACATACCATTCCCTAATTATTTAATTAGGGTTTTCATTTTCTCAGCATAAATCCTTACCCATGCACATTTATTTCCTTAACCCAATTAGACTTGATATAATTAGTTTATAAAATTAATTAGTTGAGATATATAAATTAAATCTCTTAGACTTAGTATATATTTTATATACTAATATTCTCTCATCCCATAACCCTTAAGTTATTTAATTCTTCATTCCTAATATATAATTAGGATCACACTAGTTTCTTTTATTTGTCATCACATAATATTCGTATTCACTTACTCACATAATAATTAAATAAATTATGACATGCTCCACAATTCACTTAGATTAGGACACTAGTATATATTTAAATACTAGAACCACTAAATAACAATAACCATTTAGGTCATTTAATTCGCATACTTAATTTAAATAACTTATTTAAGTTATACAATTTATATTGTATAATTAAATTTAATTTCCTCCTTCTCTCCATAAATTGTTCTCAAATAATTTATTTATATATTAAATATATAAAATAATATATTCAATCATTTATTCAGATATGAATTTAATTTACTAATTGCTTTGATACCAATATATACATATTTGCATATTGAATTTCATCTCATATTTTTACTTTACATCATTTGGTATAATATTAAATATTATACCATTAACCATATAACATAATATCATAACATATTTCACTTCTCATACTAATTTTGACTTTTCTCCATAAAAAGTCAACTGTTGACTTTGATCAAAAGTCAACCTTTACACATTTTATGTTTACTGTCCATTTTGACTAAACTTGACGTTCCGGACGCAACCGAGCAGTCCATGCTTCAAAATTCTATCTCTAACTCAAATTTTGAGTTTTAAATTACTCCCTTCTTATTGCTAATCGTATTAACTAATGACTTTATACTTATTCAAATTCTTATTTACCTGCCAAGGCCAACATTCAAGCTATGTTAATTACTAACATAGTTTTATCTTGATCCTTGTATCATTAACTTAAATCATCATTCCTCTTGCTAAAATATATATAGTACCTTACTAAGTATATATATATATATTTCTATATACTCATCTTCGTTTAACCTCATAGCTTTTCTTCCTGTGAAATCTTATTTCGTTAATAAAATTCCACCTGTATTAGTATAACATTTCTTACACTATTCAATTCACATCAAATTTTACAGGTATCATAATACCTTATTATTGATATTCATTCAAATACATATCAATTCATTTCTAGGATTTTGGAATTTTGTAACCCATATTTCTTTATTCTCATTCAATTAAGAAACCATATAGGTTCTTCTTAAAAATTTTGAAATCCTTAAAATTCTTTTATAGAAACGTCAATTCCATACACTTATTTTCTGTCTAGGTTCATCTTATAACCTTTAATCCATCATTTTAGGATTTTAATAATTATCTAAATTCTCGGGTTGTCACATGGGTTAAACAAATTACAAAAATATTTGATGTCTTGGGATACACGGAGGAACAGAAGGTTCCATTCGCCACCTTTATGTTTCATGGTGAGGCAGTGTGAGAGCCCCAAATCCAGGTCCCGAATCACCACGGATCTGGTACAATCATTCTATAATTGTTTGCGAAAGATATAAACATAAATTGTTTATACAATACACTTTACACACTATTCCCCAAAATCGAGTAACCTTAACTTATACACAATTCATAAACTATCTAACACCTAACATTATTATCAAATTATACTATTACAAACTAGCTGTACATTTTATCCCAAGCAGAACTTGGCATTATCCTTTTTTCCTGTATCCGAACGCATTCGCCTTATCTGCAATGTTTATCATGATATAGCAAGGGTGAGCATGAAAGTTGCCCAATAAGTTTAAATACAATTTAAGGATATATCATGATTGAAATAGTCTGAATAATAAGCTGGCTATAATTCATCAATATAATTGAGAACTAGCACGAACAAACTTTTGACTAAACAAGTATTGAACATGAACAAATATATCTGGACCAACTGGTAATGAAGGTGATCAGCCTTTCATACCTGACTTATACAAGTAATATGTACAGAGTACAATTCCACATGGCAATCAGCAATGATTAACCATAAGCATATCTGAATAAAACAACTCTTAGTAGAGTTAAGTAAAACTTGCCTGAACCGTTGATTACCGCTATGCAATTTAATAAGCTTTGTCTGAAGACCTATTTATTAATAATATGTATTTCTAAATTAGAATAATATCATCACAGTATTTAAAAAAATAACCTAAACAAATAACACATAACCCTATCAGTCTATACCACACATAACACCTAGCCTCAAGTCAAACTATTGCAGTCCGAGTTAAGTTCGGTACAATTCTAACATCCCGACGGTCTAGTCGGACTTTTCTCAAGTCTAAGTTTAATTAAATTCTGCCTGAACACTTAATAATTATCTAAGAAAATTTTCTTATCAGTCAAAACAATTTTCATAGACTTGTAAAAATTTTCAGATAACAACTACTTTTAATTCACTTAATATTATTAATTTTGATAATATTTAATTCCCCTCTTAGTATTACTAGTTCACTAATAACACTTAGGGTCTAAAAATCTAAAATTAGGGTTTGATAATTAATTAAGCTTTACCCTAATTAAAATTATAATTAATATCACTTAAGCATTATAATTATCCTTTAAATTATGACGCCCCCAAAATAGGTATACAACACCTATTCTGAGTCGCCAAAATATATGGTACAGAAAAAACTACATCTTTATTATTACAACATAAAAATTGTGAGTTTAAATTCAAATATTGTCATCTAGACAATATCCACACTCAAATAAGTTCTCGTTACAATTATTGATACATTATTTCACAAAAATGGTGAGGACTACTAAAATAACTTCTAGAACCATCATTCTAGTACTCGATACATTCTCGCCTCCTGAGAAAAATGGAACAAAAAGAAAAAGGGTGAGCTCAACTAGCTCAGTAAAGAACATTATGACTAAGATAATACAGAACAAATTATCGTTAGTCTTCAACAGAGAAAAATCTAATAGAATACAATAGACAACAAGTTTTAAATCAATATTCGCAGCGAAAAATAATAATTCATAGAAGAGTTACGTAGAGAGTGAAATCTACTATTATCTATGAATTTAAAAGTCCATCATCAATATTTTATCCCTGTAACATCAATCAATATTCATCTTTGCACTACAAGCTAAAGATATTCATCAGTTGGTCATGTTCATTTAAACACCTGTTCATCTTTGCACTACGGGCCAAAGATATTCATCAGAAATCATTCATCTTTCCACTACAGGCCAAAGATATTCATCAGAAATCATTTAGGAATGAGGATGATGAAAAATATATTTTAAAGAAAATGAATCCAGTGAAACAAAAGAATAAATATTAAGGATTCATATTTCAGCTATTCCATGTCCAAAAATACCTCATAAATAATCATAGTGGAGTAAAATTTAAGAATGATCAAAACGTGGATACAATTAAAGCTAGTATCCATAATAGATATTTTGGACGAAAAGAAGAAAATTTTATTTTTCGGTGAATAGTAACTCGTGAATAGTAACTTATGAATAGTAACTCGTGAATAGTAACTCATGAATAGTAACCCCGACATGAAAAAGTTTCAAATTTGATAAAAAGTTCTAACCAATATTTCGGCATAATGATATTGAAGAAATAATATCATTTACGAAGAAAATAACATCCCTTACCTCAGCAAAATAGTATTTCTGGTTGGAATATCAGATATAGTGTTGAAGAAACTTGCACCGTATAGTAACACTCAAAGTATAAAAATACTCACAAAATACGTTCGATATTATATAGAGAGAAAGAGAGAGAAATCTTTAGTTTCTGGTGTGATTTTTAATTCTAACCTAAGCACCCTAATTATAGGAAAATGCTTAGAACACCAAAGCAGAAAATTTAATAAAATATTAATATATAAATAAAATTTTCTACGCCAACCCTAGACTTCTGAATTCAACAACTTAGCATGTGATTAATGAGGCTCATAACATATAAAAAACGTTTTTATTATTAAAAATAATTAAAACTTTCAAAAATCAATTATTTCGGAACTTCGGAACTTCAATAATTCATAATAAATAGCCCTTTTATCAGAAAATTTGAATCTCACGAGTTTTTATAGGAAATTTAATTCTCTACAACTTTGCAGAAGAAAGTTTTTCCAAATTCCAAACAAAAATTGACCGAAATTCATAAACGGACGATTTTACAGGCTATAATCAAATTTCAGTCAAGAAATGAGCCCACAGACATGTTTAACATGTTTTAAACAACTTTTGCAATAAAAATACTCTTTCTCCTCATATACTCATATATCCCACATTCATTATAAAAATATCATCATTATTATATTATAATAATATAATAAAATATTATTTTATCAGAAAAGATAAAATATCTATTTTTAACAATTGTTACTTTAATATTTTTTTCCATCTATATCCACATAAAATGAATATTTTCCTCATCATATAAATCAATAATTAATTATTCACAAATAATATTACAGAATCACAGTACTGGCAACTAGGCCGTTCCCAAGAAAGATGGGGCTTTTCAATAAGGATTTCTCCTTACTGGTGCGCAATTAGGTGACCAAACCTCTCCTTAGACAGAACTTTCTAGACATTGCCAATAATGTTATCTAATAATATTATTAAGATAATATGAATTATTGCTTCGATAATGGAAAATACTGTGTAGTGACAATTATTGAAACAACAGTAATATAAAATATCAACGCAACAATTATTGAATCAATAAAATAAAATACTGAACAGTAATTACTGTAACCATTATTGAGTAGTGCCTTCTTACGTAAGAATCAATAATTGGTGCAATACCGTGTGCTACTGTGCAATAACGTGTATTACTGTGTTTTAACCACCGGGTATTCCAACAGTATTAACGGTAATAACTACGCCGTTATTTATAAACAACTTATACTTGTCGTTTTCTTCATCCAATCGCTTTCCGTTATGGGGCCCTCAAAAGACTGCGCCGTCGTACGAATATTCCCCGACAGAAAGAATATTCCACGACAAAACGAATATTCCCCGACAACAATGAATATTTTATAACCACCTGCTTAATTGAAATATTTGCGCATTTTACCCATAACTAATCTCATTAATCAATTTAACCCTTACTATTTTAAAATAATAAATATAGGAAATTAAATTTCAATTATTAATAATTTGGGGTCTTACATAAATTCCCAGATTAGGGTTTCCAATTTTTGAATTAGGGTTTCGGAATTCCGGAACTGAAATTAGGGTTTCAGAACCAATTTTAGGGTTTCTTATCAGTCATTAGGGTTTTCTAACTGAATGTTGACGTTCGAATATAATATTAAGTTTTAACACTGATAAAATTTATCTAGTCAACCCTTAATCCTTAACCACATTCTGAACACATAGATGACCATATACACAGAACATATTCACTTATACACTTAATCTTGAATAATTCACCTAAATCCTTCACAGAATTTTGAAATCCTCAAAATTCCTTCTCAAAAATATCAAACGCATACATTTATTTTCTGTCTAGGTCTATCATTTGACCTTAAATCCATCATTTAAGATTTTTTAAAATTTTTTTAAATTCTCGGGTTGTCGCATTCACCCCTTCTTCTAAGAATTTCGTCCCCGAAATTCACCTTACACCTTACACCAAACAGCTTACACCATTCACACATCATCACATGCTACCCAATACACCACTCACAAGAGTAAAAGTTTTCAAATTGCTGAGGGGTCATATAGACCATGAACACCTAGTTTTAACGGTATTCATACCGCAAAACTTTACATCACTTGGTAGGTTTACAATCACAAAGAAGGTAAACTACCGTTGCTAGTACTTTAGGTGATTAGCCTATCGTACTCTTACGTCATGCATAACGTATTAATTATGTCTAGCAAATATTTACGCTACTAGATTGAATTATTTATCCAAACAACATAGTTCACCTCAGTCTTATCATAAGATTCCACACCAAAACAATTTGGTTCGGGAAATTTCTTTCAATGAACACTTAGAGTTTTCATAAATATTAGTCTAGCTGAATCTAATAGCGTAGACTCATATTAATAATTCAATTCAATCGAATTATTTAGGTGTAGCCAAACCCCGTTGGCAAATTAATTTTTTATTTAAAAAAAATATTTTCGAGAATGACGTCATGATGCTGTACTGTATTAGCAGTCCGTTTGAGGATGCCGTCATTGTATGACTTCGTCATAACACATTATACAATAGTAGAATAACGATTTTAAATCAAATTCACTCTAAGTATTCCTGTATTTACAACTCCATCACCTTTTTATCATTTTTGCACCAGGTTACATGATACACAAGTGATAAATAAAATAACTTTTGATATTTCAAATCATTTGCGTCTAGCCGAAATAAGTAGCATAGACTATACTTTAAACTGTTTCGAAAATGATTACGAGTCTACATTTTTTTTAAAAGCACATAGTGCGTATTTATCATGATGTCAAAATTTCGAAGTATAGCATAGCTAGGAATTTTGAAAAACTTATGTCTCTACTAATAATCATTTGCTTAACAATCTATCTATTCTTATTATCCTTAATACTCCGTTCACACACAACTATACCCAGTTCATCAAACCACACTTATGAGTTCATAAATTGCCATAATCATATGAGTTTAAGAACTTGTCCTAGTCAGACCTCTGACGTCCATTCGCTGAGGGGTTCATAAACATTTCACATAACTATGAGTCAAGAATGTCACATAAGTATAAGTTTTAAGAACTCGTACTTAACCTTATATTCTCTGTCTATGACCTATCTACCTGTTATACCCATGAGAAAGGAATCTCCCTCTTAACATGCATATAGCAAATAGCGCGACACAAACATTTCAATGATTATCAGTGCCAGAAACTAAGTGGTTTTTACACCAAGTACAATTCCCCGCCCATACAAGGAATCATACAACTCAGCTGCCGACATGAGTCCTCAATTGAAACCCCCACCTAATCTTAACTCCCTTCTCAATACGAATTTTATTTAATCTGTATTCATAATCCTTTTCTGAAACTGTACCAATTCGCACAACGATCTTGCTGTAAACTTTTCAATCATCAGATTGATTCTTCTCCCTGCTATCACCTTATCAGATCATGGGGTGATCTCATCGTATATATTACGATTTATTTCTATGTTTTGATCGTTTTGTTTTACGATCTCCTATCACTGAACTTTTAGTCTTTTTGACTCGATCTATTCATCACTACTGTTTAACTTTATTATCAGAGTTAGGGAACCCTGTATCTTTATAACTCGTCGAGATTCGTCTTTGAATCTTACCGGCCAACTAACTCTATATGAGTTAGATCTTATCCTAATCACTGTGGTTATTGGTCTCAAGTATTCCTACCTAAGGTTCATAACCAACAGCTTTTATACCAACTGTGAGAGCCCCAAATTCAGGTCCCGAATCACCACGGATCTGGTACAATCATTCTATAACTATTTACAGAAGATATAAACATAAATTGTTTATACAATACACTTTACACACTATTCCCCAAAATCGAGTAACCTTAACTTATACATAATTCATAAACTATCTAACACCTAACATTATTATCAAATTATACAATTACAAACTAGCTGCACATTTTATCCCGAGCAGAACTAGGCATTATCCTTTTTTCCTGTATCCGAACGCATTCGCCTTATCTGCAATGTTTATCATGATATAGCAAGGGTGAGCATGAAAGTTGCCCAGTAAGTTTAAATACAATTTAAGGATATATCATGATTGAAAGAGTTTGAATAATAAGCTGGCTATAATTCATCACAATAATTGAGAACTAGCACGAACAAACTTTTGACTAAACAAGTATTGAACATGAACAAATATATCTGGACCAACTGGTAATGAAGGTGATCAGCCTTTATACCTGACTTATACATACAATATGTACAGAGTACAATTCCACATGGCAATCAACAATGATTAGCCATAAGCATATCTGAATAAAACAACTCTTAGTAGAGTTAAGTAAAACTTGCCTGAACCGTTGATTACCGCTATGCAATTTAATAAGCTTTGTCTGAAGACCTATTATTAATAATATGCATTTCTAAGTTAGAATAATATCATCACAGTATTTAAAAAAATAACCTAAACACATAACACAAAACCCTATCAATCTATACCACACATAACACCTAGCCTCAAGTCAAACTATTGCAGTCCGAGTTAAGTTCGGTTCAATTCTAACATCCCGACGGTCTAGTCGGACTTTTCTCGAGTCTAAGTTTAATTAAATTCTGCCTGAACACTTAATAATTGTCTTAGAAAATTTTCTTATCAGTCAAAACAATTTTCATAGACTTGCAAAAATTTTCAGATAACAACTACTTTTAATTCACTTAATATTATTAATTTTGATAATATTTAATTCCTCTCTTAGTATTACTAGTTCACTAATAACACTTTTATCCGCTTACTAATATTATTAATATCTTAATAATATTTTAATACTTTACTAATATTAATAATTCTCTTAATTATATTTTAATCATGAATAAATATTATTACGTTAATAATATCTTACTTATGCTTTAGTATCATTAATCAATTAATAATACTTTTAGTCATTTACCAATCGTATTAATATTTTATTTATTTACTAATATTATTAATCATTTAATAATATTTTATTGCTTTACTAATGTTATGACATTCTTAACATTTTATTTAATCTCAAATATTATTATTTACTTAATAATATTTTAATCATTTAATAATACTTTAATTTAATATTATTAATCTTTTAATAATATTTTAATCTAAGATTAATATTTTAATCTAATATTATTAATCATTTAATAATAATTTAATGAAGTTTTAATCTTAATATTTTTATTTACTTACAATATCATATTCTAATATTATTAATATCATAATAACATTTTAATAATTTATTAAATCAATAAATAATTTATTTTAATTGTTCACCCTTTATTAAACCTCTTATTTAATATCCATAAAAGGTCATAAATAATATTTCTTATTGTAAATTACCAAACTGCCCTAGAATAGTCATAACATTATATATTAGGAGTATTCAAGCATTAAAATCACATTTTTCTTATTTAAGACATCATTTAACTATTTATTTCCTTTTATTCATAACTTAATCATTTTTAGGAAAAATAGCAAACTGATTCCAAAAATTCTCATTTTCTGTATTTGGACAGTATATGAAACCACAATGATCCCCAAATTTTTCTGAAATTTTAGAAAATGATTTACTAATTTTAAAGTGCCCAAAACACTCGGATATTTCTTCATTTTTCATAAATCGATTTTTGCTCAGAAAAATCTAAAATTTTCAGGGTATACTCTCATAACATATATGAACCTATTGTAAAAATTTTGGAATTTTCTAGTGTATACACAGTGAGATATTCGAAGGTGAATATTTAGGAGTCCTTCACGGAAATAGTCATTACGCACAATCTATAACTCGAAACGTGTCCGTTCTTCTTCCTACATGTAGACAACTTTTTAAGGTACCTCTATGAATTTTCCCAGATTTTTAAGAGACACGAAACTATCCGAAACTGTCCCAAGAAAAACGGGACAGAAGCTATTTTAGGATTTTTGAACCCTTAACATTCCAAGTGGACTGTTTTGGGGAAAACAGCCCCAAAGGTTTCAAAACTTGTTAGATTTGTGTTCTACCACTTGTGTTTACTAGATAACTCATGTATCTAGCATCCCCCTTCGACGGATCACAAATCCAAGTTGTAAAACTTGAGTTATACAAGATTTAGTGGAAGAAAAACAACTAGAGTTTGATTTATTACCTTGTCTTGTGGGATGCCCTCCTTTTCTTTCCTAAGTAAGTTAGGAACTTGGGATGCATGAAACACTTCCTCCTCTTCTTCCCCACAAGATATGAATCCCTCTCTCTCTTTCTCTCTTAGTGTTTTGATGGTTTGGGAGAAAATAGAAAAAGAAGAAGAATGAGAGAAAATGAAATGTTCTAGCAAATAAAATGGGTGAGTAACTATTACCCCCCATACTTTCCTTGACCCATGGATAAAAGGCTTTGCCTTATCCTTTCAACTAGCCTAATCATGCCATTAAGGATGCTAATTAGATTTTCCACCAATAGTGGCTTGACACACTTGTCCTTGTGTGTAAGACTTCCTACTTTTGGAACTTGATTAGCTTAATATTCTTGCCTTAAAAAGGCTAATGTGGCCAGCCATATTTATGCCCACTAACTCCTTCATTTAGCTTTTATTTTAATGCATAAATTAGATAAATCAAATGTCTAAAATACCCTTAATCAAGTGGGCTAAGTTTGGGCTTGCATTTTATTTTTTTTGGGCTTTTCCTTTAATTATTTTGGGTTATGTAATAAACATAGTTTAACAATTTTAATATATATTACCCAAATTATTTATTTAGGGTTTTCATTCCCAATCTTATGGAATTTAATTAATATACATGTGACTTTAGCTCATAACCTAATTAGGCTACAAGAAATAGGTTTAAAATTATTAGTCACTTGAAATAACAAGATTATCCACTTAAGTTAGTATATATATATTAAATACTAACCTTTCCTTATTACCATAACCCTTAGGTTGTTTAATTGTCTCACCTAATGCATAATTAGGTTACGAAGCTTTCATTTTTTAATGAAATCTATAAATGTATATATCCATAACTATAGTATATATGTTTATTGATCCATACACCACTTCACATATGTTGTCACATATTAAATCACGGTATAACACAAAGTTTTAAATATAAATAATGTACATACATATATAGTGACTTAAAATTCATGGTTATTAACCCTTAGGATTTTTTAAAAATAGAAAATTAATATTTCTAAATTGTAATTAGGATTCTCAAATTAAATAAAACTTTTCCATTCATAAATCAATCTTGTTAATTAGGATTATTTTATCCCAATTTAAATTGCTAATTTAGTAATTAAGTCCACAATTTTATATTAGGGTTTCTGACGGAACAATTAGGGTTTAAAAATCTAAAATTAGGGTTTGATAATTAATTAAGCTTTACCCTAATTAATATTATAATTAATATCACTTAAGCATTATAATTATCTTTTAAATTTCCAGATTAGGGTTTCCAATTTCTGAATTAGGGTTTCGGATTCTCGGAACTAAAATTAGGGTTTCAGAAGCGATTTTAGGGTTTCTTATCAGTCATTAGGGTTTCCTAACTGAATGTTGACGTTCGAATATAATATTAGGGTTTAACACTGATAAAATTTATCTAGTCAACCCTTAACCCTTAACCACATTCTGAACACATAGATGACCATATACACAGAACATATTCTGATATACACTTAATCTTGAATAATTCACCTAAATCCTTCACAGAATTTTGAAATCCTCAAAATTCCTTTTCAAAAATATCAAACGCATACACTCATTTTCTGTCTAGGTCTATCATTTGACCTTAAATCCATCATTTAAGATTTTTTAAAAATTTTCTAAATTCTCGGGTTGTCACAGGCATACTACTGGTGGGAGACTGTGAAGCGTACCTAGCTAGCCGCACTCAATATGTCTTGGGAAACGTTTCAGAAACTATTTAATGACAAGTACTTTCCTAAAAGTATTCGTCATATAAAGGAGGTAGAGTGTATTAGACTGGAACAAAACAACATGACTGTGTCCCAGTATGAGGCTAAGTTTGTAGAGTTATCCAGGTTTGCACCTCATTTGGTAGAGAATGAGGAACATATGACGCAGATGTTTCTCAGAGGTCTGAAACCTAAAATTCGGTAATATCTTATCTTTCATAAATTTTCTCTATATTCAGATGTTGTAAACAGGGCTCAATTATTAGAGCGAGATAATGAGTATGTTCAACCAAGGAACCATAACTAGGGTCATACCGGTGGCAACAATCATCGGAGCAATGACAACTAGCTGGGAGGAAAATATTCGGACAAAAGCGGTAACCACTCTGGTGGTAATCTTGGCCATGATAATAGAAGAAGCGAGTCAGGAAGAGATTTCAAAAAGAGAAGGTACAACAATGATAACGTGAAGACGTTAGCACCAGCATCAACCATTTCTATGGGAGGAGAACGATCACCTGTCGTTTGTTACAAATGTGGGAAAAAGGAACATATCAGCCCAAACTGCCCACAACAATCCAAGGTGTGTTATAACTGTGAAAAGGAAGGTTATATAGCTAGAGATTGTCTTGTAGTGAAACCAAGTCCAGCGGGAATGGTGACTCTGAAGGCTGCTCCGGACAAGTCAAAGTCAGCGGTTCCTGGAAGAGCGTTTGTCGTGACTGGCCAAAATGTGAGGAACCCGAACTAGGTGATCATGGGTAAGCTAATCATAAATTCTTACGAAGTTTATACCTTATTAGATACTGGTTCTACCCATTCTTTTATCTCTCCTGCTTGTGCTCAACGTTTGAACTTGACTCCGGAGAAATTAGACTTTGACTTATCTGTTGAGACTCCGTTAGGAGAAACTTCCATTACATTTATTGTTTATAAATCTTGTTTGATCCAATTTGGTACCATCACATTACCTATCGATCTTATTTCTTTGAAAATACTTGCATTTGATGTGATTTTAGGGATTGATTGGTTAACTATTCATCATGCCAAAATTGATTGATTTCGTAATGTTGTTAGTTTTCATATTCCTAACCAACCAGTTATGCGAATTCAAGCAACCAAACCACTAAAGTCAATCACTGTTATATCAAGCCATAAAGCTATTCGTTTATTGAAAAACAGATGTCAAGCTTTCTTAGCCCATGTCACGGACTTGAACAAAAACACGTCAGATTTGAATAATATTTCTATTGTTAGTGAATTTCCTGACGTATTTCCTGAAGAACTTTTCGGTCTACCCCCAGAACTTGAAGTTGAATTCTTTATTGACCTTGAGCTTGATACAAAGCCCATTTCTAAAATCTCATATCGAATGGCTCATATTGAACTTCAGGAGTTAAAGGTCCAACTATAGGAGTTGTTAGACATCGGTTTCATTCGTCCTAGTTCATCTCCTTGGGGTGCTCATGTTTTATTCGTAAAGAAGAAAGATGGGAGTATGCGACTTTGTATTGACTACCGAGAATTGAACCATATCACCATCAAGAATAGGTATCCGCTACCTCGCATTGATGACCTGTTCGACCAGTTGCAAGGAGCACATTTCTTTTCAAAGATCGATCTTCGTTCTGGATATCATCAGCTGAAGATTAAAACTGAGGATATTCTGAAGACTGCCTTCAGAACTCGGTACGGGAATTATAAATTCTTAGTCATGTCTTTTGGATTGACTAATGCTCTTGTTGCTTTCATGGATATGATGAACCGTGTGTTCAAGGAATATTTGGATCAGTTCGTTGTTGTCTTTATTGATGACATCCTTATCTATTCCAAAAGCTGTGAAGATCATGAGCACCATTTGAAGCTAGTACTTTAAAGGCTTCGCGATAACAAGCTATATGCCAAGCTGAAGAAATGCGAGTTATGGCTTGAGGAAGTAGCATTCCTTGGTCACGTGGTGTCAAAACATGGAGTATCTGTTGATCCGGTGAAGATTGAAGCCATACAAAGTTGAGAGCAACCGAGGTCGGTGACCAAAATACGTAGCTTTCTGGGCTTAGCTGGTTATTATCGGAGATTTGTGGAAGAATTTTCTCGAATCGCTACTTCGTTAACTCAGCTGACTCAGAAAGATACAAAATTCATATGGAGTGAGGAATGTGAGAAGAGTTTCCAAGAGCTTAAGAGGAGACTCATTTCGACACCTGTTCTGACAATACCATCTGGTTCGGATGGATTTGTTATCTACAGCGATGTTCAGGCAAAGGGTTAGGATGTGTTCTCATGCAATATGAGAAAGTTATAGCCTATGCTTCGCGACAACTCAAAGAATATGAGAGGAATTATCCTACTAATGATCTGAAGTTGGCAGCAGTCATTTTCGCATTGAATATCTGGAGACACAATCTGTATGGGGAGAAAGTGGAGATTTATACGGATTATAAGAGCCTTAAATATTTCTTCACCCAAAAAGAAATCAACATGCAGCAATGACGTTGGCTTAAGCTGTTGAAAGATTACGATTATACCATCCAATATCATCTTGGAAAAGCGAACATAGTAGCTGACGCATTGAGTAGAAGATCATATGCGGGTATGAGTGCGATATTATCAACACAAAGGCCCATTTTGTATGACTTGCAAAGGATGGATATAGAGGTAAAGGCTCCAAGTACCCATGTGATGATATCAAACATACGAGTAGAACCGACTTTAATAGATAAAGTTAAAGCTGCTCAAACTACGGACCTGGAGCTGATGCATATGAAGAAGAAAGTACAAGAAGGTGTTGTTCGAGAAGCAAGAATCGATGAAGAAGAAATACTTCGAGTCAAATCTAGACTTTGTGTTCCTAACGATTCTGACTTGAAGCATAAAATTATGATGGAGGCACGCAACACACCGTTTGTAATCCATCCTAGGAGTACCAAAATGTATCATGATCTTCGACATACATTTTGGTGGAGCAATATGAAGATAGAGATCACGGAGTTTATCTCGAGGTGTTTAACTTGTCAACGTGTAAAGGCGGAGCATCAAGTGTCAAAGGGTCCATTGTAACCATTTGAGATTCCAAAATGGAAGTGGGAACACATTACTATGGATTTTGTTACGGGTCTTCCCAAGGTTTCTCAAGGCATATATGCGATTTGGGTTATTGTTGATAGATTAACCAAGTCTGCTCATTTCTTGCCTATACGGGAGACTTATTCCCTTGAACGTCTTTTTCGTATGTACGTGAATGAGATTGTGAGATTGCATGGCATGTCAGTATCCATAGTTTCGGATCGTGACCAAATATTCACTTCACAATTTTGGGTTAGCTTGTAGAAAGCTTTGGGCACGGATTTACGATTCAGTTCAATATACCATCCTCAAATGGACGGGCAATCAGAAAGGACTATTCAAACTCTTAAAGATCTATTAAAACTTTGTGTCCTAGATTTCAAAGGGAGTTGGGATAAGTACTTACCATTGGTGGAATTCTCCTACAACAACAATTATCAAGCAAGTATAGGCATGGCTCCATTCGAGGCGTTGTATGGAAGAAAATGTCGTTCTCCAGTATGCTGGGACGAGGTGGGTGAAGCAACGTTGTTGGGACTAGAATTGGTACGCATAACTACAGAAAAGATCCAAACGATTCGACAACGTATACAAATGACACAAGATCAAAAAATGAGTTATGTGGATCTTCATCGAAATGACATAGAATTTAATATTGGGGATCATGTATTGTTATGTGTTGCACCATGGAAGGGAGTTACAAGATTTGGGAAGAGAGGAAAGCTCAATCCATGATTTATTGGTCTATTCGAGATTGTTGACCGAATAGGAAATGTGATCTATAGACTCGCATTACCTCTAAGCATGTCTCGTGTTCATGATATTTTTCACATATCTATGCTTTGTAAATATGTGAAAGACCCGAACCACATTATTGAGTTAGAACCAGACGAGATAGCCGAAGATTTAACGTACGAAGGGGTACCTATTAAGATCTTGGATAGGAAAGAGCATCTCCTACGCACCAACTTATACCACAAGTTAAGGTTTTGTGGAGGAACTATGCTATTGAAGAAATGACATGGGAGTTGAAATCAAAAATGAAAACGAGGTATCCTCACCTTTTCAAAACACCAGGTACGTACGTCAATTTCGAGGACGAAATTTCATAAGGAGGGGAGGTTGTAAGACCCCAACTTTTTTTTATAAATAAAATTAAATTTTCTCTAATTATTATTTTGAATAATAAGGTGTTAATTTGATATAATGCTTTAGTTATGGGTGAAATGTGTAAATTTTACAAAATAAGCAAGTGGTTATAAAATATTCATTGTTGTCGGGGAATATTCGTTAGGTCGTGAAATATTCTTGCTGTCGGAGAATATTCGTACGATGCCGCAGCCATTTGTGGGCCCCATAACAGAAAACGGTCGGATGAAGAAAACGATAAGTTTGAGTTTTTACAAATAACGTCGTAGTTGTTACCATTAACACTGTTGGAATACCCGGTTGTTAAAATACAGTAATACGCGCGGTTGCGCGGTTGCACAGTAGCACACGGTATTGCACATTATTGTTAGATTATTGATTCTTACGTAAGAAGGCACTACTCAATAATTGTTAAAATAATTACTGTTCAATATTTTATTTTATTGATTCAATAATTGCTACGTTGATATTTTAAATTATTGTTGTTTCAATAATTGTCACTGCATAGTATTTTTCATTATCAGATCAATAATTCATATTATTTGAATAATATTATTAGATAGTATTATTGGCAATGTCTATGGAAATTCTGTCTAAGGAGAGGTTTGGTCACCTAATTGCGTACCAGTAAGGAGAAATCCTTATCGGAAAGCCCCCTATTTCCTGAGAATGACCTGGTTGTCATAATTGTGATTTTGTAATATTATTTGTGAATAATTAATTATTGATTTATATGATAAGAAAATATTTATTTTATGTGGATGGATATGGAAATATTTATTTTGTGTGGATATAAATGAAGGAGTTAATGCTGAGGTATTTTATCAGTATTTTGTTGGAATGAAGATATTAAAAATCGTCTGTATGTGAATTTTGGGTATTTTTTATTTGGAATTTGGAAAAACTTTCTTTTACAAAGTTGTAGAGAATTAAATTTCCTATAAAAAATAATATGAGATTCGAATTTTTCTGATAAAAGAGCTATTTATTATGAATTATTGAAGTTTCAAAAATAAATATTTTTATTAAAATTATGGGTGGGACCCACTTTTGTTTTTTGTGAAAACATGTACTGATTTAATTTTTTAAATATGGTGGGCTGATAATTTTTCAAAGTAGCATGCGTAAAAAAAATTATATTAATATTTTATTAATTTAGTCTGCTTTGGCGTTCTAGTATTTTCCTATAAATAGGGTGCTTAGTTAGAATTAAAAATCACACCAGAAACAAGTCTTTTTTTTTCTCTCTATATTATCGAGCGTATTTTTGTAAGTATTTAGATATTTTGAGAGTTGCTATTCAGTACAAGTTTTCTTCAGCCTTATACCTGATATTTCAGCCGAAAGTACTGTTCTTTTGAGGTAAGAGATATTATTTTCTTCGTAAATGATATTATTTTCTTCAATATCATTATGCCGAAATATTGATATGAATTTTATTGTAGAATTTCTACCTTTTTATGTCGAAATTACTATTCACGTATACGGCACTATTCATGAATACGACACTAGTCACAGAAAAATAAAATTTTCTCTTCTTTTGTCCAAAATATCTATTATGGTTACTATCTTTGATTGTATATATGTTTTGATCTTCATTCTTGAATTTTACTCCACTATGGTTTATTATGGAGCGTTTTTGAACTTGGATTATCTAAAGTACGAATCCCTAATCTTTGTCTTTTTATCTCACTGGATTCGTTTCTTTAAAATATTTTTCATCATCCTCAATCCTAAATGATGATATAACTGTATATATTTGGCCTGTAGTGCAAAGATGAATGATTATCTGATGAATATCTTTGGGCCGTAGTGCAAAGATGAACATGTGTTGAGATGAACATGACCAACTAGTGATACAAATGAATATCTTTGGCCCGTAGTGCAAAGATGAATATTTGATGCAAGATATATATTGATTGATGTTACATGGATAAAATATTGATGATGGACTTTTAAATTCATAGATGATAGTAGATTTCATTCTCTACTTAACTCTTCTAATGAATTGTTATTTTCGATGCGAATATTGATCTAAAACTAGTTGTCCATTATATTTTATCTGATTTGTTGAAGGCTAACGATAATTTGTTGTCATTTATCTTAGTCATAATATTCTTTACCGGGCTAGTTGAGCTCACCCTTTTCCTTTTTGTTCTATTTTTCTTCCTAGGAGGTGAGATTATAGCAGGAACTAGCTGGGGTATGGAGTGATGGTTCTAGAAAGTTATTTTAGCAGTCCTCACTATTTTTGTAAAATAGTGTATCAATAATTTTAATGAGGACTCTTTTTGAGTTTGAATACTGTCTATTAGATAATATTTGTATTTAAACTCACAGTATATGGGTTGTCATATTTTGCATGACAATTGTATTAATGAATTTGTATTTATTTCTGTACCATGTATTTGGCTAGTCAGAATGGGTGATGTATACCTATTTTGGTGGCGTCACACTAAAAGTCTTTTAATTGCATGGACCTCGGCAATAACCACCTACACAATCCTCCTTACACTCAAATCCCCCACTTCTCCTACAACCCAAACACTTCCACTACTCCATAACTCCTATAACTCCCACTTCACCACTTCTCATTCTCCTTTTCAACTTCTTCTCCCATTAAACCCATAACCCCTACAACTTCCAACACACATTGGTTTTTCATCTCCTATATGAACTCTACCCATACAAGTAGCCAAATTCATAACAAATACAAACAATACACTCCAACACTAAATCTAATTCTTTCCCTACACAAATTCATTCAAATTGGGGCGTCTTTACAAAGGGGGAAGCACAAAATTCATTGAAGGTAAGCACAAACTTACGCCATTCTCATTCTTCTTCTCTTTTATTGATACCAATTGGTTGGAAAACCTTGGGAATTGGTTGCCCAAGGAGTGTGTTGTTTTATTTCACACTTTGGCTAGAAAGACAGTACCAAGCAACCAAGTTTGGGGGAATTAACCCTTCCGCTCACCAACTGTTTGATAAAAGTCCTGAACCAAAAGTTTAGCCTAAAATTCACAAGAAACACCATGTCTTCACATAAAAGACAACGTCTATCCACCTCCACTTCTTGGGCTCAGTATGATCACACGAAATTTGTTAGTGAGAGAGCCGCGGAAAGGTTCAAGTCATCCATAGACAAGAAGAATTTGGTTCTAGAACGAGGATTGAAGCCGGATGCTAACTTGGACGATGATATGACCTTGCAGATTGTGGAACGTAACTGGTTTCATTTAGTTAAACAACCACTTCCAACAGTGCTCAATATAGTGAAAGAGTTTTATGTAAACGCAATGGAGCATGTCAATCACATAGTCATGGTTCGGGGTAAACCAGTGACTTTTTATGCCGATGCAATCAACGAGTATTTTGGGTTGGACGCACCACATACTGACCGATATGAAGATGGTTTGCCCGATCTAAATGAGTTGATTATAAGATTATTCAAACTGAGAACTCAATGGGTAACTCGAGCTGGAACGGATGAAAAGATAAGTTTTCCCCACTCCACACTTAGTCGGTATGGCAAAGCATGGTATGCATTCATTTGTGCCCGTTTAATGCCCACACGCCACCAAAATGATGTAACTAAGGAAAGGGCTCGGCTATTATATGGGATTGTTCACCACCTTTACCGTGTGAATAACTCCATTACATTCTTCAATGTAGATGTGGGTGATTGTATTCAGGAGTCCATTGACCGGTTGCTACGCAGGAGTACTACGAGGGGTCTGCTACATGGTTTCTTAATTACAGATTTATGCCGTAAAGCTGGGGTGCAGTGGCATCAGTCTGAGCCTGTCCAATAACCATCGATGGCTATAATCGATCATGCTACAATTGAGAGGAACAAGGCATGGGAAGGGGCGAGATCCCACCCACGAGGAGAAGGCTATATTATGATTCGCCAACCCTCACCCCCAGTTGGAGCGGAACCAATGCAAGAGCAACCACCTCGTGGCTCAAGGAATTAATTTTTGTGGTTGGCTCAACGCCAAGACTTAATGCATCAGTATAATGCAAATGCATTTAACACGCTTGCTGAGGCATTTTCCCGTTGTAATCCTAATGCACATCCGGTGGTCCTTCCTGTTCCTTCTGCCCTTCCAGTATATCCTCCTTCGGACGACGAGGAGCAGTAACTCGTTTTAGGGAAGTCCTCATACTTTCATTTATTTTGTCGTAATGAGGACATTACTTGCTTTAAGTTTGGGGGATTATGTTTTCTGCCTGGTTAATTTGTGAAAATTTTAAAATCATGTTAGTTAGTTTTGTTTAGTTTTTTTATAATTGTTTGTGTTCATAGCATTTAGTTAAAAAAGAAAAAAAGAAAAAAAACATGTAGTTTAAATTGCATGAATCCAATTATTAGATCGTAAAAGTTTATTCTTGGCCAATGATGAGATTGAAATTATGTAAATAAGTACAGTACCAAATATAGGAATCTTGATATAATTTCTATTATGATTTGGATCTTTGGCTGTTTGAAACTAGCATAAATAAGGATAACACAATAAAAACAACTTGTTGATTGATTGAGTTTAAATTGAGACATAATGGGACTCTAAAGGATAATGCTAGTTTGAATGAAAGTATGACAAGAATAAGTAGTGATGACTAAAGTTAGACAAGAACCTAAGTTTGGGAGAATATTTGGGGTATATAAGCTATATAAAAAAAATTATGAATAAACATCGTGGCGTGCATGTCTAGTTTTGTGGTCTTTGTTACTTGAGTACGTAAGCCCGAGGGGATTGTCTTTACACCTAACTCCTTAAGGTCTTAATGGTTTGGGAGTCGTTGGTCGAAAGCTCGTTAAGGTAGCATTGAAAAGCCTAAGGGAATAAGACATTGCATAGCTATGTGTAGTTTATCTAAAAAAAAATAAAAATATAATGAATAAAACGGGAAATAAGAGCAAAAAGCCCCCGTAGATGAAAAATGAAGCATAAGTACCCCATGTTGACCCTCGATATTGGTAATTGTTTAATGTTAGTTGGATCTAGCTTGTTTTTGGATTTCTTGAGTTATACTGTATGATGCCTTCAAAGAGACTTATTATATGTTAAATTTGATTTTACATCAGTTAACATTGTTGTGGAGCACACACGCACTATATTAGTGATAACAGTCTAAGATTCGATGATTGATAAGGAATTGTTGATTGGTTTTGATATGTAGTGTTGATGTGACGCCCCCAAAATAGGTTTACATCACCCATCTTGGGTCGCCAGATATCACACTACATAAATCAAATACAAACTTAATTATACAACTGTCGTGTACAATATGACAAAACATATCTGAGAGTTTAAACAAGAATATTGTCTTCTAGACAATATCCACACTCAATGGAGTCTTCATTACATTTATTGTCACACTATTTCACAGAATAGTGAGGACTACTAAAGCTACTTATCCTGAACCATCACTCCATTTCCCGACTCGTCCCAGCTATATTCTCATTTCCTGAAGAGAACAATGAAAGAAAGGGTGTGCTCAACTAGCCCAATAAGAAATATTATGACTAAGATAATGCAAAATAAATTATCCTTAGCCTTCAACAGTATAACAACTGATAGAATACAATAGATAAAAAGTTTTAGATCAATAATTATAGCGGAACAAACAATCCATTAGAAGAGTCAAGTAGAACTGTGACGCCCCCAAAATAGGTATACATCACCTATTCTGAGTCGTCAAATACATGGTACAGAATACAAATACAATCTCTAATATACCATAAGAGAGCTGTGAGTTTCAATATAAATACTGTCTTCTAGACAATATCCACTCTCTGAATAAGTACTCATTACATTTATTGTCACACTATTTAACAGAATAGTGAGGACTATTAATACTATAATCTGATCCATCACTCCGTTCCCCGACTCGTCCCAGCTATATTCTCATTTTTTGAAGAGAACAGTGAAAGAAAGGGTGAGCTCAACCAACCCAGTAAGAAATATTATGACTAAGATAATGCAAAATAAATTATCATTAGTCTTCAACAATGTTAAACTGATAAAATACAATAGACATCAAGTTTAACTGCAGCGGATCAAGCAATCCATTAAATGAGTCAAGTAGAGAATAAAATCTACTATCTTTTATGATTTAAAAGGTTTTTCATGACTTTTATCGCTGAGACTCAGCTTAATAAATAATCCACATCATCCCTGCACTACGACCAATGATATTCATTAGTATCACAACCACAAATTATCCATGCATCACAGTCAAGGATATTCGTGTATTCATCAATGGTCATGATCATGCCAACAATTGTCCATCAATGCACTACCGGCCAATGAGGACTTTTACCATATCATTTGTAACATTACGGTCATGATTACACCGAATAATCCATGGTCATAATCATACCAAGTCCATCTATGCATTACAGGCCACAGATGACTTTCAACAAAATATAAACATGAGGATGATGACAATGATATAAGAATTCAATAAAACAAGTTCAAGAATTAATTTATCCAGGAACCAATAACGTCTAAATTGTCAACATGATACTACTTTGTAGAGTAAAATTCAAGAATGCTCGGAAGAATATTTTCATGAAAAGATACTAGATGAAGCGCAAATATCAAGGATATTTCACTAATTTCATGGAGTATAAAAGCCAAAACTTTAACCAACTGAGTATAATAACGAATGGAATAACTAAAGAATTCACCATGCATGCGGTACTTCGCATAAACATGTTATTCCAACAGAATAATAAGTAACGGAACCAGGTCAGGCAAAATTCGCACCGACAGGATGTTCCAACAGAATAATAAAGACGGAACCAGGTCCGGCGTAAAACGCACAGACAAGATATTCCAACAGAATAATAATAAAGACGGAACCAGGTCCGGCGTAAAACGCACAGACAGGATATTCCAACAGAATAATAATAAAGATAGAATAATAGAAGAATGTCACCAAGTATAGGGTAGTCCGCGTATACTGGTTATTCCAGTAGAATAATAAAGAATGGAATAACAGAAGTTCTCTTCATGAATAAGAAAGAAAGAATACCCTTTACGAGTACAACAAATAATATCCCTTACCTTGAAAGGAAGAGTACTGGATATAGGAGTAGTGAAGTAGCAGAACACTTTTCTTCTCTCTCTATAATTTTTTCTCTCAAGAGTTTCAGTGAATTCGTAAGAAATAATGAATGAATGAACTTCTATTTATAGCAAAATAGACTATATAGTAACTAACTCATGAACGGTCTAGATTGATTTACTTTAATATGACGGTCCATATTTAAAGCAAAATCTTTTAAATAAAATATAATATATTCTATTTATAATCTAATAAAACGAATACCTTTATAAAAGATTTTACTATGCAAACACTATGCATAATAAAATATAATATATTCTAATTATTGTCTAATAAAACAGATAACTTTATAAAAGTATTCTGTTTTATATAAAAAGATTTTACTATTAGCCTAATAAAACGAATAACTTTATAAAAGTATTTTGTTTAATATAAAAAGCTTTTCTATTTTATTACATTAATAATACCAATAAAACAAAACTGAGTGACTTATCACGTAAGCATCAATAATTAATACCGTGTGCTACTATGCAATCACGCGTATTACTGTACTTTTACTATCGAGTAATTCAACAGTATTAATGGTAAAACTTTCGCCGTTATTTTCAATAAAAATATTTTTTGTCGTTTTCTTAATCTGACAATAATTCCGCTGTGGGGTCCACCAATGATTGCGCCGTTGTACGAATATTCCCTGTTAAAACGAATATTCCCCGACCAATCAAATATAATACAACAACTTGCATACTTTGTAAAATTTATAAATACTACCCACAACTATAAGATTATATCAAATCCACACCATAATATTAAAAAAATATTTCGAAAAATTTAAATCTTTATTCATAAAATCTGGGGTCTCACAATCTCCCCTCCTTATGAAATTTCGCCCTCGAAATTTACGTACGTACTTGATATGCCAAAGAGGTGAGGATACCTTGACTTTATTTCAGATTCTAACTCTTGAGGTATAACCTTGAATACCTTTATCATCGAAAACATTGCACGTTGCATACGTGCATGCCCGACGTCCTCCGATTGCCTCTGAAAACATAATAGTCTCAAAGATAACCATTTTTATCCCTTCTAACGATCTCAAATTAAATAACTTAAAGAACAAATGTTGTAGCTCTATTCTTCCTCGTTCCAGATCATCTTGAATCATCTCAATCGGAGTTCGTATGAAAAAGTTATACCCAATTTACTAAAGGACGTCCAAACAGATTTTAGTTTAACACTAGACCAACGCCTAGGCGCCCAAAATTGGACTTGGGCAAGCACCTAGGCACCCAAGAACAGATTCCAAGCACCGAGTCTAGTGCCTAGGTGCTCGACCTTTGGCACTTAACTCCAATTTTTTAGATTTTGCAACTTTTGACACATATACTTCAAATCTTCATAACTTCTTCATCCGTTATCGGAATTAGTCCGTTTTTGAGGCTATGGAAAGCTTGTAACATGCTTTACAAAACTCCCATGGTTTCATAATTTTTCAGATTCATTAATAATTATGAAATTTGTCTCCAAAGTCCCCTAAGACTAAGTTTTTACTAACAACGATACGTGAAAAACGTTATGAACACGCGACATACTTGGCGGTAAAATGAGTCTATAAGCCACAGTTCCTACTCGATCGAGGATTTCAAATGGGTCAATTAAATTGAGGGTTGAGATAACGCCTTCTTGAACCTTCTTCTTCACATTCATCAGCTCTCAGTAGACTTTATCGATTAAAGTCGATTCTAATCGTATATTCGTTATCTTCACGTGGGTCCCTAGATTCTTTAACTCTATCTTCATCATTTGTAAGTTATACGAAATGGGTCTTTGTGTTAACAACATCTCACTCGCATACGATCTTCTACTCAACTCGTCAGCTACCACTTTCGTTCTTCCACGATGATATTGAATGGTATGGTCATAATCTTCAACAGCTCGAGCCAACGTCTTTGGCGCATGATACGTTCGCTTTAGTTGAAGAAATATTTAAGGGTTTAAGAAATGGGTTTTATACTGGGGTCAATACAAAATTTAATTTTACGCTCTGGGGTAGGCTAAGAAGTCTTCAAGAATACATCAAGAACTTTATTAATAATAAAAATATCATTCAAAACTGTGACCCTCATCTAAGACTTGGATAGTACGTCACATTGATACCTATCAACTTGCCATCGTCATTCACAACGTTGCCTACAGAAAGTCTGGCTTCGGTGCATTCCACACAAGAAAGTTAACAACGAAAGGACCGGGGCTCTTTACTTATGGCTTGATTATGACAATGATTGACTTTAGTGGTTTGGCTGCTTGAATTCGTATAACAGGTTGGTTAGGAGTATGAAAGCTAACAACATTACAAAAAGCATGATGAGTAGTTAACCAGTTGATTCCTAAAATCACATCAAAGTCAAGTATTTTTAAAGAGGTAAGATCGACATGTAACGTGAAAGTGTCGATTTAAATCAAACAAGATTTATAAATAGTGGAGGTAACGAAGGTTCCTCCTAACAGAGTTTTAACAGATAAGTCAAAGTCTAATTTCTTAAGAGTCAAGTTTAAACGTTGAGCACAACTAGGTGAAATACAAGAGTGGGTGGAACCGGTATCGAATAAGGTATAAACTTCGCAAGGGTTTATGATTAGCTTACCCGCGATAACTTCATTTGGGTTTCTCACTTGTTGGGAAGTCCTGACAACCGCTCTCCCTTGAACTACCCGGCTTTGACTCGTATGGGGAAGTATTTGGTGTCATCACTACCGCTGGAATTAACTTTTCTATAGGACATACTCCACCCTCAACTGCTTCATCGTACTCCTGATTCATGATCTGAATCATCAATCTTCGATGCATATCGAATTGAGATTGACCACTCTGTACAGGGTAACTCAAAACTCGATGTTGGGTTCTTCCAATTGCTGTCCAAAAAGAGAAATGTATATCATCTGTTTTAGCCTTTTTGGATCGGACGTCTCTTTCTACAATATCAACATGTTGTGCGGCTTTTACCCACGCATCCTTCATTCTCACTCATTTAGTTGTTTCTTCTTTCAGCTGATCCTTGATATTTGAATTCTCAGATTCCAACCTTAATATCTTACACTCTGCCAAAGTGTGATTTTGTTAGAGCATCACATATCGGGTAACACAATTTTGAATTGTTGCATCCCTTTGTTCCACGACCGCTTGCCGTTCTTCAACCTGTTCTTCTAACTCATGAACACGATTTTGTAATTCTAAGTTTTGATCATAAACTTCTTCTAACCAATTCTCCTTAGGTTCCTCTTCTAACTCACTCTCAGCTGCTACCTCTGCAACTAGCTCGGGTGCAACTATTAGTTCTTTACTTACCACGCAGATATCTCTAATTTCTTCTTCACCTGATATTACATTATCCTAGTTGGTGATTAGAGGTGTCTCCACGGTCTCATTCACTCCATTGTTGACATTTTCAGCTACCATTTTTAAATACTGTCACAAAACAAGGGTTAATTAACATGTTACATATTATCAATATACTCTGACCAACCAATTAAAAAACAAATAAACTTAGGTAAGTTATACTAGCGAAAGAATTTCCCATCTCTCCCCTCCTAGTTCTTGTCTCACATCTTAGCCAGAGATCATATCCCTAAGCTCTGATACCAACTGTGACACCCCCAAAATTAGGTATACATCACCTATTTTGAGTCGCCAAATACATGGTACAGAATACAAATACAATCTTTAATATACCACAAGAGAGCTGTGAGTTTCAATACAAATACTGTCTTCTAGACAATATCCACTCTCAGAATAAGTCCTCATTACATTTATTGTCACACTATTTAACAGAATAGTGAGGACTACTAATACTATCATTTGATCCATCACTCCGTTTCCCGACTCGTCCCAGCTATATTCTCATTTCCTGAAGAGAACAGTGAAAGAAAGGGTGAGCTCAACTAGCCCAGTAAGAAATATTATGACTAAGATGATGCAAAATAAATTATCATTAGTCTTCAACAATGTTAAACTGATAAAATACAACAGACGTCAAGTTTAACTGCAGCGGATCAAGTAATCCATTAAAAGAGTCAAGTAGAGAATAAAATCTACTATCTTTTATGTTTTAAAAGGTTTTTCATGACTTTTATCGCTGAGACTCAGCTTAATAAATAATCCACATCATCCCTGTACTACGGCCAAGGATATTCATTAGTATCACAATCACAAATTATCCATGCAATACGGCCAAGGATATTCGTGTATTCATCAATGGTCATGATCATGCCAACAATTGTCCATCAATGCACTACCGGCCAATGAGGACTTTTACCACATCATTTGTAACATTATGGTCATGATTACACCGAAGAATCCTTGGTCATAATCATACCAAGTCCATCTATGCATTACAGGCCACAGATGACTTTCAACAAAATATAAACATGAGGATGATGACAATGATATAAGAATTCAATAAAACAAGTTCAAGAATTAATTTATCCAGGAACCAATAACGTCTAAATTGTCAACATGATACTACTTTGTAGATTAAAATTCAAGAATGCTCGGAAGAATATTTCCATGAAAAGATACTAGATGAAGCGCAAATATCAAGGATATTCCACTAATTTCATGGAGTATAAAAGCCAAAACTTTAACCAACTGAGTATAATAACGAATGGAATAACAAAAGAATTCACCATGCATGCGGTACTACGCATAAATAGGTTATTCCAACAGAATAATAAGTAACGGAACCAGGTCAAGCGAAATTCGCACCGACAGGATGTTCTAACAGAATAATAAAGACGGAACCAGGTCCGGCGTAAAACGCACAGACAGGATATTCCAACAGAATAATAATAAAGACGGAACCAGGTCCGGCGTAAAACGCACAAACATGATATTCCAACATAATAATAATAAAGACGAAATAATAGAAGAATGTCACCAAGTATAGGGTGGTCCGCGTATACTAGTTATTCCAGCAGAATAATAAAGAATGGAATAATAGAAGTTCTCTTCATGAATAAAAAAGAAAGAATACCCTTTTACGAGTACAACAAATAATATCCCTTACCTTGAAAGGAAGAGTACTGGATATAGGAGTAGTGAAGTAGAAGAACACTTTTCTTCTCTCTCTATAATTTTCTCTCTCTAGAGTTTCAGTGAATTCGTAAAAAATAATGAAGGAATGAGCTTCTATTTATAAAAAAATGGACTGCATAGTAACTAACTCATGAACGGTCTAGATTAATTTATTTTAATCTGACGGTCCATATTTAAAGTAAAATCTTTTAAATAAAATATAATATATTCTATTTATAATCTAATAAAACGAATAACTTTATAAAAGATTTTACTATGCAAATACTATACAGGCACTATGCAAACACTATACATAACAAAATATAATATATTCTAATTATTATCTAATAAAACAGATAACTTTATAAAAATATTCTGTTTTATATAAAAAGATTTTACTATTAGCCTAATAAAACGAATAACTTTATAAAAGTATTCTGTTTTATATAAAAAGCTTTTCTGTTTTATTACATTAATAATACCAATAAAATAAAACTGAGTGAATTATCACGTAAGCATCAATAATTAATACCGTGTGCTACTATGCAACCACGCGTATTACTGTACTTTTACTACTGAGTAGTTCAACAGTATTAATGGTAAAACTTTCGCTGTTATTTTTAATAAGAATATTTTTGTCATTTTTTCAATCCGACAATAATTCCGCTGTGGGGTCCACCAATGATTGCGCCGTTGTACGAATATTCCCTACTAAAATTTATATTCCCCGACCAATCGAATATAATACAACAACTTGCATACTTTGTAAAATTTATAAATACTACCCACAACTATAACATTATATCAAATCCACACAATAATATTAAAAAAATATTTCGAGAAATTTAAATCATTATTCATAAAATCTGGGGTCTCACAAGAACATAATGTCTACTATCTCCTCTAGATTAAAAGTCAATCTTTAATATTTCATTCCTGTAATACTCATCAACAGTTCTTTGTTATACCCACGACAAAAAGAACTCTCATCACCTGTCTTCACCTGAACCAGCAAAGATTATAGTTAAATCAAAAATTCATATTTATAATCATGTAAATCAACAGTTTCTCCTTGCCACAAAGGCTTAATAGAACGTTTACTCAATATCCTTACCCTTAAGGCTAAAGATATTCAAATGTAATAACAATGACCATACCAATCAGTTGTCTACCTTTGTACTACGGGCCAAAGATATTCAACTATAAAACCAATGGTCATTATCATACCAATCAATTTTCTGTCAGTGCACTACGGCCAAAGACATTCAACTGTTAACTAATGGTCATGATCCTGCCAATCACATCATCGAATTATCCATGCACTACGGGCCAAGGATATTCGTTATTATCACCAGTGGTTATGATCATGTCATACACCTGTCCATCTTTGCACGTAAGCCAAAAATATACAACTGTAAAACCAATAATCAAAAGTTTATCTATACACGTAAGCCAAAGATGACTTTCATCACAATATAAACATGAGGATGATGACAATGATATAAGCATTAATCAAACGAAATCAAGGATAAATTTTAAAGACTTTAAATTTATCAAGAGTTTAAAAATATCCAAATTATCAACATGATACTGCTTTGTGGAGTAAAATTTAAGAATAATATTCATGTACTAAAAATAATTTGGACAGAAAAGAAATATATTTTTCGGGTGAATAGTATCCCGTGAATAGTATCCTATGAATAGTACTTCGGGAATAATACTTTGTGAATAGTATCCCGGCATGAAAAGTGTCCCGAATACCCAAGTGAATAATACTAGAGTGAATAATAATCGGGTAAATAGTAATTCATGAATAGTAACTCGTGAATAGTACTTCGGCACGAAAAGTGCCCCGAATACCCGAGTGAATAATACTAGAGTGAATAGTAATCGGGTGAATAGTAACCCGTGAATAGTACTCTGACACAAAAAGTGGCCCAAATACCGGAATAAATAATACTAGAGTGAATAGTAACTTCGACACAAAAAGGTAAAAATTTCACAATAAAATTCATACCAATATTCCGGCATAATGATATTGAAAGAAATAATATCATTTACGAAGAAAATAACATCCCTTACGAATATTGAATTAAAATAATATTCCTTACGAATATTAAATGAAAAAAATATTTCTTACGAATATTAAACGAAAATAATATTCCTTACGAATATTAAACGAAAATAATGAATATTGAACGATAATAATATTCATACGAATATGAAAAATAATATCTCTTCAGAATATAAAAAAAATAACCCTTACCTCAGAAGAGGACTGGATACTGGAATAGAGAAGTAGCAGACTTCGCTTCTTCTTTCTCTCTATAGCTTCTCTCTCTATAATTGCTCTTGTGAGACTTAGTGAATTGGTGAGAAATGAAGGAAGAATGAGCTTTTATTTATAAGAAAATATAGTTTCAATAATTGCACATTTTAGGGCTCGAAATATTACAGTATAATACCTTCCTCTTTTTCTTTATTTTTAATTTAGTCCTGCAAATATTATCAAAGTTGCACCACCTCCCCTAATAGTAAATCATGTGAATCAATAGTAAATCATGTGACTCAATAGTTCTAAACATGTGAAAAAATTAATTATAGTATAGTACCTTCATCTATACCTTCATTTCTAATTTAGTCATGCAAGTATTATCAATCTTGCACTAACTTCCCTAATAGTAAATCATGTGAATCAATAGTACACATACGTGAACACATAGTTATAAGCATGTGAATTAATAGCAATTCATTGCTCATTTATCCGGTTAATTACCCGATAACTTCCAGACATCAATTATTATCGAAATAAATGTCGATTTTTACTAACACTAATAATTCCAACACAATGGAACTATCAATTTTATCTTTAATCAACACGAACTTATTCATCATTAATATTATAATTCATAATATTTAACAACCAGGTCGTTTCCAGGAAAGAGGGGGCTTTTCAATAAGGATTTCTCCTTATTGGCGCGCAATTAGGTGACCAAACCTGTGAGGGCCCCGAATCCAGGTCCCAAATCACCTCGGATCCGGTTCGATCATTCTATACAACTATTACTAATTTGCGAAAGATATAAACATAAATTGTTTATACAATACATTACACACTATTCTCCAAGGTCGAGTAACCTTAACTGGATCACATTCATAACTTTTCTAACATATAACAACATTATTATCATACAACACTATTGCAATTCTAACCACAAACGTAAACTAAAGCTGGAACTGTCTTGGACTTTTCCTTGTATCCGACGCATTCTCCTTAATCTGCAATGTTTTAACATGATATAGCAAGGGTGAGTATAAAAGTTGCCCAGCAAGTTTAAGTTCAACAATATAACGATATATCATGATTGAAAGAGTCAGAATAATAAGCTGGCTATAATTCAACAATATAATTGTGAACTAGCAGGAACAAATTTATGACTGAATAAGTATTATACATGAACAAATATTTCTGAACCGAAGGGTAACGAAGGTGATCAGCCTTTCATACCTGACTTATACATACAATATGTACAGAGTACAATTATACATGGCAATCAGCAATGATTAACCATAAGCTTATCCAAATAAAACACTCTTATTAGAGTTAAGTAAAACAAACTTGCCTGATCCGTTGATTACCGCAACGCAATATATAACGCTTTATCCGAAAACCTAATATTAGTAATATAGATCTCCAATATTAGAATAATATTATCACAATATAATACTATTATATATATAGACATACGTAGAATAACCTAAACACATAGCACATAACCCTATCAGTCTATTCAGCACATAAAACTCGGTATCAAGTTAAACTATTGAAGTCTGAGTTGAACCTGACACAAAACTATCATCCCGACGGTCTAGTCGGACTTTTATGGAGTCTAAATTCAATTAAACTCTGACTTAACAGTTAACAATTAACTCGGATAATTTTAATATTAGTCAAAATATTTTTCTAAGTCTCATAATAATTTTCACATAATTATTATCATTTTTCATGATTTTTCAATCATTAATATCGTATTTAAATGAATTAAATACCACATAATTCTATTATCATAAATATTTATTTATTATCAAATATTAATGAAATACATGTCATAATATTATAATATATTTATAATATCACAAAGTATTTTTAATACTTTAAAATCACCTTTATATGATTTTTAAACCATTAAATTTACTATCCGATAATTACAATTAATATTAAAATATTAATATTTTCATGACAAAATATCAAAAGTTATATTTTATAACTTAAAATATTTTTCTAACACATAAATCACTTTTATATAATTTATAAAGCATTAATTCTATTTTTCCATAATTTATTTAATATATTCATTAAATAAACTAATTACCATTAATAATAATTTATTAATGAATTTCATCACAAAATATTAAAAGTCACTTAAAATATTTTCTAATACCATAATATAATTTTTCATGATTTTTCATGAATTAAAATCATTTTTAAATCATTTATTTAATATTATAATTAAATAAATTAAATACCATTTATATTCCAAAAATATTAAATATTTATGAAATATACTCAAAATAATTAAAAACTATTTTTCAGACTTTAAACTAATTTTTCGGAATTTATTTTGTATTTTTAATAATTAAAAACCATTTTTATCTATTTTTAAATAATTTCCGAAAAATAATAATAATAAACTGTCGCTAAAGGGCCCTATAGCGACAGAACCGTCGCTATAGGTGTTCTTGAGCATGTTCTTGAACTTCATGTCAGTTCACCGGCTAGCAAGTTTGACCATGATGTTATCTAAGTTCCTAATGTATTCTGGGCTTGTAATTGAGTTAATCTTGTAGCACTAATGTAGTACTACAACATTAAACAAGTTTCCTGGCCAAATCATAACACAGTTGTGAGATCTAAGCTACAGAAGTCGTTGTCAGACACTGTTCTTCAATTATGGGTTTCCCAGAAATTGAAGAACAGTCGATGTGCTACTTTAGGGCCTTTGAATCTTTGTTGTTAAAGCCAGCTTTATGTAATATAAAGGTTCAAAATTATAGTCTTGATGTCAGAGTACAACCTCATAACATCATGACAACATAACAACATCCGATACGCAAGATCTGGGCCGGTCAAACAAGGGATCAAAGACTGTTCTTCAACTAATTCTGGGTTTTCCAGAATTTGTCCAAGGCAGTTGGTCAACGCATATTTGACCGCGATTAATTTTAATTCTGTAATGGTTCTAGGTGTTCTAATGACTTATATGTGTACATCACATACCAGTCCACAACATCAAACTAACATCATATTATAAACCATTACCAGAAGCAAGATCAAGGGCCTAGAAAATCACTGTCAGATTTCTGGAAATTTTATGGGCTGCCCAGAAAGCATAGCCGTGGTCGGTCAACGCCTTTTGACCGCTTGTTTCATACAATCTAGACTTGCTATGACCTTGATTCAAGTTTCAGAACAAAGACCACATGGCATACTATAGATTCATAACATAAAACACATAAAAAACGTAACACACACGGATCTAAAGGTCCTGACATATGACCGTCAGACCAAACTTTTAAATTTTTTCCAGATTTCAAAAATCATCAAAATCGTGCATCTAGATGTTATAGATCCTTGATCTAACAACCCAGATCACTTACTAACACCCTAATACACAACTTTAACCAACAAATTATAACATCTAACACAAGATCATAGGATTTCTAAATTTTAGGGTTCTTACCATTTCTAGCTTTGATTCTGATTTCTAATCCTTGATGTTTGTTCTTGGAGATCTAACACCTGATCTTAGTTTAACTTTTCTCACTTTACCACTCTAAAATTTCAGATTTGGGCTAGTGAGAAAAAAAATTGGCATGTATGAGAAGTAAAGTGATATTTCTTTTCTCTCTAATCTATATCTTACAAGTTAATGTATATAGTTGGCCTTTGGTGACTGATTGCTGCGGATTTGTGAGACATAAGTCACATGCCTAGGCTTAGGGTTAGTGAACAACCCACATAGGACATAACTTACAAGTAACCTTATAAATAATGCTAGAAGGCTATTTTGGTCAGTTGGCATTTATTTTTAATGGCATTTTGGACATTTGCCAAATCCTTAGGGTTTAGGGTTTGGTTAGGGTTTAGGGTTTAACCCTTAACTTTGCAATTTAATTTTCTAAAATTTCCAAATTTAGATTTTCAAAAATAGAAAATTAATATTTCTAAATTATAATTAGTATTTTCTAATTATATTAAAATTTCTTAATCACAAATTAAATCTTGCTAATTAGGATTAGTATTTCCTAATTAAAATCACTAATTCGATAATTAAGGTCAAATCGGTCATTAGGGTTTATAACCCACGAATTAGGGTTTCTAATAGAAAATTAATTTTTCTAAAATAGAAATTAGATTTTCGTAATTAGATTAGGGCTTTCTAATTACTATAACTTGAAAATTAGGATTAAGGTTTCCTAATTAACATGAAATTACTAAATTAACACTTAGTTTTCCCTAATTATAAAATTAGGGTTTTTTAATACCGAAATTAGGGTTTCAAATTAGGAATTAGGGTTTTTAACCAATTTGTTAAGATTAACCCTAATTAATCTTTTAATTATTTCCACTTACGCCATTAAGTTCCCGATTTAGGGTTTCATGCACCGAATTAGGGTTTCGGATTCCCGAAACTGAAATTAGGGTTTCCAGAACCGGTTTTAAGGTTTCTTATTAAATACTAGTGTTTTCTAACCGAACGTTGACGTTCGTAATATATATTTAGGGTTTGTTACAGATATCAATATCTGGTCAACCCTTAACCACATACTGTACACATATACACAGAACATAATCACGTTTTCCTTAATCCTGAATAATTCACCTAAATCCTTCACAGAATTTTGAAATCCTCAAAATTCCATCTTAAAAATATCAAACGCATACACTTATTTTCTGTCTAGGTTCTAATTTTGAACCTTAAATCAATAAATAAAAATTTTAAAAAAATTCAAAATTCTCAGGTTGTCACAAAACCTCTCCTTGACAGAACTTCTAGACATTGTCAATATTGTAAATAATAATATGCATAACGTTGCCGTCTCAATTATTGATTTAATAATATAACATATTGTGCAGATGATACTGTGACAATAATTGAATCAATAATAAGAGAGATATGATGCAGCAATTACTGTAGCAATAATTGAGTATAACTGAGTGACTTATCACGTAAGCATCAATAATCAATACCATGTGCTACTATGCAACCACGCGTATTACTGCACTTTTACTACCGATTATTTTATGATAACTTGATTACTTTAAAAAAAAATTCACATATCACCCTTAACTTTAACCTTTTATCAATTTAACCATTTACTAAATAGAATAATTATAAAAAAATTGAATACTTTTATTTCATAAAATTTGGGGTCTCATAATCTCCCCTCCTTATAAAATATTGCCCTCGAAATTTACGTACCTGGTAGTTCGAAGAGATGAGAATACCTTACTTTCTTTTCGAATTGTACCTTTCCGGTCATTTCCTCTCTATCATGATTTTCCCATTTCTCATCTCCTGTATTTCAGATATCATTCTAGAATACATCTTCAAAACAAAGGTTAATTGACATATCACATATTATCCCTATACTCTGACCGACCAATTAAATACCAAATGAACTTAGGTAGGTCATACTAGCGAAAGAATTTCCCGTCTCTCCCCTCCTAGTTCTTGTCTCACATCTCAGCCAGGGATCATATCCCTAAGCTTTGATACCAACTGTGACACCCCAAAAATAGGTATACATCACCCATCTTGGGTCGTCAGATATCACACTACATATATCAAATACAAACTTAATTATACAACTGTCATGTAAGACCCCAACTTTTATAAATAAAGATGAATTTTTCTATAAATATCATTTTTGAATATTATGGAATGAATTTGATATAATGTTATAGTTGTGGGTAATATTTATAAATTTTGCAAAGTACGCAAGTTGTTATATAATATTCGATTGGTCGGGGAATATTCGTACAACGACACAATCATTGGTGGACCCCACAACGGAATTATTATCGAATTGAGAAAATGACAAAAATACTTTATGAAAATAACGGCGGAAGTTTTACCGTTAACTGTTGAAACACACGATGTTAAAAGTACAGTAATACGCGTAGTTTCACAGTAGCACACGGTATTGATTATTGATGCTTACGTGAGAAGTCACTCAGTTTTGTTCAATTATTGCTACAGTAATTGCTGCATAATATCTCACGTTATTTGATTTAATTATTGTCAATATTTTATATATTATTAAATCAATAATTGAGACGACAAAGTTATTAACATTATTATTGGCAATATTAACGATGTCTAAAAGTTCTGTCAAGGAGAGGTTTGGTCACATAATTGCGCGCCAATAGGGAGAAATCCTTATTGAAAAGCCCCCTCTTTCCTGGGAATGACTTGGTCGATTAATATTATGAATTATAATAATGATTATAAATGTTGTTAAAAATATTGAGAGAATTTTTATGAAGTTGTTGTTGTAAGTTTTGCTTATTATTTGGATTCTCATTTACCTATTTTTAAAATAATCGATAGAAATTTGTTAGTATAATATAATGGGATCCACCTGTGATTATGACATGTTGATGGGAGGGGAACATGTGGGGCCCACGTGAGAGAAAATGAATTTGGGAGAAAGGAATCTAGCAAGTGTTCACGGGTGGGAGTAATAATTCAAATAAACATGTGTGGTTTATATATATATATATATATATATATTCTTGCTTTGTTCCTATTGGTTGGATGGTTGAAAATTCTCATCTGTGATTGCATGACTGTTGCGTCCGTGAAAAAAATTGTTACACAGTGCCTTTCCATTCTCCTATAAATAAAAGCTCATTCTTTCATTATTTCTTACGAATTCACTGAAACTCTAGAGAGAGAAAATTATAGAGAGAAAGAAAAAGAGAAGTCTGATACCTCTCCTTTCCTATATCCAGTTTCTTCTAAGGTAAGGGGTATTATTTCTTTCTCATTCATGAAGAGAAATTCTGTTATTCCATTATTTATTATTCTATTGGAATAACCTGTATACGCGGGATACCCTATACTTGGTGAAATTCTTCTGTTATTCCATTTTTATTATTTTGTTGGAACATCCTGTCTGTGCTTTGCGCATGATCTGGTTCTATTATTTATCATTCTGTTGGAATATCCTGTCTGTACTTTACGCATGACCTGGTTTCGTTAATTATTATTCTGTTGGAACATCCTGTCTGTACTTTACGCATGACCTGGTTCCGTTAATTATTATTCTGTTGGAATAACCTGTCTGTGCGGTCTATCGCATGCCTGGTGATTTCTTTTGTTATTCCATTCTTTATTATACTCAGTTGATTAAAGTTTTGTCTTCTATATTCCGTGAAATTAGTGGAATATCCTTGATATTTGCGCTTCATCCAGTATCTTTTCATGAAAATATTCTTCTGAACATTCTTAAATTTTACTCTACAAAGAAGTATCATGTTGACAATTTGGACGTTATTGGTTCCTAGATAAATTAATTCTTGAACTTGTTTTATTGAATTCTTATATCATTGTCATCATCCTCATGTTTATATTCTGTTGAAAGTCATCTGTGGCCTGTAGTGCATAGATGGACTTGGTATAATTATGACCAAGGATTAATCGGTATAATCATGACCATAATGTTACAAATGATGTGGTAAAAGTCCTCATTGGCCCGTAGTGCATTAATGGACAGTTGTTGGCATGATCATGACTATTGATGAATACACGAATATCCTTGGCCCGTAGTGCATGAATAATTTGTGGTCGTGATACTAATGAATATCCTTGGCCGTAGTGCAGGGATGATGTTGATTATTTATTAAGCTGAGTCCCAGCGATAAAAGTAATGAACAACCTTTTAAATCATAGAAGATAGTAGATTTTATTCTCTACTTGACTCTTCTAATTGATTACTTGTTCTGCTACAGTTAAACTTGATGTTTGTTATATTTTATTATTTTAACACTGTTGAAGGCTAATGATAATTTATTCTGCATTATCTTAGTCATAATATTTCTTACTAGGCTAGTTGAGCTCACCCTTTTACTTTCATTATTCTCTTCAGGAAATGAGAACGTAGCATGGACTAGTCGGGGAACGGAGTGACGGTTCAGATGATAGCATTAGTAGTCCTCACTATTCTATGAAATAGTGTGAAAATAAATGTATTGAGGACTTATTTTGAGTTTGAATACTATTTAGAAGATAATGTTGTATTGAAACTCACAGCTTATGTTTTGTTGTATTTTACACGGCAGTTGTTTAATTAAGTTTTTATTTATATTTTGTACCATGTATTTGACGACTCAAAATAGGTGATGTATACTTATTTTGGGGGCGTCACATGTCGTGTACAATACGACAAAACATAGCTGAGAGTTTAAACAAGAATATTGCCTTCTAGACAATATCCACACTCAATGGAGTCTTCATTACATTTATTGTCACACTATTTCACAGAATAGTGAGGACTACTAAAGCCACTTATCCTGAACCATCACTCCATTTCCCGACTCGTCCCAACTATATTCTCATTTCCTGAAGAGAACAATGAAAGAAAGGGTGAGCTCAACTAGCCCAGTAAGAAATATTATGACTAAGATAATGCAGAATAAATTATCCTTAGCCTTCAACAGTATAACAACTGATAGAATATAATAGACAACAAGTTTTAGATCAACAATTGCAGGGGAACAAACAATCCATTAGAAGAGTCAAGTAGAACATAATGTCTACTATCTCCTCTAGATTAAAAGTCAATCTTTAATATTTCATTCCTGTAATACACATCAACAGTTCTTTGTTATACCCAAGACAAAAAGAACTCTCATCACCTATCTCACCTGAACCAATAAAGATTATAGTTAAATCAAAAATTCATATTTATAATCATGTAAATCAACAGTTTCTCCTTGCCACAAAGGCTTAATAAAACGTTTACTCAATATCCTTACCCTTAAGGCTAAAAATATTCAAATGTAATAACAATGATCATACCAATCAGTTGTCTACCTTTGCACTACGGGCCAAAGATATTCAACTATAAAACCAATGGTCATGATCATACCAATCAATTGTCTGTCAGTGTACTACGGCCAAAGACATTCAACTGTTAACTAATGGTCAGGATCTTGCCAATCACATCATCGAATTATCCATGCACTACGGGCTAAGGATATTCGTTATTATCACCAGTGGTTATGATCATGTCATACACTTGTCCCTCTTTGCACGTAAGCTAAAAATATATAACTGTAAAACCAATAATCAACAGTTCATCTATGCACGTAAGCCAAAGATGACTTTCATCACAATATAAACATGAGGATGATGACAATGATATAAGCATTAATCAAACGAAATCAATGATAAATTTTAAAGACTTTAAATTTATCAAGAGTTTAAAAATATCCAAATTGTCAACATGATACTGCTTTTGTGGAGTAAAATTCAAGAATAATATTCATATACCAAAAATAATTTGGACAGAAAAGAAATATATTTTTTGGGTGAATAATATCCCGTTACTAGTACCCTATGAATAGTACTTCGAGAATAGTACCTCGTGAATAGTACCCCAGCATGAAAAGTGTCCCGAATACCCAAGTGAATAATACTAGAGTGAATAGTAATCGGGTAAATTGTAACCCCTGAATAGTAACTCGTGAATAGTACTTCGGCACGAAAAGTGTCCCGAATACACGAGTGAATAATACTAGAGTGAATAGTAATCGGGTGAATAGTAACTCGTGAATAGTACTCTGACACAAAAAGTGCCCCAAATACCCGAATGAATAATACTAGAGTGAATAGGAATCTCGACACAAAAAGGTAGAAATTCTACAATAAAATTCATACCAATATTCCGGCATAGTGATATTGAAAGAAATAATATCATTTACGAAGAAAATAACATCCCTTACGAATATTGAACGAAAATAATATTCCTTACGAATATTAAACGAAAAAAATATTCCTTACGAATATTAAACAAAAATAATATTCCTTACGAATATTAAACGAAAACAATGAATATTGAACGATAATAATATTCATACGAATACGAAAAATAATTTCTCTTCAGAATATAAAAAAAATAACCCTTACCTCAGAAGAAGACTGGATACTGGAATAGAGAAGTAACAGACTTCGCTTCTTCTTTCTCTCTATAGCTTCTCTCTCTATAATTGCTCTTGTGAGACTTAGTGAATTGGTGAGAAATGAAGGAAGAATGAGCTTCTATTTATAGAAAAATATAGTTTCAATAATTACATATTTTGGGGCTCGAAATATTACAGTATAATACCTTCCTCTTTTTCTTTATTTTTAATTTAGTCCTGCAAGTATTATCAAACTTGCACCACCTCCCCTAATAATAGTAAATCATGTGAATCAATAGTAAATCATGTGACTCAATAGTTCTAAACATGTGAAAAAATTAATTATAGTATAGTACCTTCATCTATACCTCCATTTCTAATTTAGTCATGCAAGTATTATCAATCTTGCACTAACTCCCCTAATAGTAAATCATGTGAATTAATAGTACACACATGTGAACACATAGTTATAAGCATGTGAATTAGTAGCAATTAATTACTCATTTATCCGGTTAATTACCCGATAACTTCCAAACATCAATTATTATCGAAATAAATGTTGATTTTCACTAACACTAATAATTCCAACAGAATGGAACTATCAATTTTATCTTTAATCAACACGAACTTATTCATAATTAATATTATAATTCATAATATTTAACAACCAGGTCGTTCCCAGGAAAGAGGGGGCTTTTCGATAAGGATTTCTCTTTATTGGCGCGCAATTAGGTGACCAAACCTCTCCTTGACAGAACTTCTAGACATTGTCAATATTGTAAATAATAATATAAATAACTTGACCGTCTCAATTATTAATTTAATAATATAACATATTATGCAAATGATACGGTGATAATAATTGAATCAATAATATGAGAGATATGATGCATCAATTACTATAGCAATAATTGAGTATAACTGAGTGACTTATCACGTAAGCATCAATAATCAATACCGTGTACTACTATACAACCACGCGTATTACTGTACTTTTACTACCGATTATTTTATAATAACTTGATTACTTTAAAAAAGTTACACATATCACCCTTAACTTTAACTTTTTATCAATTTAACCATTTTTTAAATAGAATAATTATAAGAAAATTGAATACTTTCATTTCATAAAATTTGGGGTCTCACAGTTGACATGTTTACTTAATTTTTCTGAGGCTATATGGGTAAACTATATACTGTCTTAATACTGGATTCATAGTTGTTAGTAGTTAGTCGCATCACATTGTATTTTTCTTGAGGACAAGCAATGTTTCAAGTTTGGGAGAATTTGATGAGTAGGTTTTTAACCTATGATTTATATTCATTTTAGCTTGTTATATTGTTAGTTGTTGATTACTTCATGTTGCTTTTGATGGGTTTTGTACTTGATTGTAGGATATTCGGTGAGCTTATCAAGATGTTAGCATTGGAAGGAAATTCGAGCAATTATAGATATTATGTATGACCAGCGCGGGGCGCGCCGTGATGCTGAGTAAAGTGGCCCAAGGCGCGCTATGGCATGTGCAAGTCACTGATCGAGTAGCGCGGGTCGCGCTGTCTTAGTGCTAAACATGGCGCGGGGCGCGCCGGTACGGGTCAGGAGCTGGTTGATTTTTTTTATGTGCTGAAAGATAGGTGGTGTTGGGAGATATACTGTCCTTATGTAATATGCATATATTAGGAGTGTGTTAAGGAGTTTATTTCATGTTATTTGGGACTCTATGACCAACAACTTGTTTGGTTTAATTAGGAGTTGGATTTCCATTAGAATTCTCATGTGATGAGTTGGGGATGGATTAGAATTGGTGGTGTGGAGCTGAAAGGAGGCATTTTTTTATGCTAAGTGTTAGACGAAATAGAGAGAGACTTTTATACACTCAGACAACAAGATTTGAAAGCAAGAGCTTGGAGGAACGGAGAAGAGAAGTAATTTCACGAAGATTGCAGATTTGAAGGGCGAGAAGGGTGGTGTATTACTATTCTCCTTTAATTTCAATTTGTGTAATCAGGATGATGATTTCTTTTATTTATTCAGTAATTAATTCATTAGTTATGAACTAAATTATTTATTAGGCTTATGACAGATCTTTTAGTGGAACGATGATAATGTAATCTTTGATTTTCAGTTTAATAAGCTATTATCCAGTTTATCTATATTAATTTGAGCTTAAATTTGTGAATTGCCTAATCAACGATTCTTTGTGAACTTGTATGAATTCGAGAGAGGAAGTACGAGTCTAGACTTAGTTAATATAGCATGTGTTCTTGAATTTTGTGAATGAACAGAATCTTGATGAATATTAAGGTAGAGATATGTTTGACATCGCATGTAATCATATAAAGGGCTTGAGCTTAAACCTTCTTTAATTGTAATTCACATAGAGATATAGTGAGTTAGTTGATGAAGGTGTTTAACTTAATTCTGTCTGATTTGTGGATTTGAGTTAATATGGTACATCGAGAGGTGGCTAGTTCTACTTTCGTGTTCTTGATTAATAAACTGTGATAGTGAATTAAACTGGAATAAGGTATAATAATCAGGGTGATGCTTAGAGTGAAGTCGTAAGCTTAATTCTCAAATATTTGTTTGAAAAATTTAGTTTTTAGGGGTTGTTGATTGTTTGGTGGTTTTGATATTTTTAATACTTTTAGTTACAAACTTGAAATTGGTTAGTTTAATAAAATTAGGATTAATAGGAAATTGGTAATTGTGAGAGTTAATTTCTAGCTAGTCTCTGTGAGAACGATAATCTACTTACTATTATATTAATTGTTGACCACGTATACTTGCGTGTTGTGCGTAATTAGATTTTATCCAATACATACTACAGAGTATGGAAGAAAATATTATTTCTTACTAATATTGAACAAAAATAATATCCCTTACAACTGTTGAATGAAAATAATATTCCTACGAATATTGAACAAAGATAATATTCCTTACGAATATTGAACGAAAATAATATTCCTTACGAATATTGAACGAAAATAATATCCCTTACCTTAAAAGGAGAGTATTTCTGACTGGTAGGGCGGAGATATATTTGAAGAAAACTTGCACTATTTTCTACACTCAAAGCTTCTTTGAACTCTAAAGAAATACGTTGAATATTATAGAAGAAGAATTCTATGATTCTGGGGTGATTTTCATTTATAAACTAAGCATCCTATTTATAGGAGAATGGAAGGATACTGTTTGAATTAGAAAATCACGGGTGAACAGTAATTGAAATTCACGGGCGACGTTCGGCTGAAACTTTAAAAAAATTGATTTTACTATACTGCACTATGCAGCACTATGCACACACTATACAGTACTATGCAACACTATGCAGTACTATGCAAATAAAATAAAATATATTTTATTTTATATAAAAAACAAAACTTAGTATATATATATAACAAAACTGAGATAACTTCTACCGATAGTTTTGAAAAATGGGTAAATGGGGGTCCATGTAATAAGCCAAACTTACAACAAATTCTTCATAAAATACCCCTCTATTTAACTCAATTCACTTGGCTTCACCAAACACATTTTTAATAACATTCATCATTAATATTATAACACACAATATTAACAACCAAATCATTCTCAGGAAAGATGGGATTTTCCGATAAAGACTTCTCCTTATTGGCGCACAATTAGGTAACCAAACCCCTTTCCTCGACAGAACTTTCTAGACATCGTCAATAATACAAATAATAATATGAATAACTTTGTCGTCTCAATTATTGATTTAATAATATAAAATATTCTGACAATAATTGAATCAATAATGTGAGATAATATGCAGCAATTACTGTGGTAATAATTGAATAAAACTGAGTGACTTCTCACGTAAGCATCAATAATCAAAGATACTGTACAATACTGTGTGCTACTATGCAACCACGCGTATTAATGTACTTTTTTCACCGGGTATTTTAACAGTTTAACGATAAAATTTTTGCCGTTATTTTTATAAAAAGTTATTTCTGTCGTTTTTTAACTCCGACAATAATTTCGTTGTGGGGTCCACCAATAATTGTGACGTCGTACGAATATTCCCTGATAAAATGAATGTTCCCCGACTAATCGAATATTTTATGACAACTTGCTTGCTTTGCAAAATTTATAAATATTACTCATGACTATAACATTTTATTAAATCCACACCATAATATTTAAAATGATATTTAGAGGAAATTAATCTTTATTCATAAAAGTTGAGGTCTTACAACCTCCCAATCTTATGAAATTTTATCCTCAAAATTGGTGTACGTACCTGGTATGTCGAAAATGTGAGGATACCTTATTCTCATTTTAGATTCTAACTCCCAGATCATTTCCTCAACATTGTGATTTTTCCACAAAACTTTCACTTGAGATATACACTTTGAGCGTAGAATATGTTCCTTCTTATCCAAGATTTTAACACCTACCTCTTCATACATTAATGTGGTTCTAATTCAATAATGTGGTTCGGGTCTTCCATATATTTATGTAACATATATATATAAAAAACGTTATGAACACGAGACATACTTGGCGGTAAGGCGAGTCTATAGGCCACAATTCCTACTCGATAGAGAATTTTAAATGGGCCAATGAATCGAGGATTGAGCTTTCCTCTCTTTCTAAATCTTGTAACTCCTTTCCATAGAACAACACGTAACAACACATGATCTCTAACATTGAATTCCACGTCCCTTCGATGAAGATCAACATAACTCTTTTGTCGATCTTGTGAGGTTTTTATACGTTGTCGGATCATTTAAATCTTTTCCGTTGTCATGCGTACCAATTTCGGTCCCAACAATGTTAGTTCACCCACCTTGTCCCAGCATACTGGAGAACGACACTTGCGTCCATACAACGCCTCAAATGGAGCCATGCCTATACTTGCTTGATAACTGTTGTTGTAGGATAATTTCACTAATGGCAAGAACATGTCCCAACTTCCCTTGAAGTCAAGGACACAGAGTCTTAATAGATATTCAAGAGTTTGAATAGTCCTCTTCGACTGTCCATCCGTCTGAGGATGATATGCTGAACTGAATCGTAAATCAGTGCTCATAGCTTTTTACAAACTAACCCAAAATTGTGAAGTGAATCTTGGGTCTCGATCAAAAACTATGAATACTGGCATACCATGCAGTCTTACAATCTCATTTATGTATATACGAGCAAGATGTTCAAGTAAATAAGTTTCTCTTATAGGCAAGAAATGAGCAGACTTGGTTAATCTATCGACAATGACCCAAATTACATCTATGCCTAGAGAAACCTTAGGAAGACCAGTAACAAAATCCATGGTAATGTGCTCCCACTTCCATTCTGGAATTTCAAGTGGTTGCAATGGTCCTTTTGGCACTTGATGCTCCGCCTTGACTCGTTGACAAGTTAGACACCTTGAGATAAACTTTGCTATTTCTCTCTTTATATTGCTCCACCAAAATGTGTGTCGAAGATCACAATACATTTTGGTACTCCCATGATGGATTGCAAATGGTTTGTTGTGTGCCTCCATCATGATTTTATACTTCAAATCAGAGTCGTTAGGAACACAAAGTCTGGAGTTGACTCGAAGTATTCTTTCTTCATCGATTATTACTTCCGGAATAGCACCTTCTTGTACTTTCTTCCTCATACGCATTAGCTTCAGGTCCGTAGCTAGAGCAGCTTTAACTTTATCGATTAAAGTCGGTTCTACTCGTATATTTGACATCATCACGTGGGTCCCTGGAGTCTTTAACTCTATTCCATCCCTTGTAAGTCGTACAAAATGGGCCTTTGGGTTGACAATATCGCACTCGTACCCGTATATGATCTTCTACTCAACGCGTCAGCTACCACGTTCACTTTTTCATGATGGTATTGAATGGTTTAATTATAATCTTTCAACAGCTCGAGCCAACGTCATTGTTACATGTTGAGTTCCTTTCGGGTGAAGAAATATTTGAGGCTTTTATGATCCGTATAGATCTCCACTTTCTCTCCATACAGGTAATGTCTCTAGATCTTTAGTGCGAAAATGACTGCTGCCAACTCTAGATCATGAGTAGGATAATTCCTCTCATATTCTTTGAGTTGTCGTGAGGCATAGGCTATGACTTTCCTATGTTGGATGAGAACACATCTAAACCCTTTACCTGAAGCATCACTGTATATGACAAATCCCTCCGAACTAGAAGGTATTGTCAGAACAGGTGCTGAAATGAGTCTCCTCTTGAGTTCTTGAAAACTCTTCTCATATTCCTCGCTCCAACTGAATTTTGTATCTTTTTGATTCAGCTGAGTTAATGGAGTAGCGATTCGAGAAAATCCTTCCACGAATCTCCGATAATAACCAGCTAAGCCCAGAAAGCTACGTACTTCGGTTACTGACTTAGGTTGCTCCCAGCTTTGAATTGCTTCAATCTTCACTGGGTCAACAGATATTCCGTGATTTGATATCACGTGCCCAAGGAATGCTACTTTCTCAAGTCAGAACTCGCATTTCTTCAACTTGGAATATAGCTTGTTTTCACGAAGCTTTTGGAGTATCAGCCTCAAGTGTTGCTCATGATCTTCACGGCTTTTGGAGAAAATGAGAATGTCATCAATAAAGACAACCACAAAATGATCCAAATATTCCTTGAATACTCGGTTCATCATATCCATGAAAACAACAGAGGCATTTGTCAATCTAAAAGACATGACTAGGAATACGTGATGCCCGTACCGAGTTCTGAAAGCAATCTTTGGAATGTCATCAGCTTTAATCTTTAACTGATGATATCCAGAACGAAGATCGATCTCTGAAAAGAATTTGACACCTTGCAACTGGTCAAATAGGTCATCAATTCGAGATAATGGGTACCTATTTTTTATGGTGACATGATTCAACTCCTGATAGTCAATACAAAGTCGCATACTTCCATCTTTCTTCTTTACGAATAAAACAGGAGCACCCCAAGGAGACGTACTAGGACGAATGAACCCGATGTCTAATAATTCTTGCAGTTGAGTTTTTAACTCCTGAAGTTTAATAGGAGCCATTCGATATGAGATTTTGGAAATGGATTTTGTATCGAGTTCAAGGTCAAATCAAAACTCGATTTCACACTCTGGGGGTAGGCCAGGAAGTTCTTCAGGGAATACGTCAGGAAATTTATTAACAATATAAATATTATTCAAATCTGACGTATTTTTGTTTAAATCCGTGACATGAGCTAAGAAAGCTTGACATTCATTTTTTAATAAACGAATGGCTTTATGGCTTGATATGACAGTGATTGACTTTAGTGGTTTGGTTGCTTGAATTCGCATAATAGGTTGGTTAAGAATATGAAAGCTAACAACCTTACAAAAGCAATCAATTTTAGCATGACGAGTAGTTAACCAATCAATCCCTAAAATCACATAAAATGCAATTATTTTCAAAGAGATAAGATCGGTAGGTAACGTGAGGGTTGTTGGGTAAAATCTAATTACGCACAACACGCAAGTATACGTGGTCAACAAGTAATAAAGTGATAAGTTGAGTATCGTTCCCACAGACAATTATTTAACAAAAATCACCAAGTACTAACCCGTAACCAACTCAATCTTATTTAAACGAATGAATTTCAAATTATATAAATTAAACTACTCTTAAATTCCACTAGTTAAATTAAGATAACAGAGATTTAAGATCATAACTTCACTTATTGTTTCATTTAAGTTAACACACTTCTCATCAATTATTCTCTATCCTGAATTGTTAATCAAGAACACTAAAGCAGATAAAACCACCTCTAGATGCATAATACCCATATTAACGTCAATCCACAATTAAGATGTTAAACACCTTAATCAACTAACCCACTATATCTCTATATGAATTATAATTGAAAAAGGTTGAAGAATAAGTTCTCTATCCGATTACATGTGGTGTCAAGCATAGCTCTACCTTAACACTCATCAAGTTTAAGCTACTAACAAAATCCTGAACACATGCTATCATGATAAGATCTAATTCAATACTTCATCTCTCGAGTTCATATAGATTATCACGGTAATTGATGGCCAATTAATTAAACAATTAAGTCCAAATCACAATAGATAATCCTCACAATAGAACATAATAATTGATAGCGAAGCATATTAAAATAAACTACACAATAAGATCCATTGTAATCTCAAACAAAGAATTAGTTTATGATAATTGAATTAAAACTAAGAATCCACAATTGAATACACATTAAAAGACAAAGATAGAAGAAGATAAGAAGATAGAATCTATTGTCTGTAGATTTGACGCTCCCTCCTTGCTCCTACGTTGATTCTTCAATGGTCTCTAAGTTGCTTCAATCTCCAAATCTAATTAGAACTAGTGTTTTCCTATTCTACTCTAATCTAATCTAAATAGAATCCTCTCTAATCTAATCTCCAAACCTTGTTATTCTCCTCCTTTTATAAGCCTTTTTTGTCTTTAAGTCCTCTTGGAAGTCCTTGAGTCAATTGGATCGAAACAATCCTTCCCGAACTCAAATTTGGCCAAAAAACGTCTTTTCTACGCGTACCCCCGCCCCGGTGGGGGTCTAGTCTTGTCAAGGGCCCACCCCGGCGGGCTACCATTCTGTTTTGCAGCTGGTACCCCCACCCCGGCGGGGGTTTTATTAAGGAAAAGCCCGCACCGGTGGGCATCATTTTCTGTCACAGCGTCCTCTGCTAAAACGGTCATAACTTTTGATTCGGAAGGAGTTACGGGGCCTGCCACCTATCAAATCGAAGATATCGACTAGCTCTACAACTTTTATTCTTTGAGGATTGAGAAATTCTAGCAGGATGAAGGTTGAAAATTGGCTGGAAGTAACTGCTATGAAAATGGCTAACCAAAACAGCGAAGTTCGACGTCCGTTGGTACAAAGATCATAACTCTTGCATCCGAACTCCGATTAGAATGATTCAAGATGTTCCGGAAATCTATGAAGACGCTCTACAATGTAAGCTAAGTTCCAAACCAACAACATGAAATGAACAGAAATGCCCAAATGAAGTCCGAATTGCTATTCTTTGCGATTTCATAACAATTCTTTGCGATTTCAGCTCCCAAGCATATAATCTACAAAACGAACACAATATGCATGAAAAGTAACTAAGAAACATGAGAATAAGCAACTAATTCAAGTAATAGATACCGTATAAGTAGGTATAAAACCTACTTATCAAGGGTGCCGATTTGAATCAAACAAGATTTATAAACAGTGGATGTAATGAAGGTTTCTCCCAACAGAGTTTCAACAGATAAGTCAAAGTCTAATTTCTCTGGAGTTAAATTTAAACGTTGAGCGCAAGTAGGAGAAATAAAAGAATGGGTAGAACTGGTATCAAATAAAAAATAGACTTCGTAAGAGTTTATGATTAGCTTACCAGTGATAACCTCGTTCGGGTTCCTCGCTTTTTTGGAGGTCACGACAAACGCTCTCCCTTGAACTACCGGCTTTGACTTGTCTGGGATGGCCTTTGGTGCCTCCATCCCAGCTGGACTTGACTTTATTACACGACAAAATTGGGCTAGGTGACCTTCTCTTCTGCAATTGTAGCACGCTTTGGATTGCTGCGTACAGTTTGGACTGATATGTCCATCCCTTCCGCATTTGTAGCATACGACCAGTGGTCGTTCTCCTTCCTTGAAAATGGGTACTGGTGCTGCTGTCTTTCCATCAAACCTTCTCTTCTTGAAATTTCAACTTCTATTATCTTGGCCATGATTACCACCGAAATGATTACCATTTCGGGCATTTTGATTTTTTCCACGTTTGTTGTTAACGCTTTGATGACTGCTACCACTGATATTATCGTTTTGTCAGCTGCTATCTTTTGGTTGGGCTGACTTATTATCGCGCTCCAATAACTGAGCCCTATTCACAACATCTGAATACAAGCAAAGTTTGTGAGAAATGAGGTATTGACGTATTTCGAGTTTCAAACCTCGCAGAAACATTCACGTCATTCGCTTCTCATTATTAACCAAATGGGATGCGAACCGGGACAACTCGACAAACTTAACCTCGTACTACGACACAGTCATATTGTTTCGCTCCAGCTTGATGAATTCGACCTCCTTCATGTGACGAATACTTTCAAAAAATTTCTTATCGTTGAACAATTATTGAAACTTCTCTCAAGACATCTTTAGTGCGGTAAGTTGAGTACGTTTTACAGATTTTCACTAATGATCTGCCTCTCCTCACAACATAAAGGTGGCAAAGGGAAATTTTTTCTCCTCGGAGCATCCCATGACATCAAATATCTTGGTGATCTGCTTAATCCACGTCTCTATCTTAAGTGGTTCTGGCTTTCCCAAAAACTCCGGTGGTCCCAACTCATTGAATTCCTTAGCAGTGACCAACTGTGAGTTGCCAGTGTTTTCACCTGCATTTTGCACATGAGTCTCTCTCACCTGATGTTGTATGAATTAAAAAACCCTCTGAACATCCCATCGTTCATTATTTGGTCGGTGTTGTTGTTTACCTGAGGATTATTGCCTTCTTGATGCACATTATCCTAGTTATTGATCGTCAGTGACTCAACGGTCTCATGTGCTTCATTGTTTATCTCAACATTTTCAGATGTCATTTTCAAATACTGCCACAAAACAAGGGTTAATTGACATACCACATATTATTCCTATATTCAGACCGACCAATTAAATAACAAATAAACTTAGGTAGGTCATACTAGCAAAGGATTTACCCGTATCTCCCCTCCTAGTTCTAGTCTCAAATCTCAGTCAGGGATCATATCCCTAAGCTTTGATACCAACTGTGACGTCCCAAAAATAGGTATACATCACCCATTCTAAGTCGCCAAATATATGGTACAAAATACAAATATAAACTTAATTATACAACTGTCGTGTAACATAAGCTGAGTGTTTTAACACGAATATTGTCTCATAGACAATATCCAAACTCAAATGAAGTTCTCATTACAATTATTATCACACTATTTTATAGAATAGTGAGGACTACTATAGCCACCATCTTGGACCATCACTCCATTCACCGACTAGTCCCAACAATATTCTCATTTCCTGAAGAGAACAATGAAAGCAAAGGGTGAGCTCAACTAGCCCAGTAAAGAATATTATGACTAAGATAATGCAGAATAAATTATCGTTAGCCTTCAACAGTGTTAAACTGATAGAATACAATAGACAACAATTTTAACTGCAGCGGAATAAACAATCCATTAGAAGAGTCAAGTAGAGCACGATATCTACTATCTTCTATGATTTAAAAGTTTATCATCAATTTTATCGCTGAGACTCAGCTCAATAAATAATCCACATCACTGAATTATCCATATACTACGGGCCAAGGATATTCATTATTATCACATCCACGAATCATCCATGCACTATGAGCCAAGGATATTCGTATTATCACCAATGGTCATGATTATACTGATACATAGTCATAATCATACCAATCAATTGTCCATCTATGCACTACGGGCCAAAGATGACGTTTATCTTAATATAAGCATGAGGATGATGACAACGATATAAGCATCAATCAAACGAAATCAAGGATAAATATTAAAGATTTTTAATTTATCCAAAGTTTAAAAATATCTAAATTGTCAACATGGCAACTGCTTTGTGGAGTAAAATTCAAGAATAATATTTATGTATCAAAAATAATTTGGACAGAAAAGAAATCAATTTCTCGGGTGAATAGTACCTCGTGAATAGTACTTTGTGAATAGTATCCCGGCATGAAAAGATTAAAATTTAACAAGAATGTTCAGAAAAATATTCTTGTGAAATGATACTAGAGGAAGTGCAAATTTTAAGGATATTCTACTAATTTCAAGGAGTATAGAAGTAATACTTAACAAAATGAGTGTAAAATTCAGAATCTGAAACGAAATAATATTACTTACATACTATAGAGTATGAAAAAAAATATTATTTCTTACGAATACTGAACAAAAATAATATCCCTTACAACTGTTGAATGAAAATAATATTCCTACGAATATTGAACGAAGATAATATTCCTTGCGAATATTAAACGAAAATAATATCTCTTACCTTAAAAGGAGAATATTTCTGACTGATAGGGCGGGGATATTCTTGAAGAAAACTTGTACTATTTTCTACACTCAAAGCTTCCTTGAACTCTAAAGAAATAAGCTCAATATTATAGAAGAAGAATCCTCTGATTCTGGTGTGATTTTCATTTCTAAACTAAGCATCCTATTTATAAGAGAATGGAAGGATACTATTTGAATTAGAAAATCACCAGTGAACAGTAATTGAAATTTACGGTCGACGTTCGGCTGAAACTTTAAAAAAAATTTACTTTACTATGCTGCGCTATGCAGCATTATGCACACAGTATGCAATACTATGCAACACTATGCAAATAAAATATAATATATTTTATTTTATATAAAAAAATAAAACTTATAGTGTATATATATATATATATATATATATATATATATATATATATATATATATATATATATAAAACTGAGATAACTTTTACCGACAGTTTTGAAAAATGGGTAAGTGGGAGTCCATGTAATAAGCCAAACTTACAACAAATACTTCATAAATTACCCTTCTATTTATCTCAATTAACTTGGCTTAACAAAACACATTTTTAATAAAATTCATCATTAATATTATAACTCACAATATTAACAACCAGATCATTTCCAGGAAAGAGAGGGCTTTCCGATAAGAACTTCTCCTTATTGGCGCGCAATTAGGTGACCAAACTCCTTTTCTCAACAGAACTTTCTAGACATCATAAATAATGCAAATAATAATATGAATAACTTTGTCGTCTCAATTATTGATTTAATAATATAAAATATTATGACAATAATTGAATCAATAACGTGAGATACAATGCAGCAATTACTGTGGTAATAATTGAATAAAACTGAGTGACTTCTCACGTAAGCATCAATAATCAAAGATACTGTACAATACTGTGTGCTACTATACAACCACGCATATTATTGTACTTTTTCCACCGGTTATTTTAACAATTTAACGGTAAAACTTTTGCCATTATTTTTATAAAAAATTATTTCTGTCGTTTTCTAACTCCGACAATAATTCTATTGTGGAGTCCACCAATGATTGTGCCGTCGTACGAATATTTTCTGATAAAACGAATATTCTCCGACCAATCAAATATTTTATGACAACTTGCTTACATTGTAAAATTTATAAATATTACTCACAACTATAACATTATATCAAATCCACACCATAATATTCAAAATGATATTTAGAGGAAATTAATCTTTATTCATAAAATTTTGGGTCTTACACTTTTCTTTCCATTTTTGGTTTATTTTTTATGCCAATTTTGCTTGGTATAATGACTAAAAAGTCCCTCTATAATTGGGCTAACACTTAATTTAGTGTTTGGGTTTTTAAATTAATTTGATTGGGGTATGTCAAATGGCATAGCCCAATACTTTAATTTTTACATTACCCTAATTATTTAATTAGAATTTTCATTCCACTCATTTTAGAATTTAAATTATTACTTATATACATTTAATTTCATAACCCAACTAAGCTTACTTTAATTAGGTTTAAAATAAATAAAAAATTGAGATAATAAAATTAATCCCCTAGATTAGTATAATTTTTAAATACTAACATTCTTCAATACCATAACCCTTATGTTATTTAATTACCATACCTAATGTATAATTAGGTTATGTAGCTTTCTTTTTAATTATCTTTATATATATATATATATATATATATATATATATATATATATATATATATATATATATATATATATTTAATCCTATACATACTTCACATATGACATAACATATTTATCCATGACAAATAATTATTATTTCCATTAGTCCACATATTCATTTAATATATGTCACAAAGTTTTCAATATCACTAATATTTAATCAATATATTTATTTACAATGTGACTTAGAATTCTTGGTTATTACACCAAAATGCTCATCTAGTACGAATATAAAGATGAACAAATACACCACAATATATAATGTACCCAAAAGAGTCGAATGAATGAATGTGAATTATGAACGAATTATTCATTTACCTAAATTAGTGAGACTAGGTTTAAATGATGAACACTATCGAACAGACAACTATTGTCAAAAGGATCCCAAACAAAATAAGGTTGAATCAAATGTTTATAAGGTAACAATTTCATACTGAGCTCAAATAAAAATAGTCAAAGGAAAACAAAATACATTTGTACCATGATGTATGCAAATCAAACCGGATAGTACGCACGACATATACCTCACTAATCCGCCAAACAAATCAAATCAAATCAAATACTAGGTCGACCCATACCTATCCTAAATAGACAAATCAAATGGCCAAAACTCATACCCATAATAACATACAAAACAAAAGGATACATTGTGGACTAGTCACACCGCCACGAAAGGTGTCATGCCCCAGAGTCAAGAGGACATGTCTATGCATGGTACCCCCCATATGTGGTTAGCTCAAGTATACCCTAAGGATCGAACTACAAAATATAAGTTAAAAGGGGTTCAAATCACAAGGCTTACATGACCATCTTCAAATGACATCGAATTGTTTCAAATACGAACATACTTCACTATTACAAGATACTAACGATCAAAATAACTCTCGAATGTGAACGAAAAGATACGAAGAATGATACAAACTGAATAAAGTTCAAATAGTACAAAAACGAGTTCTATGTATCAAAACCAACATGAAACTATCATATAAATTTCACATGAAACAATTATGTGAAATAATAGCTAAATTTGATATGAGGAACAAAATGAACTAATTAAATTTAACAAAGGTATCGCTGAAGGAGTACGAAATCCATACCTGATACGCAAAACCACTTATAGCACAGTACTCCACAAAATCTTATCCTCAAATGCCAACGATGTAAGACCCCAATTTTTTTATAAAGATGAATTTTCTATAAATATCATTTTTAAATATTATGGAATGAATTTGATATAATAGTTGTGGGTAATATTTATAAATTTTGTAAAGTACGCAAGTTGTTATATAATATTCGATTGGTCGGGGAATATTCGTTTTAAAAGGGAATATTCGTACGACGGTACAATCATTGGTGGACCCCACAACAGAATAATTGTCGGATTGAGAAAACGACAAAAATATTTTATTAAAAATAACGGCAGAAGTTTTACCATTAATACTGTTGAACTACTCGATAGTAAAAGTACAGTAATACGCGTGGTTGCATAGTAGCACATGGTATTGATTATTGATGATTACGTGAGAAGTCACTCAGTTTTGCTTATTTTATAGACAACCATTTACCCGTTTTTCAAAATAATCGGTAGAAGATTATATCATATATATATATATATATATATATATATATATATATATATATATATATATATATATATATATATATATATATACGGAGAGTCTCTAAAACGAACCTTAAAGAGCGAACCAAAGACGAACCGTCGTCTTTGGTGTCTATGGCGACGGTTCGACCCGTCGCCAAAGACTACATGGCTATGGCGACGGATCGAACTGTCGCCATAGACACCAAAGATGACGGTTCGTCTTTGGTTCGCTCTTTAAGGTTCGCTTTAGAGACGGACCGTATATATATATATATATATATATATATATATATATATATATATATATATATATATATATATATATATATATTATACGTGTATGAGTGTGATGTGTGTGCATATGGATATGTGTGTGTGTAAAGAAGAAAAAAATGAAGATAGTGGGTGAACTATTATGCTGGGATGATATATATATATATATATATATATATATATATATATATATATATATATATATATATATATATATATATATATATATATAAAATATGTATGTATGATTGAGTGCAAGTGGGGAGGGAGAAGAATTTGAGGCAGTCACAGAGGGAGTTATGTATTATTGTTATATTTATATATTTTATAAATAGAATATATTATATTTTATAAATAGAATATATTATATTTTATTTAACAGATTTTGCTTTAAATATGGATCGTCCGATTAAAAGTAAATCAATCTGGACCGTTCATGAATTAGTTACTATGCAGTCCATTCTTCTATAAATAGAAGCTCATTCCTTCATTATTTCTTACGAATTCACTGAAACTCTAGAGAGAGAAATTATAGAGAGAAAGAAGAAAAATATTCTGCTACTACACTACTCCTATATCCAGTACTCTTCTTCTTAAGGTAAGGGATATTATTTGTTGTACCCGTAAGGAGTATTATTTCTTTTGTATTCATGAAGAGAACTTCTGTTATTCCATTATTTATTATTCTGTTGGAATAACCTGTATACGCGGGCTACCCTATACTTGGTGAAATTCTTCTGTCATTACATTCTTTATTATTCTGTTAGAATATTCTGTCTGTGCGTTTTACGCCGGACCTAGTTTCGTCTTTATTATTCTGTTGGAACATCCTGTCTGTGCCTTACGCATGATTTGGTTCTATTATTTATCATTCTGTTGGAACATCCTGTCTATGCTTTACGCATGACCTGGTTTCATTATTTATTATTATGTTGGAATATCCTGTCTGTGCGTTTACGCATGACCTGGTTCCATTATTTTTTTTTCTGTTGGAATAACCTGTCTGTGCGGTCTATCGCATGCTTGGTGAATTCTTTTGTTATTCCATTCTTTATTATACTCAGTTGGTTAAAGTTTTGGCTTCTATACTCCATGAAATTAGTGGAATATCCTTGATATTTGCGTTTCATCCAGTATCTTTTCATAAAAATATTCTTCTGAGCATTCTTGAATTTTACTCCACAAAGCAGTATCATGTTGACAATTTGGACGTTATTGGTTCCTGGATAAATTAATTCTTGAACTTGTTTTATTGAATTCTTATATCATTGTCATCATCCTCATGTTTATATTATGTTGAAAGTCATCTGTGGCCTGTAGTGCATAGATGGACTTGGTATGATTATGACCAGGAATTATTCGGTATAATCATGACCGTAATGTTACAAATGATGTGGAAAAAGTCTTCATTGGCCCGTAGTGCATTGATGGACAGTTGTTGGCATGATCATGACCATTGATGAATACCCGAATGTCCTTGGCCCGTAGTGCATGGATAATTTGTGGTTGCGATACTAATGAATATCCTTGGCCGTAGTGCAGGGATGATGTGGATTATTTATTAAGCTGAGTCCCAGCAATAAAAGTGATGAAAAACCTTTTAAATCATAAAAGATAGTAAATTTTATTCTCTACTTGACTCTTTTAATGAATTGCTTGTTCCGCTGCAGTTAAACTTGATGTCTATTGTATTTTATCAGTTTAACATTGTTGAAGGCTAATGATAATTTATTCTGCATTATCTTAGTCATAATATTTCTTACTGGGCTAGTTGAGCTCACCATTTTACTTTCATTGTTCTCTTCAGGAAATGAGAACGTAGCAGGGACTAGTCGGGGAATGGAGTGACGGTCCAGATAATAGCATTAGTAGTCCTCACTATTCTGTTAAATAGTGTGATAATAAATGTAATGAGGACTCAATTGAGTGTGGATATTGTCTAGATGACAATATTTGTATTAAAACTCACAGCATATGTTTAGTCGTATTTTACACGACTGCTGTATAATTAAGTTTGTATTTGAATTTTGTACCATGTATTTGGCAACTCAAGATGGGTGATGTATACCTATTTTGGGGGCGTCACAGTTGGTATCAGAGCCTAGGGATATGATCCCTGGCTAAGATGTGAGACTAGAACTAGGAGGGGAGAGACGGGGAATTCCTTCGCTAGTATGACCTACCTAAGTTTATTTGGTATTTAATTGGTCGGTCAGAGTATAGTGATAATATGTTACATGTCAACTAACCTTTGTTTTGTGGCAGTATTTAAAAATGACATCCGAGAATGTTGAGAATATCAATGGAGAACAGGAGACCATTGAGTCACCATAAATCAACACCCAGGATAATGTGCATCAAGAAGGCAATAATCCTCAGGTGAACAACAACATCGACCAAATGGCGAATGACGGAATGTTTAGGAGCTTTCTGCAATTCGTACAACATTAGGCAAGAGAGACTCCTGTCCAAAATGCAGGTGGAAACATTGGCAACTCTCGGACGGTTACCGCTAAACAGTTTAAGGAGTTGGGACCATGTAGTTTATTGGAGAACCAAAAGCACTTATGGTGAAGACGTAGATAAAGCAGATCACCAAGATATTTGATGTCTTGGGATGCTCCGAGGAGCAAAAGGTTCCCCTTACCACCTTTATGTTGCGAGGAGAGGCATATTACTGGTGGGAATCGGTAAAGCGTACTCAACCTGCCGCACTGAAGATGTCTTGGGAGAAGTTCTAAGAACTATTGAACGACAAGTACTTTTCCAAAAGTATTCGTCACATGAAAGAGGTAGAATTCATCAAGTTAGAGCAGAACAATATGACCGTGTCGCAGTACGAAGCTAAGTTTACCAAGTTATCCCGGTTTGCATCTCACTTGGTTAACAATGAAGAAAGAATGACGCGGATGTTTCTAAGAGGTTTGAAACCCGAGATACGTCAACATCTTATTTCTCATAAAATATATTTGTATTCAGATATTGTAAATAGGGCTCAGTTAGTGGAGCGCGATAACGAGTCAGCACAACTAAAAGAGAGCAGCTGGCAAAATGATAATACCAGTGAGAGCAGTCATCGAAGCGGCGACAACAAGCGTGGAGGGAGTCAATAGGCCAGAAATTGTAACCACTTCGGTGGTAATCAGGGCCAAAATAATAAGAATGAACATTTCAAGAAAAGAAGATTCAACAATGATGGAAAGACGTCAGCACCAGTACCCGTTGTTAAGGAAGGAGAACGACCACCTGTCATATGCTTCAAATGTGGAGGGGAGGGATACATCAGTCCAAACTGCGCAATGCCATCCAAAGCATGTTATAATTGTGGAAGAGAAGGTTACCTAGCCTGATTTTATCGTTCACCGAAGACAAATTCAGCTAGGATGGAGGCACCAATAGGCCGTCCCAGAAAAGTCAAAGCCTATAGTGCAAGGGAGAGCGTTTGTAGTGACCTCCCAAAAAGCAAAGAACCTGAACAAGGTCATCACGGGTAAGCTTATCATAAACTCTAGCGAAGTCTATACCTTATTTGATACCGATTCTACCCATTCTTTTATTTCTCCTACTTGCGCTCAACGATTAAATTTGACTCCGGAGAAATTAGACTTTGACTTATCTGTGGAAACTCCGTTGGGAGAAACCTTTATTACATCCACTGTTTATAAGTCTTGTTTAGTTCAAATCGGTACCCTCACATTACCTGTCGATCTTATTTTATTAAAAATACTTGCATTTGATGTGATTCTAGGGATTGATTGGTTAACTACTCATCATGCAAAAATTGATTATTTTCGTAAGGCTGTTAGCTTTCATATTCCTAACCAACCTATTATGCGAATTCAAGCAACCAAACCATTAAAATCAATCACTGTCATCTCAAGCCATAAAGTTATTCGTTTATTAAAAAATGGATGTCAAGCTTTCTTAGCTCATGTCACGGATCTAAACAAAAATACGTCAGTTTTGAATGATATTTCTATTGTTAATAAATTTTCTGACGTATTCCCTGAAGAACTTCCTGCCCTACCCCCAGAGCGTGAAATTAAATTTTGTATTAACCTTGAACCCGGTACAAAACCCATTTCCAAAGTTCCATATCGAATGGCTCCTATTGAACTTCAGGAGTTAAAGACCCAACTGCAGGAATTGTTAGACATTGGCTTTATTCGTCCTAGTACTTCTCTTTAGGGTGCTCATGTTCTATTTGTGAAGAAGAAAGATGGGAGTATGCGACTTTGTATTGATTATCGGGAGTTGAATCATGTCACCATCAAAAATAGGTACCCATTGCCACGTATTGATGACCTGTTTGACCAGTTGCAAGGAGCCAAATTCTTTTCAAAGATTGATCTTCGTTTCGGATATCACCAATTAAAGATTAGAACCGATGACATTCCAAAGACGGCTTTCAGAACTCGGTACGGGCATTATGAATTCCTAGTCATGTCCTTTGGATTGACTAATGCTCCTGCTGCCTTCATGGATATGATGAACCGAGTATTCAAGGAATATTTGGATCATTTTGTGGTCGTCTTTATTGATGACATCCTTATTTATTCCAAAAGTCGTGAAGATCATGAGCAACACTTAAGGGGGATACTCCAAAAGCTTCATGAATACAAGCTTTATGCCAAGTTGAAGAAATGCGAGTTCTGGCTTGAGGAAGTAGCATTCCTTGGGCATGTAGTATCAAGTCATGGAATATCTGTTGACCCGACAAAAATTGAAGCAATTCAAAGTTGGGAGCAACCTAAATCAGTGACCGAAGTACGTAGCTTTCTCGGTTTAGCTGGTTATTATCGGAGATTCGTGGAAGAATTTTCTCAAATTGCTACTCCATTAACTCAGCTGACTCGAAAAGATACAAAGTTCGGTTGGAGCGAAGAATGTGAGAAGAGTTTTCAAGAACTCAAGAGGAGACTCATTTCAGAACCTGTTCTGACAATACCATCTGGCTCGGAGGGATTTGTCATCTACAGTGATGCTTCGGGCAAAGGGTTGGGATGTGTTCTCATGCAACATGAGAAAGTCATAGCTTATGCCTCAAGACAACTCAAAGAATATGAGAGAAATTATCCTACTCATGATCTAGAGTTGGCAGTTGTTGTCTTCACACTTAAAATTTGGAGGCGTTACTTGTATGGGGAAAAAGTGGATATCTTTACGGATCATAAAAGCCTCAAATATTTCTTCACTCAAGAGGAACTCAACATGCGACAACGACGTTGGCTTGAACTGTTGAAAGATTATGATCATACCATCCAATACCATCCTAGAAAAGCGAACGTGGTAGTTGACGCATTGAGTAGAAGACCATATGCGGGTACGAGTGCGATATTATCAACGCAAAGACATATTTTGTGTGACTTGCAAAGGACGAAGATAGAGTTAAAGACTCCACGAACCCACGTGAAGATAACGAATATACGAGTAGAATCGACTTTAATCGATAAAGTTAAAGCCGGTCAAGCTACATACTCAGAGCAGATGAATGAAGAAGGTTCAAGAGGGCGTTATTCTAGAAGCAAGAATCGATGATGAAGGAATACTTCGAGTCAACTCCAGACTTTGTGTTCCTAACGATCCTGAGTTAAAGTATAAAATCATGATGGAGGCGCACAACACACCATTTGCAATCTATCCTGGAAGTACCAAAATGTATCGTGATCTTCGACATACATTTTGGTGGGGTAATATGAAAAGAGAGATAGCGCTGTTTATCTCAAGGTGTCTAACGTGTCAACGAGTCAAGGCAGAGCATCAAGTACCAAAAGGTCCATTGCAACCGCTTGAAATTCCAGAATGGAAGTGGGAGCACATTACCATGGATTTCGTTACCGGTCTTCCCAAGGTTTCTCAAGGCATAGATGCGATTTGGGTTATTATTGATAGATTGACCAAGTCGGCTCATCTCTTACCTATACGAGAAACTTATACACTTGAACGTCTTACTCGTATGTACATAAACGAGATTGTAAGATTGCATGGTATGCCAGTATCCATAGTTTCTGATCTAGACCCAAGATTCACTTCACGATTTTGGGTTAGTTTACAAAAAGCTATGGGCACGGATTTACGATTTAGTTCGACATATCATCCTCAGACGGACGGACAATCAGAGAGGACTATTCAAACTCTTAAAGATTTATTAAGACTCTGTGTCCTTGACTTCAAGGGAAGTTGGGACAAGTTCTTACCATTGGTGGAGTTTTCCTACAACAACAGCTATCAAGCAAGTATTGGCATGGCTCCATTCCAAGCGTTGTATGGAAGAAAGTGTCATTCTCCAGTATGCTGGGATGAGGTGGGAGAAGCAACATTGTTGGGACCGGAGTTGGTACGTATGACTACGGAAAAGATTCAAACGATCCGACAACGTATAAAAATCTCACCAGATCGACAAAAGAGTTATGCTGATCTTCATCGAAAGGACGTGGAATTTGATATTGGAGATCATGTGTTGTTACGTGTTGCTCCATGGAAAGGAGTTACGAGATTTGGAAAGAGAAGAAAGCTCAATCCTCGATTCATTGGCCCATTTTTAATTCTCGATCGAGTAGGAACTGTGACTTATAGACTCGCTTTACCATCAAGTATGTCTCGTGTTCATAACATTTTTCACATATCTATGTTATGTAAATATGTGAAAGACCCGCACCATATTATTGAGTTAGAACCGGACAAAATAGCGGAAGATTTAACGTATAAAGAGGTTCCTGTTCAAATCTTAGATAAGAAGGATCATGTTCTACGCTCCAAGGTTATACCTCAAGTCAAAGTTTTGTGGAGGAACCACGATGTTGAGGAAATGACCTGAGAGTTAAAATCTGAAATGAAATCAAGGTATCCTTACCTCTTCGACATATCAGGTACGTACCCTAAATTCGAGGGCGAAATTTCATAAGAGGAGATTGTAAGACCCCAATTTTTTTTTTATAAAGATGAATTTTCTATAAATATCATTTTTAAATATTATAGAATGAATTTGATATAATAGTTGTGGGTAATATTTATAAATTTTGCAAAGTACGTAAGTTGTTATATAATATTTGATTGGTCAGGGAATATTCGTACGATGGTACAATCATTGGTGGACCCCACAACAGAATGATTGTCGGATTGAGAAAATAAAAAAAATATTTTATTGAAAATAACGGCGAAAGTTTTACCGTTAATACTGTTGAACTACTCAGTAGTAAAAGTACAGTAATACGCGTGGTTGCCTAGTAGCACACGGTATTGATTATTGATGACTACGTGAGAAGTCACTCAGTTTTGCTTATTTTATAGACAACCATTTATCCGTTTTTCAAAATAATCGGTAGAAGATTATACAGCATATATATATATATATATATATATATATATATATATATATATATATATATATATATATATATATATTATACGTGTGTGAGTGTGATGTGTGTGCATGTGGATATATGTGTGTGTAAAGAAGAAAAAAATGAAGATGGTGGGTGAAATATTATGCTGGGATGATATATATATATATATATATATATATATATATATATATATATATATATATGTATGATTGAGTGCAAGTGGGGAGGGAGAAGAATTTGAGGCAGTCACGGAGGGAGTTATGTATTATTGTTATATTTATATATTTTATAAATAGAATATATTATATTTTATTTAAAAGATTTTGTTTTAAATATGGATCGTCCGATTAAAAGTAAATCAATCTGGACCGTTCAAGAATTAGTTACTATGCAGTCCATTCTTCTATAAATAGAAGCTCATTCCTTCATTATTTCTTACGAATTCACTGAAACTCTAGAGAGAGAAATTATAGAGAGAAAGAAGAAAAGTATTCTGCTACTACACTACTCCTATATCCAGTATTCTTCTTCTTAAGGTAAGAGATATTATTTGTTGTACCCGTAAGGGGTATTATTTCTTTTGTATTCATGAAGAGAACTTCTGTTATTCCATTATTTATTATTCTGTTGGAATAACCTGTATATGCGGGCTACCTTATACTTGGTGAAATTCTTCTGTCATTACATTCTTTATTATTCTGTTGGAATATCATGTCTGTGCGTTTTACGCCAGACCTGGTTCCGTCTTTATTATTCTGTTAGAACATCCTTTCTGTACTTTACGCATGACCTGGTTCTATTATTTATCATTCTGTTGGAACATCCTGTCTATGCTTTACGCATGACCTGGTTTCATTATTTATTATTATGTTAGAATATCCTGTCTGTGCGTTTACGCATGACCTGGTTCCATTATTTATTTTTTTGTTGGAATAACCTGTCTGTGCGGTCTATCGCATGCTTGGTGAATTCTTTTGTTATTCCATTCTTTATTATACTCAGTTGGTTAAATTTTTGGCTTCTATACTCCATAAAATTAGTGGAATATCCTTGATATTTGCGCTTCATCCAGTATCTTTTCCTGAAAATATTCTTCTGAGCATTCTTGAATTTTACTCCACAAAGCAGTATCATGTTGACAATTTGAACGTTATTGGTTCCTGGATAAATTAATTCTTGAACTTGTTTTATTGAATTCTTATATCATTGTCATCATCCTCATGTTTATATTATGTTGAAAGTCATATGTGGCCTGTAGTGCATAGATGGACTTGGTATGATTATGACCAGGAATTATTCGGTATAATCATGACCGTAATGTTATAAATAATGTGGAAAAAGTCTTCATTGGCCCGTAGTACATTGATGGACAGTTGTTGGCATGATCATGACCATTGATGAATACCCGAATGTCCTTGGCCCGTAGTGCATGGATAATTTGTGGTTGCGATACTAATGAATATCCTTGGCCGTAGTGCAGGGATTATGTGAATTATTTATTAAGCTGAGTTCCAGCAATAAAAGTGATGAAAAACCTTTTAAATCATAAAAGATAGTATATTTTATTCTCTACTTGACTCTTTTAATGAATTACTTGTTCTGCTGCAGTTAAACTTGATATCTATTGTATTTTATCAGTTTAACATTGTTGAAGGCTAATGATAATTTATTTTGCATTATCTTAGTCATAATATTTCTTACTGGGCTAGTTGAGCTCACCCTTTTACTTTCATTGTTCTCTTCAGGAAATGAAAACGTAGCAAGGACTAGTCGGGAAATGGAGTGACGGTCCAGATAATAGCATTAGTAGTCCTCACTATTCTGTTAAATAGTGTGATAGTAAATGTAATGAGGACTCAATTGAGTGTGGATATTGTCTACATGACAATATTTGTATTAAAACTCACATCATATGTTTAGTCGTATTTTACACGACTGTTGTATAATTAAGTTTGTATTTGAATTTTGTACCATGTATTTGGCAACTCAAGATGGGTGATGTATACCTATTTTGGGGGCGTCACAAACGAAATCAAATACGAAATGTTATTCATCACCTAAACATATTCATCTTGAATTAAACATAATCTAAACTAATAATTCCAAAATAATTCGTAATCTATTTAAGATGCCTTTAATTATCACCTTAGATCAGTATTAATACTTCAAAACTTAAAAATGAAAAAATAAACTTAAGAAATCTTAAAACCCTAATATGACACATTATTCTTAATAAGTCAATCCACTATTCTGGTCTTATCATTATTAGATAAAACTTATTTATCACATTAAATAATTTTAACAGAAACTAGACTTCAAATACTCCAATTTAGCCTTAAGAATCACCCAAATCAAATTTAAAATCATTAAGTTATACATTTTTAAATATTATAACTTGTTATTGAAAATTCTGCTACAAAAATTCTAGACCAGTCAATTCTTAAAATTCATAACAAATCATACGCTAATTTTTAACAGTTTAAAATTGGTGAACATATTCTCAGTTTATATATGTATAACATATCCAAAAATTATAACGAGCCAATAGTCGGATTAAGAGATATAACTCATGCAATATACCTTACAATATAGAAACTGATTTTCAGATTTTAACGTTTATATTCAATCAAATTATATTACTTAACATAAATTTATCTCCTCTTTCCGATTATCATGATATCTAATTTCATATGTCTATATTTTATTTAAAAATAATCTCAAATTTTAAAACCCTCATAACCAAACTTAAAATCAAAATATAAAATAATATTTATCTTCCTTGTTTGTCTTTCTTAAATACGCAACAGTAAAAAATCTAACTTTTGGGTCTTTAAGAGTCTTCAAAATCTCTTCATATCTTCACAAAAAATTTAGCTATCGAAAAGATGCACGAAATAGGCTAAAAAAATCACTAGATTCGGAGTTAATATGATTGAGTTACTAATTATCAAAATTAGGGTTGAAAATAGTGACATGAATCAAGATAGGTTGCGATTTTCAGTAATTTAAGGCATGCAGATGATGTTAAATAACTTCTCTTCCTCTTCATAATTGTAGAGAATGAAAAACTGAAGAAATAGGCTTTGGATTCACTTAATTCCGACATCGGAAGAATTATTTATGATTTTTCTAATGGGCAGCAGTACGTATATGTATTCTACTATGGAATTCAATTAATCAAATTAGAATAGGATTATGATTACATCTCCGCTCTTTAAATATAGCAAGGACACAATATAGGATTTACCAAAACCTTAATGAACTCCTCAATTTTAACTAAATCAATTATTCAATTATCTATTAAAAGAATTTAACTTTCTAAATGAATCAAGGAAAGAAAGAAAAAAAATTTAGTAACTTAATTACCTTTTTCAATTCAATTACACTTTTATAAAATAAAACCAATTAATATTGAATTATTAACAAAAATTTGGGTTATTACACAAGTAATTATCAACTTGTTAAAATTTTAAATTTATGCATTCTATGAAATTATTTGAATGGAAGTTTAATTATTATTTACATGTCTATGTAAATAAAATAAAAAAAATTAAATTTGGTTAGGTGGCAAAAAAAATTAAAAAATTAGAAGAAAAAAAACTTAAAAGATAATCAAATAAAAATAAAACAAAAATATTACTTATCTGGAAAAAAGGTTGAATAAATGAAAAAAACAAAATCAAAAAATTACTTATCTGAATTCCTTTTTCTTCAACTATTCTTTTTTTTTTCTTTTGATTTTTATTTATGTTCTTCACCCATAAACCATCTAACATCTTCTGTGCTCATTAGTCTTCTGTTGATATAATTTCAATAATAATAATTTTTCTAGTCTTTTACATATTTATTTGGATATTAAATCATTTTTTCGTTTGGGTATTAATTATATTACCGTTTGTTTCAGCAGTGTATCGTTGCTATTTTTATATATAAATAAGTCTGAGCACTGTTTGTGAGCTGTGTGCTTAACTGCCACATTTGGAAAAGGTTGTTAACACATAAAGCTAATTACTATTTGATAGCTTTCTGATTTCTGTTGTTGATATTTTAATATATATATATATATATATATATATATATATATATATAAACAATAATTTTTCATATCTATATTTTATTGTTTATACACGGCTTAATTTTGAGTTCGAGTAAAGAAAATTGGAAGATGTTCCTGGGTCATTCAACTATTTCGAGTGCTGATTAGTTGGGAGAAAAGCAGTTGAATCATGGAGTAGGATTTCGTCAGTGACCTTAGCACAGAGAAAAGTTCTCCGAGTGGCAAAATTTCTACTTAAGGATAGTGCACTGCACGCCTCTGCTTAACATAATTCGCTCTAATTCGATAAGTTCTATTTTTTCCCTTCTTTTATTTGATAATTGAATCCTATATTTTTATTCCATTCACCAACAATCTTAAGTAGAAATTATGGATTCTGCTATGCTTATCGCCACTAAATTTGTCCCTGATTTGACCAAAGTTGAGCCTTTTGATGGATCTAATTTTAAACGTTGGCAAACCAAATTATTTTTTATTATAGACATTGCTAAAGTTGACCATGTTTTAACCAAACCAAAACTAGTTGATGTAATACTCGAGAATTTTATAAGCAATTTTAGTAATAAAATAAAGAGATTTGCAATTATTTGTGTGTGTGTGTGTGTGTGTGTGTATATATATATATATATGTATATGTGACTTGAGACTAATAATTTAATACAAATTGAATCATGTATGAAAGGATTAAGAATTATATTGATGATATTGATAAGCTTGGTTATGATTAATTAAGCTTATGTGTTAAGCCTCTTATGGCATAATTAATTTTTTTAATGAAATTAATTAATGGATAACTTAATGAAGTGTTGGATCTAGGATATATCCAAGCCCAACCTTAACAATGTAACATACTTGCATAATTTGGGAGTATAGCCCAAGAAATTGAATTGGTGGACTAATGGTTAGCCCAATGTGTATAAGTATTTGTGCCTAGCCCAAACTTGATTTAACTTAGGAAGAAACTAAATAAGTATATTTGATCCAAGATTGATTAAAATTGTGCTAGTAGCCCAAGGGGCATTTTATTAGATTAGCCCAATACACTTGGGTCATATAATTCTATGGGTATATGTATATGTATACAATTCAGAAGCCAATATACTAGCTTATGGTAAAATAATGTGGAATAAATAAAATGTAACATAGGGCAATGAACCCCATGACCGACCAGGTCCCTTCCCCTTGCCAAAATGCTGATTTTTTTTGTAAGCTAATTGAGCTCTCAAGCAAAGTCCACGTGGGGAAAATGATGGTACAAGTACTAGGAATAGTGTGGGTTGGTAGAACTTTGCACCAACTCCACTTTTACCCTTGGTTATTACCCCAATAATTGGATAATGATTTTCCTATAAATAGGAGCCTTGGAGTATTGGTGGAAATTTGCCACATTTTAGTTACTAAGTTATAGTATAAGAGAGAGAGCCAGAGAGAGTTGAGAGGAAAGAAGGAGACCTAGGAAGCTCTTGCTGTTCGGGAAGGCAGAATCTAGGAGGAACGGCTGTGAAGAAATAAAGGTATGACCTTGTTACCTTAAGTATTACCTATCAACTTTAGTCATTTAGTTCTTTTGGTTAATTAATGTAGTAGGCATAAGAAAGAGTCTTATTGGTTATCATGTTGGTTGTATCTAAGACCAAACATTAAAAGCATTAAACTGACTAGTAACTTGAATAAGGTGATAAGTTGGCTTTCTGTGTACCCATGAATAAACAAACACAAGAACTTAGGCTCTGCCGAAAAGAAATAGACCCAAGCTAATTGCATGGCATGCCTCGGGAACTGTTATGATTATTATTATTTTCCCTTTAGGGTCCTTGCCTCCTAGTTAGCAAACCAAACTCGTTAAATATTGTGAATGGATGAATAATAAGTTACTATATGCCTCGGGAGGTATTGGACATGATCCCACGTCTAGTTAGACACATAATACAGCTAGCTACGGAGTTTGAGGAGAAGTTAGATAGGAGTCGGGATAGAAGAAATAGTCATAATCCCAGTGACTGAAGTTGTCCCAAAGAGTTGACTTCAGATGATGTCTTCGGATTCAGAGATGACGTCTTTGACTTCGGATGATGTCTTCGGATTCAGAGATGATGTCTTTAACTTCGGATGATGTCTTCGAATTCGGAGATGATGTCTTCGACTTTGGAGATGACATTTTTGACGTCAGAAGATGTCTTCGACTTCGAAGATGACGTCTTCGACTTCGGGTGATGTCTTCGGATTCGGAGAAAGCGTCGTGACCTTGGAAAAGGCTGGATTAATGTGATAAATGTTATTATTTAGTTATAAACTACTCACGCATGAACTAAAATGAGTTTCTAAGCAGAAGGTTTTACTAACTACATGCAAATAGATCTGATACATGCAAGCATGTCTAGGAAAGGTTGTTTAGCGTTTTTGTGTGGTTTAAAGAATGTTATGGTTAACCTTTGACATAATGAACTTTCTTAATTTGTAAAATGGAAATGTTATGAGTAAAACTAACAGTTGGTGAGAGAATAAAAAGGACATAATCTTAGTTTAAAAGTTCCTTAACATGTAGGTGTGAAACAACTTGAACCAAAGTACATGACTTTAGTAATATTTCACGTATACAAATAGCAAGTGAGTATATGAGACTAAAATTGTCAAAAGTAAGAACAATGTAGATTATACATCTATGAGTTTTAATGTGTATAGCATACATGAATAAAAAAATGTGTAATAAATACTTGTTGATATATATGTCAAAGTGTGTGTGACTAATGAGTATCTATACGTACATAAATAGGATAATATAGTTCATTGAGGTGGTTTTCTGTACACCTACTCCTGACATTGCAAAAGGGCAGATTCGTCTTTCAGAGATAACCCTAGAAGACAGATCACATCCATTTCGGATACTACCGGAAGTTCAACCACAACTCTGGATACTACCAGAAGTTTAACCACAACCCCGGAACACACACTGGGAGTAACAACCTCAACCCCGTAACACACACTGGGAGTAACAGTTCCAACCTCAGAGATAACACCAAGGCCTGCAGTTCTAATACCAGAAATTCCACTGAAGAAGCCCGATTCATCCCGGAGATAACCCCAAGGAAGGCAGTTGCAGTTCCGGAGATAACTCCAGAAATGCTTGTTTCAAATGCATGCAATCAGCTTCAACATCAGTGCTTACACCGAGGCACTCAGTACAAGACCTGGTAATAACACCAGGAAGACAGGCACACCTCAGAGATGACACTGAGGACATTCAACACTTACAATAGTTTAATCTCAGAGATTACCCTGAGCAACATCTGCTTTATCAACCTAAACTGGAGATAACCCCGGTGAGGGGCAAAGTCGCCATCTTGCCACCTTGACGCCACATCACGCCATCTCAACATTTTAGACATACATTTCTACACATCAGTGTCCCACAAGAACTAAGAAAGACCAATCCTGAGTGACTATTACGCATGGTAACGGTTAGAATTTGAAGCTTGAAGACTGAAGAGCATCGTCCGATCTTCCTGACTTCGTACAACCTCTAATCCCATGTCATTGAGTAACTCTTGACAACAACGGTCCGAAATAGGTCTTACATACCTCAGTCGGATGCCCGGATTGCAATTTTGAAAGTTCGAGCGGACATCACGTTGCACGCATGCACGTACTTCGAGACGGTAGGACCCGCAAAGCCTGGGGCACCCCGGGCAGCCTCAGATACACCTGCGGCCCAGCCGCATGTACACCTGCAGCTCCCCCCTCTATAAATAGAGGGCTTGGGGTGTCCATTTTGTAAGAGAAAAGGCGAGGAAGTCCTGTCCAATTTGCTCTGTACACACCCCAAATTGAGTGCTTTCGCATTTTAAACACTTGTAAGCTCGTATATAGCTACTTTTTAACCGGCTAGAGCCGAGTATTCATCCATTTCAAGTTATTAAAGTCTTCTTTGGTAGCCCACTGTAAGCCTACTTATACACTTTCAAGCCTTTCTCTTCATCTTTGCACACACTATTCTTCACATTGAGAGTCGTGTTGCGTGTGTATGCCTGGACTTCGATCCGTGGTTTCTTTTCAGTTTGTATATATATATATATGCTATATATATATATATATATATATATATATATATATATATATATATATATATATATATAAGAAAGCCATTAAACGCTCCAGACCAAAGTCTAGGCTCAATCGAGGCATAACTCGAAGTCTAGGCTCAATCGAGGCATAACTCGATAATGTTAGTCCACACACACACACACACACATATATATATATATATATATATATATATATGAACTGTGTGTCGAACTTTGTTCGATGAGCCTGAATTTTACATCCGGTGCGTTTACTACTTTAATATATATATACTTACATATATTAACTATTGTTGGACTTTGTCCAATGAGCCTGGATTTTATATCCGATGCATTTATCGCTTTTATAATATATATATATATATATATATATATATATATATATATATATATATATATTTACATTTTGTCCCACCTGGAGTTTACTTCGTGGTGGTTGACCGTTTTTACTGCTTTCTGTACATTTTGTCCCGCCTGGAGTGTCCTCCGTGGCGGTTGATCGCTTTTACAGCTTTATTTATATTTTTGATCCCCCATGGAGGTGCTTCGTGGTGGTTGATCATGTCTATATATATATATATATATATATATATATATATATATATATATATATATATATATATATATATATATATATATATATATATATACAGCTTTTATATATATATATACCTTCTTACTGCATTTATATAAATTGCGGCATCATGTGAGCCTAGAAATCATGTGATCACAGATTCAGTCTACTGAACCTAGATTCGGTTCCCGTGATGGACATTTTTTGCTGTAAACAGATTGTAAATTTATTCACGGTGTTTGAATTTCCTCTGATGGTTTTCATACCCATGAGGAGTTCGGCACTATTTTGTATATTATTTTCTCGAAGAAGCATCGTGAAAATAAAAGCAATCAAGCCTAACATTTAATAAAATGGAAGTATCAAATGCCTTAATTACTATTGAGCACAGGGTTTGAAAAACCTCTTTTTACAAAACATCACTGCTATATCTTGTTTAAAACTAAATTTTTATACAAATTCAAACCCTATGTATATAGGTGCAAACGAGGCATAGCACTACTTCCAAATAACAGCACATTGACCCATACACACACATTCATATAACAATTTCTTGAAAAGTGGCAGTCACCATGGCAACACGAATATCGGGGGGTGCCTAACACCTTTCCTCCGCATAATCAAGTTCCCGGACCCTAAATGAATCTCGGTTTCATAGACCCATTTAGCAATGTCACATCACTGGGTCAATGTGCTAACCTTTTCTCGGTTGTGTTGGTACAACCAGTTAAAAAACCAACTGGCAACTCTTATAGTCCAATCGTCGACATTATACATGTCGGACCTTTTACACTTGTTTTTTCAAACAAATCTCATATAAAATGAGAACACAAAAAAATAGGTAACGAAAAGGGACAAATAAAAATCTCGACGTCGACAGGTGGCGACTCTACTAGGGACACCAGTAAGAGGACTTAAGCCGCTATTACAAGCTTTTCAAAACTGTCATATGCTTGTGTGTGTATGTTGCATTTACATTTATGATGAATGTGTACGAATGCATATCTTTACTGCGATTAATGCTTTACACTATATCTGCCTGTGATATTAGTGCTTCGCACATGTCATCATTTTCATAAACGGTGAGACACGTTGTATGTGAATGTATGTTGTGTGGTCCCTCCACCAGGAGGCTATCCTATCGGTGTTTGATTACTGGACTTGTAGGAAGACTAATTCCAACGAGGCTCAGGAAAGGCACCAGCCAAATTTGCTCCAGTTGAAAGACCGGATTAACTTCCCGTTGAGTAAATTGCGATGATTTGGGAACCTTCATACCGAAAAGCCGCGAGAGTAACCTAAGGTAGGTCAGCCTCTGATAAACCAAACGTGGAGGAAAGTCTCTTCATGCTTTCTCATTTCAAATTACTTGTAAAGTCAATTACTTGTAATTTAAATTTCATATTCATCTCCATGTAATGAGAAATATGAAGAAATATGTGCATATACATATTTAAATTAACATACTATCCTGTATTACGAATAGCTAACATCCGTTTTGCAGGACAAAATTCCTAAAACGGACACATCACATAGCATGTTAACATTTACACCATCCCTAAAACTAAACTATGCCAGTTTTGTCGCAGGGAAGCATTCAGACCTATTACTCGGTCAAAGTCCAAAAAGGTCGCAGGCCTACAGCCAATCATGTCTTCATCTGACCAGTCTAATCCAGTTTCTCGCGAAGAATTTGACAGATTAATTAAACAAACTACAGATTTGGCTGTTCTGCTTAAAGAACTACATCAATCTACTCAGGGTCCAAAGATACCCATACATGCTGAATCCTCCACATAAGGGGGAACTCAAGGTTCTGATAAAGCCATTACAGTACCTGAACTGCAGTTGGATACAACCAACAAAAGTCATGATGCCACCCATCTCACAAGAGATCCAGACACCGGTGACATCAGAAAGAAAGTTCTTCAAGTGGAAGAGACCCTTCGCGCTATCAAAGGAATTGGTGCACACCGGAGTGTTTCATATGCCGACCTTTGTATATTCCCTGGTGTTCATTATATAGATAAGTTCAAAACTCCTGACTTCAAAAAGTATGATGGGTTAGGAGATCCTTATACACATTTGAAGGTGTTCATTGGAGAACTTGGATCTTATGCAGAGGACGAGAAGCTCAGAATGCAGCTATTCCAAAAGAGTATGACTGGAGAAGCCCGTTCATGGTATACCAGATTAGACAACTCAAAGATCCATAGCTGGGAAGAGCTAGCTCACGCCTTCCTTACATAATACAGCTTCCAGTCTCAAATGGCTCCTGACTGATACCTGATTACCAAGGTCAAGAAACAGTCCAATGAGTCTTTTAGAGAATATGACCAAAGGTAGAGGCGCCTTGTTGCTCAAGTAACTCCTTCTATGACAGAGTCAGAGATGGTCATGACCTTTATCAACATACAAGAAGCTCTTTTCTATGAAAGAGTCTTAGCTGGCATCGGTAAACCAGTTTCTGAAATGATTAAACATGGGGAGATGGCTGAGATGGGATTGAAGTTAGGAAAGATTCAAGACCTAGTTGCCCTTAAAGCTGTTGCTGAGCACATCCAATCTAGAAATTATGGAATCAACCCCCGGAGGGTCCATAAAAAGAAAGAGGAGGATATTTTCCTGATACTATAGGGTCAAAAAGGCAATCAGACTATGCCTATCCAGAGGAGAAATTACACTCCCTTTGAAGCACAGTCTTCAAACCCTCCAATGCCTAAGGGTGGAGAAGTAAAACGCCATCGAGTGTTCACACCCCTAGGGGATTCACTCGAGAACATTCTCAATCTTCTGACCACTCAGAAGAAAATTATGCATCTTCTTCCACCAGCCAACCCTAATGGGAGGGGTTTCAATGCTACTCAAAAATGTGCTTATCATACCGGAGCACCTGGACATGATACTCAAGATTGTTAGGCCTTAAAACACAAGATCCAAGATTTGATAGAAAACGGTGAGATTGTGGTCACCAAACCAGATCAACCTCATGTGCAAGACAACCCTCTTCCTCCACACAAAGAGGAAGAGGTCAACATGATTAATTGGAGCACTGGACAAGGTTCCAATTTTAACTACGAAGCATCCCCGATCCTCAAAGACGGTGTTGACAAATGGGATTATGCAAAGTTCTAGTTTACGATGGAACGAAAGATGAAAGCTCTATGCAAGTAAATTGAGCAATTGGCAGAACTGGTGATCTATCAGCATCAAGTCACACGCCAATTAGTCAGTCAGGAGCATACTAGTCTCCTTTCCTTGGTTATGAATACTTCATCGTCACCTTCAAAATATGAAACATTGGAGGACAAAGTGACGAAAAGAGCAACTGCCAAAGCTTGTCGGGATTTTGCCAATAGAAGGGAATTTACATACCTGGGCCAACCTATAGAGGAGATACTTCAAATGCTAATCAATGAAGGAAGAATCATTTCCCTCCTACCTCCAATCAATCCCCGTTCAAGACGGTTTAATCCTGATGGAGTATGTCAGTATCTCTCTCATTCTCGCGGTCACAGTACGGAAGAATGCTGGTCACTCCGCCACCTTATTCAGAACTTAATCGATAGCGGTGTCCTGTAACTGGCAGACAATGATACTGTGTTATTTGAGAGTGAAAATACTTGTCCCATTAAATGGAAGGGACTGGTAGCAGTCATATCCTCTAAGGTCGATGAGACTGTTAAACCACTCACAATTCAGCTCAAAGGAATTAATAATCCTTTGAAAGTGGCTGCTCTAGAGCCCATGATGTTGCCATTCAGACCACAATATCATGTTGTCAGCTTACAGAAAGTTCCCTGGAATTATGGAGAAGCTGAAGGATTCACATTTCATACAACTGCTGCAGTGTTGAAGGAGAATGAGAGTGATACAACGGGTGATGAAGCCTACTGTTAAATCAAAGGGGAAAATTCCCATAGAGAAGATTGAAAAATTCCTCCGTGCTATTCATAATGAAGCCAAGGTGGTTTTAAGCTTAAGAGAAGCTCCACATCAAATTTCAATACTAGACTTGGTTTTAACTTCTGAAGATCACAGGAAGATTCTACTAAAGGTTTTGGAAGAAGCCTACTTGCCAAAATCAGTGGATGTGGAAAAATTTCAACATCTGGTTGATCACATTTTCAACAACAATGTGATCTCTTTCACTGATGATGACATACCACCCGAAGGGACTGGTCATTGTAAGCCGTTGCATATTACAGTTTTGTCCTCTAGATACATGTTAGCTGGAGTCTTTGTAGATGGAGGTTCGTCTTTGAATATCTATCCTTATGCTACGTTGCTGAAAATGAATGTCAATCTCCAGCGAATCCGAAGTAGCCATACGATCATTAAAGCTTTTGATGGATCCCTCCGAAATTTAGTTGGAGAGATTGAGCTGCCAATTGAGATTGGTTCCCATACATTTTGTGTATCTTTTCACGTGCTCAAAATAGATACAGGATACAACCTACTTCTAGGGAGACCGTGGATTCATATGGCTGGGGCAGTCCCCTCCACTCTTCATCAGCAACTTAAATACATTATCAACAATAGCCTAGTTACAGTCAACGCTGAACCGGAATGCCCTCAACAGGGTGACATACCGTTCATCAGTTTTAATTCTGATGTTAAGCCGGTCAGTTTCCACACTTTGGAAGTAAGCAACCCTCAATATCATGCCATTGGGACTCTATTTCCCATACCCAAGATTTCTGTCGAAGTGATGGCAGCTACTCAAGAAATGATGTCATTGGGACACCAGCCGGGACAAGGACTGGGAAAAAATCATCAAGGTATTAAGCACCCTATCCAAATGTCCAGTCAAACTGGGACAACCAGACTAGGCTATGCTGCCAGTACCAGTTCCAGGAATCCACATAAGCATAAGCAGATTCCTTCCATTTCAGCCACACGGCTATTACTTCCATATGTACATCCAGAGTCCTCACAATCTCTTGCAAAGATGCTAGCCAACGTAATGGCTATGTTATTTCCTAAGCCGATACCGGTAAAGTAGAAGGAAGTCTTTGTTCTAGATCCTAAGGTGGATGAAGAGGAACGGAAAATTAAACAAGACATCGTCCGAATGATGTCAGGTGTACGCATCATTGTCCATGATGAACATACTAACAGATATACCCCAAACGATGATTGCCCAGACGTAATGGTCATCATTCGGGAGAAGGAGGATGATGGCAGCCCCTCCACCATTGCAGTCCCCCAGGACTTTGCCCTTGCCAATTAGAGCAGCACTCCTTGCATTGGTCAACAAGGGTAAAATGGTCAGGACTTCTTTCTGGCCTGTAGATATCATAACTGCTTACTTTTTTGTACAGTATTAGTAGTTGTTTTGTCCGTACATGCTAACATTATGTATGATTAAATAGTTTATATATATATATATATATATATATATATATATATATATATTAAGTGAAAGCATATTTTGTTTCAGGACTCTAAACTTCGATGTGCCTGTACTTGCTGATAAGATGCCTCTTCTCCACAAGGATTGTAACTTTGATGAAAAGTTGGACTCAGACTTGCTAGAAATACAAGAGGACATTGTGGTGCCTCCGGAGATCAAAGAATGGGTCGAAGACAAACCTAAACCCAACCTTGATCAAATCACCTCCTTCAATCTTGGAACCTTAGAAAATCCTAAGTTAATCCAGATTGGTTCAGACCTTACCCCAAACCAGAGGAATGACATGGTTACGTTACTAACCCAATTCCAGGATGTGTTTGCATGGTCTCATGAAGATATGGTATGTTTGTCCACTGACATTGTTCTTCATCGCCTTCCCATCAAAGAAGGATTCAAGCCAGTCAAACAGAAACTCAAGCGATTGAAACCTCAGTGGAGTTTAAAGGTGAAAGAAGAAATTGTGAAATAATTTCAAGCTGGTATTATCATGGTGTCCACATATCCTGAATTGATATCCAACATCGTTCTCGTGCCTAAGCCTGGAGGAAAGGTGCGAGTTTACGTGGATTATTAGGATCTGAATAAAGCTTGCCTTAAGGATAGCTTTCCTGTGCCTTTTATCCACATTCTCATTGACAATACTGCTCAATACGACATGTACTCCTTTGTTGATTGCTTTGCGGGGTACCATCAGATCATGGTTACTGAGGAGGATCGTGAGAAAACTGCTTTCATCATGCCTTGGGGAACCTTCTGCTACAGACGGTTATCTTTCAGCCTCATCAATGTCGGAGCTACCTATCAGAGAGCTATGATGGCCCTTTTCCACGACTTAATGCCCAAAGAGATAGAGATCTACGTGGATGACATCATCATCAAGTCCTGGAAGGAGGAAGACCACTTAGATCATCTTAAAAAGCTTTTCAACAGGTTGCGTAAGTACAACTTGAAGTTAAATCAGGCAAGTTGCTAGGATTTCTAGTCAGCCACAAACGAATCGAGCTGGATCCCACCAAAATCCAGGCCATTATGAAAATGCCAATTCCTCAGACAGAGAAGGAAATACGGGGATTTTTGGGAAGAGTCAACTTCATTAGTAGGTTCATTTCTCAACTCACAGCAACCTGTGGGCCTATCTTCAAGCTGTTAAGAAAGAACTCCTCCATGAAATGGAATGATGAGTGCCAGAAGGCCTTCCTTATAATCAAAGAGCAGCTAGTCAAAGCTCCTATTTTTGGTACCACCCAGGGATGATGTTCCCCTATTCATGTACCTGTCCATAAGTGACAATGCCATGGGCTGCATGCTGGGTCAGAAAGACAATAGAGGCCGAGAACGATCTATCTATTACCTCAGCAAAAGATTCAGCAGCAGTGAACACAAGAACACTTTGATTGAGAAGACTTGTTGTGGGCTGCCATGAGGTTACAACATTACCTCCATGGGCACACAACTCATCTCATATCCCACGTGGATCCTCTCAAGTATGTGTTCAGTAAACCCATACTGAATTGTCAGCTGTCTAGATGGCAGTTGATTCTGCAACAATTTGACATTGTTTACGTGACGCAAAAGTCCATTACAGGTCAAGGAATTGCGGATCAACTAGCCGCCGCACCTTCAGGGGACTTCAAACCCTTGAAAATATACTTTCCCGATGAAGGGGTAATGATAATTCAGCAACACAATCAGTACGATACACGTCAAACATGGAACATGTATTTTGATGAAGCTGTTAATACGAAAGGTTCTAGAGCTGGAGCAGTTCTAGTATCCGGTACGGGGGAACAGTATCTCGTCGCCTTCAAATTGTAGTTTGTCAGCACCAACAACACAGCTGAGTATAAAGGCTATATCATGGGGCTAAAACTTGCCCATTTAATAGGTATAGGATGGTTAACTGTCTTTGGGGATTCAGAATTGGTAGTCAAACAATCCACGGGAACTTATCAAACCAAAGAGCTACGTTTGCTGCCTTACCATCGGCAAGTTTTATAGATGGCTTCGAAGTTCGAAGAGATCTCCTTTCTACATATTCCTCGTAATAGGAATGACTTAGCAGACGCATTAGCAACTTTGGCCTCCTTGATTCACATACCTGACAAGGAACACATGCCAAGCGTCATATTTGCCCTATAAAAGGCACCAGCCTATGGGAACTATGTTGGAGAAGTATCGGATGAGCTACCTCCCATCCAACAACCTTGGTATCAGCATATCAAGGAGTACTTGTGAGATGGATCTACACCCGCTGAGGCGAGCCTGACTGAGCAAAGGCAGATTTATCGACTTGCTATGAAATTTTACCTGAGCGGAGATGCACTCTATAAGAGAGATGTAGGAATAGGTCTCCTCAGATGCCTGGATAAGGATCAAGCTCAGAGACTCATGAATGAGGTCCATGGTGGAGTATGTGGCCCACACATGAGTGGCCCCCTCCTTGTTAAGAAGATCCTCAGGACGAGACATTACTGGTTATCTCTCAAGGTTGACTGCAATGACCATGTCAAGAGATGTTATCAATGCCAAATTCATGGGAATGCTATCCACGCCCCTCCACGGAAGCTCCACAATATGAGTTCACCTTGGCCCTTCTCAATGTGGGGAATGGATGTGATCGGGCCCATCGAGCCCAAAGCCAGTAATGGACATCGATTCATCTTCACCATGATCGACTACTTTACCAAGTGGGTAGAAGTAGCCTCCTTCCCCAGGGTTACCAAAGAAGTCATCGTTGCTTTCCTCAGAAATAATGTCATTTGTCAATATAGACAACCAGAGGTAATTGTATCAGACAATGCTAAGAACCTCAACAACAAAATGATGGAGGAGTTATGCAATAAATTCCACATCAAACACCTTAACTCCGTTATCTACAGTCTAAAGATGAATGGTGTTTTTGAAGCGGCTAACAAAAACATCAAGAATCATGCAAAAGATGTTTGCCAACCACAACGGATGGCCTAACTTATTGCCTCTTACTTTGTTAGCCTACAGAACATCAATGCGCACTTCAACTGGGGCAACCCCCTACGCATTAACCTATGGGATGGAAGCAGTACTCCCTATAGAAGCAGAAATGGAATCCCTCATAGTGTTGATAGACGCTCAGCCGGATAAAGACCAATGGGTACAAGACAGGTATCACCAATTGTCTCTAATAGATGAAAGGCGAACCGCGGCTATCTTCTATGGTCAATTATATCAACAAAGGATAGCCCCATCCTACAACAGAAAAGTCCGACTACGGCAGTTTAAATAACATGACTTAGTTTTGAAGAAGATCATCGGCAACCAAGATCAGTCTAAGGGAAAATTCTCTCCTAACTGGGAAGGCCCATTTATTGTCAAGGAGGTATTGACAGGAGGTGCTCTCAGATTGCAGGAAATGGACGGCGATGAATTTACATAGCTTATCAACTCGGACACCGTGAAACGGTACTATGTCTGAAGTTACCATCAAGCAAACATCCTGGTATTGGATTATCATATCACCAGTCATTTCGGTTCTTCAACCCTTCATTTCATACAACTCTTTTCCACACTTTGCCCCTCAGGGAAGCATATTCTTTAAGTCAGCAGCCTGGCTTCACTGCGCTCTTACAACTTTGGTCATCCCACTAGGGATTGAACCTCTCGCATTTACAGTTTGTCCCCCCAAATATGGGATCAAACTTTTCACACCTGCAGTTTATCCTCAACCTAGGATCAAACTTTCTCTTCTCCGCACTCTGACCTGCACATGGGATTAAGCTTTTCAACTCGTCCTGAGGGGCGAACTACGTCGACCTGATCTCCTTGATACACGGGAGTACGTAGGCAACCATATTTTATATGGCCCGGTCGTAATAAACAAAAAATAATAAAAACATTTCTACCCTTTTCTACAAAAACAAAAACCACAAAAACACTTCTACAACCTTCTTCATCAATAAAGCTTCTACACCTTTTCTACCATAAACAGCGTTGAACCTCTTACACCATGTTCAAACTATGCAGACCTGATCTCCTCTTCAATAGGAGTACGTAGGCAGCCATTCATGGTTCGGTCTAGTCCCCTACTAAAACACAAATACTTGTCAACGGTACTAGGATCAAACTTCAATCCACCACATTTCATTGGCTTCAGACCAAAGGAATGGAATTACCTGAACTCCTCCCAAATAGGAGATTCAGCGACCATCTAAGCTGCGGTTGTTTCTCAAAGAGCAACACCAATCCATAAGAGATGGAATTAACTAGGCTCCTCCTAAATAGAGGTACTGGCAACCATCTGTGGTGCGATCAATCTCAGAGAGGAAAGCCACACTCCTTTCCATATTTCCATATAGAAACCAGTCCCAAGACACCGAAGATGGTAGGGATACACACAGATCCATGATCTATTCTGAACTATCCAGAGATAACTCAATGTCCATCTAGCAAGGAGGAATTCAGAATACATCAAGATCATAAGCCCTGAAGAAGTAGGCAAATATCAAGCGAGTATCAGAGCATATCTAAAAGGAAAGTGATCAAAAATATATTTCCCTGCTATATATAATACTATTTGATATACACAATGTAAATTGTACATGACAAAATGGCTAAGTTAGTCTGTGCAGGAAAATATAAGCCCATCTACAAATCGGTGTATATGCGAGCTAACAAGCCCAACATGGCATCCCTCTCTGAAGAAGGAGGCAAAGTTGTGGTCTCTTGTACGAGGATATCCACACGACCCAACAGATCTGTAGCCATCTGTATGGTGACCATATGCTCATCGATATAAGTGCTCATCTCTGCGATCATGCCAGTGGTAAGGAACCTCACTGCAGTACTATCTGTGACGGCTACATCCCGGGTAGATATGGCGCTATCCCGCTCAACTATCACTACATCTCTGGCTGATCTGGCCTTATTCCGCTTAATAAAAGTGGCATCTCTACGAGCTAAGGCCTTATCCCTCTCTAACAAGGATGCGTCTCTCCCATCAAGAGCTGTCAACATCAGGGATCTAGCTTGATCCCTCTCAAAGGTCATCAGATGAAGACTCCGCTCAAAGTACTATGCTGAATGTTGAAACACGATAGTGCTAGTACTGGGAGAATCTAAAGGAAATACTGGCAACCCAGTATATGGCTCCTCTTCGGTGTGAGAATCAATCTCCTGCATGGGCTCTCCACCATCTGAATCAATACTCGACAATGTGGATACTACCTCAGCTGATACAGTCTCTATCTCTATCCATGCGGAATACTCTGCGGAATAACTTGGATGACTAATGGAGAAAGCAGCTATCTCACGCTGATCCCAATATGCATACACACGGGATCAGTCCTCTGCTGAAAGATAGCGAGAAGCTAAACGCTGGCCCAGTGTCCCCTCGAAAGGATGAAAATCCTGAAACTGATCAAACTGCGGCATCACGGCCAGTGGATGGTAAGTAGTCATGCCCCTCAAACCAGCCAGAGGGATGCAATCCATGCCCGGAGCATGAGTAATAAAGTTGTAAGGTGAGACGAGCCCTGAGCACGACAATATACTAAATGGGTCTACGATCCCAGCTAAGAAAGCGGACTAAAACATAGCATCCGTACACTTCGCAGGCTGAAATGAATATGACATGGCTATATCATGGGTGAAATAATACCCATGTCGTCTGAAAGTGCCAATCGGTCTCAGATGTGACATAAATCGCACGTATAGCATGACCGAACTGCCAGTAAATACTCCTGTCAGATAAGTGCAGCAGTATGTAGCTGACCTCAATGTCTCGGCTATAATCATCGGTATAATGGTATGACCCTCCCTGAGAGCTCTCACTGCCATGATAACTCTTATGTCCAACTCATCCATATACTATGGCATGTAGACATATGATAGTACGTACAATAGCAGTACATCCACCCTGGCCAGACACCAATGAGCCTCCGGTGTGGTGAAATCCCCGGAATGTCGTCTATAACTATCCTCAAAGCCAAATCTGTCAAACAGAAAACACTGGGATATAACATGTCCATATGTAAGCTCATCCTACACCACCCTACGTCTCAATCCAATGAGGGTCATGAACCGTCGACTCATGTCCCCTAAAGCCATATACACGCAAGGTCTGTCCAGTGGCAGCATCATCAACCATGTGTACTCCTCCAGAGTGGGAGTCAACTCCTGGATCCCAAACTCGAAAACCTGTCTCTCCGGTATCCAATGCTCCAGCATGCCCTCCACTAATCCTGTGGGAACCTGAAACATCAAAAGGGTCATGGTATGCTGCAACAGCTGATCTGTGGTCACCCTATCTGAGGGTGACATACTATCATACCAATATCTCAAACGGGATGCCACCAATAATAGCGGTGTGTGATCTATGCAGCTGACTGTCGAAGCAGACATCTGTGTGGGCCGTATCATAATACCATCTAGGGCTCAATGTTGAATATCTCTGGACATACATACATATGCATAACATGATACATGCATAATAGGTAATAGATGGCAATATGATATAGGGAATGGAAAAACTATACATACATTCCTAAGTATATCATCATATAATACATCATCTCTGTACAACTAAAAATACAGGGAAATGGGGCACAGATGCCCTACTACTAACAGAGGCCTATCAAAAGATATAGAGAGAATGGGGCACAGCCACCCAGTAGCTAACAGAGGCCTATCAAAAGAAATAATGAGAATACACATCAGAAGAAGACAATGGTGTCAATATCTACATCATCAATCCTGTCCACCTGATGTAACTCCTCCTGAGTCACTGGATCTCTATCAACAGGGATGTCAGGCCTATACAAAGGAGGATTTGCGCAGGTAAATCCAAATGGGTCATTTGAGAGGCCAGCTCCTGAGCTGGAAGGATCAAACGAATTTGCCTCTGTCGGATCTCTGCCCAAATGCCGGATAAAGAAATGTGCACGGTCCAGTTGCTGGGTCAAGCTATCAATCTGTGTCACATGAGTCAGATCTCGGATACAGGCTAGCCAATCTGTCATCATCACGGATCCTGGAACCATATCCCCCATGAACTGAGTGGCGCGGGTCTGGGCTTCAATGGTACGAGGGATCCACCAATGCTGGAATACATCCTGAGTGCAAAGACCCTCTGACAATGCAAAACCGTCAACACCTAACAATGGGATATCAATGACGAGTGACTGCGACACAAGCTAATAATGCCTGGCAAGAGGCAAGATCGAAATACAGATCTCTCATGTGGTGCTCCTAATAGCACACTCTCCTAAATAGAGCTCCCATCCTCCATCTGTGAAGAGAGGAACCCTACGGGTGGAAATCACGTACTTGACACCAGTCGGGTACCCATCCTCAAATCTAACGGCCAAATGTTCCCCAGAATATGGAATCCATATGATGACATCCGTTGTCAACAACTCCAACTGTAGGCGACAATGAGTGTAACCCTCAGCCACGGGGACCTCCGCCAGTATGGAATGATGTCATCGCCGTCCTCGTGGGTAGGTATCTAATCCTAGTACACTCACTGGACGTAGACATGGGAGCCTCTCATAGGCCCAAAACTGCCAACACAAAGGCAAACATCTGCTATCATTTAACACTCTTAACCTATACATGGTAAATGACAAGAGAAATACCTACCAGCAGAAATGGGTAAAATCCTAACCAAGCCTCGATCAAGCCCTACGAGCGCATACGCATGCCCCTGAGGAAATAGGCAAAGGTGTAGGAGACCCAATCATACTCTCCTATATGATCCACATGTCGAGTGGCGCTAATCAAAGCGAATGATACCGTAAAAGAGTTATCTGCTATGAAGCAGCCCCTAATGATCATCAAGAACAATCGCCGAAGAATGCGATCCCTGACTCTGACATCAGCTGGTATGAGCTCGCTTAATAGCCCACTCATAGCATCTACGCTCAAAGGACCCGCACAGACAGTCCTGCCCTCGAGCGCCTCCGCCGGAACTCCTAACAAGGATCTGACGGTAGTCGGGATAATATCAGCCGTGCAAGGCACTGGCGCCCCTCCAAACTCCATACCTGTGATAAACTGCCAATCCATCGGTGTCATCATGACCTCACAGTCCAATAAATGGAGAGACTGGGTCTGGTGAAACCAGCGCTCAGACAATGCCCTAAGGTAACCCCAAGGACAGCGACGGGGAAGGTTGGAAAAGAATGCTCCAAAACCCCAGTCATACACAATCGCTCTATAGTTAGGATGAAGAGCCTGGTACATGGAGTGTATGCTGAACCAGTTCCCTCGTGGCTGTGTAAAGTCAGGAACCTACATGAAATACAGATCAACATCAAAACCTTTTTATCCTCATTAATAGGAAAGAAGGAAGATTAAGATCTAACGTATACCTCGTTGGCATGCAAATACATCGAGGGATGTCTGCTCAAATCACCCAGAAGCTCTTGGTTTACCAGCTGAATACTCGAGAGGTCCCTACGGGGAACATGTACAGCAGGAGCGGGGTCTGCAACTGGAACATCCTCCTCCTCATCCTCGACATCCGGTACATCAACCCGGACTAGACGTATCATCGCCTCCACCAACCGACGAGGTTGTCTAACAGAACGGGGTCGAGACACTTCAAAAGCCCTCCTCCGTACACCAGAAGTGGTCCTACGGGAACTACTCGGCTGATCTGGATCTAAAATATCTAGACAACAAGTCTCTAAATCACCTCAAAAAGGGTGTGGTATTTTCTAACCTGGAGCTTTTTAAAATGCATTTAATGACTATATGCATGCATGCATCATTTTAACATACATCCACAGTAGAGTTAAAAATGCATGACTACTCAATGTCTACATTTTGGAAAATTTTGCCATAGTTTCCTCTATAAATAGGACTATCCACATGCACATAGGCATGACTAGGTGGCCATTCAGTAGCACACCTGCCCACAGTCACATAAATCATATTTGCATCAAAAAATCAAAGTCATCAATCCATAAGGGTAGCCTAATTACCAGGATTACTTTGCTTTCTCACCTGTGCTCATTTGTCCTCAAATAGGATAAGAAATAGCAGAAAAAAGGTGCCAATTTGACTATCTCAAAAGTTAAATTTTTTCATCAGTATGTTCAGCATGGTTTAATACTAACATTTACTATGTTGAATATTTTTTATCAAGTCATTTGAGCATACATAAGCACTACTATGTGTTTAGATGCATTTCACATGATAAGTTATTTTCCAACAGATAAAAACTGGAAAAAAGTACATGCATACGTTACCAGGACAGTGTAGAACACTTGTACGGTGATAGACTTTGTAGAAAGACGTCCGAACTTAGCAGATCTGAAGAAGAGCTCTCAGATTTCTTTCGCGGCGCAACTTGAAAATGACTTATGAAAGCAACATGCATGACTTTAATGTCCACGGTTAGCCGCAGGTCCATCTGTGGCTACAGCTGGTGTACCTGTGGCACCCCTACGTGGGTCCTACCCCTCCAGCTCAGTCTAGTTTGAGTTGTAAAGGAGTTTGTACAAGCTAAAAAGGCCAAATCAGGGATAAAAACGCTACGCGATTGAGCAGAATAGCCTGAAACCCTGGTTTTTCTGGACCCGACTATGGCTTTCTTTTCATCCGTTGGTATGCGCCCGAACACAGGGTTTACTATACCGATGATCCAAGTCGTTGCATACCACATTCAAAAATACCGTACAGAGGTTCAATGCCTTCAATACAGGGTTGTCACCCTAATCTTTTCAAACACTTCCCCGGCGGGGGTTACAATGCAATCTCAAAAAAGGACATCCCCGGCAGGGGTTACAACGCGTGGTCATTTGTCCCTAAACGGATCCCCGGTGGGGGTTACAACGCATGTTCCGCTGATACACACATCAGCAAGGATAAAACAGTTCCCCGGCGGGGGTTACAACGCATATTTTTCGTTGATATACATGTCAGCGAAGGTCAAGCAACCTTGACTTCAGTTCAGTTGTTAGCAAGTAAACCCAACGTCGCATCAGAAGCCATCCGATGATTGCATCAGTTGATACACACGTCAACAAAGTCCAAGCAGCCTTGGCATTTATCCCTAGCAGGGAGTTCATCCGTTGATATACACGTTAACAGAGGATCAACCCACGGCGGGGGTTACAACGCGTGGTCAATCGTTGGTTCACACGTCAACGAAGGTCGGGCAGCCCTGACAACACATACTATTGGCAGTAAATCTAACAGAACTGTGATATGTCCTGGCGATACAAACCAAGAAAGATCAACATCATCGAGGAGGATCGATGATGGAATATGTTATACACATCCTCAAATAGACAAAGTTTTATCCCCACAGATCTCTTGTACACGAGAGGCACATCTTTGAAGTAAAGTCTGTATCCAGGATTAAGGACTTTGGTGATAGCCCCAACGTCAACATCCTGATAGGTTTGGATCACACATCCAAGCTTGCCATCATCACCATCACCGGTAGAAGCAACAGGGAGCCGGTAATCATCCCTAGCATGTTGGAAAGCAATGCATATGCATCATACACTTGAATCATATTGCTCCATATTGCATCATGTTTATCTTGTTGCATTTCAAGTGTCTAGGATTCTTTATCATATCCATGTCATTGCATCGCATGAATATGATAAAGAGGGGCATCTGTAGACACTTAAAATTTTCTGCACACCTGTTCCTGACATTACAGGAGGGCAGATTCGTCTTTCAGAGATAACCTTGGAAGATAGATCACATCCATTCCGGATACTATCGGAAGTTCAACCACAACTCCGGATACTACCGAAAGTTCTACCAAAACCCCGGAACACACACTGAGAGTAACAGCCTCAACCCCAAAACACACACCGGGAGTAACAGTTCCAACCTCAGAGATAACACTGAGGCCTGCAGTTCCAATACTGAAAATTCCACCGGAGAAGGCCGATTCATCCCAGACCAAAAACTTGTTTGGTAAAATCTAATTACGCACAACACGCAAGTATACATGGTCAACAAGTAATAAAGTGAAAGCAGAGTATCGTTCCCATGAGGAATTGTTTAATAAAATTCACTAAGTACTAACCCATAACCAACTCAATCTTATTTAAACGAATGAATTTCAATTTATAAGTAAACTAATTCTAATTACCACAAGTTAATTTAAGATTAGGGAGATTTAAGATCACAACTTCACTTATTGCTTCATTTAAGTTAACACACTTCTCATCAATTATTCTCTATCCTAAATTGTTAATCAAGAACACTAAAGCAGATAAAACCACCTCTCGATGCATAATACCCATACTCATTTAAATCCACAGATGATAGAATTAAGCAAGACACCTTGATTAACTAATCCACTATATCTCTATGTGAATTACAATTAAAAAGGATTTAAAGCACAAGTTCTCTATAAGATTACATATGGCGTAAAGGCATATCTCTATCCTAAACACGAATCATGAAATCCATCTATGCAGAAATCATAAACACATGCTATCATGATAAGATCTAAATCAATACTTCATCTCTCGAGTTCATATAGATTATCACGGTAATTGCTAGCTAGACAATTAAGCAATTAAGTCCAAATCTCAACAAACAATCCTCATAATAGAACATAATAATTGATAGCGAAGCATATTAAAATAAACTACACAATAAGATCCATTGTAATCTTAAACAAAGAATTAGTTCCTTATTATTGAATTAAAACTAAGAATCCACAATTGAATACACATTAAAAGACAAAGATAGAAGAATAATAAGAAGATAGAATCTATTGTTTGTAGATTTGATACTCTCTCCTTGCTCCTTCTTTGAATCTTCAATGGTCTCCAAGTTACTTCAATCTTCAAATCTCATAAGAACTAGTGTTTTCTCCTATTCTACTCTAATCTAATCTAATGGAATCCTCCCTCTCTCTAATCTCTCCTCTAATCCTTGTGATTCTCCTCCTTTTATAAGTCTCTTTATATGTCTTTAAGTCCTCTTGGAAGTCCTTGAGTCAATCGGATCGAAACAATCCTTCTCGAACTCAAATTTGGATAAAAACTGAGTTTTCTGCGCGTACCCCCGCCCCGGCGGGGGGTATAAGGCTAAAATGGCCCGCCCCGGCTGGCATGCACACTGTTTTACAGCTGGTATGCCCGCCCCGGCGGGGGTTTTGTGAAGGAAAAGCCCGCCCCGGCCGGGGTCTTGTTTTTGCTCTAACATCCTTTGGGAAAATAGCCATAACTTTTGATCCGGAAAGAGTTACGAGGCCCGCCACCTATCCAATCGAAGATATCGACGAGCTCTACAACTTTCATTCTTTGAGAATTGACAGATTCGGATTGGATCAAGGTGGAAATCGGGATTAAAGTAGATGTTATGTAAATTACAAATATGAGAACTCTTAGCTTTGATCTTCGTTGATAAAAAAGCCATAACTGTGATAACCCGAGATTTCGAATAATCAAAATTTATGATTTTTTTTTATTAATATTAATATTAATTATCTTTTATGTGACAAGTATCGGTGATACGAGTCTCGAGAAAGTCAATGTGTATTGACTAATAAAATTAGAGTAGAGTTGTGCTTAACAGCTTTAAAAACCCTAACCCTAATTTCTGGATAGGATTTCGGTAGAAAATATAATTAAAATAATTATATTAATGATTACGTGTTTATACTGTATAGAAATTTATTGATCAATGATTGATCGGATAAGGTTTGAAATTAATAAAACCTAATAAGAGATTAGAAACTCTAATCTCAGGATCAGAAACTCTAACGTACCGTTGGAAACCCTAATCGAAAGCCGAAAAACCATAATTTTAAATTCGGGAATCTTAAACCCTAAATTAGGAAACCCTAATCCTAATTGGCAAGCCTAATGTGTGTATTAAACTTAAATATGATTAGAAAACCCTAATTATATTTTAGTTATATTAATTTCTATTTTACAAACCCTAATTGTAATTTAGAAAAATTATTTTTCTAATTAAAACCCTAATTCGTGGATTGTAAACCCCTAATGACCATTTTGACCCTAATTGCTAAATTAAGCAATTTTAATTAGGAATATTAATCCTAATTAGCAAGATTGAATTTTATTATTAGAAAATATTAATATAATTATCGAATCCTAATTATAATTTGGAATTATTAATTTTCTATTTTGGAAACCGAAATTTGAAAATTTGGAAATTAAATTACAAATCTAAAGGGTTTAAACCCTAAACCCTAAAGGGTCCAAACCCTAAACCCTAAAGATTTGTGCATTGGACAAGTTTGGCCTTAAAATTATTTTATAAATGACCAAAATGCCCTTTTTATATTCTTTAAATGGTAACTTGCAAAAATGCTAGCCCCTTTAGTTGTTGAACAACTATGTTGACTTGGTGACACAACATATCAGCCAAATCAGTCGAAAATCTCATCCTAGCAACAATATAAGTAATATATATAGAATTAAAGAAGGAGAAAATAATAAAAAGCTAACCATTTTGCTCCATTCTCTCAGCAACTCTCTCTCTCTCCTAAACCAACGAAATTGATAAGTATACCAGTCACTTATACAGCCCTAGATCAATCAATAACAGATTGGAGAGCCAAGATCTAAAATTAGTCAAGAAAAGGTATAACCCTAATTTGACATTTGATCTTGTATGCTAAGAAACTTTTTTGTGTTTTTGTGTTTAGAATCTTGCTAATGGATGTTTTATGTTAATCTATGATGATCAAACATATATCCATAGCATCAAAGTGCCTTAATTTGGTGTTTTTCCAAAACTGTCAAGAACACGATTTGTGGTCTGACGAGCAAATGTCAAGAGCCACAGATCCGTGTATGTTTTTGATTTTTCATGTTTTATGTTTTGTATTGGTAGCCTGCTATGTTGTCTATATTCTGCAAGTGGTATTACAACCATCAGATGTATAGATCGTGAGTTATGATCGGTCAAGCATCATTGACCGACGTTGACCAACTGAAATCTAGGTAACCTAGAAATTTGAAAACCGAGTCTGACAAGATATTTAAGCTCCTTGATCTGTCAGTACAGTTCGTGTTTGATGTTGTTGTTGTAATAAATTTGTAGCCTGTATAATATACTATAGATCTGGGTCTTTAGAACGCTTAAACAATCAACAGGTAAATCGTGACAAGTGGTCAAAGTAGGCCACTCGCACTGAGTTTGTATTTCTGGGAATTTACAGAAACTTGATGAACGAATTTTCTGACATACTTTGACCGCTTGATAACTTGTGATTTGTTTGTTGTTGGACCGATTTGTTGCTTTGGTATTGTTCCTTGACATAAGTACTACAACCTAAAACAATTAGATTACAAGAATCATGACTAGAATGATTAGCAAATTTGGCTCCAAGGAAGCCACTCGAACTGCCTGGGTTTCTAGAAAACCCAGGTGACGTCTGACAGCATGTTTGATTGCCCAGATCGTCATGTTGTGTTGTGTTATGGCCTAGTTGATGGTTGGTTGTTGTAGTCTTATAATCCAGCTACACGATCCATTCGCAAACAAGCCCAGAAATGATTTACATAGAGAATTAAGGGTGGTCAAAAGTTGACCCTAGCACTGCCGGCTGTCAGTGTTCTTGAGCACAAGAACACCAACAACGACGCTAAGTGTCGCTATAGGCTATTAGCGACGATTTATTTAATTTTTATTTTCTGAATATTCTGAAAATTATTTAAAAATAGAAATAAATTCTAAAAATTACCAAAAATGGTTTTAAAAATTATTTTAAATTATGAAAAATAATTTTTAACCAATTGGAATATTTTTCATTAATATTTATAATTATTTAAATATTAAAAGTATTTAATTTATTTAATTAGTATATTAAATAAATTAGATAAAAATGATTTAATATTATGAAAAATCATTTTAAAAAAGAATAATGTATTTAAAAATATTTTGAGTTATAAAATGTGACTTTTAATATTTTTAGAGAATTTTCATTAATAATTTAATATTAATGATATTAGATTTATTTAATTATTAAATTAAATAAATAAGATAAAAATGATTTTATGGATTTAAAAATTATTTTAAAAAAGAATAAAGTGTTAGAAAATATTTTAAATTATAAAATATAATTTTTAATATTTTTGGAGAATTCTCGTTAATAAATGAATATTAATGATATTAGATTATTTATTTATTAAATTAAATAAATGAATTAAAAATGATTTTATTGATTTAAAAATCATTTTAAAATGAGAAAATTGATTTAAAAGTATTTTAAGTTATAATTAATGACTTTTAATATTTTGATAATAATTTTATTAATATTTAAATATTAATGGTGATGATTTAAAAATGAGTTTAATTACTTTAAAAATCATTTGAGTAGAATATTGATGATTTAAAAATATTTTAAGTTATTAATAATAACTTTAATATTTTGACAAGTATGTTATTAATATTTTTATATTATTAAATATTAATAATGATAAGATTATTTGATAATTAAATTATTTAAAAATGATTTAAGTGTTTGAAAAATTATTATAAATTATAAAAATTGTTTATAAGTTATTAAAAGCTTCCGGAAAATATTATAAATGATATTTGACTTATCTAAAATAATATTGAAGCTTAAAGACCAAGTTTAATTGACAATTAATGTGCTAATTGTCGGATAGGGTGATCAGAACACCGAAAATAGACCGAAGTCTAACCAGACCAAACTAGTTAGACTTGTTAAGTGTTTATATAGGTTATAAACACTAATGTGGCTATGTGGTAATGTGCCTAGGAGAAGTTTAACTGTAAATTTTAGTATTGTGTGTTATGAATGATTGTGCTAATTGTGAGACCGACATTGTTGATTATAGGTCTTACGAACGCAGTTAATTATATTGTGTAGCTGTAATCAACGCGAAAGGCAAGTTTCCTTACTCAACCTTGAGTTATATTCATTCAAATATTATAATGGTTAATTATTGCTAATTATACCATGTCCAGGGAATTTATTGTTGATTATTCGCAGTTAGTGCATGATTAATAATTTAAACTGAATTACTTATTGGAGAATATACCTTTGTAGAATAACTGTTGTTGGATATTCATATCGTAGAAGATAGAATTGACAGTACAGATAATTCCTGTCTATTGTCAAATTATGTTGAGAAATGTCTTAGCTAATTATTCTGGCTAGACGAACATTTGTTAGAACTTGATAAATTCGAGAAGAGAAGATAATTTAATTATTATTGATAGATCAATGCCAGTTTTATCGGCATGATCGAAAACTTGAATAGGTTTGAGAAGAGAAGTGATTAGATATTGAAATCATTGCATTTCGTTGTTAAATCAAATTCTGATTCAAAGACTGAGAAGAACAACCTTTTATATAAAGGAAACATTTTAGGTCATATATTCGATCGTTGCGCGCTGTTAAGTATTATACATAATATAGGATACAAGGAGTTGGCCGGCTCTAAGTACTTGCTGAGGGGTATGATTTAATCTTTATGGTTATCTGATACTCATGTGTATGTATCAAAGTAAATCTTTGATAGATACCCGAGAAAATAAGTTCAAAGATCTGGTGAGATCACTCAGCATAAATCTGGAAAATATTCTACTTTGTTATTGTGTAGAATTGATTCTTGTTTATTCAATAGAATATCATAGAAATTTTGAAAGCGTTGTACTCTTTCATTGTCAGATTATTGCGTTGCCTAGAATACGAGAAGACTTGTTATTGATTAACGATTTGTTCAGTTATTTCAAAGTTTTCCGAACTTTGGTTTCATTCTATCAAAATAGATAGTCTGTTCTTGTTGATTCATATACCTTTATTGTATGTCTTAACTTGCGGGGCAAACTTGTTGCTCACCCTTGCTATAAATAAAACATTTCAGCTAGGAACGAAGAGGCTAGCGGGTCAAAGAAGAACAAAGGCAAAGGCAAGATGTTGGAGTAGTTATGATGAACAACATTATTATGTTGTATTGTATTGTAAACCCTTTTTGTATATCTAAGGGGGTATTTCTGTAATGTTAAGGTTAGTGGACCTGGGACTTATGTATTAACAACTTATGTTAATGAGTTATGCATTCCTATTCATATTTAAATGGGTAGTTAGATGTTATTATATTGTGGATCGTGAACACTAAACTCGGGGGTCAGGTAACCCAGATTTGGGGGTGTCACAGGTTGGTATCAGAGCTATAAGCCTGAATTTGTAAAGAGCCCCAAGCCTCTCGTTGGTGACCTCCTTGTGTGGAATGCACCGAAGCCTGACTCTCCGTAGGGGACGTCGAGCCAGTCGGTGGCAAGCTGGTAGGTACCAATGTGAGGTGCTATGGTTGGAAGCACCATGAAAGTCACAGGTTGGTATCAGAGCTGTAGTGACCAAGGTGTCACCAGTTAGTAGAAGAGCTGTAGGTTATAAACTTTAAGTGGGGTGGGAGAAAACCCTAGGAATATAACCATACGCGTGATAGAGAAAACTCATTTAGAGTTCTAAGTGAGGGATTGCCGAAGTGCATTAATAGAGAGATAAGTGGACACATAGTGTGAGAAGTTTGTACTAATCAAGTTATTTAAACTGATTGTAGGATGTCTGGAGAAGGTGAAAAGAGTGCAGAGATGCTAGCGACTGTTGCACCGGTGCCAGAAGCTGAGGTGCCGGCACAAAGCAAATCAGTTGAGAAAGGAGGAGATGATGAACCCATGGTTAATCTGGGAAGCGATCATGACGATTATCCCGAGATGTATCTGAGTGGAGATGAGGAGGTAGAGTCTGAGCCAGCTAAGGTAGAGTTAAAGAATAAGGTCAAAGTTGGAGAACAAGATCACGAATCTGCAGAGGTTCAAGAACTCCGGAGCAAAGTATTTCTCTTGGAGGAATTATGGAAGACGGAGCGAGCATTACGCGAAATGACTGAAGAACGGAACGAGCTCAAGGCGCATATGGACAGAATAAAGGCGGAAGGTGGTGGATCACCTGAAGGAACCAGTAAGAAGGACAAGAAAAAGAGGAAGAGGGGCAATGACAGCCCTAATTCTGAAAAGTCAAGCCCGAAGAAGAAAATCAAGTGTGGAAAGACTCACGCGGGAGAATGCATGATGTGGAAGAACGTGTGCTTCAAATACAAGCAGGAAGGACATATTTCTCTGCATTGTCCTAAGCCGAATTTGAGGAAGTATTTTTCATGTGGGCAGACGGGTCATGGATTCAGCAAGTGTCCCAACAAAAGAGAACTGGTGAAGGGAGTGGTCGGTAGACAACTTAGATATATGTAATAGTATCGTTTGGGTAGAAGTATATGATATTAAGTGTTGTAATATCGAGAACGATGTTTAAGCATATGTAAATATATATATATATATATATATATATATATATATATATATATATATATATATATATATATATGTTTGTATGAATGAAATCTTTATTTTCTATATGAATATAAGATTAAGATTAATTTGTGTGTTCTTAAAACTCATACTTATGGCAAGTTAATGACTCATAATTATATGAAGTGTTTTGAACCCCTCAGCGAATGGACGCCAAAGGTCTGACTAGGATAAGTTCATACACTCGTATAATTGTGGCAAGTTCTTGAACTCATAAGTGTGGTAAGTTTGACGAACTGGTAATAACTGTGTGTGAATGGAGAATTACAACTTTTTGTGTAAAGTTGTGTTATTAATCCTGTTATGATTTAAAAAGGGATAGTAAATATATTAAGTACTATAAGTACTATGTGCTATTTGAATAAATATGCAATTATATGAGAATTATGTGTTGAATTCTTATTGTGCTAAGAATTTGTGTAAAGAAAGAGAATTAATATAAGATTTTTATTTAAATCAGGTCATGCCGCCTAGACGACAAAATCGAAACCAACGGGAAGAGCAATCGGTAAATAATGAAGGAGGTCAAGCTGACCCGATGCAAAACTTTGCGGATATGATAGCCCAAGCTATGGAAAATAGGGCTCCAGCAAGAGGGAGAGCGAGAAATTAGCCAGTAGATAGATTGGCTAACTTCAAGGATTTTAAAGCGGTAGGACCGCCTGAGTTCAAAGGGACCACAGATCCTATTGAAGCCCAAACTTGGGTGAAGGAGATGGAGAAAGCATTCGTTATCGCCAGAGTAGCGGAGGAACAAAAGACGGCTTTTGCAACTTATCTGATGAAGGGAGAAGCTAATTACTGGTGGGAGACGAACCAAGCGAGAGCTGGTACAGAGGTGGTGTTGTGGACAAGATTCAAGGAGATGTTCTTTGAGAACTACTTCTCACCAAGTATGCAATCAAGGATGGAAGTTAAATTCTTAGAACTTAAGCAGGAGAACATGTCGGTATCTGAATATGCTGCCAAATTCAACAAGCTGGCAAGATTTGCACCTCATCAGGTGGACACAGAGGCAAGAAAGGTGAGAAGATTCGAGAATGGATTGAAGCCGGGAATATACAACAAGGTAGCAGTATTGCAGATCAACACGTTCACGGCTTTGACGGAGAAAGCGTTAATTGCTGAAGGAGGGAGCGAAGCTGCGTCTCGATTCCATCAGGAGAAGAAGAAGAAGAAGACAAATGACGGTGGAAGCAGTGGTGGAAGTAACCCTAATAAGAGGAAGTGGAGTGAGAATACTCAGTCGGGTAATAAAACAGAAGATAATAGGAAAGGGAGGGAGTCATGTACGAATTGTGGGAAGAACCATGCTGGAGTTTGCCTGAAGAAGAAGGGAGTTTGTTATAACTGCGGACAAGAGGGGCATATGTCACCCAATTGCCCCAGTCCCAAGAAAATTCAAGGTTGTTTTGGATGCGGATCGACTGATCATTTGTTTCGGAACTGTCCGAAGAAGAATGCAGAAAAGGAAAGTAGAAACAAGGGACCCAGTGGCGGAACCTTGGAAACTCGAGGACCTGCACAGCCAGGAAGACCAACTGCCCGTACATTCAACATGACGGCGTAGGACACTGTGGCTACTCAGGAGGCGGCAGTAGGTAATGATTTCGTTTAGAATTTAATTACGCGAGTAATATGAGTTAGATATTTCTGTGAATTGTTTTCTTTTAAAGATTCAAGTCACAAGTTAGAATTTGAAACACAAATTAATATTGTGTTGATAAAAATGAATTGATGATACGACTTTAAAAGATTGTAGAGAATAAGAAAGCGGTGATTCCGAGGACGGAATCCTTTTAAGGAGAGGTGAATGTGATAACCCGAGATTTCGAATAATCAAAATTTACGATTTTTTTTTATTAATATTAATATTAATTATCATTTATGTGATAAGTATTGGTGATACGAGTCTCGAGAAAGTCAATGTGTATTGACTAATAAAATTAGAGTAGAGTTGTGCTTAACAGCTTTAGAAACCCTAACCCTAATTTCTAGATAGGATTTCGGTAGAAAATACAATTAAAATAATTATATTAATGATTATGTGTTTGTACTGTATAGAAATTTATTGATAAATGATTGATCGGATAAGGTTTGAAATTAATAAAACCTAATAAGAGATTAAAAACTCTAATCTCAGGATCAGAAACTCTAACGTACCGTTGGAAACCCTAACCGAAAGCCGGGAAACCCTAATTATAAATTCTGGAATCCTAAACCCTAAATTAGGAAACCCTAATCCTAATTGACAAGCCTAATGTGTGTATTAAACTTAAATATGATTAGAAAACCCTAATTATATTTTAGTTATATTAATTTCTATTTTACAAACCCTAATTATAATTTAGAAAAATTATTTTTCTAATTAAAGCCCTAATTCGTGGGTTGTAAACCCTAATGACCATTTTGACCCTAATTGCTAAATTAAGCAACTTTAATTAGGAATATTAATCCTAATTAGCAAGATTAAATTTTATGATTAGGAAATCTTAATATAATTATCGAATCCTAATTGTAATTTGGAATTATTAATTTTCTATTTTGGAAACCGAAATTTGAAAATTTTGAAAATTAAATTACAAATCTAAAGGGTTTAAACCCTAAAGGGTCTAAACCCTAAACCCTAACCCAAACCCTAAACCCTAAAGGTTTGTGCACTGGACAAGTTTGGCCTTAAAATTATTTTGTAAATGACCAAAATGCCCTTTTTATATTCTTTAAATGGTAACTTGCAAAAATGCTAGCCCCTTTAGTTGTTGAACAACTATGTTGACTTGGTGACACAACATATCAGCCAAATAAGCCGAAAATCTCAGCCTAGCAACAATATAAGCAATATATATAGAATTAAAGAGAGAGAAAATAATAAAAAGCTAACCATTTTGCTCCATGCTCTCATCAACTCTCTCTCTCTCCTAAACCAACGAAATTGCTAAGTATACCAGTCATTTATACAGCCCTAGATCAATCAATAACAGATTGGAGAGCCAAGATCTAAAATTAGTCAAGAAAAGGTATAACCCTAATTTGACATTTGATCTTGTATGCTAAGAAACTTTTTTGTGTTTTTGTGTTTAGAATCTTGCTAATGGATGTTTTATGTTAATCTATGATGATCAAACATATATCCATAGCATCAAAGTGCCTTAATTTGGTGTTTTTCCAAAACTGTCAAGAACACGATTTGTGGTCTGACGAGCAAATGTCAAGAGCCACAGATCCGTGTATGTTTTTGATTTTTCATGTTTTATGTTTTGTATTGGTAGCCTACTACGTTGTCTTTATTCTGCAAGTGGTATTACAACCATCAGATGTATAGATCGTGAGTTATGATCGGTCAAACATCATTGACCGACGTTGACCAACTGAAATCTAGGTAACCCAGAAATTTGAAAACCGAGTCTGACAAGATATTTAAGCTCCTTGATCTGTCAGTACAGTTCATGTTTGATGTTGTTGTTGTTGTAATAAATTTGTAGCCTGTACAATATACTATAGATCTGGGTCTTTAGAACGCTTAAACAATCAACAGATAAATCGTGACAAGTGGTCAAAGTAGGCCACTCTCACTAAGTTTGTATTTCTGGGAATTTCCAGAAACTTGATGAACGAATTTTCTGACATACTTTGACCGCTTGATAACTTGTGATTTGTTTGTTGTTGGACTTATTTGTTGCTTTGGTATTGTTCCTTGACATAAGTACTACAACCTAAAACAATTAGATTACAAGAATCATGACTAGAACGATTAGCAAATTTGGCTCCAAGGAAGCCACTCGAACTGCCTGGGTTTCTGGAAAACCCAGGTGACGTCTGACAGCATGTTTGATTGCCCAGATCGTCATGTTGTGTTGTGTTATGGCCTAGTTGATGGTTGGTTGTTGTAGTCTTACAATCCAGCTACACGATCCATGCACAAACAAGCCCAGAAATGATTTACATAGAGAATTAAGAGTGGTCAAATGTTGACCCTAGCACTGCCGGCTGTCAGTGTTCTTGAGCTCAAGAACACCAACAGCGACGCTAAGTGTCGCTATAGGCTATTAGCGACGGTTTATTTAATTTTTATTTTTTGAATATTCCGAAAATTATTTAAAAATTGAAATAAATTCTAAAAATTACCAAAACTGGTTTTAAAAATTATTTTAAATTATGAAAAATAATTTTTGACCAATTGGAATATTTTTCTTTAATATTTATAATTATTTAAATATTAAAAGTATTTAATTTATTTAATTAGTATATTAAATAAATTAGAGAAAAATGATTTAATATTATGAAAAATCATTTTAAAAAAGAATAATGTATTTAAAAATATTTTGAGTTATAAAATGTGACTTTTAATATTTTTAGAGAATTTTTATTAATAATTTAATATTAATGATATTAGATTTATTTAATTATTAAATTAAATAAATAAGATAAAAATGATTTTATGGATTTAAAAATTATTTTAAAAAAGAATAAAGTGTTAGAAAATATTTTAAATTATAAAATATAATTTTCAATATTTTTGGAAAATTCTCATTAATAAATGAATATAAATGATATTAGATTATTTATTTATTAAATTAAATAAATGAATTAAAAATAATTTTATTGATTTAAAAATCTTTTAAAAATGAGTAAAATAATTTAAAAGTATTTTAAGTTATAATTAATGACTTTTAATATTTTGATAATAATTTCATTAATATTTAAATATTAATGGTGATGATTTAAAAATGAATTTAATTACTTTAAAAATCATTTGAGTAGAATATTGATGATTTAAAAATATTTTAAGTTATTAATAATAACTTTAATATTTTGACAAGTATGTTATTAATATTTTTATATTATTAAATATTAATAATGATAAGATTATTTGATAATTAAATCATTTAAAAATGATTTAAGTGTTTAAAAAATTATTATAAATTATAATAATTGTTTATAAGTTATTAAAAGCTTCCGAAAAATATTATAACTGATATTTGACTTATCTAAAATAATATTGGAGCTCAGAGACCAAGTTTAATTGACAATTAATGTGCTAATTATCGGATAGGGTGACCAGAACACCGAAAATAGACCGAAGTCCAACTAGACCAAACTAGTTAGACTTGTTAAGTGTTTATATAGGTTATAAACACTAATGTGGCTATGTGGTAATGTGCCTAGGAGAAGTTTAACTGTAAATTACAGTATTGTGTGTTGTGAATGATTGTGTTAATTGTGAGACCGACATTATTGATTATAGGTCTTACGAACGCAGTTAATTATATTGTGTAGTTGTAATCAACGCGAAAGGCAAGTTTCCTAACTCAACCTTGAGTTATATTCATTCAAATATTATAATGGTTAATTATTGCTAATTATACCATGTCTAGGGAATTTATTGTTGATTATTCGCAGTTAGTGCATGATTAATAATTCAAACTGAATTACTTATTGGAGAATATACCTTTGTAGAATAACTATTGTTGGATATTCATATTCGTAGAAGATAGAATTGACAGTACAGATAATTCCTGTCTATTGTCAAATTATGTTGAGAAATGTCTTAGCTAATTATTCTGGCTAGATGAACATTTGTTAGAACTTGATAAATTCGAGAAGAGAAGATAATTTAATTATTATTGATAGATCAATTCCAGTTGTATCGGCATGATCAAAAACTTGAATAGGTTTGAGAAGAGAAGTGATTAGATATTGAAATCATTGCATTTCGTTGTTAAATCAAATTCTGATTCAAAGACTGAGAAGAACAACATTTTATATAAAGGAAACATTTTAGGTCGTATATTCGATCGTTGCGCGCTGTTAAGTATTATGCATAATATAGGGTACAAGGAGTTGGCCGGCTCTAAGTACTTGCTGAGGGGTATGATTTAATCTTTATGGTTATCTGATACTCCTGTGTATGTATCAAAGTAAATCTTTGATACATACCCTAGAAAATAAGTTCAAAGATCTGGTGAGATCACTCAGCATAAATCTGGAAAATATTCCATTTGTTATTGTGCAGAATTGATTCTTGTTTAGTCAATAGAATATCGTAGAAATTTTGAAAGCGTTGTACTCTTTCATTATCAGATTATTGTGTTGCCTAGAATACGAGAAGACTTGTTATTGATTAACGATTTGTTCAGCTATTTCAAAATTTCCCGAACTTTGGTTTCATTCTATCAAAATAGATAGTATGTTCTTGTTGATTCATATACCTTTATTGTATGTCTTAACTTGCGGGGCAAACTTGTTACTCACCCTTACTATAAATAAAATATTTCAGATAGGAACGAAGAGGCCAGCGGGTCAAAGAAGAACAAAGGCAAAGGCAAGATGTTGGAGTAGTTATGATGAACAATATTATTATGTTGTATTGTATTGTAAACCCTTTTTGTATATCTGAGGGGGTATTTCTGTAATGTTAAGGTTAGTGGACCTGGGACTTATGTATTAACAACTTATGTTAATGAGTTATACATTCCTATTTATATTTAAATAGGTAGTTAGATGTTATTATATTGTGGATCGTGAACACTAAACTCGGGAGTCAGGTAACCCGGATTTGGGGGTGTCACAATAACTCTCGCATCCGAACTCTGATTGGGATGATTCAAGATGTTCTGGAAAGCTAAGAAAAAGCTATACAGTATAATCCAAGTTCCAAGCCAAGAACATGCATCCAACTTGCTGTTAAAAGTCCTTCAATCCTCCCTTCTTGCATTTACTTGCGTATTTTAGTCCAAAAGATGTCCGAATTGCTTTTCCTTGCTTCTTCATGCCAATAGTCATCTTTTTCTTGCGTTTTCATATCCAAGCATATAGTCTACAAAATGAACACAAAATACATGAAAAGTAACAAAGAAATATGAGTTTGAGTAACTAATTCAAGTAATAGATACCGGATAAGTAGGTATAAAACCTACTTATCAAATACCCCCAAACTTAAACCTTTACTTGTCCTCAAGCAAAAACACAAAACAGCAATGCTATGCAATGCAACTAATCTACATGCCTACGAATCCAGCAGTAATGACATAAACAAGTTTATTCAACCGCCCTTAGAGAAAAATCAAGTAAACATGATAATACATCATATCAAAAATAAATCAGTAATTTCACAATCAATCATCAAATCTTAGGCTGTTATCACTAATATAGTGCGTGTGTGCTCCACAATAATGTTAACTGATATAAAATCAAATTTAACACATAACAAGTCTCTTCGAAGGCATCATACAGTGTAAAATCAAGAAATCTAAAAACAAGGTAGATCCAACTAAAATCAAACAATTACCAATATCAAGGGTCAACATGGGATACTTATGCTTTATTTTTCATCTACGGGGGCTTTTTGCTATTATTTCCCATTTTATTCATTTTTTTTGTTTATATACACATAGCTATACAATGTCTTATTCCCTTAGGCTTTTCAATGCTACCTTAACGAGCTTTCGACCAACGACTCCCAGACCATTAAGACCTTAGGGTGCTAGGTGTAAAGACAATCCCCTCGGGCTTACTTACTCAAGTAACAAAGGCCACAAAACTAGACAAGCACGCCATGGTGTTTATTCATACATTTTTTTTCTTTTTTCTTTTTTTTCCTTTTTTTTCTTCTTTTTTTTATAGCTTATATACCCCAAATATTCCCCCAAACTTAGGTTCTTGTCTAACGTTAGTCATCACTACTTATTCTTGTCACTCTTTCATTCAAACTAGCATTATCCTTTAGAATCTCATTATGTATCAATTTAAACTCAATCAATCAACAAGTTATTTTTACTGTGTTATCCTTATTATATCAGTTTCAAACAGAAAAAGTCTTAATTCCTAACAAGAAATCACATCAAAGCTCTAATAGTCAGTACTATACTTGTCTACCCAATTCCAATCTCATCATTGACCAAAACAAACTGTAAATATCAAACAGTTGGACTCATGCAAGATGTACTAAATGCTATATAAACATAGTAAACTGACTACTAATTTTTCAATTTTTCAATTTTTTTTAAGAAACTAAATGCAAAAACTAAATATAACTATACGAACTACAATGTAAATAACTAACTATATGCAATATGACACTAAATGCAAAAACTAAATGTAACTATACGAACTATAATGTAAATAACTAACTATATGCAATACGACACTAAAATGTCCCCAAAACTTAAACTAGACATTGTCCTCAATGGCTAAAATAGAAAAAAGTAAAGTAGAGGACTTTCCTAAAAATATAGCAATCCTCCTCTTTGTCCGCTAAGTTTGGAGAATAGGTTAGGCACATGGACCAAATTGGGCACCACACTTGAATTTGACTTGAATAACCTTTTCACAATCTTTTGTCTGTCCATTGAACCTCCAATACCTGCAATTAAGAGAGACAACATGGATTAGAATAGCACTTGGATTGGTAAGAGAACTTAATAAGCAAATTAATTCCTATCTACTAAATAAACTAGTAAAGCATATAAATTTAAAAATTCATGGGTTGCCTCCCAGTTAGCGCTTGAATTACAGTCTTTCAGCCTGACTTTGTTTGGTCAACGCTATCGAATTCCTCTTCAAAAGCTGAGGAACCCTCCATCCATCGGAAATAATGTAGCTTTTGGTAGGTTCCCATTTGTGATGGCCATCAAATTAAAGTCACCTAACATGCTTTGTTTAAATATGTGCCCAAATGAGAATGTTGAATAACTAGGTGTTTTTCCGTCCGTTGAGCCTATGATTCGATTGGGGCTTTGAGGCTTGGCAAGAACAACTGGCTCTTCTTCTATCTTCTCTTCCTCATCCCACCATGGCTTTACATTTATACTAGCTCTCATGTCATAAAGAGCCTTGCCGACGACATGACTACCAATCGGACAAGGTTTTGCAAATCTAACCAGATCCTTAAACTTTGGTGAAGAAGGAACTTGGGGCATAAATAACATAGACTCATCATCGTTGGTACCCACAGTTAGTCCTTCGCTAACCTTGTTTTCATTATCCCCACTTGTCTCCTCTTTTTCGACTTCTCGTGTCTCATCTAGTTGTAGATTTGGCTCGGGCACTTCATCAACCTTGAAATCCTCGTCATAACACCAATTATTTTGAGGACAATTGTTCAAGGCTTTGAGCATTTGATCCATCTGGTTCTGCAGATTTTAAATTGATATCTCTTGATTCTGAATTGACCGCTCTTGATTAATCCTCATTTCCTCATTTGATGCTACGAACTTGGACAACAATTCCTCCCACCTTGAATTATCTATCTCAGTCTCAGAAGCCATGTATTGAGGACCATTGGTTGTGGTAGTGACAAGTTGTTCCATCCGATTATTAAAATTCTGGGTTGACAGCTCTTGGCTAATCCTCATCTCCTCTAGGTTTGCTATGCCCTTCAATATTACATCCTTCGAATTTGGCTTTTCTTCTTGTGGCAATGCAGGTGGACATGAAAATTCCGGTGTGTATGTTGGATTTGGAGTGTAGTATTGGTATTCATAAGTATCGCTCCATGACAAATCTGGATGATACCCCCAAACTTGATGATAATTAGCATATGTATAATCGTTGAGATATTCACCACCGTGTTGTCCCGACCCAAAACTAACGGTGCATTGATGACTCGAATGATTACTAGCACAATAATTGCAATTAACTGCTATCCTTCAATTACGTTGGGCTGCAACAACGTCCAATCTCCTCGAAAGTGTCTCAAGCTGCGCTGATAATGCAAAAAATGCATTGAGATCATCCACCCCCGCTCCCCTTGGCTGAGTCATTCTCGTATATGGCCATTGATAATTAAATTCTGCCATGGTACCTGAAAAGAAAGAAAAATAGGAAGAGAATTAAATAAAAAGGAAAAAAATGTTTAAATTAAGACTAATTTGATTGAAACTAATATTGGCAAAAAAATATTAAACTAATTCCCTGGCAACGGCGCCAAAAACTTGTTTGGTAAAATTTAATTACGCACAACACGCAAGTATACGTGGTCAACAAGTAATAAAGTGAAAGTAGAGTATCGTTTCTACAAGGAATTGTTTAATAAAAATCACCAAGCACTAACCCGTAACCAACTCAATCTTATTTAAACGAATGAATTTCATTTTATAAGTAAACTAATTCTAATTACCACTAGTTAAATTAAAATTACGGAGATTTAAGATCACAACTTCACTTATTGCTTCATTTAAGTTAACACACTTCTCATCAATTATTCTCTATCCTGAATTATTAATCAAGAACACTAAAGCAGATAAAATCACCTCTCGATGCATAATACCCATACTCATTTAAATCTACAGATGATAGAATTAAGTAAGACACCCTAATTAACTAATCTACTATATCTCTACGTGAATTACAATTAAAAAGGATTTAAAGCACAAGTTCTCTATAAGATTACATATGGCGTAAAGGCATATCTCTATCCTAAACACGAATCATGAATTCCATCTATGCAAAAATCACAAACACATCCTATCATGATAAGATCTAAATCAATACTTCATCTCTCGAGTTCATATAGATTATCACGGTAGTTGCTAGCTTGGCAATTAAGTAATTAAGTCCAAATCACAATAGACAATCCTCATAATAGAACATAATAATTGATAGCGAAGCATATTAAAATAAACTACACAATAAGATCCATTGTAATCTTAAACAAAGAATTAGTTCATTATTATTGAATTAAAACTAAGAATCCACAATTAAATACACATTAAAAGACAAAGATAGAAGAAGATAAGAAGATAGAATCTATTGTCTGTAGATTTGATGCTCTCTCCTTGCTCCTTCTTTGAATCTTCAATGGTATCCAAGTTGCTTCAATCTCTAAATCTCATAAGAACTAGTATTTTCTCCTATTCTACTCTAATCTAATCTAATGGAATCCTTCCTCTCTCTAATCTCTCCTCTAATTCTTGTGATTCTCCTCCTTTTATAAGTCTCTTTATATGTCTTTAAGTCCTCTTGGAAGTCCTTGAGTCAATCGAATCAAAACAATCCTTCTCAAACTCAAATTTGGACAAAAACTGAGTTTTCTGCGCGTATCCTAGCCCCGACGGGGGGTATAAGGCTAAAATGGCCCGCCCTGGCTGGTATACACACTGTTTTGCAGCTGGTATGCCCGCCCCAGCAAGGGTTTTGTGAAGGAAAAGCCCGCCCCGGCCAGTGTCTTGTTTCTGCTCTAACGTCCTTTGGGAAAACAGCCATAACTTTTGATCCGGGAAGAGTTACAAGGCCCGCCACCTATCCAATCAAAGATATCGACGAGCTATACAACTTTCATTCTTTGAGAATTAATAGATTTGGATTGGATCAAGGTGGAAATCGGGATTAAAGTAGATGCTATGTAAATTGCAAACCTGAGAACTCTTAGCTTTGATCTTCGTTGATAAAAATGCCATAACTCTCGCATCCGAACTCTGATTGGGATGATTCAAGATGTTCTGGAAAGCTAAGAAGAAGCTATACAGTATAATCCAAGTTCCAAGCCAAGAACATGCATCTAACTTGGTGTTAAAAGTTCTTCAATCTTCCCTTCTTATATTTACTTGCATATTTTAGTCCAAAAGATGTCTGAATTGCTTTTCCTTGCTTCTTCATGCCAATAGTTATCTTTTTCTTGCGTTTTCAGGCCCCAAGCATATAATCTACAAAATGAACACAAAATACATGAAAAGTAACTAAAAAATATGAGTTTGAGTAACTAATTCAAGTAACAGATACCGGATAAGTAGGTATAAAACCTACTTATCAGATAACCCCGAGATGTTCAGTCTCAATCCCAACACTGGGAGTAGCAGATTTCAACCTTGGAGATAATCCCAAGGAAGGCAGTTGCAGTTCTGGAGATAACCCCTGAAATGCTTGTTTTAAATGCATGCAATCAGTTTTAACCTCGGTGCTTACACCGAGGCACTCAATACAAGACCTGGCAATAACACCAGGAAGACAGGCATGCCTTAGAGATGACACTGAGGACATTCAGCACTTGTAGCAGTCCAATCTCAGAGATAACCCTGAGTAACGTCTACTTTATCAGCCTAAATCGGAGATAACCCTGGTGAGGGGTACAGTCGTCATCTTGCACCTTAACGCCACATCATGTCGTCTCAACATTTTAGACATACATTTCTACACAGCAATGTCCCACAAGAACTAAGAAAGACCAATCCCGAGTGACTATTACGCATGGTAACGGATAGAATTTGAAGCTTGAAGACTGTAGGGCATCGTCCCATCTTCCTGACTTCGTACAACCTCTAATCCCATGTCATTGCTTAACTCTCGACAATGGCGATCCAAAATAGGTCTTACATAGCTCAATCGGATGCCCGGAATGCAATTTTGAAAGTTCGAGTGGATATCACGTTGCACGCGTGCATGTACTTCGACATGGCGGCACCCGCAAAGCTTGGGGCACCCCGGGTAGCCTCAGGTACACCTACGGCCCAGCCGCAAGTACATCTGTGGCTCCCCCCTCTATAAATAGAGGGCTTGGGGTGGCCATTTTGTAAGAAAAAAAGGCGAGAAAGCCCTATCCAATTTGCTCTGTACACACCCCAAACTGAGTGTTTTCTCATTTTAAACACTTGTAAGCTCGTTTATAGCTACTTTTTACCGGTGGGAGCCGAGTATTCATCCATTTCAAGTTATTGAAGTTTTCTTTGACATCCCACTGTAAGCCTCTTATACACTTTCAAGCCTTTCTCTTCATCTTTGCATACACTATTCTTCACATTGAGAGTCATGTTACGTGTGTATACCCGGACTTCGGTCCGTGGTTTCTTTTCAGTTTGTATATATATATATATATATATATATATATATGGACTAACATTATCGACTTATGCCTCGATTGAGCCTAGACTTCGATCTGGAGCGTTTAATGGCTTTCTTTTGTATATATATATATATATATATATATATATATATATATATATATATATATATAAACCGTGTGTCGAACTCTGTTCGATGAGCCTAGACTTATGTCTGGTGCTTTTAAATACTTTCGTATATATATACCTATATATATGAACTGTGTCGAACTTTGTTCGATGAGCCTGAATTTTACATCCGGTGCGTTTACTACTTTAATATATATATACTTATATATATTAACTGTTGTTGGACTTTGTCCGATGAGCCTGGATTTTATATCTGGTGCATTTATCACTATATATATATATATATATATATATATATATATATATATATATATATATATATATATATTTACATTTCGTCCCACCTAGAGTTTACTTCATGGTGGTTAACCGTTTTTACTGCTTTCTGTACATTTTGTCCCGCCTGGAGTGTCCTCCGTGGCGGTTGATCGCTTTTACAGCTTTATTTACATTTCTGATCTCCCATGGAGGTGCTTCGTGGTGGTTGATCATGTCTATATATATATATATATATATATATATATATATATATATATATATATATATATATATATATAGCTTTTATATATATATATACCTGCTTACTGTATTTATATAAATTGCGACATCATGTGAGCCTAGGAATCATGTGATCACAGATTCAGTCTACTGAACCTACATTCGGTTCCCGTGATGAACATTTTCAAATGTAAGCAGTTTGTAAATTTATTCACAATGTTTGAATTTCCTTCGATAGTTTTCATACCCATGAGGAGTTCGGCACTATTTTGTATATTATTTTCCCGAAGATGTTTCGCATCTCGAAAATAAAAGCAATAAAGCTAAACATTTAATAAAATAAAAGTATCAAAGGTCTCAATTACTATTGAGCATAGGGTTTGAAAAACCTCTTTTTATAAAACATCACTGCTATATCTTGTTTAAAACTAAATTTTTATACAAATTCAAACCCTATGTATATAGGTGCAAACGAGTCATAGCACTACTTCCAAATAACAGCACATTGACCCACACACACACACACATTCATATACCAGTTTCTTGAAAAGTGGCGGTCACCATGGCAACACGAATGTCGGGGGGTGCCTAACACCTTCCCTCCTCATAATCAAGTCCCCGGACCCTAAATGAATCTCAGTTTTCACAGACCCGTTTAGCAGTGTCACATCACTGGGTCAATGTGCTAACCTTTTCTCGATTGTGTTGGTACAACTAGTTAAAAAATTAACTGGCGACTCTTATAGTCCAATCGTCGACATTATATATGTCGGACCTTTTTCACTTGTTTTTTCAAATAAATCTCACATAAAATGAGAACACAAAAAAAAACAGGTAAAAAAAAGGGACAAATAAAAATTTCGACGTCGACAGCAAGTTTCCTTAACTCGACTCGAGTTATTATTTTCAAAGTATGTTAGTGGATAATTATTGTTGATTAGTTCACATTCACTAATTATTAATGAATATTCGCATTTATTGCAAGTTTTCTAACTTACACGACTTTGAATATTGTTCAAGTATCTAAACCTTATCTTTTTGACGCAAGTTCTCTAACTTTATTTGATTCTCATATTGAATGCAAGTTTCCTAAGTTCCTTACACTGTATATATTGTATAATCCGAATTGTTGCCATATCAACCATATTTATTTCAAACAAATATCTATTACTACTAGAAACATCATTGATACATTTTGACGATTGTTGCAAGCATTGAACTTACAATTCTTAAATGCATTATAAAAATTGTCTAAGTCATTAATTCAACTAGGCTATTATCATATGATAGAAAGCAATCCAAACCAAATTGACTTGGTGCGGACTCGTATAATTGACTGAGATGAACAACCTTCCTTGAAGGGGAAACTATATAATTGTCGGGAGACCGACGTGCGCACATGAGTATGATTAAATGTTATGCATAATGTAGAGTACTTTAGGCTGATCACCTGGTGTACTTGTTTTCATTGGATTTTTAGTATATTACTGTTAATTCTAGTAGAAGTTCATAATCCTTAGTGACTGCTCAGTATTCATTATTTTGAAATCTCGAAATGATTAAGCATTGAATCTTATTGATATCTTTCTGTCCTTAGTGACTATTATCGAGAATCATCAATACTTCTTGTTATCCTTGAACTATCATATATTGATGTACTCTTGAGAAATTTAAAACTTTATTGAACACCCTTATTGCTATATTACTTGTTGAGCAAACTTGTTGCTCATTCTTGCTTTTCCTAAAAATATTTCAGTTAAGGCAGAGTAAGGTGGACCCTTGGGCACTGATAAGGGCAAGGGAAAATCTACGGAGTAGCTTCATATTTATTTATAAATATTATGAATATGTAAAGACATAAATTGTGTTATGTATTAGTTATGTCTTGTATTAGTTATGTCTAATCTATGTTTAAGTATGTTTAAGGTATGTAAGAGATGTTTTAAGTTACGAAACCTTGGGACATGAATGATTATATTAAATAAATGTAATCTATTCTGTTATTTTCGTTGCATGAGATGTTATTTAGTCAATAGATTTGTAGCATGTGGCAAACCAAATTCGAGGCGTGAGTGGTCTGAATTTGGGGGCGTCACAGTTGAACCCCCTTATGATGCTACCGATGAACAAAGAAAGAATATGAATCTTCTGTTAGTACTTGGTCTTCTGTTGATAAAATTTGCAAGGCTATCATTCTCAACTCATTGTCGAATGAGCTTTTTGATATTTATTGTCTATATAAACATGTTGATGAAATTTGGGAAGCTTTAGTTTTGAAATATGTTGTGGTAGATGTTGGTGTCAAGAAGTATGCAATTGGAAATTTTCTTAATTTTTACATGACCGATGAAAAAGATGTCTCTTCCCAAATTCATGCTTTTCATCTTGTCGTAGCCGAACTTAATAATGAAGGCATGATTTTACCTACTCCTTATGTTGTTGGCTCCCTTATAGAGAAATTGCCTGATTCTTGGAAAGATTATAAGAATACTATGAAACATAAAAGGAAAGACATGACCTTAGAGGAGTTAATTGTTCATATTCGTATTGAGGAAAAGAAAAGAAATGTAGATAAAACTGCCAAAGCCAATGAGATGTCTTCTAAAGAAAATTTGGTTGATGGTCGTAAACCTCGTCACCCATTCAATAAACATCCTAAACATGGGAATAAGTATAACACCGGTCCGAAGGCAAAACTGAATTAGTTCAAACACAAAACCTCAAAACCTAAAGGTGATTGTTTCGTGTGTAGAAGGCCAGGTCATCATGCTGCCCAATGCAAGTTTAAAAAGGGAAACAACCAGTCTGTTTCTTCGAGATCTAGCTTAGCTGAGGCAGACAATTCTATTGTGGCGGTTGTCTTCGAGGTTATCATGGTGACTGACAAAGAGGCATGGGTAGTGGATTCTGGTGCTACCAAACACATTTGTGCGAATCTTGGTGAATTCATCTCTTACACTCCCCTTGAGGAAAAAGATGAACATGTGTACATGGGTGATTCGAGGCCTGCACCAGTGTTGGGTAAAGGGAAAGTAAAATTAAAATTGACTTCTGCGAAGATCCTTTCTCTTACCGATGTTCTTTGTAAGACCCCAACTTTTATGAATAAAGATTTAATTTTCTCAAAATATTTTTTTTTTGAATAATAAGGTGTAAATTTGATATAATGTTATAGTTGTAGGTAATATTTACAAATTTTGCAAAGTATGCAAGTTGTCATAAAATATTCGATTGGTCAGGAAATATTCATTTTATTAGGGAATATTCGTACGACGGCACAATCATTGGTGGACCCCCACAACGGAATTACTGTCAGAGTTAGAAAACAATAGAAAAATCATTTTATAAAAATAACGGCGAAAGCTTTACCGTTAATTGTTGAAATACTCGGTGATAAAAGTACAATAATACGTGTGGTTGCATAGTAGCACACAGTATTGATTATTGATGCTTACATGAGAAGGCACTCAGTTATACTCAATTATTACTACAGTAATTGTTACATAGTATCTCTCATATTATTAATTCAATTATTGTCACAGTATCATCTGCACAATATTTTATATTATTAAATCAATAATTGAGACGATAAAGTTATTCATATTATTATTTGTATTATTGACAATGTCTAGAAAGTTCTGTCGATGAAAGGGGTTTTGTCACCTAATTGCGCGCTAATAGGGAGAAATCTTTATGGAAAAGCCCCCTCTTTCCTAGGAATGATCTGGTTGTTAATATTGTGAGTTATAATATTAATAATGAATAAGTTCATGTTGATTAAAGATAGGAATAATAATTGATGAGTGAAAGATGTTTGTTCATTTAGTTTTCTTTAATTCTTTCGTGACCCAATTACCCTCAAAGGAGGTAATTCGGTGATTGGTTGGTTTTGTTATTACTGACCAAACGGGTAATTAATCGGATAAATAAGCAATTTATTGCTATTAGTTTACGTGCAAATAACTATTTGTTCACATGCATGGAACTATTGGTTCACATGCATGTACTATTAGGGGAGGTTGTGCAAGATTGATAATACCTGAAGGACTAAATTAAAAATAGAGGCAAAGATGAAGGTACTAAACTGTAATAATTCGAGCCCCTAAACGTGCAATTATCGAAACTATATTTTCCTATAAATAGAAGATTATTTCTTCTTTCATTTTCACCAATTCACTAAGACTCACAAGAGCAACTATAGAGAGAGAAACTATAGAGAGGAAGAAGAAGAGTATTATGCTACTTCACTATTGCAGTATAGAGTCTTCTACTAAGGTAAGGGGTAATATTTATAACGAAGAAGTTGCGCGGCCGGGAATCTCACTAAAAGAAAAATCTATCAAAATTGTCTGATACACAGAGTCGGCACCGCTGCGCAACTCAAGGCAGGAATGGCCGGCGCCGCAGTGTGAGACCGGACCTTAGCCCCTGTTAACTGGCACCACAGCGCGACTAATTACACTAAGCATGACGCCGCAGCGCCGTGAGCGAATTTTAGGAACCAAAAGCCACGCCGCAACGCGAGTTGCAGAGTAAAATCTGGCGCCGCAGCGCCAGCATTAAAATGGAGATAGAGAAGAATGTTTTGAAATACAAAGTGAAGGAGAAGCGTATGAAGAGTAAATTAATTTTTTTAATTAACGTAATGTAACCTCATTAAGGATGTTATAAACCTTAAGTATAACACTAAAGGTAGGAGGTAAGCCGACTGAATGTAAATCTGAACGATATACAATAAGTGTACTAAACCAATGACGATCGAGTTTCGACTAATAACGTAAAGACGTTAGTAAGTTGTAAGGAAGGATGATTAACTTGAACTGAGTTGTGATAATGAAATAATTTCACTTAAGTGATAAAAGAAACAGAAGTTGGTAAGAATGATGTAAAGAACGACGGAAAGCCGAAACCGATAAATAACAAATCTAATACATAATTAGATTGAGAAGAAGGGTAAGATTCTTTAGGAATCATGTATGTTCATTCATGACCTAATGTGGTATGTTATCTGATTATGTGTTGTAGAGACCGTAAAGACTCAAAGGAACGTAATTATACTGTAGCAGACGCTTAAGGTAAGTTTTTCTACACTTATCTAACCTTCGTGTTAGCCAGGTTTTCAAATGATTCAAGTTATGAGATGCATGTATGGTTTTAAAGAAAGAGTTGATGCCAGTTTTAACTCGACTAGACTAATCTTGATAGATTGATTGATTTATTTACAAGTCTTTCAATATAGAATTGCTAACGCTATCCTATGCCAAGTATTTGGTACGAATGCAAAGGTAAGTTTGTCTATGAACAAACAAATGTATTTTCATCGATTATTCGATGGGCACGTGAGGTTGCTAAAACTTAAACGTACATACGTTTAAGGGATGTAGTGTTGATCAACATAGAGTACTATAGGCTGATCACCTAGAAGTGCTCGTAAGCTATGCCGGACTTACAGACTTAATGTCGGGTTGTCCTTTTTAAAAAAATTATGAAATGATCATGGTCTTGGACCAGAATTGATGTTTTACTAAATATTGTTATTATAAAACGTTTTGAAGGAAAAGGAATGTTATTTTGAATTATCGATAGTACTTTGTAACTATTATCCAGTTACTGAAGATATATGATTCCTATGTTTCAAGCATACTTTTTAAATGAAATTGTTGTACTTGCTGAGCTTGTTATGCTCACTCTTGCTTGAACCATGTGAATGCAGCTAAGGACGAGTGAATCGAAGTTTCCAGTAGAGATAAAGGCAAGGCGAAGACGAATGAATAATTTATCTTGTAATAAACTAGTAAGTATATGTATTATATTATGATGAACCAAGAATGTAATGGTTTAAGAACTTGGGAACGGGATTTATTATTATTAATGTAATAAGAATGTCGTTGGAACACATATTTTGATGTCGTTTCATTAGAATGAATGTACAGTTATGAGTACCGTGTAGCACCATTTGTCGGGTTGAAAGAGACCCAGATTTGGGGGCGTCACACACACGCTATATTAACTACGTCTAGATTCGAATATCCTCTCTCAATTCCATACAAATCCACAAAGAATTGTTGATCAGGCAATTCATAAATTCAAGCTCAAATTAATATAGATAAACTGGAAAATAGCTTATTGAACTGGAAATCAAAGTTTACAAAATCATCGTTTCACTTAAGGATCCACTATAAGCCTAAAAAGTGAATTAGTTCATAAAGAATGAAATAAAAACTGAATAATTTAAAGGAAACATCCTGTCAAGTACAAATATAGAACCAAGATGAAGAATAGTGCAAGACACCCTTCACGTAGCCTTAATATGCAATCGTCACGAAAATCTCTTCAAAATACTCCTCCAATGCTTGCTATGAAAAACTGGAATTGATCTTCGTATTATGCCTTGTGTCTTGTTTAATTCGTTGTTTATTGAATAATATATATCTACCACAAAGTTCTAGTTGAAGTCCCTTAGCAACTAGAGTCCACAGGCCACACAAAGTCATAACAATCCATGTTCCAGCCGAGTTTCAAACGCACAGGACACTCCAGACTTCGGCACCCCCGCCCCGGCAGGGGGTACAAGGTAAAACAAGCCCGCCCCGGCAGGCATGGCCACTGTCAACTGATTTTGCTCGCTTCATGTTTTCTACCAAAAATGCTCTGAATGACCTCCTTTCTTTAATACTTGCCACAACAACCACCCTGCACATAAAAAAACACAAAACAAATAAAAATGAACATGAAAACAAGAAAATAGCAACAATTAAGCGTGAAATGGACAACGATTCGTGGATATAAAATCCACTTATCAAAATCCCCCAAACTTAAACCGTGCTAGTCCTCGAGCACAAAACAACTACATGTTATGCAATGCAATGATATGAGATGTAATTTATCTAACCATATGATTACGAATCCAACAGTATCATAGAATCAAAATTATCACTTCGGCCTCAGAACAATTAAGCACACATTACAATACTTCATAATAAAAACCATCAATAACTTCTCATCAATTCCTTGAATCTTATACGTATCATCACTAATATCGTGTGTGTGTGTGTGTATGTGATCAACAACCATACCAACTGATTTAAATTCAAATTCCATACATAACCAATCTCTTATTAGGATTCATATAGAGTAAACTCGAAAAATTCAAAAACAAACAAGTTCCAACTCAAATCAAACAATTATCAAGATTAGGGATCCGAATAGGGTATTCATGATCCTTTTTTTTTCAATGACGGGGGCTCTTTGTCCTTATTTCCCCTCTTCTCTTTCTTGATAGATGGTTGGTGAGTGTGTTTTACGCTCCATCTCACGCTTGTGTTTATGGGGAGTATTTCTCCTCAACCCACCACAAGACTCAACTCGTTTTCATTTTCTTTTCTTTTTTCTCTTTTTTTTTCTCTGAAGCTTATACACCCTACGTTTTCCCCCAAACTTAGGTTCTTGCCTAATTTGTCATCTTCACTTCCTGTTCTTATCATTCTCTTATCTATACTAGCATTATCCTTTAGAAACTGTTTATGTATTAATTTAAACTAATCAGTCAACACAAAAGTTATTACGTGTTATCCTTTTATACCAGTTTCAAACAAGCACAAGATCTGAGTCATGATTTAAAACTACATCACAGTTCCAAAACTCAGTGTTGTATTTGTCTACTTAATCTCAATCTCATCATTGGCCATAAAAAACATGCACCACAACGCTGCTGGACATATGCAAACACAATATTTAACTATATTTTTTTTAGATACTTATAGTAAACATAACATGAATGCAAACGTACATAAATAAAAACTAAATATGCAACTACGCTACTATGTGAATGCATGAATACATAAATATGCAACAATTAATCAACCTAGATAAAATAACAAACTACTATGTAAGCCTAGCTTAATGAATATGCAAACATGAAATGCAAACATGAATGTAAATCCCCCAAACTTGACAGTTACAATGCCCTCATTGTAATGATATAGTGATAAAAACATGAGGACTTCCCTGTAATCAGCTAAGCGTGGGGTGGTGGGGTGGTGGGGTGGTGGTGTGTGGTGTTCTTCTTCATCGGAGTCACTTGGTGGAAATCGTGGCATTGGGGCCGGCTGTTGATATGGAAATTGTGCAGCTGGATTAAAGCTCTGGAGTGTTGTGTTCAGGGATGTGAATGACAGGTTCATTACATCAAACATATGGTCTTGTTTCGCTGCGAGCCGCCTCATCTCCCTTCTTAATGTTTTGTTGTGCTCCTCCATTTGTTGTTGAAATTTAAGAAACTGAGGGCTAGATATGGCATCAAAAGATGGTGTCACCTCAGTTCCCTGCTCTCCCATAGTCTCGTCCTCATTTTGCGAGGTGTCTTCAGCGTCAGCTTCGTCCTCAGAAGCTGATGGAAATATAAAACCTAACCCTAGAGGATGTGATTCACCTCCGGTCCACACCGAATACCGTGTTATCATTCCCGAATCAAGTAGCTACAGCGGCATTAGAGTGGGTTCATCATCCGACCATCGAACTCCTACTTGGCGACATAACCCATAAATGAGGGATGGGTGTGGCAAGCCGCCCAAAAAATTACCTCGCAAGCATTGACGAATAGAAAAATTAATTACTGCTCCGACGTCGATGATGAAGTCTTGCACAATTGCAAATAGAAGTAGTGCCTTCTCCTTGGTCACGTCCAAGGTGTGCGTGGATGCCAACAGTTTCGCACATAAGAAGGCATACCAAATTTTCCCATACCGGCTCAGATCTTTGCTATGAAACACCATGCCTTCTTTTCGACCCTTTATCCATGTTGTTCCCGGCTTAGTCATTTCTTTGAGGACCTCCTCATAGTCAGGGTTGAAATCCCTCAAGTGAGCATACTGACACTGTCTAGGCACCCGCAATTGATAATATGTGTTGATGGCATCAGCACTGAATGGGACCAAATGACCCCGCACAAATGCATTAAAAGGTGTCTTTTCCTCGGCGTTAGCATAGAACTCTTTGACCACGTTGACAGCGGCAGCCTCGGGCTCCTCAGTGAACTTGGTTCACCCTTTTTGATAGATCTGTTGTATTATTTTGCCGTCATGAACATCCGGTGCCAGCCCCCGCTCCGGTGTCAGAGCCTTTTGTGACCATGTAGTTGTACCGGTCGGCGGCGGCGGTACTTTGAACTTGCGACGGTCGAAGTTTCGTGATGGTGGAGTTGTAGTTAAATTTTCTCCTCGTTGTCGTTTGGATGTTGGTTGAGACGCCATTGAATCCGAATGTCTGAACTCACTGTCAACACACTACCTTCCCCTCACACTTGGTTCACACAAATTCTCAAACACTTGGTGTGCACAGAAGTTTCTTCCCCCAAACTTGTCAATTTTTTGTGGTAAATATTGAAGGAGAAGAAGAAGAATTTGTAGGATTGTTCAATCACTCACAGGTGCAAGCTTACTTCTCCTAGTAAGAACCCTAATTCGTGGCTGTGTGATATATATGTGAAAGGTTATTAGGAAATTAGGTTGAAAGGGTGTGAATATATAGAGATAGTGGTGTGGATGAAGAGGGGTAGAAGTAATGGATTGATGGAGTGAAGTAGTGTTTAATGGAATTAGAAGATGGAGTAGTGGTGACGTGGGTGTAATGGATGGGGGTTGAAGTGGTAATCGTGGGGTAAGAAGTGCTAGTGTATGGAGGTTGGAGTTGTAGTGTAGGAGAAGGAGAGTAGTGGGCGTGTGTCTATGTAACTTCTGAAAGTGACTGCCCATATTCAAGGACCCCGCCCCGGCGGGGGGTACACGGTCAAAACAGCCCGCCCCGGTGGGATAGTCCCCTGACTTCGATTTTGTGACTTCGAATTTGGCATTGCAAAATGAGCTCTATTTTCTTCTTTTCTTGCTTGTTGCTGCTATTACTCACTATTGACACCTCCTGCAAACCATAAAACACCTACGTGAGTAGATTGTTGATCAATTTGAGCATGATTGAGAGATTTTCAAAAATCATAGAACGAAATAACTACGTAATGAAATTATTATTTCCTAACTATTATTCTTAGATATAATCTAAATAGTACGAATAACATTAAATATATATATATATATATATATATATATATATATATATATATATATATATATATATATCCATAAACCTAGAAAACTAGTTCTTTAACTTGTCACTTTCTGGCCTATGAGGGAAGGGTGCAACTGGTGTAACTTTAATTTGTTTATCTTGCTTTACTTTTTCCACCGCTTTCTCTGTAGATTTCTTTTCTAATTCCTTCCCTTCATCCTCACATTCATCTCCTATACTGGCTTTCTTATCCAAGTTAGAAACCAACTCCTTACCACTCCTCAGAGTAATAGCATTACACTGCTCGTGATTTCCCTTTGGATTTTTTTCTGTGTCACTCGGCAGCGTTCCTTGAGGCCTGTTGTTTAAAGCCAAAGCTATCTGTCCCATCTGATTTTCTAAATTCTTGATAGTTATTGCTTGGTTTTTCATGGCTAATTCGTTTCTCGTTATATATCTTGAGAACATCTCCTCTAATTCTGATTTCCTCTCTTGATGTTGAGCTGGTTGTTGTTGATTCTGAAATCCTGGGGGATACGACGGTCGTGGAGCTTGCTGATTTTGATTATTATTCCACGACACATTTGGATGATTCCTATTCCCCTGATTGTATGCATTCTGGTACGTATTCTGTGGATTTCTGTTATAGCGACCCAAAAATCGTACTGATTCTGGATTGATTGCGCATTGATGCGTAGGATGTTCACCCGCGCATAACTCACAAATAACTGCAACTTGCAGTGTCTGTACCCCTGTCCAAGCGTCAAACTTCTTAGAGAGTGCTAAAATATGTGTTGTTATTGTTGTCACTCCATCCACCTCTAACACTCCAGCGACTATAGGTTGTGTCATTCTTACCGTGGGCCACTGATAGTTGTTAGCAGCCATTGTCTCTATCAACTGGTATGCCTCCTTATAGTTCTTCGCCATAAAAGCTCCCACCGACGCTGCATCAATACTGGTCCTAAGATTCCCATGTAGTCTGTTGTAAAATGTATTCATCTGCAACCACTTAGGCAATCCATGATGTGGGCATTTTTTGAGCAATTCCTTATATCTCTCCCATGCCTCATACAGTGACTCCCCGTGTTACTGCTCAAACATCGTTATCTCATTCCTCATTTTTGCAATTTTCGTTGGTGGGAAAAATTTTGCAAGAAACTTCTGAGCAAGGTCTTCCCATGTCGTTATCGAACCTGGCGGTAGAGAATGTAACCAACTCTTCGCCTTGTCCCGTAAAGTGAATGGGAACAAGCGAAGTCTTACCGCATCATCCGACACCCCATTATACCTGAAGGTGTCACAAATTTCCAGAAAGCTGACTAGATGTTCATTTGGATCATCATTTGCCAATCCCCCAAACTGAACTGAATTTTGGATCATCTGAATCGTCCCAAGCTTGATTTCGAATGTATTTACAGCAATTGCGGGCCTGGTAATGCTTGACTGCAGTTCAGTCACCTTGGGTGTGGCGAAGTCTCTTAATGCTTTCTAATCTTCAGCTACCATTGCCTCTTCTTTTTTAGAATTTTTAAAGTCTTCCCTTGTTTCCTTGATCCACTTACTTAACCTCTGAAACCGTCTCTCAATGTCGTCCTCAAAAGGAAGCAAGTCTGGATTTTTAGACCGAGTTTGCATAAACTACTTCAAAAACCTGAAATAAGAGGAACAAAACGAAAATAAAAATTGTTTAAGTAAAACTGGACTAATTAAACCGATATTGTAAAAATATTAAGATCTATACTAAATTTTCCCCGGCAACGGCGCCAAAAACTTGTTAGGTAAAATCTAATTACGCACATCACGCAAGTATACGTGGTCAACAAGTAATATGATAATGAGTAGAGTATCGTTCCCACAGAGACAAATTAGTAAGAAACTTAACCTTACAATTACCAATTTCCTATTAATCCTAATTTTATTAAACTATCCAATTCAATGATTAAAACTATAGAAACTAAATTAAGAAACAAATAGACTACCACAAAACAATCACAAATATCAAAATCTGGAATTTTAAATAATTAATGGAGAATTAGACTTATGATTTCACCCTAAGATTCACTCTGATTTCTACACCTTTATATAAACTCAAATCACTATCTCAGTTCATTAATCAAGAACACGAATGTAGTACTAACCACCTCTCGATGCACTAATACCGTATTAACTTAAATCCATAAATTAGATAGAAACAAGTTAAACACCTTAATCAACTAACTCACTATATCTCTATGTGAATTATAATTAAAAAAGGTTTAAGATTAAGTTCTCTATCCGATTACATGCGATGTCAAGCATATCTCTACCTTAACATTCATCAAGAATCTGTTATTCACAAAATTTGTGAACACACATTGTATAAACTACGTCTAGATTCGAATATCCTCTCTCGATTCCATACAAATCCACAAAGAATTGTTGATCAAAAAATTCATAAATTCAAGCTCAAATTAATATTGATAAACTGGAAAATAGCTTATTGAACTGGAAATCAAAGTTTACAAAATCATCGTTTCACTTAAGGATTCACCATAAGCCTAAAAAGTGAATTAGTTAATAAAGAATGAAATAAAAACTGAATAATTTAAAGGAAACATCCTGTCAATTACAAATATAGAACCAAAATCTGCAATCGTCACAAAAATCTCTTCAAAATACTCCTCAAATGCTTGCTATGAAAAACTGGAATTGATCTTCGTATTATGCCTTGTGTGTTGTTTAATTCGTTGTTTATTGAATAATATATATCTACCACAAAGTTCTAGTCGAAGTCCCTCAGCAACTAGAGTCCACAGGCCACACAAAGTCATAACAATCCATGTTCCAGCTGAGTTTCAAACACACAGGATACTCCAGACTTCGGCACCCCCACCCCGGCGGGGGGTACAAGGTAAAACAAGCCCGCCCCGGTGGGCATGGCCACTGTCAACTAATTTTGCTCGCTTCATGTTTTCTACCAAAAATGCTCTGAATGACCTCCTTTCTTCAATACTTGCCAGAACAACCACCTTGCACATAAAAGAACACAAAATAAATTAAAACGAACATGAAAACAAGAAAATAGCAACAATTAAGCGTGAAATGGACAACGATTTGTGGATATAAAATCCACTTATCAATAATAATTGTAATGAGGACTCCGTTTGAGTTTGGATATTGTCTAGAAGACAATATTCGTGATAAAACTTTCAGCTCATGTTGTATAATTAAGTTTGTATTTAAGTTCTGTACCATGTATTTAGCGACTCAGAATGGGTGATGTATACCTATTTTAGGGGCATCACATTCTTCATATTCCTAAGATTCGCTACAATCTCGTATCTGTTGGGATACTTGGAAAAGTTGGGGTTAAGGTTATATTTGAATCTGATAAGGTTGTGTTAACCAAAAATGGGGTGTTTGTGGGAAAAGGGTATCTTATTGCTGGTTTATTTCATTTAAATGTACTTGAACTCGTGAATAATAATGCTAGTACTTCTTTTGCTTACTTGGTTGAATGTGATGATATTTGGCACGCTAGATTAGGTCATGTGAATTATTCTTATATAAAAATGATGAGAAATTTGGGAATTTTAAAAGATGTTAAAATTTTAAATACCAAGAAATGTCAAGTATATGTGGAAGTCAAAACTACTAAAAAGACATGCAAACCGGTACTAGTTAGAGAGTTCGAACCTCGTAGTTTAATTCATTCAGACTTGGGTGATATGTCGAGAAATACTTTTAGAGGTGGAAAAAAAATTATTATGTGACCTTTATAGATGATTATTCTAGATATACTAAAGTTTACCTTCTCAGAAATAAAAATGAAACTGAAGATAAATTTCTAATTTATAAGGCCGAAGTTAAAAATAAATTAGAAAAGAAGATTAAAAGACTCAGGTCCGATAGAGGTGGAGAGTATGACTCTAGACCTCTTAGTAAATATTGCGAAGAACAAGGAAGTTAGGTAAATGATTTTCCCAAAGCTCATAAGGTGTTTTTCCAGTTTTCTTATAAATGATTCTATTTTGCAGGTGACAAGCAGAAAGAAGAGCTTCCCCCCACAAATTTGGTCGAGCCCCAGAACTTATTAACATAGAATTCATCATTTCTTTTAGTGTTCTATTTTTTCTTTCAAGAACCCCATTAGATTCTAGAGAATAGGGAGGTGTTACTTCATGTATAAATACATTAAAGTGTGGGGGTGTCTTGCTAAGGTAATGTTACCCGACCCTAAAAAAAGGAAATTTGGTTCTAAAACTGCTGATTGTTTGGTTATATCACTACTAGAAAAATAGGAATACGTGACGGAATTTTGTGACAGTTTTTAAAAACAATCACAAAAGATAGTAATTTGTGATCGAATTTTTAAGCAATCACAAAATAATAGTATATATAATGGCTCTTAGTGATGACTAATCTTGCCATCAATGTATTATAATTATGATGGCCATGTCAATCACACAAATTTTTTCACGCAAAATAAATTTTTTTTTTGTGACGCACTAAGTCATCACTTATAGATATACCCTTTTCGTGATTGCATTTAAGCTATCACTAATATTTTAATGTAAGAGATAATCAAAACAATATTTTATGACGGTCATGACAATCATTAAAAAAGATAGATTTTTGTGACGACTTATATTTGCAATTACAAAAATAAGGTATTTTGTGATGGAATTTTCAAGCCATCACAAAACAATAAAATATATGATGGCTCTTAGTGATGACTAATTTTACCATCCTTATAGAGTATTTGTGACTGCCATTGCAATCACCAAATCTTATGTGAAAGTAATTTTGTTTAGTAAGTCAACTCACATATGTTTCCTTTTATATTTTGTTTTAAAATTATAATCATGATCTGGACTTTGGTGTAGTGGTAATACTCGTTATTTAGTTTGTAAATGGGAAAGGGATCGAATCCTATAAGTGTCATTTGATTCAATTAATATAGATACAATTAATACAGTGAAATAAATTATATGTAAATAGAGATTCATGTTCTTACCTTTGATCCCTAAAGTTTATTTTTTTTGTGATGACTTTGACAATCACAATAGATTATGTGTTAATGTGATTGTATTAATCATCACAAAATCACTAAGAGTTTGCATGATTGTGATGCCCCTAAAATAGGTATACATCACCCATCTTGAGTCGTCAAATACATGGTACAAAATTCAAATACAACTTAATAATACAGCTGTCGTGTAAAATACGACAAAACATAAGCTGTGAGTTTTAATACAACCTTGTCTTTTAAACAGTATTCAAACTCAAAATAAGTCCTCAATACAATTATTTTCACACTATTTCATAGAATAGTGAGGACTACTAATGCTATCATCTGAACCGTCATTTCCGTTCCCCGACTAGTCCCCGCTACGTTCTCATTTCCTGAAGAGAACAGTGAAAGAAAGGGTGAGCTCAACTAGCCCAGTAAGAAATATTATGACTAAGATAATGCAGAATAAATTATCATTAGCCTTCAACAATGTTAAATTGATAAAATACAATAGACATCAAGTTTAACTGCAGCGGATCAAGCAATCCATTAAAAGAGTCAAGTAGAGAATAAAATCTACTATCTTTTATGATTTAAAAGGTTTTTCATGACTTTTATCGCTGAGACTCAGCTTAATAAATAATCCACATCATCCTTGCACTACGGCCAAGGATATTCATTAGTATCACGATCACAAATTATCCATGCACTACAGGCCAAGGATATTCGTGTATCATCAATGGTCATGATCATGCCAACAACTGTCCATCAATGCACTACGGGCCAATGAGGACTTTTATCACATCATTTGTAACATTACGGTCATGATTATACCGAATAATCCCTAGTCATAATCATACCAAGTCCATCTATGCACTACAGGCCACAGATGACTTTCAACAAAATATAAACATAAGAATGATGACAATGATGTAAGAATTCAATAAAACAAGTTCAAGAATTAATTTATCCAGGAACTAATAACGTCCAAATTGTCAACATGATACTTCTTTGTAGAGTAAAATTCAAGAATGCTCAGAAGAATATTTCCATGAAAAGATACTAGATGAAGCGCAAATATCAAGGATATTCCACTAATTTCATGGACTATAGAAGTCAAAACTTTAACCAACTGAGTATAATAAAGAATGGAATAACAAAAGAAATCACCATGCATGCGGTACTTCGCATAGACAGGTTATTCCAACAGAATAATAATAACGAAACCAGGTCAGACGAAATTCGCACCGACAGGATGTTCCAACAGAATAATAAAGAATGGAATAACAACAGAAATCACCATGCATGCGGTACTTCGCATAGACAGGTTATTCTAACAGAATACTAAATAACGGAACCAGGTCAGGCGTAATACGCACCGGCAGGATGTTTCAACAGAATAATAAAGATGGAACCGAGTCCGGCATAAAACGCACAGACAGGATATTCCAACAGAATAATAAAGAATGAAATAACAGAAGAATTTCACCAAGTATAGGGTAGCCCGCGTATACAGGTTATTCCAACAGAATAATAAAGAATGGAATAACAGAAGAATTTTACCAAGTATAGGGTAGCCTGCATATACCGGTTATTCCAACAGAATAATAAAGAATGGAATAACAGAAGTTCTCTTCATGAATATAAAAGAAATAATACCCCTTACGAGCACAACAAATAATATCTCTTACCGTAAAAGAAACTTGATATCGGAGTAGTGAAGTAGCAGAATACTTTTCTTCTCTCTCTCTATAATTTCTCTCTCCAGAGTTTCAGTGAATTCGTAAAAAATAATGAAGGAATGAGCTTCTATTTATAGAAAAATAGACTGCATAGTAACTAACTCATGAACGGTCTAGATTGGTTTACTTTAATCTGACGGTCCATATTTAAAGCAAAATCTTTTAAATAAAATATAATATATTCTATTTATAATCTAATAAAACGAATAATTTTATAAAAGATTTTACTATACAAATACTATGCAGGCACTATGCAAACACTATACATAATAAAATATAATATATTTTAATTATTGTCTAATAAAACAGATAACTTTATAAAAGTATTATGTTTTATATAAAAAACTTTTCTGTTTTATTATATTAATAATACCAATAAAATAAAACTAAGTGACTTATCACGTAAGCATCAATAATCAATACCGTGTGCTACTATGCAACCACGCGTATTACTATACTTTTACTACCGAGTAGTTCAACAGTATTAATGGTAAAACTTCCGCCGTTATTTTCAATAAAATATTTTTGTCATTTTCTCAATCCGACAATAATTCTGTTGTGGGGTCCACCAATGATGGTGTCGTCGTACGAATATTCCCCAACAAAAAGAATATTTCCCGACCAATCGAATATTATATAAAAACTTGCGTACTTTGCAAAATTTATAAATATTACCCACAACTATAATATTATATCAAATCCACACCATAATATTTAAAAAAATACTTCGAAAAAATTAAATCTTTATTCATAAAATCTGGGGTTTCACAATCTCCCCTCCTTATGAAATTTCGCCTTCGAAATTTACGTACGTACCTGGTATGTCGAACAGATAAGGACACTTCGTCAGATTCTAACTCTTGAGGTATAACCTTTGAATGTTGAATACATTCCAGGATTTTAACAAGTACATCTTCATACATTAAATTATCCGCTATCTCGTCCGGTTCTAAATTAATAATGTGGTTTGGGTCGTCCACATATTTACGTAACATCAATACGTTAAAAATGTTATGAACACGCGACATACTTGGCGATAAAACAAGTCTATAAGCCACAGTTCCTACTCGATCGAGGATTTCAAATGGGTTAATTAAATCGAGGGTTGAGATTTCCTCTCTTCTTCGATTCTTTCTTCTAGAATAACGCCCTCTTGAACCTTCTTCTTCACATTCATCAGCTCTGAGTATGTAGCTTGAGCGGCTTTAACTTTATCGATTAAAGTCGATTCTAATCGTATATTTGTTATCTTCACGTGGGTCCCTAGAGTATTTAACTCTATCTTCATCATTTGTAAGTTATACGAAATGGGTCTTTATGTTAACAACATCTCACTCGCATACGATCTTCTACTCAACGCGTCAGCTACCACGTTCGCACTTCCACGATGATATTGAATGGTACGATCATAATCTTCAACAGCTCGAGCCAACGTCTTTAGCGCATAATACGTTCGTTTTAGTTGAAGAAATATTTGAGGGTTTAAGAAATGGGTTTTGTACTGGGGTCAATAAAAAATTCGATTTCACGCTCTAGGGTAGGCTAAGAAGTCTTCACGAATACGTCAGGAAATTTATTAACAATAGAAATATCGTTCAAAACTGTGACCCTCATCAAGACTTGGATAGCACGTCACATTGATACCTATCAACTTGCCATCATCATTCACGACGTCGCCTACAGAAAGTCTGACTTCGGTACATTCCACACAAGGAAGTCACCAAATAAAGGCTCAGGACTTTTTACTTATGGTTTGATATGACAATGATTGAATTTAGTGGTTTGGTTACTTTGAATTCGCATAACAGGTTGGTTAGGAGTATGAAAACTAACAACCTTACAAAAAAAACATGATGAGTAATTAACCAATCGATTCCTAAAATTACATCAAAGGCAAGTATTTTCAAAGAGATACGATCGACAGGTAACGTGAAAGTGTTTATTTGAATCAAACAAGATTTATAAATAGTGGAGATAACGAAGGTTTCTCCCAACGAAATTTTAACAGATAAATCAAAGTCTAACTTCTGCGGAGTTAAGTTAAAACATTAAACACAACTAGGTGAAATAAAAGAGTGAGTAGAACCGGTATCTAACACGGTATAGACTTCAAAAGAGTTTATGACTAACATACACGTGATAATTTTATTCAGGTTCCTCGGCACGAAAAAAAAAACTTTTTCTCTTAAACTACCGGCTTTGGCTTGTCTGGGACATCCTTTGGCATCACTATCTCAGCTGGACTTGACTTCACCAAATGACAAAATCGAGCTAGGTGACCTTCTCTTCTGCAATTAAAACACGCTTTGGATTGCTGCGTACAGTTTGGACGGATGTGTCCCTCCTGTCCACATTTGAAACATACGACCGGTGGTCGTTCTTCTTCCTTTAAAACGGGTGCTGGTGCCGACGTCTTCACGTCATTGTTGAACCTTCTCTTCTTGAAATGTCCATTCTTATTGTTTTGGCCATGATTACCACCGAAGTGGTTACCATTTCTGGCATGTTGATTCCCTCCATGCTTATTGTCACCTCTTTGATGACTGTTATCACCGGTATTATCATTTTGTCGACTGCTCTCTTTTGGTTGGGTTGACTCGTTATCGCACTCCAATAATTGAGCCATATTAACAACATCTGAATACAAACACGGTTTATAAGAGATAAGATATTCACGTATCTCCTGCTTCAAACCTCTTAAAAACATCCGTGTCATTCTCTCTTCATTATCAACCAAGTGGGACGCAAATAGGGACAACTCGGCAAACTTGGCTTCGTACTGCAACACGGTCATGTTGTTTTGCTCCAACTTGATAAATTCCACCTCTTTCATGTGACGAATGCTTTCGGGAAAGTACTTGTCATTGAACAGCTCTTGGAACTTCTCCCAAGACATCTTGAGTGCGTCAGGCTAGGTACGTTTTACAAATTCCTACCAGTGATCTGCCTCTTCACGCAACATAAAGGTGGCAAAGGGAACCTTTTGCTCCTCGGAGCATCCCAAGACATCAAATATCTTGGTGATCTGCTTTAACCATGTCTCTGTCTTAAGTGGTTCTGGCTTTCCCAAAAACTTCGGTGGTCCCAGCTCCTTGAATTGCTTAGCGGTGACCAACCGTGGGTTGCCATTGTTTCCTCCTACATTATAACCAGGAGCCGCCTTCGCCTGATGTTGCATGAATTCTAAAAAACTCATAAACGTACCGTTGTTCGCCAATTGATCAGTGTTGTTGTTTACATGAGGATTATTGTCTTCCTGTTGTACATTGTCCTGATTATTGATCTGTGGAGACTCAACGGTCTCCTATGCTCCATTGTTTATCTCAACATTTTCAAATGCCATTTTCAAATACTGCAACAAAATAAGGGTTAATTAACATATCACAAGAGAAAAAATTTCAGTTTCTGGTGTGATTTTCAATTCTAACCTAAGCACCCTATTTATAGGAAAATACTTAGAACACCAAAGCAGAAAATTTAATAAAATATTATTATTTTTAATAAATCTTTCCTTAGCCCACCACATCAAAATCTCAGCACACGCATCCACAAAAAATAGTTTTTAATTAAAAAAATATTTTATAACCCAAAAATCAATTCAGACCCAATATTTCAGAACTTCAATAATTCATAATAAATTGTCATTTTATCAAAAAAATTTAAATCTTATGTCCATTCCATAGGAAATTCAATTCTCTACAACTTTGTAAGTTTAAGTTTTTCTAAATTCTAAACAGAAATTGACCGAAATCCACATACGGATGATTTTACAGGCTATAATCAAATTTTAGTCAAAAATTGGGTCCACCGACATGTTTAACATGTTTTTATCATTTATTGCAACAAAAATATTCTTCCTCCTCATTTATTCATATATCACACATTCATATTAAAAATATCACCATTATTATATTATTAAAATATAATAATATATTTACATAAATTATTTTATTAGAAAAGATAAAATACCAATTTTCAACAATTATTACTTTTTAAAAAATTCATCCATTGATATCCACATAAAATAAATATTTTTCTTATCATATAAATCAATAATTAATTATTCACAAATAATATTACAGAATCACAATACTGACAATTAGGTCGTTCCTAGGAAAGAGGGGGCTTTCTAATAAGGATTTCTCCTTACTGGCATGCAATTAGGTGACCAAACCTCTCCTTAGACAGAACTTTCTAGACATTGCCAATAATATTATCTAATAATATTATTAAAATAATATGAATTATTGATCTGATAATGGGAAATACTGTGTAGTGACAATTATTGAAACAACAATAATATAAAATATCAACGTAGCAATTATTGAATCAATAAAATAAAATATTGAACAATAATTACTGTAACAATTATTGAGTAGTGCCTTCTTACATAAGAATCAATAATTTGTGCAATACCGTGTGCTACTATGCAACACCGCGTATTACTGTACTTTAACCACCGGATATTTTAACAGTGTTAACGGTAACAACTACACCGTTATTTATAAAAACTTATACTTGTCGTTTTCTTCATCCAATCGCTTTTCGTTATGGGGCTCACACAAGGCTGCGCCGTCGTACGAATATTCCCCGACAGCAAGAATATTCAACGACCAAACGAATATTTTCCAACAAAGAATATTCTATAACCACTTGCTTATTCAAGATATTTGCGCATTTTACCCATAACTAACCACATTAATCAAATCAGCCCTTACTATTTCAAAATAATAAATAGAGAAAATTTAATTTCATTTATAAAAAGTTGGGGTCTTACAACCTCCCCTTATGAAATTTCGTCCTCGAAATTGACGTACGTACCTGGTGTTTCGAAAATGTGAGGGTACCTCGCTTTCATTTTCGTTTTCAATTTCCAGGTCAGTTTCTCAATAGCATGGTTCATCCACAAAACCTTAACTTGTGGTATAACCTTAGTTCCTCAATAGCATGGTTCCTCAATTGCATATATGTTATGTAGGTTATTTAAGTGTACAAGAGTAATATGAAATCTTTTTCAAAGAATTTAATTTGAAAAAAGGAATAATTTGAGTAAATGGGATACTACGAAAACAGGGTACTTGCTTTCTAAGACGGGTTGGGTTTGGGAGTAATTTACTCATCGGCAAAACGAGTATGGGAGGGGTCTGCATGATCATATGATTCGTCCGTTGTCTAGTGTAGTTAGTTCTCTTGATTCATTAAATCATGAAAAAGAAATAATATATTTATCAGATATAAGTACAACATTTTCACATGATTTTTCTTATCTGAATAGTGTATGAAGCTTACAATATGTGAGGAGAACAATGCAAAAATAAACGTTAACTATTAATTAAAAAGTGCATAATATAAACATTTATCTTAAGGGTTAACATATTTCAGAATAAAAATAGTCATATTTCTTATAAAAAAACTATATATATATTCCTTTTTCCCTTCAATTTCTTATTTAATTTGGGGCTCACATGAACATCACACGTTTCACAAAAATATTTGTTCCTTTTCCCTTTTTTTGTGCATTTTTTACGAAAAAGAACATGAAACTTATATTTTTTTAAAAAAAAAAACTTCATTTTTTCCCCTTAATTTTTTTTATTTGGGGGTATATGGTTGATTATTGTTTTGATTCCGTGTTTTCATGAGATGGGTGTTGGGTCTCCACTTTTGTGTAATTTTGATGATAATATATAAAACTAGGAAAATTAAAAAAAAAAGAAAATATTATAATCCTCTCCATAGGTTTTTCTTATTTCTTTTCTTATCTCAATAGTTTGTCCAAAATTCCTTTTCTAAATTATGGACTACATTTCTATTAACTTTGATAATTTATGTCAAGTGCTATGAAATTAAACTTGTAAAGTAAAATTTCCGAAGGCAAGAGAGTTTATTTAAATGATTTCACCTATTTGTTTAATGGGTTAATTACAAATTAAACCAAGTATACACTCTTTTATCATTTGTACGTATCCCGATATTTAAACGCTCTCATCCCGCTATCTAAAGTACACATAAGTAAGAATAAGTGACCTTTTTATAATTTTCGGCCAAAAAAGTGATCGAACCTGCCACGTATTCCGATGGTCTATGTATAATATAGATTTGACTACATTTTTATACAGTTAACTATAAAAAACCTTAATATCTACTAATGCAAGTTGACTTCCTGATAAAATGTTCGAAAACTTGATTAATTAAATTAAATAATACATGATTTATATTTACTGATGCAATAAATTACAAATTTACAGACCTAATTTTGTTTTCTTTTTCCTCATCTTTCCCATTTTCATCATCTTCCCGTCCCATTACCATGGAACTCACCAAAAATTTCAAATTCTAAAATATCCAAATCATTCATCCTCTTTCCTTGTAACTATTCACGAAGCTCAAAAATATCAAACTAAAAACCCCATTTCATTCATCGTCTTCAAAACTTTGCCCAATCTCAAACTTACTTCATTCTCTCTCTTTAAGAGGAAGAACAAAAAACCCAAACCCAGAATTTCAGAAATCTCATGAGCAGAGGAAGAAACTATCATGAGCAAAAGAAGAACCAAAGACCCAAACCCAAATCTTCACCTTCATCCCAAAATTTAGATCTGCTATGGGATATGAGCGCCGGAGGTTGGGCAATACCTGAGCCTAAATTTGCCTCGTGTTTTGGAGTTGACGATGTGAATCTGTATGAATCTTCCATGGACGTTTCAATTAAAAATTCGACGCCGAACAACGGATCTACGACGAACAGTACCAAAAATCTGTCCGAGTCAATGTCGTCACGACGAAAGGAAGGCGCAAGAAGATTTCGGGAAGGTAGGAGGAGATTTCGAGAAGTCATCGTCATTGGGGACATGCAATTATGGAGAAGGAAATGGATTCAGTTCCCTACAAATCCAATTTGGTCGAAATTTATAACTTTTATTTTCAGTCCCCCGTCTTTCCCAAATTGGGTTTTAGCCTTTTTATTTATTTTTAGTTTGTTATTCTAAGTTGGATTGGATTGTACTGATATTGATTTTGATTTGTTTTTTTATTTTATTATTTGATATGCAATATTTTGATGTTGTATTTGTTATCTGTAATATATTTAGTATTATTTAATATATATATAAATATTATAAAACAAAACATGATTTTATATAAATATAACACAAAAAATAATAATAAATAAATCCGAGTCCTTTGAATTCACAAAGTCTCCTTAAAGCAAATTTATTCCCCCACAGATGCTAAGGGTTAATTGAATAATTGCTTCCCAAGATAAAACGGATTTCAATTCTTAATTAGTAGCATTACAAAATTAAGAATTCATCTTGAACCAATCTTTATGTTATGTACTAAAATTACATGAATAATGATGATGACCCATGAATAAAGTAAATTTGGAAAGAGAAGAAAATCCTTACTACTCTTAATACACACAGCACTCTGTTGTCTTGTCAAGCCCACTGCACTATGTTGTTGCACACTACACAATGTTATTTTGCTTGTCAAAATTTGTAGGAAAAACAATGTATATTACTAGGAAAAATAAGAACTGGAAGTCAGGAACGGCAAGAGGAAAAAGAAAAACTTTCTTTTTTTTCATACGCGCCCATCTTCCTTAATTTATAGAAGAATTCTGTATTTTATTACCGTTGGCGCATACCCGACCCGCGCACAAACTGTTTTTTGACCCGAGTCAAATATTTTTTTTTTTTTTTTTCATTCAATTTTATTTCCAACAATCCCCCACATGAATGTAGAAAAATATGATATGAATATGCAGACTCTAGTTCGAGTACATAAGAAAAGATATTTCATCAGGTTAAGTAGCCTAGTGGCTTTGAACTTGCCTTAGTAAAATCTATCGGATTTACTTGGCTAATCAGTAGACTTGATGTCTTTGAACTGTCAGCTTTTTGTGTAAACCAAGACAATAGAATTCACAAA